>CP098316.1:0-2400000 GCA_030389615.1 Epichloe typhina subsp. poae | reverse complement strand
CCAAAACATAACCAGTCGCTTTCGCTGATCCCCATGATTTTTTTTGGCATTGCAGTTCTGTTGAATCGAGCCCGAGCCCCGTCCAGAGTCGCAAATTCGTCCCCCAGATTTATGAAAACTGCCAACCAACCTTTTCCAGGTGCCCGTCCCATTGCTCGTCACATAGTCGATCCCGTGCTCTTGCCTTTGTTTTCCGTGTTTTGCAGCAACTCCCTCAGGCTGCCCTCGGCATGGCCATTGTATTTTGGCTGGCCCGATGAAGACACCCATGGTAGCCAGCCGGATATCGTTGATAGGATCGTTGTACCCAAAGTGCTTTGACGTGCAGACGTTATTGACCCTCTAGCAAGCTGTACGTCCAGCACATCTGCCCGAGGGACCGGCAAAGCTTTGTCTTCTAGCCTCTTCGTCTTGCTTGCCTCATTTTCCGAAGCAGTTCGAGTTTTCAATCGACTACTAGATGCCTGGGGCAATGCAGGCTCGCTCACCAATGCTGAAGAAACCCGAGGCGTCGAGGTATCCAGGAGTGTGCCGCTCTGTCTGGAGTTATCAATCAGAGCCAGCGAGGCTGATGGTCGTCTCGGAGGAGTTGGTGGTTGGTGGTCGCCATCTTGCGAGGTCGACGCCTCCCGTTCGCTGAGAGAAGACGATGTCGGTGACGATTGCCCCGACGTTTTTCTTACTGCTCGCCCGCGAATTTCAGCGGCAAGTTCGGATGCCGACGTCTTCTTCGACCTTTCCTCGTCTGACGAGCGGCTCGAGGACATGATTGTCTCCAGGGTACCCATTGCTCTGCTATTTCTCCTGCCCACCTGCCTCCTCCGTCTTGTTGTACTTCGTACATCCTGCTCGTCATCAGAGAGGACGGCTTGTAATGTCGGGCCCTGAGGTTCCTGGCTCTGGCTAGATGTGAGGAAAGATGTTCCTGACCCATGGGGGGCATAATGAACCTCATATTGGTTGCTCAGTGAATATCGTGATCTGGCACATATCTCTGCTATCCTGTCCAGGTCTGAGTTGATACTATCTTCGCCAGCCTGTGCTTCCGTGTTGGCCATGAAATTCTTGAAACTGAACGCCTCGACGGGAGGCAAATGTGCATCTTGATGAGCATCCACAGTGGACGTCTTGGAATTGTACGCCCTCACCATCGTGCTCAGCATGCCGTTTCCACCTTGAGACGCGTTGCTCGCAAATCCAAGGCCACGGGCCGTACCAATCCTTGGCCCACCGGCTTCGGACCCGGCCCCACCACGACCAGGTCGGCGTCGACTGAACTTGTCGTGGCGACTTGGAGCAGGTGAGTAGTAACTGCGCACGATGACAGGCTCGGAGTAGGTACTAGACTGAGCACCCGTTGATTTAGCGTATCTATGACGGCTGGGATAATGGCTGTTGAGTTCGCGCAATGCGGACATTCGATGTTCGGCCGTGGTATCGTCCACCGGGATGGCTCTGCCCTCGGCTGTCGAGGGCGCAACGCTGGTAGAAGATGGATTCGGCCGAAATGGGCGTGTCAAAGAAAATGGCAACGCTCTCCGATTGTCGTTGTTACGACGAGTCGACGGTGTTGTCGATGCGGGGGGAGGGCGAGAGTGAGATTGTTGAGCTTGAGGAGGGGAAGGGGGAGTGGCTGTTGAAGACATGATCCAAATTGTTCCGGGTAGACTACAATGATATTATAAGTCAGTGATCAAAGTTAACTAATGGAGGCTCTCCTGTATCACTTTACCACTGCATCAATTGTCCGAGTGATTTGAAAAAAAAAAAAGGAGGCCACACTACGGCTCCGAGCCGTATCGTCTAAAACAGTGCTCCTGGCCGGGGTCATCGACGGGTTGACGGAATTAATCAGGTTTGCGCTTCAGGTCACGGCCGAAAGTGAGTTCTTTTGCCACTGTCCCGTGCCGAAATCAGGCAAAAATATAAAAAGAGTTGACGAGTAACCGCGTGCGTGTGCTTGAGGAGACCGGGAGAGTAATGCGCCGATTATTCGCCGGCCATTTGCACGTCAGTGTCCGATATTTGTCCACTCATGAGAGCGCCGAAGTGGTTGTTGCGTTCCTTCCCCGCTATTTCGTTTGGCAGTCAGACGAGGGACACGCCAGACCTCACCTGACCATGCCCAAGACCTGAGACCTGACTATGCTTAGTAAGCAAACAAAAGAGACAGCCATCACATGATCCGAGGAAGGCATCGAGAAATGGACCAGTTGACCCTTGCTGCGTTGTTCGCACGTCTCGTCCACCCAGGGATGCCACTTGTCGACGTGGAACATGCCCGTGAGTCGTGGGACTTTATTTTCCATCTAGTTCGCACATGATGGGGAAGGGACTGTTCGGGGGTCTCGAGCGTTGGTTTTTTTTTCTGGTTCGATAACCATTGGCTTTTCCACGATTGTACAGATGTTACCACGTCTCGCTCCGTCAGTCTGGTTCGACGTGATGTGGCCGGCCTGATCCAGATGTTGCGTCCCGATTTGTCCCAATGCTGACTGACTTTATCATTTGCGACTCCCACCGCCCAGTTGGTTCACACGAGGATGGGCTGGCAACCTGCTTCGCAGAGCACAGTGGTCTGGGCATCACTCATCGTGTCTAAAAGAGGCAAAACATTGTCGTGTGCCGAAGAGGCCTCGATGCCTCGCCCTTCGGTGTTGCAGCACTATCTTCGTTGATGATGTTTCTCATCTCATTCGCGCTGGCTCTCTTTGGCTGGTGATTTTTCGTACTTGGGCAACTGGCCTAAGACACTGACACACCCATCACGTCCCTTGAAGTGTGCGAAGGCGGGCTGCGGACTCTCATAACCCTTATATAGACAAGAATATCATTTCCCAGTTGTACGCCTATGCTACGGATTGAGGTTGAGGGTTGAGGCTGTTGGAAGCATAATGGTACTAAGGTATTGCATGTTAAGTTCAATGCTTGACGAGTTTCATGTCTTGTTGCTCAGATGTCGTGTTCTCCAAAACAACGTCCGCCACGGTCAGACCCTGCTACCATGTCGTCATCGTCGAAACGATTTGGCATTCACCAACCTATAAATCCTCAGTGAGTCGGGTGCACAATGGTGCCGTAACCCTGGCCACCAGTCTGCACATTGTCGGAATAGACCCCGGGCGCGCGGCTTGTGGGGAAGCGACCATGATGCGCCTCTTCACGGCGATCATAGTAAATGTACTCGAGGTAGAAGGCGTGTATGTGACCTGGAATATAGCCCAGAATAGTCAAGCAGATGTTGATCAACAAGTCTGTTCCTCGTCAGCGACATTGTAGACGGCGGATAGGGTTGGAGCGAATATTTACCGACGCCACATCCGGCGACTGCCCATACTCCCAGCGGAGGGACTATTATTCAAGTCAGAAAACAAGGCGTTGTTTGAGGACCTTGAGGAGAAAAACTCACAGAATATGGTGATGATGACAATGAGGATGGCCGATGCAGCACCCATATTGACGATGCGAAATGATACCGTAAGCAAAGCAGGCCTTGGACGATGCTAGGAAAGCGGTGTTTAGGAATAGGGAGTGTCAAAGTTGACAGACTTGGCTCGCAGCTTTCGTGACTGTAGCTGTGACTAGGGAATAAATTGAGTGCGACGCGTTGGTGCGAGGGTAGGGAATGATGTTTGGCAGCGGCAGTGGTGCTGGTGCAACGAATTATATCTGGTCTAGGGATGGAACCAGGCAGCAAGCCCTACATTTAAATCATCACAGGAGAAGTATGAAATGGTTGAGGCCAAGAACTCGACTGGGTCACGAAAGCAAGGCAAACAGTCAGAAATTGATGATGGATGATGATGGATGACGATGGATGACGTAACTGCACGTGCGTGCACTAGCTGGGCAACCATCATGCCCAGCCGTTGCCAGTTGTTGAGACTAATTATTAGTAAGACAGCGCGCGACCGACTAACTACAGCATTGAACTCGTGTCAAAAGTCAATTACCTGCAATCCTGGACATCGGTGTACTTGACTGTGCGTGACAGTCATGGCTCACTTTTTTGATGATTCATGTTTTTTCCATTCACCCTGGGTCATTCACCAACAAGTTACAACCTCGGACGTTCCTAAAATAGAACCCCTTCTGTACCGATATTTCTGCGCTCTCCCGGGTCTCTGGGGCAGTCAGAACTGCCTGGACCCGGATGACTAGGACAAAAGAACGCCTTACAGGATGCGCGACGAAGCGCGAGGCAACATCTTTGGATGATGGTCAAATGGG
The DNA here is from genome assembly GCA_030389615.1 of Epichloe typhina subsp. poae. Classification (NCBI taxonomy): domain Eukaryota; kingdom Fungi; phylum Ascomycota; class Sordariomycetes; order Hypocreales; family Clavicipitaceae; genus Epichloe; species Epichloe typhina. The sequence goes on along the minus strand of CP098316.1, from coordinate 2,395,770 downwards.
GAGGTTACGCAAGAGATACCACAATGCATGGCGTTGTGATATTTCTGTGCTCTACGGAGTACCAAGCGTATGCACAGTACCCAGATGCTGATTTACCAGGCGAACATGGAGCGTAGCCGTCGTACGAGGCACAGTTGGCTCGCTGGCAGCATGGCATGTCTTGTTTGCTTTCTTTCTGCTTGTCCTTGAGCAATATTGCTATGCAGCTTCTGTGAATGACCAACCTCCTTCGAGTACTGGACGGTGTTGAGGTTGGGTGATATGGGTCCTGGCAGAATCGAGAAGCAGAGTGGCTGAGTACAGCCATTGCTCCTTTCAAATTTTGAGGGAGCCTTTGATATATGTTATCGCGGAGTAATTGCATCCAATCGCTCTTCCTGAAGCACTTTAAAAGGAAATGAACAGGTTTTGAATCCAAAAGTTTCCACCCTTTCCACCCCGGCAACAAAGCGCGCGCGTGGGTGGGGATGATGCGCCTCCTTCCTCGAAGGGCTAATCATGCCACGCCCCACTTCTTTTGGTTATCGGATGCCTTATCGGATGCCTCCAACCGGAAAAAGTGTGCGGCGTGGCACGGTTACTGGCTCGCCTCTTCATTGCACGGCGCGGCGTTGTTCACCTGAGACCAACTGCAGGACTTGTTGTCTTATTAATTGAGCCGCAAGGATGGATTCTGGCAGAACTCCAATGGTAGGCAGAATGGGTGTCATCACAGCTCGACATGTGCTTCGCGTCGTTGCAACACCTTCAATTTTGATCCCTGTCAAAGGATGCTACTACCCGGGAATTTTCAAGCTGTGCTGCGCTTTTTGAGACGGATCGTACATTGAACGTACCGAGTTCGAAAACCACGCGGGCCAAATGGCAAAGCTCAGTGATTTGACGAGACGGAAACCCCAGAAAATACATGCCATGCGCCAACGTGTCCCTCCCAAGCACGACCAAGCACGAGCATAAATTGCCAGTACTGTTTAAAATCCCGGAGAGCCTCATAAGCATCCTCTTGCGCAGCTTTCGGATTGTGCATTCCTTACTACTACTTAGCATTGCAAGCAAGCTCAACAATAGCACCCATGGATACGGAGTAGTGCCAATCCTTTTTCGGCATCTATAATCTCCCTGGTTGCAGTGGGCTACATCCGAATACTACTCCGATTCCTACTCCAGCTCTATCCAACTGAGCCATTACTGCTAGGATCATATTAGTAGCCACATATTCGCTTGCGAAGCCTGTTATACATCACTATACCTCTTGGATCGTGGTTGAGGGCCAATCTCTCAGGCACCGGTTGGCACTAGAAACTATTAGCGCCAGGGAGTTTGACAGAAAGAGCACACATATTATCACATGTGCTCGCCGAAGGATTGAAACGCACCTGGCTTTGGAAGCATTAATCTCGCCTCAAGTACGGAGTACATACACACTGTACATACGTCCTAGGCTGTGCATGGGAAACGGCTTGTCAAGAATCAAGATGCATCGCAGCGGTTAAAGGAGGCCTCTGCCCCAGTAATAAGTGCACTGTCACTGTAATCAGTCCCCCGGCTCCCCGCCGAGTGCTTCCAACTGTCTGAAGGCTGCATGGCCTGTCCTTCCCGCGTGAACAACACCGCCGAACAACACCGCCCCAGCCAATTCTTCCACGCAGACAGAACCTCTGTCTCGATCCTGAACAACAATCGCAATCGTCCGGCTTGGCTGCGAGAGTGTGCCATGTGCACTTTGTCCATCCAGGCGTGCCATTGTTTTGTTGTTGTTTGTCCGTCTTGTCTGTCTGTGACTTTGGTCCCTCCTCGAGCCCGGGCCTGTCCGGTTTTTTTAAAAAGCGCCCCTCTCTCCGTCTGCCCACTGTCGTCGGCCCGTTCAATTCTCCAGTCGGTCTGCGGCTCTTTTTGCTCGGTAAAAACCTCCTGAAGCTTTCGGTTGGCTTTTGTCATCCCAACACCATCCAGTCCCGTCACCGTCATACCTTTGGAGAGCCGGCTGGGTCACAGGCTGCATCTCCGTCCTCTCTCTTCTTTCTCTCGACCTTCTTTCTAGAAGTCGACGACCGAGCAGATTGTCCCGACACTGCTGCCGCGTACGCCAGTTCCATCTCGTGCATTGCTCATTGAGCCCGCACCATCCGCCAAATCCGCCATCATGTCTTCTCAGCAGCCCTCCCAGCTCAATGTCGATCGTTATGTTGTAATACATGTTGCTACAACATGCGATGAGCACGGTGTCTACGTGACCAAGGACTCTGCTGAAGTCATTGAGCTCGGCTGGATTCTCCTGGATGCCAATTCGCTCGAGGAGGTAAGAATGCAACCCCCACATCCTTCTAGCCGCTAAGCTGTTCATCAAGGCGCTTCATTCACGCGTCTACTTGTCTGAGTGTTGCTGACGGCGGCTTTTTCCATCGTAAGATGACCCACGAGAGCGTCCTTGTCAAGCCTGTGAATACCCCTATCACGCCCCTTTGCAGTGAGTAAAGCAACTTCCGGCTCAAAACGCATCTTGATTGGGCGAGACAGAACACCGTTCCCAATTTGCCCCCAACAGAGTTGCGTATCTTGTTCCGAGTCACATTTGACCCGTGCCATCCGTACAATGCTATGGAATTAAAACGATGGAAGAAGATTTCTGACACTATTGGCGTGTGCAGCGAGCCTAACGACGCTGACTTGGGAGCATGTTCGAAACGCGGGTACCTTTAGAGACGCTATCTCTCGATTCGATACGTTTGCTACCGAGTACCTGACTTCCAAGAATCTTGATTTCGTTTTTGTTACCCTTGATGCCTGGGATCTTCGTGTGCAGCTTCCCCGAGAAGCCCGCGACAAAGCCGTCGTCCTCCCCCCTTACTTGCAGCACTCTCGCACATTCGATCTCAGAACAGAATATCAGCGATGGCAACAGCATCACCCTGAGAGCCTTCCCTTTGGCCCCTCGATGCTCTCCAACATTTGTGCCGCTCTCGAGGTCGAACCAGTTCAGTCGAGCGCCCCAATCAAGCACAATTTGCCTTTTCATCTGCAGGCCTTGGCTCCTGCTTCGCCCCGACGTGCCATGGAAGAGGCCATAACCCTTGCTCGTGTTCTGCGAGGATTGATCCGCAAGTCACAACCTTCTCAGGAGCATCCCGATGTTCTGACTCGGCCAATGGATGCTAGAGCAGACGTTCGAGCCTTCTTATCCGAGAGAAGCAAGGTTCTCCACATGTCTGGTCTGCCTCACGATACAACTCAATCCGAGCTGGAGAGCTGGTTCACTCAATTTGGTGGACGTCCCATTGCTTTCTGGACTCTACGTACCCCAGAGCAGCATAAACCCACCGGCACTGGCTTTGCTGTGTTTTCTTCTCATGAAGAGGTTAGTTACCTACATGGAATTCTCTCTCAACAATCACATTGGTTCGACATGATGGGCTAAAAAGCTTTTTACTTACCACGTCTCTACGCAGGCTGCCGAGAGCCTGTGCATGAATGGTCGTGCTCTCAATGAAAAGGCCATCGAGGTTTCTCCGTCTTCCAGCCGCGTTCTGGACCGGGCTCAAGATATCCTTACTCCATTCCCCCCCAGCAAGAACCGGCCCAGGCCTGGCGACTGGACATGCCCTTCGTGCGGCTTCTCTAACTTCCAGCGCCGAACTGCTTGTTTCCGATGCTCGTTCCCGGCTGCCGGCTCCGGCCCAGGTGCCGATGTCTCTGGAGGCTATGGTGGTGGCTACGGCGGCGGCGGCGGCGGCGGCGGCGGTTACGGGCCCCCGGCCATTATGCCCCCTCCTCCCCATGGTGGACATCACGGACCCATGGGTCATGGAGGTGGTCGCATGGGAGGAGGTGGTGTCGTTCCTTTCCGTGCTGGCGACTGGAAATGTGGCAACGAGGTTTGTGGTTATCACAATTTTGCCAAGAATGTGTGCTGCCTTCGCTGCGGAGCTAGCCGAGCTGGTGCTGCCGTTGTTGCCGACTCGGGCTATCCTTCCCCTATGGATAATGCTTCTCAGTATAGCATGAGCCAGGGATCCATGGCGGGCACTCCCGGACCGGTATCTGGGCCCTTTCACGCTGCCAACTCTTTTGGATCCGCCGGAGGTTACAATCAGCACTTTGGTGGACCTCCCAGCCACTTCCTTCCTTCTGGTCTCGGCGGTGGTGCCGGAGCTTACCCCAGCTCCATGAACAACCAGAGTTATGCTTCGACTCCCGGTTCTCACTCGGCTGGTCCTTTTGATAGCAGGGCTGCCGAAGCTGCTTTCCAGTCAGCTTCCAACGGCCCTGTCTCCGCCGGATCAGCGCCTCCGAACAACTTCTACAACAACAATAACAACGGCGAGAATGATCCATTCGCGTTCCTCTCATCGGGCATTGGTGGACTCAGCGTTAGTGGCAACGACCCTCGCCAGAATGGCGGCGGTGCGCCTCCAAGCAAGTCACCTGCTTAAGGCAAACAAGCATTTACGACTGTAATTCAGGGACCGGTTGCTTGTACAAGGTTTTTTCTTAGATTGTCAATTTCACCTGACGGTTGCGCATCTACTCATGTTGATCCCCCCTTGCTCAACAGAGAAAATAAGAACGACCTTGGAATGACGAACATAGAGAGCCATTGACCTTAACACAACAAAAACATACTTAAGCAGACCTTGGGTTGCTATTTCGAAGGGAGCGGGAGGTTAAGGTGTGTATTGGCTTTTTGTTTTCTTCTGTTCTTTGTTAAATTGTGCAGGACCAGGACGGAGTGTCGGACTTCTATTTCAGGCGGGATGTGGTACCAAGGATTCGAGAGGCCGGAAAGACAAATAAATGAGGCACTATACCTCGGCTGCGCTGGGTTGATGAGACTCGGGTGCAAGATCTGCCAGGACAAGGTTTTTTTTGTCATTTCATCCACTTCCTGCTTCTTTTTTCATTCTTTCTTCATTCTGTCTTTATATGTTTGTCCGTCGCAACAGCGAAAGGGAAGGCCGACATCTACATGGCAAGACAAGGGGGGAGACGGGGTTTTGAAGTGGATTTGGACTCGGACTTGGACTTGTGGGACGGATTGTGGTATTTGCTGGAAAAGCCTTTAGTGTCCCGGATGGGTGCATAGCGAAAGGGAGTGTGAGGGTACGTATACCTTTGGCCATGGCTTGTGACTCAAATATTCCAGTTTTCACTCCATGTCTGCATATATTTGTCCATTATGGGGATCTAGTGATCTAGACCTTGTTTTAATTTCCTTGATATGCATCCCCGGCCTCGACTATTTTCCCTACCTGATTGCCCTTGGTCCATCTGTCCTGGTATTCTGCGGTCCCGCAGGTCGTCTCGCCATGTCTTTATTTTTCTGATTTATCTACGTTAAGCCATCTGGACGTCTTTTGTTGAATTTTTCCCCTTCTTCTTTCATATTTTTCAGTTTTCATTTCTAAACAAAAACGTATTGATCAAGTTGGCGCGGGTGGATATCCGTACCACACAGTGTATATTCGGGGCGAGAGTCGGGCAGCCTTCGCCCATGGGAGGGGAACCAAGAGGTTCTCGCTTTTGATTTCTTCGAGACAGTCATGTCATTTCGACTGACTTTGCTGGCTTGCGAAGTAAAGGTGCATTGTACGTGGTCTTGCTTTTTTATCGAGTAGGAGTTCCGTTGGAGAACAATCGTCGATGCTCGATGAGCTCTTCAATCTCTACAGCGTGTTGTGAAGCTGTTTTTCTTTTCATCTGCTTTTTGTTTTGTTTTGTTAATAGACTTGTATCAGAGAGTTGATTCTCGTGGAACCAGCTCGGGGGCATGTTTCTCCAGCAGTCTGCGGACCTGCTCGCCCATGGGGGCATCTGTGTCCTGGGCAAAGTACTCGCTCATGTCGACCAGCAGGGAGCTCGTGTGGCCATCTCCATCCTCCCCCTCGTCATCACATTCGCCGTTGCTGTCCTCTTCATACGCTGATTGCGGGTCGTCCAGAATAATCGTCTCTTCATCGTCCTCATCGTCCTCTTCGTCGGCTGCATCCTCGCTTTCGTCCTCAGCCCCGTCTTCGTCGTCTGAGCAGGGGGACTCAACACCAGCGGCCCCGTGAGCTTCGTGCTCAGCCAGCCAGGCGGCCCAGTCCCAGTCGTTGTAGATCTCGTCGTTGTGGTAGTTCTCATGGGCTTGTGCGCGGAGGGCCTGCTCCTCGGTCAGGTCCGCCGGGACTGTGGTCAAGGCGGCATTGACAAAGTCCTCCCAGCCGTGGGTGTCGTCCTTGGCGGGAACAGCGGCAGCGGGGGTCTTACCACTGTTTCTCGGACGCACAATGTATCCTCGCTTGATCTCGTCGTCAAGCGAATATGCGGCCTGCTCATCTTGCTCGGACGCGACGTGCTCGGTTATGTCTCCCGTCCAAGCTAGTGCTCTGAGGCGATCGTCCTCGTCCTCGTCCATGATTTGCTGTTGCTGAAGGGGGGACAAGTCCATGAAGCGCTTCTTCAGGGCGTGCTTTTTCTTCCAATGGCCCGTGGTGTCCATGTGCGAGAGGGTGGTTTCCTCGTCGGATATATACATGTCTTGTTCTGTGGGGACAATGTTTTCGCCGGTTTCGAAGTCGATGTAGCCCCATAGCATCATGTAGACGAGGTGGTTGTCGAGCTCGAGACCACGCGCAATGGCCTCCACGGGGACGAGCTCATCTGGGCGCTGGAGGTGGATGTCTCCTAGGCCCCAGCCCTCCAAGTGTCCTGTGCCGACTTCGTGGATGGGCACGCCGTAGACCGTGGACCGGTTGGATGTTCCTCCGCCGTATAGCTCCTCTGGTGGGTCGTAGTTGTAGCGGACCTTCCATTCGAGCAGTTCGGGGAGGGTCGTGAACTTCTTCTGCAAGAGGAGCTGCCACAGCGGGTAGAGCCCCTTTTGGCCGAGTGCCACGTGGACGAGCTCGTTGGAGAGGGGCCCGTAGATGGGGTCGTTGAACATCATGGACAGCTTGAGGAACAGCATTTGCGCGTTGTAAAGGTCTTGGTCTGTCCACAGGTCCGTGTTCCGTAATAGTGCTTGTCTTTGTCCCGTGGTGGGAACGTCCATGAGCAGCCAGAGCCGCAAGAGGGTGCGATGCATGGACGTTGGCATGAGAAACTCGTTGCGCGCCATGATGGCCACGATCTGTCGGCAGCACCTGTCTCGTCCCAGGACGAGCTGGAGGTATCGCAGGCCTGGGACTGTGCGAATCTGTCGCATGAGGCGCGGGTTGTCTTGCTCCGTGCTTGTGCCTTCGTATTGCACGCCCCATGTGCGGCCGGCCGGGTCGGGGATCAGATGGCGACGGTAGAGCTTGTATTTGAAGATGCGGCCTGCCTCGGGGGCTCTGTGTGCGATCCACATCCTCATACTGGAGAGTAGGTGCTCGTTGATTGCGTCGTGAAACATCCTGCTTGTGGCGTACAGAGTGACGAGGTCTTCGGGACGAAGCTGTTTGCCCAGCTCGACGGCTATTTCGGTCCGGGCACATAACGCGGTGATGAGATCGCGATTGTGGTGCTTGAGGCTGAGGGATGCAGAGTCTCTTGGTGGATGATATGGATCTTCCTTTCCGAAATACTGTTCCAGACCGTCGTCGTCGAATTTGAACCGTTTGATTCGCTTGCCGTCGTGCTCATCCAGCACGATGTGCGTATCCATCTGGGGTATGTTGTTGAGGAGCTGTAGGTTTGCTTCCATGTCATCGATGATGGAGATGCCTTGTTTTCGGACCTCGGGTCGGATGCCCTTTTCGCGTTCAACCTCCTCGGTGGCATATTGTTTGATGGCTTCGGCAATGCGCTCGAGCGTTACGGGCTGGTTGGTCTGGTTGTATAGCTCGCGGAGCTTGTCTAGGGCGAGGTGCGTGAATATGGCGGCTTGTTGCGAGTTGAAGCCCTGAGCGCGGAGGTTTCGTTTGATTGCATTTGGGTCGAAGGGAAATGCCATGTTGGATTCAAGGGCTGGACTTGACGAGAGATTGTGTTAGATGGCAAAGACGCGATGCGTACTTGCTTGCTGTTTTTTGTCCTTTTCCTATACTCATACTCAGTAGGAGCCAGTGGTCGGATGGATTCACTTGTTGCTCACCATTGTCTCGTCTGTGTGACAGTGACAACACACCGGCCGGACCGAATCACACACTCTGCCAGCTGGGAATTACACGGTCTTGTAGCCCGCCAAGAACTGTTGGCCACCTGTTAACCACCTGCCAAGGTAGGTAGCATGCATGTCCTAAAGGCTCGTCGTTAAAGTATCGGAACTCTGTAAGTGTACAAATAGCGACGCAAAGTGAACAAAAAAAAAGTCAAAACATTTTCTACTCCGAGGACTCCTTTCCCTTGCTCAAGTTCATTGTTGTCATGTCATGTCCGCCTGACCAGTAGCCTCTCTGTCATCATTTTTCTCGTCCCCCTCATCCTATGAAGACCGACCATTCTTGCCTTCCACGAACTTCCACCTTACCTATCGGTCAAGCTCATCAACGGGCAGCTCGCCATCATCCCTGCCAACAATCGACTCGGCCACCTTCCAAATCTGCAATAGATTGTCTTCAGCAGCACTAGCAATCAGCCAAGGCTCGTTGGGGTTCCAGCTAAAGTCGGCAAGGTGGTTGGTGTGGCCACCGTGCATAAAGAGCCTGCGCATTTCACAATTAGTTTCAAAATCCAAGTTGCAAGACTTTGCAGATTGACGTACAGTTCCGGTGGTCCATCGTCTTGGTCATCGGGCAGCTGCTCCTCGCCCACACGAGACAGATCCCAGAAAATGATTCTTCTATCATAACTACCACTGCCAAGTATCCCAGCTTCAGTTGGGTGCCAAGAAAGAGACGTTACGGCGTCGTTATGTCCCTCGAGCGTGTGAAGTTTCTCCTTGACATTTCTCAAATCCCAAATACCGACAGTCTTGTCGGCAGACGCCGTAGCAATCAAGACCTCTGACTTGGGGTTGAATGCAAGTGCGTTGATGGCATCGAGATGGCCACGCTTGGCGACCAGTGCAGCAGCCGAGGTGCTTTCTTGTCTGATGTCTAAAATTTGCAGCGTCTGATCGTCGGATACGGAACCGATGAAGTTCTTGGAGATGGGATGATATTGAACATCGTTGACCACTTGAGTGTGATGAGAATATCGACGCCACGGCTTGAGGATTCTGGTGTCGGCTTCCAGCTTCTTGAGGTCCCTAATGCAGTGTCAGCATCCGTCACATGGCACGTCGGAGCACATTTTGAAAAGTCTTGTACGTACCACAAGCACATCGTCTTGTCTTCGCTTCCAGAAGCCAGGCATCCGGCCTCGTGAGGACTCCAGTTGAGACCAAAGCCCTCCGACTTGTGTCCTACCAATTCAATCTGGGCATTCACCTTGCCGAGCGAAGCAGGCTGAAGAGGGTGCTTGGTGCGGTCAAAGATGAGAATTTTGCCGTCTACGCAAAGCGTGGCAATGATGTCTGGGTTTTGGGGTTGATAGCGAGCCTTGTTCACCTCGCCGGGGTGCTCAATCTTCTGGACAATTTCACACTTGATGGCAGCAACGTCGCTCGAGCTACCGTAACCGCCAATCTCGCCTCGTTCTTCGTCGTAGTTGTCGGGATTGGGGGCCACTGCCTTGGGGATCTGAACATCCGCAATTTGCAAGAAATTTGTGCTCTCGTCAGATGTGTGGGTGCCGAGCAGCAGTCGGTGCATATGATAGTTTTTGCCCTCGGGTTCCTTGACATCGGGAAACCACTGGACCGTGAGGGTGGGCCATGCCAAAGCCGTTCTAGTGTTTGTTAGACCAAATAATGGAGAGGAAACAAGCCTTCGCACAAGCCGCATACCCTAGAATCATATCATAAAGAAAAGGACTGTTCTTCTTCCACGTCTTGTATTCTTCAAATGGGATTAGCATTATCTATCGTGCGACTACCAAGGCAGAATGAGGACTCGTACCTTCGTTGATGAGACGCTCGACCTGGTCATCATCCTCCTCATGAGTCATCTCGACTAAAGCAGCACAAGTGAGTAAGTGGCAGACGACCTATTGCTACTTGTCGAAGCAAGCTCGTTGGCGCGCGGGCGGGAGCTTACCGTAAACCTCAGGGTCTGCAGCTTGCGCGGGAGCCATGGCGGAATGTTTTTTGACTCAAAGGCGGATTCGGACGGGATTCTGGAGGGGTAAGGTAACGACTGAAAGCCGGGGAAGCTTGAGGAGGCTGCAACTGTGGCGATGAGGAGCCTGTAGTCACGTTTGTCAACGACGACGAAGCTGAAAATGCTGAGTCCTTGAGCTCGCACGCGTCGCGCGTGAAGTGAAAGATGATGGACAGCAGGCGGCAGCCAATAGGATACGATCACGGCAAACGCTTGTGGGGTGGTCGAGCCACATCGTACGGAGTACTCAGGGTGCGAGGCCTCTGAAAGCTGGCTGACCAAAAGTTGATGGGGTATTCTGAAAATAATGCTTGTGATAATATTAATACATGACCGTCAACGTGCACGCCATCAGCATGGGTGGGACGGCGAACCCTCCCCATTCGTTACAGTGAGCCAGCCAGTCTTGTGCTGTTGGACAATGAGGCAGCCGCCCGAGGGCTTGTTGTGTCGTGGGGCATTGAAAAAAAAAAAAAAAAATCCATTTTTTTTCGCCCTTCAAAGATCCTGCAACGAGAAGGCTGTCTGCACTGCGACCCACAAGTGGCATGCGAAGGGTCTTATTCATGAATCGCCACCAATCTTGGTGCCTGAAGAATGGCACCTAGTAATAGTCGCCGCCTTGAATACAAATTTCTACATACACATACGTATGCGCATGAGATTCCCCACATAGTATACCATCACTTATAGTCCGTATACCATCACTTGTACTGGAGTGAGTCAGACAATCATGCTCGAAATCAGCAGCGTCATACGGATTAGAGTCTCCTTTATTGAATAAGAAGGCCCATGCATCTCTTCTCTTGCTCACCGGTCCTTTCTCTCTGCAAAAGATCCAATTTGACACTTCTCTGTTTCAATTTCACGAACGATGCCTGTTACCACGCGACCATCCCCCCAGGTCGTTGGAACGCCCACAGACAGGACCCTAAGCTCGATAAAATGTTCAAGACCCCTTTTCGATGTTTCCGCCCAGAGATGCGCCGATTTCAAACATCCGAAAAATGAATTGAACTCTCCATCATATTCCAAGCCCCGCAACAGCAGCCAGGACCCCGAATCGACGTGCTGCGATCGTCGTTCGATGAGCATAGAAACAAGCAGCCGTACATAATCCCCTACGAAAACGGTTTCGTTAGCGGCCTCATCCGTGCCTTCAACCAAGATCTGCACCTCGTCATCCGCCCGGACGATGTCTGGCTGGCGATTCTGCTACAGTTTAGCAACTACGTCAATGGCCACGCCGAGGACCTGCGACACTTGTTTGTAGCTCATGATGGGCAGAAGAAGCTCCTTCTAGATCTTCGGTGGCGTCCGTTCGCGAATATCAAGACTCCCGAGATTACTGACGGCTTCGTCTCGTTGATTCATCGAAATGTCGTTGACGAAACCTTGAGAGGGTGGATGCTCCCCACGTTTTCCACGTCAACCGATATTGATAGACAGGTAGCGTCGCTTACCATGATGGGCACGCTCAAACGATACTTTGAGTATGTTGCGGTATTTGGGTGCGGACTGCCTTCTGTTACGCTTCTTGGAGATCGTCAAGATTGGGAGGAAATCCTGCATCGGCTTGCCAAGCTTGCCCACTATGGGTCAGAGCCGGCGCAGTGGGCAGATCGGCTTCGCCCGGTTCTCAAAAATATGCTCCTGACCTTTGACGAACCCGAGTCCGAGCAAGTCAAGCAGTTCTGGCTGCACGTCGTCCAAGAGGAAGGCCAAGCGGGTTCAGGCCGTGGCAACGAAACCTTGTCAGGCTGGATCACCGCCTTTACTTTCTGGGACCAGGACGGTAAGAGGATTCACGAGATCTCGGACTCTGAGCTCGAGTCTCTACCGTGCAGTGATCGACGCCCATATGATCCATTTCGTTATGCCAAAGAGGCAGAGGGCGACTACATGGCGCCTCTGAGGCCCTCTATCGAGAGGAAGCGCCTTGTACTCGACGGCGTTACCTACCCATTCATCTCGCCGTCCTCGATACCCAGCGGCGTGATCACGGTACCAATCAAGCTACAGGACGTGCGGTTTCCAACAATGATCACTACGACCATGCTCGTGGGATCGGTCGGTATGAGTCTTTCCGCAGACCGCACTACGGTTCAGCCACTCTCAGGATGGTGGATGGCTCTCAACTATGAGCATCCCGATAATAAGGACTTGGGCAGGGATGAGATATCCACAGTCGTCTCGGGGTGAAAGGACGCGCGGATGAATGTGAATAGCACGTTACTAGTACCTAGAATTAGAATATAGAATACTTGATAAGATCAAAAGATAGCAATCGCGAAAGCTTACAACGCGGGCGACTCTGCTTTATGATATCAACTGTCCAATGGTACTATATTAAGAAAAGGTATATTCTTTGGCGTAAATAAGTATTTAGATATTATATCTAATCTGCGATATCCTTCAAGTCCTGATTGAGTCCAATGGCTTACGCTGTGCGACTGTCTCCACCGACACGGGGGAGAGGCGAGACTGTTGCCCGGCAGCGGGTAATATGACCGATTGTGCGCGGGTAATATGATCGATCGTACGCTCTATGCGCGTAGGACCGTATTAGGGAAGCTAAAATGCACCTTATTAGGATATATAATTATAGAATAAGAAGCATAGGAGATTTACTAGAACTACTTTATTTATAAAAGAAAAGCTTTAATCCTTTTATTTATATAATAAAATTAGTATTAATTTAATCATTTCTTTTACCTTTAATTATTCTTTTTAATTATATTTTTTACCTAAGTTATATACTATATAGTAATAGTTATAAGCCTAGGAGGTATATACTTATAACTTCACTAAATTCCTAATATATAAGACCTATATATATATAGTGCCTTACTTACTAATTTATACTTATAATAAATACCTTAACTTCTTCTTACCTAAGTCTTAAGACTAATATTAAGTTAGTCTTATTTAATAAGTAAAAGAAATAATATAAAGTATTAAAGTAAGCTACCTAGAGCTAAGAGATTTAGAAGAGAGTTAATTCTTAGCTTTTAAAGCTTAACTTTAATTACTTATAAGAGCTTTTTATAATTATACTAAAGGCCTATAAGGCTTTTATTACTAAGAACTAAGAAAGTATAAAAACTAAGCTTACTTTTTAAGAGGCTTTTTTCTTTCTTTCTTATAAGTATATATTTAAGTATTAAGTATATAAGGTAACTAAGTCTAGAGAAAAACTATTAAAACCTAAATTACTAGTATTATTAATCCTAATACTTATATAATAGTAATTAATAAAATTAAGAAGAAAAACACTAATAATAAGAAGCTTACTCTTTACTAAATTACTATTAAGCTTAAAAAGAAATTCTTACTTAGTTAAGTTATTATTAAAGTAAAAGTTATAGCTAAGTATATAGTATACCTTAATAAAGCTAAATATATAAATATATAATTTAAGTATTAGAATAAGTAATAAGAAAAGCTATACTAAAAAGCCTTAATATATAAGATTAATAAAGTTTAAGGTTCTAATATAATTTATAACTTTATTATAGTAGTTAAAGTATACTTTAACCTTAAATAAGTAAAAACTAAGATTATATAGCTAGTATAAACCTTAGACTCTCTTTCTAAGAATATTACTCTTATAGGTATTATAGCTAAGTATACTTAATACTATAAGATAATATAAACTATATATACTAACTCTAATAAAGGGAGCTTTATAATTACACTTAGGGAATACTTTAACTAAGGTAATAAAAAGTAAGACTAAAAAAATAATAGTCTTAAGAAGTACCCTTATTATATAAGTAAGGCACTAAATACTTACTTTTAGTCTCCTTAAGTATACTATATCTTATACTATATAGTAACTAGTAAGAAAGTTTAAGGATTTAAGCTTTCTTTAAAGGTTAATTATAAGAAAATTAAGAAATACTATAAAAGTATAAAATAGAAAAACCTATATACTAAGGTAATAAAGGATAAGTAAATAATAAAAGGTATTAAAGATTATAAAGAAGAGAAGTTACCTAGGGCTATTACTACTATAATTATTAATCCTAATATTCTAGAGAGTATAGCTTCTCTAAAGGGAAGCTATATTATACTAGAGAATATAAAGTATATACTCTTAAAGAGCACTCTCTTTAATAACTATAGCACTCTTTATATTATTAATAATATAAGTTACTTTAAGCCTAAAACCTTTAAAGAAATAATTAATAATTATCTTAAGGCTAGAATAACCTCTTTCTAGATTATTAAAAGAGATACTTATATAATTAAGAATATTTTTAATAAGCCTAAGGGGAAACTTATAGAAAACCTTACTTTATAGAATATTATACTTATAAAAGGGTTTTATATAAATATTATATCTAAGAGCCTTCTTTAGAAAAAGGGCGTATAGTACTATAGAGCAAACTACTCCTTATATATTAGACTTTTTATAAGAGCTTATTATTAGCTAAACTTAAGAGAAAGTATAATATTATTTTCCTTTAATATAAGCCTCTTTTCTTTTATAATAGTCTTAAGTAAGAAGTGAATTTAGCTATAGTACTAGTAATATTCTTAATAATTAATTTAGAAGTAAATAAATAAAGCTTATAGTATAGTTAACTAAGTAAAGACTTATATCCTATATAAGTAAACCCTAAAGAACTTTAGTATTTATATTCTAGCTACCTTAGAAAGGATACTCTAGCTAAGAGTTATACTTATATAAGGGGAGTATAATTATAAGGTATAAAGCATAAAGACTATAAGATATATACTTTAGTTTATGCTTACTAAGTTATTTTAAGAAGACTACTAGAATATATATTACTAAGGCTATTCTAGAGGATTTATTAGGACCTTTAGGACTATAAGACTAGTTATAATAGTATAAACTAGTTACTAGTTATAAAAGATAAGTTCTTAGGCATAATTTAAGTTTATATATTACCTAATAAGTTATAGGTAATAGTATTTAATATACTTATTTACTTTAAATAATAAGTTATAAGGTAATTTAGATTATTAATTATAAAGATTAGGTAAGATTATAAGGGAGCTATTATTAGCTAATTTACTAATATAATCTTTTAGATATAGGCACGCTTATAAGGCATTAATCTTAAGCTTACACTACTATACACTTATAAACTAAATAGAGTTATAAAGAGAGTAAGCTAGATAATTATGTTATAGTTAAATATAATACTTATAGGTATAGGGCTACTACTAAATCTATAGTTAAAGAGTATATAAGCAGTAGTATACCTTTATAATATTAGTCCTATTTAATAATCTAGTTAGAAAACACTACTAAAGACCCTAGAAAGCTAGTTTTATAATAATACTTAGCTACTAATTTAAGAGCCTATAGCTAACCTAAGGCTAGATTAGAGCGGTTTACACGTATATAGCTACCACACCTATCCCCTTAAAAGGGATTATAAGGCTAATAAACACAGATGGTTTTACAAGATAAATCCTAGGGGTTACATTAGATATCTAGTTAGGTATTTTACCTCTAATATTTATTGTATTTAAATCCTAAAGTTAGGAAAGGTTATAATAATAAGGAATATTATATTTAATAAGTTAATTTTTTATAATATAGCATATAAAAGCGTGATTAAGCTTTTAATTAATAAGCTTAAAGCGTAATTCTAAGTCCTTAAAATTAATACTAAATTAGATAATAAATTAAATCTTTTTCTTATACTAATTAAACCTTAGATAAATTAGACTAAAAGTTTAAACTTAGGGGTAAACGCCTTATAGACTTCTTAATTATAACTAAAGGAGAGAGAAACTATTTATTTTAATAAAGATATTAGACTTTAAATACCTTAGCTATTACTAGATTTACTAATTAGAGAGTAAGAGACTCCTAATCTAGGTACTTAGGAGAGTAAAATAAAGTATAAAGCTCTAGATTTATATGCTTAAGGAAGTAATATAATAATAGATTTAATAAGTAGTAAGTAGGATGCTATTATAAGGGCTTAGGAGAGCTAATGTTTTTATAAGGTTTTAGAACACTAAGTATATAATACTAAGGACTAAGTTATTAATAACTTAATAAGTAATTAACTACCTAAGCTAGGAAATAAAGTAAATTAGTAATAAGATAAACCTATAGAAGTAAATACTAGACTAGCTACTTATATAGAAAGCTTAAAGGGAGCTTTAGCTATATAGTTAGAAATTATAAAAAAGAGCCTTAGAATAGTTATAATATAAGAAGGTATATAAACTAGCTTAAGATTATAAACTAAAAGAGAGTAAGGCTAGATTCCTTTATATACTTTACTAGTAAGAAGAAAGAGAAAAGAACCTAATAAAGCTCTTATTAATAGCCTCTAGAACCTAAAAGATCTTTTCTTAGAGTTTAGGAAAACTAAGGATAAAAACCCTTATAAGCTTTTTCTAGGAGATTAGGATTTTAAGAGCTATAAAATAGTGTTTTTAGTAATTAATATATATTATAATAAGGAAAGTAAATCACTTCTTAAACTAAAGAGAAAAGCAAGGACTATTTATTAATTAGACCTAGCTAAACCTCTAAAGTTATAGAAAAGAGTAAAGGATTATTCTCTTAAGGAGAAATAGATTAATATA
Organism: Epichloe typhina subsp. poae; assembly: GCA_030389615.1. NCBI lineage: Eukaryota > Fungi > Ascomycota > Sordariomycetes > Hypocreales > Clavicipitaceae > Epichloe > Epichloe typhina. The sequence goes on along the minus strand of CP098316.1, from coordinate 2,379,088 downwards.
ATAAATAAAGAGATTAATAAGCTAAAAAACAAGGAATATAGTAGTAAATAAAGTATTTAGTAGCTTAATTAAAGCCTTTACTATTAAAATAAGTATTTTCTTATAAGTTTAATAAGAAAGGGATATTAATTTATTATAAGGTGTGTTTATATATACGTAAAGATCTCTAGGAAACCTTAATAATTAAACATACCTATGCTATAACGCTTACTATACATATGTTTTATGTGTTTATAGCACTAATTACTAGGTTTAATTTAAAGACTAAGTAGTATAATATTAAGAATACTTTCCTTTATATAAAACATAGAAAAGAGGGAATTCCTATAATATATAAACTTCCTAATAGCTTTATAGTACTTAGAGAGTATATAAAATTACTTAAGGCTTTATATAGATTAAGAGACTCTCTATAGCTTTAGTTTAAAGAACTAAGTAAGTCTTTTAAAAAGCTTAGGCTTAAGTTAAGCTAAGAGAAGCCTTACTTATTCTATATAAAAGATTAGACTATTTTCCTTATATTCTTTATAGATAATATTTTTATAGCTTTTTATAAGGATAATAAGAAAATTACTAACTAGATCTCTAAGGGACTAAAGGAAGCGTATAAATTAGATAAAAAAGGTAAGGTAGGATTCTTTCTTAGAATTTAAATTATTAAAGACTAACTATAGCAAAGGGTGTATCTTAGTTATAAGGTATATATTAGTAAGATTAGGGAGAAATTTAGCTAAGTAGGAAAAGGCACTTTCCTTACTATACTAATCCTTATAGTAAAGTATTATAAGTTTATAAGTAAAGCTAAGAAGTAAGTAATTAAGGTTTACTAAAAGAAAATTAGATTAATCCTATATACTATAATTATAATTAGACTAGATATAGCCTTTATAGTAATAAAGTTATTATAATACCTTATAAATCTAGGACTAGAGTATATAAAGGCTATAGACTAAGCTATCTACTATTTGCTTATTATATATAAACTTATACTATGCTTTAGTATAAGTACTAAACTTTAAGCTTTTTAGATCTTAAGTAATACTTTATTTATAGATAATCTTAAGATATATAAATTATTACAAGGATATCTAATTACTCTCTTTAGTAAACTAATTATCTAGAAAGCTACATACTAAACAATAGTAATTATATCTATAATAGAAGCTAAGTTACTTACTTTATAATAAGTAGTAAAGAAGACTATAAGTCTATAGCGCCTATTTAGAGATATTAAATTTAATGCTTATAAAGACTAGGTTATTAACTATAATAATTAGTAAATAATTTAGCTTATATTAAATAAGAGTAAGTAATTAAACACTTAACTATATTATATTAATATTTATAATATATAGTTAAAGTAAGAATTTAAGAAAGGAAGCTTTAAAATTACGTATTTGCTAATAGCTAAAATGCTTGCTAATAGATTTACAAAGGCATTAAATTAGGAGTAATTTAAATACTTTAGATTAATGCTTAGGTTAGTAAATTTACGTATACTATATAATATTTAAAGCGTATAGGTTACTAAGGAAGTATAGGAATATTAATAAGGGGGTATAAAATTAATTACCCTAGAAATATAAGAAGGCCCCCTCCTTAGTAAGTAAAGCGCTTCTAAGGTAAATAGGATTAGTAAAATATAAACTTTAAAATACTATTATATAAAAACATATATATAAACACTATTCTAAATAAAGAAAATTAATAAGACTTATATAAGAAAGTAAATAACCTCCTTAAGACAAGCTATTACCTTAGTTACCTTCTTATTAACCTTTACTAAAGAGCCCCTAGTAATAATAATAGCCTTATTACTTAGAGTAATAACTTCTTTATATATAAAGTCTAGCTTTATAATAAGTTCTAATTAGAGTTATAAAGCCTTATAGTAATACTTTACTATTTATATAAGTTATTAGTAAAAAGCATAGAAAAGAGGGAGAAATATACCTAACCTTAGAGTCCTTATCTAGCGCTAATAGCATCTGCTTAGTAAGGGGAATATAAGTATTATATAATAGTTAATAATAGTAATTACTAACCTTATATAAGTAGTATTTCTAAGATTATCTAGACCTAACCTTATAGTAATAACCTAAGTTACCCTTACTTATAATACTTACTTAAATATACTTATTATAAGGTATATCTTATAAAATACTATAAGGTATAAGTATATTAAGCTATAAAGTTAGCGCTTACTATTTAAAGGGGGAAAGTATAGTATAAATAAGTTATTTCTATAAACTATATAGAGAAATTATACCTTATATTATCTCTTACCTAGTCTCTTAAAGAATATAAGGTTTATAAAGAAGTATACTAGAAATACCTTCCTAGGGTAATTATAGGAGATAATAACTTACTAGTATATTACTTAGAGTATACTAAGGAAAGAATATAATTACTATAGGCTATACTAAGGCCTAGGATATTATTTAATACTAAATTACTAATAATATAAAGCTTATACTTAGGAGTAATTAAGCCCTCCTAGGAGTAAGCCTTCTCCTTAGCTTAAGCTTATATATAAAGAGATATATTAATTAAAATAAAGGGATAGTTAATAGAAAGTATATTATAAAGGTAAGAAAAGAAAGCTTATAAATATTATATTAGAAAAGCCTTTATAAGAAAAAAAGTATAAGTATAGTATAAAAGTAAGAAAGCTTACTTTAATCTTATATTAGGTTTACCTATAATAATAATACTATATATTTACTAGTTAAGGTAATAATTAGTAGTCTTAATAACCTTAATACTAATTAAGGGGTGTATTACCTAGTAGTAAGTAATATAACTAATTATACATAAGTAATATAATTAATTATACGCTCTATGCGCATAAGACTATATTAGGGAAGCTAAAATACACCTTATTAGGATATGTAATTATAGAATAAGAAGCATAGGAGATTTACTAGAACTACTTTGTCTATAAAAAAAGAGCTTTAATCCTTCTATTTATATAATAGAATTAGCATTAATTTAATTACTTCTTCTGCCTTTAATTATCCCTTCTGATCACATCTTTTGCCCAAGTCACGTGCCACATAGCGATAGAGACGACCTCCCTTTATGTAGTCACGGATAGTCAAATTGTTGTGCAGAGGGTATTAATGTAGCGATGCACGCGGACGTTAGATGGCCGTGTTATTATTATTATTACTACTATTAGGGAAAGCGGACCTTTGCCTGCGTTTTGCGTTATTAGTAAGGCAGAGGCAAGCAAGGCAAAGCTTATTAATAGCTTCTTGCTTTCCTTTTATCCCCATCGTCTTGGGGATAGGGACCCACTCTGAGCCCCAATTTAACCCCTCCACATTGGCGCGGTTGCTTGCGGTTGTCCTGTCTCCTTGTCGTCGAGCATTTATGTAAGCATTCGGTGATGACTCTCGCTCCTACAACCCCGTCGTTGAGTTCATCCTGCATTTGCGCTGACGATACATCGGAGCTACTCACATCGCATCGCCGCCCGTGTTTGATTCCTTTATTTTAATTTCATTTCATAGAGTTCTTTTGGGCCATAGAGTGGCCTCATTGCCGTTATGGGGTTCGCACAACACACATGCTGCCAATTGCGGCAACAAATGCTAATAAATCATCCAGAGTCCCCAAATTTTTCAGATGGCTATCAGAGCGATACCCCGCCATTTCTCAAGTTATCGCCGAGAACAGAATACCTGAGTTCGATTGTCTCTATGTACGGCGCACCCTTCGACCGCTCGTCCCGCGCAACCCACTGATTGCTCATTCTTCTAGCTTGATATGAATGGTATCATCCATAACTGCACGCACAAGGATGCTGGGGAAGATGTCTCATTTCGCCTTAGCGAAGAAGAAATGTTCATTAGGATCTTCAACTATATCGAGCATTTGTTCGGAAAAATCAAGCCCAAGCAGCTTTTTTTTATGGCCATCGATGGTGTCGCACCACGAGCGAAGATGAACCAGCAACGAGCTCGTCGTTTTCGTACCGCATTGGATGTTGAGAACGCCCGTGAGAAGGCTATTAAGGAAGGTGTCGAAATGCCGAAAGAAGAGCCATTTGATAGCAATTGCATTACTCCAGGTACATCAGCCCGCCTTCTGGTCATGCTGAATCTTTAATTGACAAGGGCCAAAGGAACCGAGTTCATGGCGAAGCTGTCGCAACAGCTACGATATTTTGTTAACAAAAAGGTGTCCGAAGACGCCGACTGGCAAGGATGCGAAGTTGTTCTTTCCGGCCATGAAGTTCCTGGCGAAGGCGAACACAAAATCATGGAATACATTCGAAATGCCAAGGCGCAGCCGAACTATAATCAAAACATGCGACATTGTTTATACGGGTTGGATGCAGACTTGATCATGTTGGGATTGCTCAGCCACGATCCTCATTTCTGTCTTCTCCGTGAAGAAGTCACTTTTGGACGAGCTTCCAAGAGTAAGTCTAAGGAGCTCGAACACCAAAACTTTTACTTGCTCCATCTTTGCATAGTGCGGGAATACTTGGAGATGGAGTTTCAGGAACTGCACGAGGACGGTACTTTGGCATTCCCATTCGATCTTGAAAGCGTTATTGATGATTTCATTCTGATGGCATTTTTCGTTGGTAACGATTTTTTGCCCAATCTTCCCGGGCTTCATATCAATGAAGGAGCATTGGCGAATATGTTTAAAATTTACAAGTCTGTACTACCCAAATGCGACGGGTACATTAACGAGGACGGCGTGATTAACATGCCTCGTCTGGACAAGCTGTTGACAGAGCTCAGCAAGCTTGAGTTGGTGTCATTTGAGAGTGACGTTTCGGATGAAAAATGGTTCGCTTCTAGGCAGATGGAAAAGAAGCTGGAAGCCAAGAACGGTACGAGTCACAAGAACACGAAAACTGGCCAGCTAGTCATCACTTCAGCTCAGCGCGATCTTTGGAAACAGAGTATACGGCCTTATGTTTCAAAACGGTCCGACGCGCCATTGGATCTCGGTTACGAACTGAAGGCTGCGGATCGCAAGTTTGTGCAGGATATTGCGGATGCCATGCATCTTGAATGGGCAACGAAGGAGGACGAGGAAGCGAATCGCCATCTTGTTCTATCCTTCCCCGTGAAATTTGGCACACAGAATGATGACAACCCCGACGAGGATGATGATGACGAGGAAGAGGAGGGAAACTTGGCTGCTTACCGTGTGATTAAATCCTACGATAAGGCCATGGTCGTTGATGTCACCGCAGAAGATGCTCAGCAGCGCTATGAGAAGCTGTTTCGGGACAAATACGCAGGGTGGAAGACCAAGTATTATCTACAAAAATTCCCGGAATGGGAACCGGAGAAATATGGGCAGGAACAAAAGAGTCTTTGTGAGAACTATGTTCAAGGTCTGCAGTGGGTTTTATTCTACTACTACAAGGGCATAGCATCATGGCCATGGTTCTATGGTTATCATTATGCCCCACTGATTTCCGGTATGATACGAAGACTCGCGCGTCCGCCTTGTTATCTCTTTTGACTAACAGGAATAGATGTCACTAAAGGGTTGGGGGCTGACCTCAAGTTCGAAAAGGGCCAGCCATTCAAGCCTTATGAACAACTCATGGGCGTCTTGCCAGACAGAAGTAAGAAGATCGTTCCAAAAGTGTATCATGATCTCATGACAAATCCGAATTCACCCATCGTCGACTTCTACCCGCGAGACTTTGAGCTGGATATGAATGGGAAAAAGATGGACTGGGAAGCAGTTGTCAAGATTCCATTCATCGATGAAAAGCGACTTCTGGATGCAATGGCCATCAAGAATGATGACTTGGAGCCCGATGAAAAGGCTCGGAATGGGTTTGGCGTACCTCTCAAATTTACATACTCCCCCGAGGTCAACTTCACCTATCCCTCGCCCCTTCCAGGCATCTTCCCAGATGTTCAGAACTGTCGCTGCGTTGAGAACATTTTCGACCTGCCGGATATGGAGGGTCTGGAGTATGTTTCAGGCTTGACCAATGGAGCTATGGTCAAGGTTGAGGCTCTGGCCGGCTTTCCGACGCTCCACACACTCCCATACACCGCACAACTCGTCGAAGGCTACGGCATCAACGTCTTCCAGCAGGATAGCAGAAACCCTAGTGTCGTGGTCACGCTGACCGACACTAACCTCCGCACGAGCATTGAGACATTCAAGGGGAAGCTTGGCCAGCGGTGCTATGTAGGCTACCCCTTCCTCCAAGAGGCCAAGATCGTCAAGGTACAGGATGAACTCTTCACTTATGAGCTTGCCGAGAATGAAAAGGACATTGTGACCAGAGATCACTCTAACCGAGAGGCGGCTGATTTTGCCAAAGAAGCCAACTTTTTGGAGAGCTGGCATGGCAAACGGCTCGGTGTAACCATTGGACAGGTGGAGTGTCTTGTGCATGTTCACATGCTGAAGGGATTGATCAAGACTGAAGCGGGTGCCTTGATCAAGGAATATGCGGAAAATCCAAGCGTTCGCAGCGTCTACGCTTCCCAGACTGTTGTCGACGAAGTCGTGAACGAAGACGAGCGGTTCATCGAGAAGGGAGCTCTCCCTGTTGAGGAGGAGTTTCCTTTGGGCACACGAGCCTTCTTCTTGGGAGAATACGCCTTTGGACGACCGCTGGAGGTGACTGGACACGTCGATGGTAGAACCGAGGTAGTGGTCTCGATACCCAAGAATAAGGAACCCGAATTTTCCAGGAAAATTATTCATCAGGCCGAGCGCAACAACCCTTACACACCGTCATTTGCTGTTGCGAAACAACTGGGCGTACACCCTCTGGTGCTTAGCAAGATCACCTCATCGTACCAAATTAGTACATCTGCAGGATTGAAGCTCAATCTCGGTCTCAATCTAAAATTCGAGGGCCGCAAACTCAAGGTCTTGGGCTACTCTCGCAAGTCTCATACTGGCTGGGAGTTCAGCTCTTTGGCTGTGAAGCTGATTGCTGATTATATGGTGGCCTTCCCTGATTTCTTCGCCGCCATTCAGCGCGAGCCGCAAAGGAGCGAGACTTCTGAAACTGATCTGTGGAATGACCCAGCTGTTGCGTCTCAGCGAGTCAAGGACATTGTGGCATGGCTCAAGAAGCAAGAGACGTCAAAGTTCGAGAGAGTGCCTCTTGAAGCGGAGCAGCTCGACTCTGAAATTGTCATGAGTTTAGCTGCTGCAGGAGAGCAAGTCTTCCAATCCTCCGAAAATGTCGAAATCAAGAAGCTCAAGGGGGTACCCCGAGCTGCAATCTTGAAGCCCTCTGACGCAGGCCTCGTCCTGGGAAATCAGAATTTCGGCTTGGGTGATCGCGTCACCTTTGTCGCCTCTGCTGGCAAGGTTCCCATCGCCACAAGGGGCACGGTCGCTGGTATCAGTAGAACTGCCACCGCCCTTCTTCTCGATGTCGTTTGGGACACGTCATTTATGAGCGGAACCACGTTGGGTGACCGAAGCCCCATGTTCCGTGGGCAGACGGTGGCATCTTCGTCGGTCCTGAACACCACAGACAAGCAGGTCATTTCCAACTCGAGCAAATCACAGCAGAAGCGAGCGACTTCTACCATGACGACTGGCCTCTACGGGTCTGTGGGTGTACCCCAATACAGGGACGCTGCGGCTAGAGCCCCTCTCCGCGGCGGCTGGAGAGGCGCCCTCAACGGCAATGGAGGCCAGGGCACGCCTGGCCGGAACTCTTCAGGCAGGGGCAGAGGCAGTCACAGCATAGGACCTCAACGCGGTGGTGGTGGCAACGGCAATGCGCCAAATCTGCTTCACAGCACATTGGTGTATCGTGATGGTCCCAATGGCACACCGCCCCCTGGACAAAGTGTCAATGGTCGCGGGCGCGGTCGCGAGCGAGGCGGCTTCTTCCAAGCTCAATCTAGTAGCGGAGAACAGCCAGGCAAGTACAGCAACATGCCACCCCCCGCGAGCCTGGACAACCCCCGCGGCGGACGCGGGCGTGGTCGCGGAGGCAGAGGACGTGGCGGACCTTACCGAGGACGGGGTGGCAACGGCCGCGGAGGAGCGAGCTTCTGATGGCCCCACCACTCAGGGCTAAGCCAAACTTTGTATTGTGTTGCTTTGCTTGTCTTGTTTCTTTTTCTTCATGTGAGGTATAGTGTCAAGAAGCGTTTGCGACAATCATGTCATCCATCATGGGCATCGGGAGGACTGGGCGTCGGCATGGATGTGTAGTTCTTGGGCTACGAAGTGTTACGATGATGATGGCACGATGACGGTGGTGTAATATAGATGATACGCCAAAAGTTGTTGCATCAAGTTTTACTTGCTGTCATGCGACCAGTAACGATGTGCCAATCAGACCAGTCCTTCATGCGCCAAAGCCTACTTACTACACATGCCATGACGGGAACAAAGTTCAATTGACAGATTATCTCGCAGCGAAGCCTCCTCTAGGCCTTTTTAGCCTTATTCTTGCCCGCATCCTTGACCTTGATGGCCGGCAACTCAAACGGCTCACTGGCGCCGCCGTCCATGGCCCTCCAGTACCCCAGCTTGTCTTGCATATCCCACGTCAGTAGGCCCACCCACGGCTGCACGTTGTAATGGACCTTGAGAGTGACGCCGTCGACCTTGGCGATCTTGCCGCTAGGATGGGTAATCTGGTACTTTGGTCGCTGATTCTTGAGCTTCAACAGACCGCTGTTCAAATGCTCCAACATTAGAATTGTACTGCGGTTTTTTTTTTTTTTTTTTTTTGGCAAAGAGAGAATGGTGCTCAACATACCGACTAGGATCAATGGGTTTGCCCTCGGAGCTCCTCCTCAGCTTCTTCATGGCCACGGGCCCAATGTTCTGCAGATGATCGGCGCTGGGGCTCGTGATGATGGTGTCCCAGATGACGGCCGAGTCGGTGGTGTTCGTGCCGGGCGCAGAGGGCCAGTCGGCCGTGACGTAGACGAAGAGCTGTTTCGTGTTCCATGTGAACAGGGAGGAGAGGTCCGCGTCGAGGGAGAACTTGATGATGGCGTATTCTTCTTTTTTGGACGAGTAGTAGTGGGGGCGGCCTTTGACGCTGTATTTTTTTTTAAAAAAAAAATCAGCCCTCTGTGTTAGTTGTGTGGTTCTTTTATACCATGTGCATGTAGAGATGTGATATTTCGCAGGTGGAGAGTACAAGGAATTTGGCAGTGTCAGCTGGGGTTTGTTTCTCGTACACTTGGACGTTGGTGGGGACAATGGTGCCGCTTGGTTTGCGAATGGATAGGAGGTCGGACGCGGCGATGAAGCCGGCTAGCACGCAGGCGACTGTTGTGAAGAATCCGAAGACACCCTGGATGCGGGTGAAGGAGCTGTGCATGATGGGCGGGAGAGCGCTTCGCTGTCGAGGGGGGTGAGAGTTGGACGGAGCTGAGCTTATCTTGACGACAGAGTACGCATTGTGTTTGGGGGGTTTTCTTTCGGGATGGATAGAAGACACGTTGTTGGGGGTGGGGGGTGAATTGCAGGTGCGCAAGATACCCCATGTTACGTGCTAGAATTGACATCTAAAAGTGGCTGGCACGTGACCTAGAACCCCCATCTTAGACGATAGCTCTGACCTCTAGCTAGTTGAATCAAAGAACAACCTTTACACTCCTTATCATACATGATATCGTCACCGTCCAGGCTTTCATGTACTACGTCCAATTCTACCCGAAATGCTTGGCTGCCACAGCCTCCCAAGCCTTGATCAGTGACGGCGGTAGATTGAGATGCCATGTACCTCTCCAAGTCACAGTAGAGAGCTGATGTTCTCGAGTACGCTCATATTTGAAAAGAGCGGCAAGTTTCTTTCTCCCGTTCCACATTGTCATGGTCTCAGGCTGTGGCATATACATAGCTGCTGATGCTGCTTCTTGAAGCATTTTCATGATGTTTGCTTGCCTCTCGTCCGGCGCCAGTAGCTGTGAAGTCAGAACGAGCGTCTTCAGATTGGGCCGCCTCTTCACGAATGGATAGCTATTGGGGCCGAAAAAAAAGGCTCGCGTCTACCATGAATGCTCCCGAGATAGATTCAAGATTGCGACTAACCGTGGCAAGTGCCTCACTCAGAACAGGGTTTGGAGGCTGAGTGAGCGATGCATGGTCTTGCACGGCGGGTGGATTCAAAAAGTGAACGATATCAATGTCATCAGTGTCATCAGTGTCATCAGTGTCATCAGTGTCATCAATATCATCAGTGTCAAGAGCCTCATCAATGTGGCGGGCGTCAACGTTCGCGTGGTGGGGGCTGAAATTCTCGAAGATTGTTAGTTTGCTCAGTGTTTTGACGGCGGGAGAATTAAGGAGTTGCAGAAAATCTATATAAAGAATCAGCATTGGTGTTCGTTCTTATCGTGGTTGCAGTGAAACTCTTGGAAAGAGTCGTCTTGCTCTGCTCTAAAGGAGTGCGCACCCCTTATAGTGGCTGCGATAAACGAGCATACAATGCTCAACAAATGTATTGCTAATGTTGATGATGGTAGGATTGGGAACTTGTTGGCGACTAGCATGAAACGAGACCCTTTCGACTTTGTTGAGTATCAGAGAAGGGCAAGGCTATTAGCGCGACGAGGATGGAGAAAAGGTCTGTGAGATTTTATCAATCAAATCTTATCAATCAATCCACGGCCCCACCTTTCCCCTCCTTGAACCGGGCCACCTCAGCTCCTCAAGTCTCTGCCTCGTTCAAATAGAGCCACAGCTGCTCCTTGTCTCGGAACGCAAGCGCCCATGGTTTTGTACCTCCTTTCAAAATCTTAGTATCCCTCACTTCCAAGCCCCGCGCCGCATTGGATGGGGCTATTACTTCAAGACCCAGCTCTTCTGTATCATCCTTCCACTCAGTGCTGACAGCCTGACTATTCGTATTTTATTGAATTGAGCGGAAAGCGAACCAGAAGGAGAGGCCTTGAAACTCATTCCGTTTGTTTTGCTGTCGTTACATTATATTACCCTCCGGCTACCTGAGACTCTCTGCGCCGCATCACACGTCTCTATTCAGCGCAAACCTGCTCGCCAAATCAGAATACCGTTCAAAAGCGGGCGAAGATCAAGAGCAACACCATTCTATCAATACTTTTTCTTGTCCTCTGTCGCATAGACTACAAGCCTGTTTTCTCGCCACCCTGCTCCAGCAAATATCGGTCTGTTCCTTTTTCCAAAGCTGCAGGCGCCGGTGGGGACCCAGTTTTTTACTTATCTGATCCTGCATAAGTCATACCACCGCCCGAATCGGAACTCCGAGGTATTGGTCCACTCCCAGCGAATCACGAGTTAGCACAATCGTCTGCGCTGCAAAAACTCCACTTGTTCGCTTGCCGACACCATGCCTTCCACACCCGCTCCTCTCGCTCACTCTCCTCCATCTCACGAGTCCGGCGTCATACACGAGGACGGCAACAGGAGGCAAATAGCATCTCATAGTGCTTCCAGGGCCAACCAAAAATTTGTCGTCAATAATACTGCGGCTACTGCGGCGTCCCCGGCGACTGCTGCTGCCCCGCCAGCTCGAGCACCTCTCCTGACAAAGCAGCCAAAGGCAAACACTCCCGCCAAAGCAACTGGTGGCCCTTCGCCTCTGCCTCGTCTTTCAGCACCCCCGACTACATACAAGATGACCATGGCTGCCGCGACCAGCCCCGTTTCTGCCGCGGAGGCCCCAAAGATTTCCATGACCTCAAAGGAATGGGTCATTCCCCCTCGACCAAAGCCAGGACGCAAACCAGCTACGGATACTCCTCCAACAAAGAGAAAGGCACAGAACCGGGCTGCTCAGCGTGCTTTCCGTGAAAGAAGAGCTGCCCGTGTTGGGGAACTGGAACAGCTGCTTGATGAAATCAGAGATGACCACCAGAAGGAAGAGAGCGAGCTCAAAGACAAAATTCACAGTCTTGAGTTGGACCTGCAATCATTCCGCTCAAGATGTTTGCTATTGGAGAACATGCTAGACCGCGAGCGTCAGGAACGTATCCGTGCCGAGACTCAGGCAGAAACTTTGAGGAGGAGACACGGCGACGACCTCTACCGGTCTCGGAATATGGGTGGCCCCCGCCAACATCACAGTCAACCTCACAGTCAACCTCACAGTCAACCTCACAGTCAACCTCACAGTCAACCTCATAGCTCGACCCATCACCCAACACGTCTCAGCCTGTCGGACGGGCACAGTAGTCAACTCGCCCAAGGAAAAAATTCCTCCATTTCGCAAATCATCACCCCGCCACAGAGCCTAGACATCAGTTCTAACAACCCGGACGCTGGTGCTACCATTACTTGCGGCAATTGTTCGCCAAACGGACCATGTGCCTGTGCTGAAGAAGTCCTTGCATCCGTGTCAGCGGGTTGTGGCAAATGTGTGTTTGGTGCTCTTTGTCAGTGCTTGGATGACGCTGTTGGTCAAGGACAAGATCTGAAGAGACCTGTCTCGCCGTCAGCAGACTGGTCAGGCGGCAAGCGGCACAGGTCCATTGCCAACGCGAATTTGGTCACTGAGACAGACTTTACTGCCATGTTTTCAAGGAAGCCGGCTCCCCACCCGGCTCCCCACCCGGCTTCCGAGTCGCTTTATGAACAATCCTCGTTTGATACTCAAATACCATCTGGAGGTACCATGGCCTTCAGGGAAAACTGTGGATTCTGCAAGGACGGGACGTACTGCGTCTGCGCCGAAGATGCTGCTGGTGTGGCCACGCCAGCGATTACACCATCGGAGACAATGCCCCAATCCTCCCATCAAACTCAAACCCCGCCTCCGTCAGAACCCGACATTTTGCCTCCACCCACGGCCATGGAGATGACTGCTGATGGAGCCGTTAAATTGCCACGTCGAATCGTGGGAAAGAAGCCAGCAAAGGCTGCCTCTGATTCAAACGGCGGCTGTGGAAACAATGGCCCCGGAACCTGTGCTCAGTGCCAAGCCGATCCCAAATCCGGTCTCTTTTGCCGACTGATGAACGCCAAGTACAGTCGTGAGCAAGGCCCCTCTGGTGGTTGCTGTGGTGGCAAAGGCGCAGGCGGTGGATGCTGCAAGTCAGAAGCAATCCCAGAGAAAATTACCCTCCCCAGTCTCCCCAGTCTTGGCCTAAGCTGTGCCGAGGCGTACCAGACGCTCTCCAGTCACAGGAACTTCTCCAAAGCCGCGGATGATATTTCTTCATGGCTTCCAAAGCTCAAGACTACCACACCTGTGCCAGCGGGTCGCGGATCCATTCCTAGCCGGCAGGCGATTGAGGTAGAAGCCGCTAGTATCATGAGCGTTTTGAAGGAATTCGACGTCCGATTTGGCCGTGATGCTTAAAGTGCGCGCGATTTGATAATGTATTCATGATTCACCTGACGAAAGCGATTTGAGATAATTTCTGCTATCAAATACATATACCTGTGCGAACTCAATGAGGAAAAAAAATATACGGGCTTGGTCTTTGCCTGGGTTGCAAAAATAGGTGGAGCATTCTATTCATGTATGAAACATGAACGCGTTGTTCGCCTTTGGTTCTTGCAATGGCTTGTCATGAGAACTGAACTGTGAATAATCCGGGTTGAGCTGACCTTTGTCTCTACATGGTTGAATACTCTTCAGCTCAGCTGACACGTATACTGTCGGGACAGTGTGAAATCTGGGTTACCATTGAACAGCAGCGTTGGCTGTCCGGCACGAACTATTACACGAAGTACACGAGGAAACCCACTCAAAGAATTACTCTACAGACTTTTGGCCCTCCATGTCCGTCGCACTTGCCGCAAGCCCTCAGCATCACATCACAAACGGCTGGGATACAAAAGCCCATTTCATTCTGCGGATATGAATGAGATGCTTTAGGACTCCCAGTGGACGTTCCTGCTTCCCTTGGAGGCAAATCAAAGCCGAGCAAAGCCGAGCAAAGCCAAAACAGTGAGACAAAAACCGACAAGATGCAGGCTGTGGTTTCATGGTCGACGAACAGAATGTGTGGCCGATTTGAGAGAGACTCTGGCCGATGAGCGGGCAGCTTTGGCCAAGTTGGCGCATGATTGGGTCGCGAGGTGAGTTGGCGCACGTGTCTATGTACATGGTGCGTGCGGCTGCTGCATGGCGTCGGCGTGGACGAAGGGGATTGGGCGATGGCCACTTGCCGTTTCGTGGTGTGGAGGACCGACCATGATGACTTGGTGGGGTGGTTGTGGAGGATGGAGGATTTGACGAGGCCGGACCAGATCAGACGGCTTGTTTGCCGAGAGGCACGAGGGGGGGGCGCCGACCAAAAGGAATACACACTGTATGTACATGCGGACGTATACATGTACAGACCCGAGATAAATGGCACGATGGACGTCAACAAAGCAGGCAACGGATGTCGTCGGTATATGAGAACCCGGCTGGAAAGTGATGATTCATGAATAAATAGCAATATGGATGGCACCACGTCGGACCCCGTCGGACCACGTCGGACCACGTCGGACCACGTCGGACCACGTCGGACCACGTCGGATTACGTCGCACGACCGGAGCCGGATCAACGAATGTATTCCTCGTCGGTTACGAGCCCTCGGGAGGGACAACTGCGTGCCACTGGATATGCATCCATATCATGCACCATGCAGTGCCAACTCACCAGATACTACGGAGAACTCGTGACGAGTACTCCGTACGGCTTATTTACTCCGTCCTGGCTCTCTATCCCTGTACATGATACTGACCTCATCCGCATTGCCCTTGCACTTATTACGGTGTGGTGTACACACCAGACAGCCAGACGACACATGACCGCCGCCCGCCGCCGTCTGGTCGGTCCGGATTATTCCCTCTGTACCGATAAGCAGCAAGTAGAGAAGTTGGTCTGAGAATCCATTTTTCAAAAGGATACGTCTCGTTCAGGGTTCTCAACGGGTGACACGCCATCCCTTCTCCCAAACATAATGTTGTCCAAAGTGGGCGACTTCAACTGGACTCGACGCGAGGCGCCAGGCTGGACTTGCACTGGTTGTTGTAATACCCCACGCCAGCAGGGCACACGCCAGGGCATCTTCGCATGTGCGCCAGGCCCACCACTGAAGCCCCGACCCTCTCCAAGAGAGTCATGTACAGTGCATGCGGCATGTGCTTCGGACTGCTGCGCTGCGCTGCACCTCCAACAACTTGCTTGCCACCTGCCACCTGCCACCTGCCACCTAGCATATGTATCGCATCGTCGCCCCTCGCCAGCCTGCCTTCTTGCTCCCTTGCTCGTCTTTCCCCTTTTTGTGTGAATCTGGTTCTACTTCTTTGTCTTTTGTTTGCTGCGCTGCAGCCTCCTTCCCTTCCTCCCTTCCTCCCTTCTTCTCTCTCTTCTTCGCGGGATCCCGCCCGGTTCCACTGCCGGCCGCTCCTTCCCCCTTCCTCAGCAACCCCTCGGTCTTGCGCCACCAAGATATATAGTTAGCTCGTGCATTGTGATTTCCGACTCGACTCTTCCTCGTGATACACCCTCAACCTTCGCGCATCGGCCGGTAGGCGGTTTCTTCTAGAAGCTGTCGCTCGCGCTGCTGCACCACGCCAACACGGGGCCATATGCATGGTATCACTATGATCTCCATGCAACGATCTCTCTCTTCGCCCGTTCGCACCTGTTCTCCTACGAGTATGTCGCGTTGTCATAGCTGTACATGACCTGGGGGTTGGACCCCATCTATTCCCCGTCCAGTCTGCTTGTCTTTGGCGCTGCTCATGTTGCTGACCTATGTGCATCTTCCGCTGCCAGCTGTGTCACCGACAACCGCTCGTCCTTCGAGGTCTCCCAGCCCGTCGGCGCGCCGCGAAAGCCACAAGGATATTCCCCATCCGACTCGGTATCGCTCACAAAGCCCTGATGATCCTGATCGCTCTGCCGAAGTTGTTCAGTCCCATATTCCGGTACGCCATACCGACGAAGGAAGCCGATGGAGCTACCAAAGAGCCCAGCCAAGCACGGCAACCTCGAGGAAACCGCTTGTGGCACAGCCAGCTGCTTCCACTCCCACTCAAGCAAGCGACTGGCGTGATACTAAGGTCCAGCCTGCTACAGCTTCCATCGTACCCAGTGACACGAAACCCCGGCAATCTCGTACACAACCACTATTACCAGACCCGACACAGTTTACAAATCCACATATAACAAAACATGACGAAAGCATTACACTGCAGGAGCTGGCTCATGTTGTGCGCCTTTCCAAATACCAGGAGCGCAAGCGCGCCAACACCAGGGTTCGCTTGCAAAGAAGTCTAATTTCTACTGCTCTTAGCGCTCGACTCACCAGGTGTGGTGATGTTGCTCACAGGAACCTGGTCGACAGCTTCCGAAAAGATGACAAGGATGGCTTTGCTATGCTATATAATGCTATACAGGATGTTCGAAAAAGCTGTGATGAGCTACGCCGCTATGCCCTGTTGGAGCCAGACCTGGAGCCAGTCTCTTCGCCTGCGTTGGGTTCATCGGAAAGTCTAGATACTTCTACCACCCCGACTGTCGCCGTTGGCCCCATACGATCCATCACCCCATTTCTGCATGATATTTCCGCATCGTCCCGTGACACTTTTCTTGATTTTTTGTCTGAAGTACGAACCAACCCTGACTACCTGGCAACTCGAATATGTGCGCTTTCTAGCTCCGAGCTGAATGCATTCCTCAGTTTTCACAAGGCCATGGAACCCGTGGAATCCGTGTTGCCATTTCACGGAAGATCGGCAAGTCGTCATCATGGAGGTTCATCTAACCGGAGTGGTGCAGGGCCCGACATTGAGCGTCTCCTTTCATTTCAGCGGCATGATGCACTTTCCATCTTGATTCATTCTTGCTTCGCAAACTCTGCCGGCCCTGACAGTACAGAGGATCGCCGGCGAACAGAAATCTGGGCCACGGTCTTGGCCAGGCTGATTCAGCAGCCAAAGTCCAGTAGCGAGCATTTCCTTATCGCTGTACTGAATATATGGACCGCCATGCGCGATTGGTCCGGGAAATCCAACATGGAATGGTATTTGATGAAAATATTGGAAGATGGAGCTTTCATCCTCGACCGAGCCGAGGATCAACACGGGACCCGATTCAACCTCTCCGACTGGAACTCTTCTGATGAAGCTGCTGCCAGGGACTTTTACGACAAGGCTGTCCAGGGGCTTTTTGAATTGATCGATGACGGAGATGCCACTGGAATTCCGGAAGGCCTCTTGGAACTGGGCAATGCCATCTTGAACAAACTCGACGACAAGTACTTGGAGAACACATCCCGCTGGCTAGTCTGGAGATGTCTTTTTTTTGTTTTTCTTCTGGGCGTGATTGTCCATCCCGAATCCTATGGCATGCTGGCTGAGTATCATATCACACCCTATGCCCGAGAGAAGATCTTGAAGAAAGTTGCAATGAAAGCCCACGAATACGTTTCCAGCATGTGGAGCGGCAAACCCTCCGCAACGTGTGTGCCGGTGGATGTACCACCTCAGATCAAAGGACATGTGGAGAGCATCCTTGCCAGGTTCCAAGGCGCCCGTTCTAAAATTTCCACTGCAAAACTGCTCCCAGCAAGATCCATCACCTCCTTGAGAGAGACCGTCGAGGTTCACCCCTATTTGGTGCTTAGCCCTTCAGACTTGGTAACCTTGGTGAATGCCCTGTTTCCTGAACGCCGCCCCATGTCGTCCCTGTCAAATACACTCCGATCTGGTTCCGCTTCTGCTTCTGGGCTCTCTGCAATCTCACAGCAGGTCCCCGCTTCGACCGGCCTCAGAGCTAACAACTTGGAAACAGCTTCAATAATTAGCACTAGCTTTTCGTCGGTAATTAGTGACGGAACAACCGCCGCCCGGGAGGGCCTTCAAGATGAGCAATCCAATGGGATGTCCCAGAGGTATTCTCCGCCGCCAGCTCATCCTGACGCACAAAGGCGGCTTAATCTATACAATGACGATGGCTATCGCTTACGACTTGCTGTTCACGAACTGAGCCAAAATCTAGGACCCGAGGCCACTCGAGGACTTTGCCACCCTTGTGCTGAACGTTGGATTGTGCTTTTTCTTTCTGCAGATGGAAAGAAACTATCCACAGCAATGACCTATGATCCAGGCGACGATATGGATGAAGATGACAATTCTTCCAGCACTGATACCGATGAAGACGAAGATGCCCAAGGTCCGGAGCTCGACAAAGACTATCATCAGTTGCGCGATGCAATCTTGAGACTTGTTGAAGAATATGAGATTCCACGGAGTTTAGAAATAGCCGGTGAAGGTGCTCCCCAGCTAACGAATCGAGCTTCCAAGCTTCGAAGATACAAGTCCAAGAACCGGATTATCACAACAGCGAAGTCAATGTCAAGCCGCAATCCATACAGAGCCCATTCAGGCTCAAAGGAATCCTCTTCTGGTATGGATTCTGGTGCCTCGAACGGCTTAGCCACGACCGCAAATCGGAACGCTTATGACGGCGATGATGGCACGGAACCGGTTTTGATCCAAATGTTGAGGGCAGCTTCTTCTCAGTCCAAGGCCCAAGCCGACTTCGTTTCTGCTCATGTTTACTGGAAGACTCTCAAGCTTCTTAGTGCTCTTGCATCGCCATCTCTGCGGGAGAATGGCTTTGCCGTTCTCATCAATATTTTTTCACGGGGCCCCCGGGACTCGATCCGGCGATCCGCGGCAGCTATCGAAGAGTATGATGCGTGGCTGGTATGGCTGAAGCAAAGTCAGGAGCGTCACGAAGGGCTGATAGACCGCATGATGAGGCGGGTCAGAGCAATGCGTGACAAAATGTGGTTTGTCACAGATGTTCGCAACTCTAAGGAGTATGGCCACAGCCGCGATATCTGCCAAGCTTTGAAGACAATGGGCATGCCCCGACGGTGGAACTCACTCCAGCGGTCGCGCACAAATTTAGGACGAGCTCCTGGTGGTTCATCCTACTTGTATCGCTCAGAGTCTCAAATAATGGATCTATTGGCTGCCTCGGAGGAGCAAGGTGGGCCGAACAAACTGAGCGATGATCAGGCTGAAATGACGTCTATGTGGCTGCAACAGTATGGCATCGAGAACTTCTGCCATGGGGAGGAAAGGATTCACAGATTCTGCTACGAGGTGGACAAGTGTATATCCAAGTTGGTTGGAGAGACAATTCGAGATGCGCCTGTGTTATGGTCTAGCGACCTGTACAAGCGTGAAAAGGTGGTATATGACCGTATGAGGACCCGAGACAAGGAGCAATCTTGGACCGCCAGCGACGACACTACGGGTATGGTCAGCGACAGCGAGCGGCGCATTGGCTCAACTTCCACCCGGCCAGGTTGGCTGGGTCGCGATTCTAGGAACTTGAGCAGTTCTAGCTCGAGTCAGCACTCTTGGGACGCATCCCGTATCTACTTTGCTAGGCCGACAGCCTCCCCATCAGATTTGGTGGAGAACAACGATTATTACGAAAAAGCATCGCCGATCAATACAACGGAATCGTTGAGTACGTACTGGACCCCATTTCAACCTGCCATGTCGCCTGGGTCAGGTCTCTCAAGGGCTTACTCACCCTCGACGAGCTTGACCAATCTTTCCACAACGTTTTCCGGACCAATCCATCAAGTGCCACTACCATCAAGCTCGAGTGTGTCAACGGGAAGAAGGCCTGGGACATCGACGTCCTCAAATGAAACAGTCTTTTTGCAGCGAGCCGAAGACGAGAAGACACGATTCCTGACTGATTTGAGGCAAACTCTCACCAGTCTCCTCCTGTCTGATCTAGGAAGCCAGGTCTTGGGACGTGGTTCTGAGACTGACTCTTGGTTCGATGGCCTTGGACAGGAATGTGTAGATCGCAAGGACGCCCTCGATCGTCGCGCACGACGAAGATCGGAGAAGAAGGACAAGGAAGTTAGCAGTCGAAGCTCCACGAGACCAAGAGTGATCGAAAAGAAGAAGAGCTTCCGAAATTTGCGAGGTGCTGGAGAAATGACGTTTGAACGAGACTCGGAGCCGTCGAATGGTAACTTGGGTGACGATGTGGACGACAGCCAGCCTGGCAGTGGGAAAAAATCCCAGTTCACTCCATCGGCAAATGCAAAGGACCATCCTGTCGACTTTCCGTTCAAAAAGGCATATTGCCGGCTGCTGAATATGTTCAGTGTCAACCCCAATCCCTTCGCTAAACTGAATGCTCTGAATGAATTGGAGAGCCTCATCATCGCGTCTCTCACCTGGAGCGGCTCTAAGAAGCTGAGGGCCAACCGCTCAGACGCGGGATCCAGCATTGCGGACGATCGTGGGGTCAACATTCGTCAAACCCCTCTTGATGGGACAATTGATAACGTGAGAGAGCGCCGATCCCAGGCTCTTCATTCTGCGGTTCAATCAAGCGGGCACATGCACCAACCGCGCCAAACAAACCCAGAAACGAGGTCAATTGTGTCGAATGGCGCTGCAAGTACTGACGTGATAACTGGTGAAATGCAAAGGCTCTTTCGAGATGCTGGTATTCGGCCAAAGTCACTGTTCCGTGACCTTCAGCTCATTGCCGCATTCGTGCCGCCAACGATTCTTGATAAACCTGAACGTGGCAAGGCTTTCTGGAACGCCGGCCTAGCTGCCCTCAAACTCAAATCAGAGGTGTGTCTGACCATGGTGGAAATGGCCGATGAGATCATCGCAGCCCACACCCACTCTCGCAAGTCGGCTGGTGATAACAACTCACTCCCCGAGGCGAAACCGTCTTTGACAGGAACTCCCCCTCCTCCTTCGACCACGTACAAGTTGGACGATGTTGGAAAAATGTGGGCCATCACAGCCAAGGAAGGCTATCCTACAGCACAGCGAGAGCTTGCTCTCTTTTACCTGTCCAACCCTGAGTTTGTTGAAAGGACCACCCTTCCGCTTTCAAAACCCCGAGAGGTTTTCAAGCAGACAGTCATGGAGAGATATGGACGAAGTGAACGAGCTCGCGGAAACGCGGGAGCAGTTGGATCTGCTGGTTTGGCCACTACTGGAGTGAACACCCGCGCAATGGGCCCCGGCGCTGCTGCCGCAGGAGGACGGCCAACGGCAGGCGGCAAAGATGGCGATGTCCGGAATGATGTGGGCCTCATGTGTGTTGCCGTGCATTGGATGGAAGCAGCAGAGCATGGGGGCGATGAGCTGGCAACGAGCTTTTTACGTCAAAACGAGTTCATGGGTCTGGCGTGAGCGAAGGGCCGGTAAGAGGCGTCTGGTTTTTGATGGCGCCCTGGAAAATTTTGCATTGATATTTAGGAATATTCTCGGACACAAGAGAGCGTTGTGTGATTTTATATGCGGCATGCAGTATGCCTGTAGAAGACATGATGGGATTCATTATAGATTGCAGGACAAGAGGACTTGGGTGCGCTTTGATGGCAGCATTTGAATGGTCACCATACGAGCGGTATAGACAGTGCTGGGCTTTGTTTGCTCCTTCCTTTTTCATGACGGGCTCGAGTTTCAGAGAGGGGGATATACCATATGATTGATCTGCGGGTGCTGGGCCGAGACTGCGTGCATTTTCCATCATCCACGGGGATGTTGTGATTGCGGACGTCAGGATACATGGGTACCTCGAACAATAACGGGAACGCGGAGAACGGGAACGCGACGTAGACTCAAACACTCCCGATTACGTGCCAATCTATTCATCGGTTGGTGCCTTGTAGAGATGCATCAAACCACAAATCAAGTGAAAGAAGAAAGGGAATGAAGCTGAGATCTCGTCAGTCAAGTCGGCATTCACATGCTTCTTACATTGTTTCTTCAAGAAACAGAGGGCCCCATTCCCAGTCCAGTTGTTGGTACGTATTAGCTTGGACTGTTTTGGTTCTACTCGTCGTCGCCGGCGGCGTCATCTTCACCGTCTAGCATGCTAGTGTCCTCTGATGGGAATGCACAATCATATGGTCAGTATGAATGGATCAAATGCTGCTTGGACAGAGGCAATGTGTGTGTATGAATGAAATACACAAGTCCAAGGACTTTCATAACATGGAAGAAAACGACATACCCTCATCGTCGGTACTACCCTCATCGTTGTTCACACCGTAGTTCTCATCGTCGACAAATACATGCCATACTACGTTGAGAAGAGGCCTGATGTCCCCTATGAATTGTTTCCAATCTGATCCATCGTACTCGCAAACGGGTCCGTAGCCCTTGAACGAAACTGACCCGGGGGGGGGTTCGTCATAATAGAGCTCTGCGAGCATGCCGGCCTTGAAGTGCTTGAGATGTAGGCCGGGAATCTCGGCCAGATCCTTGAGGAACGGGTCCCAGAAACTTTCCTCCGGCTTGGGCCCGGTCTGCCTGTCTCGTGGTGGACATGTTCGGACTAACGTGACGCGCCAGAGCTCGAGGGATTTGAGGGACGGGGCGAATTTCCGGACGAATTTGAGGAGGCTAGGGGCGTCGATGCACATTTTGCCGAGACTGAGCTCTTCCAGACGAGGCATGGAGACGACGAGGTCGGCGGCCTGCTTGGTCCCGTCGGTGCCTGCCTGGGGAACCAAGTCACGCGCGATCCAGTCGGAGAAGATGGCCATGCCCAAGTATTGGTTGCGATTCTCATTGATGCGAAGGTTCTTCAGGTTGGTGGCGTGGGGGAGGAATTTCTGTATGAAGAGTCGTGGTGCTGATTGGAAGGCGAAGGTGGCGTCGTCGTGGTTTTCGGGTCGGAGGGATCGCCAACGCAGGTCGATGCACAGATGGAGCTTCTCGAGGCCCTGGAGAATGGGGACGACGGACGGCTGCAGGAAGTCGGGGATGTTGAAGGCAAAGTCGCGCAGGCAGTTGCCGCCCATGGCCATGATCTCGATGCCCCTTGGCCTGGCCTGGGCGGTGCCCAGGGCGTGGATGACGGCGGCAAAGACCTGGCTGGAGTACCGGTAGGGGAAACTGGTATGGTCGATGAACAGGCCCGAAGCGCGCTGCTCCATTTCCACGCCCGTCTCGTTGAGGAGGGTGGTGTAGCCGTAGCTGTGCCATTCGGCAAGGGGCCCGTCTCTTGGCCGGCGCGAGTCCGAGTCCCTGATGATGACGTCTTGTAGGTTCTCGAGGTTGCGAAAGGCCTCGGCCATCATGTCTCGATGGTGTCCCGTGTACCACAGCGTGAAGATGTCCGAGTACCGCTTCCTGAACCTCTCTTCCTTCTCGGCGTCTGACAGCAGGGTACGGAGTGAGGGGAAGTGATCTAGTCCGAAGTGAACAAAGCGCAGGTGTTTGCTCAACCTGCTTTTGGATATATCTATGAGGGCTTGCAAGCTTTCTTGTGTGATCATGAACTTCTTCCGCGTGAAGAACTCGTTGACGAAGGTGGTGTATAAAGCTTGCTCAATGGACCGACTGGTCAGACGGAGACGACCGAGGTCTGGGGTGGACAGATGATAGCTGATGCGCAGGAGGACCTCGAGCGGGATCTTCTGGATCGGATAGGTGCCGGGAGGGGCAGTTGGAAATGTGTTTGCCATTGTGCCTGCTGTGGGATGTGAGTCGTGAGTCGTGAGTCGTGAGTTGTGAGTTGTGAGTTGTGAGTTGCGAGGTTGCCATCTCAAGCCCGGTCAAGTCGAAAGGGTTCGAACAGGTGAATGAATCAAGCTACATATAGAACTATATCCACTTTACATAAAGGCCACTTTGCATATTAAAGACCACTTTATTACATGAATGCCACTTTCCCACCTGTTCGCCATGTATCTTTCTGACTAGGGGTCACTAAACGCGCACATCGCGTTTTTTGAATGCGCACATCGCATATGTCCTGGCCCGGAAGAACGGCCTATACCTAGTCCTGATTTACGAGGACAGTCCCTATGTATTACGATATGGAAATGTGAGATGATGAGTGTGAAGGTTGTTGTTGGATTCAACTAGCTAGAGGTCAGAGCTATCGTCTAATATAGGGGCTCTAGGTCACGTGCAGGCCACATCCTCGGCACGGCAGGCCACTTGTCAATTGTAGCACGTAACAAATGGGCTTACATGTAGATACCTTGATGAAAGAAGCAAATTCTGCTATTTTTTTAAGCATAAACTAGGCGCTTGGCGTAGCCACAAAAGTTTGCGTGGGCACTAGCTTTACGCCTATCCCTTTAACAGTCATAAGGCACTAGCCAGGTCACGTATGGGCTAGTTAACCAATCACGACGAAGGTCAATCAAAGGTACTTAATTTCACGTGTGATGAACCTCACTATGCACGAACAGCGGCACGATGCGGCACGAACAGCAGGCAGCAGGCAGCAGGCAGCAGGCAGCAGGCAGCAGGCAGCAGGCAGCAGGCAGCAGGCAGCAGGCAGCAGGCAGCAGGCAGCAGAGCGCCCATCTACCTATGAGGCCGGATTTTTCGAGAGAATGGAGAGCCTCGACATGCGGGCAGTGAGTGCTGCCTAGCATGGCAATTCACAGCAACACCACCAGACCAGACGCCAGCTGTGAACGACTGGCATACGACCCATCGACTTCCCATCGACTTCCCATCATCAGCTTCCCATTTCCCTCACCGCACACTTCTTGCTCTGCGCCGCCTTTCCTTTTCCGCTCCCAACTTGGATCAATTCATGACCCAATGTCTTTCATCACTTTTTTCTAACCCATCACCATCATTCTCCTCGCCACACGACAAACAATACAATGCCTGCGGCAACCCGCGGCCGGGCGGCAGCTTCCGTAGCAGCCCCCTCCGCAGCATCTTCTGCCGCTCCTGTTGCCCAGCCCCTGAGCGAATACCGTCTCGTGTTCAGTGGCAAGTTCCCGGGATACTCCCACAGGGACTTGCACAGTCTTGTCATGTCCCTTGGTGCATCCGTGACTGCATCCGTGAGTGCACGCAACACCCATCTCGTCTGTGACGAGAAGGACTACTTGAAGAATGCGCCCAAAGTGGCAGATGCCAAAGCAGCCAGTATCGCTATAGTCAGGTTTGATTGGCTGGACCAAGTCGTCAAGTCAAAGAAGAGGGTTGATCCGGACATCTACTTGTGGCCCAATGATCACGAGGAGCAGCAGGAAGAGGGAAATGAGGAAGAAAAGCCGGTGGTCGAGGTAAATGGCATTGCAAATGGGAAAGGGAAAAAGCGACCCATTGCTGCAGCCAATCCAAAAAGCAGCAGCAATGAAGCTAATGATGAGGCTGAGGATGCGGAACCCAAGACCAAAAAGGCCAGAACTAAGGCGATGAAACCGAAAGGCGGCGCGGAAGATGAAAACAAAGAAGATGCCGAGGAGATTAATGGCAAGCAGGAGGTCGTCGAGGAAGAAACAATCGAGAAAAAGCTCCAAGAACTCAACAGGGGACAATTCTTGAAGAAGAAGAACATTGTGATCCCCCTGGATGAGTACTGCCCGCTACAATCTTACTCAGTATACGTTGAACCCAAAAGTGGCATGATTTATGACGCATCTCTGAACCAATCGAGTACATCGAACAACCACAACAAGTTCTACAGGCTGCAGGTAAGCCGGGCTTTTCTTCTCTGTGGATATTTGATTGGGAAAAAGAAAAAAACAGCATGACTGATACTTGACAGATTTTGGCACATGGCAGCGACTACAAAACCTGGACTCGATGGGGCCGCGTCGGCGAAATGGGACAGCATGCCATACTCGGAGACGGCTCTCTGGCAGATGCCAAACGACTCTTCGAGAAAAAGTTCAAAGACAAGTCTGGTCTCGCTTGGGACGACCGTACAAAAGACCCCAGGCCAAAAAAATATGCCTTTGTGGAACGAAGCTACGATGATGACTCTGATGACGACACAGAAGACGCAGAAGACGGAGCTGACGGAGCGGACGGCGTCAAAAAGAAGGAAGAGCAAGACGACTACGAGCCACCCGAGTGCACACTGTCCGACCCGGTCCGTCAAGTGATGGAGCTAATATTCAACCAGAACTTGTTCAACGCGACCATGGCCTCGCTCAACTACGACGCCAACAAGCTTCCCCTGGGGAAGCTCAGCAAGGCCACCATTCTTCGCGGATTCCAGCAGCTCAAGGATCTTGCAGCTCTAATGGATGATCCCGCGCTGGCCTCAAGCCAGTGGGAGATGAGTGTTGCAGGGGCCACGGAACATCTTTCCAACACGTACTACTCACTCATTCCACACGCCTTTGGTCGCAATAGACCGCCCATCATCAACAATGAGGCTCATCTCAAAAAGGAGATTGAGCTCCTTGAAAGTTTGTCTGATATGAAGGATGCTTCCAACATCATGAAAATTGACAGAACCAAGGCAAGGACGACCCACCCCATGGATAGCCACTACCTTGGTCTAGGGCTGGAAGAAATGTCACCCCTCGACCACGCCAGTTCCGAGTTTGACCTTCTCAGAACCTACCTCGATGGAACAAAGGGTTCAACCCACGGCATCAATTACAAGGTTCACAACATCTTCCGCATCCAGCGTGCCGGCGAGTTCGAACGTTTCGACAACTCCCCCTTCGCCAAGATCCCGTCCGACAAGCGTCTGCTATGGCACGGCTCGCGCTGCACCAATTTCGGCGGCATCCTCAGCCAAGGGTTGCGAATTGCTCCCCCAGAGGCTCCAGTATCGGGCTACATGTTTGGCAAAGGTATTTACTTGGCAGACATGTCCACCAAGTCAGCCAACTACTGCTGCTCGTACATTTCCAACCGTCAGGCGCTTCTCCTTCTCTGTGAAGCTGAGCTTGGTGACCCCTTGCAGAAATTGACGACTGCGTCCTACAGCGCTGGTGAAGAGGCAAAGAGTAAAGGCATGTACAGCACCTGGGGCGTGGGCAGCATCGGGCCCAGTAAATGGATGGATGCTAGCAAGGTCCATAAGACGTTGGCGGGCATAAAAATGGTGAGTGCCTCTTCGTCCCCACTGCGTTTCGCTTCTTGCATTTGCCTCACAGATTCGGTACTAACACGATCTCTTACTCAAGCCTGATTTGCAAACAGCACCCGGCCCGACCAACCTTGACGGCAGCTACCTGGGCTACAATGAGTACATTTGCTACGACGTCGCGCAAGTCAAGCTCCGTTATCTATTCCACGTGGAAATGTAGATTTGACTATGCTTTCAAGTGTATACGTACTATTTTCATAACAATGTCATGTAGACGACGAGCCATCAAGTGTTTCTCTGCTATAAAGAGCACGATGCGACGCGATGAAGATGATGACTAGGACGGGAAACAATCACTGAAGTGTGAGATGTATTGGGTAAATTTCATCAATAAGGCAACCGTTACATCTTGTAGCCGGAACGGGCTAATCAGTGTACTGAAGCTGAACGGCTTTGCCAGTCATCGCAGCACTTGAGCACTTGGTGGGTGGTGGTGGCCTTGTTTGCGTCGGTGTGGAGCTAACTTGACAGTTCGAGAGCATGTCACTTTGCCCGCGTGTTTACTTCCAAGGGTTTTTTTTTCGGAAAAAAAAAATTTTACAAAAAGAAGAAGAAGAAGATAATAAGATCAAAATGGGGCATCTTTCACGGTCTGGTACATCTCCATATCGTGATTGGGCTCCTCTGGAGGGCGAAATCTTTTATATGTCACCTTGTATTTGTGATCACACTCCAACGCTGTTATTTAGAAAATCTGGCCACTGTAGATCACTGCTCCAATTCCATGGAGTCAGTTCAACACCCATGGCGTGAGCCAGGCCGTTGTCCTGATCAAATCCATCGAGGGCGCCTTCATAGGCGCTGTTCATTTCGCTGGCAGTCGCGTCAGGTTTGTTATTAGATGCGCCAGTCAAATCCATTTGCTCCGCCATATTCGACTTATCCGCATTCACGATGGGCAGCGTTGATGTCAAGGTAGAAAGCTGTGGCGCGGCGCTCCAAGGGCTGGATGTTGAAAGTGTTTGCGCGGAAAGCGATGTTTGCGTGGCGGGTACTGGTACTGTGTCTGGAGCGGTCATGAATGGCTCCGGTGGGTTGGACGCGGAACGCATTGTGGGAGACTTCAAGGTAGAAATTACAGACGCATCCTCGGTGAGCTCTATGTTTCGTAAAACAGGGTGCCTTGAAGGGACACCCGTCTCGGTGGAGTGATTGGATCTGTCGGTATCGAGGCAGGGGTCTTGAGGGGAGCATACACCCGAGCCGAGACCTTGGTTTATCAATCTTTCCAAGTCGGAGCAGATTGCCCCTGCTGCAGGCCCCATGCAGCATTGCTTGATGGCCTGGAGGCAGATCTTGGCCTTGTCAGTGACAGCTTCGACAGTCAAGCCAAACTTTTCTCCACTGCCGTGTAGTGCGTATTTGAGCATGCGCGCACATTGATATGCGCACAGGGCAAGATCCAGATCAGCCACAGGTTTCGCCCCAAGTTTTTGCATAGAAGCAAAGATGCTGGCCATTGCTAGCGAGTGAACAACGCATTGACGTTGGCAGTGTGTAAGAAAGCCTTGATCAAGACACTGCAAGGTAGCTTCGGGTAACGCCTCACGGAATCCGGCCATCGTCATGCGGTACAAGTCGCAGTGGCATTGATGCCACCATACATGGATCATAATGAAGACACAGATGCGAGGAGAATAGGCTCGAAGTCGGAGCGAGCTTTCCGAGAACTGGAACGAGGCGGGCAGTCTGCCAGCAAAGCCATCCAACTGCTTGTGCAACGCCAGAACAGGTTCTTGCAGGCTTGATGTATCGGAAATTGTGCGGCTAACAAGCACATCTTTAGTGAACTCGATGATTTTCTGACGCAAGTGAAGTATGCGAATGTGAAGTGCCAGACTCCCCACATCCTCCGAATGCTGGACTTCTGGGCCGTTACACTCGGGATTGAGCATCTCGGCGGGCTGGGGTAGATCGAATTCGAAATTTCGTTCGTTGCAAGGCAAGCTGACAAAGATCCTATCCACTCGCCAGAGTGCAAAGTCACGATAGCCTGCGGCAATGCCTGTATCGATGCAGTACAATGACCACATTAGTCTTCGTCGAGACTCTTGAGCAAGAAAGCATAAATTGGGACTATTGTGGTTCAGGCGAAGGGCAGCGGCAAATCTCGAAGCCATGCTGAGGAGCATGAAAGCACTGGGGTATCTGTTGGAGAGGATCCTATGCTTGATCATGAAAACGAGTGCTTGGACCTTGAATGTCGATGGTCGAGAATAATCAGAGAAAACTAAGCTTTCAGCTCGGTCAATACATCGGTCACCATATTCGCGTACGCCATTGCCCATATCTGTAAGGCAAGACGTGATACCAATAAGAGCTAGCAGCAATGCCTTGTCGACTTTTCCAGCATTGTATTGCTCCATGAGTGATGCTCGGTGCAAGAACGAGTACATGGGAATGTGGTGGACATGGCGGAAGAATTGGTCAAAGGTGCGGCTAATGACAGAATCAAAAGTTTCGTCTGTGCTGGAGCTGCAGTTGGTTGGGGGGCCAAAGTCAGTCTCGTTGCTCAGATTTCCTCAAGAGGTGGCCAGCTTACATGTCATGATTGAACGTGCTAGGCGTGTTGACCAGATCAGTTAAAGGGGTGTCACTGTCATCGGCCTTGTCATGATCAGTGTCTTCCTGACGATACCGATTGTCACCGTCGTGACCACGAGGGCTCTGCGTTCCGCGATTTTCGCCTTGGCCTGCCGGCCGATTGACACGTTTTCCTGGACGATATATACATTCGTTACCCTGCGCACGGCACCTATCACAGGCCGGCATATGACCCGAGCAACGTGCTTTGCGACTGTGGCAGCTCATGCAAGCCTGCTTTACCCTCCGACGTGGCAAAGCCATGGACCAGTTATCGGCATCGGAGTCGTCATATGAACAGGGGAAACCAAGCCTCTGGCAATTGGAACAGACTGGTCGGCTTCCGTTACAGCGTACCTTGCGAAATCGACAAGTGGAACAAGTGGAGGAGGATTTCTTAGGGCGATGATTGGGCGAGTGATTTCCGTGCGAATCAGATCTCGAGTGAGACTGTGCTTGACCCTGACCCAGTGATGTGTGACGTTGAGCTTGAGATTTATGAGCAGAAGCATACTCTGTTGTTGCTGTCGCCGTCGCGGATTCCGGTTCCATGTCCATGACTGGCGAGGCGAGCTCATGCATGAGGTGGCACTACCGGACCAGACAAGACCATGCGAAACCGTTGGCGACGACCCGAAGTAGTCGCCGGCCTGCCAAGGACGCAGTACCTGACGGCGTTTGAAGTTGACGTGACAGCAGCGGTGTGCGAATGCTCGAGGCAGGGAGCTGCGGCGGGTAGCAGGATCCTTTGTACTGTGTGGACTGTCAAGCATACGAGGCCAACAAGTGTGGAAAGTCTCAAGATGTTTAACAGGAATAGGGCACGCGAACATGGCGAGCAGTTTGAGTCGGTCTGGTCGAGTGAGAGTGAGGAAGGCCTGTTGGTCATTTGCGGTCATTTGTGGGGCTCGCCCGCGCCCGCCTGCCCACTTGCACTCGTGCAGGAGCGACCCGCTGCATCTACATGTTGTTGATGCCTCGCCTCGCCTCGCCGATGGCCCGAAAACCCAGAGTGAAGGTTGCCCATCTCGCGACCAGTGACAGCAATGCGTTCTCATCACCGTGCGACCTCCTGGGCCCAGCCTTGCTTTGCTGCTGTAGACGACTGTTTCTCAATCCGTCATGTTCACCTGCGTATCACATAGGCACGGTTCACAGGCACAGTTCACGGGCACGGTTCACGGGCACGGTTCACGGGCACGCGAGCAGAAGTCACGACAAATGCGTCGATACAAGTACATATGTAAAGAACGAGGACCAACCAGCCAGGGAGAACCAATGCCCCGCCCGACGACCCCACTTCCCGCAGCTGAGAAAGGGGCCGGCCAGAAATCGACCAAAAACCCATGTACGGAGAATTAATATTCGATCAGTCCGTACATCAACCTCATGTATGTGGTTGCAGGTCGCGGCTTTGGCTCCGAAAAAGCAGCCTTTTAGGCGACCCATGCGGCAGCGGCATCAACCTTGTTTACAAGTCCTCTTGTTTACAAGGAGCCCCCTGTTCAAGATGTAGCCTTGTCTCGACGATCCCTCCTCTCGCAACGCGAGATGGGTGCTGAGACGTTTGATCCGCGGCAGCGAGGCAGGTGAAGATGTGCTTGGATTCCGTCTCGCCAGACACCGTCATCGACCAGTTGAATGTCGGCGACGGACTCTTCCACCTCGAGTAGCTGTATGGTTCCTCCTGCGTTTCAGTTTGTCCGCGAGCCATATGCATGCAGTCCAAGGTCGCAGATAGGATAGGTAGGTATCATGGAGATAGGCTAAAGGTAAGTATCCTAGGTAAATGTTCTAGTGTAAATTTACAAACGCAAGTTAGATATAGATTATACAGGCAATAGATTATCAATCAAAAAAAAAGTGAATGCACAACGGGGAGGGAAAGTTCACTTGATTGTCAGGGAAATTGAACAGAGACCAAAAAAAGAAAAAAACGTTGGACACATGGAGAAACGGGGAATTGAACCCCGGACCTTCCGCAAGGAGCAAATTAAAGTATGCAAAGCGGACGCGATAACCCCTACACTATTCCCCCAGCAGTAAGAAGCTGATCACTTATTTTCATATAATCAGCAGTTTTGCTGAGACGACGCCTTACTTTGGTAAAGCCTAGGCACATGACTCGGGCCTTTGTCCTGCTCTCCCTATAAAAGGAAAACACGACCACGCTAGAACCAAGGTTTAACAATATCTTCACTCTATGTATCCACCGATCAGGGAGACAGGCCCGGGAGATCTGTGCCTCGCAACAGAATCTCACATAGGACCATTATCCCACGCAAGCTCTTGAAAAAACCACCACGCAGGAAGCCCTAGCAAAAATAGCTCTAGGCAAGAATTACTACCTAGGAGCTGGGGGGTGTGTGACAAGGCACATGAGGGATGATAAACGCACAAGTCAGTGGCCAGTCGGCTGCACCTCTTTTCTCGGGCCAACACGTCCACATCATCTGCTGACTGGCCATGGTGACGGTGTAACAGCTGCGTGTTTCTTCGGCGGCGACAACAAGGGCCACTTCATCAGCCTGCATTGACTGGAGACCCTCCAACACGTTCTCGATCAGGTGGACATGCTTGCTTCGAAACCATCCAGATGTTACGTCTTGAAGCGAGTGAGCATTGCAAGTGAAGAGAAAAGGGGCCAAGACTACGAGTTACGGAGTACTCTGTACCACCCTCCAATCTACCAGGTTTGATGCCGCGTTGTCCTCAGCGTGGCGCAGGCGAGAGA
This sequence comes from Epichloe typhina subsp. poae, assembly GCA_030389615.1. Taxonomy (NCBI): domain Eukaryota; kingdom Fungi; phylum Ascomycota; class Sordariomycetes; order Hypocreales; family Clavicipitaceae; genus Epichloe; species Epichloe typhina. Next base: position 2,346,970 of record CP098316.1, on the reverse strand, counting down.
AAACAGCGTTCGGGAGCTACACCACATCAGCACGAAGATAAGCCTGGCCGTGTGGTCGACTGCAGACTCTCCCACCTTTGCTGACTGCAGCCGTCGGAAACGCAGCGTCACCGAACGGATGGCGCAGATCACGCGTATACATGATGTTGTCGTTCGCCAGAAATACAAATACATGGCTTCGCACATGCCATACATACTCAAACCCCCGGAAAAAAGAAACTTAGTCGTTGGAGCTTCTGCCGCGGAAACAATGGCGCTCGATGTTCGCGACAAGACTGCGCTGGTGACGGGCGGAGCATCTGGAATCTGCTTAGAAGTCACTCGCCAACTTTTGAAACGAGGTTGCAACGTGGTGGTTGCGGATGTGAAGGCTAGCAAGGAGTTGAACGATCTCGTTGGAGCTGCTCACGAGGGCGAGGCGCGTGCTTCCTTTATCCAGACGGACGTTACCAAGTGGCAAGAGCTGGACAGCTCGTTCAGCCACGCAATCAAGTAATTCGGTCGCCTCGACATTGTCATTCCAGGGGCTGGAATATTCGAGCCACAGGTTCCGTCTTCTCTCCAGACTCATCTGCGTTTTCAACGATTCTGAGCTGACATTTGTCTCTAGGGTGTGTCGAACTTCTGGTATCCAAATCAAGGTGCCGATACAACGCAGGCATCATCTTTCAAGTGCATTGACGTCAATGTCACGCATCCAATTCGCGCTACGCAGCTGGCGATTGACTCGTTTAAACGCCAGAGGCTGGGCCATGGGGTGGTGGTGCTCATATCTTCAAGTGCGGCACAGATGCCTCTGCTGCCCATTCCATTGTACTCGGCCAGCAAGCATGCTATTTCGGGCTTCATCCGTTGCTTGGCTGCCCTTGAGCCTGCCATGCACATTCGAGTCAGTGGTGTCGCTCCAGGAATCGTGAAGACGCCAATCTGGGAAGAGGATAAATTGGCATGGGTTGAGGAGAGTGTGGACCAGTGGGTCACCAAGGAGCGCGTAGCCAACGTGATTCTCGACTTGATCACCAGCAAGGACTATGTTGGGGGAACTATTCTCGAGGTTGGCGTTGATCAAGTGCGTCCCGTCACAGAATTGAACGATGCCGGGCCCTCGGGCGTTGGCCATACAATCCAAGGCATCAGTGTTGCCTATGGCAAGACCCTCGAATTGATTGACGCAAACTTTGGAAAGTAGAACTGCTGTCAAGACTAAGACGGCAACGGCCAGGATACCGGCAATAAAAACCAATGGTTTCAATGATGGTGATGCGCGGCTTTTCCCTCTCTGAAGAATGTTGATGACACCAACTGATATGTATGTGTGTGAATATTACATATACGAATCACAAGACGTCAAGTTGCCCCAGACTTTTTGACATGATCATGAGGCGTGGCAAGGACGGGAAACAAGAAACCCCCTTGCCTCATAACCTCGCTTGGCCTTGATCTTGTCCTCGACGCCATGCCCAAACCAACTACCGGCTTCTAAACTTGGGTTTCGAGCACGAGAAAAGACAATGGACAAGGGGTAAAGTAAAGCAAGCCGGGCCACGATTCCTACATATAAGAGCATAGGCACGCACACCCGCTCAAGTCAAGTACAATCCATCATCCTTCATCCACCCCTTTTCTTATCACACAACAAACCCACCGCCAAAATAAAATAAAAACCAACAACCTCAAAATGAAAGCCGCCGCCATCCTCTCCCTCTGCTCCGCGGCAGCCCTCGCCAGCGCCGCTCCTCCCGCCGCCACGAGGACGTCCAAGTCAAAAACTTGTCCTTCCACAAGAAGGTTCAAGGCGCCACCTCTAAAGTGACGCAAGTCAACTTCATGCTCGTCGTCCCGGACAACATCGGCCGGGACAACATCGCCATAGAATGCAGCGACGAGTACGGCCACGAGCTCTAGGAGACTGTCTGTACTAGTAAAGTTAGCTAAGATAATCAAGTTCAACTTTTTTGCTTTCTGCGATACACGAAGAAGCTTCTGGTGAGAAGCGGCTTCGGATAGAGCACGGTATCGTGGACTGGAAGCCATTGCAAAGGGATACTACGTTGCTGTCTAGGGCAGTGTCTGGAGAAGTGATCAAGTGATGTAGAACAAGGGGTCAAAGGCAAGACGTGGCCAGTCGGTAAACACCCTATAAGCCGCGTCAGCCAGTTTATTGGTTTGACGAAGAAAGTTGCAGCTGCGCATCACAGCGCCTTTAGTGCGCATATTGAAAGTCAAGCTGCGACGCCGAGAACTGAACTATAAGCGTGATTGGTTTACGTAAGTATGGAGGGAGCAGCGAGGCCATGCATTGGCGGTGATCATGTCATCGAAGAATCGTGGTCCAGGTATGGGTAATATCGCCACAATCATCACTCCCATCGACGCCCTCTCCAGTCACAGACAATGCTTTGTCCGAGTCGGACGCCTGGCAAATGACAACCTGGCGTATGTGAGGCGCATCAGCCATGATGCGCTTCGTCCATTGCCATTTGCTGCTCATAGCTCCCGTCACGTCGTCCACGCCTGCCGACGCGTCGCTTTCGTCAATTCCTTGCTCGGAGCTACAGCGTAACTGATATATCAAAGTCGCGTCTTCAAATCTTTTCGGGTCTCTCGTGTAAATTCCCGCTACATCTGTGACGAAGACGCATCGCTGTACCTCAAGCAGCTCTGTAGCCAGCTTGTGCATCAGCGCGTCTCCCGAGAGAATGGTAGTCCCCAAGGCAATATCAAGGACGGCATCGCCAAATAGCACCGGAATGAACCCTTGCGCTAACAGCTTTTGCACCCGAGTAACCAGACGAATGCCTGATTCTAGCGTCAACTCTCCCCGGTCCGTCTCAACCGTGTCGTATGGTGATACTGACAACACTGGTAATCGGCCCCGGTCTTGTAGCCGCTGCAAGACGTGATGATGCAACTGGAGCACACGTTGTCTTGTGAATGCCATGCCGAATTTGACGCTCTCTCGTTGTTCCACTTGTTGTCGATGCCTCTCATCCTGTGTCACATCATTCACGCTTGTTCGCTCATTCGGCCTTGTCGTCGACCAGCCAGCCTTGACTCGATACTTTTTGGCCGGGGGATGCCCGAAACTACCGGCTCCATGAATCAGAATCAATCTTGTCCCTCTTGGACGAAGCTCATCTCGGCAGACTTGAGCGATGCCGGCTACCAAAGTGTCCAGGTCGGGTGACAGAGTGTCTGCCTTGGACTTTTCCGTGATGGCAGCGCCGCCAAGTTTGACTATCACAGTCGCCATGGAGGCAGCGTCCAGAGGCGGGAAACGGGGTCTTGTTTGAGGTCGGCAACGCAAGGCTGTGTGGAAACAAGTGTGAGATGGAGGGATGAGCATGCGATTCAAAAAAAGAAGAAGAAAAAAAAACCATCACGTGATGGATGGATGGGCCTTGGCCTTGTGCAACTCATTCTCGTCGCGACTCACGACCGCACGTTTCCCCTGCTGCATTTCCCATTGCATGCAGACTTCTGCAATTGGACGCTGGACTCGGCGATGAAACCACGGGTAAATGTGTACATGCCCTTCTACTCCGCACTCTGTATACCAATTAATCATGCTCAGGCGCGGACTCTACCCTGTGGCCTTTGTCGGTGTGACGGCACAGATGACATATGGCGACGATCCGAACACAACGTGTGTACATAAGCCTGGTGGAAGCTTTCCGGGTCCATTTTGGGTCCACGAGGCTGCGCAGAGCAGGCCCGCAGAAAGGGCAAGAGAACAAGAGAGCAATGGGTCAATCTTGACACTAAAAATGCCGTCATTGAGGTTGAGATGATGATGTCAGATACCGTGACGCATCAAAGGACGTGTGGACGGACGGATCCTTCCCTTCGCTCCCCTTCGCTCCCCTTCCACCCATCTACATACTGGCCGTCTAAGCCCCGAAAGAAAAGGCCCAGACCGCCACCCGCCGGTAAGCCGGCAGGGATACGGGCGTGCTTTCTACAATGGTTGGACCGTTCTTATTATGCCACGATGCAAAAGTCGGCAAGCTCGGCACGGACGTAGATGCGAGAGCCCGGGGCATGGCCAATCACAACGCTCCCTCCTGTTCCTCATTGCACACAGCCACCCATGTCAGCTCGATGGGCCGAAGAAGTCAAACACTTGACTTGGTTCTTTCAAGTCGTCTGGGGATTATATAGAGGGGTCGTGTGCCGTCGACCTTCTGCCCCCTCGCTGCCAGTAAACTCTGTGTACTCTGTGTACTCTGTATGTTCTGTTTACTCTGCTTGTTACTCTGTACTTACTACTCACATTCAAACTCGAGAAATCGCCGCCGCAATGCCTGCCTCTGCTGAGCCCGCCCAGCAGCAGCCAATGGCTGTCGATCCAAGCAATGTCATTACCCAGCAGCCTGTATGATCCCTCGGAAGTCATTTCCCCTGCATCCATCGCATCGGGACGATAGCCGCTGACTTGCAGGTGTGCCGTCGCCAACTACGTAGAACACTTCTGAGCAGCAACCTGACATGAGTCACATGACTCTGCGTGGTGGCGAGGAGGCCGGCTGCTCGTTATGCTGCGGCCTCTGCGACTGCGAGGAGAGTTGCTGTTAGAAGATGCGAAAGGAATTACATACGGAGTAGAGAATGTGCGGAGTGGCGCCGACGACGCATGGCTAGCGAGTCTGACAGGCGGGGGCGAATGTGATGCTGGTATTCCTTGTTTTTCCTTTTTTTATCTAGTCGGTTGACTCTGTACGGAGTAGTCAGAGTGGTATTACTAGTAGTATTACTAGTAGCCCTGTACAGCCCTGTACGGCCCTGTACGGAGTAGTTTTGCCCGGATTCATCAGGATCCTTGGTATAAAAAGCAGCAATGGATTCGATAAAAAAGGAAACAAAACAATAAAACACAGTCTGCCCCCCTGGACAAGTCGTGATAATGGATCTCTGCCGCCCAACCGTGGACCTGAACAACCCTCACCCCCCCTTCAACCCGAATTTCGGCTCAGCAATGATGGATCCGTGGTCCAGCTGGGTATTGAATTGGACCAGAGCCTGGATGGGTATGTTTTGGTTTGTCAAGGCGGATGAAGGGTGAATCCAAGGAGCTAGGTAGATTAAATTAGCGCCTAGGTCTATCGCAATGGTAAGAAGGGGTAATGATGCGGCATACACTGTAGCAAAACGTTCAGTCTTTTTTGGATCTTGGGCCGCCCAGCCAGGGAGTAGCTGGTCATGACTGCAGAGCATCACAACAAGACACAAATAGTTGGGCAGCCAAACCCCCAGTCCTCCGTCTTTTCAGCTACTATTGCGCAGCCCACCGTGGCAAGTAATACTTGACATTCTCGTAGACCAAGAAAGTCACCCACGTGGCTGGCATGACTCTCACCACGCCCGGCACCAAGCCTCTATAGAACCCAACGACGCCTTCCTCTCTCCAGATCCGCGCAATGACGCCGCCCACGCCTCTCCCAAAGCGCTCGTCCGCTCTATAATTCTGCATCCTACTCCGGAGGACTTGGTAAGGATACGTCACAGCACCAGCCACGAGCTTGGCGACACTGGATATCATGAGCGTAGCTTCGTTGGCCATCTTGAGGCTCTGTTTTCCAGGGTCAGAACCACCCTGTCCTCTTCTCTCGTTGAGATACATTCTCTTGGCCGGCTCATACACGGTGAACTGCACAGCGCCATGCGAAACGCCGAGCAGCGACACCGCGAGGCCCCGGTAGAACCCTCTCACCCCTTCCGTCTGCAGGATGGTGCGCGCACCCGCCAGCATGGAGGGATACGCGCCCACAGACCCCTTGTCAGAAGAGAGCATGCGCGTCTTCAGTACCCATACGGGATTGGTGAGGGCAGAGGTGGTTGCGCCGGCGAGAGCGCTCGCGATGAAGTATTCCGCTGGAGAAGGCCGTTGGTCCCGCCGGGCAATGAGCCTCTCGAAGCGGGACTTGAAGAAGAAGAAGGACGCCCAGGAAGTCGCGTTGCCGACGAGATTGGGCGTGAGGCCGCGGTACAGCGAGGACATGACGGCCTGATTGTTGGACGTGAGTGAACGGAGGATGGCAACGGTCGTGGGGGCGGGTGAAGAAGGTCCTGCGCTGCGATAGACTGCGCCATGTTATCGTTTTGTTGGTTCGTCCGTTCTCTTTGAGGTCTCTTTGGGGCAAGCAAAGGGGGAATCCCGAAACGAACTCACTCTGCATTCGAGTCTTGACAATGTCCAAAGGATGCACAACCAGCGTGGCCACCACACCGGCGCTCAAGCCGGCGATGGACTCGACGAGGGCGGGAGATGGACCCCCATGGCGGCGGTCCTGCATATAGAGAGTGGTGATTCAGAGAGTGGCTTGCTCTACATTGTTGGATAGAGGCTAGCAATGCTGGTTTTTTCGGCAAAATGATGAACTCATGGCCGTTGGGTGGTCTCTGGTGGGAACTTTCGGTGAATTGAAGAATTAAAACAGAAAACAAAAAGAAAGGAATGGGCGGGGACATCTATCGAAACTACGGAGCACGTCAGTGGATCGCACTCGGCGGCACTCAACAGGGGCCACACCGCCAGGCCAGTCAAGAACTGACGACTCCGACCAGTCATTCAGACAAATCATATAGACACTTGCAGGAAAAATTATATGTCATGAGTGGTCTTCTCTAACAGAAACTATACACCGGAACAAGCAATACGTCTCGTACATTTTTTGCCTTCCAACAGAAATCTCCTTGGTCATACATGGACTGCCACGCTTCTTTATCCCAACGCCACAAAATGCGGCTGCAGCATATCGTTCCTTTCCTCTCGTGCCTGCGCAAAGTAGTGACTCAATTGCCTCATCCCCTTTTAACTCGTCGCCGTTTGAATCTCTTTCCGCAAATGTTGATACCGACGAACCGTGAAAATTTTAGTAATACAGTGTTGCCTCGAGATCGGAGCATTCAAGAGAGAGGAGAGAGGAGGCTACACAACTGATTAGCATTTTCCGTAAGAAGAAACGCATATCCCAAGTGATGGAAAGTAGCCCATACCGGATGACGGAGGGACGAGGGTCGCTGCGGGTGTAGCCTGCTCGACGAACAAGATTAGCAATATGACTTTGATGCCTATTCTGTTCACTGTGATGAAATCGTACCGAGATAGAGAATCAGAGGAAGGTAGCCACTGCAGATTGTTAGCAATGCATATATATAGCATTGGTATTCGGCAAGAACTTACTAATGGATAGCGACGCGAGACACGTCAATGAGCTTGGCAATGCGCTCCTATCATGCAAAGGTCAGTTTGCCTGCACGCCTTGACCCCGTATCCGCAACGCCCGCTACGAACCTTGGACTCCTCAGAAAGAGCGAGCATATTGAGAGATGGTACGAGAAGGGCGAGTAACCGGTTCGACATGAACGATAGCGTGAATCCGAAAGAAACGGCGTGGAGATGTGTTGTGTGTGCTGGACTGACAAACTCAATAAAAGCTCAGGCTCCCCGAATTCAGGACCAATCCGCTCTGAGAAATTTCGGGCCCACGAAAAGAGAAGAGCCACGCACCGGACGGGTCATCATCGGCTAGAATTTCCAACCTCCGACAATGCGACTTATTACATACATACATGTACATACAATCACGCCTTGTCGACAAAATCCAGCCCAACCTCAATCTCCAAATCCCATCCCGCTGTGTTATTCCTCGCCACCCACCCATCACCAGGAGCGTAGCCAACGCTCAAAACCGCCCCCATAATGGCCCAAAACCGCCATTGGTACGTCCGCCCGCCGACCACAGCACACACAAAAAAAAAAAAAACCATCTGCACCACTTCCTGTCGCTGACTGACCACAAATCGCAGGGAGCAAGACAAAGATGCAACCGTCTACATAGGAAACATTGACGAGCGCGCCACCACATCCACCATCTACGAGATAATGCTACAAACGGGACCCATTCACAACATCCACATGCCCCGAGACCGCGTCACCCAAACCCACCAAGGCTTCGGCTTCGTCGAGTTCCGCACCCCCTCCGACGCCGAGTACGCCGCGAATGTCATGAACGGGATAAAGCTCTTTGGGAAGTCGCTCCGCGTGAACAAAGCATCCGCCGATAAACAAAAGGGCGCGGATATCGGCGCGGAGCTCTTCATCGGCAACCTCGATGCCATGGTCGACGAGAAGCTATTGTACGATACCTTCTCACGCTTCGGCCCGCTCCTGAGCCTGCCAAAGGTCGCGCGGGACCATTCTGGAAACAGCAAAGGGTTTGGGTTCGTGAGCTTTGGGGACTTTGAAAGCAGTGATGCTGCCGTGGCGAACTTGGACGGCCAGTACATGCTCAGCAAGGAGATTAGTGTGCAATACGCTTTCAAGAAGGATGGCAAGGGTGAGAGGCACGGTGACGAGGCGGAGAGAGAGTTGGCTAAGCAGGCCAAGAAGAGGAACATTGTGCCCGAGGGTCAGGGGTTGCCTTCGTTTGTGCAGCAGCAGCAGCAGCAGCCACAGTCACAGGCGCAACCACCATCACAGCAAGCAGCGGCAGCGGCAGCAACAGCAAACCAGACGCCAGCACAACAGCATCCTCCTCACCGTCAACAGATTCCACCTCCTGTTCCGGCAGGCTTCGATCCTTCAGCCATGGGCGGCATGCCCGTTCCCCCCATCGGTGCTCTCGGAATCCCCCTCCCTCGCTAGGCCATCACCATCCACCGCCAGCCGGGTTCGCGCCTCCTCCCCACCGCGGCCCGTCACCATACAATGCCGCTCCTCATGCTGCCCTCCCTCCCCAGTCTCGCGGCTCAATTCCTCTCCCTCCACCCCCTCGGGACTTCCAGCCCGTCCGCCCCAGGGCCAAAACTACACCAACCCCGCAGACTTCCACCCCGGCGCCTTCAGACCACCATCGGGATCTCCAAACCCCCAGGCCTATCCTATAGCACCACCGCCTGGATTTCCCACCGCTCCTCCCGGAGCTTCCCCCGGCGCACCAGTTGCTCCTCCCGGTGCTTCTCCCGGTTTCATGCCCCCGCCGCCGGGATTCCAGCCCCCTCCTGGATTCGGACGGAGATGATGATTGGCGAATAAATAAAAGAAAAAAAAGTCTGACGAGTTCTCTCAAAGGAAAGCAGGATCAAAAGCAAGGTATTCATGTACAATTACAACAAGTCTTGTTATGTTAGCGCTCTGTATTACATTTCCTTGTACAAAGATACAAAATCATGTACAGACACGGGGGGGGAAGGGGGGACTCATTATACTTCGCAATATACCCAACGTGAACACAAATGCTGGACGGTACAAACAACAATTCGAAAAGAATCAATTGAAAATCCTCAATAGCACCGAAACCATGCACGTCATGCTCACACTCCTTTTTCAAAACCCCCCTTGCTTGCCCAACATTTTGAACATGGAAACCCCCAAATCATGAAGGTAGTAGCCAAATCCGTAATATATTGTTACAGGCAGCGCGCCAGAACAAAAGAAAAAAAGGTCCCTTGGCCCGTTTTGATGAAAATAACGCGCAAACCCCTCCCGCCATGCAGCCGACAAGTTCAGCAGATGATATTTGTGCGGCGAAACCAGAAACGATGACAAAAGTAAAGGCAAAGCGGCAACCGGCAACCGGCAACAGCTGAAAGCTGACAGGGAAACCAGACATGTCAGGGATGTAGAAGCAGCGCCTGGTGTTTCCGCCAAACGGTCCTCGTCCAAAGACGGTAGTCAGAATGGACTACATGCGCAAAAACCCGCCAAATGACCAAATCACCAACTCCCAGCAAATGCATCCCTAGCCTCTTGGGTAGCCTTTTGCCACTCTTGTCCCGCCTCTTCCCTCTGTCCCTGGACCTCATAAGACTGCGCGAGCATACCATCTGCCACGCTTTGCCAGAGCATGTTGCCGCTCCTTTGTGCTTGTTTTGATGCCGCGCGCGCACTCTTGAGGGCTTGCTCACCAATCACGTTTTCGAAAAACCTGCTGCGCATGATGCAGAGTGTGACGGCGGCTCCGAGGATGTTATTAGTCACCTTGGATCCAGACATGGCTGCTTGAATGTGCTGTTTTTGTTGGTTGAGTTGTTGAGGAGGCTCGGTTTCCAGTGCCGCTGCTACATTATGCCAGGCTGTGCGAAGATCAATGTTCCAGTGGTTCGTGCAAAATGGTTGCAAGTGCTCGATGAGCTCGTGAGTTTCAACATCGTTTCTACAGCTTGGATGTTGCATAATCCAAAGGCGATTCAGTCCCGCCAGGAGCGCCATCTCTTTTTGACCAGTCTTGACACCACTCGATGATTGTGGCAAGTTGAAGCAGGGGTGGAGGAAGATATCCAGTGCGCCTTGGAGATTTCCTGTCCCTTGGCTGTACACCCCCGTCAAGTACGTCGAGAGCAATCCTATTGTGGGTTGTGTGGAAGGTCGAATCAGAGCTTCGAGCTTTGACATGAACTGCTTCACTTTGTTCCACCGGCAATGACTGGCTGCCAGGAAGCCGAGAAGCGCGCAGAGATATGCTTGCGCGTCTGTTCGCCAGGCTCGCTGTCGAATCGCCGTCGATAGCGAGACGGACGGCCCATATGGGATTCCCGTTGTTAGCCCATCCCCTATTCCCCATCTGTCAGTTTCGGCCTTCGTTGCAATCCCGCCAGGTAGAGAACTTACAGGTGTCAAGGATTTTCACGCCTTCCAACCAAAACTCGGTAGATCGACGGCCTTGCGAAGAAGGTTTATGCATGCTTGCGAGTCCGCTCAAGGTGAATCTGGAAGCATTGTTGTTAGCTCGGTCCCCGCGCAACCTAAATCCCTCCCAATTCAGATACATACACCAGCGACCTCAGCTCTACTTTGGTCATGAAAGTCATTACCACGAAATCGAATTCGCCGTCAGCTTCTCCTCCAGGGCGGATAATGGCCGACGTCTGTTCGCTAACGATCTTGGCCCCGGATGACTGTTTTTTAACAGGAATCTGGAAATCGGCCTTGATGTTGCTCCATTCCTCGCAGTCGTCTAGTTTCTGTTGTAGGAGTCGCAGCTTCTGCGCTGTGGTGTCTGGGCTTTGGTGATGCAGACTCGAGGAGAAGTCAAGCAAAAGTATCAAAATATCCAACTGCATGATCTTGACGGAGGGGTCGAACTGATATTTGGCTGCCTGCGCGATGCAAGAGTTGACGCGCTCGATGTTGCTGTCCTTGGACGTCTTGAGAAGTGCCAGACCTTCTAGTATGGACGCAAAGACTGTCATGGCGTTGTCGCCCCTAAGGCTGGCTACACTTTGCACAGCTCGAATATTCTCCAATGCCCCTGTATCAGATGCGTTCCCCATGCTCGAGTAAAACGTCGATTTCAGAAGTCCAAAAGCATAATACCACTGAACGTGTTTGAACCTGTGAGATGTCAGCTTCCTCCTACAAATGTTTTTCAAGATCAACGACATCATCTTACGCTTCACAGTCGGAGATGTGACCATCGACGGCTTTCAAAGCCGCCTTGTGGTTTCGTTGAAAAAGAACTTTCAGCATCAGATACTGCATGCAGTATTTCAAGTCAATTAACCGGTGCTGCATTCTGTCAGTCACATACATGTAAAAAATGCAAAAGTCGTGTGAGTCGCAACATACCTTGTCACACAGTGTGATGCCCTTTCCGAGCGCCGTTTCTGCCTCCATAAGGTTCTCCGTCTCTTCCTGTAAGATTGCTGCATATCTCATCCGCAGCCGAGCCTCTTCTCGTGGCGCAAGCTTACTACTCTGCATCGCAGCTTCCAAGCAGGAAAGAGTCGTGGCGATCAGTCTTTGGTATTCGTCGACAATCTCAGGATCAAGAGACATGGCTACATCGTGTACAGAGCTGCGGGCTCTTTCAAGACATTCCTCTGCAATCGCAACCATGAGCGGAATGGTATTGACAGGACGTGATTTCGGGGCGGGTGACCGCTTTGTAATACTCGGTGAAATTGTCGAGAGTGCAGGCGAATTTGTTACGGATGAGTGTGGACTTGATTTGATGCGCACAGGTTCAGGCCTCGGTTCCTGTTTGACCTCCTTTTTAAGCTCTTTTACTATTTCTTGTTTTACTGGTTGCTTCGGCGCTTTCGTCTTTACTATGATAGACTCCTGCTGAGATGGCTCCTTCACATCCTCGCTCGTCTCTGCTGGCTTTACAAATGTTGACTCTTTCACGGGTTTGGGGTCTGGCTCTTTCTTGCCCCAACTTCGGAAGTCGCCCATCGGGAGTGGTGGTAATGGGGGAGGGGGAGGAGCGTTGAATATGTCCAGCGGATTGACATAATTGATCTGTTCTTGTACTGGAGGTGGAAGCAGGGGTTCTGACAATGGATACTCGAGCAAAGAATTTGGGTTGGATTCTGGTTCTGGTTCTGGTTCTGGTTTGGTTTCGTGTTCGGGCTCAGGTACAGTTTCCGATTGGGGTCGGAACTCGGGCATAGATATTGGTTGTTGCGTCGCGTCTTGCACAGGTTCTTGAGGCAACTGTTGCGGTATGATTGGTGGAGGAGTCTGATGGTGCTGATTGTGCTGATTGTGAAAGTGGTTGTTTTGATGCTGTCGATAATGATGCTGAGATTGAAGAAGAGGCGACGGTTGCGGTGAATGCGTCTGGTTCTTCGGGAGAGGCCTCGTTTGTGGCGGTGGTGGCGTTGATTGATATCGCTGATGCAGTTGTTGCTGTATCGGTGATTGTATTGTATGATGGTTCGTTTGGCTCTGCAGTGAGTGTTTCCGTTGCATCTGCGACGGTGATAGCGGCAATGCCATCTGCTGTGGCGATGGCCGCTGTTGTATTTGAGGCGATCTCATGTGTTGTTGAGCCACTTGTTGCTGCTGGTACATTCTCTGTAGCATCTGATCTGACATCTGCTGTTGTTGCGATTGCTGCATTTGAACCACGTGTTGGGCCAGCTGGGGCTGCTGCATTCCATTTGTATTTTGTCTCGGTGATGGGAGCCCATGAAACTGCTGTTGCGGCGAGGCATTCGTTTGAGGCTGAGGCTGCGGCCATAAAGACTGCTGTTGCTGATGAACGTGCATCTGTTGATGCTGATGGGCATATGAATCGTAATTTTGAGCTGACATGCCACCGCTGCTGCCAATATAACGGGCCATTGATTGGTGTTGGTGCTGGTGTTGTTGTTGTTGTTGTTGTTGCTGCTGCTGCTGCTGCTGCTGGCGTGCCATTTGCATTCGCAGAAACTCATGTTGCCTCGCCGCATGCTGGTCATGACGCTGTGGCTGGTGAAACTGGCCCTGCTGCAGCTGCTGCTGCTGCTGCCCGTAGAACTGATCTCCTGAACCATTCGAGTACAGCGCTTGTTGATTCTGCATCTGTTGTTGTGGCTGGAACTGGCCCTGCTGATAGCCCCTCTGGCCACCATACAGTTGGTGATCCTGCTGCTGCTGCTGCTGCTGCTGCTGGCCCGAAAAGCCCGGTTGCCCCGAAGGCAACGCGCCTCGGTATGTCATATCCGCCGTGTCTGCATCAGACTGCTGACCTTATGAACACGATAAATCTTCAGGGTACAGCGTGACAGGGTATGGCGTGACAGGGCAAGACGATGGACGCGACAGAGTTGGTGCTCCAAGAGGATGAGTCGGCAAATGTGTCAAGAAATCAGCAACGGGCAAGATTCGTCCGGGGAGGGGGGCGAAAGATTCAAAGCAAGTGTTGAGGCTGTGCATGTATGGCTTCGACCGATAAGATGGATTCAGCTCATGAGCTCCATTCAAGTTCGACGATTGCTTGATCGGTTCTGTGTCGTGTTCCTGTCGGGCTGGTCGACGAAGTCGTCTAGATCGGGAGCGTCGGCGCGTGACGCGAGCCCTCGCTTATCGCAGCAAGCAATGTCGGTGGAAAGCGATGAATGGTGGTGGAAGGTAGTGCGATGAATGTCGACGGAGGAAAGCGATCGCGTCGTGAATTTCGCGGGGTGGGATGGCAGGTCGTCGGGATTGCGGCTTCGCGGTGGCTCCCAGTTTGGAAGGTTGTCATGTCTCCCGTCCCGACAGGGTTTAGCTGCATCCCTTGGAGTGCGTCCTGTCTGCGGATTACATACATACATACATGTACACATGTACATACGGCGTCTTGTCTGGTCTGCTCGGTTATTGTGGTGTGTGGATTGGGTGGAGCGCGACTTGGCTTTCTGTTGCACCCACAAGGGCATAATTGATCCTGGCCGCATGATAGTCTCGCTACTTAACTAGCTAAGATAAGAGTCCACCCCTAGCTAGTTATTTTCTAAGACCTCTATAACTTTATAGTATATTTTAGTACTATATAAGTACCTTACTAATAGTAAAGGTACTTAGGTATTTAAACTATAGTTTATACCTTCTTATAAAGTTAAATAACTTAATAAAGGTAATTATATTAAACCCTAGCTTTATAGTCTAATATAGTAATAATTACATAGTGTTTATAATAATTATACCTTTCTTCTAAATTAATACTTTTCTTTAAATTAACTAATTATTTAATCTTTAAATAATTAGTATATATATAGTAAAAGAGAGGCTTAATTTATTAATATTATAATTAGGTAACCCTAGTACACTAGAATTAACACTACTATCTATTAGTTTAATAATAATAATACTATAAGTATTCTTATAATATTTAAGGAGTTTTCTAAGAGTAATAAGCTAGCTATTAAGCTAGCTATTAAGCTATAGAAGCCTTACTACTAAGACCTATAGTATAAGATAGTTAAGGTAAGAGCTATTAAAGATAGAATCTAAGTCTTTATTAATCCTAATTTAATTATATAGCTAGACTACCCTCCTAAGCCTTTAATTCTTATAGGAAATAGGACTTTAGTAAAGAGAAAGGTAGTAAAGGCTATATAAAGTTAATTATTTATATTAAATACTATAGGAGTTTAAATATACTTATATAGTAGTAAAGCTATAACTAGTAGTATATAGTAACCCTAGGAAAGCTCTTCTAAAGGTTATAATATGCCTAAAGAGAGTTATTTTTAGTACCCTTAATAACCTAATAATACTAAAGATAATATCTAGTTTATAGTCCTTAGTAGTTATTATTAGGTATTTAATAGCTAATTCTAGAGTCTTATAAAGGCCTTATAAGAGTATTATACTTAGTTTATAGTAATACTTAGGCTAAAGTATAAGTAAATAACCTTAAGGTATATATTAGGAGCACAGAGGCTAGGGAGTTAGGGACAGAATAGTTACATAATAAAACCCTTAGATAAGCCTTAGGTTATGCGAATAACTAAGTAGCTATTAGATAGCTATATATATATAGTAAGGTATTTAGATAAGAACTGCCTATAAGGTATATAGGAGGTTAGAGTTTAAGACCTTTATGTACTTACCCTTAAGTAGTAGCTCTCTAGCTATAACTAAGAACCTTAGCCTTCACTCTGTTCATATCTTCCCAAACCAGTCGTGACAGTATATATCTTTTTATAGTAAGATTAAAGAACTTATAAGGAATATAATACCTTTAAGTAATACTATTAAGTATTATACTAAAGTTAATTTTAATAAGATTATTAAGTAAAACCTTATAAAGGTAAATATTAATAAGTAGCTTATAAATGCCTTAATTAGCTATAAGAGATACTTCTAAGCAGACTACCTTATTACTAAGGGTAATTTACCTATAGAAATAATTAATAATACTATTAAGGCTTAATTTCCTACTATCTGTCACAACTAGATCAGGGAGATATAAACAGAGTGAAGGCTAAGGTTCTTAGTTATAGCTAGAGAGCTACTACTTAGGGGTAGGTATATAAAGGTCTTAAACTCTAACCTCCTATATACCTTATAGGTAGTTCTTATCTAAATACCTTACTATATATATATAGCTATTTAATAGCTACTTAGTTATTTGCATAACCTAAGGCTTATCTAAGGGTTTTATTATATAACTATTCTATCCCTAACTCCCTAGTCTCTATGCTTCTAATATACTACCCCTAATATATAATTATTCTTAATTAAAAAGGTATTACTTAGCTAATATAAGTATACTATATATAGCTTATAATAGTATTTAATATTACTAGTTATTTTATAAGTGTATAACTATTATATTTACTTAGGATAATAAAATAAAAGTTATAAGATTTTAAGTAATTCTCTCCTTTACTCTCTAGCTTTAAATAGCTATATACTTACTACTTTATTACTTCTAATATATATGCCTTTACCTAATAATTTATTAATACTAAGTAAGTAAACTACTTATATTAGATTTTATAATTAGGTTAAATAAATAAGGTATTATATGCTATTTAAAATAAATAAGCTTTTATTTAATATTAGGGATATTATATTATTCTTACTAGGAGTTTATAGCTAGCATATGTATTTACTAGTAATAGCTATAACTATAAATATTATAATTTCTAGATTAGCTATATATAGTATATAAATTACTTAGGGGTCTAAGGCTAATATAAAAAAGGCTTACTTTTCCTTACTTTTATATATTCTTTTCCTTTATATTCTCCTTTAATATTATAAGTTACCTTTACCTATAATCTAGTAGCTTTATAATTACTATTATAGTAATTACTAATATCCTATAGTATTATTTTATTATTTATATTTAATCTTACTTAAATACTTAATCCCTTTTAAATACTAGAATATTAGTTACTTTACCTTTTATACTTATATTCCTATAGTATATTATTACTAACTTACTAATAGTAAATTATATCTAAGCGCTATAGTACTTCTATTCTATTAGATTCTCTAATAGCTAAGAAAACCCCTTAAATATTTTCTTAAAAATCTTCTAAGAAGTAAATAGCTTTAAAAATTTTAATATAAGTATAATATCTCTAATCCCTAGTATATACCTTATAAACTTATAGCTAGTAGTATTAGTAATATAAAAATTCCTTATATATACTATATATAGTAAGTAATAATATAAGCTATTACCCTTAAAGATAGTAATAGTATTATTTTATAATATATTACTAAAGGTAAATTTACTCTAACTAAGTATACTAACTCCTTAAGTATAACTTTATTACTACCTTACTATATACTACTACTAACTTATATAAGTAACTTAATAAAATATACTTATTATATATAAAATAATAAGGATTATTTAAGGGTATATTTTCCCTTTCTTTATTACTTATACTTATACTAATATATTACTAATGCTTTACTTACTTTATAAAATTATACTAAGTACTCTTTAAGTATATTAATAGTTATATTATCTTTAATAATAATCCTTACTTTCTTAATAATATATATATATATTTATCTTTATAACTTAGGTTATTACTAATATACTACTAGCGCTTAATATATATAAAATATAAACTTTATAATATACTTTTATTTATAAAGAATACTAATAAGTATAGCTAAGCTAAATAAGTAAGGCTAACTATAGAGATTATATAAGAGGCTAGGCCTAATAAAAGAATTACTATATTACTACTAAGTAATACTATTAATCTAGAAGTCTAGATTAATATCTCTAATAGCTTATACTTTATTATATAAAACCTTCCCTTAGTAAGTTTCTTAATATTCTTACTTATAGCCTTACTAACTTACTAATAGCTTACTATATATATACTTATACTTCTTACTTATATTAGGCTACTAGACCTTCTAGGTAAGCTTTATATATATATATATAAGGAGGGGATTTCTCTAATAATAAGGATAAATCCCTTACCTAAGGCCTTACTACTAACCTAGCGCTTAGGAATAAAAATAATAATACTAGGGGCTAGGGCCTAATATAAATATAAGGTAAATAATGCTAGGTAGCTATAAGGTAAATTATCTAGGTTTTTTTTTATATATTACTATTACTATCTAATCTTTATTAAATACACCTTTATATTTATAAACTAGCTACTTAGTTACTACTTATAATTATTAATAATATCTATTATAATAAAATCTTTTCTTTTAACCTATAAATTCTCTAAAGTATTATAACCCTTTTATTTAACTAGGTATTTCTAATATCTCCTATTATAATAATATAAGATAATTCTTTTAACCTTAAACTCCTATTTATTATTTATAATATTATCTTATAGTAAAAACATATTTTCTATACTAGTTAGGTTCCTTATAAATAGTTTAAGGTTAGTAATATTAAAAATATTATATAATTATATACTAGGTAATAGCTTTAATTAGTATACTAATTTATAAGTTCTAATTACCTTTTAACTTTATAAGGGCCTAAGTACTTTACACTTAGCTTCCTACTAGGTTACTATAGGTTAATATTCTTTATAAATAATAAAATATAGTTACTTACTTTAAACTTTATTAGAGTTTACTTCTTATTATAATACTTTATATACTAAGTTTATAAGTTACTTAGAAGCTACTTAATTACTATATATTTATCTCTTAGTGTAATTACTTAAGTCTTTACTTAGTTATTTACTACTAAAATATCTATAACTACTTGCTATAAGTCTCTAGGGTTATAACCTTATAATGCCTTTACTAAGGTGTAGCTATAAGTTAAGTAAATGCTTATATTATATATAAACTATACTATTAATAAGTTATTTACCTAGTTAGTCTAATTAAAGTAAGTAAAAGCTCTTAAATAATGCTTTAAAACTTAGTTTAAATATTTTATTTACTTATTTATTTATAAGTAAAATATAGTGCTTAGTTATTACTTAGTAGTAATAAGGTAGTAAAAGGTTATCTAAAACCCACTAGTAAATATTAAACTATAGTTTATAATAATACTTTCTAAGGCACTATAGTCCTTAAAAACGTATTCTAGAAATATAGTAGCTAACTTATTACTAGTTAGTTACATTAAAATAAGAATATAAATACTATATTTTATAAAATAATTTATAATAACTAAGATTATATTATAAGTCTAATTTATATCTCTTATAAGTAGTAGCCCTATAATAAAATCTAGTAATAATTCTTAAAAAGGCTAATTAGGCATTAGTAGCACTACTAGCTTACTATAAGGTTTATAATGCCTTAGCTTTAAAGTCTAATAGCTTATATAAGTTTATATATATAACTTAGTATCTTTCTTTATTAATAGCTAGTAATTATCAAGCCCACCTAAACCTCACGCATTTGTAAGTTTACCTTTACAATCTAATAATAGTATAATATTATTTTTAGGTTGCTTGTTAATAGGGTTGATAGGAGGAGAAATCTTTAAATCAGGTATTTTGGGCTGGGAGTTAAAAAATAAATTTCTAAATATTTTTACTTATAATAAATTTATTTATATTTTTATATTTAGTATATTAAATTTAACATTTATATTAATGTTGTTTGATAATTCCATAAATATTGCTTATTGTTTAGATGAAGAAGCTTTAAAAAAATTGGGAGAAACTGCAACAATCGCAAAAGAAACTAATTTAAATCCGAGTATTTCAGGTACTAAAGTTAGTCTTGAAGCAGGAAAAGTAGATGTTAACATTCCTTCAGGCATACTAAATAATGTAGGTTATTATGGAGGACTTTCAACTACAATTGTTAGAGGATTAAGTGTAGGTGCAAGCCTAGTGGCAAAAAGTGGTTCTCCTTTAGTTAAAGCCGGGTTTGCTATAGGAACAAGTACTTTAGCGACAGGTTTGTATGCATTAAATACAACTACTAACAAACATATACCTAGTAATTCAGATACAAATAATAAAGATAATTTACCTAAAGATATTGATTATCCTGCAAAATCTATGATTGAAAACGGAGATAATAACTTATTTACAGCTCAAGATACATTAGATTTTTTAGATACTTATTTGTTAGTGCATAATATATTTTTATATTTACTTTTACACTAATTATATTCTTTATAGGTGTTAAAGTATCAGAGAACAAAGAAAGTATAAGTTGAATAAAATCTTTACTTAACAATAATAGTATATATAAATTTCTAGAAAAATTATTTATTTTTTGAGGAAAGAATAGTATTCTTTTCTTTTTTTTAATTGAATAGTTTTAGTAATAAGTATGATTTTTTTATTTATTATTTAAATTGATTCATTTTTAATTTTGAGGATATTTGCTATATATATGTTAATTCTAAAAATAAGTAAATATTTTATTATTTAAATTTAATAGATTGTTCGATGTAAAATTCTCTTTAAGTAATCTTACATTTGGAGTATGACTAATAGATTAGTTATACTTCAAGCCTCATTAGCTCAATGGAAGAGTATGATACTTCTAATATCAGGACCTTAGTTCGACTCTGAGATGAGGTATATTTCCTTAATAATAAATAGTTTATTAATTAGAACTTATATTTTAATTACTGATTATTTTTGCTTCTAGGTTATCTAAAGTTTAATATAGAATTTATTCTATATTATTAATTTTTATAATATAAAAGGAATATTAACTAGCATTTTATAGCTTACGCACAAAAAAAATGAATTTACCAACAACTGTTATTTCAATAATTGAAAATTTATTATTAATGTTACCTGCATTATTAGTAGTTGCATACGTAACTGTAGCTGAAAGAAAAACTATGGCTAGTATGCAAAGAAGATTAGGACCAAATGCTGTAGGTTACTATGGTTTATTACAAGCTTTTGCTGATGCCTTAAAATTAATATTAAAAGAATATGTAGCTCCTACACAAGCTAATTTAATATTATTCTTCTTAGGGCCTATAGTAACATTAATATTTGCTTTATTAGGTTATGCTGTTATACCATATGGACCTGGATTATCTCTAGGTGATATGGAGTTAGGTATACTATTTATGTTAGCCGTATCATCATTAGCTACATATGGTATATTATTAGCAGGATGAAGTGCTAATAGTAAATATGCTTTCTTAGGGTCATTAAGAAGTACAGCTCAATTAATTAGTTACGAATTAGTATTAAGTTCAGTATTATTAATTATTATTATGATAACTAATAGTTTAAACTTAAATATTAATGTACAATTCCAAAAAATTATATGATTAGGTATACCTTTATTTGTTATATTAATCATATTCTTTATAGGTGCTGTAGCTGAAACTAATAGAGCTCCATTTGATTTAGCTGAGGCTAAGTAGATTTGGCCTCATTAAAGATCACAAATTGCTGGAATATCTCGTATAAGACAATCAGCAGGGAAATAATTTGATATATTTCGAATTAACTCTTCAGAGACTAAATGTGATCATTTAATATTAAAAATATTAAATAAGATATAGTCCAAACTTATATGAGAATATAAGATTAATATTTAATCGAAATTAAGTATATATAAGCTAAATACTAATAAAAATAAATTAAACTATAATCCTATAGAGTCTAAAAGATTCTATTCATCTAACCTACAGGCAAAAATCAGGATAGAAACCCTATACCTATTTTAACTTTAAAAGAGTTAAACGATAAAAATTATATAGATTCATTCAGAAAAGTACTAAAAGGTAAAGGTGGTATTTATTCCTAGTATAATATGTTACTTAATTTACTGTTATAACTATTTAATATAGCTACGTAGTAAGGTAATAATTGGAATAATGCATAGTTAAATAATATTGTTATAAATAAAGCTAAAGGTATACTATTTACATTATTACTTTGTAATTCACTTGTTCTTATGTTTATTAACATTAATATGAACAAGAATAAAATAGATACTGCTCCTATATATACTATTAAGTATGAAAAACCTATAAATGTTAATCCTGATAATATTAAATATACAGATATTGATCCAAATAAACCGATTAAAGATAATAATGAAACTATAGGATTTTTATTTATTATAACTGCTATACTAAATAATAATGCTATTACACTTAATATATCTAGAAATTCCACTGTATATCCACTTGTTAAGATATCCTGAACAGAGAATAATTGATTCATATTTATTTATATTGAGTTACCTAAGATTAGGAAATATATTGGAGCAATTTGCTCTAAAGCTTTTAGATTAATTTATATAGCTGTATACACAGCAAGTTTACGGGTAGTCAGATTTGAACTGACGCACGCTGAGTGGAAATAAGAAAGTCTACCATTAACCTATACCCGTTTAGAGAAGAATTTCTCTATTTTATTTAATATTAAGATCCTCAGTAGTACATTGAAACGTATAAGAATAATCATACAACGTCAACAAAATGTCAGTATAATATACCTCCTTCATAACCTAAGTGGTGGTGATCTGTTAAGTGGTATGCTAATATTCTTCATAATCCTACAGCTAAGAATATTGTTCCTACGATAACGTGGAATCCGTGGAACCCTGTACCGAAGAAGAAACATGTACCGAATACACCGTCACTTATTGTGAATGATGATACGTTATATTCTATTCCTTGGAATACTGTGAATATTAATGCTAATAATACTGTAAATAATGTACCGTATATAGCTCCTGATCTTTCTCCTTTAATTAAAGAGTGGTGTGCGTAAGTTATAGTAGCACCACTAGATAATAAGATTACTATGTTTAATAAAGGTAATTCGAAAGGATTTACAGGTTCTATACCCATAGGTGGTCATTGAGCTCCTAGTTCTACAGTAGGTGTTAATGCACTGTGAAAGAATGCTCAGAATATAGCTACGAAGAAACAAGCTTCAGATACTATAAATAAATGAACTAGAATCAAGCCTCCTGTATAGGATAACTCAACCCCTTTCCCGAACCGTACGTGATAGTTTCCCATCATACGGCTCTCCATTATCGTTATAATTGCTATAAAGTAAGCCGATCGATTATTTTGTTTTACGATTTTGGGCATTTTCTAAAGACAAGGCTTTGTGAAGGTCTAGATGACAATTTCTACAGAGTGGAATTTGCTTTCTATTCCTTCTAGCCATTATTTTGTCGATGTATCTCGCCTTGGGATTAAGGTCCTTCATTTGTCTAACGTGATGCATTTCCACTCTGTAATTTGATTCACAGATTGTACACACTAAGTTTTCCAGCGTGGCCTTGGATATACCTTTGGCGTTAACTCTTAGTACAACATCATTTGTGTTAACATTGAAGGCGGACGGCTTATTCCCGTAGGCAGCTTTAATAAAGCTATGCTTGTCTTTTCCTTTTAAATCCTTACCATAAGATTCAAATACTCTAGCTTGTGACTTAAGTGTGAACTTAGCAGCCAAAAGTTTAGCACATGAGCTCTTTAGTACATAATGTACTCGAGATGATAGTTCGTTGAAATTATGAACAAATCTATAATAATTGATGATACCACGATAGACTGCATTATATAATAATATAATCTCATCCTTGCTATTTGCTAACCACATAAATTTAGGAACCGGAGTTCCGTTTTTTATAAACCCATTTGTTTTCAGTTTGTCAACTATTCTAGCGATAGGTGCAGTTAATCTAAGAGCATCTACAGTTCTAGTTAGTCTCCCCTTTACTTGTCTAAAGTGTAAGGTTCTGAACATTCTAATGTTAACTGCCAGGAAAGTAGCCACTCCATATCTGGAGTTAGTTATTTTGGTTTTCTCTTTAGATAACGCTAATTTAAGCTTTTCCTGTAAGAACTTTCTAACTTTATTAAGTATGAATTTACAGTCCTCCATAGATCCTCTCACTCCAATTACTTAATCATTAGTATATCTAATATAGACTAATTTTTTGAATTCAGGATCTACTGTTAACTTAGATCTAACCTTCAACATTTCTTTCCTAATCCTAACTTTCTCTTGTATATCACTAGCATGGTACATAGAGTTTCCCAGACTCTTTCAAGCCGGGTTAATGCTAGCATGTTTACCTACATTAAATTTAGATTTAAGCTGTTCTACGAACTAATCCAGTTTATCTAAGAAGATGTTTGCTAGGTTAGGGCTAATTATCGATCCTTGGGGTGTTCCCGCCACGGATATTTCTAATTTATTGAATTCGAAGTAACCTGCTTTCAGCGCTTTCCTAATCAAATTAATGAATTTTTTGTCTTTAATTCTCTCTTCTAATATGCTGATAAGTAGTTTATGGTCTATTTCATCGAAACATTTGGTAATGTCACCTTCGATAAACCACTTGGCAACTCTTAATTTTTGATTGAACATTTTTAGTGCCGAATGACAACTTCTGTTAGGTCTGAAACCATGACTGTTGTCCGAGAAGGCGGGTTCATAGATAGATTCAAGAACCATACGGATACATTCTTGTACAATTTTGTCCCTAGGAGGAGCGATTGTTAAAGGACGTGTTTTGCCGTTTGCCTTTGGTATGTGTACTCTCCGTCCAGGTTTAAATTCGAATTTCTCACTTTTGATTTCCTCAATAATGTTTGCTACGATCTGTGGAGACATACCGTCCAGTGTAATTGGTACTATACCCGGAGTCATGTTACCTGGTTTGCTTTTTAGCTTATCATAAGCAATATAGTATAATATGTACCTAATGCTAAGTATAGGAAGATATAACTATTATTAAATAAGTGCATTGATAATGCAGCGTTTACTGTTAAAGTAAATAATGAAATACTTGTGTATAAAGGTCACGGTGAAGGTGACACTAAATGGAAAGGATGGTCTTGAAAATTACTTCTTATTGTGTTTGTCATTTATATAAATAATTAGAATTAAATTAGTTTCGAACATTGATTTAAAAGCCCCTAAGACGAATCGAACGTCTATCATGATATTAACAGTATCATGCTCTACCGTTGAGCTATAGAGGCTAAACAGTAAGAATTGAATTAAATATTTTAGTATATAAGACATTAATTTACTGAGACGGTAACTATGTAACTTAATACTAAGTTATATTATTAAGAGCGGAGCATCTATAAATTAAAGTTCAATTATAATATCTACATATAAGTGTAAAAGAATATGCTTTATTATTGTAGCTCCCACACGTATAAAAAAGTTTTATAGTATTTTTACGTGTAGTTAGAGATAAAGTTTTATTTATTATATCTTTACTAAATTTTACTTCTATAGAACGAACAAAATTTTTGTTTTGTACAGAAAGTAATAAATATTTATTTAGATTTATAGAAAGAATTATTCTTTCTTGATTTGATGTATTAAACTAATTTATAATATAATAAAGGGTCTTACTAACTCCCTAGTAGCTTACTACTAGGTTATTATAAGTAAGTAGTAAAATTTCCTTTCTTATACTAGCTAGAATAAAAACTTAATTCTTAAATATTAATAGCTTAAAAGGCCTAATAGACTATATTTATAATGCTTCTAGGTTACTACTTTTAAGTAGCTTCCTATAACCTATAGTAAAGTTATTACCTTACTATACTTAAAATAATATAATCTAAATTAAAGCCTCTAATTTTATATATATAAAATAAGCATTATATATAAACTTAAAAGAGGTTTACTAAATTACTTATATTCTTACTATAATATTACTATAAGTAGCTAGCTTATAGTATACTTATAAACTTATAAATAAATTATAAATAAGTAATGTTTTAAAGGGGCGCTTATACTACTTACTAGCTACTAACCTAGCTAGACTCCTAACTCATAGGCTTACTAGACTTATAGAAATATTAAAAAATATAAATAAGGCATAACCTTACTACTTAGAATTAATAAACCTAGTTTATATACTATTACTAGGCTTTACTAGACTATTAGGTTCCTTAATAATATAATTAAGTTATAACTTCTTAAAACCCTAGAGGCTAGTAAGGCTATTATAGTATCTTTATAATAAAATATTAGCTATGCTAAGTAATATAATACTAAAACCTATAATAGTATTATTATTTATATAGTATTCCTATTACTTAGTATTATTAAATTTAAATAAGAAGTTAGGTAGCTATAAAGTTAATGCCTTTACCTTACACTTCTTACTAATATAATTTACTTTTCTTAATAAGGTATTTATAAGGTTTAACTTACTTATATAATATTTAATTCTAAAATTAAATAAATAAAGCTTATCTAATACTATTACTTACTTACTAGTTAGCTTTAGCTTTATAGCTAGGTACTTATAATTTAAATAGTCTATAATAACTATAATCTAATAAGAAAAATACATAAGGTAGTATCTCTAGGCTTAAAATACCTCTTAGATTACTAATAACTTAGTATTAGGTATTAAGTAATAAAGTTTAATATTAGTTAACTTCCTTAAAAATACACTACTAGGTGCTAGCTACCTAGCACTAATATTATAAGTATAGCTTTAATTATATAACTAAATATATTTATCTTTACTCTTAGTAAGTAAAGTAAGTTAAAATACACTAAAATTAATACCTCTTAAAACTTCTTTTAAAGTTCTTTAAATACTACTAGTTTACTAGGTTTTAGCTTAAACTTTACTAGCTAAATACCTTTTAAATAATCTATTAGTAAGACTATTACCTTACTATACTATTTTATAAAGTATTAGTAAAAACCTATAAACCTAAGGAATAATTAAATATTAAACACACTATAGGGTATTAGCTAGGTTATAATAGCTTTAACCTATAATAGTTTTATCTTAATGCCTTTTTTAGATATAATAAAACCTAGGAATTTTACTTATTTAATAGAAAATTAGTACTTTTTAAGGTTAATATAGAAGTCTATGTCTTAAAGTTACTCTAGTATACTTTTAATATACTTTATATATCTTATAGGGTTATTACTATATATTAGGATATTATTAAGGTAAATAATATAGAATTTATTTATAAGTCCCTTAAGGGTATTATTAATATATTCCTAAAAAGTAGCTAGTGTATTTACTAATCTAAATAGCATTACTAGATATTTAAAGTAGCTATAATAGCATTAGAAAGCTATCTTTTACTTATTACCCTTATAGATATATAGCTAGTAGTATACTTCTTAAAGATTTAGTAATATAAAAACCTTTACGCTTACTAATTAGTTAAGGATTTTAGAGATTAATAGTAAAAAGGCCTTATTTTTAACTATAATTTTATTAAGGCCCTTATAATTTATATAAAGCCTTAATTTCCCTAATTCTTTTAGAATAAATAAAATTAAGGCTTTAGCTAAACTAGTTAATTTTCTAATTTACCCTTTTTCCTACATACTTACTAAGTACTCCCTAAGCACTTCTAGCTCTTTTTTAGCTAGGTTATATATAAGTCCCTAAGGTAGTTATTTTCTTTTTCTAATTTAATTATATAAGTATAGCTACCTAATTCTAGGAGCTTACTAGCTAAATCTTTTAAAAACATATTTATAAATTCTATATACTCTTCTAGGATTTACTATTAGGTTATATTATTATTTATCTCTTATATAGTTACTACTACCTCCTTATAGTATACTACCTAGAGTACTATTATACTTCTTAGTTTTTTCTTTTTTAGGAAATAAGTATATTTTACTACTATTACTATAGCTATACTATAACCTTAGTTATTATTTACTATATTATTTACTAATAAGTCTTTATTAGTCTCCCTTTCTTTTCCCCTAGGCTTAATTACCTTAATCTTTAGTAATACTAGTAATAGTATAATAAATAACTATTTTACTACCTTATATAGTTATTACTTCCTTATAGTAAGTATAATATAATTCTTAGTTATTAGAAACCTCTAAAAATTCTACTTTTAATTTATTACTATAGGTTTATACTTTAGGGTCTAATCTATACCTAGGAGTATCCCCTCTCCTATATTAGTAATATAGTAGCTAATCTAGTAGACCTTTATATAGCTTATGCTATCTTTTACCTTAATTAGCTTATATAGGATTTTGTTCTTACTTACGCTTTCTAGTATTATCTTTGTTTTTTCTATGTTTTTCTAATCCTATTTTAATAATAATTTAAGGTGGATTATTAAATACTTTATACCTATATTAAATAACGCTAGCATAGCTAACTAGTAGTTATCTTACTATAAGGACACCTATATTCTTATTCTCTTATTTATAGGTTTCTTTATAGTAAGACTATTATCTTAGGCTTATACTAACCTAATTAGAATCTTATTAGGGTCTAAGGTCTTATTACTACTATCCTTATACTTCTTAGTTATATACTTATTACTTTTATAAATTAAATAATTTACTACTTTATATTTATTTATACTATATCTAAGACTACTATATTTATAGCACTTAAATAGTCTTTAACTTATACTTAGTTATTATAAGTTTTACTATAAGTTATTTATAGGAAAGCTAAAGTATTATCTCTTTCTCTTACCTTCTTTATTATTATAGTTTCTATTATAATTATTTAATATAAATATTATTATAACTTTAGCCTTTTTACCTTATTCTTATAAGTAACTCTAAGATATTAGGAACTCCTAGCTAACTATATGCTTTCTTATAATATTATTTAAGCTATTTAGGAAAATTACTATTCTTAAGTATATAAGGATTTAGTTAGGTAATTTAGCTTTTACTTTAGTTTAAAGTCTTAAGAAAGACTAGAAAAACTAGTTATTCTTTTACCTTAGATTTAGTAATATCTTAGTAGCTTCTAAGCACCTTATATCCTTATTTATTACTTCTAAGTTTAACTAGGATATAAATTTATTCTAAGAATAAGCTAAGTAATTAACTAACCTATTTACTATTATATAATATATTTATTATTACTTTATATTATTTACTAGGTAGCTACTAGTATATATTACCTTAGTTTTATTATTATAAAAGGTTCTTAGATTTAACTAGAATAATACATTTAAATCCACTAGATATACTTATAAATTCTTATAGGTATTACCTTTATATACTAGTACTTTATACTATATCTTTATAAAGCTTTATAAGTATATACTTACTATAAAGTTAGGGTTAGGTAAGAAGGCTAGGAATAAGGGATTAATTAGTGTAAGTATCTAAGAGGTAATTATAAGTTCTTTACCTAATCTAGCTAATTATAGGTTTACCTTAATTTCTTTAAGCTATACTTTTATATTTATAATATCCTACCTTATATAAGTATATTATAGCTAGGCTTATATAACCTTATAGTAACGCTCTAGCTTATCTAGGTTATTATTATTCCTAGATTTAGTGTTATTATATTAATTAGGGTTAGGTAGTATTTATTATATTCTTTTATTATTAAGCCCTAAAGTTAGGGTATATAGATTACTCCCTAGGTACTATAGGTTTATATCTCCCTTACTAGGTAATATAAGTATATTTTAAGTAAATATTCTATAGCTTCTTTATATTTAAACCTAGCTAATAGTTTATTTACCCTAAAGGGTTTAAGAGTTTAACTTATTATAACTAAATTAAGGAGATATAAATAAAGGCTAAGGTTCTTAGTTATAGCTAGAAAGCTACTACTTAAGGGTAGGTATATAAAGGTCTTAAACTCTAACCTCCTATATACCTTATAAGTAGTCCTTATTTAAATACCTTACTATATACACATAGCTATCTAATAGCTACTTAGTTATTTGTATAACCTAAGGCTTATTTAAGGGTTTTATTATGTAACTATTCTGTCCCTGACTCCCTGGCCTCCGTGCTCCTAACACTATCTTAGCTTAAGTTAACTTATTAATTTATATAGTAAAAAGTAAGGGAAAGGTCCTAGATTTCTATAGTATTATAAGTAGGATTAGGTACCTAATTAAAGCCTAAGGAAGGTCTTAGGTAAAGGCTAATAATACCTTTAGAGCTAAGCTAACCCTTAATAGCAAAATAAAGAATAAAGCTAAAAAAAGAAGGTAAAGAAAGATAACTATATATACTATAAAAAATATAAGGTAAAGAAGTTAAAAGACTTATAAAAGGTCTATAAGGCGCTTTACCTAATAAAGGACTAGAAAATTAATAAAGAGCTATTAAAGAAAGTAAAAGAAGTAATAAATTATTAACTTAATAATATAAAGAAGGTATATAATATATAGTTAAAGAGTAATAGTGTAAAGAAACCTAAAGAAAATAATACTATATTTACTACTATAGGAGAGTCTATAAAGGCTTTCCTTACCTAAGGTAAATTATAAGTTATACTTAATAGTAGTACCTTAATCTATATCTTTAATAATAAACACTAGTTTATAAACCTTAATTATAGCTAGTAGCCTAGAATTTAAGCAAGTTATAGTATTATAAAGGCCCTTAGCGTTAGTATAGCTTAGATTATCTTAATAGATAGCTAGACCCTTACCTTATTAAAGGCCTAGTACTAACTAATATTCTTTATAAACCTTATATCTCTTTAACTACTTATATAAAAAGAAATAAGGTAAGATAACCTTACTAGTAAAGTAATAGACTTAGTAAGAGGTAATTAGGAGATAATTTAAACTTAGATTATTAGTACATAGCTATATATAAAGGGCTTAAGCCTATTAAAGGTTTTTGCTATTAAGAGAGATTTATAAGACCTAAAGACTATTATAATAATACCTGTAAACCTATAGCACACTAGATTAGTATATTTAGGTAAGAATATAATAGATTAAGTACTTTAGAAGCTTTAAATTCTATTAAAGAAAAGGAGTATAAGTAAATATAAGGTTTACTAAACCACTAAAGTATAGAGGTAAATATTATAAGTTCCTTAGATAAGATCCCTACCTTTAAGGCCACTTTAAGTGGTCTTATTTAACCTTTTACTTAATTATTAAGGTATAATAAAGACTACTATATTACTCTCTTTACCTATAAAGTAATAGGGTTATATTATATCTTTATAATTCCCTTAAAAATAGATATTACGCTTTACTTTTATTAGTTAGAAGCTATGTATGTAAGAGTGTATAGCATTTATATTATAGTTATAATAACTAATAGTAAGACTACCTTCTAGACTAAAAACCAAGAAGAAAAGGTTATAAATAAAGGTATTATTATTAGAAAGTCTAGCCTAGCTTACCTATATTAAAATAGGCACGCTAAATAGTCTAGGGGGTGATAATAAGGGTTATAATAACTCTTATAATGTAATTAGGCTTCCTAGAAGACCTTTAGCCTATAGCTACTATAGCAGCTATTTATATCTTAAATTATATACCTTAGAAAGTGCTTAACTAGTAATTACCTTAACAAGCGTTAAATAGGTAATTAAGAGAGAATAAGCTTTAATAGAGTTACTTACTAGAGAAACTAGAAGCCTCTTTAACTTATCTTTAAGCCTTTAGTTATAAAGTATTTATAATAACATAAAGTAAGCTTTGTAAGGTAAGTCTAAAGCTTGCTTAAAGAGCTTATATTAAATACCTTACTAGATACGTTTCCTTAATGTAATATCTGATTTAGGTGCTAATAATAAAGAGAAGCTACTAGTTCTTATTAAGCTATATTACCTTTAATAAGTTTATTTTCTATGCTTAAGAAAAAGGCCTATTATTAACTGTAAAAGAGGTTAAAAAACGCATTCTTAAAGAGCTAGTTAATAATAATAAGGATAAAAGCTCTAATATAAGGCTTTTATAAATAGTATACCCTCTATTACTATAATAACCACTTAATTAGCCTTAATAGGTAAAAACTCCTACTAGTTATAATTAGCTAGATTATAAAGAAAAGGAAAAAGAAAGTTAAGAATTAAATTTACTAACTTCTCCGAATTCACTAGGATAATTTCTAGATTTAATAAACTATACGCTATTAAGTATTAATAATTTGCTTAACTTACCTAATAGTAGTAATAGTTACAAAATATTAGTAAATCTATAAGATTATAATAATCTTAAAGCATTTATAGTAGCCTTTAAGCTAGGACTTAAAAGTAAAGAAAAGCCTTATATATTAAGGCTTCCCCTTCTCTAGCTTATTATAACTATTTAGCTAGTTATCTAAAGGAAAAGGAATTCTATAAAGTATAAGATAAGGAATATAATAAAATTATTAATAAAAAGGTAGCTAAGAAGGTATTTAGAACTAAAGTTCTTATATATATAAAGCTTCTAGGCCTTACTTAGGTTTTCTTATATAAATTAGATAAGTAAGGCTACCTCTTGTAATATAAAGCTTATCTTTATATTCTTAGGAATTATTAATAAAAGAGTTATTTATTAACTTAAGCAGCAACCTTAGCTACTAATACCTTTAGGCTATTTATAGTTATTATATACTACTTTAACCTTAAAGTATACTAGTATAACTTTATTATAGTATTCCTAAATTTAAATCTTAATAAAGAGGTTTACTATAAGATACCTCTAGGCTATAAAGATAAACAAGCCTATCTAAAGCTTCTTAAAGTAGTTTATAGGCTACGAAGAGTGCCTTTTCTATAAATAAAAGAGCTAATTAGCTAGCTAATTAGTGAAGGCTTTACGCAGATCTTTAAAGATATTTATATGTTTATTAAGGATAGGTTAATTATTTTCTTTTACATAAATAACCTTATTACCTTATTTGCTAAAGGGAAATCACACTTACATAATAAATTTAAAGCAAGACTCTTTATAAAATATAATATTAAGAACCTTAGAGAGCTATAATAGTTCCTAGGCGTTAAAATTATTAGAGATTATGCTAATAGGAAGGTGTGGCTTAATTAGAAATCCTATTAGGATAAAGCTAGTACTAAATTTAACATGAAAATCCCTTAATAAAGGCCTATAGCCCTAATAACTACTATACTACTAAAACCCTTTAAAGGAGAGGTTAGCGTATAAGATCTTAAGAGGTATTAATCTCTAATTAGAACCTTACTATATTTAATAATAGTTTTAAGACCTAATATTACTTTTATAATATTATAACTCTTATAATACTTACAAAACCTAGGGCTATAACACATAGAAGTAACTAAAAGAGCCCTTAAATATAGGTATGTGTAAGCAAACCTAGTAATTAAATATAGTAGTAATAACCCTAAATTAGAGGTATTTAGCAATATCTCTTTTACTAATAATACTATAACATAAAAGAGCTTATAAGGCTACGTTATAAAACTCTTTAAAAGGCCTATACTCTTTAAGGTAAGTAAGCAAGCTATTATAATAATATTATTAACTAAAGCAAAGCTCCTAGCGCTTTCTTACTATAGTAAAGAGCTTATAGCCTTTAGATAGTTATATTAAGAGGTTAGGCTATGCCTAGGTAATAACATACTTAAAATTAAATATAATAATATATAAATAATTTACCTCCTTAAGAAAGAGTTTATTAAGCTTATTATAAAGCTTTAGTATATAAATATTTATTACTACTAGCTTTATTAAGAAGTTATAAAAGAAACCTTTAATATTACTTAGATTACCACTAAAGAGATAATTACTAATAGCCTTATAAAGCCTCTTATAAGAAATACCTTTATAAGCTTCTATAAGGTATTAAGGCTTATATAACTACCCTCTAGTATGCTTAGTAAAGAACCTAAAGAGTAAGTATTATATAATAACCTTAATTTAAATAAGATTATAACTAATTAACTATATTTTTACACTATAGAATTAATTTAAATATTATAATATTAATTTAACTAATTTTATTAATTTAGAATTATTATAGGGAACCTTAAATAAGGTCCCCTAGGGGGTATATTATACCTATAAGGGTATAATTAATCCTAGCTATATAATAGTCTTGCTACTTAACTAGCTAAGATAAGAGTTTACCCCTAGCTAGTTATTTTCTAAGACCTTTATAACTTTATAGTATATTTTAGCACTATATAAGTACCTTACTAATAGTAAAGGTACTTAGGTATTTAAACCATAGTTTACACCCTCTTATAGGGTTAGATAACTTAATAGAGGTAATTACATTAAACCCTAGCTTTATGGTCTAACACTTTCTCTCGTGACCTACTAGAGACATTATGGAGATATAATATCTAATGGAGTTTATTACACCTATAAGGGTATAATTAATCCTAGCCGCATGATAGTCTCGCTACTTAACTAGCTAAGATAAGAGTCTACCCCTAGCTAGTTATTTTCTAAGACCTCTATAACTTTATAGTATATTTTAGTACTATATAAGTACTTTACTAATAGTAAAGGTACTTAGGTATTTAAGCTATAGTTTACACTCTTTTATAAGGTTAAATAACTTAATAAAGGTAGTTATATTAAACCCTAGCTTTATAGTCTAATATAATAGTAATTATATAGTGTTTATAATAATTATACTTTTTTCTAAATTAGTACTCTTCTCTTTAAATTAACTAATTGTTTAATCTTTAAATAATTAGTATATATATAGTAAAAGAGAGGCCTAATTTATTAATATTATAATTAGGTAACCCTAGTATACTAGGATTAATACTACTATTTATTAGTAATAATACTATAAGTATTCTTATAATATTTAAGAAGTTTTCTAAGAGTAATAAGCTAGCTATTAAGCTATAGAAGCCTTATTACTAGGACTTATAGTATAAGATAGTTAAGGTAAAAGCTATTAAAGATAGAATCTAAGTCTTTATTAATCCTAATTTAATTATATAGCTAGACTACCCTCCTAAGCCTCTAATTCTTATAGGAAATAAGACTTTAGTAAAAAGAAAGGTAGTAAAGGCTATATAAAGTTAATTATTTATATTAAATACTATAGGAGTTTAAATATGCTTATATAGTAGTAAAGCTATAACTAGTAGTATATAGTAACCTTAGGAAAGCTTTTCTAAAGGTTATAATATACCTAAAGAGAGTTATTTTTAGTACCCTTAATAACCTAATAATACTAAAGATAGTGCCTAGTTTATAGTTCTTAGTAGTTATTATTAGGTCTTTAATAGTTAATTCTAAAGTCTTATAAAGGCTATATAAGAATATTACACTTAGTTTATAGTAATACTTAGTTCTAAATATAAGTAAATAACCTTAAGGTATATATCTCTTTATAATAAGATTAAAGAACTTATAAGGAATATAATACCTTTAAGTAAAACTATTAAGTATTATACTAAAGTTAACTTTAATAAAACTATTAAGTAAAACCTTATAAGGGTTAATATTAATAAATAGCTTATAAATACCTTAATTAGCTATAAGAGATACTTCTAAGCAAACTACCTTATTATAAAAGGTAATTTACCTATAGAAATAATTAATAATGCTATTAGGGCTTAATTTCCTACTATCTTAGCTTAAGTTAACTTATTAATTTATATAGTAAAGAGTAAGGGAAAGGTCCTAGATTTCTATAGTATTATAAGTAAGATTAGGCACCTAATTAAAGCCTAAGGAAGGTCTTAGGTAAAGGCTAATAATACCTTTAGAGCTAAGCTAACCCTTAATAGTAAAATAAAGGATAAAGCTAAAAAAGAAGGTAAAGAAAGATAACTATATATACTATAAAAATATAAGGTAAAGAAGTTAAAAACTTATAAAAAGTCTATAAAGCGCTTTATCTAATAAAGAACTAGAAAATTAATAAAGAGCTATTAAAGAAAGCAAAAGAAGTAATAAATTATTAACTTAATAATATAAAGAAGGTATATAACATATAGTTAAAGGATAATAGTATAAAGGAACCTAAAGAAAATAATACTATATTTACTATTATAGGAGAGTCTATAAAGGCTTTCCTTACCTAGGGTAAATTATAAGTTATACTTAATAGTAGTACCTTAATCTATATCTTTAATAATAAATACTAGTTTATAAACCTTAATTATAGCTAGTAGCCTAGAATTTAAGTAAGTTATAGTATTATAAAGGCCCTTAGCGTTAGCATAGCTTAGATTATCTTAATAGATAGCTAGACCCTTACCTTATTAAAGGCCTAGTACTAACTAATATTTTTTATAAACCTTATATTTCTTTAATTACTTATATAGAAGGAAATAAGGTAAGATAACCTTACTAGTAAGGTAATAGACTTAGTAAGAGATAATTAGGAGATATTTTAAACTTAGATTATTAGTATGTAGCTATATATAGAAAGCTTAAGCTTATTAAAGGTTTTTGCTATTAAGGGAGATTTATAAGACCTAAAGACTATTATAATAATGCTTATAGACCTATAGCACACTAGATTAGTATATCTAGGTAAGAATATAATAAATTAAGTGCTTTAGAAGCTTTAAATTCTATTAAAGAAAAGGAGTGTAAGTAAATATAAGGTTTACTAAACTACTAAAGTATAGAGGTAAATATTATAAGTTCCTTAGATAGGATTCTTACCTTTAGGGCTACTTTAAGTAGTCTTATTTAACCTCTTTACTTAATTATTAAGGTATAATAAAGATTACTATATTACTCTCTTTACTTGTAAAGTAATAGGGCTATATTATATCTTTATAATTCCCTTAAAAACAAATATTACGCTTTACTTTAATTAGTTAGAAGCTATATATATAAGAGTGTATAGTATTTATATTATAGTTATAATAACTAATAGTAAGACTACCTTCTAGACTAAAAAGCAAGAAGAAGAGGTTATAAATAAAGGTATTATTATTAGAAAGTCTAGCCTAGCTTACTTATATTAAAATAGGCATGCTAAATAGTCTAGGGGGGTGATAATAAGGGTTATAATAACTCTTATAATATAATTAGGCTTCCTAGAAGACCTCTAGCCTATAGCTACTAAAGTAGCTATTTATATCTTAAACTATATGCCTTAAAAGCTACTTAACTAGTAATTGCCTTAATAAGCATTAAATAGGTAGTTAAGGGAGAATAAGCTTTAATGGAGTTACTTACTAAAAAAACTAGAAGCCTCTTTAACCTATCTTTAAGCCTTTAGTTATAAAGTATTTGTAATAACGCGAAGTAAGCTTTGTAAGGTAGGTCTAAAGCTAACTTAGAGAGCATATATTAGATACCTTGCTAGATATATCTCCTCTACGTAATACCTAGTTTAGGTGCTAATAATAAAGAGAAGCTACTAGTTCTTACTAAGCTATGTTACTTTTAATAAGTTTATTTTCTATGCTTAAGAAAGAGGCCTATTATTAACCGTAAAAGAGGTTAAAAAATGCGTTCTTAAAAACTAGTTAATAATAATAAGGATAAAAGCTCTAATATAAGGCTTCTATAAATAGTGTACCCTTTATTACTATAATAACTACTTAATTAGCTTTAATAGGCAGAAACTCCTACTAGTTATAATTAGCTAGATTATAAAAAAAGGAAAAGGAAAGTAAAGAATTAAATTTACTAACTCCTCTGAATTTACTAGGATAATTTCTAGATTTAATAGACTATATGCTATTAAGTATTAATAATTTGCTTAACTTACCTAATAGTAGTAATAGTTACAAAATATTAGTAAATCTATAAGATTATAATAATCTTAAAGCATTTATAGTAGCCTTTAAGCTAGGACTTAAAAGTAAAGAAAAGCCTTATATATTAAGGCTTCCCCTTCTCTAGCTTATTATAACTATTTAGCTAGTTATCTAAAGGAAAAGGAATTCTATAAAGTATAAGATAAGGAATATAATAAAATTATTAATAAAAAGGTAGCTAAGAAGGTATTTAGAACTAAAGTTCTTATATATATAAAGCTTCTAGGCCTTACTTAGGTTTTCTTATATAAATTAGATAAGTAAGGCTACCTCTTGTAATATAAAGCTTATCTTTATATTCTTAGGAATTATTAATAAAAGAGTTATTTATTAACTTAAGCAGCAACCTTAGCTACTAATACCTTTAGGCTATTTATAGTTATTATATACTACTTTAACCTTAAAGTATACTAGTATAACTTTATTATAGTATTCCTAAATTTAAATCTTAATAAAGAGGTTTACTATAAGATACCTCTAGGCTATAAAGATAAACAAGCCTATCTAAAGCTTCTTAAAGTAGTCTATAGGCTATAGAGAGTGCCTTTTCTATAGATAAAAGAGCTAATTAGCTAGCTAATTAGTAAAGGCTTTATGTAAATCTTTAAAGATGTTTATGTGTTTATTAAGGATAGGTTAATTATTTTCTTTTACGTAAATAACCTTATTACCTTGTTTGCTAAAGGGAAATCATACCTATATAATAAATTTAGAGCAAGACTCTTTATAAAATATAATATTAAGGACCTTAGAGAGCTATAATAATTCCTAGGCGTTAAAATTATTAGAGATTATACTAATAGAAAGGTGTAGCTTAATTAGAAATCCTATTAGGATAAAGCTACCACTAAATTTAACATAAAGATCCCTTAATAAAGGCTTATAGCCCTAATAACTACTATACCACTAAAACCCTTGAAAGGAGAGGTTAGCATATAAGATCTTAAGAGGTATTAATTTTTAATTAGAACCTTATTATTATATTTAATAATAGTTTTAAGACCTAATATTACTTTTATAGCGTTATAACTCTTATTGTTAGATCCTTCGGATCTTTATCGGCTTAATTATGGCCAAAGACTAGACCAATAGTAGGTCTTGCGCGATGCACGCAACATAATTAGCTATATTAATTTGCTACCCCCTCTTTACCTTACTTACAGGTTTTACTTACTTTTTTATTATCTAGACCTTTCCTCTTTTCTCTCTCTTTCCTAGCTAGCTATTTATCTATTATTAACTTTAATATTATAAAATTATTTTACTTATATAGGCACCTTAGTGTAACTAATACTAATTAGTAGTTAACTTTATAACTATAGATAAGTTAAGTATTATAAGAAGAGACATTTCTATAGACACTATAGCCACTACCCCTTATTACGCTAGATTAATAGTTATTATAGTAAAGAGGCATAACTATATAAGTATACTAAAGGAAGAGACTAGAATTCTAGTTATAGGCTTATTAGGCTTCTAAGGAATTAATTTATTAACCCTTAGGCTTATAGGATATAACTTTATTATATTTATCTAGGATATTATTATTAATTATTAATTTTATTGTCTATTATAAGAAAACTAACTAACTAACTAAATCTATTACTATAAGGTATTTATTTCGAACCTAACGTTAAATAACCTTAGCTAAGCTAGCTAAATTACCTATAACTTCTCTTAATATATTACCTTCTTCTAATAGACCTTTAATCCCCCTTTATAAGTATTTACTACTTATTTCTTACCCCTTTACTCTTAGTGTTATTTGCCCTATGCTTATTAGTAAGAGAGATTATCTCCTTCTCTCTTTTCACATAAAATAGGAAGTAGTAATTCCTATTACTTCCTTATTATTTTTTCTAGTGCTTTCTAGTTACTTTTAGAACTTCTATTGCTTTATTTAACCCTAATTTAATTTGTTCTTATCGCTAATTTTGCTGTTTTTTCCACCGTTTTTCCTATCTTCATGATTTTCTAGCTTTATAGGAGTAATAATGCTCCTAAAGTACGAAAGAAGACCCTAGTAATAAGCAAATACATAAGCTTATATATTATTTACGCTAGTTAGCTCTATAGATGGCTATTACTAGTACTCCTAATACTAAGTTAAAAGGGAAAACCCTATACTAGGAAGAAAAACCCCCTTATATCTATGTATAGGTTAGTGCTAGCCTTATTACAGGTTTACGCTACTTAGTGTATTTCCTGTTATAAGTGTTTATTACTAGCTTACACTAGCCTTATTTTATTAGGAAGAAAAAGAAAGGAAAAATATATAAAATAAGTATTTATAGGCTTCTTCTAGTCCTATTCTAGTATAATAATAAGCCTACTCTAGGTTCCTTTACTTTAGGCTAGGGTAAAGTAAATCTAGGTTTATAGTGTTAATTTACTTCTTATTTACTTTTACACTAACTTTTCTATAGCCTTACTTTTTAGCTAACTCTAGCCTATTACTACCTTATACTTCTAATAAAGTTAAAGCACCTAGTTTTATTTAATTAGTATAGGG
The DNA here is from genome assembly GCA_030389615.1 of Epichloe typhina subsp. poae. Taxonomy (NCBI): domain Eukaryota; kingdom Fungi; phylum Ascomycota; class Sordariomycetes; order Hypocreales; family Clavicipitaceae; genus Epichloe; species Epichloe typhina. The sequence continues at coordinate 2,307,410 of CP098316.1, read as the reverse complement.
GAGGGTAGTTATAGTTCTAGACTAGTGTAGTCCTAGGTTAAGATTACTTATATGTTATTAGCCTTATTAATTATATTATGCTTTGTTTTTAAGTAAGTTATCTGAATTATTCCCCCCCTCTATAAGTATAAAAGAGAGCTTCTCCTCCTTAGGGTCCTAGTCTCTTTCTTCTCTTTATATTAAACTTCCTATAGGTTCTTCCTTTCTTTCTAGCTATCTAAGGCTTTTCTAGGCTAGGGTTAGGTTATTTACTAATGTTTGCTATAAATTTAAGTTAAATCTAATATAATACTACTAGAAGCTATAAGTACTCTAGTGTTACTACTTATCTAGCTCTAATTAGCCTAGGAATTTACTATATAAGGACTTCCTAGGGAAGTCTATAACTAAGAAGTAATACGCTTAAGTCTTAGAGAAAGGCTTATTTATAGGTTATATTTACCTTTATTCTAGGCCTAGTTTACGACTAATTTACTTACTAGCTTAGTAAACTAAGAGAGATCTAGTGTGTTTCCTATAAGTCTTATTTAATTTAGGACTATAGGTATTAGTGCTATATTATTATTAGTAAGTTAGTTTTATTCTAGCTTAGGAGTAGGGCTAACTCTCTAGATAAGGGTAGTTACTAACGTATGTTTTAACTACTAGGTTTGAAATTATTAATATTATTAGGTAATAATTATCTTTGTTCTAGCTTAGATTTATATTTAATTTGCTTATTTTCTTAGCTAAATTTATCTAGCTAGCGGAATAAGTACTAGTAGTTAGTTAAAACCTAGGCTTCTATAGCTAATAGGGGTAATATAAGTCTGCTTTAGCTTGGTAATAGTTCTAGTCTAGCTCTAATCTCTCTTAATAGGTCCTAGAGGGCTTCTAAGACTAAGTTAAAAGGCTTTATACTAGTAATTAAGTAAAAAAGAAATAGAGTGCCTTAGTAATAGGCCTAGACTAGGCTAGTTCCTTAGAGAAATAATATACTAAGCTTATTTATTAGCTTACGCGCCTTAATATATATATAGTAAAGATAAACTATTTCTTACTTACTACTATCCTTATAAAGTCTTATAATAAGGTAGTAAAGGATACTATTTCTATCCTAGAGAAAGAATAATATAGTAGCTTAATTTTAGTTTAGAGTAAGGGTAGTAGTAAGCTAGTAGGATATATAATACCTAGAGTTTATAGTTAAAATTAATCTAATAATAGTTCTAGATATAAATATTCTTTATTATAATTATAAATTATAAAATTAGTCTTTTCTCTAGCTTACCTCTATGCCTATACTATTTATTTTATCCCTTACACTAGATTTATAATTAGGAGGTTTTCTATTTATTAGTAAGGTTAACCTAGGTCTAGTAGTATTCTAAGTTATCCTATAGCTAGCTCCTATGCTAATAAGTAGTATTAGAGTTATCTTATACCTAGGAACTATTTAGCTAAATATTTTGCTTTTTAAAGTTTATTTAGGGCTAGCCTTACTTCCTATATATTAGTAAGCTAATGCTACTAAGGTTACCTATAGTTATATTTACTATAATTAACTAGTATATAGTATTAGTTTTCTATAGCTTAGCTATAGCTATATAGGGGTGAAACTACCCTAGGAACCTTTCTTTAGAATAGGAATTTATTTAGGCCTATCTTTCCTATATATAATTAAATAATTATTAAAGAGATATATTTATTTATATTAGTGTGAAATTCCTAGATTTCCTTTAGGTTATAGGAGGGTAGGTAGTCTTTAGTTAGTTCTCTAATATATTTACTTTAGGCTAGCCTCTCTTTATTATACTAGTCTTCCTAATATCTCTTTTATTTCTTATATAAGTTTATATCTAGCTTATTATTAATAGGTAAGGGTCTTCTTCTATAGCGTAGTATTATTATTACTAAGTTAGCTATAGCTTAGATTATCCTTACTATCCTATTACTAATAATTCTATTCTTAAACTTTTGCTTTATCTTATTTAGGTAGAGATTAAGGGAGGGGATATAAGTCTTAACCTCTAGTTATATAATAGGTATAGCCTTAAATACCCTTATAATAATCTAGAGGTAAGCTAATTAGTTTGCTATAAAGCTTTTTACTACTTCTCTTAGTTTTCCTCCTTTCTTAGTAAGAGTATAGTAAGCACTTACTTTATAAGTAAGAATAAGCTAGATTACTTATATATATAAGAGTCTAGTATTTCTAAAGCTATATCCCTAGGCTAATACTACTAGCTTAGAGAGTATAAGCTACTACTAGGCTAATTTACCCTTAAGAATATTTCTATAAGTACTTTAGTTAAGTTTTCTATTAACTTATACTCCTAGAAACCTATATAATTCTATAAGTACTATCTCCTTTACCCTAAGCTAGACTCTAGTTTATAAGGGTTTATAAGATTTACTAAAGTATATAAGTTTAGTTTTAGCTAGGTTAAACTTAACTCCTACTTACTTTACCTATTCCTTATAAATCTTTTATATAGCTTTAAGTTTATTCTAAGTCTATACTATGTTTTTACTAAAGGCTACTATATTTATATTATTTGTAAATCCTATAGCTACTATGCCTAGAATAGCTTAAAGGTAAATATAAAGCTTTACTAAGTAAAGTAAGAAAAGGATTAGAAAGAGGGGTAATTCTTATAAGATGCTAGCCTTAATTATAAATAGTCTAGAGAGTTCTTTATTAAAGCTAAGCTAGCTTATTCTCTTTATAAGAAAGCTTTATATTATTACTATTAGCTATTATAAGACTTCTATCTTTATAAGTAAGTGTATTAGGTATAGGTAGCTAACTTTATTAAACATAGAAGATATATTTATTTACGCTAGCAAGGTAATACTACCCTTACCCTAGGCCTCTCTAATATATTTTATAAGGACTTTTATTATAGTTTTTATTAATTTATTTATCCTATTACTTATCTAGAGCTTAGGGAGTAGTTCTTTTACCTTAGTAAAGGCTATAAGTTACTTTACTATTATTACTTCTATAATCTTTCCTACTATATTAAGTAGTAAGATTAGTCTCTATATATTAGCTTTTCTTATTTCCTTAGTAGTTTTGCTAGGTTTCCTAATTACTATTACTTTTATAGTTTAGAAGTAAGCTAGGAAATAGCCTATTTCTAGGACTATATTTAGGAGCCTAGCTATAGTATCTTTAGCTAGGTTATTATAAGCTTTAATAAGGCCTGCTAGGAGTTTATTATCTCCTAGTGCCTTCTAGCTAGCTATATTTGCTAAGATATTATTTATCTCTTCTTATTTAAATTATTCTTTATCTAGTAATAGTATGTTTTCTAGCTCTAAGAAGGAGAGGTCTAGTATATATAAGAGGTTTACTATTAGTTTAGGGAAGAATCTTTATGCTAGTACACTAGCCTTATCTTTATATATAGTAGCTAGATTAAGGTTATTTTTACCTCTTTCTAGCTTAGGGAGCCTAGGAAGCTCTAGGGGGGCCTAGCTTTAAAGCTAGGCCTATCTCTTAAGCCTCTAGACCCCTCTATTCTTTTCCTAAGTATTAGCCTTTTATAAGGCATTCCTTTATATATTTCTTTTCTCTTCCCTAATAATATATTCTTAGTCCTTATTTACCTTAGTATAAGCTTACTAGTTTATATTAGTTCTCTAGTGTCTTTATTATCTCTTAGCTTACCTTGCTTTACTAACTATTTCTTAAGCTTTCCTTAACTACTATATCTCTAGGCTAGGGAGTCCTTAGGCTTTCTTTAGGATTACCTTATCTATAATTTATTATAAGCTAGTAATAAGCTATATTATGTAGTTATTTATTCTTTCTTTATTATATAAGTCTAGTGTGTTTTTAGGCTAGAGTATTACCTTAGCCTTTACCTTTATATATAGTTAGTTTATAGCTTCCTATATATATCTAAGGACTTAGAGGGTAGCTTCCTACTATTTATTAAGGATACTAATTAGCTATAGAATATAGTTAAATCTAGGGAGGTCTTTAGTGCTATTATAGTAAACTCTAATATCTAGCGTAGCTTATACTAGGTTAATAGTGCTATCTTTATTATCTTTATATTATCTTATAGGTTTACCTTAGGGGTAATAAGTCTAAGCCTTTACTAGTCTATAAACTCTAGTAGTTTATTTACTTTATTAGTTTTCCTATCTAGCTTATCCTAGAGGGGGTATTTTTAGTTAAAGTTACCTATAAATACGCTTTAGTTATAGGGCTTTTCTAAGTTAATTATATAAATAGGGGTATTCTAGTTATTACTATATCTCTCTAAGTAAAGGGAGTAAATATTAATTCCTTATAATTTTACTAGTAACTAGTTAGTTTTTTCTTAGGCTAACTATAATTTTACTTTATATTTCTTATTTATATATACTATATTATATCTATTATAGTATATAAGTTAGAACTAGGCAAGGCCTAGTGCTAGGGGCTATGGGTTTCTTATATATTCCTATTCTTAGATTATAATTATATCTATGTTAGTCTAGTAATAAAGCGCTATATATACTAGTTTATTCTTCTTATTTATATTCTAGAAAAGGACTTATAATATTATTATATTAATTAGGGGGTTATTAGACTTTGCTATCTTATGCTAGTTTTATTCTAGCTCTAAGTTACTTTATATACTATCTTATACTTCCTAATCTTAGTTATTTAGCGCTTTACTTTATATTTATAGGTTTTCCTCTTTTCCTACTTACTATAATTATTAGCTTTAAGGCTATACTAGTTCTCTCCTAGGGCTAGGTTAAGCTTTTGCTTAGGGAGTAAGTAGTAAAGTAGGAGGGTTACTTAAGGTATTTTACTTTAGTAGTATTTTACTTCTTTTTTAAGATAAGGTAATCTCTTAACTAGGCTAGATATAGTCTAAAGCATAGGATATAGTTTTCTTTTACTTATTTGTTTTTTATTAGGTAAGAGAATTCCCTATCTTTATAGTAGCTAGCTTTACACTAGCTATACCTTAGCGCTACCTTATAGAACTTAGCTATATATCCTATCTAGAAGTAATTATAGTACTATTAGGGTTATAAGGTCTTATTATATAGTTTAGTTTAGAAGAGCTTTGCTTTAAAGACTATTCTATCTTAGTATATCTTATTAGTATCTTTAACTTTAGCTAGGCCTAGTATTAGGGTAGTTCTTTAGGTACCCTTACCCTAGGGTTATCTTGCTATTACCTTAACTATATTTACCTTATTAGCTTTTCCTATTTTAGTTACTAGGTTCTTAATAAAGGTATATTTAGTTAGGAATCCCTTAATAATTACGCTAAGCATATAGCAGTAGAGGGCTACCTCTAGCCTAAATACCTTAGTAATCTATTTTTAGTCTTCCTTATATTAGGTAGCATTCCCTTTAAAGGTAATAATTATATCTCCGCTAGGGAGTCTTCTAGCTACTATTACTATAGTCTAGCCTATAGCTTTATTTACTACTATTACTATATCTTCTACGCCCCTAGACTAAAGCAATTCCTAGATAGTATTCCCTTTAATAAGTACTTCTTATTCCTACTTACTAGGGATCTAGAGGGGGGGGGGTGAGGTATTTAATTATTTAGGAGCTAGGCTAGTAGCAATACTTGCCTAGGTTAGAGTGTTGCTTCCTTTAGTTTCTTCTTTAATAGCCTCTTTAACGGCCTGTTTAAGGGCTTCTTTGGTGGTACGGATGTTGCTGTTGTCGTGGTTTGTTGCCTTTGTTTCGGCTCGGGAATACATAAGCTTAATTAGTAGCAAAAGAACAATACCTTAGACTTTCTTTTATAGCCTAGATATTACAAGATAGTAAAATTAGAATCTAGACTCTCTATAAGAGAAAGGACTACTACTAGTAATAGTAAGGCTTAAATAATTACCCTTAAAAGACTATAAGAGAGTAAACTACTATTATGTTTATAATAGCTTATAAATAACCTTATAAAAGACTAGAAAGAGCCTATTAAACTAGACCTAGAGACTACTATATAACCTAAACTTAATAACTAGATTATAAGGTTTATTAACCTTAGCAAGCATTAAGGCTAGAGAGATAATAATCTTTAGGAGTTATTCTAAGAAGACTTTAAAGGCTAGTCTAAAGACACTTTTAAGAAAGCAAATAAGGATATTATTAGAGAGCTATGTAATTTATTATAAGATTATAGCATTCTTATTAAACAAGGCCTAGGATATTTAATCCTAGTATCTCTTAAAGAGGTACTTTACTAAACTTTAATACCTCTTTAGTTATAGGAAAAATTATAATCTTCTAAACTATTGGAACAAAGGTGATATCAATCACACGAGCAGCAGCCGCAATTACCTAGCAAAAGCTTAGGCCACGCGCAAGCCCCGCACATAACCTATAACCTAGCCTTGTAATTAGCTAGGAATTATAAGGCTATAAACGCGTAACTCCTTTTACCTTTAGTATTATAGCTTCTAGTTTCTAACTTCTCTTTTACATAACTAACACATAATATAGCCTAGAATAAATAATTAATAATAATACTATTCTTTAGGCTTATAACTTTATTATATTAAATTTAATACCTTATAATACTAACACTAATTAGTAGTTACCTTTATAGATAACTATATAGTCTTTAAATACTATAGATTAGTAAGGTTATATTAAAAGAGGTAGCTTGCCTAATAATAACTTGCCCTATAAAATAGGAGGGCTATATTTAAAGGAAAGTTATGCTAACAAAGAGATATAAATATAGCTCTCTTCTTACTTTAGTATTAATATCTAATCTATATAAACTCTAAAATAATAAAGAAAGGTTTAATACTAGTAACTAAGCTATCCCCTTATCCTTTTTTATTATGTGTTTTAGTATGTATTTAAAGTTAATTACCTTACCTTATAATTCTTTATATTAGTAACATAATTTTTATAATTTACCTTTACACCCTCCTACCTCTCTATACTAAAAAGAGTTATTTCCCTATATTATTACTTACTTAGTTAAGATATTAGATATAGCTAGCCTATTAAGAGTTACTAGTTAATTTAGAGTCCTAAGTAAAAGCAATAAATATAATAACACTATAGAAGGTATTAAAACTAGAGATAATAAAGAATACCCTAATAAAGGCAAAACCCTAGACTACACTACTTATTATACTACCTAATTCCCTTATATCTCTCTAAAGCTATACTTATATATTATAGAAAACTTACTTTAATAAATAGGAAATTCTAAGCATAAAAAGATAACTACGCCTAAGGAGATCATGCTTTATATCCTTATTAAGGCTAAATAATATAGAGAGTAAGGACTATTTAGGAGAATACTTTTCTTTAAATTTAGTAATAACTTCTATAAATAAATAAGGCATAAGTTTATAGAAGGAAAGAACCTTTACTAGAATATTATCTAAGACTACCTCCTTTATAATAGGGTTTATATAACTATTAAAAGAGGTATTGTGTGCCGTAAGATGCGCGCCTAAAAACACGCGATCACGATGACAAGCGCTAGGGTTTAGGGATAGGGATATCACAATAAGGGATGATAATATTAGTTATCTAGGTAAGAGGATTATTTGATTTATAAAGGGACTAGCTATAGCTAGATTCTTTGATAGTTATCACGCATAACCTAATTCTTACGTTTTGCCTTACCTTTAGCTTTAGCTAATATTTAACTCTTGCTTTAGCTAATATTAGACCTAATATTATAAAAGATAAATTAAAGAGATTTCCCCCTTGTGAGAACAAAGGGATAGCTAGGCAAGAGGTATGGGGGCACTCGTATATTAACTAAAGCTTACTAGGTCTAAGTGTATTATGCATACGAGTCACTAGCTTATAGCTAGCGGCTCGCTAGTGTCACGTGGACCTAGCCCTAGGGCGTAGTGTGCCTGCCTAGTGTGCGCTAGCGCATAGGTGTTGTGAGTGGGGCCTTATAATTACCCCCCCACTTTTAGCTAGGCTCCTAAACAGCTTTTAGTAAGTAATATCTAGCTATTTGCTAAGTAATAGTAATATTAAAATAATAATAAATAATACTTAGCACTTAAGTATAAGTTTACCTACAACTCCTTATTATATTACTAACTTTTCCCTTCCTTATCTATAGTAAACTTTTCCTAGATACTATTACATTATTAGTTACTATAATTCTATCTCTGCTACTCCCTAAGTTTTTACTATAGAATTAGATAAGGAGAGCGTTATTACTATCCCTAATATCTATTTAAAAGAATGTAGCTATATGTATTATTTACGCATAGGTTACGTAGACTTTAAGAAGAATCCTCTAGCTAAGCCTAACATCCCTTAGATTAACTATTAATTCCCTAGCGCGTAAACTATTATTATTAAAGGGAAGAACTTAAAATATTATATCTAATATGTTAAACGTAGTAATACTTACGAAATAGTAAGTATATTGCTTTCTCTGCATTTTTAGTCCCTAATTGCTTGTGTCTCTCTAGGTAATGCTAACTATATAAGGGGATTTCCTTAATTTTCTTACTATTCTTAATTAGGTAAAAACTTTAATAAATACCTAAAGTAATTAGGTCCCTAATAATCCTAATAATCATATATTTTCGGAAGTAACTTACCGCTGTTTTAGCACCTATTATCTAAACCTTATTTTAGGGTTTAATTATGCTAATATAGCTTATTATATTTCCTTTAGTTTAACTAGGGCTACTAAGGTCTATTAGGTATGTCTTACTATATATTCTCTAGACCTTTACTTACTCTCTAGGTAGGCTGCTTTAGCCGCGTATAATTAGTATATTATCTTACGCTAGTAACTTTTAGTTACTATATTTCCTGCCCCTATCCTAGGGATAGTAAGTTATTACTTCTCCTTTACTATGTATTTACTAACTTTTTGCAGCTAAATTACACTATATATTATAATTCCTAGAAGGCGAAAATAACTTTATAGCTATAACATTATAACCTAGGATTTATGCCCTAGGGGGTTGTAAAACACTAGTTTTTTTAGGTAATAAAGGTGGCGGTTTAGGAGGATAAGAGCGAAACTACAGAATATTTTCTTTATAATAGCATTATTTTAATATATAAGGGTGTAACTATAGAAGGGTTTCCCTTAAAACTCCCCTCCTTATAGGGATCTTTTCTTTTGTTATTTAGCAAATAGTCTAATAAGGTTTTTAATTAGAGTGTGATAGTAGCTAATAAGGCTAGGCCTTTTTTGTAATTACCTTATCCCTTATTACCTATAACTTACTTATATCTTACTACGCTTTCTCCTTGTTTTAATTTAATAAAAAGCCTAAATTACATATTAAGTGCCTTCTATATCTTTTACTACTACCTATTAATTATATTTACTTAGCTAACCCTTTTACTTCACTAGGTATTTATTACCTTTATAAGTCTTTCTATAATCCTTAACTTCTTTAACTTTAAATTTATTATCTTTATCTTTAAGGTCTAGTATTAGTATTTCTTTATCTATAGTGTCTTCCTAGTAATTCCATAGCTTTAGTAAGCTAATATAGAATATATTATATAGTTAACTATACTTATTAGGTAGTGCTAGTTAGTATGCTTATTTGCCTATAGCATTAAGTATCTAAAATAGCCTAATAAATCTTAGGTTTAGCTTCTATTTCTTATCCTTAAGTCTAATATTCTTTGCTAATAGTAATACTAAGTCTTCTCTTTTTAAGGTTAATAGCTAGTGTTATTAGTTATAGTACTTTGCCTATACTTTAGTAGCTCTTACCTAGTTATATACTAGTTTCTCCCTAACCTTATATAGCTTCTAGACGCGTATATAAGCTTCTAGGACCTCCCTTTCCCTACTCTTATCCTTAAGAGCTAGATAAAACTTAGGTAAATAGCCTATAAGAGTGTAGTTAGGGGAGTAACTTATTATCCTATTAATAGTATTATTATATGTAAATTAAGCTATTAGGAGTAGCTTTAGCTATAGCTATTAGTTTTCTTTAATAAAGTATTATAGGTAATATTTAAGCACTTAGTTTATTCTCTCTATCTACCTATTAGTTTAGGGGTAAAACGCTATTAAAAGCCTTCGCTTTATGTATAATAGGTAACATATATCTAACTAGAATTAGCTTGTAAACACTAATCCTCTATTAGACATAATACCCTCTAGTAGCCTAAATTAAAGCTTAATTTCCTTATAGAATAACTCTACTAATTTAGCTACATTAATTATAGTCTTTATAATAAGAAAAACAAAGTACTTAGTAAATTAGTCTATAATCACTAGGATTATGTTAGTTTCTTAGTTGCCTAGCTATACTAGTAGTAATCCTATAACAAAATCCATTAAGATCTCTGCCTATAGTTACCTTAGTATTAGCAGTAATTTAAGGCTTCTATATAGGCAGTGCCTTCTAGCTACTATATACTAGCATACTCTGTAGCTAGATATATAGTCTAAAATAGCTTTACTTATTACTAGCTACTAATAGTAATATTTTAGTAGCTTAAGAGTGTATTTAGTTCTAAAGTAACCTACTAGCGGATTATTATAGTGTAGCTATAGGAGCTTTTATTATAAGATAGGCTCCCGCGGAATAACTACCTAGTCTTTATATATTAGAAGACCCCTTCTGCTATATAACTATAGACTAGCTTTTCCCTTCCCTTTTACTTAGGAGTTAACCTTACCTCTATGTTTTTATAAATCTAGATCTTAGTCTTATGCCTTCTATAGTAGTTACGCTAATGGTTTATTTACCGCGGATTAGTAGGGATCTAGTAATATAATAGCCCCCTAAATCTCTTATGCTACGCTAATATCTTAGACACACACTACCTTCTCCTTAAAATTACCCTTATTTAGCTAACCTATTACTAGATTTATAGTAGCTAACTAGCCTTCTACCTAGGCTACTATTAACTTAGTAGGCTCTAAGACTAGCGTTATACTATAACTTCTTTAATATATTAGTACTTCTTCTTTTACTATATAGGTAACTACTATCTTTCTTTAAAGCTTTAGTAAGAGCGCCCTATTTAATATAGGTTTGCCCTTATAATTAGACTTTCTTAATAGTGCGTCTATAGGGTTGCTTTTCCCTAGTTTATGCTTAATTACAAAATAGAAAAAGCAAAGGAACATGCACTATTATGCTTGCCTTCTATTTAGCTTTTATTACCTTATAAAGGTCTATAGGTTATAGTAGTCTAATAAGACCTCCACAGGTGTCTTTACGCCTTTAATATAGTGTTGCTAGTGTTTAAATAACTTTACTATAGCAAGCAACTCTTAGTTAGCTATACTATAGTTACGTTTAGTGTCTGTAAACTTCCTTAACTAAAAGGCCACTAAATACTAACAGCCCTTATTATCCTGCTAAGATAGGATTCCTACTATTATAAAAATCAAGGCATCTGTCTTAATACACACTGCTTAACTTAGGTTATAATATTAAAGTAAAGGCGCTTGCTAAAAGGCATCTTTTAGCTAGTTAAACACTAGCTATTCCTTTTCCTTAAATATAAACCTCCTAGTCTAGATACTATTTTAACTGCCCTTTATTAACGCATAAAGAGGTGCTATAATCCTAGAGTATCTATAAATAAACCATTAGTAAAAGTTATAAAATCTAAGAAATAATTATATATCCTTAAAACTTATTAGCTCCTTCTATTCTTTAATTATATTAACCTAGTAAGTATCTATTAATATCCTATTAATAAAGAGAATAAACCCTAGGAATTTTACTAATTCCTTATAGAAAAAGCACTTAGAGGGTTTTACATATAACTCCGCTAACCTTATGTGTTCTAGGACTTACTTAATGTGTTTAGTATGCTCCTCCTTTATCTTAGAGAAAATTAAGATATTATCTAAATACACTATATAAATAGTGTTAACTAGCCTATAAAGTGCCTTATAGATATAGCTTTAAAAAGTAGCTAAGGTATTAGTTAACCTAAAAGGCATTATAAGGTACTTATAGTGCCTGTAACGCGTGTAAAAAGCTATCTTCCACTTATTGCCCTCTTTAATATAGATTTAGTAGTATATATCCTTAATATTAATCTTTAAAAAGAAATGGGCCCCTTAGCACTAATTAAGGATCTCTAAAATTAGGGGGAGAGCATAGTGATTCTTCTGCGTTACCTTATTAAGTCCTTAATAGTCCATATATAGCTAAAGTATCCTATCCTTCTTTAGCATAAATAGGATAGGCATGCCTGCTAGGCTCTTTAAGGGTCTTATCTAGCCTTTCCTTAGGTTATTATTAATATATTCCTAAAGCTCTTTAAGTTTACTTTAGGAAAGAGGGTAAATTAGTCTATATAAGGGTGTGGCTTCTAGTATAAGATTAATTACGTGGTTAGTCGACTTCTTAGATAGGAGACTCCCTGCCTTATCTAATGTAAATATATCTTTAAACTTATATAGCTCCTTAGGGATATCTTTAATAGTTCTGTATGCTTTTGCCTTCTCTTTGTTTTTAAGAGGGATAAACTTATCTTCTATTACACCTATAATAGCATATATAATTATCTTATTATGCATTACCTTTACAAACTTACAGGGAGTTAGTAGCAAAAAGGCTACCTTTCTTTTCTTAAACCACTATTCTCATGAGTGTAAGCAAAGGTGTATGCGTTCTTCTGTAAGTATATGTATCCTAATTAATATAGGGCTTCCCTTTACTCTTAGGTCCTTATTAATAGCTATATATAGTAGTTTAAGGTCTTTCTTTTTACCCCTTAAGTCTTAGATTATAATAGGCACCTTATAGATACTATATTAGGGAACTATAAGAGACCCCACTGCCTTTAGGATAGGCGCTATGGCCTTAGCCTAATTAAGCTTATAGGTCTGTGTAAACTAGGTACTAATAATGTTAATCTTAGCGTAACTATTAAGATTTGCTGCTATTTTAATATCTTCTTACTTATAAATAGTAACTAGTGTGTGAAATTAGCGTCCTATTAGTACCCTAGTGTCTAAGGTAGAGGTAAGGGTATTTACTTTTACCTCTAGGAGTTTCCCTAACCTTCTTACTAGTCTTTCTTTAGCTTATTATAATTATAAAAGATACTCTATACTACTATAATTATAGTATTGTTTTCTTCCTTATAGCCTGTTATTATTTAGGTAGGTAGCTAGGGTTTTTTCTTTGTCCTTATTCTTATTTTTTTAGTCCTTATTTAGCTAATAGCCTTGTAGAGAGTTATGTCTTTAATATTAAGGGGCCTTATATAAGCCTTTCTTTTCTAAATTACTTAGCTTTTGCTTATTCTTTAATATTACCTCCTAGAACTATTAGCTAAGTTATATAACCTCTTCTTGTGTTAACCTAGTAATATCTACGTGTAAGTTAATATAGTCTTATAAGTTAGGAAGTAATTTTATAAAGAATATAAGAGCATAGGTCTTCTCTAGGGCTTATTCTAGGTGTTTCTTTAGCGAATCTAAGTAAATACTAAACTTAATAAAACTCTAGCCCTCTTTTTACTTTATGTTTTCTAGCTATATAGCTATTTATACATTACGGCTTGCGGAGTCCTTAAGTAGCGTAAGAGTCTAGTCCTAGAACTTATCCTAGTTATCCTTAGGGTAATCCTAACTATTAGCTAGTTATTCTTTAATATATTAGTCCTATCTAGCCTAATAGTTTATATGTATATAATTAAGTATAAAGAGAATCTTTTAGTTATCTTAGTAATATTTCTTCTTTACCCCCTTAAAGGTATAGTTAAGGTTATTAAGCTATATCTTATACTTTTACAAGTTTATAAGGTATTAGAGTTTTATAATATTTCAGACCTTAATTTCTTAGCTACTAAGGCTTAAGGAGGAACTAGCCCTTTAGCCCCTTTTCACTAGTCCTTCTTCTCTATAAGATTATATTAAGTTAGTAAGCTTCTATTCTTACTCCTATAGTTCCTTAAGTTACTTAAGCTAGGTAATTTGCTCTTTAATTACTACCTCTTCTACCCCTATAGTAAAGGGTATAGCTTTAGATAGGGTTATAGAACGTAACATATCCCTAGATATAGTATTACTATTATTTAGCTAATCCTAAGTAGTATATAGTATTATTCTAGTAAATTAGGTTATTCTCCCCCCTATATTACTCTTAGGTAGCTAGTAGGAGAAGCTTTAGAATTATAAGAATAAAGGGATAGCTAGGTAAGAGATATAAGGGCACTTATATATTAACTAAAGCTTGCTAGGTCTAAGTGTATTATGCGTGCGAGTTGCTAGCTTATAGCTAGCGGCTTGCTAGTGTTACGTAGACCTAGCCCTAGGGCATGGTGTGCCTGCCTAGTGTGCGCTGGCGCACAGGTGTTGTGAGTGGGGCCTCACACCCCTCCTCTCTAATTAAGACATCACTTCCGATCTAATAGACTATTTAATCTAGGATATCTCTATACGACGAGATATTCCTAGCTATTATTACGATTAATATTGTTAAGTTAATTAACCCCTCTATTATATGTAAGCTCTAGAGCTACTTACGATCATAGGCTAGTATTATGTCTTTTAGGGTGTTGTTTTTTACTTAACAAAACTAGTAAAGAAATGTGGTCTTAAACCCCTAGGACTTCCGCTTTCTATTTAATTTACTATAAACTAAGATTAATTAAAAGCATACTTTTTTAGCTATAATTTTTAGCTAATGCTAAACTGTTTATATAAAGACCCCTTTATTTTATTTTCCTTACAAAATAATATAGACTAGAAGCCTAGTTCTAGACCTTAGAAGGGCTAAGGCACTAGTTTAAGACTAGTTAATCTAGAGAAGCTAAGCTAGATTAAAGAAAGGAGATTACGCTATATAAAGACACTAGAAAGAAGGCAGGCTAGTTTAAATATATACACTGTAAACACTAGCTAAGCTATTACCCCCTTACTAAGAGTCTTTAAATATAAGAATACAAAATAAAAACCATTATCTAGTACTATAAACTATTTAATCTTAAGCCCTATAGCTAATTTTATAATTATTTAGCTATATATTAAGGTCTTATAGTTAATTATAAGGAGCTATATAATTACACTCCTAGTTTTTACTTATAGGTTATTTATAACTATAAGTATAACTCTCCTAGAAGATTTCTATTAAGAAATTTTCTTTATAATTAAAGCCTTTAGTTAAGCAACTATTTTTCTCTAAGATTAATTAAAAGCACTATTACCTAACTCTATATTTAATTATTTATCTTTATACTCCTATTACCTAAGTAAAGTAGGATTTATTAAGTAACTATATTACTTAAAGGAACTTTAGGAATTACTATTACTAAATACCCTAACTACTAGTAAGGAACTATCTAATCCTAATATAGTTTTAATACTAATATACTTAGGCTTTAATAACTTACTAGAGAAGGCCCTTAATAGTAAAGGAAAAACCTCTAAACCCCTTAATAAACTTAATATAAAATCCTTTATAAAGATTCTTAGGGAAATAATAGCTTACTAAATATCCCTTATTATAATATAGAATAAGTATAATATTTAGTAGTTTATAGGAGAAAACATAGCTAACTTTATTAAGGACTTTAAGGCTAAGATAAAGATAATATATATCCCTAAAAAGAATTAGTAAAATATACTTAAATATAACATTAACCCCTAGGTCTAATAGGTAGTTAAGATACTAATAGCGTTACGCACTTAGGCGGAATTAAAGAATAAAATGCTTTTTTAGTTTAATACTATAAGTTAGGATTAAATAGAAAGCGCTTAAGAATAGCTTAAAGACCTTAACCTAATATAACTAAAGTCTATTAAAGAGACCTATTACTAGTTATAAAAGTATTAAGCTTTAATATTAAACATAAATCCCATAGGATAAAGAACTACTATAACCTAGTCTAACTATATTTACAAGGCCCTTCTAAAGCATTTAATCTTAAGCTTTATAAATTAGAAAGGGTTTACTTATAAAGAAATTCTAGTTATAAAGTATAAACTACTCTAGATAAAGCTTAATATATATGTTTATATATAATTAAAGCTTAAATATAAGGATTCTAAAATCTTTAACTTAAGAGGGTACCTATTAGATAATACTAAGTCCTACCTAAAGAATTAGAGACTATTTAATTTACTTACCCTTAGTAATTATTAGACTAACTAAAGAAACTACCTAGCGTAAGCTAAATGTTTAGAGCGTAATAAGAAGAATATTACCTTTAATAATAAAGCAAAAAAGGACATAGCTCCTAAGTTAGCTAAATACTAAGATTAAATAGATAATTTAATAAAGTAGTTAGCTAAGTTAAAAATCATAGTTATAGCCTAGGTAGGAAAGGAAATTAATATTATAAAGTAGCTTAAAAAGAAGTATAATAGCAACTTATAACACTAGCAAAGGAATTACTAGCTAAATAGCGTTAGATTATTTAATTAAGATAATAACTACGTTTTCAAAATTAATATAATAGCTAGACAAGGCTGCTAGTTAAACTATTATTATTACTATAATAGTAAATCCTATCTAGCTATAAAGTGTAATACACTAGGGTTTAATAAGATATTAAAGTTTGCTATCTATAACCTAGCTATCTGAATTTTAGTAATTAGGGATAATATAAGATAACAAATTATACTACCTATCCTACTTACGAAATTCCTCTATATTAGTAGCTATATGCGTAGGCTAGCTATGTTTTAGGTTAAATACTTCCTAGATAGTAAGATAGCTTATATAATTCCTAGGATTAAGGAATATAGTCCTTATAGAGAAAAAAGCTAGGATATATTACTAGATAAATAAGATATATTTAATTAAATAAAAAGCTAGTTTAACCCTACTAAGTATTATCTAGAAAGGGAGGCTAAAGTAATATTAATTCTATAAAGGGAGCCCTTAGGTATAGTCTTAGCTATTAAGTTTAAGAAGTTATATATAAAAGATAAGAAGGTAAATAACTATATTAGGAAGATTATAGCTATTAGGGAATAGGTAGCAAAGCGCCTAAGAGTTAAAGATATTATAGAAGAAAATAAATAAAATTACTAAGTCTAAGAGTAGCCTAGATAAGGTAATAATACCTTAACTAAGGGAAAGAAGAATCTACTAGGCAAGGTTAGATAGAGGATTTTAGATTAACTATATAATAAGGTTTTCTAGAAGAAACTTAGAGTACCCTTTTAGGATATTTACTATATTATACTAATACTAGTAAAGGTAGTTAGTAATAAGTGTCTCTTGCAAGTAAAAGGCATTAAGGATATTTATTATTATAATAGGGACACACTAGGGCCTATGCCTCCTTTAAGAACATTTAGGATTAAAACAACTCTAAGACTAATTAATCTAGAGAACTAGATTAATTTTATTATCTAAATAATAAAGGACGCTCTTAAAGAGAATAAGAGAAATAAAGTAAAAGCTAGGGTAAATCCACTAAAGATAGCTCTAATACCCCTGCTAGAAATTAACACTACCCTATAGGAAAGGATTTAGGAAAGGCTTAGAACTTAAGTGTAATAGGATAAACCTTAGTAAAATCTAATTAATCTACCTAAAGCAAACTTTACACTTAATATAATTATAAAGCTATAAGCTATAGTTAACTAGTTATAGGACTTACTATACTTATAAGTTTATCTAGATAACCCTATAGGAGAACTTCTCCTAGGGCTTATTAATATAGGCTTATAAGGAAATATAATTATAGAAAGCATAGCTAGATACTTAGGTCTAAAAATCTATCCTATAGATATAATAAACACTACTTTATTCTCCTTATATAGGATTAAGATAATTAAGGAGGTTTAGATAAAGCTATATCTAGGGAACGTCTAGATACCTACTAACTTCTATATTAGCCTAGACTCTATTAATATAAGCCTAATTCTAGGAATACTATTCTTTAGGCTATTATAGATATAGTTTAACTATTTAAGAAGTAGTGAACTTTTTACTTAGTATTACTTTAGAGATGTTATTATTATCTTAAGAGTTATAGGAAGTATTTAATAGTAGTATACTAATACGTAGCTAGCCTAGTAACTTACTATTAATATTATTATATTTAGCTATTTTAAAGTAAAGGAAAAGGAGGATTAAATAGTTTATAAAGGATTAGAAGTAAAGATAAATAATAATAAAGTACTAATCCCTATTATAACTAGAGAAGGGACTAATATCTTCTAAGAAGTTATTAAGAATATAATAGTAAACTATAACTAATAACTTAAAGTGGTTATAAAGAATTTCTAGCCTTTAAGATAACTAAAACTACCTAATCTTATAATAAATATAATATATAAACGCAAAGCTAATAAGATTTATCTATATAATAATATGCCTTCTAATAGGTTAACCCTAGAAGAAGACCTTAAATAGAAAACAAAGAAATAGGAAGAAGCAAAATTGCGTTTAGATATATCTAGGAAATATAATAAGTATATTACTAGGAGATTTAGTAAAAACCTATAAGGTTTTAGAATAACCTAGGAATAGCTAGATTAGATAGTTCAGGGGGTGTGAGAATATCTAATATAAGAGGAAGTTAATGTTTTTAAAGAAATTCTTTATAACTAAGAAGTAGCGCTAGTATAGGACTTATCTAAGTGTAAAAAGGTTAACCTGCTAGTAGTATTACTATAAGTTATTAAGGTTATTAAATATAAGGTATAGTAAGCTAGTTTTATTTTAATACCTCTTAGGTTATAAGGGAAACTAGTTAATTTGTTAAAGAAGAAGTTAAAGTATAGGTATTTAGAAGAAAGCTATAGTTCTTATAGGAACCCTTATTTTCTTATTATAAAGAAGGACAGAGGGATTTGCCTAATTCTATTAGCCACTAAGTATAATAAAGTTATAATATATAATACGCTAATTCCTTAAGGAGCGGAGGTATTTAGCAAGAGCTTTGTAATATATAAAATCTTATTTATTATTAATCTTTTATTAGGATATAATTAAGTGGAATTAGCGGAATAAAGTAAAGATATAACTATAATTTCTACTATAATTAGCCTTTTATAACTTTATTACTTACTATAGGGAGCTACTAACTTAGTAGCTTAATTTATTAGAATTATTAGCTAAATCCTGTTTAACTTAATCCCTAAGATTTGCGCGCCCTTCCTAGATAATATTACTATTAAGGGCCTAACTATAATATATAATAAGGAGGAAATTATGCCTAGAATACGTAGATATATAATAGAGTATTTAATTAATATTAACAAAGTTTTAGTTAATATTAAACTCTCTAGTTATATAGCTTTAGTAGCTAAGTTAAAATTCTGCTAGAAGTTAGCTAAAATTATGGGATTTATATGCGAAATAAATAGATAGAAACTAACTAAGGTAAAGATAATAAAGATTCTAGACTAGAAAGTTTGTTAAGACTTATTAGAAGTGTAATCTTTTATTAGATTAATAAGAGTCTACTATATTTAGGTTAAGCATTATATATAAATGGCAAGACTACTAGTAATTTTACTAAGAAAGATAATAGAATAGGAATAGGGACTAGAGTAATAAGAAGCTATAGATGTTTTAAAGAAAGTAATAACTATAGCCCTAGTTCTTATTTTACTTAATCTTAGACTAGGCTTTAGGGAAATTATTCTTATAGTAGACATAAGCTTACTAGGATAAGGAGTAGTATTACTATAAATTATTAAAGGTAAACGCTACCCTATTTAATATAAAAGCGGCATCTAGACTATTACTAAGACTAAGTATAATGTAACTAAAAGAGAATACTAAGTAGTTATTTATATATTAAGAAGGCTATAAATTTACCTTTATAGAGTTCCCTTTATATTAGAAATAGATTTATAAGTCCTAGTGTACTAGCTTAATAAAGCTATTAATAATATGCCTAGGGCTCTTATTATGTAATAAATAAGCTATATACTACTATTTAATTTTTTAGTGTAATATATTCCTAGTAAAAAGAATAAATTACTAATACCTTGTCTAGAAAGGGTCCTAGGCTATTAGATTAATTAGATTAAGAAGTTAAAGGGGATATTAAGGACTTTATTAACCTATATCTTAATAGCGTTAAAATAAAAGAAGATAGTAAGAAGGACTATTTATAGGAGATATAATAGGTAATTAATTTCTTATTTACCCTTTAAAGACTAATTAATCTTAGCACTAGGGACTATAGGAAGCTTTATAATAAAGCTAAGAAGTTTTACCTAGAAAATAAATACCTATAGAAAAGACTAATAGAAATTATAAAAGAACTAGTGTTAGTTATTAATATTCCTAAGTAGTAACGCGTAATAGTTAAGGCTATTTACAAAGAACTTAGTTATAAAGGTATTAAAGTAGTCTTCTAAGTAATAAAATAGTAATATTAGTGAAAGGGACTCTAGAACATAACTTAAGAGATGCTAACCTATTATAAGATATATTAAAAGTTCGCGCCTTAGTAACCTTAAGAACTATCTATGCTAGTTACGCTAGGGAACCTAATAAGTAAGATCTATATTAACACTTAGTACCTTCTAATTAATCACAGATATAAGTATCTCTTAGAAGCTAGATATAACTTAATAGGATAGGTGGAGGCTATACTAGTTAGGAATATAATAGTGCTAGTAATTAGAAAATTCCTATTATTCTTAATTAGTAGGTTTAGACTTTTTTAGTTTATAGTCTATAATAAAGGTCCTAAGATACAAGGAAATCTTAAGGAAGCACTTATAAATATTAGTATTAAGGGAATCTAAACATCTAGGTATAACCTAAAGGTAAATTCCTCTATTAAAGCTAGATACTAGTCCCTTGCGTTTGCTTTAGCAAAATTAGGAGGGTTAAATAGCTAATAGGTAAAGTACCTTAATAAAGCCCTTCTTATAGACTATACTACTATTCGCAAATTACATAGGAAATCCGCCTTTTACTTAATTTATAGATAGGAACTAATCCTACCATTAGAAGTTAAATTCCTAACCTAGAGGCTAATTAATTAGGAAGCAGTTACTACTAGTTAGGACTTGTTTAAAGCTTAAGTCTAAATGCTTAAAAGGAAGGCAAAAGATATTAGGAAAGCAAGGAAGAAGGTATTTAACTTTAGGAAGTAACTTATAAACTAAACTAATAAAAACTAAGCCACCTCTCTTAGGAAGGATTAATTAAAACTAGGGGATTTTGTTCTAGTATATAATATTAGAAGGAACGTTAATATATTTACTACAAAGAAACTCGTAATAAGATAAAATAGACCTTTCCGCATCTATAAGTAAGCGCTAGTCTTAGGAGCCTATTATCTAAAAACACTAGATAGGGTTTACCTTATAAAAACTATTTTAAGGGACTATATTAAAAAGTTTATCCTAGATATAAAAGGTTAGTAAACTTTAATAGCAAATATATAGTTATATGCTTCTTAATAATACTAGGTAAGGGAGAATATTAATAATAACTATAATTAAGAAGTTACTATAATTATGCCTTTAGTAGCTTAATATAATATATCTAATTAAATAGTTAACAAAGGAGGGGCAAGTTTATATCTTAAGGAAAAGGTTAAGCTCCTACCTTAAAGAAGCCTATATTATAGGATTAAGGTATAGTTACCTTACCTAATAGAAGAATAGAAGAAAGAATATAAAGTATATTCTCTAATACACTAATAAGTGTATAAAATTAAACATTATTTTCCCTTTGTTTTTATTTTAAAAACTAAGTAAAGTTTTGTTTTAATACTAGAGATTAAGTAATTAAGGTATAAGTTTATTAACTATAGGACTGCCTATCCCCTTTTCCTTTTTCTTTTATTTCCCTTAAATATTACACTATAAACTAAATTTATTTCTCTAATTTTCTCTATTATTTATGAATAATTTAGGAAGGGAGAAGGTATATTTACTACTAAGTAAGGAGAGTTATTAGAATTAATAGTGTTTAGATTAAGCAAAAGGGTCTTTACGATATTAGCAAACAACTCTTTTCCTAAGAAAAGCATAAGAGCTCTTTCTTAGGAAGACTAAAGGTAATACCTAGAAGTAAAGCACTATTTATAACTAGCTATATAAGACTTATTCTAGATATAATTACTATATATACCTTTACTAACCCTAGAAAGTAAAATATAGCTATAGAAAGGAAAGTATATATGCTTACTAAAAAAGGTAATATGCTATATATATAAGTTTAAGTAGTTAGTATAGAAAATACTATTTAATCTACTAAATATAAACACTAGTAAAGCATAATAACGCTTAGGACACTATAAAAAAGCATGTAAAAAGTACCTATTAGAATAAGCTATCTTAGTAGGAATAAGGACTAAGTAGTAATATTTGTTTTTAATAGTAAGGGCTAAGGTACTATTTGCTTTAGTGTAGCTTCTTATGAAATCCTTTAGTAATTTAGTTCTCTTTATAGTAGTAATTAAATAAGGAGAAGCCCCTTCTAGGGAATTTTTAGAAGGTTAGAGAGTAATCTTAGTATATAGAGAAACACCGCTATTACTAATATTAATCCTACCCTAAACCTAGAAGGTAAAAAGGAACTTATACTATAAAATAAAAGTTATTAGTATTAGCCTAAATATAAGATTAAATAATCTTTAGAATACTTACATAGTCTTTACTAATAAATAAAGGGAAGAACTTAGTATAGTTAGACTAGTCTATAGTGTGAGAACAAAGGGATAGCTAGGTAAGAGGTATAGGGGCACTTGTATATTGACTGAAGCTTGCTAGGTCTAAGTGTGTTATGTGTGCGAGTTACTAGCTTATAGCTAGTAGCTTGCTAGTGTTACGTGGACCTAGCCCTATAGCATAGTATACTAGCGGGGTGTATTTATATTATAAGTAGGGCCTTATAATTATCCCCTTACTTATAGCTAGGCTCCTAAATAGCTTTTGCTAGCCTTAATACAGCTATTTGCTAACTATGTAATAATTAAAATAATAATAAATAAATTAGTTAGCTTTATAATATAAATTTTATTATAACTTGTTATTATATCACTCCCTTTTCCTCCTTATAACTTTAGACTATTCTAATTAATTTTAATTAGACTTTATTTACCCTAACTTATTACGCACTTATCCTTATTATTTTGTTATAGAAGCTAATGCTATTTACTTTTATAAGTGCTCTTATATACACTACTTATACACTAATTACACTAACTTTAAGAGGTATTTGCTAATTAAGGCTACTTTGCTAAGGATTATATGTAGTTTTCCTTATTCTTTACTTAGGGTTAGTGCTACTAGGGGTAAGTAGTTAAAACATTATATCTAATGTAATAAGTGTGGCAATACCTATAAGATAGTAAGTTGCTTAGTATTCTATTATTATATACTTCTAACTTACTAACTTTTTTATACTAGGCTATAGTAATAATAGCTAGTGACTTTTCTAACCTAATAGTTATTTATAAGTAGGTATAGGCCCTTATAGGTACTACTATTTCTACCTTAAATAAGGAGAGTATTAATGTTTTTTTAGAGAAAACTTACTATAGCTTTACTATATATATTCTTAACTTAGTTATAGGATTTAACTATGTAAATACTACGTATTATATTACCTTTAGGTTAACTAGTGCTATAAAGACATATTAAGTCTATTAAATCCTAACCTAGTTGCTTATTATTTACTAACCTTTCTATATAAGCTACCTTTATTTCTTACTAAAGCTATCTAGTTTCTTAGTAGTAATTATAAGTTATCTTAGTAGCTATAGCCTTATTCCCCTCTCTTTTAGTTTACTCTTAGCCTCTTATTATTTATTTACTAGGGCTTTACTAATATTTTAATAGGAGAACCTAGAGGATGCTATAGCTATATAGGAAGCATATATAGTTTTTTAGCTTTATTTATTAAATCTAGGCTATATTACCTAGGCTATAGTAGTACACTACTTCTTTTATACTATAGAGGAGGTGGTTTAGGCTAATAAGAATAAGGTAGAGTATAGGTTTGTTAATAGTAAGGTTATCTCCTATATAGGGGCTATAATAGAGGGTTTTCTAGTTACTTTACCTACGCTTTAGGCGCTGTTTCCTTTGTTTTTCTATAATGTAATATAGGCCTCTAGGTAGAATTTTTAGGTAACTAATAATGTTAAACCTTTACTGTGGTAATGTTATTCCTTAATGCTTGTGATTTGCTTATGTCTTATTACACTTCCCCTTTATTTTATTTTAATAGAAGGCCTAAATTATATGTTAAGCGCCTTCTATGTTTTCTACTACTACCTATTAATTATATTTGCTTAGCTAACCCTTCTATTTCACTAGGTATTTATTACCTTTATAGGTTTTCCTATAATCCTTAACTTCTTTAACTTTAAATTTATTATCTTTATCTTTAAGGTCTAGTATTAGTATTTCTTTGTCTATAGCATCTTCCTAGTAATTCTATAGCTCTAATAGACTAATATAGAACATGTTATATAGTTAACTATACTTATTAGGTAGCGCTAGTTAGTATGCTTATTTGCTTACTATATTAAGTATGTAAAATAGCCTAATAAATCTAGGGGTTAGCTTCTGTTTTGTATTCTTAAGTCTAATGTTCTTTGCTAATAGTAGTATAAGGTCTTCTCTTTTTAGGGTTAGTAGCTAGTGTTATTAGTTATAGTACTTTACTTACGCTTTAGTAGCTTTTGCCTAGTTATATACTAGTTTCTCCTTAACCTTATATAGCTTTTTCACATATATATAAGCTTCTAGCACCTCCCCTTCCTTACTCTTACCCTTAAGAGCTAGGTAAAACTTAGGTAAATAGCCTATAAGAGCGTAGTTAGGGGAGTAACCTATTATCCTATTAATAGTATTATTATATATAAACTAAGCTATTAGGAGTAGCTTTAGCTATAGCTATTGTGTGCCGTAAGATGCGCGCCCAAAAACACGCGATCACGATGACAAGCGCTAGGGTTTAGGGATAGGGATATTATAACAAGGGATGACGATATTAGTTATCTAGGCAAGAGGATCATTTAATCTATAAAGGGACTAGCTATAGCTAGATTCTTTGACAAACACTACGCATAACCTAATTCTTACGTTTTACCCTACCTTTAGCTTTAGCTAATATTTAACTCTTACTTTAGCTAATATTAGACCTGATATTATGAAAGATAAATTAAAGAGATTACCCCTCCCCTCTGATTGAGATGTTACTTCTAATCTGATAGACTATTTGATCTAGGATATCTCTATACGACAAGATATTTCTAGCTATTATTGCGATTAATATTGTTAAGTTAATTGACCCCTCTGTTATGTGTAGGCTCCAGAGCTACTCGCGATCATAGGCTAGCATTATGTCTTTTAGGGTGTTGTTTTCTACTTAATAAAACTAGTAAAGAAACGTGGTCTTAAACCCCTAGGACTTCTGCTTTCTATTTGATTTACTACAGACTAAGATTAATTAGAAGCGTACTTTTTTAGCTATAATTTTTAGCTAATGCCAAACCGTTTATATAAAGACCCCTTTATTTTATTTTCCCTATAATATAATATAAACTAAAAGCCTAGTTCTAGACCTTAGAAGGGCTAAGGCACTAGTTTAAGACTAGTTAATCTAGAGAAGCTAAGCTAGATTAAGGAAAGAAGACTATATTACATAGAGGCGCTAGAAAGGAGGCAGGCTAGTTTAGATGCGTATACTACAAACACTAGCTAAGCCATTGCCCTCTTACTAAGAGTCTTTAGATATAAGAATATAGAATAGAAACTACTATCTAGCGCTATAAACTATTTAATCTTAAGCCTTATAGCTAATTTTGTAATTATTTAGCTATGTATTAGGGTCTTATAGTTAATTACAAGGAGCTATGTAATTATAATCCTAGTTTTCGCTTATAGGTTATTTATAACTATAAGTATAACTCTCCTAGAAGATTTTTATTAAGAAATTTTCTTTATAATTAAAGCCTTTAGTTAAGCAACTATTCTTCTCTAAGATTAATTAAAAGCACTATTACCTAACTCTATATTTAATTATTTATCTTTATACTCCTATTACCTAAGTAAAGCAGGATTTATTAAGTAACTATATTACCTAAAGGAACTTTAGGAATTACTATTACTAAATACCCTAACTACTAGCAAGGAACTATCTAATCCTAATATAGTTTTAATACTAATATACTTAGGCTTTAATAACTTACTAAAGAAGGCCCTTAATAGTAGAGGAAAAGCCTCTAGACTCCTTAATAAACTTAACGTAAAATCCTTTATAAAAATTCTTAGGGAAATAATAGCTTGCTAAATATCCCTTATTATAATATAAAATAAGTATAATATTTAGTAGTTTATAGGAGAAAATATAGCTAACTTTATTAAGGACTTTAAGGCTAAGATAAAGGCAATATATATCCCTAAAAAAAATTAGCGAAATATGCTTAAACGCAATATTAACCCCTAGGTCTAATAGGTAGTTAAGATACTAATAGTGTTACACACTTAGGTAGAATTAAAGAATAAAATACTTCTTTAGTTTAATACTATAAGTTAGGATTAAATAGAAAGCACTTAAGGATAGCTTAAAGACCTTAACCTAATATAACTAAAGTTTATTAAAGAGACTTATTACTAGTTATAAAAGCATTAGGCTTTAATATTAAATATAAACCCTATAGAATAGAGGACTACTATAACCTAGTCTAACTATATCTATAAGGCCCTTTTAGAGTATTTAATCTTAAGCTTTATAAATTAAAAGGGGTTTACTTATAAAGAAATTCTAGTTATAAAGTATAAACTACTCTAGATAAAGCTTAACGTATATGTTTATATATAATTAAAGCTTAAATATAGGGATTCTAAAATCTCTAACTTAGGAGGGTACTTATTAAATAATACTAAGTCTTACCTAAAGAATTAGAGACTATTTAATTTGCCTGCCCTTAGTAATTATTAGACTAACTAGAGAAACCACCTAGTATAGGCTAAATGTTTAGAGTGTAATAAGAAGAATATTACCTTTAATAATAAAGCGAAAAAGAACATAGCTCCTAAGTTAGCTAAATACTAAGATTAAATAGATAATTTAATAAAGTAATTAGCTAAGTTAAAAATTATAGTTATGGCCTAGGTAGGAAAGGAAATTAATATTACAAAGTAGCTTAAAAAGAAGTATAATAGCAACCTATAACACTAGTAAAGGAATTACTAGCTAAATAGCGTTAGATTATTTAATTAAGATAATAACTACGTTTTCGAAATTAATATAATAGCTAGACAAGGCTACTAGTTAAACTGTTATTATTACTACAATAGTGAATCCTATCTAGCTATAAAGTGCGACACACTAGGGTTTAATAAGATGTTAAAGTTCGCTATCTATAACCTAGCTATCCGAATTTTAGTAATTAGGGATAATATAAGATAACAAATTATACTGCCTGTCCTACTTACGAAATTCCTCTAGATTAGTAGCTATATGCATAGGCTAGCTATGTTTTAGGTTAAATACTTCCTAGATAGTAAGATAGCTTATATAATTCCTAGGATTAAGGAATATAGTCCTTGTAAAGAAAAGAGCTAGGATATATTACTAGATAAATAAGACATATTTAATTAAATAGAAAGCTAGTTTAACCCTGCTAAGTATTATCTAGAAAGGGAGGCTAAAGTAATATTAATCCTATAAAGGGAGCCCTTAGGTATAGTCTTAGCTATTAAGTTTAAGAAGTTATATATAGAAGATAAGAAGATAAATAACTATATTAGGAAGATTATAGCTATTAGGGAATAGGTGGCAAAGCGCCTAAGAGTTAAAGACATTATAGAAGAAAACAAATAGAATTACTAAGTCTAAGAGTAGCCTAAATAAGGTAATAATACCTTAACTAAGGGAAAGAAGGATTTACTAAGTAAGGTTAGATAGAGGATTTTAGATTAACTATATAATAAGGTTTTCTAGAAGAAACTTAGAGTACCCTTTTAGGATATTTACTATATTATGCTAATACTAGCAAAGGTAGTTAGTAATAAGTGTCTCTTACAAGCAAAAGGCGTTAAGAATGTTTGTTATTATAACGGGAATATACTAGGGCCTATGCCTTCTTTAAGAATATTTAGGATTAAAATAACTCTAAGACTAATTAATCTAGAGAACTAGATTAATTCTATTATCTAAATAATAAAGGATGCTCTTAAAGAGAATAAGAGAAATAAAGTAAAAGCTAGGGTAAATCTGCTAAAGATAGCCCTAATGCCCCCGCTAGAAATTAACGCTACCTTATAGGAAAGGATCTAAGAAAGGCTTAGAACTTAAGTGTAATAGGATAAACCCTAGTAAAAACTAATTAATTTACCTAAAGTAAACTTTATACTTAATATAATTATAAAGCTATAAGCTATAGTTAACTAGTTATAGGATTTACTATACTTGCAAGTTTATCTAGATAACCTTATAGGAGAACTTCTCCTAGGGCTTATTAACATAGGATTACAAGGAAATGTAATTATAGAAAGCATAGCTAGACGCTTAGGTTTAAAAATCTATCCTATAGATATAATAAACACTACTTTATTCTCCTTATATAGGATTAAGATAATTAGGGAGGTTTAAATAAAGTTATATTTAGGGAACGTCTAGATACTTACTAACTTTTATGTTAGCCTAGACTTTGTTAATATAAGCCTAATTCTAGGAATGCTATTCTTTAGGCTATTATAGATATAGTTTAACTACTTAAGAAGTAGTAAACTTTTTGCCTAGTACTACTTTAGAGATATTATTATTATCTTAAGAGTCGCGGGAAGCATTTAATAGTAATATACTAATACGTAGCTAGCCTAGTAACTTACTATTAATGTTATTATATTTAGCTGTCCTAAAGTAAAGGAAGAGAAGGATTAAATAGTTTACAAAGGATTAGAAGTAGAGATAGATAATAATAAAGTACTAATCCTTATTATAACTAGAGAAAGGACTAATATCTTCTAAGAAGTTATTAAGGATATAATAGTAAACTATAACTAATAACTTAAAGCGGTTGTAGAGGATTTCTAGCCCCTAAGATAACTAAAACCACCTAATCTTATAATAAATATAATGTATAAACGCAAAGCTAATAAGATTTATTCACGTGATAATATGCCTTCTAATAGGTTAACCCTAGAAGGAGACCCTAAATAGAAAACAAAGAAATAGGAAAAAGTAAAATTATGTTTAGATATATCTAGAAAATACAATAAGTATATTACTAGGAGATTTAGTAAAAACCTATAAGGTTTTAGGATACCCTAGGAATAGCTAGATTAGATAGTTAAGGGGGTGTAAGAATATCTAATATAAGAGAAAGTTAATGTTTTTAAAGAAATTCTTTATAACTAAGAAGCAGCGCTAGCATAGGACTTATCTAAGTATAGAAAAGTTAACCTGCTAGTAGCACTACCGTAAGTTATTAAGGTTATTAAACACAAGGCATAGTAAGCTAGTTTTATCCTAATACCTCTTAGGTTATAAGGGAAACTAGTTAATTTATTAAAGAAGAAGTTAAAGTATAGGCATCTAAAAGAAAGCCATGGTTCTTATAGGAACCCTTACTTTCTTATTATAAAGAAGGATAGAGGGATTTGCCTAATCCTATTAGCTACTAAGTACAACAAGGTTATAATACATAATACGCTAATTCCTTAAGGAGCGAAGGCGTTTAGCAAGAGCTTTATAATATATAAAATCTTATCTATTATTAATCTTTTATTAGGATATAATTAAGTGGAATTAGTGGAACAAAGTAAAGACATAACTATGATTTCTACTGTAATTAGCCTTTTATAACTTTGCCACCTACTATAGGGAGCTACTAACTTAGTAGCTTAATTTATTAGAATTATTAGCTAAATCCTGTTTAACTTAATCCCTAAGATCTACGCGCCCTTCCTAGATAACATTACTATTAAGGGCCTAACTATAACGTATAATAAGGAGGAAATTATACCTAGAATACGTAGATATATGATAGAGTATTTGATTAATATTAATAAAGTTTTGGTTAACATTAAACTCTCTGGTTATATAGCTTTAGTAGCTAAGTTAAAATTCTACTAGAAGTTAGCTAAAATTATAGGATTTATATGCGAAATAAATAAATAAAAACTAACTAAGGTGAAGATAATAAAGATTCTAGACTAGAAAGTTTATTAAGACCTATTAGAAGTGTAATCTTTTATTAGATTAATAGGAGTCTACTACATTTAGGTTAAGTACTACGCGTGGAAGGCAAGACCACTAGTAATTCTGCTAAGAAAGATAATAGAATAGGAATAGGGACTAGAGCAATAAGAAGCTATAGACGTTTTAAAGAAGGTAATAACTATAGCCCTAGTTCTTATTTTACTTAATCTTAGACTAGGCTTTAGGGAAATTATCCTTATAGTAAACGTAAGTTTACTAGGATAGGGAGTGGCATTACTATAAATTATTAAAGGTAAATGCTATCTTATTTAATATAAAAGCGGCGTCTAGACTATTACTAAGGCTAAGTATAACGTAACTAAAAGAGAATGCTAAGCAGTTATTTACGTATTAAGAAGGCTATAAATCTACCTCTATGGAGTCCCTTTTATATTAGAAATAGATTTATAAGTCCTAGTGCACTAGCTTAATAAAGCTATTAATAATATGCCTAGGGCTCTTGTTACGTAATAGATAAGCTATATACTACTGTTTGATTTTTTAGTGCAATATATTCCTAGCGAAAAGAACAAAATTGCTAATACCTTGTCTAGAAGGGTCCTAGGCTATTAGATTAATTAGATTAAGAAGTTAAAGGAAATATTAAGGACTTTATTAACCTGTATCTTAATAGCGTTAAAATAAAAGAAGATAGTAAGAAGGACTATTTATAGGAGATGTAATAGGTAATTAATTTCTTATTTACCTTCTAAAAACTAATTAATCTTAGCACTAGGGACTATAGAAAGCTTTATAATAAAGCTAAGAAGTTTTACCTAGAAAATAAATACCTATAGAAAAGACTAATAGGAATTATAAAAGGACTAGCGTTAGTTATTAATATTCCTAAGTAGTAATACGTAATAGTTAAGGCTATTTATAAAGAACTTAGTTATAAAGGTATTAAAGTAGTCTTCTAAGTAATAAAATAGTAATATTAGTGGAAGGGACTTTAGAATATAACTTAAGAGATGCTAACCTGCTGCGAGATATGTTAAAAGTTTGCGCCTTAGTGACCTTAAGAACTATCTATGCTAGTTGCGCTAGGGAACCTAATAAGTAAGATTTATATTAATACTTAGCATCTTCTAATTAATTATAGATATAAGTATCTCTTAGAAGCTAGATGTAACTTAATAGGATAGGTAAAGGCTATACTAGTTAGGAATGTGATAGTGCTAGTAATTAGAAAATTCCTATTATTCTTAATTAGTTAGTTTAGACTTTTTTAGTTTGTGATTTATAATAGAGGTCTTAAGATATGAGGAAATCTTAAGGAAGTACTTGTAAATGTTAGTATTAAGGGAATCTAAATATCTAGGTATAACCTAAAGGCGAATTCCCTTGTTAAAGCTAGACACTAGTCCCTTATGTTTACTTTAGTAAAATTAGGAGGGTTAAATAGCCGATAGGTAAAGCACCTTAATAAGGCCCTTCTTATAGACCGCACTGCTGTTTACGAATTGCATAGGAAATCCGCCTTTTATTTAATTTATAGATAGGAACTAATTCTACCCTTAGAAGTTAAATTCCTAACCTAGAGGCTAATTAACTAGGAAGTAGTTACTATAAGTTAGGACCTATTCGAAGCTTAAGTCTAAATACTTAAAAGGAAGGTAAAAGATATTAGGAAAGTAAGGAAGAAAGTATTTAACTTTAGAAAGTGACTTACAAACTAAACTAATAAGAACTAGGTTACCTCTCTTAGGAAGGATTAATTAAAACTAGGGGATCTTGTTCTAGTATATAATATTAGAAGGAATATTAATATATTTACTATAAAGAAACTTGTGATAAGATAGAATAGACCTTTCCGCATCTATAAGTAAGCGCTAGTTTTAGGAGCCTATTATCTAAAAATACTAGATAGGGTTTACCTTATAAAAACCATTTTAGGGGACTATATTAAAAAGTTTATCCTAAATATAGAAAGTTAGTGAACTTTAATAGTAAATATATAGTTACATACTCCTTAATAACACTAGGTAAGGGAGGAGACTAATAATAACTATAATTAAGAAGTTACTATAATTATGCCTTTAGTAGCTTAACATAATATATCTAATTAAATAGTTAATAAAGGAGGGGCAAGTTTATGCCTTAAGGAAGAGGTTAAGCTCCTACCTTAAAGGAGCCTATATTATAGGATTAAGGTGTAGCTACCTTACCTAATAGAAAAATAGAAGAAAGAATATAAAGCATATTCTCTAATGCACTAATAAGTATATAAGATTAAATATTATTTTTCCCTTTGTTTTTATTTTAGAAACTAAGTAAAGTTTCGTTCTAATACTAGAGATTAAGTAATTAAGGCATAAGTCTATTAACTATAGAACTACCTATCCCCTTTTCCCCTTTTTTTTATTTCCCTTAAATATTATACTATAAACTAAATTTATTTCTCTAATTTTCTCTATTATTTATGAATAATTTAGGAAGGGAGGAGGCATATTTATTGCTAAGTAAGGAGAGTTATTAGAATTAATAGTGTTTAGATTAAGCAGAAGGGTCTCTACTATATTAGCAAACCACTCTTTTCCTAAGAAAGGCATAAGAGCTCTCTCTTAGGAAAACTAAAGGCAATACCTAGAAGTAAAGCGCTATTTATAACTAGCTATATAAGACCTATTCTAGATATAATTGCTACATACACCTTTGCTAACCCTAGAAAGTGAAATATAGCTATAGAAAGGAAAGCATATATACTTACTAAAGAAGGTAATATGCTATATATATAAGTTTAAGCAGTTAGTATAGAAAATACTATTTAATTTGCTAAATATAAACACTAGTAAAGCATAATAACGCTTAGGACACTACGAAAGAGCGTATAAGAAGTACTTATTAGGATAAGCTATTTTAGTAGGAATAAGAACTAAGTAGTAATGTTTATTTTTAATAGTAAGGGCTAAGGCACTATTTACTTTAGTGTAGCTCCTTACGAAATCCTTTAGTAATTTAGTTCTCTTTATAGTAGTAATTAGATAGGGAGGAGCCTCTTCTAGGGAATTTTTAGAAGGTTAGAGGGCAATCTTAGTATATAAAGGAACGCTGCTATTACTAATATTAATCCCACCCTAAACCTAGAAGGCAAAAAGGAACTTATACTACGAAATAAAAGTCATTAGTATTAGCCTAAATATAAGATTAAATAATCTTTAGAATACTTACGTAGTCTTTGCTAATAAATAGAGGGAAGAACTTAGTACGGTTAGACTAGTCTATAGTCTTTGTTACTAAAAGCTTGCCTTCTAGGACGCTTGCCCTTATAATAGCCGTAATATTAGGAAGCTTCTAACAGGCTTTATTAAGAGATTTAGCTATAATTAATTAATTAGGGTAATAATACAAAGAGTAATAAGTTAAGGAGTATAAAGAGGAGGAGAGAAAGAGGGTTAGAAAGCCTTAAATTATAAGACACTATATATAACAAGCATTTACACCTAATAAGTAGATAGCTACTAACAAGTAATTCACAACATTAAGGTCTGAATCATAGGAACCACTTAATCTCCACAAATAGGCGTTTTATGACAAGTGCTAGCGGCTAATAGAGAGAGAGGTAAAGGCAACTAGTAATAGCTACTAATGACTACCCTTAGATTTAACATAGGCTATAAGAATGGGATTAAGGCTATAGGAACTATTTAATCTAACTTATATCTTATATAAGCATACATCCTCTTAACCCTCAGAACCTTCACTTGTATTACTCTTACTTCTAGATTCCCCCCTTTATCTATACTAATTTAAAAAACTAACAGATAGTTCCTACATTCTCTCCTATTGTGATAATTATACTATTTGTGCTAAAACCTTTTAATCTTACCTAGTAAAATAGAATAGTATGCGAAGTCTATTGTAAATAAGGGTGATTATACTAAAGTAAATAGCAATACTATTGCTTACTTCCCTTATAGTAAGTGCCTTACTATATACTATGTTTATGTTTTAATATATAGGACTAAAAGCCCTTTCTTTAAAGGAATTAAGGAAGGCACTATAGAAATTAATCTAGTTAATCTCTATAGGTAGCAGCCACCTCTATTTTATTTACAAAGAGACTAGCTATAGCCTTTGCTAAGATTTAAAGTTTACTAGAATAGTAATGATTTTAACCTAGTAACACTAATTAGGCTAGAATAGATAAACACATAATAGCGTAGTTATTTAATAGACATTTACAAATTCCTAAGAAAGGCTTGCAAGACTCTAAGCAAAGACTAGCTTAACTAGTTTAAGCTAATAGTAATAGGGAGGATTATAGAGCGTAGGCTTAAAGCAACAGTGGCGGTACTACCCTAAACATTCAAAGTTAGCAAGATAGAAGATTTTAACATAGACATATTATAATAATTAATTAGTTTAAAAGCTAGGAGACTCTATACTACCTATTAGCCTATTAATATTAAGTATAGCTATAGTTACAACCCTATTAACCTTCACTTACACATAAGTAATTAACACCTTATTACAGGATTCACTTTCTTCACAAACTATTAGACTACTTTTATATTTAATAGGAAATAAGGATATCTATACTATTTTAATAGCATAGATAAGGGACAAATAACTTAGTTCGCTAACTTTATATGCAAATAGGGGTAGATTATATAGCTTATAAATTACCCCTCTAATTTTAAAGCAATTATAGTCCTAGCAACAAAGCAAAAAGGAAACTAGAAATGCAGGTATATATACCTAGGGTTCCTTCCCTAGATAATTCGCTATTAGGTCGGTCACTAAGCAATTAATCTGCTATTAGAAGACTAAAATACACTAAATAAGTACAATATTAAGTTCAAATAATTACGCACTTTTAGTGAAGATTTGATTATTAACTAATGGTTTAAGCTATACCTTAAAGACTAGATAGTATCTAATAATATACTAGACCTAAAGTATAGTTACGTAAAAGTACTTAAAAGGACTATAAGAGTTCTATAAGATATAGCTATAAATAAACTTAGGGTAGGAGACTAGTTACTAAGGGAGTTATTATACTAGAAAGATTTTAACCTATAATATTTAATACAAAACATAATAAAGTGCTTAATACCTTACTTTATTACCTAGACTATTAGTAAAGGACTTCCTATTAGCATTATAGTTATGCCTTAGAAGCTTTAGGTTACTAATAAGAGTTACCTAATTAAATAGTATACTAATATAGTAAGAAATAATAAGCTTTATATTTAGGATTTCTAGTAGCCTATAGCTTGTATTTTTACTAGTAACCCTAAAGTCTTTAATATTAGTATTTAAAAGATACTATAGGATTAGGAAAGACAAATATAGCAGGACACTAGAGACATTTTACCCTTAAGTAACCTAGGGGAGCTAAGATTAAGTGGAAAGGGAAGTTATTACTTATTATAAGTATCCTTATTAGTATTATTATCTATTATTAGATAAGAGATAATACTATTATCCTTAGCTTTAAAGCTTAACACACTCTAACAAGGTAAACAAGATTAAATACATAAAATTATAGGATAAGCCCTTTAACTATAGTAAGTAGTAATAAGCAAGCTATTACAAATAAATATAAAGGATTAGCTAAGGTCGCTACAGGTCTATAGAGTTATTAGGTAAGGATAAGTGTATAATTATAAAACCTTAGCTAAGCAAGCAGAAGAAAAAATAATCTAGTAACCACTTAGAGATATAGGATAGGCTATAATAATTAATCTCCTTCCTTTCCTTAGGGCATAGAGAGTAATATAAAGAAAAATCATTACTTATTTGCTAATATTATTTACATACACATCTATAGTACTACCTAGCTTAGTCCCTCACGGAATATAGGCTAAGATTATTAAAGCTTACTAGTAGGAGAAGAAGCATACCTAAGGATTATTTAATTAACGTAAGACCTAAGAGAAAAGAGTAGTATAGTAAGATATAAAGCGTCCTACTATTCGTACCCCCTTGCTAATATTACTTACTATATATCCGCGAACGCTAAAGATGCTAAAGCTCTCCTAAGAGATAAAGAATTTAGGTCTTTAGTTAGGGAGGTTTTATTGGTTTTCTCTTTTCCTCTCTTTATTTTATATAATTTTCTCTTTTTTTTCTTTTCTTTTGCTCTCTCTCTCTTTATTACCTCTTTACCCTTTTCCTTTTCCTTTTCTATTTTTCTCTTTTACCTACCTTAATACTCTTTTTTTTCCTACTATATAAAGTTTAGCTATATAAGATTAATTAGCCTAGACCTATAAGTACTAGATTAAATAATTCCTTTACCCTTTATATATAATATTAGTTATTAACTATACTTATAAGGCACTTTTAGGTTTCGGTGTGTATAACTAGTTAGGGGTAACTAGTGCACACCTGGGGAGGTGTTATGTGCCGTAAGATACGTGCCTAAAAACACATAATCATAATGACAAGCGCTAGGGTTTAGGGATAGGGATATTATAATAAGGGATAATAATATTAGTTATCTAGGTAAGAGGATTATTTAATCTATAAAAGGACTAGCTATAGCTAGATTCTTTAATAAACACTACGCATAACCTAATTCTTATGTTTTGCCCTACCTTTAGCTTTAGCTAATATTTAACTCTTGCTTTAGCTAATATTAGACCTGATATTATGAAAGATAAATTAAAGAGATTACCCCTCCCCTCTGATTAAGACGTCACTTCTAATCTAATAGACTATTTAATCTAGGATATCTCTATATAACAAGATATTTCTAGCCGTTGTTACGATCAATATTGTCAAGTTAATTGACCCCTCTGTTGTGTGTAGGCTTCAGAGCTACTCGCGATCGTGGGCTAGCATCGTGTCTTTTGGGGTGTTGTTTTTCACTTGACAAACTATTAGTTTTCTTTAATAAAGTATTATAGGTAATGTTTAAGTACTTAGTTTATTCTCTTTATTTACCTATTAGTTTAGGGGTGAAATGCTATTAAAAGCCTTTGCTTTATATATAATATATAACATATATCTAACTAGAATTAGCTTATAAACACTAATCCTTTGTTAGATATAATACCCTTAGGTGCCCTAAATTAAAGCTTAATTTCCTTATAGAATAGCTTTACTAATTCCGCTATATTAATTATAATCTTTATAGTAAGGAAGATAAAGTACTTAGTAAATTAGTTTATAATCACTAGGATTACGTTAGTTTCTTGGTTGCCTAGCTATACTAGTGGCAATCCTATAATAAAATCTATTAAGATCTTTGCCTATAGTTACCTTAGTATTAGTAGTGATTTAAGGCTTCTATATAAGTAGTGCCTTCTAGCTACTACGTGCTAGCATACTTTATAGCTAGATATATAGTCTAAAATAGCTTTACTTATTACTAGCTACTAATAGTAATGTTTTAGTAGCTTAAGAGTGTGTTTAGTCCTAAAGTAACCTACTAGCGGATTATTATAGTGTAGCTATAAAAGCTCCTATTATAAGATAGGCTTCTACGAAATAACTACCTAGTCTTTATATATTAGGAGACCCCTTATGCTATATAACTATAGACTAGCTTTTCCCCTCCCTTTTACTTAGGAGTTAACCTTACCTTTACGTTTTTATAGATTTAAATCTTAGTCTTATGCCTTTTATAGTAGTTATGCTAATGGTTTATTTGCTACGAATTAGTAGGGATTTAGTAATATAATAGCCCCCTAAATTACTTATACTATGCTAATATCTTAGATATACACTACCTTCTCCTTAAAATTACTCTTATTTAGCTAACTTATTACTAGATCTATAGTAGCTAACTAGCCTTCTACCTAGGCTACTATTAACTTAGTAAGCTCTAAGACTAGCGCTATACTATAACTTCTTTAATACATTAGTATTTCTTTTTTTACTATATAGGCAGCTACTATTTTCCTTTAAAGCTTTAGTAAGAGTGCCCTATTTAATATAGGTTTGCCCTTATAATTAGACCTTCTTAATAGTGCGTCTATAGGGTTACTTTTCCTTAGTCTATGCTTAATTATAAAATAGAAAGGGCAGAGAAATATACACTATTATACCTGCCTTTTATTTAGCTTTTACTACGTTATAAAGGTTTACAGGTTATAGTAATTTAATAGGACTTCTACAGGTATTTCTATGCCTTTAATATAGTATTACTAGTGTTTAAATAACTTTACTATAGCAAGTAACTCTTAATTAGCTATACTATAGTTATATTTAGTGTTTATAAACTTTCTTAACTAAAAGGCCACTAGATGCTAATGGCCCTTATTATCCTACTAAGATAGGATTCTTACTATTATAAAAATTAAGGTATTTATCTTAATACGCACCGCTTAACTTAGGTTATAATATTAGAGTAAAGGCACTTACTAAAAGGCATCTTTTAGCTAGTTAAATACTAGCTGCTTCTTTTCTTTAAATATAAACCTCCTAGTCTAGATGCTATTTTAACTACCCTTTATTAGTGTGTAAAGGGGTGCTATAATCCTAGAGTATTTGTAAATAAACTATTAGTAGAAGTTATAAAATCTAAGAAATAACTATATATTCTTAAAACTTATTAGCTCCTTCTATTCTTTAATTATATTAACCTAGTAAGTATTTATTAATATCCTATTAATAGAAAGAATAAACCCTAGGAATTTTACTAATTCCTTGTAAAAAGAGCACTTAGAGGGTTTTGTATATAACTCTATTAACTTTATATATTCTAGGACTTGCTTAATATGTTTAGTATGCTTCTCCTTTATCTTAGAGAAGATTAAGATATTATCTAAATACACTATATAAATAATATTAACTAGCCTATAAAGCGCCTTATAGATATAGCTTTAGAAAGTAGCTAAGGCATTAGTTAACCTAAAAGGCATTATAAGGTACTTATAGTGCTTATAATATATGTAAAAGGCTATCTTTTACTTATTACCCTCTTTAATACAGATTTAGTAATATATATCCTTAATATTAATTTTTAAGAAGAAATAAGCCCCTTAGTATTAATTAAGGATCTTTAAAATTAGGGGGAGAGCGTAGTAATTCTTCTGCGTTACCTTATTAAGTTCTTAGTAGTTTATATATAGTTAGAGTGTTTTATCCTTCTTTAGTATAAATAGGATAGGCGCGCCTGCTAGGCTCTTTAAGGGTCTTATCTAGCCTTTCTTTAGGTTATTATTAATATATTCCTAGAGCTCTTTAAGTTTACTTTAGGAGAGAGAGTAAATTAGTTTGTATAGAGGTATAGCCCCTAGTATAAGATTAATTACGTGGTTTGTTAACTTCTTTAATAGAAGGCTCCTTGCCTTATCTAATATAAATATGTCTTTAAACTTATATAGCTCCTCTAGGATATCTTTAATAGTTTTATATGCTTTTGCCTTCTCTTTATCTTTAAGAGGGATAAATTTATCTTTTATTATACTTATAATAGCATATATAATTATCTTATTACACATTACCTTTATAAACTTATAAGGAGTTAGTAGTAAAAAGGCTACCTTTCTTTTCTTAAACTACTATTCTTATAAGTATAAGTAAAGGTATATATGTTTTTCTATAAGTATATATATCCTAATTAATATAGGGCTTCTCTTTACTCTTAGATCCTTATTAATAGCTATATATAGTAGTTTAAGGTCCTTCTTTTTACCCCTTAAGTCTTAGATTATAATAGGTACCTTATAAATACTATATTAGGGAACTATAAGAGACCTTACTACCTTTAGGATAGGCGCTATAGCCTTAGCCTAATTAAGCTTATAGGTCTATGTAAACTAGGCGCTAATAATATTAATCTTAGCGTAACTATTAAGATCCGCTACTATTTTAATGTCTTTTTACCTATAAATAGTAACTAGTGTATAAAATTAGCATCCTACTAGTATCCTAGTGTCTAAGGCAAAGGTAAGGGTATTTACTTCTACCTCTAGGAGTTTCCCTAACCTTCTTACTAGTCTTTCCTTAGCTTATTATAATTATAAAAGAGATACTTTATACTACTATAATTAAAGCACTGTTTTCTTCCTTATAGCTTGTTATTATTTAGATAGGTAGCTAGGGTCTTTTCTTTATCCTTATCCTTATCTTTTTAGTCCCTATTTAGCTAATAGCCTTATAAAAAGTTATATCTTTAATATTAGGGGGCTTTATATAAGCCTTTCTCTTCTAAATTATTTAGCTTTTGCTTATTCTTTAATATTATCTCCTAAAATTATTAGGCAAGTTATATAACTTCTTCTTATGTTAGCCTAGTAATATTTACATGTAAGTTAATATAGTCTTATAAGTTAGGGACTAATTTTATAAAGAACATAAGAGCGCGTGTCTTTTCTAAAGCTTATTTAAGGTGTTTCTTTAGTAAATTTAAGTAAATACTAAATTTAATAGGGCTCTAGCCCTCCTTTTGCTTTATATTCTCTAGCTAAGTAGCTATCTATGCGTTATATCTTATAGAGTCCTTAAGTAATGTAAGGGTCTAGTCCTAGAACTTATCCTAGTTATCCTTAGGGTAATTCTAGCTATTAGCTAGTTATTCTTTAATGTATTAGTTCTATCTTACCTAGTAGTTTATATGTATATAGTTAAGTGTAAAAAGGATCTTTTAGTTATCCTAATAATACTTCTTTTTCGCTCCCTTAAAGGCATAGTTAAGGTTATTAAGCTATATCTTATGCTTTTATAGGTTTATAAGGTATTAGAGTTTTATAATGTTTTAGACCTTAACTTCTTAGCTACTAAGACTTAAGGATATGCTAGCCTTTTAGCCCCTTTTTATTAGCACTCCTTCTCTATAAAGTTATAGTAAGTTAGTAAGTTCCTATTTCTATTCCTATAGTTCCTTAAGTTACTTAAGCTAAGTAATTTACTCCCTAACTACTACCTCTTCTACCCTTATTATAGAGGATTTAGTCTTAGATAGGGTTTTTATAAGATATAGTATATTATTAGCTATAGTATTACTATTATTTAGTAAGTCCTAAGTAATATATAGTATTATTCTAGTAAATTAGGTAGTTCTCCCCCTTATATTACTCTTAGGTAGCTAGTAGGAGAAGCTTTAGAATTATAAGAATAAAGGGATAGCTAGGTAAGAGATATAAGGGCACTTATATATTAACTAAAGCTTACTAGGTCTAAGTGTGTTATACGTGCGAGTTACTAGCTTATAGCTAGTAGCTCGCTAGTGTTACGTGGACCTAGCCTACAGCGTGGTGCACCAGCGGGGTGCATCCGTGTTGTGAGTGGGGCCTCACATATAGTCTTTATTACTAAAAGCTTGCTTTCTAGGACGCTTACCCTTATAATAGCTATAATATTAGGAAGCTTCTAATAGACTTTATTAAGAGATTTAGCTATAATTAATTAATTAAGGTAATAATACAAAGAGTAATAAGTTAAGGAGCATAAAGAGAAGGAGAGAAAAAGGGTTAGAAAGCCTTAAACTATAAGACACTATATATAATAAGCGTTTATACCTAATAAGTAAATAGCTATTAATAAGTAATTTATAACATTAAGGTCTAAATCATAGGAACCACTTAATCTCTATAAATAGGCGTCTTATAATAAGTACTAGTGGCTAATAAAGAGAGAGGTAAAGGTAACTAGTAATAGCTACTAATAACTACCCTTAGATTTAATATAGGCTATAAGAATAGGATTAGGGCCATAGGAACTATTTAATCTAACCTATATCTTACATAAACATATATTCTCTTAACCCTTAGAACCTTTACTTATATTACTCTTACTTCTAGATTCCCCCTTTATTTATACTAATTTAAAAACTAATAGATAGTTCCTATATTCTCTCCTATTATAATAATTATACTATCTATACTAAAACCTTTTAATCTTGCCTAGTAAAATAAAATAGTATGCGAAGTCTATTGTAAATAAGAGTAATTACACTAAAGTAAATAGTAATACTATTGCTTACTTCCCTTATAGTAAGTGCCTTATTATATACTATATTTATATTTTAATATATAGGACTAAAAGCCCCTTCTTTAGAGGAATTAAGGAAGGCACTATAGAAATTAATTTAGTTAATCTCTATAGGTAGTAGCTACCTCTATTTTATCTATAAAGAGACTAGCTATAGCCTTTACTAAGATTTAAAGTTTACTAGAATAGTAATGATTTTAACCTAGTAACACTAATTAGGCTAGGATAGATAAACACATAATAGCGTAGTTATTTAATAGATATTTACGAATTCCTAAGAAAGGCTTATAAGACTTTAAGTAAAGACTAGCTTAACTAGTTTAAGCTAATAGTAATAGGGAGGATTATAGAGCGTGGGCTTAAAGCAATAGTAGTAGTACTACCCTAAACATTTAAAGTTAGTAAGATAGAAGATTTTAATATGGACATATTATAACAATTAATTAGTTTAAAAGCTAGGAGACTCTATACTACCTATTAGCTTATTAATATTAAGTATAGCTATAGTTATAACCCTATTAACCTTTACTTATATATAAGCAATTAACGCCTTATTATAGGATTCACTTTCTTTATAAACTATTAGATTACTTTTGTGTTTAATAGGAGATAAGGATATTTATACTATTTTAATAGCATAGATAAGGGATAAATAACTTGGTTTACTAACTTTATATGCGGATAGAGGTAGATTATATAGCTTATAAATTACCCCTCTGATTTTGAAGTAATTATAGTCCTAGTAATAAAGCAGAAAGGAAACTAGGAATATAGGTATGCATACCTAGGGTTCTTTCTCTAGATAATCTGCTATTAGGTTAGTTACTAAGCAATTAATCTACTATTAGAAAACTAAAATACACTAAATAAGTATAATATTAAGTTTAAATAACTATGCATTTTTAGTAAAGATTTAATTATTAACTAATGGTTTAAGCTATACCTTAAAGACTAGATAGTATTTAATAATATACTAGACTTAAAGTATAGTTATATAAAAGCGCTTAAAAGAACTATAAAAGTTCTATAAGATATAGCTATAAATAAAATTAGGGTAGGAGACTAGTTACTAAGGGAGTTATTATACTAGAAAGATTTTAACCTCTAATATTTAATATAAAACATAATAAAGTGCTTAATACCTTACTTTATTACCTAGACTATTAGTAGAGGACTTCCTATTAGTACTATAGTTATACCCTAGAAGCTTTAGGTTATTAATAAGAGTTACCTAATTAAATAGTATACTAATATAGCAAGAAATAATAAGCTTTGTGTTTAGGATTTCTAGTAGCCTATAGCTTATGTTTTTACTAGTAACCCTAAAGTCTTTAATATTAGTATTTAAGAAATACTATAGGATTAGGAAAGATAAATATAGTAGGACACTAGAGATATTTTACCCCTAAGTAACCTAGGGAAACTAAGATTAAGTAGAAGGGGAAGTTATTACTTATTATAAGTATTCTTATTAGTATTATTATCTATTATTAGATAAGGGATAATGCTATTATCCTTAGCTTTAAAGCTTAATGCACTCTAATAAGGTAAATAAAATTAAATATATAACACTATAGGATAAGCCCTTTAACTATAGCAAGTAGTAATAAGTAAGCTACTATAAATAGATATAAAGGATTAGCTAAGGTTACTATAAGTCTATAGAGTTATTAGGTAAGGATAAGTATATAACTATAAAACCTTAACTAAGTAAGCAGAAGAAAAGATAATTTAGTAACTACTTAGAGATATAGGATAAGCTATAATAATTAATCTCCTTCCTTTCCTTAGGGTATAGAAAGTAGTATAAAGAAAAATCATTACTTATTTGCTAATATTATTTATATATGTATTTATAGTATTACCTAGCTTAGTCCCTTATAGAACATAAGCTAAGATTATTAAAGCCTGCTAGTAAAAGAAGAAATATACCTAAGGATTATTTAATTAACGTAAGACCTAAGAGAAGAGAGTAGTATAGTAAGATATAAAGTATCCTACTATCTATACCCCCTTACTAATATTACTTACCACGCGTTTATAAATACTAAAGACACTAAAGCTCTCCTAAGAAATAAAGAATTTAGGTCTCTAGTTAAGGAGATCTTATTAGTTTTCTCTTTTTCTCTCTTTATTTTATATAATTTTCTTTTTTCTTTTC
Source organism: Epichloe typhina subsp. poae (assembly GCA_030389615.1). Classification (NCBI taxonomy): domain Eukaryota; kingdom Fungi; phylum Ascomycota; class Sordariomycetes; order Hypocreales; family Clavicipitaceae; genus Epichloe; species Epichloe typhina. The sequence continues at coordinate 2,263,300 of CP098316.1, read as the reverse complement.
TTTTACTCTCTCTCTTTATTACCTCTTTACTCTTTTCCTTTTCCTTTTCTATTTTCTTTTTTACTTACCTTAATACTTCTTTTTTTACTATAAGAAGTTTAGCTATATAAGATTAATTAGCCTAGACCTATAAGTACTAGATTAAATAATTCCTTTACCCTTTACATATAATATTAGTTATTAACTATACTTATAAGGCACTTTTAGGTTTTAGTGTGTATAACTAGTTAGGGGTAACTAGTGTATACCTAGGGAGGTGTTATATACTATAAGATACGCGCCTAAAAACACGCAATTATAATAATAAGCGCTAGGGTTTAGGGATAGGGATATTATAATAAGGGATAATAATATTAGTTATCTAGGTAAGAGGATTATTTAATCTATAAAGGGACTAGCTATAGCTAGATTCTTTAATAGTTATTATGCATAACCTAATTCTTATATTTTACCTTACCTTTAGCTTTAGCTAATATTTAACTCTTACTTTAGCTAATATTAGACCTAATATTATAAAAGATAAATTAAAAAGATTTCCCCCTCCTCTCTAATTAAGACATTACTTCCAATCTAATAGACTATTTAATCTAGGATATCTCTATATAATAAGATATTCCTAGCCGTTATTACGATCAATATTATCAAGTTAATTAACCCCTCTATTGTGTGTAGGCTCTAGAGCTACTCGCGATCGTGGGCTAGCATCGTGTCTTTTGGGGTGTTGTTTTCCACTTGACAAAGTATAAAGATAGCTAATAACCTTAAAGAGGTAGTAACCTAGGAAGAATTCTAATTCTAGACCCTTAAAGAGATTAAGAAAGCTAGGAAAAAGTATATAAACTTCTAGAAAAACCTAGAGAATAAAAACTTTCTTTATAATCTTTTAGATAATAAAGATATTAAAATCTAATACCCTACCCCTTTACTACACCTATTAGTCTAATTACTATTAAAGGGATTAATAGACTAATTCTCTCTTTAAAGATTAGCTACTCTAGAAGTAAGGGCACTAAAGAATACTATTTATAAGCACTTATAGGTAGTTCCCCTGCCTATACCTTTGCCTAAGATTATATAGTAGGAGAAACCTAACTATCTTATAGAAGATACCCTTAATTATAATAATTATTAGTAAAATTAAACCTTACTACTTAGGGCTAGTAATATACCCTTTAGTATAGCTTAAAGGACTATACTTCTTACTTCTTAATATAAGAAGAAGGAAGGTTAAAAGAAACTATAACCCTTAAAACTACTACCTTTAAGGCTACCCCCTTAATAAATACTAACTATCCTAGTGCCTTTATAAATATAAAAAGAGGTACCTAAAGAACCTTTAAATACCTAGAGGCTTTCTCTAAAGTAAATTATTAACCTTTTAAAGGTATATCTAAAGAAATAACTATATAGTACTAATAACTATAATATACTTAAGTTAAAACTTTAAATATTTTATAGGAAATATAAAATACTTAATATCTAACTAAAATAAGCTAAATATACTTTTAAGGTTATGCTTAAAGGTAAGGCCTTATAATACTATATAAACTACCTCTTAAAGCCTAGTTAACTATAAGACTTTCTTATACTTATTAAGTATATAAGAGACTAGTTTAAAATAAAGAATATATAGTAAAAATATCTCCTAGAGTAAAATAATACTACCCTATAAGGAATAATAGGTAATAGCCTAAGTAAGTCTATAGTTAATTACTTTAATAAACTTATAAAGAAGCTTACTATCTTATAATATATAAACCCTAAGATAAGTTAAAGTAAGAGAGCACTTTAGAATTAAATTATAAGAGCTTATAGTAATATCCCTAAATATAAAGAAGCTATTATAAACTTACTAAAAAGTCTTTAAGAGTTTTATAAATATATAAGGATAATAATTTAACTTATTAAGGAAAAGAAAAAGAGCTAATAATAATTCCTAACTAATACTATAACCCTAGAGTAATTCTAGACTAGCTAAAAGTATAATAGGAAAGGAAAAAAGGCTTAATACCTATCTAGAAGGTCTTAGAATAAAAAAGGGATCCCTTATATAAGGAAATGCTATATATATAGTAAGGAAGGATACTAGTTATTAAAGCACCTAGAAGAGAACTATAAGAAGGCATTTTAATGTTATAAGAATTACTATCTTATAAATCTTACTAATAACTTATATAATTTATTTCTTATATAATATAAAGGTAAATAAGAGCCTTAATCTCCTACTAATAATAAAATTACTAAGTATATAAAAAGTATTAGATTTAAGGATAGCCCTAATAATACAAATAGGCTAGTACCTATAAGCTTCTTTAATTATAGTATATAGCTTAATAGCAAAAGAATAGTTTAAATCCTTATAAACTAAGTAGCTTTTTATAGCTTAAGTAAGGAGGATTTTTTCTAGTAGAAGCTATCTAATAATGCTCTAGTAATATTTATACTAGGAGATTGCTACTTATGTGTAACGTTCTAAGGGATTATGCCTAATATAAGTGCTATAAAGTTCTCTATAGTAAGGCACCCTTAATTCCTTACTTTATAACGTATAATACTAGAGATATAGCTTAATAAATCTAAGGTAAGGAAGGCTATTATTAGATTTAGCGTAAGAGAGCTAATTCCTACGCTTAAAGTAATTAATATGCTTACCCCTTTTAGGGATATTCTCTTTTAGGTTATCCCTATAAATACTCCTTTCCTTTTATCCTTTAATAATATAGATTAATTATAAATTAACTTTAATATCTCTAAGAATACACTATAATAAGGAGATATTAAAGTCCCTATAATTCGTAAATAAGGGCACGCCTAGATGCTTCTTATATAGAAGGAAGAAGTAGTTACCTAAAGCTACCTTATAGAAGGCAAGCTATAATAATTATATTATTGCTTTAAATACCTATTAATTAGATACTTACATAAGGTTCTTTACAAATTAAGGCATAAAGTTAATATTAAAGCTATTAAGAAGCTAATAAGAAGCTAATAAGGGTATACTACTAATGCTAGATACATATAAATAGCCCTAATTACTTTAAATTTATACTAAAAGATAAGTATACCTTTAACTTTAAGGTTATAGTAAATATCTTTTACCTTCATAGCAATTGCCCTATACTCTATACTATAGATATAGCTATAGCGTTTAATATAGCAAAATTCATAAAGAATATCTTTATAAAGACTACCTAGGAAGCCCTCTAAATATACTAGATTAATATATATTAAGGCCCTCTAGATTTAATTATTATAAAAACTAGTATAAACTTCTATAGTAATGAATTTAGATAATTTATAGCTTTAATATTAATTTTAATTAAAGAAGTCCCTATTAAAGCACACTATAGCATTAGGAAAGTTAAGAGATATTATAAGCCACTCTGTAAGGCTTATAATATTATTAGATGTAAATACCTTATAATACCTAAACCTATTACTTTATAAATAGTAGTAAAGGCCCTAAATAATAGTATAGGCCCAAATAGCCTTATTCTAATAGTCCTTATCTTTAGTGCTTACTTATGCATAATAAGCAAATCCCTACTATTACTAGATATTACATAGTATGTGTTATGAACTGGCCTTATGGCTACTGCGTATAAGCGTTTAGAATAAGAATATTATTCTTACAAAAGAAGAAAGGAATTACACTAGTAGTTACATAGCATCTAGATATATAGTCCCTTATACGTAGTTTATGCATAGTCTATGTAAAGCCTTAACCTAGTTATATAAAGTATATATACTTTCTAGAGCTAGACTTAACCTAAGCTTATAGCTTAAGTCTATAATATACCCCCTTACTTACCCCCTCTTTTCTTCTCTTACTAAAAAGTAAGTATATATTAAATATAAACCCTTATTATATAGCCTCCCCCTAAAAACATATAAGTAGCCTAGTAAAGCTAGTAAGTTACTTAGTAAGGTTATGTCTTTACTATATAAGTCTAAAAAGTTTTTAGTATAGGACTACCTTACCTTACTTTAGCTTTACCCTTAAAAATACTAGCTACTTATTTTACAGCCCCCTACCACTAGCTATCTCCCTACCTTATCTAGCCTCTTACCTTTACCCTGTGTGCCGTAAGATGCGCGCCCAAAAACACGCGATCACGATGACAAGCGCTAGGGTTTAGGGATAGGGATATTATAACAAGGGATAACAATATTAGTTATCTAGGCAAGAGGATTATTTAATTTATAAAGGGACTACTTATAGCTAGATTCTTTAATAGCAATTCACGCACCCTACGAGATTCTTAAGATTACCCTATGTTTGCTTTACCTAAGATTATACTTGTGTTTACTATAAGATAAATTAAGATTATACCCTCCCTTATTTATTTAAGACATTACTTCTAATCTAATAGACTATTTAATCTAGGATATCTCTGTATAACAAGATAGTCCTAGCTATTATTATAATTAATATTATTAAGTTAATTAACCCCTCTATTATGTGTAGGCTCTAAAGCTACTTGCGATTATAGGCTAGCATTATGTCTTTTAGGGTATTGTTTTTTACTTAACAAAACTAGTGAAGAAATGTAGTCTTAAACCCCTAGGACTTTCGCTTTTTATTTAATTTACTATAGACTAAGATTAATTAGAAGCGTACTTTTTTAGCTATAATTTTTAGCTAATACTAAACTATTTACATAAAGACCCCTTTATTTTGTTTTCCCTATAATATAATATAAACTAGAAGCCTAGTTCTAAACCTTAGAAAGGCTAAGGCACTAGTTTAAGACTAGTTAATCTAGAGAAGCTAAGCTAGATTAAAGAAAGGAGACTATATTATATAAAGGCACTAGAAAGAAGGCAGGCTAGTTTAAATATGTACACTATAAACACTAGCTAAGCTATTACCCCCTTACTAAGTGTCTTTAGATATAAGAATATAAAATAGAAACTACTATCTAGCGCTATAAACTATTTAATCTTAAGCCTTATAGCTAATTTTATAATTATTTAGCTATGTATTAAGGTCTTATAGTTAATTATAAGGAGCTATATAATTATAATCCTAGTTTTTACTTATAGGTTATTTATAACTATAAGTATAACTCTCCTAGAAGATTTTTATTAAGAAATTTTCTTTATAATTAAAGCCTTTAGTTAAGTAACTATTTTTCTTTAAGATTAATTAAAAGCATTATTACTAAACTCTATATCTAATTATTTATCTTTATACTCCTATTACCTAAGTAAAGTAAGATTTATTAAGTAACTATATTACCTAAAGAAACTTTAGGAATTACTATTACTTAATACCTTAACTACTAGTAAGGAACTATCTAATCCTAATATAGTTTTAATACTAATATACTTAGGCTTTAATAACTTACTAGAGAAAGCCTTTAATAGTAAAGGAAAAGCCTCTAGACCCCTTAATAAACTTAATGTAAAATCCTTTATAAAAATTCTTAGGGAAATAATAGCTTACTAGATATCCCTTATTATAATATAAAGTAAGTATAATATTTAGTAATTTATAGGAGAAAATATAGCTAACTTTATTAAGGACTTTAAGGCTAAGATAAAGGTAATATATATCCCTAAAAAGAATTAGTAAAATATACTTAAATATAACATTAACCCCTAGGTCTAATAAGTAATTAAGATACTAATAGTATTATACACTTAGGTAGAATTAAAGAATAAAATACTTCTTTAGTTTAATACTATAAGTTAGGATTAAATAGAAAGCGCTTAAGAATAGCTTAAAGACCTTAACCTAATATAACTAAAGTCTATTAAAGAAACCTATTACTAGTTATAGAAGTATTAAGCTTTAATATTAAACATAAACCCTATAGGATAGAGAATTACTATAACTTAGTTTAACTATATTTATAAGGCCCTTTTAGAGTATTTAATCTTAAGCTTTATAAATTAAAAGGGGTTTACTTATAAAGAAATTCTAGTTATAAAGTATAAATTACTTTAGATAAAGCTTAATATATATATTTATATATAACTAAAGCTTAGATATAAGGACCCTAAAATCTCTAACTTAGGAGGGTACCTATTAGATAATACTAAGTCTTACCTAAAGAGTTAGAGACTATTTAATCTACTTACCCTTAGTAATTATTAGACTAGCTAGAGGAATTACCTAGTTTAGGCTAAACCTATAAAGTATAAAAAGAAAAGTATTACCTTTAATAATATAGTAAAAAAGGGTATAACTCCTAGACTAGCTAAATACTAAGATTAAATAGATAATTTAATAAAATAATTAGCTAAGTTAAAAATTATAGTTATAGCCTAGGTAAGGAAGGAAATTAATATTATAAAGTAGCTTAAAAGGAAGTATAATAGTAACCTATAACACTAGTAATAAAATTACTAGCTAAATAGCATTAGATTATTTAATTAAGATAAAGACTATATTTTTAAAATTAATGTAATAGGTAGATAAGGCCGCTAGTCAAACCGTTGCTATTACTATAATAATAAGTCTTACTTAGCCACAAAGTGTGATATATTAGGGTTTAATAAGATATTAAAATTCGCTATTTATAACCTAGCTATCCGCATTTTAGTAATTAGGGATAATATAAAGCGCTAGATAATACTACTTATTTTGCTTTTAAAATTCCTCTAGATTAGCAGCTATATAAGATAGCTAGCTATATTCTAGATTAAATACTTTCTAGATAGTAAGATTACCTATATAATTCCTTAAATTAAGGAGCATAGTCCTTATAGAGAAAAAAGCTAGGATATATTACTAGAGAAATAAGATATATTTAATTAAATAAAGAGCTAGTTTAACCCCACTAAATACTACCTAGAAAGAGAGGTTAAAGTAATATTAATCCTATAAAGAAAGCCCTTAGGTATAGTCTTAGCTATTAAGTTTAAGAAGTTATATATAAAAGAAAAGAAAGTAAATAACTATAATAAAAAGATTATAGCTATTAGGGAATAAGTAGTAAAGTACCTAAGAGTTAAGAATATTATAGAAAAAGATAAATAGGATTACTAAGGCTAAGAGTAACCTAGATAAGGTAATAATACCTTAACTAAGGGAAAGAAGGATTCACTAGGTAAGGTTAAATAAAGGATTTTAAATTAACTATATAATAAAGTTTTCTAGAAGAAACTTAGAGTACCTTTTAGGATATTTACTATATTATACTAATACTAGTAAAGGTAGTTAGTAATAAGTATCTCCTATAAGTAAAAGGTATTAAAGATGTTTATTATTATAATAGTAATATACTAGGGCCTATACCTCCTTTAAGAATATTTAGGGTTAAAATAACTCTAAGACTAATTAATCTAGAAAACTAGATTAATTCTATTATTTAAATAATAAAGAATACTCTTAAAGAGAATAAGAGAAATAAAGTAAAAGCTAGGGCAAATTCACTAAAGATAGCCCTAATGCCCCCGCTAGAAATTAACACTACCCTATAGGAAAGGATCTAAGAAAGGCTTAGAACTTAAGTGTAATAGAATAAACCCTAGTAAAAACTAATTAATTTACCTAAAGTAAACTTTATACTTAATATAATTATAAAGCCATAAGCTATAGTTAACTAGTTATAGGATTTACTATACTTATAAGTTTATCTAAATAACCTTATAAAAGAACTCCTCCTAGGGCTTATTAATATAGGATTATAAGGAAATATAATTACAGAAAGCATAGCTAAATACTTAGGTCTAAAAATCTATCCTATAGATATAATAAACACTACTTTATTCTCCTTATATAGAATTAAGATAATTAAGGAGGTTTAAATAAAGCTATATCTAGGGAATGTCTAAATACCTACTAACTTTTATATTAGCCTAGACTTTATTAATATAAGCCTAATTCTAGGAATACTATTCTTTAGGCTATTATAAATATAGTTTAACTATTTAAGAAGTAGTAAACTTTTTGCCTAGTATTACTTTAGAGATATTATTATTATTTTAAGAGTTATAGGAAGTATCTAATAGTAGTACACTAACATATAGCTAGCCTAGTAACTTACTATTAATATTATTATATTTAGCTATCCTAGAGTAGAGGAAAAGAAGGATTAAATAGTTTATAAAGGTTTAGAAGTAAAGATAAATAATAATAAAGTACTAATCCCTATTATAACTAGAGAAAGAACTAATATCTTCTAAGAAGTTATTAAGAATATAATAGTAAACTATAATTATTAACTTAAAGTAATTATAAAGGATTTCTAGCCCTTAAGATAACTAAAACCACCTAATCTTATAATAAATATAATATATAAACGCAAAGCTAATAAGATTTATTTACATAATAATATGCCTTCTAATAGGTTAACCCTAGAAGGAGACCCTAAATAGAAAATAAAGAAATAGGAAGAAGCAAAATTATATTTAAATATATCTAGGAAATATAATAAGTATATTACTAGGAGATTTAGCAAAAACCTATAAGGTTTTAGGATAACCTAGGAATAGCTAGATTAAATAGTTAAGGGGTGTAAGAATATCTAATATAAGAGAAAGTTAATGTTTTTAAAGAAATTCTTTATAACTAAGAAGTAATGCTAGCATAGGACTTATTTAAGTGTGGAAAAGTTAACCTACTAGTAGCACTACTATAAGTTATTAAGGTTATTAAACATAAGGTATAGCAAGCTAGTTCTATCCTAATATCTCTTAGGTTATAAGGGAAACTAGTTAATCTATTAAAGAAGAAGTTAAAGTATAGGTATTTAGAAGAAAGCCATGGTTTTTATAAGAACCCTTACTTTCTTATTATAAAGAAAGATAAAGGGATTTGCCTAATCCTATTAGCTACTAAGTATAATAAGGTTATAATATGTAATACGCTAATCCCTTAAGAAGCGGAGGTATTTAGTAAGAGCTTTATAATATATAAAATCTTATCTATTATTAATCTTTTATTAGGATATAATTAAGTGAAATTAGTAGAATAAAGTAAAGACATAACTATGATTTTTACTGTAATTAGCCTTTATAACTTTACTACTTACTACAAGGAGCTACTAACTTAGTAGCTTAATTTATTAGGATTATTAGCTAAATCCTATTTAACTTAATCCTTAAAATCTATATGCCCTTCCTAGATAATATTACTATTAAAGGCCTAACTATAATATATAATAAGGAGGAAATTATGCCTAAAATACGTAGATATATAATAGAGTATTTAATTAATATTAATAAAGTTTTAGTTAATATTAAACTCTCTGGTTATATAGCTTTAGTAGCTAAGTTAAAATTCTACTAGAAGTTAGCTAAAATTATGGGATTTATATGCGAAATAAATAAATAAAAACTAACTAAGGTAAAGATAATAAAGATTCTAGACTAGAAAGTTTATTAAGATTTATTAGAAGTGTAATCTTTTATTAGATTAATAGGAGTTTACTATATTTAGGTTAAGTATTATATGTAAAAGGCAAGACTACTAGTAATTTTACTAAGAAAGATAATAGAATAGGAATAGGGACTAGAGTAATAAGAAGCTATAGATGTTTTAAAGAAAGTAATAACTATAGCCCTAGTTTTTATTTTACTTAATCTTAGACTAGGCTTTAGGGAAATTATCCTTATAGTAAATGTAAGTTTACTAAGATAAGGAGTAGTATTACTATAAATTATTAAAGGTAAACGCTATCCTATTTAATATAAAAGTAGTATTTAGACTATTACTAAGGCTAAGTATAACGTAACTAAAAGAGAATGCTAAGTAGTTATTTATATATTAAGAAGGCTATAAATTTACCTCTATGGAGTTCCCTTTATATTAGAAATAGATTTATAAGTCCTAGTACACTAGCTTAATAGAGCTATTAATAATATGCCTAGGGCTCTTATTACGTAATAGATAAGCTATATACTACTATTTAATTTTTTAGTGTAATATATTCCTAGTAAAAAGAATAAAATTGCTAATGCCTTGTTTAGAAAGGGTCTTAAGCTATTAGATTAATTAGATTAAGAAGTTAAAGGAGATATTAAGGACTTTATTAACCTATATCTTAATAGTGTTAAATTAAAAGAAAATAGTAAGAAGGACTATTTGTAAGAGATATAATAGGTAATTAATTTCTTATTTACCCTCTAAAGACTAATTAATCTTAGTGCTAGGGACTATAGGAAGCTTTGTAATAAAGCTAAGAAGTTTTACCTAGAAAATAAATACTTATAGAAAAGACTAATAGAAATTATAAAAGGACTAGCGTTAGTTATTAATATCCCTAAGTAGTAATGCGTAATAGTTAAGGCTATTTATAAAGAACTTAGTTATAAAGGTATTAAAGTAGTTTTCTAAGTAATAAAATAGTAATATTAGTAAAAGGGACTCTAGAATATAACTTAAGAGATACTAACCTGCTGTAAGATATATTAAAAGTTCGCGCCTTAGTGACCTTAAGAACTATCTATGCTAGTTACGCTAGGGAACCTAATAAGTAAGATTTATATTAACACTTAGTATCTTCTAATTAATTATAAATATAAGTATCTCTTAGAAGCTAGATGTAACTTAATAGGATAGGTAGAGGCTACACTAGTTAGGAATATAATAGTACTAGTAATTAGAAAATTCCTATTATTCTTAATTAGTTAGTTTAGACTTTTTTAGTTTATAGTTTATAATAAAGGTCCTAAGATATAAGGAAATCTTAAGGAGGTACTTATAAATATTAGTATTAAGGGAATCTAAATATCTAGGTATAACCTAAAGGTAAATTCCCTTGTTAAAGCTAGACACTAGTCCCTTACATTTGCTTTAGCAAAATTAGAAGGGTTAGATAGCTAATAAGTAAAGCACCTTAATAAAGCCCTTCTTATAGACCACACTGCTATTCACAAATTATATAGGAAATCCACCTTTTATTTAATCTATAAATAGGAACTAATCCTACCCTTAGAAGTTAAATTCCTAACCTAGAGGCTAATTAACTAGGAAGTAATTACTATAAGTTAGGACTTATTTAAAGCTTAAGTCTAAATGCTTAAAAGGAAGGTAAAAGATATTAGGAAAGTAAGGAAGAAGGTATTTAACTTTAGGAAGTAACTTGTAAACTAAACTAATAAGAACTAGGCTACCTCTCTTAGGAAGGATTAATTAAAACTAAGGGATCTTATTCTAGTATATAATATTAGAAGGAATGTTAATATATTTACCACAAAGAAACTTATAATAAGATAAAACAGACCTTTTTGTATCTATAAGCAAGCGCTAGTCTTAGGAGCCTATTATCTAAAAACACTAAATAGGGTTTACCTTATAAAAACTATTTTAAGGGACTATATTAAAAAGTTTATCCTAGATATAGAAGGTTAGTAGACTTTAATAGTAAATATATAGTTATATGCTCCTTAATAACACTAGGTAAGGGAGGAGACTAATAATAACTATAATTAAGAAGTTGCTATAATTATACCTTTAGTAGCTTAATATAATATATTTAATTAAATAGTTAATAAAAGAGGGGCGAGTTTATATCTTAAGGAAGAGGTTAAGCTCCTACCTTAAAGGAGCCTATATTATAGGATTAAGGTATAGCTACCCTACCTAATAAAAGAATAGAAAAAAGAATATAAAGTATATTCTCTAATACACTAATAAGTATATAAGATTAAATATTATTTTTCCCTTTATTTTTATTTTAGAAACTAAGTAAAGTTTTATTCTAATACTAGAGATTAAGTAATTAAGGCATAAGTCTATTAACTATAGGACTACTTATCCCTTTTTCTTTTTCTTTTATTTCCTCTAAATATTATACTATAAACTAAATTTATTTCTCTAAGTTTTCTTTATTATTTATAAATAATTTAGGAAAGGAGAAAGTATATCTATTACTAAGTAAGGAGAGTTATTAGAATTAATAGTGTTTAGATTAAGTAAAAAGGTCTTTACTATATTAATAAACTACTCTTTTCCTAAGAAAGGCATAAGAGCTCTCTCTTAGGAAAACTAAAGGTAATACCTAGAAGTAAAGCGCTATTTATAACTAGCTGCATAAGACTTATTCTAGATATAATTACTATATATACCTTTACTAACCCTAGAAAGCAAAATATAGCTATAGAAAGGAAAGCATATATACTTACTAAAGAAGGTAATATACTATATATATAAGTTTAAGTAGTTAGTATAGAAAATACTATTTAATCTACTAAATATAAATACTAGTAAAGCATAATAACACTTAGAACGCTATAAAAAAGCATATAAGAAGTACTTATTAGAATAAGCTATCTTAGTAAGAATAAGGACTAAGTAATAATATTTATTTTTAATAGTAAGGGCTAAGGTACTATTTACTTTAGTATAGCTTCTTATAAAATCCTTTAGTAATTTAGTTTTTTTATAGTAGTAATTAGATAGGGAGAAGCCCCTTCTAGGGAATTTTTAGAAAGTTAGAGGGTAATTTTAGTATACAAAGAAACACTACTATTACTAATATTAATCCCGCCCTAAACCTAGAAGGCAAAAAGGAACTTATACTACAAAATAGAAGTTATTAGTATTAGCCTAAATATAAGATTAAATAATCTTTAGAATACTTATATAGTCTTTGCTAATAAATAAAGGGAAAAACTTAGTATAGTTAGACTAGTCTATAGTCTTTATTACTAAAAGCTTGCCTTCTAGGACGCTTACCCTTATAATAGCTATAATATTAGGAAGCTTCTAATAGACTTTATTAAGAGATTTAGCTATAATTAATTAATTAGGGTAATAATACAAAGAGTAATAAGTTAAGGAGCATAAAGAGAAGGAGAGAAAGAGGGTTAGAAAGCCTTAAACTATAAGACACTATATATAATAAGCGTTTATACCTAATAAGTAAATAGCTACTAATAAGTAATTTATAATATTAAGGTCTAAATTATAGGAACCACTTAATCTTTATAAACAGGCGTCTTATAATAGGTGCTAGTAGCTAATAAAGAGAGAGGTAAAGGTAACTAGTAATAGCTACTAATAACTACCCTTAGATTTAATATAGGCTATAAGAATAGGATTAGGGCCATAGGAACTATTTAATCTAACCTATATCTTACATAAACATATATTCTCTTAACCCTTAGAACCTTTACTTATATTACTCTTACTTCTAGATTCCCCCTTTATTTATACTAATTTAAAAACTAATACATAGTTCCTATATTCTCTCCTATTATAATAATTATACTATCTATACTAAAACCTTTTAATCTTGCCTAGTAAAATAAAATAGTATGCGAAGTCTATTGTAAATAAGAGTAATTACACTAAAGTAAATAGTAATACTATTGCTTACTTCCCTTATAGTAAGTGCCTTATTATATACTATATTTATATTTTAATATATAGGACTAAAAGCCCTTTCTTTAGAGAAATTAAGGAAGGTACTATAGAAATTAATTTAGTTAATCTCTATAAGTAGTAGCTACCTTTGTTTTATTTGTAAAAAGACTAGCTATAGCCTTTACTAAGATTTAAAGCTTACTAGAATAGTAATAATTTTAACCTAGTAATACTAATTAGGCTAGGATAGACAAACACATAATAGCGTAGTTATTTAATAAACATTCACGAATTCCTAAGAAAGGCTTATAAGACTCTAAGCAAAGACTAGCTTAACTAGTTTAAACTAATAGTAATAAGGAGAATTATAAAGTATAGGCTTAAAATAATAGTAATAGTACTACCCTAAACATTTAAAGTTAGTAAGATAGAAGATTTTAATATAAATATATTATAATAATTAATTAGTTTAAAAGCTAGGAGACTTTATGCTACCTATTAGCCTATTAATATTAAGTATAGCTATAGTTATAACCCTATTAACCTTTACTTATATATAAGTAATTAATACCTTATTATAGGATTTACTTTCTTTATAAACTATTAGATTACTTTTATATTTAATAGGAAATAAGAATGTTTATACTATTTTAATAGTATAGATAAGGGATAAATAACTTAGTTTACTAACTTTATATGTGAATAAGGGCAGATTATATAGCTTATAAATTACCCCTTTAATTTTAAAGTAATCATAGTCCTAGTAATAGAGTAGAAAGGAAACTAGGAATATAGGTATACATGCCTAAGGTTCCTTCTCTAGATAATCCGCTATTAGGTTAGTTACTAAGTAATTAATCTACTATTAGAAGACTAAAATGCACTAAATAAGTATAATATTAAGTTTAAATAACTATATACTTTTAGTGGAGATTTAATTATTAACTAATAGTTTAAGCTATACCTTAAAGACTAGATAGTATTTAATAATATACTAGACCTAAAGTATAGTTATATAAAAGCACTTAAAAAAACTATAAGAGTTTTATAAGATATAGCTATAAATAAACTTAGGGTAAGAGACTAGTTACTAAAGAAGTTATTATACTAGAAAGATTTTAATCTCTAATATTTAATATAAAATATAATAAAGTGCTTAATACCTTACTTTATTACTTAGACTATTAGTAAAGGACTTCCTATTAGCACTATAGTTATGCCTTAGAAGCTTTAGGTTACTAATAAGAGTTACCTAATTAAATAGTATACTAATATAGTAAGAAATAATAAGCTTTGTATTTAGGATTTCTAGTAGCCTATAGCTTATATTTTTACTAGTAACCCTAAAGTCTTTAATATTAGTATTTAAGAAATACTATAGGATTAGGAAAGATAAATATAGGAGAATACTAAAGATATCCTACCCCTAAGTAACCTAGGGGAGCTAAGATTAAGTAAAAAGGGAAGTTATTACTTATTATAAGCATCCTTATTAGTGTTATTATCTATTATTAAATAAGAGATAATGCTAGTATTCTTAGCTTTAAAGCTTAACACACTCTAATAAGGTAAATAAAATTAAATACATAATACTATAGGATAAGCCCTTTAACTATAGTAAGTAGTAATAAGTAAGCTACTATAAATAAATATAAAGGATTAGCTAAGGTTACCATAGGTTTATAGAGTTATTAGGTAAGGATAAGTGTATAATTATAAAACCTTAGCTAAGTAAGTAAAAGAAAAGATAATTTAGTAACTACTTAAAGACATAGGATAAGCTATAATAATTAATCTCCTTCCTTTCCTTAGGGCATAGAAAGTAGTATAAAGAAAAATCATTACTTATCTACTAATATTATTTATATATATATCTATAGTATTACTTAGCTTAGTCCCTTATGAAATATAGGCTAAAATTATTAAAGCTTACTAGTAGGAGAAGAAGTATACCTAAGGATTATTTAATTAATATAAGACCTAAGAGAAGAGAGTAGTATAGTAAGATATAAAGCATCTTACTATTTATACCCCTTACTAATATTACTTACTATGTGTTTATAAATACTAAAGATACTAAAGCTTTTCTAAGAGATAAAGAATTTAAGTCTTTAGTTAGGGAGGTCTTATTAGTTTTCTCTTTTCCTCTCTTTATTTTATATAATTTTCTCTTTTTCTTTTCTTTTACTCTTTCTTTCTTTATTATCTCTTTACCCTTTTTCTTTTCCTTTTCTATTTTCTCTTTTACTTACCTTAATACTCCTTTTTTTACTATAAGAAGTTTAGCTATATAAAATTAATTAGCCTAGACCTATAAATACTAGATTAAATAATTCCTTTACCCTTTATATATAATATTAGTTACTAACTACACTTATAAGGGCACTTTTAGGTTTTAGTGTGTATAACTAGTTAGGGGTAACTAGTATATACCTAGGGAGGTGTTATATACTATAAGATACGCGCTTAAAAACATATAATTATAATAATAAGCGCTAGGGTTTAGGGATAGGGATATTACAATAAGGGATAATAATATTAGTTATCTAGGCAAGAGGATTATTTAATCTATAAAGGGATTACTTATAGCTAGATTCTTTAATAGCAATTTACACACCCTATAAGATTCTTAAGATTACCCTGTGTTTGCTTTACCTAAGATTATACCTATATTTACTATAAGATAAATTAAGATTATACTCTCCCTTATTTATTTAAGACATTACTTCTAATCTAATAGACTATTTAATCTAGGATATCTCTGTATAATAAGATAGTCCTAGCCGTTGTTATAATTAATATTGTCAAGTTAATTAACCTCTCTGTTATGTGTAAGCTCTAGAGCTACTCGCGATCGTGGGCTAGCATCGTGTCTTTTAGGGTGTTGTTTTCCACTTGACAAAACCCTAATCTTATATCCTATCCCTTATTTGCTAAATTTAAGCTTCACTTTAAACAACCCCCTTATTAGCAACTATCTAACCCCTTATTATATAATATGCTACCTTTGCTTGCTCCTAGCTATTATTTATAAATATAAAAAACCCACGCCCTAATTAGAGCCTAACTAATTTATCCTAAAATATAAATATCCTATCCCCCTTTCTTTAAATTTATACTCTTCCTGTTGGTTACACCAAGGTGCCTGCGCAGGTAGGATAATTCCGTAATATTAAAGTCAATAATAGATAGATAGCTAGCTAGGAAAGGGAGAGAAAAGAGGGAAGGTCTAGATAATAGAAAAGTGGGTAAAACCCGTAAGTAGGGCAGAAGAGGGGGTGGCAAATTAATACAGCTAATTACATTACGTGCATTACGCTAGACCTACTATTAGTCCAGTCTTTAGCCACGATTAAGCCGATGAAAATCCGAAGGATCTAACACTAGTAATCTCTCTTTTTATCCGTGGCTAAAGGAGCCTAAAAACGCAATAAAAATTAAATTAAAGGAAAGTATATATAAGTAAATCCCTTAATAGGAATCCGCTGCTCTAATTAGCTATTATAGCATTAGTTAATTAAATTAATCCGTTAGTCCTTGTTAAGGCTCCTGTCCCCTAATATTACAGGTCTCTTTACCTATCCTTTAATATAAATTATTAATTTATTTAAATTAATTAGAGAGGAAAGAGATAAATTTAGCAATACCTTTATTATCGCATCCGCTAGATTATTGTTTCTATTAATCCACCTTACCTTATAGATCTTATGCCTTTTATATAATTAATAAAGGGCTATAATATTAATTATTAGTCTTTTCTCTTTTATTATTCCTAGCTTTATAAGGCATTTATATAATAAAAAGGAGTTAGTATAGAGAATTATAGGAATTTAAGGTATCTTTAATCAGTCTATGATCTAATAGAGAGTTATGGAAATCACGTAGGCAATATCTGCGCCTTAAACCATGCTATATAATTTAGAGGTAAGCGCGCTATGTGTAACTTGCTTGCTCTTTGTTAAGCTATACGTGATAATATTACCTTTCATAATAAAGGTATTATTATCTTATATTATCTTATTACTAATCACAATAATATATCTAATCTATAAGCTTAAATCCTTGTTATTAGTAAGCAATCTATTTACAAACATAAAAAGCTTTACTTCCTTAAGGGTTAAAGGTATATATTATAGTCCTTACTACTAATTCTTAATTTGCTATTTAAGGCATTTATTAAGGCGTGTAATATTATTAGCAAAGGGTTCTTAGTATTAAGCTATGATTAATAGATTATAGGAAGCTTCCGGTTAGCACACAGTTGTAATATAGCTTCCTTAGGCTTATTATTTTATATAATCTTGCTTCGCCATTAGAGATTAAGAATTAACTTCCTTAATCTTCTAACTTTAGCCCTTTTAGGTTAAAATTAATAAGTTATTAGCGTTTTAGGTTAAGATATAGCTATTAAAAATAAGGGGATTCCTAGTAGTTAATTGCTGCTTTTCCTTAGTAGTAAACTTAGCCTTTTAAAGCTCTTTCTCTTCTTTTTAGAAGAAGTTATTATTACTTAGGCCTAATATATTATTAGTTTACATTCCTATAATGCTAAAGAGGTTCTTATTATTTAGCGCTATAATTAATAAGTAAGGATTGTAGGTTAAAGTTATTATATTAAGGTTATCTCTATAATAACAGAAGTACGTTACCTACTAGTAGGTTCTAGCCTTTGTAATCCTGTAAAGAGGTTTAATTAATTTAATTATAGTTCCTTCCGGAAAGAGGTGTATAATTTGTTTTAGCAATCTTATAATAATTAGTCTTATTAGCATTATATATAATTAAGTATATACTTACGTGATATCACAAATCCAAAGGTAAATGCCTCTTCTTCTTAATAATAAAGTAATAGCTACAATAAGTCATTAGCTTGCTTATTATATTATTAGTAATTGCGTTAAGATAAATTCCTTTCCCTTATCATTGTGGCCTTGCATAATAAGGCGAGATTTCTCGTATAGTAAGGCTATTCCCTTGCCTTTAATCTCTCTAACTATACAAGAATCGAAGATTCTGTAGCCTCTATGCTTTGCTAGGTTGTATTTAACGAATTTAAAAATATCGCGAGCTTATAGGGCATTAATCTTAGCTTAATTAGACTACTTAAAGGGTTTTCCTAGGGTTATAATCTTCCCTTCTTAGTAAAGTTAAAGAGCAAGGTTTTAATTAGCTTCTTCTTTTACTATAAGAAATACTATGCTTAGCATCCCTTTAGCTATAACCTCTTAAATAAAGGCCTTGTCTTAGTCTTTATTAATAAGCATGTAGAGTTTAATTAGGCTAATATCCTTTTTAAGATTATAAGTTTTACCTCTCCTTACTTTTATTCCTTTAGGGCAAGGTAATAAGTCTTTAACTTACTAGCTTCCCCTTAGGGTTACCTAGGTATTATAGGCCTCTTTTATTAGCTTCTTTATGCCTATAAATTAGACTATAAGGGCTTTTCTTAGCCTTCCTTGCTTTCTCTTTAGTAGTATCTATAGTTTTTCTTTTTCTTCTATTACTAATTCTTTTTTAGTAGTAGTGGTTAGTAGTATTATTATAGCCTTCTCTATGTCTTAAGGCTTTATCTCCTACTACTCTAGCCTCTTTATAATATATAGGTCTTTATAATAAGGCTTTATTACCATAAAGCGGAATTTCACTAGGCTATAGGGTATATTAACTATGTAGGTCTCCCTATTAGTAGTAATTAGCTTATAAGGGCTATGCTAGCTACCCTTCTCTCTTTACATACGTATATTAGCCTATAGAGATAGCTAATATATAGGCGCTATATTAAGACTATTCTAGGCTCTAAGGGTATTATAAACCTACTATAAAGCTATGTAGTGGTAGACCTTATTAGTAGCCTTCTAAATTACTTTAGCGTGTTAAATAATAGAGATACTAGGTAGTAACTTATTTATTATCTACAAGTAGGCTTTAAAGACTAGTAAGGTTAGTATAATTTCTTTAGGGCCTATAGAATTATTAATAGCTTTAATAGCTATTTAGAAGTGCTATTCTAGTATTAGTTCCACGCTAATTAAGTTAGTAATAATATTATAAGCCTAGTGTAAGGGTTTGTAATATCTTTTAACCTTTCTAATGCTATTATAAGCTTTAATTAGTATCTTATTAGTTTTAATTAATATTAATTAAGCGTAATATTTAAATTTAGCGGAAGTAAAGTTATTACTAGTATTATAGACTATTTATTCTAGAGGTCCTAGATAGGTATTAATCTAGCACTCTTAGATAGCGTCCTAGATGTCTTAAGCCTTTTGCTTTTTTAGATTAAGGAATTAGGCTACTTAGAACGAAGTCGCTGAATTAACAATATAAAGCACTAGTTAACTATTAATTTACATGATATTAACGATGATCTTGTAGTTAAACTTGTGGTTATCTTTGATTATGAATTTAAATTAACTAGGGGCCTTGCTATGTATTTAGTAATAGTGGCAGACTTTGGTTAATTTCTTAATTACCTAGCGTTTAACTTTATAACTAGCTTATTAAAGGACCTTTATAAGTCATTAAACGGAAGGGTAACTAAGCTAATGATATAATTAACGGATATCTCCCTCTAAGAGATAAAAGGTAACTGTTTCTTTTGCCTCTAGTAACCACTAAGGATAACCCTATTGTTATACTATAAGCATAGTCTTATTACCTTAAATGAGTATATTTATAAGGTTATTAATCTTAACCTATATCTTATCTATATTAGTAATTAAGAAAAGGAAGGGAGTAGCTATATTAAGGATATAAAATTTAAGCTCTCTAAGTTCCATAAGTATATAGATAATGCCTTTTATAACTGCTAATCTAGCACTAAATGTAATAATTTAAGGTTCATAGGGGATTACCTTTAATAAACGCATTAATCTTAGTAAAGCTTTTACTTATGCCTCTCCTACACTTAATTTTCCTATAGCGCTAGTATTAGGTATAATATCTCTAAAGACTTCTTTAGAATAGCGTTCTTTAAAGATATAATAAAATAAACCTTTATTATACTTTTGTGGTTTATAAAGCTCTTGCTTAAGGAATATATGTTAAAAGGCTTAATTATTTAGGGTTATAAGGATATTAATGTTAGTGGTGTTATAGTTAGTTTATTATCTAGAGCAGAAGAATTATGTAATACTTAGATATGCTATTAATAGTAGCTTCTCTACCTTATTATTATTATTATCTTAGGCCTTTATATAGGCTATAAGATATAGTTCCTAATTCTAACTAGAGTTATTATTAGGTTTGTTATTATCTTACCCTTTATAGGAGGTAAGGAACGCCTAAAATCTCTTCTCTATAGGGGTTATATAATATATTTTACTAGCCTACTAGCGGTCCTTCTCTTTCTAATATTCTTTAGTAAAGTAGTTAGAGAACTAGTAGCCGCTCTTACTACATATAAAGCAGCGCTTAGGGCTTAGCCTAGGGCTTTTTCTATAATAACTTCCTCTGCCACAGGATTATTATCTATACTAATAGTTAGTAAACATAGCCTCTAGAGGGTCTTCTTATTAGTACTAAAGGTATTAAGAGGTCTTCTTATTTAATTCCATAATAGTAATTACTTTATAAAGGTCTTTAGTAAGACTTTCGAAGCCTAGGGAGTGTATATATTTAACTATCTAATATTTAGGTACACTAGCTATAGCATTTAATGCCTGCTTGTAGAGCTTAGTATTTACTATGTTAGAAGGGTATAGCCCTTTATGAATCTTCTTAAGGTTTAATAACGTAATCTTAAGGCACTTAAGCTTGCTTTTATTAGGGTTCTTATTAATTATATTCCTTAATATTATGTTACTTCACTTACGATAATAGAATTATTAGTTGCTTTCCGTTTTAAAGCGTTAATAAATATAAGTAATTATCTCTTTATAGGAGTAGTTATTCCTAAAGAGGTAATTAAGGTAATACTATTTAGTATTACCTATTAATATAATAGGAAAGGCCTTCTAATAATACATTCAAGGGAGGTTAATCCTATTACACTTGTTCTTAAAAAGCGTAATCTTTAGCATTAGGAAGTCATATAGCTTCCCGCTATAGCGATTACTATCCTTATATATCTTTATAAGCTCTAAGATCTTCTTTATAATCTAATCTTTAGAGGGGAATTATTATAAAGGCATAATTTGTTATAAATAATAGTCTATAAGTTATTATAGATAATAATTATTAGGATAAAGCAATTAATTAGATTAGGATTGTTATAAGGGCTCTTAGGGAGGTTTAGGGAATTATTAGGGTTAAGGAAGGTGGATTTCTAGGGTAGGTAATCGGGTTTAGGGCTAAGGCTTTAGTGGTTTAGAAGATTATGATTTTTCCTATAACTAAAGAGGCATTAAGGTTTAGTAAAGTACCTCTTTAAGAGATACTAGGATTAAATATCCTAGGCCTTGTTTAATAAGGACGCCATAATCTTATAAGAAATTATATAGCTCTCTAATAATATCCTTATTTACTCTTTTAAAGGTATCTTTAGACTAGCCTTTAAAGTCTTCTTAGAATAACTCCTAGAGGTTATTATCTCTCTAGCCTTAATGCTTGCTAAGGTTAATAAACCTTATAATCTAGTTATTAAGTTTAGGTTATATAGCAGTCTTTAGGTCTAGTTTAATAGGCTCTTTCTAGTCTTTTATAAGGTTATTTATAAGCTATTATAGACATACTAGTAGTTCACTCTTTTATAGTCTTTTAAAAGGAATCATTTAAGCCTTACTATCACTAGCAGTAGCCCTTCCTCTTATAGAAAGTCTAGATTCTGATTCTGCTATCTTATAATATCTAGGCTATAAAAGAAGGTCTAAGGTATTATTCTTTTGCTACTAATTAAGCTTATATATTTGCCTATTACTAGGGTTTTCTTTTACACTTTAGGAGCGTTATTACTTTAATAAAGCTAGGAAATCACGAAAACATGGAAAATCATAAAGAGGGGAAAAACAGTGGAAAAAGTAGTAAAAGTAGTAATAAGAATAAATTAAATTAGGGTTAAGTAAAGTAATAGAAGTGCTAAAAGTAACTAGAAAAGCACTAGCAAAAATAACATAGAAGTAATAAAATTACTACTTCCTATTTTATATAAAAAGAGAGAAGGAGATAATCTCTCTTGCTAATAAGTATAGGGCAAATAACACTAAGAGTAAAGGGGGTAAGAAACAAGTAGTAAATGCTTGTAGAGAGGGATTAAAGGTTTATTAGAAGAAGGTAATGTATTAAGAGAAGTTATAGGTGATTTAGCTAGCTTAGCTAAGGTTATTTAATGTTAGGTTCGAAATAAATGCCTTATAGTAATAGATTTAGTTAGTTAGTTAGTTTTCTCGTAATAGATAATAAAATTAATAATTAATAATAATATCCTAGATAAATATAACAAAGTTATATCCTATAAGCCTAAGGGTTAATAAATTAATTCCTTAGAAGCCTAATAAGCCTGTAACTAGGATTCTAGTCTCTTCCTTTAGCACACTTATATAGTCATGCCTCTCTATTATAATAACTATTAATCTAGCATTACAAGGGGTAGTGGCTATAGTGTCTATAGAAATGTTTTTTCTTATAATACCTAACTTATCTATAGTTATGAAGTTAATTACTAATTAGTATTAGTTATACTAAGGTGCCTGCGTAAGTAGGATAATTCCGTAATATTAAAGTTAATAATAGATAGATAGCTAGCTAGGAAAGGGAGAGAAGAGAGGGAAAGTCTAGATAATAGAAAAGTAGGTAAAACCCGTAAGTAGGGCGGAAGAGGGGGTGGTAAATTAATGCAGCTAATCACATCGCGTGCATCGCGCCAGACCCACTATTAGTCTGGTCTTTGGCCACGATTAAGCTGATGAAGATCCGAAGGATCTAACACTTCCCTCTCTATATTATTATAAATCCTTTTTTTATATCCTTCCTATCTTTATTTATTAATCTATCCCTAACTATATAGCCCCCTTCCTATATTTAGTTTACTCCTTATTATAAGTAGTATTATTATTACTACTAACTAACTTACTTCTAGCATACTTCTTTCCTTTCCTTTACTCTCTCTTACCTTACCTAAGGGTACTTACCTTAGTAAATATATTTTAGAAGGAAACTCTAGTAATAAAGCCCTTTTTAATAATAAGAAGTATAATTTCCTATATAGTCCTTATATAAATAATCTCTAGAATAAGGGTAAATATATCTATACCCTAGGGCTAAACTAGGCCTATACCCTATGCTATACTACGCGTTATATATATATCTAGGAGACACACTTATATAGCACTAACCTAAAACTCTATTATATCTTTAAGTATCTTAAGACCCTTTTAGCTATAAGTAAAGCTATTAAGGCTTTAGCTATGCTATAGTTTGCTAATAGTAAGGGGTAATATGCTACCCTTATAAAAAATTTTATTTACTATTATAAATATTTTAATAGCATACTTACTATAGCTTAAATTAATCTAGCTAAGGCCTAGCCCCTAGCTTCTTCCCCTATAAGTATAGCCTACGCCTAAGGTACCTTTAAGGTATAGTAACTAATACTTACCTAGATAATACTTACTTACTAAAGTTATAATAACCTAGCTACTAAATTCTTCTATAGTATAAAAACTATAAATAATAACTTAACCTAGTCTATCTCTGCCTAGGAGGTAGGTAATGCTTAAGTTTAATAAATAGCTAAAACTATTATAAAGCTAGCTTATACTATCACTAAGACTTACTAATAACATAATAATAATAATAACACCCCCTCCTTTCTAATTACTTTATATTATAGTAAAATCTTAGCGCTAAAGTACACGCACACTAAATATAAGCTAGGCGCCTTAATTTTTATAGCTAAATTAAAATATACTCTTTTAGGACTATTATTTATCTATATATCTCCCTATTATAATTTAAATTAGTTAAGTGCCTTTATATATATTATGCTTTCTAATAGCTCCTATATTAGCTAAATATAGCCTTTCTATTTAACTAAGACATTCTAATTTAAACCCTTACCTAGTGTGTTTTTAGCTATAAGGATTTCCTTTACCTAATACTCTATAAGATTATTATTAGCATTTATTATAATAAGTTCTAGTAGTAAATATTTATTAGCTAGTCTTTAACTTAGTAATAGGTTATTTACTACATGCTAGACTAGGTTAATATAAAAGATAAAATACAGTCCCCTTAGAATATCTAATTTAACTATTAAAGGTGTAAAAACCTTAAGCACCTTATATTTAGCTATAACCTAATCTAACTTCTTATAGGAATAGTTTATCTTAATATTACAAAGACTAAGCTATATATAGTCCCTAACCTAGAATTATTTTACTAGCTTATAACTACTATTTATATTCTCTTACTATTATTACTAGATAAAGGCTATTATAGCTTATATTAAATCTATGCTATCCTTTAAATATTATAGAAAGGCTTAAGCCTTTCCCTTTACTAATATAGTAAACTACCCTATAGGGGATAGATCCTAAATTATAGCTATATTAAACCTATAGAGTGCTATATTTATGCTTATCCTAGTTACTAACAAATCCCTATTATTTAACACTAATTAGTAAGCTAGTAGGTAATCTAGCTATTTAAACTAGGAGAAAGATAGTATTACGCGTAGTATAGCCTATACTTCCTAGTTAGCCCTTTCTATGCCACTATTTATCTAAGGGTAATATATAGTAAAAAGTAATTATTATATACTAACTTTACTATAAAGCTTAGTCTAGAAATTACTAAGCTAATCTAACCTATAGTCTATAATAATCTATATAAGGAACCTATAAAACTACCACTAGTAATATTTAAATTATTCCGCGCAAGCCCTAGCTTCTATTAATATTATTACCTTTAACTAAACGTACTTTAATAGATAATTAGTAATAACTATAAGAAACTATAGCTAATCCTATGTTTCTACTAGTAGGTCTATTATAAAGTTAATAAATATTTATAACTAGTACTTATTAGGTAGCGGAATTAGCTTTAATAAGCCTTATTATAATTACTAGCTCTTTTGCCCTTTATAGTAGTAGTAATTCTATATAAATTAGGCTATATCCTATAATATACTATCCTAATAGAAGTCCCTTTAAAGTGCCTTAAAGGTTATATTCTAGCCTAGGTAGCCTAATAAGGGTAAGTTATAGACACACTATATTAATATTATAGTTAATAGCTTTTACTTAGGAACTTATGTTTATCCTTAAAATTATAGCACCCCTTTTATACTAATCTAATAGTCTATAATCTATTCTTTAGTGTTAGTAGCGTCTAGGAACTTCCTAGCCCTTACTACTACTATATTAACCTATAACTTATAAGCTTTATCCTAAGCTAAAGACTAATCCTATAGAGACTAAAGGTGCTTATTTATAAACATAGATATACTAGTAGGTAAAGTCCTTATTATAGTTAGGTTATTATTAGGGCTACCTCTATTTATTACTATAATAGGCTTAAGGTATATATATAGCTATCCCCCTTAAAGGAGAATTTTGTAAGGCTTATTACTAACTAAATAATTAGTGCCTTTACCCTTTCTATTTCTAGCCTATTAGGATAGCACTATAATAATATATTTAGTTATTTTACTTAAGTGCTTAGTCTATAATATAAATAGAAATTAAATAATACTAAAGTCTCTACCTACTATACCTAATATTCTAATATCTCCCTTAGTGCTATAAAGTACTTAAGGTTCTTATAGTTTATTAGTATTAGAAATAGTTTACTTATACTCTATAGCTTTACTAACTATACCTTAAGATAAGAGATAATTACTAGTAGCTCCTTATTATAGATTATATAATTTTACTAAGTAGCCTATAATTAAGCTAAATAGTAGGCTACTAGATATAAAATACTATTATTACTAAACTAAGAGAGACACCCCCTAAAGCTATTCCTAAGTAATTTACCTCTACTAAAGTATTCCTTTTAGGATCCTACTAAGCTAGGATTAGGTATAATATAAAAGCTAACTTTAATACCTTAAAAGCCTTATTACACTTCTCTAACTAGTAAAATAAGGCTCCCTTCTTTATTAAGTTAATAAGGGGGCTTACTATATCTAAGAATTTAGTATAAAATTATAATAAAAGTTAGCAAAACTAAGAAAGCTATAGATACCCTAGACCTTAGTTAGTGCCTCCTAATCCTAAATTACTATAATCTTCTCCTTATTTAGATAAATAGCCTTCCCTACCTAGATAATAAACCTAAGGTACTTAACCTCTTTAGTTATAAAGATATACTTTTTAATATCTAGGTTTAGACTAGCTTATTATAGTCTAGATAGTATACCACAGACTTTTTATATATAATCCTTTTATAATCTACCTAAGTATATAAGCATATTATTAAGATATATAGTAATATAATTACTAAGGATACTACTTAATATACTATTAATATACCTCTAGAAAGTTACTAGTGTGCTTACTAACCTAAAGGGGTATACTAGCTATTTAAATAAGCTAAACCTTATTTAAAATATAGTCTAGTGTTCCTTACCCTTAGTAATATGTATATAGTAAAACGCTAATTATATATCTAGCTTTATAAACCACTTTACCTTAGCTAAAGAATGTAATATTTCCTTTACTAGTAGTAATAGGTAATAGTCTTATTTTATAATCTTATTAAGCGTGTAATAGTCTATGTAAAACCTCTAACCCTTACTAGGCTTTTTACTAATAATACTAGGGCTATTACTAATAAGAAGCTTACTTAAATCTAACCCTTATTTATTAAGTTTATTACTTATTTCTAGATTTCTAGTAAATACTCCTAAGGTATGTTATATAAAGGTACCTATAGTAAGTTAGGTTTATTTCTATTAGTATTACATTTTAGGTAAATATAATAGTTTAACTTTCCTTAGTGTAGTAGTAAGGCGCTTGCTTTACTTTCTAGAAATAAGTCCTTAAAGTCTTATAATATTTCTAGTAAGGAAGCTAAAAGCTCCTTCTTTATAAGCTTTAGGGTTATATTAATCTATAAGATAAATATAATTTCCTATAGGCTTATAGTATAAAGCTAGATATTCTCCCTCTATCTCTTTGCCTATTATATTATCCCTATAAATATTAAACCTAGAATAAATACTATAGGTTAGTTAACCTTTCTATTAGCTATAGCCTATATAAGTAGCCTATTAGCTAATCCTATATATACTTACTATCTTGCTATATCTAAGCTAATTTTATTTTATTTTATTTATAGTGTACCTAGGATTAGTTATTTTGTTAGTCCTAGGATTATATATGCTATAATTAGTATTTCCTATCTATCTAAATCTAACTAAAAATAAATAATATGTAAAATATATAATTATTTCTCCTAACTCTCTTTTCCCCCTTACTTTATACTAATAGCTATATAAACTAACCTTTTAGTTAGAAAAGGGAGGCATTTTAACCTAAGCTTTTAGATAAGGTATTTACTTATAGTAGTATAGTAGTTATAACTTATATTAACTTAAGTATTTATAAAGGTAGTCTTATTAATTAAAGTAATGACTAAGAAAGGAATTAAGTTTATATTACTCTAGATTTCTTTATAGTTTTTATTAGTAATAGCTATATACTATAAAGCCTCTCTATACTTCCTTTCTTTATCCTTAGTTAAATAACTTAATAATAAGGTTACTTTTTTCTAACTAACTTACAGACTTATTATCTAAGCTAATAGTAAGTACTTTCTTTATATTATAAGTATTTATAAAGAACTTCTTTTATAAGTAAATAATAAGATATAATAAGTATACTATAGTAAAATACTTAGAGAAGCTATATTATAAACACTAGCCCTTATTATAGTATATATTAAGTATATCCTAAGTAACTTACTTAGTATACTTACTA
This sequence comes from Epichloe typhina subsp. poae, assembly GCA_030389615.1. Taxonomy (NCBI): domain Eukaryota; kingdom Fungi; phylum Ascomycota; class Sordariomycetes; order Hypocreales; family Clavicipitaceae; genus Epichloe; species Epichloe typhina. The sequence continues at coordinate 2,235,178 of CP098316.1, read as the reverse complement.
CCCTTTTATTACCTAACTTTCAGTATCCTATAGACTTTCTAGAACCTTACTAAGTCTTTATTATGCCTATAGAGTAAATATCTATTATTAGTATATCCTTATCCTATGCCTTAGCCTTAATTAGGTTAGGCACTAGATTACCTTATTTCTATATGTAATGTTTTTCCTCTAGTTAGTAAGATTTAATATCTAGTGTAATGCTTTAATAGTAGGCTATTACTACTATATAATTAGCCTAGGGTATATCTTATTTAATACTATAGTCCCTTATTTACTTATTAAGTGCTATATATAACTTAAATAACTTTACTAAGTTTACTTACCTAAGCCCCCTAGCTAAGGCTAACTTCTATTTAAAGTAAATATAGAAGTTACTAAACCTCTTATTTTATTATTATATTAACTAGGTAAGTTTTATAATAGCTATTTCCTAGCGGTAAGGGTTATTAAATATCTCCCTAGGTAATTAAGAAGTCTAGATAAATAAAAGTCCTTTAAGTAGCCTTTCTTAAAGAAAGGTATAACTTATACCTAGACCTTAGGTAATAGGTTTTAGTAAATAAAGTATTACTAATCCTAATTATTACTAATAAACTCCTTATTTACTAGTAGCTTATAAGTTATAAGGCCTTTCTAAGCTATAAATAAAACCTTATTACTATTAAAGGGGGGCCTATAAGTAAGGATTTTTACTTAATCTAGATTAGTATAGGTGCTATATTTTATATATTAGCTAAGTACTAAATTTATTTTACTTACTATTTTACTTATTATTATAGGAGTGCTAGCTTATTAGTGTTTATTATATCTAGTAGTAATAGCGTATTTACTAGATAGGTTATTTTTATAGTAAAGAATAATATATATTATAAACTAGCCTTATAGCTACTATATATAAGCGTTTAGAATAAGAATATTATTCTTATAGAAGAAGAAAGAAATTACACTAGTAGTTATATAGCATCTAGATATATAGTCCCTTGTGCGTAGTCTGTGCATAGTCTATGTAAAGCCCTAACCTAGCTACACAAAGTACGTATACTTTCCGGAGCTAGACTTAACCTAAGCTTATAGCTCGAGTCCATAACAGTATGTAATTATAGTATAAAAGGCTACTAAAGAAATTAAAAGGCTTTATGCTATCTAGAAGGTTAATAAAGCCCTTACTATATATAATAGCCTAGATATATTAAAAACCCTTAGCCTACTACTTAGATTAAAGGTCTAAGTCTAGTAAGAAAGTAAGGGATAGAAAGGCTTATATAAGCTATTAGCTATAGATAAAGAGAGCTATATACTTAACCTCCCTAGAGGCCTAAAGACCTTTAGATTAATCTTTATTAAGCCCTATTATAATAATCCTAATAAGGAGCTATAGGTAAACTAATAGCTAATAAAACCTAATAAGGAGGAAGAAAAGGAAAAGCAAGAGGCCTAAGATAAGAACTTAGCGCTAGTAATACCTCCGAAGCGTGGGCGTAGAAAACCCTAAAAGAACCCCCTAGTAATACCCTAAGAGACTAATGTTTTCCTATTAATAAAGAAAGTTAATAACCTTACCTTAGTAATTAAGCTATATAAGAAAGGGATTATTAAGACCTTAGAAGAATTATTTAAGAAGTTAATAAAGGTAAAGATTAAAACCTTAATTAAGCAAGAAGTGTTTAAATTTATTATATTTAATAAAAAAGAATATAGTAAGCTTTAAATCTTTAATTCTTATATTATTAACAAAATTAAGAGTAAGATAATAAAACCCTATAAAAAATCACGTCTTATAATCTAAGGATATAAGAATAAAGGGAAATAAACTATCCTTACATAGGCCCTAATGATTTAATAAGTAAGTTAATGTCTTATTCTCGTAATAGCCCTATTAGTAAGGCTAAGGAAATTCCTTATATAGCTATAGGATATTTACTAAGCATACATATAAGTATATATATTACTAGAGTAGCTAATCCTAGCATGCTTACTAATTTAAATATAGCACCTTTACCTACCTAAAATAATTCTAAAGGTTATTAAGCCTTTTTATAGTATTATAAAAGCTAGAACACACTAGTAGGTTATGTATTATAAGTATTATAAAGAGAATCTCTAAATAGAAACCTTTATATACAATCCGTGCCTGCTTATAACTATAAAGGAAAGCCTTAATTTTACTTATGTTAGAATATAAACTAATAATACTATTAGCCTCTTAGATAAGAAGTTCTCTAAGAAGGAGGAGGCTTAGATAGTTACTACTAGCTTTAATATAAAGCTAAAGTAATTCCTAACTAAGGATAATTCCCTTATGTTTAATAAAGGCATTATTACACTAGAGAATAATGCTATTAAGATTTAGTAGAAGGAATAAAGTAATAAGCTAGATTTAGTTCCTATAACTAATTTAAAGCGTAAATATATTAAGTAAAAAGCATAAAGCACTTATATTACCTTAATATGTTAACTAGAAGCTTATTTTAATCTATTTATTATAGCATAACACTAAGAGCTAACCCTAGAGAATATAAAGGCCCTTAATTATTGCCTAAAGTAGCAGATAGACTACCTAAATAAAGGCCTAATATTTATTCTAATAGACCTTAAGAAAGTAAAGCTCTTTACCTTTATAAATAAATCCTTTGCTAATAATAAGGACCTATTCTTATAACTAGGATATATAATAATTCTAGCTAATAAAGACTATACTAATAGCAAATTTATAATTAAAGGCAATATTATACACTTTAGCTTAATAAAGAGTAAGAGAGTAACATAAAGTATGCTTACCTTAGAAGTCTATAGCATAGTAGCTAGTGTTAATATAGCCTACACACAATAACTCTAAACCTAGTTACTAACTAACTAAAGCTTTTAATAATCCTAATTATTACATATATAAACTTATACTCTTTATATAAATACCTTATTAAGCTTAGTATAATAAAGGAGAAACGCCTAATAATTAATATTATAGCCCTTTAGTAATTATATAAACACTAAGAGCTTTGCGAGATCTAATAGATTAATAGAGAAAATAACCTAGCTAATGCCTTAATAAAGGCATTACTTAATAAGGCCCTTAAGAGCTTTATCTTTACTAACTAGATAACTATCTAGATAAAGGGATAGGTTACTTATGTATAAAATACGTATAATAGGAGAGATAATCCTCTAGGAGGGTAACTATACTTACGCTAGCTATTAGACCCCTCCTAGTAAATTATAGAGATTAATAGTAGTATATAGGAGAAGGAAAATATTATTTATATACTATAGCGTAGATAATAGTGTTATTTTAAGGAAGAAAGGGATTTAGAAGAGACTTACTTATCCTTATATAGGCTTATAGGTTAAGTAAGATTATTCTTTTTCCTTTTATTAGCTATAATATACCCTAACAGGCTATAAGGTTTCTTTCTTATTTTCCTTATTAATTAAGTTATTAATTTGTTATTCCTTTTTATTTCTATAATTAATATTGCGTGTTAATAATTATATTAAAAGAGAGAGGTTCTAGTGTTAGAACAAAGGTAATATTAATTACGCAAGTAGTAGCTATAATTACCTAGCAAAAGCTTAGGCTACGCGTAAGCCTCGCACATAACCTATAACCTAGCCTTATAATTAGCTAGGAATTATAGGGCTACAAATACGTAACCCCTTTTACCTCTAGTATCATGGCTTTTAGTTTCTGACTTCTCTTTTACATAACTAACATATAACGTAGCCTAGAATAGTGTTAGGAGCACGGAGGCTAGGGAGTTAGGGATAGAATAGTCACATAATAGAACCCTTAGATAAGCCTTAGGTTATGCGAATAACTAAGTAGCTATTAGATAGCTATATATATATAGTAGGGTATTTAAATAAGGACTGCTTATAAGGTATATAGGAGGTTAGAGTTTAAGACTTTTATATACTTACCCCTAAGTAATAGCTCTCTAGCTATAACTAAGAACCTTAGCCTTTACTTTATTTATATCTCCCTAATTTAGTTATAATAAGTTAAACTCTTAAACCCTTTAAGGTAAATAGACTATTAGCTAGGTTTAAATATAAAGAAACTATAGAATATTTACTTAAAACATACTTATATTACCTAGTAAGGGAGATATAAACCTATAGTGCTTAGGAAGTAACTTATATACCTTAACTTTAAGGCTTAATAATAAAAGAATATAATAAATACTACTTAACCCTAATTAATATAGTAATACTAAATCTAGGAATAATAATAACCTAGATAAGCTAGAGCGCTACTATAAGGTTATATAAGCCTAGCTATAATATACTTATATAAGGTAAAATATTATAAATATAAAAGCATAGCTTAAAGAAATTAAGGTAAACCTATAATTAGCTAGATTAAGTAGAGGACTTATAATTACCCCTTAGATACTTATACTAATTAATCCCTTATTCCTAGCCTTCTTACCTAACCTTAACTTTATAGTAAGTGTATACTTATAGAGCTTTATAAAGATATAATATAAAGTACTAGTATATAAAGGCAATACCTATAAGAATCTATAGGCATACCTAGCGGATTTAAATATATTATTTTAGTTAAATCTAAGAACCTTTTATAATAATAAAACTAAGGTAATATATACTAGTAGCTACCTAGTAAATAATATAAAGTAATAATAAATATATTATATAATAGTAAATAAGTTAGTTAATTACTTAGCTTATTCTTAGGATAAATTTATATTCTAGTTAAACCTAGAAGTAATAAATAAAGATATAAAGTGCTTAGAAGCCACTAGGATATTACTAAATCTAAGGTAAAAGAATAACTAGTCTTTCTAGTCTTTCTTAAGACTTTAAACTAAAGTAAAAGCTAAATTACCTAACTAAATCCTTATATACTTAAGGATAGTAATTTTCCTAAATAGCCTAAATAATACTATAAGGAAGTATATAGTTAGCTAGGAGTTCCTAATATCTTAAAGCTACCTATAAGAATAAGGTAAAAAGGCTAAAGTTATAATAATATTTATATTAAATAATTATAATAAAAACTATAATAATAAAGAAAATAGAAGAAAGAGATAATACTTTAGCTTCCTTATAAATAACTTATAGTAAAACTTATAGTAACTAAGTATAGGTTAAAGACTATTTAAGTGCTATAAATATAGTAGTCCTAGATATAGTATAAATAAATATAAAGTAGTAGATTATTTAATTTATAAAAGTAGTAGGTATATAACTAAGAAGTATAAGAATAATAATAATAAGACCTTAGACCTTAATAAGATTCTAATTAAGTTAGCATAAGCCTAGGATAATAGTCTTACTATAGAGAAACCTATAGATAAGAGAATAAGAATATAAGTGTCCTTATAGTAAGATAACTACTAGTTAGCTATGCTAGCGCTATTTAATATAGGCGTAAAGTATTTAATAATTTACCCTAAATTATTATTAAAATAGAATTAGAAAAACATAGAAAAAACAAAGATAACACTAGAAAGTATAAGTAAGAATAAAATCCTATATAAAGGAATCCTATGTAAGCTAATTAAGGTAAAAGATAGCATAGGCTATATAAAGGTTTGCTAGATTAGCTACTATATTACTAATATAAAAGAGAGAATACTCCTAGGTATAGATTAGACCCTAGAGTATAAACCTTTAGTAATAAATTAAAAGTAAAATTTTTAAAGGTTCCTAATAACTAAGAATTATATTACACTTACTATAGGGAAGTAATAATTATATAGGGTAGTAAAATAGTTATTTATTATACTATTACTAGTATTACTAAAAATTAAGGTAATTAAGCCTAGGGAAAAAGAAGGGGAGACTAATAAAGACTTATTATTAAATAATATAGTAAGTAATAACTAAGGTTATAGTATAACTATAGTAATAGTAGTAAAATATACCTATTTCCTAAAAAAGAAAAAACTAAGAAGTATAATAGCGCTTTAGGTAATATACTATAAGGAGGTAGTAGTAATTATATAAGAGATAGATAGTAATATAACCTAATAGCAAATCCTAGAAGAGTATATGAAATTTACGAATATATTTTCAAAAGATCTAGCTAGTAAGCTTCTAGAATTAGGTAGCTATACTTATATAATTAAATTAAAAGAGAGGAAATAACTACTCTAGGGACTTATATATAACCTAGCTAAAAAAGAGCTAGAAGTACTTAGGGAGTACCTAGTAAGTATATAGAAAAAAGGGTAGATTAGAAGATTAACTAGTTTAGCTAAAGCCCTAATTTTATTTATTCTAAAAAAATTAGGGAAATTAAGGCTTTATGTAAATTATAGAGGCCTTAATAGGATTATAGTTAAAAATAAGGCCCCTTTGCTATTAATCTCTAAAATCCTTAACTAATTAGTAAGTATAAAGGTTTTTATATTACTAAATCTTTAAGAAGCATACTACTAGCTATATATTTATAAGGGTAATAAGTAAAAGATAGCTTTCTAATACTACTATAGCTACTTTAAATATCTTATAATACTATTTAAATTAATAAACATGCTAGCTACTTTTTAGGAATATATTAATAATGCCCTTAAGGGACTTATAGATAAATTCTGCATTATTTACCTTAATAACATCCTAATATATAGTAATAACCCTATAAGATATATAGAGTATATTAAAAGCATGCTAGAGTGACTTTAAGATATAGACCTTTATATTAACCTTAAAAAGTGTTAATTTTCTATTAGGTAAGTAAAATTCCTAGGTTTTATTATATCTAAAAAGGGTATTAAGATAGAACTATTATAGGTTAAAGCTATTATAACCTAGCTAATACCCTATAGTATGTTTAATATTTAATTATTCCTTAGGTTTATAGGTTTTTACTAATACTTTATAAAATAGTATAGTAAGGTAGTAGTCTTACTAATAGATTATTTAAAAAGTGTTTAGCTAGTAAAGTTTAAGCTAAAACCTAGTAAACTAGTAGTATTTAGAGAACTTTAAAAGAAGTTTTAAAAGGTACTAATTTTAGTATATTTTAACTTACTTTACTTACTAAGAGTAAAGATAAATATATTTAGTTATATAATTAAAGCTATACTTATAATATTAGTGCTAGGTAGCTAGTACCTAGTAGTGTATTTTTAAGGAAGTTAACTAATATTAAACTTTACTACTTAATACCTAATACTAAGTTATTAGTAATCTAAGAGGTATTTTAAGCCTAAAGACACTACCTTATGTATTTTTCTTATTAAATTATAGTTATTATAAACTATCTAAATTATAAGTACCTAGCTATAAAGCTAAAGCTAACTAGTAAGTAAGTAATAGTATTAGATAAGCTTTATTTATTTAATTTTAGGATTAAATATTATATAAGTAAGTTAAACCCTATAGATACCTTATTAAGAAAAGTAAATTATATTAGTAAGAAGCGTAAGGTAAAGGTATTAATCTTATAGTTACTTAACTTCTTATTTAAATTTAATAATACTAAGTAATAGGAATACTATATAAATAATAGTACTATTATAGGTTTTAGTATTATATTACTTAGCATAGCTAATATTTTATTATAAAGATATTATAATAGCCTTACTAGCCTCTAGGGTTTTAAGAAGTTATAACTTAATTATATTATTAAGAAACCTAATAGTCTAGTAAAGCCTAGTAGTAGTATATAAACTAGGTTTATTAATTCTAAGTAGTAAGGTTATGCCTTATTTATATTTTTTAATGTTTCTATAAGTCTAGCAAGCCTATAGGTTAGGAGTCTAGCTAGGTTAGTAGCTAGTAAGTAACGTAAGTGTCCCTTTAAAACATTACTTATTTATAATTTATTTATAAGTCTATAAGTATACTATAAGCTAGCTACTTATAGTAGTGTTATAGTAAGAATATAAGTAGTTTAGTAAACCTCTTCTAAGTTTACATATAATGCTTGTTTTATATATATAGAATTAGAGGCTTTAATTTAGGTTATATTATTTAAAGCATAGTAAGGTAATAACTTTACTATAGGTTATAGGAAGTTACTTAAGAGTAGTAACCTAGAAGCGTTATAAATATAGTTTATTAGGCCCTCTAAGTTATTAATATTTAAGAATTAAGTTTTTATTTTAGCTAGTATAAGAAAGGAAATTTTATTACTTACCTATAATAACCTAGTAGTAAGCTACTAAGGAGTTAGTAAGACTCTTTATTATATTATAAACTAGTATTACTAGCTATTAATAAAGAAAGATACTAAGTTATATATATAAACTTATATAAGCTATTAGACTTTAAAGCTAAGGTACTATAAACCTTATAGTAAGCTAGTAGCGCTACTAGTGCCTAATTAGCCTTTTTAAGAATTATTAATAGATTTTATTATAGGGCTACTACCTATAAGAGATATAAATTAGACTTATAATATAATCTTAGTTATTATGAATTATTTTACAAAATATAGTATTTATATCCCTATTTTAATATAACTAACTAGTAATAGGTTAGCTACTATATTTTTAAAATATGTTTTTAGGGACTATAGTGCCCTAGAAGGTATTATTATAAACTATAGTTTAATATTTACTAGTAAGTTTTAGATAACCTTTTACTACCTTATTATTACTAAGTAGTAACTAAGTATTATATTTTACTTATAAATAAATAAGTAAATAAAATATTTAAACTAAGTTTTAAAGTATTATTTAAGAGCTTTTACTTACTTTAATTAGACTAACTAAGTAAATAACTTATTAATAGTATAGTTTATATATAATATAAGCATTTACTTAACTTATAGCTATACCCTAGTAAAGGCACTATAAGGTTATAACCCTAGAGGCTTATAGTAAGTAGTTATAGATATTCTAGTAGTAAATAACTAGGTAAAGACTTAAGTAACTATACTAAGAGATAAACATATAGTAATTAAGTAACTTCTAAGTAACTTATAAACCTAGTATATAAAGCACTATAATAAGAAGCAAACTCTAATAAAGTTTAAAATAAGTAACTATATTTTATTATTTATAAAGAATATTAACCTATAGTAACCTAGTAGGAAGCTAAGTGTAAAGTACCTAGGCCCTTATAAAGTTAAAAGGTAATTAAAACTTATAGATTAGTATACTAATTAAAGCTATTACTTAGTATATAACTATATAATATTTTTAATATTACTAATCTTAAACTATTTATAAGGGACCTAACTAGTATAAAAACATGTCCTTACTATAAGATAATATTATAGATAATAAATAGGAGTTTAAAGTTAAAAGAATTATCTTATATTATTATAATAGAAGATATTAGAAATACCTAGTTAAATAGAAGGGCTATAATACTTTAGAGAATTTATAAGTTAAAAGAAAAGATTTTATTATAATAAATATTATTAATAATTATAAGTAGTAACTAAGTAGCTAGTTTATAAATATAAAGGTGTATTTAGTAAAGATTAAATAGTAATAGTAATATATATATAAAAAAACTAGATAATTTCTTAGATAATTTACCTTATAACTACCTAGCACTATTTACCTTATGTTTATGTTAGGCCTTAGCCCCTAGTATTATTATTTTATTCCTAAGCACTAGGTTAGTAATAAGGCCCTAGGTAAGGGATTTATCCTTATAATTAAAGAAATCCCCCTCCTTATATATATATATATAAAGCTTACTTAAAAGGTCTAATAGCCTAATATAAGTAAGAAGCATAAGTATATATATAGTAAGCTATTAGTAAGTTAGTAAGGCTATAAGTAAGAATATTAAAAAACTTACTAAGGGAAGGTTTTATATAATAAAGCATAAGCTATTAGAGATATTAATCTAGACTTTTAGATTAATAGTGTTACTTAGTAATAATATAGTAATTCTCTTATTAGTATTAGCCTTTTATATAACCTTTATAGTTAGCCTTGCTTATCTAGCTTAGCTATGCTTATTAGTATTCTTTATAAATAAAAGTGTATTATAAAGTTTATATTTTATATATATTAAGCGCTAGTAGTATATTAGTAATAACCTAAGTTATAAAGATAAATATATATATATATTATTAAGAAAGTAAGGATTATTATTAGAGATAATATAACTATTAATATACTTAAAGAGTACTTAGTATAATTTTATAAAGTAAGTAAGGTACTAGTAATATATTAGTATAAGTATAAGTAATAAAAAAGGGAAAATATACCCCTAAATAGTCTTTATTATTTTATATATAATAAGTATATTTTATTAAGTTACTTATATAAGTTAGTAGTAATATATAGTAAGGTAGTAGTAAAGTTATACTTAGGGAGTTAGTATACTTAGTTAGAGTAAATTTACCTTTAGTAATATACTATAAAATAATACTATTACTATTTTTAGAGGTAATAGCTTATATTACTACTTACTATATATAGTATATATAAGGAATTTTATACTACTAATACTACTAGTTATAAGTTAGTAAGGTATATACTAGGGGTTAGAAATACTATACTTATATTAAAATTTTTAAAGCTATTTACTTCTTAGGAGATTTTTAAGGAGATATCTAAGGGGTTTTCTTAGCTATTAAAGAATCTAATAAAATAGAAGTACTATAGCGCTTAGATATAATTTACTATTAGTAAGTTAGTAGTAATATACTATAGGAATATAAGTATAAAAGGTAAAGTAACTAATATTCTAGTATTTAAAAGGGATTAAGTGTTTAAGTAAGATTAAATATAAATAATAAAATAATACTATAGGATATTAGTAATTACTATAATAGTAGCTATAAAGCTACTAGGTTATAGGTAAGGGTAACTTATAATATTAAAGGAGAATATAAAGGAAAAGAATATATAAAAGTAAGGAAAAGTAAGCCTTTTTTATATTAGCCTTAGACCCCTAAGTAATTTACACGCTATATATAGCTAATCTAGAAATTATAATATTTATAGTTATAGCTACTACTAGTAAATATACATACTAGTTATAAACTCCTAGTAAGAATAATATAATATCCCTAATATTAGATAAAAGCTTATTTATTTTAAATAGTATATAGCACCCTATCTATTTAACTTAATTATAAAATCTAATATAAGTAGTTTACTTACTTAGTATTAATAAATTATTAGGTAAAGGTATATATATTAGAAGTAATAAAGTAGTAAGAGTATAGCTATTTAAAGCTAGAGGGTAAAGAAAGGAATTACTTAAAACTCTATAACTTTTATTTTATTATTCTAAGTAAATATAATAGCTATATACTTATAAAATAACTAGTAATATTAAATACTATTATAAGCTATATATAGCATACTTATATTAGCTAAGTAGCTTCTTTTTTAATTAAGGATAATTATATATTAGGGGGTAGTATATTAGGAGCATAGAGGCTAAGGAGTTAAGGATAGAATAGTTATATAATAGAACCCTTAGATAAGCCTTAGGTTATGCAAATAACTAAGTAGCTATTAGATAGCTATATATATATAGTAGGGTATTTAGATAAGGACTGCCTATAAAGTATATAAGAGGTTAGAGTTTAAGACCTTTATGCACTTACCCCTAAGTAGTAGCTCTCTAGCTATAACTAAGAACCTTAGCCTTCACTCTGTTTATATCTCCCTAATCCAGTCATGACAAATAGATAATCAATGATAATACTATTCTTCGGGCTCATAACCTTATTACATTAAATTCAATACCCTGTGATACCAACATAAACCCCTAGAGCCTTAGCCCTAAACCTAATTACTTACCCTAGAAATCCACCTTCCTTAACCCTAATAATTCCATAAACCTCCCTAAAAGCCCTTATAATAATCTTAATTAAATTAATTACTTTATCCTAATAATTATTATTTATAATAACTTATAGACTATTATTTATAATAAATTATGCCTTTATAGTAATTCCCCTCTAAAGATTAGATTATAAAGAAGATCTTAGAGCTTACAAAGATATATAAGAATAGTGACTACTATAGCAGGAAGCTATATAACTTTCTAACACTAAAGATTACACTCTTTAAGAATAAGTGTAATAGGATTAACCTCCCTTAAATATATTATTAGAAGGCTTTTCCTATTATGTTAATAAGTAATGCTAAATAGTATTACCTTAATTATCTCTTTAGTGTTACGTGCTAGAATTGACAAGAGGCCTGCCACTTCGGATGTGGCCTAGCACGTGACCTAGAACCCCTATATTAGACAATAGCTTTAGCCTCTAGCTAGTTGATTTAAAAACAACCTTAACACTTATTATATCTTACATTCTATATCGTAACAAGTGGTAGCAATTGCTCTTTAATTTTACGTACCTAGCGCTTTTACTACTAATAAAAGCCACTAAACTAACTATTTGTTAACTAACCCACCAAGCCTATCAAATCTATCCCTTTTACTAGGCCTAATAGTCCCTCTAGGCATCGCGCCTATTGTTAGATTCGTTGACCTTTAATTTGACCGTCAATCTGACTAATTGATCAAATCTATCCCTTTTACTAGGCCTGATAGCTCCCTTAGGCATCGCGCCTATTGTCAGATTCTTCGATCTCTTTGAAGACCCTTCAATCTATTAATTTGAAGACCCTTCAATCCGTTGATTTGAAGACCCTTCAATCCGTTGATTTGAAGACCTTCGATCCTTCGACCTTCGATTCTTTGACCTTCGATTCTTCGACCTTCGATTCTTCGATTTAAAGACCTTCGACCTTTGAATCAATTGATCGTGCGATTCGATCAATCCGAAGACCTGTGACCTTCGATCTTCGACCTTTGATTAGAAGACCTTCGACCTTCGATTTAAAGACCTTCGACCTGACCGTTAATCTGATAAATTCGTTAATTAATCTAATAAAGCCGCTATAATGCTTCCCTTACATTAGCTAGACTAGTGTAAGCAACAGCGATTATAGCGACTTTATAAGCAAGATTATTAACACAAAACCTATGGTATTTATAGAAAGACTTTCCCTTTAAGAAATCAGGTCTTTTAGTATCTTAAGGACCTATGCCTAGCTAGTTAGTAATATTAACAAATTTAATAGCAGCTAGAGTAGTAATTTTAGTGGCAGTAGGAATAACATTAGCGGGACCTTTAGGACCTAAGGACTTATTATCTAAAGCAACAGCAGTAATTGCAGCAGCAAATTTAGTGGTAGTAGCAAAAGATTCAGGATCTTTAATAGCAGCTAGCAATAGAAAAAGATGATTTTTAGCAGCTTGAAGACCTTGTTGAGGAAGTCTTCGAAGAACGCGATGACCTTCGAAGGCAGCTAGCCTGTTAGCTAATTTGTTAGCTAATTCAATAGCCTAACCCTTTGCAAAGCTTATTGCCTAGACCTCTGCAAAGCTCGTTGCCTGGCCCGTTGCAAAGCTCGTTGCCTGGCCCGTTGCAAAGCTCGTTGCCTGGCCCGTTGCAAAGCTCGTTGCCTGGCCCGTTGCAAAGCTCGTTGCCTGGCCCGTTGCAAAGCTCGTTGCCTGGCCCGTTGCAAAGCTCGTTGCCTGGCCCGTTGCAAAGCTCGTTGCCTGGCCCGTTGCAAAGCTCGTTGCCTGGCCCGTTGCAAAGCTCGTTGCCTGGCCCGTTGCAAAGCTCGTTGCCTGGCCCGTTGCAAAGCTCGTTGCCTGGCCCGTTGCAAAGCTCGTTGCCCGGCCTGTTACAGCGAATTTATCAGCCAATTCATCAGCTAATTTAACAGCCTGACCGAATTCCTGACCCTTTGCAAAGCTCGTTGCCTGACCCTTTGCAACGCCCCCGGCAACCTAACCGCTAGACCTAACAATCTATCTGACTAAATTCCCTTATAAGAGCCTGTTTCCTAGCTTATTGCAAATTCGTTAGATCTTAGATAGCTGGGATAGCTATCTCTTTTATCCGTGGTGCCCGCATTTGTTACGTGCTAGAATTAACAAGAGGCCTGCTACTTCGGATGTGGCCTAGCACGTGACCTAGAACCCCCTATATTAGACGATAGCTTTAGCCTCTAGCTAGTTGAATTGAATAACAACCTGAACACTTATTATATCTTACATTTTATATCGTAACATTTAGGAATAATTACTCTTATAAAGAGATAATTACTTATATTTATTAACGCTTTAAAACAAAAAGTAACTAATAATTCTATTACTATAAGTAAATTAGTATAATATTAAAGAATATAATTAATAAAAACCCTAATAAAAGCAAGCTTAAGTGCCTTAAGATTATATTATTAAACCTTAAGAAAATCCACAGAGGGCTATACCCTTTTAATATAGTAAATACTAAGCTTTATAAGTAGGCATTAAATACTATAGCTAGTATACCTAAATATTAGATAGTTAAATATATACACTCCCTAGGCTTTAAAAGTCTTGCTAAAGACCTTTATAAGGTAATTACTATTATAAAATTAAATAAGAAAACCTCTTAATATCTTTAGTACTAAGAAGGAGACCCTTTAGAGGCTATATTTACTAATTATTAGTATAGATAATAATCCTATAGTAAAGGAAGCTATTATAGAAAAGGCTTAGGCCTAGCTTTAAGCGTTACTTTATGTGTAATAAGAGTGGCTACTAGTTCTCTAACTACTTTGCTAAAGAATATTAGAAAGAAAAGGACTACTAGTAAGCTAGTAAAATATATTATATAGCCCCTATAAAGAAGAGATTTTAGGCGTTCCTTGCCTCCTATAAAGGGTAAGATAATAATAAACCTAATAATAACTCTGGTTAGCTTTCAGCCCCCAAATTTGTGGCTTAAAGCTTGTTCCTTTGTTCATGTTTTACCTAACACTACGGTGATCATTAAATTTGGTTGTTAATTATCACACTAGCTAGGTATTGCTAGTAATTTTTTTGTTCCTTGAAAATTAGATGCATTGGCCACAGCCAATGATCCCAAAAAAAATTAAAAATCAATAACTCTGGTTAGAATTAGGAACTATATCTTATAGCTTATATAAGGGCCTAGGATAATAATAATAATAAGGTAAAGGAGCTACTATTAATAGTATATTTAAGTATTATGTAGTTCTTTTACTCTAGATAATAAACTAACTATAACACCGCTAATATTAATATCCTTATAACCCTAAATAATTAAGCCTTTTAACACATATTCCTTAAGCAAGAGCTTTATAAGCTATAAGAGTGTAATAAAGGCTTATTTTACTATGTCTTTAAAGAACGCTATTTTAAAGAAATCTTTAGAGGTATTATGCCTAATACTAGTGCTATAGGAAAATTAAGTATAGGAGAGGTATAAGTAAAAGCTTTACTAAGATTAATACCTTTATTAAAGGTAATCCCTTATAAACCTTAAATTATTATATTTAGTGCTAGATTAGTAATTATAAAAGGCATTATCTATATACCTATAGAACTTAGAGAGCTTAAATTTTATATCCTTAACATAGCTACTCCTTTCCTTTTCTTAATTACTAATATAGATAAGATATAAGTTAAGATTAATAACCTTATAAATATACTTATTTAAGGTAATAAGACTATGCTTATAGTATGATAATAGGGTTATCCTTAGTAGTTACTAAAGGTAAAAGAAATAGTTACCTTTTATCTCTTAGAGAGAGATATTTATTAATTATATTATTAGCTTAGTTACTCTTTTATTTAATAACTTATAAAGGTCCTTTAATAAGCTAGTTATAAAGTTAAACGCTAGGTAATTAAGAAATTAACTAAAGTTTACTACTATTACTAGATATATAGCAAGGCCCCTAGTTAATTTAAATTCATAATTAAAGATAACCACGAATTTAACTACAAGATTATTATTAATATTATATAAATTAATAGTTAACTAGTGCTTTATATTATTAATTTAGTAACTTTATTCTAAGTAGCCTAATTCCTTAATTTAAAAAAGTAAAAAGCTTAAGATATCTAGGACACTATCTAAGAGTGCTAGATTAATACCTATCTAGGACCTCTAGAATAAATAGTCTATAATACTAGTAATAACTTTGCTTTTACTAAATTTAAGTATTATACTTAATTAATATTAATTAAGACTAATAAGATACTAATTAAAGCTTATAATAGTATTAGAAAGGTTAAAAGATATTATAGACTCTTATGCTAGGCTTATAATATTATTACTAACTTAATTAGCGCGGAACTAACACTAGAATAGTGCCTTTAAATAGCTATTAAGGCTATTAATAATTCTATAAGCCCTAAAGGAATTATACTAACTTTACTAGTCTTTAGAGCCTACCTGCGAATAATAAATAAGTTATTACCTAGTAACTTTATTATTTAATATACTAAAGTAATTTAGAAGGCTACTAATAAGGTTTACTACTATATAGCTTTATAGTAAGTTTATAATACCCTTAAAGCCTAGAATAGTCCTAATATAGTATCTATATATTAGTTACCTTTACAAGCTAATATATATATATAAAGAGAGAAAGGTAGCTAGTATAGCCCTTATAAGCTAATTACTACTAATAAGGAGACTTATATAGTTAATATACCTTATAGCCTAGTGAAATTCTACTTTATAGTCATAAAGCCTTACTATAAGGACTTATATATTATAAAGAGGCTAGAGTAGTAGGAAATAAAGCCTTAAGATATAGAGAAGGCTATAATAATACTACTAACTACTACTACTAAAAAGAATTAGTAATAGAAGAAAAAGAAAAACTATAGATATTACTAAAGAGAAAGTAAGGAAAGCTAAGAAAAGCCCTTATAGTTTAATTTATAGGTATAGAGAAGCTAATAAAAAAGGCTTATAATACCTAGGTAACCCTAAGGGGAAGCTAGTAAGTTAAAGACTTATTACCTTACCCTAAAGGAATAAAAGTAAGAAAAGGCAAAACTTATAATTCTAAAAAGAATATTAGCCTAATTAAACTCTATATGCTTATTAATAAAGATTAAGATAAGGCCTTTATTTAAGAGGTTATAGCTAGAGGGATACTAAGTATAGTGTTCCTTATAGTAAAAGAAAAAGCTAATTAAAACCTTACTCTTTAACTAGGGAAGATTATAACCCTAGGAAAACCCTTTAAGTAGTCTAATTAAGCTAAGATTAATACCCTATAAGCTTACGATATCTTTAAATTTATTAAATATAACCTAGTAAAGCATAGAGGCTATAGAATCTTTAATTCTTGTATAGTTAGAGAGATTAAAGGCAAGGGAATAGCCTTACTATATAAGAAATCTTGCCTTATTATGTAAGGCTATAATAATAAGGGAAAGGAATTTATCTTAATGTAATTACTAATAATATAATAAGTAAGCTAATAACTTATTATAGCTATTGCTTTATTATTAAGAAGAAAAGGTATTTACCTATAGATTCGTGATATTACATAAGCATACACTTAATTGCATATAATGCTAATAAGACTAATTAATATAAAATTACTAAAGTAAATTACATACCTCTTTCTAGAAGGGACTATAATTAAATTAATTAAACCTCTTTATAGGATTATAAAGGCTAGAATTTACTAGTAAGTAATATACTTCTATTATTATAGAGATAATCTTAATATAATAACTTTAACCTATAATCCTTACTTATTAATTATAGTGCTAAATAATAAAAACCTCTTTAGTATTATAGGAATATAAACTAATAATACATTAGGCCTAAGTAATAATAACTTCTTCTAAAAAGAAAAGAAAGAGCTTTAGAGGGCTAAGTTTATTACTAAGAAAAAGTAGTAATTAATTACTAGGAATCCCCTTATTTTTAATAGCTATATCTTAACCTAGAACGCTAATAACTTATTAATTTTAACCTAAAAGGGCTAAAGGTAGAAGATTAAGGAAGTTAATCCTTAATCTCTAATAGTAAAGCAAGATTATATAGAATAATAAGCCTAAGGAAGCTATATTATAACTATATACTAACTAGAAGCTTCCTATAATTTATTAATTATAGCTTAACACTAAGAACCCTTTACTAATAATATCACATACCTTAATAAACACCTTAAATAGTAAATTAAGAATTAGTAGTAAGGACTATAATATATACCTTTAACCCTTAAGGAAGTAAAGCTCTTTATATTTATAAATAAATTACTTACTAATAATAAGGATTTAAGCTTACAGATCGGATATATTATTATAATTAGTAACGAGATAATACAAGATAATCATACCTTTATTATAAAAGGTAATATTATTATATATAGCTTAATAAAGAGTAAGTAAGTTATATATAACACGCTTGCCTCTAAATTATATAGCATGGTTTAAGGCGTAGATATTACCTACGCGATTTCTATAACTCTTTATTAGATTATAAACTAATTAAAAATACCTTAAATTCCTATAATTCTCTATACTAACTCCTTTTTATTATATAAATACCTTATAAAGCTAGGAATAATAAAAGAGAAAAGACTAATAATTAATATTATAGCCCTTTATTAATTATATAAAAGGCATAAGATTTATAAGGTAAGGTGGATTAATAGAAATAATAATCTAGCGAATGTAATAATAAAGGTATTACTAAATTTATCTCTTTTCTCTCTAATTAATTTAAATGAATTAATAATTTATATTAAAGGATAGGTAAAGAGACTTATAATATTAGGGGATAGGAGCCTAAATAAGGACTAATAGATTAATTTAATTAACTAATGCTATAATAGCTAATTAAAGTAGCGGATTCCTATTAAGGGATTTACTTATGTATACTTTTCTTTAATTTAATTTTTATTACATTTTTAGGCTCCTTTAGCTATAAATAAAAAGAGAGACTACTAGTGTTAAATCCTTTAGATCTTTATTAGCTTAATTATAGCTAAAGACTAGACTAATAGTAAGTCTAGTGTAATACACGTAACGTAATTAGTTATATTAATTCGCTACCCTCTTTTTTGCCTTACTTACAGGTTTTACTTACTTTTCTATTATCTAGACCTTCCCTCTTTTCTCTCTCTTTCCTAGCTAGCTATCTATCTATTATTAACTTTAATATTACGGAATTATTTCACCTGCGCAGGTACCTTAGTGTAACTAACACTTATAATACTTATAAAACCTAGAGCTATAACATATAGAAGTAGCTAAAAGAGCCCTTAAATATAGGTATATATAGGCAAACCTAGTAATTAAATATAGTAGTAATAACCCTAAATTAAAGGTATATAGTAATACCTCTTTTACTAATAATACTATAATATAAAAGAGCTTATAAAGCTATATTATAAAACTTTTTAAAAGGCTTATACTTTTTAAGGTAAGTAAGTAAGTTATTATAATAATATTATTAACTAAAGTAAAGCTTCTAGTACTTTCTTATTATAGTAAAAAGCTTATAGCCTTTAGATAGTAATATTAAGAGATTAGGCTATACTTAGGTAATAATATACTTAAAATTAAATATAATAATATATAAATAATTTACTTTCTTAAGAAAGAGTTTATTAAGCTTATTATAAAGCTTTAGTATATAAATATTTATTACTACTAGCTTTATTAAGAAGTTATAAAAGAAACCTTTAATATTACCTAGATTATTACTAAAGAAATAATTACTAATAGCTTTATAAAGCCTCTTATAAGAAATGCTTTTATAAGCTTTTATAAAGTATTAGGGCTTATATAATTACTCTCTAGTATACTTAGTAAAAAACCTAAAGAGTAAGTATTATATAATAACCTTAATTTAAATAAGATTATAACTAATTAACTATATTTCTATACTATAAAATTAATTTAAATATTATAATATTAATTTAACTAATTTTATTAATTTAGAATTATTATAAGGAACCTTAAATAAAGTCCTTTAGGGGTATATTATACTTATAAGGGTATAATTAATCCTAGCTATATAATAGTTTTATTACTTAACTAGCTAAGATAAGAGTTTACCCCTAGCTAGTTATTTTCTAAGACCTCTATAACTTTATAGTATATTTTAGCACTATATAAGTACCTTACTAATAGTAAAGGTACTTAGGTATTTAAGCTATAGTCCGCACCCTCTTACAGGGTTAGATAACTTAATAGAGGTGGTCACATTAAACCCTAGCTTCGCGGTCTAATAGAGTTCACATTTCAGAACCCCTCAGTCTTCGTCTGTTCTGATGGCGCAAGCTATTTCTCAAGAATAACCAGCTCTATGGTACAAAAAAATGCACATTGTGTCCAAACACCACTTGTCCTTGTAAGTCCTCTCGAGATACAAAATTTACATAAAACAGACACCTGCCGTAAACTCCATTTCAAATTCTGTTGACGCCATTAATCAAAACCATGTCGCCGCCGGCTCCCTCATTTTTGCATCAAATGATGCTGTGGCTCGAACCGAAAACTCCCGGTGCTTTGCTTTCTAGGAATATCAAAATCCTCCATGCCAAGCAGGTGAAAAGGCACCTGCTAATCTCACTTCTGCCCTCGTGCTCTTTGTCAACCCACGCACATCCACTCAGCAAAAACACACCATCTCGCTGTCCGATCTGCTAGGACAAGACCTCTCCACACGCCTCTCTCGGAGCATTTGATGATGGTCTCCCATGTGCCGCCGTCACTGACATCCTCGTCGCTTGATAAGCCCTTTCCGCCAACTGCGATGCCCTTTCGATCCTCTTTCCTCATAAGACGAAGAATCTTGCCGCCTGGAGTTTGGATTGCTAATTTGGCTGGCTTTCTCCCTGCCACCGTGCCACTTGCAGAGCTTGGGCACGATCCGCTGACACTGGATGCATGCACGCTCATAGCTGAGCCGGGTCGTGCAAATGGATTCGGGCTTGTTCTCCCCGGGTTCGATGCTGGTGTCAATGCCGAGTTGGGCCCAAGTACAACCGAGTTGGGATGTTGTCTAATGGCAAACACGAACGTGTTGTTGAGCGCCAGTCTTTGGCATTGCGGTTGGACCACGTATATGTCGTGCCGTTGGGCATGTGGCGTGGGATGTCGAGTCACAAACTCGTATGGCGGGTTCTCTCCGGTGTGTACAATCGGTAGTGCAAATGCTAGGGGGTGGGGGATGTCCTTGATGCTGTGCATCAATCCGCGTTTACCGGCGTAGACTCTGAGTATTCCCTGACCCTCATCTCCTGGCAGCAGCGCTTTGATCGTGTAGCGCTTTACGCCGTTGTACCACTCTGCCTGCGCCAATGCCCTTTTCTTGACAAAATCTCCGCTTTCGAAGACGTCGCCATCTGCGTCACGCGAGTAGGCCCGGGCCTCGACCTCTGCAGCAATTTCAACGTCGGCGGGCACATTGAACTTGATGTGGACCATCTCCAAGTCTTCGATCCTGGTGACAGCCGTGTTGTAATCCACCATCTCGATTTCATTGCGGAAGAAAGCGGGGCAGGTGCAAGGAAGATTCAACAGGATTTCGTGGGCAACAGGTGGCACAATATGCTGTTGATCGTGGTGCTCAGGCACATGCGTCCAACAAACCTCTGTCGGCCGAGCCAGGAACCACCAGAAGTCTGCAGTCGGCCCTTTGGTGCTCGAGTACTGGCCTCGTTTGGGATTTGATGGACTCGCCAGACAGCAGTCGATAATTCGCCATTCATTGTCCACAATGACGGCATTCCACCAATGGTTGGATCTCGGCATCATGCTCAGGTCGGAAACGTCTCCTGGGGTCTTCAAGTGGCCTCTGACAACTTCGCACTCTAGACCAACGGCGGCACACATCTCCATGACAAGAACGGCGTACTCTTCGGCACAGGCCCGTTTGGACTGGATGACGCGACGAGTGTCTACTTGGCCTTCAAAATCTTCCTCCCAGCAGATCTTTTCTGAAACCCATGTAAAGATGGCACGCAGCCGTTGGACATCGCTTCTATATGGTCGGCAAACGTAGGTGGTCGCTAATTGAATCGCCGTCGTCATAGGTGACATATCCGCAATGTATCTCGAGTTCTTGTCCACCTGGCTCAGATTGATAGACTGATAGTTCAAAGCATCGCGGACAGGGTTACCATCTGCCCCTTCATCGCCTTCGATTCCGTCGTAGAGCTCGTCGACCGGGTTGAGAACCGGGTGATCGAGTGTTTGACAACGGTCTTGCCGCTCATTCCTCTCGACCTTGCTAATGGAGTTAGACCTGTTAACATCGCGGCGCACTTGGACCCAATCCACGCTGCTGCCCCGGCAAAGACCCATCTCACGAGCCGCGTCTGATCCGTGATCGGGGCGACTGATGGCTGTCGTTCTTGAGCCCACACCAGAATATGTGCCCGATGGCCTGGGCCGGTTGAATGGTGATGCCCGGATCGAATTCCCTCCAGCTATTGACCCAGCTGCGAAATTGCCCCGGTTGCTTGCTACACCCGTCTTGGCAGAGTCGAATATCTTTTTGAAAATGTTCCTCTTCGGTGCTTTCGGCTGAACCAATCCTCCGAGACCACCGGTCAAGTCGCCTTCCAGCCCAGTTCGAGCCCGTTGTAGTCCTCCAGCCACATTGCTAGCATGACTGCTATGATATGTGACGCCTGTGAAAGGGGAGTCCGGACGTTCCAACTCTCCTTCGTGTATGTCCACAGCACTACGGGTACGTAAATGTTGGCGAGCCATGCTTCCAGCACTTGTTGAGCTGAAGCCGCCGGCGGAAACGCCGCTCCAAAGACTCCTCGCACTGCTTTGAGTCGAGGAGCTAGTGTGACTCTGGTTTCCGGACGAGGCATTCGTGGTATTGGTTCTCGTGGTGAGTGTTCTACCGATGCTACCACCAGTGACATTGGCCCTACCAATCTCAAACGCTGATTTCTGTGTTCTTAATCGTCTCGCGTGGCCGCCAGGATCACCAGCTGAGGACTTGGGTCTTTGGTAGAGCTGGCCTTTGGGCGGTGGGGGAGGTGGCATGTCATTATTTTCTGCGTCCAGATCAATGTCCGCCGCCATCGACGCGCTCGCGCTGTGTTGATGCATATTTCGCAGTCTCTTTTCCATACGCTCGACATAATTGCTGAGCTCTGGTAGTTCCTGTTTCCTTTCATGGTGTCCGTTCTGATAGGATGTCTTCTGAGATGATCCTCCACTCCAGGTCTCATAACCTTCATCGTGATGGGGCAAGCCCATAGAAGTCAAGGGTCTGGCGCGCTCTGGCTCCTTTCGCCTCGAGTTTTGAGCCAGCATGTCGAAGGACTCAGGACCCCACGGGTCAATCGGCTGTTCTTCTTCCTCCTGCTCTTGTTGTTGTTCCCCGGCCCAGTTACTGCCAAGCCCGTCAAGCTGATCCAATTGTTCCATCACACTATCCATGGCCTCTCGCAGCGGAGATGGTGTCAAGTGTAATTCGTCAGACGAACTTTGCCGCGGTGACCTTTCTATCGGCGTGTATTGCCCATTCAATTCGCGTTGATATTCCCTGTCTTCGTAAGTGGTATAGGGTGACTGTCCGGGTGTTTGATGCGGTTGATGAAAGGAGGCATTTGATTCGTGCCGCGATATCACTGCTGGCGAATATGGACGGAAAGAAGAGTTCGACGCTTGCCGCGACATATCAAGAGATGATCCCCCCACGTGCCTATGAGGAGGCGGTGCTGGGGGAGGCGCACTGTCTCTATCAGGGGTACACCTGTGATTCGTGAGGTACATAGGGGATGTAGCTGGTGATGGTGCCCGAGAACCATAGCCACGGACAGGTGGAGGGGAGGGCACCCTCTCGATGGTCTCGTGAACTGATCTGTGGTAAGAGTTGGTCGAATTATCTCTCGGCCGTTGCTGGCAAGGTTTCGGTGTTGGAGCTGGAGCTAGAGCCGGCGCTGGCGTTGGCGTTGGCGTTGGCGTCAGCGTTGACACTGGCGCTGCAGCCGCGACGGGAGGATCGCGATATGATGTAGGGGTTTTCGCGGTGGTGTAATGCGGAGCCTTCGCGTAAGCCTCGAACGGTTTGCGGAACGTTTTTGATTTGGCGGGTGTTTTATTGAGGCTGGAGGCATTGTGCCCAGGTAAGGGACTGGCGGATCTAGTCGCCGGACGGAAATCCTGAGGAAGAACCTCAACGAAGTTTGATGGGAATGAACCAACCGTTCTCCGGTCGCGGTAAAGACGACCAACCCACCACGATCCGTCTCCAGCGTTAAGGCATTCAATCAAGTCTCCTTCGATGAAGCCCAGGTCTCGTTTTGACTACCTTGGTGTTAGTTGGTCGAAGTTTTGAACCACAAAACATGCAGGATAAGAGGACCGGAGTCCAGGTGATCAACATACCTCTCCTCCCCACGAATAAACAGCTCTACACCAGCACGGGAAAATCGGTGGAACCGAGGACGGTGCTGGCACCATATTGATAGCAAGAGATAATATCGATGGCACCTGTGAAGAATTGGGAGGAAGGATAAGTGTAGGCCTGCGTCAAGCTGCTGCGAACAGTGAAGACGTCGCCAGACTTGGTGAAATTCTGAGAAATATCGCGATCTAGTCGTGCGGCCGTGACAATTGTTTGGCGGCAATGTTTCGTCAAAATCACACAGAGCAGGTGTGTCGGTCAGCGGGGAATCAGTGATGGCATCAAATGCGCATCATTGTCATGATTTTTCAGTGTCCCGTGTTCCTAAAAAGCTTGGGATGGCGTGGAATGAATGAAGCTGACTAGATGCGGCCGTAAGGCGTTTGAGAAAACGAAGAGGTCTCTTCTTGTCACAATCAGATCTCAGTAGCCAGACAACCCTTGACGCATGGCAACGACAAAGATCGAACAGCGTCACCGATGGGCTCTGCATGGGCAAATGGGGGCAGTGGGCATAATGGGCAGGCTTGGGCTGGGCTCAAGGTGGCTAAAGGTCGACTCCCGGCCGTTTGAAAACAGAGCGTTGATGGTTGCCACGACAACAAAGCATCCATCGCCTAACACGCCCTTGCATTGCCCAACTTGGACGAGCATTGATCCACCGATGGATGCATTCGGCCGGTACATTATTGCCTGAGCCTGTATTACGGGGTACATGTGTATTACGGATTGCTCCGCACGGAGTAGACAATGTCAATGTCCTTGTGCTGTGCCCTGGCCGCCGTGGCGACGGCTGGCGTCCAACCCAACGTTCCAGTGCACCACCGCCGTGGGTTGTAGTGGGTGGCACACACATTCGCCGAGGCAGCGCTTGCACCGAAGGAGCAGATGGAGCAGATGGGATATTTAGTCGACACAACACCTCTGCATCTGCATCTGCAGCTGTCCTCTGTTTTCTCCCCTGCCCTCCGTCTTCAACACCAAGCCAGTCCGTCTCACGATGCAGCAGAAAGACGACGAAGAAGCAGCCTCTATATCCCACCTGGCCGCATAAATCATTGGGGCCGCGACACCCCGCTAGCGGACCCCCAGCGGACCCCAGCGGACCCCAGCGGACCCCCAGCAGACCCCCAGCGGACCCCCAGCAGACCCCCAGCGGACGTCCCCCCAGCGAAACCCTCCCCCGTCACAGCTATCCGAATCAGGAGATTTGTAAACAAAGGCAACGGCCCAAGCTCTGCGCCCTTGCCTGCTGCTGTCCCAGACAACCGACGACAAATCATCAAAGCGAACTGGGCATCACCCTGGCCCAGATAGCCTGCATTGGATACTATATGGCTGTGCGACCCAGTTCGCCTACCTCATCAACCTCTCTGTTTTTTTATTTTCTCAGCTTGTGTCGACCGAACATCGTCGTCTTTTCGCAACCACCTTCCTGGAATCACGTTTGGTCTTGCCCTCAGGGCGCTCTTACACACACAGACACTGCGGTTCCCTCAAACGTCGCAGCCCCAGTCTTATCACGAGAAGGCTGTGCCCGAACCGTTCAAGAGGCTCTTGCTTGACATCAAGACGGCATGGCAGACGAGGGTGTCGCCGAGCACTATCAAGTGTTGGAGGAGCTCGGCCGTAAGTAAGATTTTATTTAGTGACGCGATTGAGGACTGACAGTCATCTGTCCCTAGGTGGAAGTTTCGGCGTCGTGTTCAAAGGCATTGAAAAGGCAACTGGCGAAACTGTCGCTATCAAACACGTACGTATTCGTCAAAATGAGAACTCCTTCCCTTCCAAAAGCATTGCTTGCACAAGTTTCGATGCTAAACAGCCTGGCTCCGGAAACAGATTGATCTCGAATCCAACGATGACGACATTCAAGATATTCAAGCCGAGATTTCTGTCCTCAGTACATGTGCTAGCCCATATGTGACGCAATACAAAGGCTCATTCCTCCGAGGACACAAGCTATGGATTGTCATGGAGTATCTAGGCGGCGGTTCTTGTCTTGACCTGGTATGGTAGCGGTGGTCGTGCTCGCGAATTTTTCGTACTGGCTCGCGCCTGAGTTGATGTGATCCATGCTGACCAGAAACTACAGTTGAAACCTGCAAACTTCAGTGAAACGCACATTGCCATCATTTGTCGAGAACTCCTTCTAGGAATACAGTATTTGCACACCGAGGGGAAAATTCACCGAGACATTAAGGCAGCCAATGTTCTGCTCTCCGAGTCTGGCAAAGTCAAGCTGGCCGACTTTGGTGTTGCAGCACAACTCACAAACATCAAATCACAGCGCAACACCTTCGTCGGCACCCCATTTTGGATGGCGCCAGAAGTCATTCAACAAGATGGCTATAGCTTCAAAGCGGACATTTGGTCTCTCGGCATCACAGCCATGGAAATGGCCAACGGCGAGCCCCCCCTCTGCCATATACACCCAATGAAAGTATTGTTCCATATTCCCAAGAACTCGGCTCCAAGGCTGGAGGGAGATTTCAGCAGAGACTTCAAGGATTTTGTTGCTCAATGTCTTACCAAAGACTATGAGCGCAGACCTTCCGCAAAAGATCTGTTAAAGCATCGTTTCATCCGGGCAGCCGGAAAGGTCGAGGCGCTACAAGAGCTTATTGCCCGACGTCAAATGTGGGATGCCAACCAGAATCGTCAAAGACACCCGATATATTACCAAGAGACGTTGCAAACAATTTTACCAAAAGATGAACAACAAGATTGGGTGTTCGACACTGTCAAGTCCATCGCCATCACTCAACCCAAGAGACCGACTGTCAAACACCGTAAGCCTTCGTCGATGCTGGCTACCGACGAGGGCTTGCGAAGACTCGACATGGTCGAAGGGCCTTTGGGGCCGTCCTCGCCAGCACCTGCAACAGTTCGCAAGTCGACTGTTCGTCGCACTCCATCCCTCGCCCAGTCGAACTCGATCCGATCGAGCGGATCTCCACGTCCCACGGTAGCGCCCAAGAAGCCTTTGCAACCCGACATGTCCTTCGGCAATTCGGGATCAACTATGCGCTTGTTCCGACGCGTCCCATCTGATAGCTCTACCAATGGCCAGCTTGGAAGGCCTTCGTCACCAGACGATGTATTTTGTGACGAGAACCTCCCTCCTCCCATTGCATCTCCTATCGAGCCATTCGGGAAGGAGGCGATTCTAGGCAGACGACTTTACATCAAGGCCGTCGAGCCCACATTAGCAGAGCTGCATGCGCAAACGTCGGTCGTGCAGAAACGTGAGGCTCTTGGCAAATTATCTGACGCTTTTGCAGCGTTGGACGCGGTAGATCCAGAGGGTGCCTACCATCTCATAAGCAATCTTGTAGCATCTATGTCGCAGGACAACAAGCTCAATGCTTCGTTGCTGCGTCAGCCTAGTCAAAAGATTCCGGACGATGGGACACCGCATGGGACGGTCATTGTCAAGAGCTCTGTACCATCTTTAGCTAGTCCCACGAAATTAGTGCTCAGCTCGAACAACCCGCACTTGAAGAGCCACAGACGGCGACTCACAGGCTCCCCCAGACCCAGCCTCGGGGACAAGGAGTTGGACAGAGAGCGGTCGACGGTGCTTGAAGAGAAATATCCTGGCCGCGAACCTCGAAACGGCATGGAGCACTGCAAACAACTTTCAGATGTTCTCTACCAACGATGGTCGGACAACCTTCGAATTAGGTGGCCAGCTGTATAACAATACACAAGGTGATCAAGATTGATAATGTAAGGACCATGTTTTCCAGGCTCGACTTGGTCATATAATGGGCTTTTTTCTCCCCCTTGTTTCTTGCATTTCCTTCATCATTCTCAGCCTGTCTTCCATGTTTGATATGAATACCCTTTGGTTTGTATGATTTTCAGTGAGTGCGACAGCATAGCCTGGTTCTGGAAGATCAAGAACTCCGTTTAAAGAAGCAAAAGTATGTTTTTATTTGTTCAAGACACGGACGACACATATTGGCGTCTTGTGATCTTGAGCTCTCGAGGAAATCGCATTACATTCGTGGCCTATCAGCCAACTCCATCCATGCATGCGCATGTGTGCGATCTGAAACAGTTACTGGGTTGATATACGTTTGGATTATGACTTCTTCTATTGGGTTCAGGTCTGATGTAACTTCCACCGGATTCCGGCGTTTGGGCATTGAGAGTGTTTTGATGGATCTTGTAAAATGCGATTTTGTTTTCCATAGGTAGATCCAGGTAGTGTACCACCATGTGTGAAGTAAATGGAACAGAGATGGCACATGAAATTTTTCTGAACCTTGCGGTTGTTGCGTGCGTGAAGGTTGGTCATGATGCTTGCTACAAATAGCACCGCGCCGTAGATCAAGGTTACTCTTATTGGCGGCTTCTTACGCCCTTGCCTCAGGAGAACTCGGTCCAAGAGCAAGCTTGATTCTCCAATTTTTGAACTCCTCTGACAGGATGTCTCCGTGTCCAGTCTCTTCAACCTTGAATACCTCGATACCATTCGATCCTGCTCGTCGCCGTATCCTCCATACGCCTTCATCGTTGATTACGTTTCTGAGCCCTGCCACGGATTAGAATAAACCTTGACTTTTCGGTCAGACCGCAGCCAGCTCCGACGACGATGAATGAAAGAAAAACCTGCGCAACGAGTCTAGCACAACACCGAAGGAGCTTACATTGGAGAAATTCCCCCGCGAAATTGACGCACATGTCGGCGTTCCATCGCGCGCCTTGTCTCGAGTTCACCGTCTGCGGAATACTTTGCGTCTCAATCTCCTGGACCTCAACCAAGATGCCGTCTCGTGTGCGAAATCCCACTACAATCTTGGGGACGCCAAGGAGGAACGACTGGATCCAGAACTTCATGAGCTTGCGGTGGAAATTGTCGAGATCGCCGGGGGAGCGGATCTCCACGGAGGTTTTGAGCTCGACCCAGTTGATGGGTTGACCGGGGGGTGGTTTCGCGTCCCATACTTTGGTTGTGGGAGAAGATGGATCAGCATGATGGGTGTCAATTTCTTCATTGGCAAGGAACAGGAGACAGGACATGGTAGGAGGGGGCTAGTATAAACGTACTGGCGTCGACTTCGCCTCCGAGGCAGAGGACTGTGCTGCCGATGCCGGTGCGGACGACTGAGCAGTACTGCTCCTTGTTGCTGACGACTTGGTTTTCGCGATCTTCAATGTATTCCCTCGATGTTTCGTGCCATGTCCTGGGGAGGGTGGAGAGGGTTTCGAACTTGTAGCCTGCAGAAGTTAGTATGCTTTCATGGCGGATTTGAGTTTCTGTGTAACTTGGGTGGAGGGCATGTCTTCACCCCAGTATTGCATTACTTCCAGGGGAGGGCCACGTCTAGGACCTCTACGGTTCTCGTTGAGTCGTGATTGAACTTTGAAGTTGTTGTTCTCCTCGATGAACCTGTGTTTGTGAGTCGAGGCAACGCATGTAGAGCGAGGGGTTCACTTACAAGCAGTCCTAAAAATGTGTTTGCTGTGCTCTTGGTGAGACTTGGTGTAAATACATACCTGATATAAAGTGGCATTCATTTCAAAGCTATAGGACGGTCAGCCATCCAAGTTTTTCAAGCGTTTTTTTCCACGCGCAATATAGGGCAATTGACCCATCTTGTTGTTCAAACAAAGCCGCCATAATCTAAATTTGTCGATAAATATTACAACTCGTCATGATAAAAGCAAGCATGGGCAGCGGAGGAAACACACCTTGGTCATCATTCCCCGCCAAGTAACGACATTGGCGTCAATTTTCTTCCCCGTCTCCTTCTCGTGCGCCACGATCGTCTTCAACAAGCTATCCAGGTGCTCGTCTCCGGAATCATCCAGTTTCCGGAACTTGTCAAATCCTTTGGACAGGTCTGCTCCTAATCGAGGGGTGTAGTAATACTTTATGGACGAGTCATCTAGCCGAAACTCATGGTTCTCGTCGTACGAGAAGCAGGCGAACTCCTAGGTTGATGTGCTGTGTGAGACGAGTTTCACGTAATCAGAGGGACAGAATACGTTTGGGGAAAAGGCTGCTTGCTACCTTGGGCCGTTTTACGGGTTGGCTGGGACCAGAGAATCTGCCCATGGGCTGCATTGGGAAGTTCGCCGCCATGGTGAATGACCTTTGTTGGCTGCTTTGCCTCACTTCAGTGCGATGAGACGGGCAGGTCGGATAACCCTCTGTGAGATGCGCCGGGGGAGAGTGTTAATCGTGCTACTGTAAAGACTATGGGCTGCGAAGTAGGTGTGAAAATTGACGCTGGAACCATGCGTATGGTGCAAAGCGACGATGAAAATCTTTGTGTTGGTGAAGTTTCGTGTTTGCAGTGGAACTCATCAGAGTGAGTCTCAGTCAGGATCGCCGTTTGCCTTGCGACACTTGTCGTGGTCGCTCACGCCGCGCAACGTGTCTAGTATGAGGGTCACATTTCTATCCAGAAGAATGAGATGAGATGAACCCCCTCCAAATAATAGATCAGCCTCTGCAACTTCACATTCGTTTAATATTTTAGACGGCGGCGGTGCTGGGTACGACTAAGGTCGGCTACCCTACATAGACCAGTGAACGCGACGACCTGGAAGGCGTGTTCAAGGCAGGCATGACTCGGCTTCACTTTCCCCACTGGTCTGCGGATCCCGTGTAGACCAACTTCCAGTCAGGAAGGCGCAAACAATGTTATTAGCCAGACCTCTTTCCTCCAGCTGAACCCTGTTTGCTGTCTTTCATGCTTCTTCTCTACCAGTCTGTCTTTCATGCTTCTTCTCTTCCAGTCACATCTTTGCCCTTGCCTTAGTCTTGTGCTTTTCGCATACTCTCTGTCTCATTCGCAGCCACGTGATTTTGTCACTGGGGTGGTCCACTCAGCCATCGCCTTCCCAACACGAGCTCTCCAGCGTGGGGTCGGTCCCTTCCCTTCATGGTCTCATTGTCAGCCTTGTTTCTGGGCGCGCCGCGCGGATCGACTTTTATATCGGCCGCTCACTCATCCTTTGCGCCAGACAACGTCGCGCACCGCCTGTCTTCGCTGAGGCCTTTCTTATTGCCAGAGGCATAACCGGGTGGTAGCTTGGCACAAAAACTGCCTTACGGGCTACATTTCGCAGTCGGTCAATGCCAAGAACACGGCGATCTCAACCTCGCACATTCGGGTCGCGGAAGCGGGTAGCCTCGCCTGACGAGGGCTGGTTCACAATCAGGAGTATTCTCGACGAAAGACTTGTAAGGGGCCGTATTGAATATCTCGTGGACTGGGACGACAACGAGACGACTGGCGAGGCGTACTCTCCCACTTGGGTAGGTTTCGTTACGTTTCGTCACAGTGGCATCGGGATGCTTCTCTCGCGCGATATGCTAATGAGTCACTGGTTATAGAGTCGCGAGGTCACAGACGAAGCCAAGGAAGAGTGGGACCAACTGAAGACATCACGTAATAGGGAGCAAGTCGAACACGATAGTCAAGACAGCCAGCCTCCACGACCGTCTAATTGGAGGCAAAAACAAAAACTCCAGACTGCTGGTCCGTCTGGTGCTTTTCGACGAGAACGAGAAGGACAACAAGAACGACGAGTACGGCTACTTTCTAGCTCAACCGACGAAAGCGAGCGTCCTCGCAAGATCACAAAGGTTACATATAGTGCGACTCCTTCGGAAGAGCAAGTTCCATCTATAGCTTCCCTTTCCTCCACTGATAGCGCCGTCGACGACTGTGCCGATCTTGACGGTCTGAGTTGCCCGAACCAGCGAGCATCAGACGCTCCTCGGTCTCAAAGGCTTGTGGTACAACTCGATAAGAATTCACAATTCGATCCGACTGAATACAGCAGTCAGCACAACACCCAAAGCAGTGGTCATTCGTCTCAATCGATTGTGGAACTCGAAGATCAGGACGAGCGCCTCATTTTTGCTTCTCAGCTCGGTCGTGACACCATCATTCCAGACTCTCAAGAGCCTTCTGGACAGACCTGGTCGGTGGATCTTCAGCAAGTCGAGGTTGCATCATCGGCCAAAAATAATCGCGAGACTCAGGATAATTTTCAGTTCGAAGACTGTCAATACGCCTCGGGTCTGTTACAAGCCGAGCTTGAATCTGATAATCTGAGCAATCTCTGTGATCAGGAAGTGTCGGGACAATCTCCAGGGCACTTGGACGGCCCCGATATACCCTCTCATCAGTTTGGCGAAGGCAAATCATTGAGCGATACCAGTCAAGACCTTTGTTCCACAATAGCTGTGACCAAACCTCATTCGGAAGCACAATCAACAGGGTGCAACAACGACCTGGCTGTTATACCGACTACTAGCCCTGCTCCTGCATTCTTGTCACAGCCACCACTTCCTTCTTCGTTTAATATCCCGGAAAATTTGTCCAGTGAATTGCAAGGTTCTCCTGCCAGGAGTGTGGTTGATGCAACTCCATCGACTCAAAATCAAAACTCCGCAAGTATATCTGTAGTTGCTGGAGATCAGACTGAATTTCAAGACGCCCAAGTCCTTCGCATCACTCCGTCCGTGTCACAAACGGAAGCATTTACTGACAGTCACGGTGCCAATAAAGACACAAGCCCCATTACTGTAAAGGTCTCTTCACTCCCGCAAGCTTCCGATACAGTCTCACAACCATCATTCGATTTGATGCACGACAAGATGGAAAATCAGGCGGCATGTGAGACCTCAAATGCGGCTTCGCAACCATCTGCCGTGGATGAGCTGAGCCAAATACTCAACTTGGACAAGGTCATGTCCGACGTTCCAAGTTTTCAAGATCATGACAAACCTTTGGGCGGCGATGCTGAGTCTTCCAAAGCACAGCTATCCAGTCCGAATGTGCCGGAATCTCAAGCAGCTGATCAGCGAAGTCATACTCATCAGTCCGTTGTCGTTGAAAGTGAGCACACACAACCCAAGTCGCCCAGCAGCCCTAAACCATCCGCGGTCCAATCATTACAGGGCATTGTTAACATGATTTTCGAGGATCCAGATTTGTCAATCTCCGGTACCATGGTACCTGATGAGTTGCACAATCCTGAGCCGCCTACAGTCTCTTTGGCAGACATTTCAAAGCAACACAATCTGCATGGCGCAGCTCTACCCTTGATACCATCCCTACTTCCCCAGGATGAGTCTCATGATGCTTTATCACGGACAGGTCATCAAAGTTCGGCCGTCTCCGTTTCGATGGGGCAGCCGCAACCCGATGAAGCGTCAAATGATGGGCCCAGTGATCAAGAACCCGTTGTGTTGAAACATATTGTTACACTTCCCTTCCAAGCAAGCTTAAGGCCATTATACGATGATACCTTGCTCGAATACAAGAAAGAAGTAACACAATTCGGCGCTATTTTCAATAGCGAAGAATTTATTGAACCAGAGGAGGCCTTGGTGCACAAAATAGATCAGGTCTTTAGTCGATTGCATAATATCTGCGACTACCCGCCCGACGCGGTAGGCAGCGCACTCGAGGAATTACCATCCGAACAACTTATCAAGTACTGCTGTGATGGTAACTCCAAATTTAATTTTCTGTATGAGCTTCTTCAGGGACTTACCAAAGAAACGCGCGTCTTGATTGTGGCTAGATCTGTCGATATTTTGAAGCTTCTGTACCGCCTTACGGAGGCACTAGACGTTGAGTGCATCTGTGGAGACATTGATAAATCGTCAAAGACCAAATCAGTATCTTCAGTTGTCAGAGCTACTCTAATTCTTCCCGGAACAAATGTTGATGAAGATGATTTTGATGTCATTGTCGGCTATGATCATTCTTTTGGGAGCTCAGAAGTTGGCAAAAAACTTGAGCCAGATATTCCGGATGCAACGTCGCCGATAGTGTTGATGCTGGTCACCACACACTCCATTGAGCATATCGACCTATATGTTCCTGACGACTTGACTCCTTTAGAGCGAAAAAACGCCCTTATATCTGGGATCGTGCGGGCGAGACAGCTCGTGGGTGATCCAGACCGCGGACACCCGGAACCACATGAAGCTGCCAGCCTATTTCTGGAATACCTGAACGGACTGGTCGAAGGTATCGTATGGGATCCAGTCCCCATTCCTGAAGAAATCTTGGATGTTTACGTCAACTCTCAACCGCGCTCACAAATGCCTGTGACCGGTGCTCCGGACGTTGAGAATGCTCGAAAGCGGAAGCTGGTGAGCAAGAGAAGCTCGCAATTTTCCATTATAGTGTGTTGCTGATTTGAAACAGGATGATTTTGACGACGACGATGCTAAAAGACTGCGCATGTTACCTTTCAAACAATCCACCATTCAGGTGAATGATAATCCAATACCCGACGACGTCCAAGGGCTGTTAAGCTCCGTCAAGCCCGCGGAGAGTACTATCAAATCCAAAGGCGTCGTCAGTGTGTCGGTGGCGGTTTTGCAAGCACTGGCAGAACAGGTATAGAATCTAGAGCAATGACGAAATAAACAAATCGCGACTAATGAAATGTGGCAGGTTTCGGAGCTCAGGCGGCAAGTGGACGCAACAGATAGGGATGCACAATATAAGAGCCTGATATCAGGGATGGAGATCCGAATTAAAGAATATGAGAGGACGAGCGCAAAGATGTATTCGTCACAGCGGGAGGCGTTGGAAGACCGCATTAAGTTCGAGCGACAGACACGAAAGGCAGAGGCAGCACTGCAAAGCGCGACAGAAACAGCGCAAAAAGACACAGAAAAGGCACAAAAGAAGATTACTGATTTAGAAGCAACTGTTATACGGCTCACTGCAGATCCAGACGGGGCGAAAGAAACACCATTGGCCAAGACGCAGAAGCTTCTGCAAGAAGCTCAAGAAAGAACCCAAATGTTGGAGAAGCGGTTAGAAAACGCTCATAAAGATGCAGACTATGCACGAAGTCTTTACCAGGATGCCACGACGACGAGTAGCGCCCTTCGGGGTGAAAATGCGGACCTCAAGGAGCAAGTGACTGATCTGCGAAAGAAAACAGAAGATACATTGGGCAAAATTCACGCTATTCAGGCAGACACTACAGCGAAGCAATGTCTCCGCCAGATCCGAGATCTGAGGTCTCAGCTACGCGAGCGGGAAATCGAACTGGATTGTACCAAAGACGAACTACGGCAGCTTAAGAGTGGTCGCCGGGAGACACGCCAAGTCAGTGTTCCTCGGAGTCCTCGTACGGGTATGATGAGTCCTCGCATAGGTCGAGCAACGCATGGCGGCAACGGCGGAGGGGGATCAGCCAGTAGAGGGACGAGTCCAGCTCCCACGTCTGTGGTAGATGGAGTGGCATCAAGTCTTTTGGCTGGAATACAGTATATGGCACAGCCACCAGGGAATGGAAGGTGGCATCGTCTTCGAGATTAGCAGGCATTTCATAGGATGTCGTGGCTACCTTGCTTGGTTACGAAGCGAAACGCGGCTCGTGAGTTGAGAAGCTCTGCGTGGGCAACGGAATTTATTCATTTCAGAATTCATGTAGAATAGCAATGTCCTGTCAAGCATCGGGCTTCAGCCTATGGTCTATCAATGAGCCTGTATGGCCGAAGCATTCGACTAGGATGGCACGTCGGGGGGAGTATTAAGCAACATTTCGACTTGAGCACCCATGAGTCAGTCGTCTTCATAGACGTATCCCACACATTCCACTTGGGAAATAGGTAAAAGCACATGAGTGAGTCAAGGGATTGTATTGGAAAAAAAAAACCAATATGATCCTCCTGTCTATTTTTTTTTCCTACGCCACCGGCCACTTGGCACTCAATTCCTCTTTCTACCTAGAATAACATGTACAACAATAGATATGCTTCAAAAGGCGGCAGCAGACAAGAGTATTTCCTTTACAAGTAACAACACTGACGGTGTTACGTTTCTTCCCCGCCTCTTTTCGGGTTTTGCGAATTTGTTTACAAAACAATAGAACATTTACTTCTCCTCAGGGTACAGATCTTCCTTCAAGGGGACGCCGAGCTCTTCCCGGAGAGACTTGAGCTCGGTGAGATATTGGTCGTATTGGCCCTTGTTCTCGACCTTGGCCTTGACACCTGCAATTGGGGCAGAACCAGTTAGTAAGACGGGTCGCGCTAGGTCAATTCGACCGACAGGTTTTCCAAAGCATCGGGACGGCCCGAGGAGGTGATGATGACATCAATATTGAAATGACGATGACGTACCCTCGAAGATGCGGACGGCAGTAGCAAAGTCGTTGACCCTTCGAGCAGCCTTGAGGGCGGCGGCGATGACGGAGGTGGAGGGGACGAGATCGTACGCGAAAGCGTTGTTCAGGTTGCGCTGGCCAATGGCGATTAGTACGATTGGTATGGATTTTTTTTTAAGGATGACAGGGCCATCATACCTGGAGCTCGAAAACATCCTGAACACTGTTGAATTCCTTCTCGAATCTGCAAAGGATTGACGACTCGTCAGTCATGGAGCCTATCAGTAATGCTACTATTGTAAGATTTCGGTATGCGTTTCGTCAAGATTGGCGGGTAGTGCTGCATTTGGGAATTCGGTTCGCGTCGTTGGAAAAACACTCTTGTCCCGCTAGATTCCGAGAGGGATTAAGGAAACAGCCCAATCAAATTGCGATCCCTCGTTCCCTCGTTCCCTCATCCCATAGAATACACTGCATTGATGTCCCGACGTGGCAAAGAGCTATTCCTCACCTGGCAGTGAAGTCATCAAACGACTCCTCGGCATGATCGCTTCGTCGGGATAGAGAAGTGCTGAAGGCAGCGCGAACCATCAGGGGCTTGGTGGCAGGACGAGCGGCGGCGCGGGAAAAGGTCGTCGAGCAACGACTGGCGGCGCGGAGCAAAGAGACTGACGGAACCATGGTCGATGTCGAGGGGGGTGAGGTGGTTTGACTGGCGATGTTATGTTTTGTCGTGCGGGTGGTGATGTGGACAACTCGGGGGAGGGTTGAATGTGCGTTTTTCGACGATGGATTTGCTGAAAGCTTGCTTGCCTTGCCAATTGGCTGGCCGATGGACTTCCTGTGGGTGACTAAGCTGCTTGTTCGGCTTGCTCGTGTGAGGTTGCACGGTTTTGATTTTTACGCACTGTGTAAAGACCAGCATCAGTTGCGAGCTTCGAGGCAATGACGCAATGAATGGGCTTAACTTCGCAAAGTAACTCGGCTGCATGGCCACGTCGTCACAGAATGCGATGGCCTAATACTGGCAAGCCAAATGAAATCATGTACGCACGTCAGGCAATTGCAAGCATATGCCGCAATGTCGAAGCAGAATGAATAAGTCGCGCCCCATACACATTGAGCAATGCCGAGGTCCAACACGGCGAGACCCTCTTGATGAATCAAGACCGAGAAACGAAGACCGAGAAAATGGGATGAGCGCCTTATTGACACGGGACAGATATCTGTGCCGCGCTTATTCAGGCCTTGTGATCCCAACTTGCAAGCATTGCTAATAATCCGCAATGGGCACGCAAACTCGCAAATTAACATCTATCCGGTCCTACATGCACGTCGTGCCCCATCGCCTCGCGCTTGTCTGTACTAGTTCTCTAGGACTCCGCAGGCCCTTGTGTGCATATCAACTGTACTATCGTAAAAGTGCTTCTTACTAAATAGGACTATATAGACTTGGTATCTGAACGAGCAGCCCAGACAGATACCAAGCTTATATACGGAGTCAAGAATTCTGATTTAATAAAAATCCTTGTCGGTACGGGTGCGAGGATCTACCGGCACCAAGGAGATATCACATGTGTACTCCGTACGTACTCCGTACGTGACTGGAGCCATTGAAATTGGCAGACAGAGCCTCGTCGATTACGGTCACGTGCTGTGTTCCTTTGAGGCTGGGTCTCAGTGTCTCACAAGTCGGGTCGGCGATTTCGATCCCGACGAATCACATGCGAGATGGCCTCAACATTGCCAAGTCTGTACCTCTGTGCCTGTTAAGTATCGTGTCCTTTTGCACCAGTCGCAACGCGTCTGTGTACTTATTCATCATCCAGCCGGAAGAGCCCTTCTCACCCCTTCTCTCCCCTCTCCTCCTTCCCTCCCTTCCTTTCCCTTTCCTTCCCTTGTTTACTATTATCCGGCCTGCCCGTCCGCCATCTGGTGTATTTTATTAATCTTGCCGCCGATTGCTTCTTTGTTCGCAAAGAGCCATTGGCACTTCCTTTCTTCTTGTCGCTCCTTGCTTGCGTGACGCCGGTCTTGTACCCATCCTGAGAAGCTGAAGCGTTTCGCGCGTCTTCGTCTCCACGTCGAGTCCGGAAACTTCAAACCTTGCCGAGCAAACAAGTCGTGCATTACATTCGCGCCTGCTTCCCACTCGACTCGACACCCTTTTCTTCCGCAGCATAACCTCATCAAGCTTATTCTCTTCGAGGTACGCAAAAGAAACAAAGCCGTTAATCGCCAAAATGTCCGGCCTTCTTGAGCAGCTTCCGCTGCCTACGATCGATCGTCCCTTCGGCGTCCACCTATGGCCTATCTTCAGCAGGGCCTGGGAGGCTGTTGTCGGATATCCTGCCGAGAAGTTCAAGTTCGTCCCTTTCGAGACACCCATGTCGACTCTCAAGTCGACCTCGGTCTTCATCGTCATCTACTACATGATCATCTTTGGTGGTCGCGAGTTGATGCGCAACCGCGAGCCTTTCAAGCTCAAGGCGCTCTTCCTCGTTCACAACTTCTACTTGACCGCCATCAGCGGCATCCTTCTGGTTCTCTTCATTGAGCAGCTTGTTCCTGAGCTCTACCACAATGGTGTCTTCCACGCCATTTGTCACCGCGATGGTGGTTGGACGCAGCCCATGGTCGTTCTGTACTACGTGAGTTGCCAGCCCAGAGGCAAATGGTATCACTGATTCGCTCATGATGAGTTTGTACTGACATGATAATTACAGCTCAACTACCTCACCAAGTATTTGGAGCTGCTTGACACGGTTTTCTTATTCCTCAAGAAAAAGCCCCTGAGTACGTGTCCCCCCCTTTTTTTTTGCGCCAAAATTTTGCTGAGAGATGCATAGCCTTCCTTCATTGCTATCACCACGGTGCCACCGCCCTCCTCTGCTACACTCAGTTGATTGGTTCCACGTCGGTTTCTTGGGTTCCCATCACCCTCAATCTGACCGTGCACGTTGTCATGTATTGGTACTACTTTCAGAGTGCCCGCGGCATTCGCATCTGGTGGAAGGAGTGGGTCACTCGTCTCCAGATCATCCAGTTCATCATCGATCTTGGTAAGTTTTCCCGCAATGCATTTAGAAGAGTCCGCAAGTCAGCCGTGTTGCTAATAACTAGAAAATAGGTTTCGTCTACTTCGCCTCGTACACCTACTTCACCTCGACCTACTTCCAGTGGCTGCCTAATGCCGGCAACTGCGCTGGCGAGGAGTTTGCTGCTTTCTCCGGCATCGCTATTCTCAGCTCGTATTTGGTTCTCTTCATCTCTTTCTACTTTGCCACTTACAAGAAGGGTGGCAGAAGCACTACTCGCAAGTCGCTCCGTCGAATGTCACAGGCTCCTCTTCCCGACCCTTTGCATATCCAGGCTGCTGGCTCTGCGAACGGTCACGGCAACGGTGCTACTTCAACCGGGTCCAAGACAAACGGCTCCACTGCGCGCTCCCGCAAGGCCTAAGTACAAACTCGACAGCCTTTACTTCGGCCTAGAGGCGTTTGCGCAACCTCGGGGCTGAGAGAAAAGAAGAACACAGTCAGACGCAACGACGCCGAGCTGTTCTGGATCAAGGGGGCAAGTTGCAAACCACCATTTAGGCTTCAATCACACATGCCGTCTGAAAACCACAAGCCTGGCATATACGACGCCCCAATTGTACAAAAGTTGAAGATCATTTATTCTTTCTTTTTTGGAGATACTAGGGGAACATAATATACGCGGATTGGGCACTGGGCAGGGTGGGGGAATTTTTATCAACTCCACGACGTGGTCATCTCGGAGAGGAGAGGCTTCACTGGTGTCTTGTTTTCCGGCGGTAATGATGGCAGGCGGCTGATTGATGACAATTCGCGCGGTTCACTTGGGTTTATGTGCGGCAGTTTCATGGCAGGGGTGGACTATTTCAGAAGGAGTATTTTGGCCGGATCGCTGACTGCTTGGCAGAGCAGCCAAGGTGCATAAAAGGTGTGACGGCGACGTCAAGCACCTTTGTTCTCTTCTGCCATGGTCCGTTTTATAACTGGTGCATCACAGCGTGCTCCCGGCTCGGAGCGCGCACAGCAACATGTAGAAGGGTGTAATGGGGTGATTTTGAGCAACTGCTGCACGTATGTGAGATATGTTTCTGTGACTGTGTTCTCGGTCATGACGTGTATTTCGGACGTCCGGGAGGTCCTGGCGCATGCGAGTAGACGGGCAATTTCTGGGTCGATTGGCGAGTGCTGGAGCTCGTGGTTGTGGAGACGAATGCCAGAACAATAGCACTACATGTAGAGGCGCAATGGCTCCGTAAAGAGGACAGGAATATGATGAC
Source organism: Epichloe typhina subsp. poae (assembly GCA_030389615.1). Lineage (NCBI taxonomy): Eukaryota > Fungi > Ascomycota > Sordariomycetes > Hypocreales > Clavicipitaceae > Epichloe > Epichloe typhina. The sequence continues at coordinate 2,194,634 of CP098316.1, read as the reverse complement.
CTCTACGTCGATCGATCCCTGAAGAAGACTCGCGATGGGTGCATTGAGTCTTAAAAAGGCTGCGAGGTGAGCGCACTGGCAGATTGGGTGGCCCAAGGGCAAGCCGCGAGACGACTAGCCGCCGATCTGAGCAATGAATCATACTTTGACCAAGCAAGCGACAGGTATTAATTAGATGGCGGTCGTCTTCCCCACACCAGCGAGGAAAGCTTGCCCCCTGATGTGACCACGCTTGTTGACGTCGATGTTTGGTGCGATATGGGTTAATCACCTCACTTCACTTCCTTCCTCCGGCGTGCAAGGGACTGATCAGACGAATAGGGGGGGTATTGGGCATACGCGACAGCGCAAACTTTTGCTCCGGTCCAGCAGCCCAGTCTTTTATAGCCCAGCCCAGCCCAGCAGCATAGCCCAGCAGCAGCATAGCCAAGCAGGGCTTCTCCTCGACTTGGCGAGGAAGAGGAAGGAAGGAAGGAGCAAGCAAGTGGCCTCTCAGCCGCCGGGCAACAACTGCCAGCCTGTCACGACAGGCCCTTCTGCAATCGCCCTTCTGCACTCGCCCTCCTGCACTCGGGTGGTCAGGTCACTAAGGTGTGAGACAGAGACAGCACGGATCAAGAACAGAACGACAGGGGACATTTCCAGAGGGCGACAAAGGCCGACAGCCTTCGAACTGTTGTTCAAGTCCTGCCTGTCCATGCTCGACCTGACAAACCACCTCACCTCGTTCCTTGCCTGACTTCACCCCTTCCCCTTCCTTTCCTTTTCTTTTTTCCCCCGCTTGCACTTTTGGCAGATGTCATTCCGACGCCGGGTCAACAGTACTTCGAACAGATCAGACCCGTTCTTGACGCAGCGGCACTCCTACGCCACCACGCGACAATCACATCATCACATTGGGAATTCAGCAACAATTCATCATGAGATTGCCGTTCCGCAAGAAGGATAAGAAGAGAGACGGCAGGACATCACCTATCCCGAATGAACTTCGGCCTACGGGCGGGTTTGGTCTGGATGCCAACGCCTCTCCTCCATCCCGATCCTCCGCACAACTTTTGGCCGCATTGCCGCCCAAGGTACTGGCGCGAATATTCACTTTTGTCTGCCCACATGCTTTGGACGAGAGCTATGAAACGTGCGAGGAGAGCGCCAATGAAAAGGGATGCATGCTTTGTGATTTGCGGGACTTGTCGCGCTGTGTGCAGGTGAACCGGGCATGGAGGGGAACTGCCATCAAGATCTTGTAAGTCGGTTGCATCCTTTCATTCTTTTTATTTTCATTTGTTCTCCTGCTTCCATCTCACCCTTTCCCCAAGAGCGCTAGCAGATCGGGCCAATCCTAAAGTTCACGGCACTAAAGCTTTCGGGACATATAGGTACCATAGCGTTCGAATCGACCCAGTTCACTATTGCATGCTTGAAGCTTTTTTGGCAGAGCGACGGAAGAAAACCTCGAGATTTGACAGAAACGGAATCCCTGAGGATCCAGCGCTTGCACGCCTGAGGCTCTTGCGACGAACTGTTCGAGACGACCCGACCAGGCTTGGCAAGACGGTGCAGTTCCTCAAGACGCCTTACATGATTCGCGAGTCGTGTCATGTGGAATTAGCACAAACCATTGCCGTACTACCCAACTTGAAGTATGTCGACCTCCCAGAGGGCATGTTCTCGGATGAAACGGCGTATGCAACGCTGCGACTCGAAGTACAGGCGCGATGCCCTAATCTCCGCAAGACAACATACTTGGGTGGCTCAGAGCGCAGTTTTTCCACACTCATGTCTGGCCAGATCTGGCCGTACCTTGAAGTCTTGGAGTTGAGGCAACTGAAGGTTGACCCCAAAATTCTGAGAGGGGTCTTGACTTCTCTGACCAACCTCCGTGCTCTCAAAGTGGCCGAAACATATAGTCTGTCAGATGAGGTCCTGGCAGCTGATGAGAATCTGCCTCCTCTGCCCGCGGTCGAGGAGTTGGTGCTCAAGGATACACCAAGCCTTACATCAGTCGGACTGGTGGATTACTTGTAATTTTACGAAACTCAAAAGTCTCTCAAAGTCCTCACGCTAAAGGACACTGGAATCCAGCCGTGGAAATTGCAAGAAGTGCTGGCCATGGCCCCGTCACTCAAGACATTGGCAATCCAAGCTAAAGTCAAAGACTCCTTTCCATCGGGAGAAGGAGTTCAGCCCTTGGTGCATAACCGGATGAGAACACTTCGCTACGAGATATCTGCCAAGTCCTCGGCAGGGCCGTTTGCGACAAAAGGGTATTACTCTTATCTTTCAAACTCTGTCTTATCTGGGGGTCTGCCCAGATTGCGCAGACTCTACGTACTTGATGAACAGTTCCCAGATCAGCTCCAGAACTTGCCGCCGCCACCGACGCCGACGTTTGCTGCTGGGCGAGTCCGTTCGGGATCGAATGCTTCAGCCCACAGCCCGCCTTCACTGCGCGTGTCTCCTCCGGGCAATGGGCCCTTATCCCCGAAATCGCACACGCGCCAAAACATGTCCAGCATTAGCAACCCCAACAGATTCAGCTCCAACAACCCCTTTGCCCAAATGGCCGGCAGGGGAGGTCCAGGGTCAGGGCTGCCACCTATCCAGACCTTGGAGGTCTTCACCAAGAGCGATGAGTTTGGCAAGTGGAACTTTGCTCGGATAGACTCGTACATGGGATCGGCTGCCGCCGCGCCGCGCAGACCAAACAGTAGCTACGGTTTGGCAGCAGATGTTGCAGGGCAAGGATGGGATCGCGGCGAAGCGCGACGTAGCATCATGATCGGCAATGGCACAGGCGGGTTCTTGCCCTTGCCCGGTGGTGAGGGGGCACAGGAAGCATTTTCACTCGGACCCGTACCGGTACCGGATGGTCCAGATACCATGCGACCTCGGAGTAGTGGAGGCGATAGGAATCGAGTGATGTGGAACAGGGTGTAGGAGACGAATCGTGTTGGAAAGGGCATTGATGATTAGCAAGCAAGAGAGCAAGAGCAAGAGCAAGAGCAAGAGCAAGAGCAAGCAAGCAAGCAAGCAAGCGGAACAAGGAATCACTGGGAGAGCCGTTGGAGCATGGGGGTGATGATGATTTTGTTAACATGTGGCTATATCAGAATGACCGGTGGGATAATCGAATTCATAGGCCGCGTGAAGGGTGGTATGAACTTGTCACAGTACATACGCATCCATGGGAACATGATTTGTTGAGTTCATTACTCGGTGAAGTCTCCATGGCTTGTTCATATAATGCCACATTGCGAGCGTCATGCCAGGAGCCCAGGACGCGTATACTGATGAATGCAAGCGAAGATGGCTACTAGAAAATGATTCGAACGCAAGCACAGGAGCGTCCACCCCAAAATCACTAATAATAAGAGGCGCACATATGTACTTTCTTCAGATGATATCACTGGTGTGGTATCCCCATCTCCCATCTCCCATCTCCCATCCCCCCCACTGTGAGTATCTTTTGCAGAATAATACAGGGGTCGTAATAATCCCGTCTTGATACGTCCGTACTCCGTATAATGTCAATCTCAACTTTAACACGCTCTCCAGGCCCCTCACCCGCGACGCGCCGTGACGCGCCGCACTGGAATGCGCGTGGACGAGTTCAGCCTTGGCACGAATGGTATTGGATCCTCGTCAATTGAACCCTGCTGGGGAAATTCATGCTACTAGTCATTGGGATCTTTCCGTATGAATCTATCTAGTTTCTTGTAATAAGGTCGATCGGTGGTTTCACGGTTACATTGTGCATGAAGGACCACTGAAACTTTGGATTTTTTAAACTGAGACCCCGTTTCTTGACGCAGATTTTTCATTCCTATGTATCACATCACATGTAGGCACAGTTCATGGGGACACCAGAGGTTGCTGGTGGCGGAACAAAGTACAAGTAGATCTGCGCACGGCGTGACGGTCGGGGGATGACGATTTCCTTGCTTCCTGTTATGGACAGGATACATGTACATGTAGACACCGCTTGGCGTCCCATCCGTGAGTCAGACGGTACCGAAGTGGGATGGGTGTCGGAACCTTATGTGTTATGTACAACGTGCATACCAAACGGTGGCATGACTTTGTTGATGATGCTAATTCCCACGGCTGGGAACGGGTGGCTGGGAGTTTGGTCGCGCGAATTCGGAACTTTATTACCAGCTGTGGATACCCCGTGCCCGCCCCACGAAGAACGGAAGGGGAAGGGGAAGAAAAAAAAAAGAAAAAAAAAAAAAGAAAAGGGCTGCTATATCGGGAGATGTGGATCCCATATTACCAGCCACGCTTTGCGACGAAGCCAGGGTAGGGCAGAGGATGGATGACGTGACTGACTTGACATGACACCAGATACGGTGTATATGGATGGATGATTGAGTTGACTAGATTTGAACAAGTGGCAATGCTTTGTTGCAGCTAGACTTGTACATACAATCGAGCGATAACCTTGTCCATGGTCTTGTCTCATGTTGCATGTTGCCGTGATAAGCCCCGCCCACTCCTAGGTTTTAGATGGGGCGGGGCAGGCACGAGGAGGCGATGATGTAACGAATCTAATCCGTACGGACTACGGGACGTACTCTGAAACCACACAGCACAGACTGATAGATACGCTGACTTACTCCGTCCATGGAAGCAAGCAACAATCAATCGTGACGACACAACCAGAACCCACCCGTGCCCGTCTCGACATGTATGCACGATGCTGCACCAGCGCACAGACCTGAAAAATCGCCGACTCTCGGACCTGTTCTCTGCGACCGACGGGGCGGTATGTTGTGTTTGATGGCTGTTCATGGCCCCTTTAAGGGAGGGCGGCGACAGGATGAATTGCACAGGGCAGACAGATCCCTTTGTGAGGAGCTACACACCATTCTTGATGCGTCCAGTGGTCTTCATGGCATTCAGAGACAATTGGATCAGGGCACTTGGTTTATCGAATTTGCCCATCGTCGTGCCGCACTGTGACTTGTCTTGTCTGGACTATCCGTAACCTGTACGGAGAATATCCGAGCGTGGAATCCTTCTACTTGAGCGACACGCTTTCCATATGTTGCAAAGAAAAAAAGAGAAAAAAAAAAAGCGCGCAAGTAGTTCGTCCTCATGAGCCCAATGAGCCGCGATTCAGCCTGAAAAGTCGGTCTGGTCTCGTTGACAAGATGTGTGAAGGGTCATCAGGGTTCAAGCTGTGATTCGTGGAAAGCCGATTTGGACGGGGTGGACCTAAAGTGGCCTCGGTAATTCCTTGGTGTTGGTGTAGGGTGGGGTTGCCATCTGCCCTGCCACTCACTCTATTATCTATGTACAAGTTGACATGTACGGATTACATTGTATTATTGGCAACTTCACGCATCATCAGCGTCACCAGCGTGATGAGGTTGGCCGAGGCGGGCAAAAAAGGACAAGACCAGCCTCCGGTCAGTGGTTGGTAGCTGCCATTGATGATGCGGCTGCTGGACGTTTTTCCCACGCAAATGTCTGCCCACATAATACGTGGACATTGACACATGATCCCTTTGACAAGTGGTGGGGCCTCAGGCATGTCACGAATGATTCTACACGAACGAAGAGCCCCACTTGCAATGTACCCAGTGCGCCTTGGCTCAAATAGCACGGCAGCCATCCCACCGCAGTTGCATGGCATCCCTGCTCATGGCACCACGGGTATATGGATGGGTACATGGGTACATGGGTGATGGGTAATGGGATGAAGTGCCCAGTTATCATGTACCGAGAGTACCTCAGTTCATCCATATCTCGTCAGGGCCTCCCACGCCTTCTCTTCATGCCATACATACCATCATGTCTGTGACCATTCCATTCCCATACACCTGGGGACTCGGGGCCGAACACGGTTGAAACATTCCTCTGCCCTTCCCTTTGTCCCTCATTATTGAATTCCTTTCCCTTGCTACAACGGCAACGACACACTTACGCACGCCTTTTCACCGCCGTCCATCCGTCCGGTCGTTCCTCCCACGTCCTGCGTCTGCGTCTTTTTGTTCTCTGCCACGGAGTAATACTCGAACCAAGTTTTCTCTCGCCTACGCACTCGGCACACATTGTCTCTATACAAGTAAATTCCGAGAATCGACAGACTATACCAAGCGATCCGATTAGAGACCTCCCAAGCACGAGGGCCTTGACATTCCATTCTGAAACCGGGCACGGGCGTATTGTTCCTACGCCCGCCCCTTTTCCTCTCAACACTCTACAACTTTCCGTGTCTCACGGTCTACTCCTCGGAGTTGACTTTCGAAACACACACACACACACACACACACACACACATCTCTCTTTATCAAACATCCACAATACTCTCCGTACACCGTTGGTCATGTCGCTACCAGCACCAGGACAGCCCAGGCATCGCGCGGGCTGCATTCCAGTCCAGCAGCCCATCTCGGATGGTCCTGCCAACAACCAATCCCTGTCAGACATGCTTTATAGAGGAGGCTCCCTCTGCTCCTGCACTACTTCGTCCTCATCATCCACATCCTCGACGTTGACCTCTGAATCCGACTCACCTTCTCGGCCTTCCGTCAAAGACCAGTCTCGCCTCTCGCAGAGCCCAAGCCGACGTGACAATAACGCGCTAGACCAACAGGATCAGCCTTTGAGCAGCGACAAGACCAGCAGCACTACTAGCAGCGTCAATAGCAGCAAGAGTAGCACGCACGAAAATTTGGGATCAAAACCACATGACAACGACATGCTGTCAGTCGACAACAACATCAGCAGCAGCAGCAGCAGCAGCAGCAGCAGCAGGAGCGGCACCATCAGCCTCGCCGCCGCCACTGGCGAGGCCCCCATGCTGCCTATGAGGAGCGCGCGGCGCGCTTCGCGACTCATCACTCCCATTCCTCCAAAGAAGACGGCTAGCGATGAGCGACCCATGCTGCCACATGCTGCACCTCACCAAATCTACCTCTCTTCAGAAGAGGATGCATCTTCCTCAGCAGATGACTTCTCTGACTCTGAGGAGGAGCTAGAATCAGACAGCCAACCATCACAAAGAACCAAAGACACGGCCCGAATGGTGGCGGTTATCTTCTATGGCAAGCCATCTATTGTCACACTGTCTCCACGGAGGTCGATTTCGCCAAGCTCGAGCAATGGCCAACAGACTGGCGCCGGTATCCTTCGAACCCTGACCGAGCCTGCCCTGAGCCGCCCTCGGTCTGTCTCGTCCACTTCCTCTACAACCACCTTGAACCACCCACCTCGATCGAGCAGCATGATGACGGCTGGCTTCGGGAAGAAGCGACCGGGATTTCTGCACATTGACCCGCATGCCAAAGGCAACGATGCCAACCACGAAACTGCCCGTACGCCCAAGACGCCAACTACCATGCTTCGAAAGACGCTGAACCTGGTCAAAAAGCGTAGCAAGCAGAACCTGCACCAGAGCGAAAGCCTCATCACACCCATGGAACAAGTGGGCGAAGTGGAAGAAGAGGAGGAGGACGACCCTCGGGAAAGCATCTGCCTGGAGTCCCCCACGTTGTCTTCTGTCAGTCATCAAGACATTGTCAAGGGCGCCAAGAGAAATGCGTCTCTTTCGGTACCACGAAGCGAAGTATCGACTCCCAAGTCACCCAAGAATCGGTTCCGAACAGGGTTGTCGTTGACCCGACAAAGGAGTGTCAGGGCATGAGCGACTTGACGCCGTATGGACGATTTAATTTCCTCGTCGCCACACAATCTGTTGATTACGACTAATGACACGACTATTGTTCTCGGTTGTTATCATAATCTTGCGGCAGAGTTTGACTTGCACTTTATGGCACGGCGTATTACTATTATTATCCAAGACGGGGAGAACCTAGCGAAGTTACGTTGGGGGTGGTGAATTCTTATTGTCTATGGCGCACTGGGAGGGAGGGGGAGTTAGCTAATGTCCTGTTATGTGGACAAGTATATATTATCATGGGAGGATAAAACGGGTCCTTGTGGTATGGCGTTATGGGATGGAACATGTTTGGGGAATGCCAAGCAAGACTGGAAGACCAGAAACTGGAGGACCAGGGCAACACAACGACTGTAGGGGACGAATACGTCTACAGAGCTAGTTTAGAAGTGTCAAGGAATCAAAGAATATGATTTATCCCTTGTCACTGAAACTTCCGAGTCTGATTATCACATCATCCGTACAGGACAGACTGAAGACGTTGCAAGCCAAGCAAGTGTCTCTTCTGGGTGACGTAAAGTGTGTGTGGCGTGAGACCAGGTTCATTTCTGCGCCGTCGTGGCAACGGCTGCACGTTTTTGACCAATGGAGAGAGCGGGCAACGGCCATCTCTGCAGCGACCGTTGAGAAAGGATCACTTCAACATGGCTCCGTATGTACGGATTACACGCACGAGAGATGGATTTGCTCCGAGGTGATGCAGTGTTTGTCCAGAAAGACATGCATGTATGTGCATGTTGCATGTTGCATGTTGCATGTTGCATGTTGCATGTTGCATGTTGCATGTTGCATGTTGCATGTTGCATGTTGCATGTGGGGAGAACAGGTGCCAACGCAAACTTGATTCGTCGGGGAGGCCATGGGTTCGGTTCCGCAAGGATTCTATTGATTGTTTTGTCCTCTGGGATTTATCCAGAAAACTCGTCTCGTTCTCGGTCTCGTCCTCGTACGGTAGAAGTACATACATTACGGTGGACATGCCCCTTTGTTTTTTTTTTTCTTTTTTCTTTTTTTCTTGGTGGTGAAATGGCATGTGGACGGGGTCAGGGTGCCGGAGTACAATGTATTTGTTTCTTTGGCACAGACTTGGCTTCCTGTTTTTTTTTTTTTTCCTTTGCCCGGTCAGAATCACGGATATCTGACCTGCTGCCGCTGCAGCTGCGCACGCTACATGGTCCGTGATGAATCCGCACATGACCAACTTATACGTGCAAAACCATGCTGCCATGCCCCCAGCCAGGGGGGGACAGGGACTTGGCGCCACACGAATCCGGGCGTGCTGGGCAAAACGGGGGGGAAAGAATATTGATGCGGAGAATTACGGGCACCGTGGCATGACGCTCGCCGTCCTGGTTCATTTCGCATCTTGTCAAAAATCTCGGCTGCGAAGCAAAAAAAACCTGGACCCGCAATTAACTTGCCGGACCCCCGTTCAACTCCGTGTATTCCGTGTGCTCCGTGTGCTCCGGACCCCGTACTCCCCCTCCCCGTATGTATATACGTACGGAGTTGTAATTCCCACTTTGCCATGGAGGAAAACGTCCAGTCCACTTTACACAGTGTACTCCGTGATATCCGGATACTGTGGACCGAGCTCGAAAAAAAAAAAAACCGACTGCCAAAGACGGGGGGCTCGTGTTCCGCACAATACGGAGTACAACCATCAGATTCCCCCATCATCAAAATGTACGCAGTGAGCAAAGCCAACTTGACGAGAAAAAAAAAGACGAAGACGGGCTGCGAGCTGCACAACACCCTTCCCATCTTGCTCTTGCAGTACATATGTACGGATGACGGTGCAGCCCCGTTCCATCCATCCCCCACGAATTAAATTTCCCCCAGCCACTCCACCCAATTCGCATTTTCCTCTGAACCGTTCCAGATCTGTCATTTTGGCTCCCGGGAAATGTAGAAAAATGACGCGGTTCGAGAAACGGTACACGATACTACTTCACAGCACAGACAGCACTGGGCATGACTTATACAGAGACTACCCTATCATAGGGCGCTAGCAAAAGGCAAGTCGCTCGTACAACTTGGTTTTACTATACGCCCATCTAAATAATCATATTACATTCTCAACATATAAGAAAACCACCGACTGCGGTGCAGTGCCCTCGGTCCAGTCCCCCTTTCCCCCTCTCTTTCAATAATGTTGCATCGTATAGAAAAGAAACAAGCAGATGACAACGAAAAATGCAGTCAAAAAAAGACAAGAGACATGGTTTTACATGAAAAGTTTTCGCTTGTCGCTATGCATTTAGTTTCCGTTCAGCGCGGCCGGTGGCAACGGGCTCTCCACGCCAGGCTGCTTCGTTCGCAACGTCAACGGGAACGGATACTCCTCTGGATCCTCCTCGTCACTGAAGATGCTTGAATTAGTATTCATTAAACTCCGGCAATGGACTTGCGGCCCTGCCCCAGGGAGAGAGAAAAAAAAAAGAAACACGTACGGTAGCTTCCAGGCAACATAGTCCTCCGTATTCAAACCCTCGTGGCTCTCCTGCAAACTGGCAAAGTCTCCGGGTGTCATCATGCCGCTCCTATCTCGTGGTGATCCGGGGACTGAGAAAGGTCGGGAGATCTTCTGCTCCACGCCGGGGATGAAGTCTTCTGGATCTTCGTCCCCAGAGAACGAATCGGGATACGCTCGGCGCAATGCCAGCTGACGAGCCTTGACGTACTCCATGCCCATTCGCTTCCAGTCGAGCAGGTCGCTCAGACGCTCGGTCCGGTTTCGCTGGTTGATGCGCTGACGTCGGCTCTTGCCGCAGAATTCGTACATGTACGACGTGAGCTGGTTGACGGAATCATCCACACCCTTTGTTCGGCGATCAACAATGTAAATGCCATAGTCGCTCGAGTTCTCAATCAGCTCTTCCATGTAGCACCCGAATCCAGACAGGTTGGTCGTGATGCTGGGGACGCCCATGACGGTGCACTCCGCTGGCGTGTAACCCCAGGGCTCGTAGTACGAGGCAAAGATGCCCATGTGGCAGCCGCGCACAAAGTCGTCATAGTCGAGGGGCAGCACCGGATTGGCAGAGTTCAAGAACTCCGGGTGGAACACGACCTTGACACGATCGGATGGGTGGTTGAAGAGCTGCACACGTCTGATCTGGTTCAGGACAGGATCTTCCTGATCGTTGACCATGTTGTGCGTGACAATCGGCGGCAGCCCACTGCGCTTCATGGCAAAGAGACGGCGACGAAGCAAGACACGGTCCTGGCCCGAGATGAGCTCCTTCTCGTCTGGCATCGGGTCTCCCTCGTGCCACTTGAGCGATCGCTCGAATATCCTTCGGCCAATGCTCTGCTCGATCATGGTTGATGCGTCACGCAGAGATTTGATGACAGCCTGGCCCTTGAGCGCCTCTACAGTGAGTGATGTAGTCTGTGCCGGCATGATGATGAAGGCCACGACCGTCATCTTGCTACCGGCAGACTTGAGGCGATGGTTCAGGCGAGCCAGAGACTCGATAAACATGTCTACACCTTTATTTCGGTACTCATATCGGCCAGCCGTGAACACATAAAGCGTATTGTCCGGATCGAAGTCGTAGTGTCCGTAGAAATGGCCTCGGACGAAGTCGTGGATCTTTTCCTTGGACACCTGATGCAAGTTCTGGAACTCGTGCACCGCGGAGAATTTGGTGACATTGAGACCGTTGGGCAGAACACCATCAGGCTTTCTCTTCAACAGATGCTCAGATTCAAAGGCAGTGATGTGGGATACTGTTGTGAAGACGTCGCACGCATGTGTGGCGGCACGCTCAATGCAGTACCGGTGGTAGATGCCTCGCTTGCCGGCCTCTGCGTCCACGTCAAAGTTTTGCAGGTTGTTGTAGAAGTCGACAGAGCCAGCGCAGAGATATCGTCCAAGGAGCGTCGCGTGCGTGGTGAAGATTGTCGTCACGTCAATTTGTCTCTTCTTGGTGAGGGGCAGGGCGACACCAGCAAGCCATTCGTGGAAGTGGGCAATGACTGCCTTGTCCTTCTCATGGCAGACAAACTGTAGCGCTTCAAAGTCAGCAAAATGTGCATGGCCCATTGTGCGCGCGTGCGCGTGACGTGCTCGTAGTACTCACTTCTCCCAGAAACCATGCCACCAGGTACCCAAACACAATGGCCTCATTGGTTTCGTCATCGTTGGGCGGAGAGGGAATGCTCGCAATGTTCCAAAGATCTGTTTTCCACTCATTCATGTAGCCGTAGGCCGTCTTGGTGTCGATCAGCAAAACCCTAGGCGCTCCTTCGATGAGCCATCGTCCGTAGAGCATGCCGACGCCTCGATCCTTCATGGCCTGCATAGTAGCCGTCATGGCTGGGTTGGTGGGCTCCATTTCCTCCACCTCGACAGCGGCCTGTCAACGATTTGTTAGGAGGAGCTGTGGCCCGAAGCATGTACAAGGCATATGGGGGGGGTATGAACGCACAGAGGCATGATTGAGAGGTCCAATGAGGGTATATCGATCTCCATATTCAGCCGTCGTCACCGGCGCCTTGGACTTGAGGACGGAGTAGATACCACCAACTACCCAAGCAGGCAGGCAGGTCAGTTCGGTAAAGAGATGAAGCACGGCAGGAGCTGAGGCCATGTACGGTCTTACCTCTGTGAGCTACCTCGGTGGCAATTTCAAAGAGCAGGTGGTTTTTGACATCGCGGACTCGCTCACCAGCGGCGGCCATTGTGGCCATTGTGAGCTCAACGACGGAGGGGAGGAGGTTGGGCTGCGACTAGCCTAGGGTGGGGAGAGCAGATTTGCGATTGCTTTCCTGGAACTAGTCACAACAGCTAGCAGCAGAGAAAGGCTTTTGGAAAACGATGGCGAAGCTGCACGAGGCGTTTCCGGGGGACGGAGAAGGTAAGGGCAGAAGGTAGGAGAGAGAAGAAAAGAGATTGCAGAGCTGGACGATGGGCTCTCGCAAGCTCTGTGCTCTGTCGGACTGGGCGATTTGAATGCGGCAGGGATGGCGTCACGGTTGGCGTCACGGTTGGCGGGACTGTATTACGGAGTACTCCGTAATAAAGGAAGAACGGAACAGGGATGACAAGGTAGGGCTAACAAGCTAGAGGCAGTTCCGGCAAGGCAGTGTAATGTTGGGAGGATGGAAAACAGCAGCAGCATGAGAGTTGCCCAGTCGTGAGGAACCGGCCGTGTGAGGAAAAGGAGCGGGCCGTGGCTATGATGGATGCAATGGATTGACGGGCGGGCAGCCGAGCGAGCGGATGTCTACTGATGTCGAAGTCGAAGTCGAAGTCGAAGTCGAAGTCGACGTTCGGTCACGATGGGTCGATCCACACAACTACGGATTACGACGGAGGAGAACAAAGCAGGTGGGTCTGGGGAATGAGCTGGAGCGGAGAGCTGGTGGCTGGGCTGGTGGCTGGGCTGGTGACGTTTTGGGACTAGTGTTCCTGCCGCTCCTGGTTCTCCGCGTGCAACCCGAACATGTTGGATTTCCAACTTTATGTACGGATTATCCATCCCTCTTGGCAAGTGGCTTTTTTTCTTTCTTCTTTTTGCCCACGGCATTCCCCATCTGGACCCTACAGTACCAAGTCGTCTAATTGTTGCCCGGCAGCGGGTAATATGACCGATTGTGCGCAGGTAATATGATCGATCGTACGCTCTATGCGCGTAGGACCGTATCAGGGAAGCTAAAATGCACCTTATTAGGATGTGCGATCGTGGAATAAGAAGCATAGGAGATTTACTATAACTGCTCTGTCTATAAAAGAAGAGCTTTAATCCTTCTATTTGTATAATAGAATTAGCATTAATTCAATCACTTCTTCTGCCTTCAATCATCCCTTCTGATCACATCTTTTGCCCAAGTCACGTGCCACATAGCGATATACACCAGAGGCCTGCAAGGCTCTTGTTACCAAGAACCAAGGAAGTGTGGAAACCAAGCTTACTTTCTAAGAGGCTCTTTCCTTCCTTTCTTATAAGTATATAACTAAGTATTAAGTATATAAGGTAACTAAGTCTAGAGAAAGGACTATTAAAACCTAGATTACTAGCACTATTAATCCTAATACTTATATAATAGTAATTAATAAGATTAAGGAGGAAAACACTAATAATAAAAAGCTTACTTTTTACTAAATTACTATTAAGCTTAAAAAGAAATTCTTACCTAGTTAAGTTATTATTAAAGTAAAAGTTATAGCTAAGTATATAGTATACTTTAATAAAGCTAAATATATAAATATATAATTTAAGTATTAGAATAAGTAATAGGAGAAGCTATACTAAAAAGCCTTAATATATAAAATTAATAAAGTTTAGAGTCCTAATATAATTTATAACTTTATTATAGTAATTAAAGTATACTTTAACCTTAAATAAGTAAAAACTAAGATTATATAGCTAGTATAAACCTTAGACTCTTTTCCTAAGAATATTACTCTTATAGGTATTATAGCTAAGTATACTTAATACTATAGGGTAATATAAACTATATATACTAACTTTAATAAAGGGAGCTTTATAACTATACTTAAGGAATACTTTAACTAAGGTAATAAGAAATAAGACTAAAAAAATAATAGTCCTAAGAAGTACTTTTACTATATAGGTAAGACACTAAATACTTACTTTTAGTCTCCCTAAGTATACTATACCTTATACTATATAGTAACTAATAAGAAAGTTTAAGGATTTAAGCCTTTTTTAAAGGTTAATTATAGGAAAGTTAAGGAATACTATAAGAGTATAAAATAAAAGAACTTATATACTAAGGTAATAAAGGATAAGTAAATAGTAAAAGTGTTATAGACTCGAGCTATGAGCTTAGGTTAAGTCTGGCTCTAGAAAGTATACGTACTTTATACGGCTAGGTTAGGGCTCTACACAGACTATACACAGACTACGCACAAGGGACTATATATCTAGATACTATGTAACTACTAGTGTAATTTCTTTTTTCTTCTATAAGAATAATATTCTTATTTTAAATGCTTATATATAGTAGCTATAAGGCTAGTTTATAATATATATTATTCTTTACTATAAAAACAACCTATCTAGCAAATACGCTATTACTACTAAATATAATAAATACTAATAAGCTAGCACTTCTATAATAATAGGTAAAATAGTAAGTAAAATAAATCTAGTACTTAGCTAATATATAAAGTATAGCACTTATACTAATCTAGATTAAGCAGAAACCCCTACCTATAGGCCTCCCCTTTAATAGTAATAAGGTCTTATTTATAGCTTAGAAAGGCCTTATAACTTATAAGCTCCTAGTAAATAGGGAGTTTATTAGTAGTAATTAGGATTAGTAATACTTTATTTACTAAAACCAATTACCTAAGGTCTAGGTATAGGTTATACCTTTCTTTAAGAAAGGCTACCTAAAGGACTTTTATTTATTTAGACTTCTTAATTACCTAGGGGAGATATTTAATAACCCTTACTACTAGGAAATAGCTATTATAAAACTTAACTAGTTAATATAATAATAAAATAAGAGGTTTAGTAACTTTTATATTTACTTTAAATAAAAGTTAGCCTTAGCTAAGGGGCTTAGGTAAGTAAACTTAGTAAAGTTATTTAAGTTATATATAGTGCTTAATAAGTAAATAAAGAACTATAGTGTTAGATAGGATATACCCTAGGCTAATTACGTAGTAGTAATAGCTTGCTATTAAAGCATTACGCTAGATATTAAATCCTACTAACTAGAGGAAAAATACTACATATAGAAGCAAGGTAATCTAGCGCCTAACCTAACTAAGGCTAAGGCATAGGATAAGGACACACTAATAATAGATATTTACTTTATAAGTATAATAAGGACCTAGTAAGGCTCTAGAAAGTCTATAGGACACTAAAAGTTAGGTAATAAGAAAGGTAGTAAGCACGCTAAGTAAGTTACTTAGGATATACTTAATATATACTATAATAAGGGCTAGTATTTATAATATAGCTTCTCTAAGTATTTTATTATAGTATACTTATTATATTTTATTACTTACTAATAAAAGAAGTTCTTTATAAATACTTATAATATAAAGAAGGCGCTTACTATTAGCTTAGATAATAAGTCTATAAGTTAGTTAAAAAAAAGTAACCTTATTATTAAGTTATTTAACTAAGGATAAAGGAAGGAAGTATAGAGAGGCTTTATAGTATATAGCTATTACTAATAAGGACTATAAAGAGATCTAGAGTAATATAGACTTAATCCCTTTCTTAGTCCTTGCTTTAATTAATAAGACTACCTTTATAAATACTTAAGTTAATATAGGTTATAACTACTATACTACTATAAGTAAATACCTTATCTAAAAGCTTAGGTTAAAATGCCTCCCTTTTCTAACTAAAAGGTTAGTTTACATAGCTATTAGTATAAAGTAAGGGGGAAAAGAGAGTTAGGAGAAATGTTTATATATTTTATATATTATTTATTTTTAGTTAGATTTAGATAGATAGGAAATACTAATTATAGTATATATAATCCTAGGACTAATAAGATAACTAATCCTAAGTACACTATAGATAGAATAAAACGAAATTAGCCTAGATATAGTAAGATAGTAAGTGTATGTAGGATTAGCTAATAGGCTACTTATATAGGCTATAGTTAATAGAAAGGTTAACTAACCTATAGTATTTATTTTAGGTTTAATATTTATAGGGATAATATAATAAGTAAAGAGATAGAGGGAGAATATTTAGCTTTACGCTATAAGCCTATAGGAAATTATATTTATCTTATAGATTAACGTAACCCTAAAGCCTATAAAGGAGGAGCTTCTAGCTTCCTTGCTAAAGGTATTATAAAACTTTAGGGACTTATTTCTAGAAAGTAAGGCAAGTGCCTTACTACTACACTAAGGAAAGTTAGACTATTATATTCGCTTAAAACATAATACTAATAGAAATAAACCTAACTTACTATAGGCGCTTTTATATAATATGCCTTAGGAGTATTTACTAGAAATCTAGAAATAAGTAATAAACTTAATAAATAAGGGTTAGATTTAAGTAAGCTTCTTATTAGTAATAGCCTTAGTATTACTAGTAAAAAAGCCTAGTAAGGGTTAGAGGTTTTGCGTAAACTATTACGTGCTTAATAAGATTATAAAATAGGATTATTACTTACTACTACTAGTAAAGGAAATATTATATTCTTTAGCTAAGGTAAAGTAATTTATAAAGCTAGATATATAATTAGTGTTTTACTATATATATATTACTAAGGGTAAGGAATACTAGACTGTATTTTAGATAAGGTTTAGCTTATTTAAATAGCTAGTATACCCCTTTAGGTTAGTAAGCGCACTAGTAACTTTCTAGAGGTATATTAATAGTGTATTAAGTAGTATCCTTAGTAATTATATTACTATATATCTTAATAATATGCTTATGTACTTAGGCGAATTATAAAGGGATTATATATAGAAAGTCTATAGTATACTATTTAAACTATAATAAGCTAGTCTAAACCTAGATATTAAAAAGTATATCTTTATAACTAAAGAGATTAAGTACCTTAGGTTTATTATTTAGGTAAGGAAGGCTATTTATCTAGATAAGGAAAAGATTATAGTAATTTAGGATTAGGAGGCACTAACTAGGGTCTAGGGCGTCTATAGCTTTCTTAGTTTTACTAACTTTTATTATAATTTTATACTAAATTTCTTAGATATAGTAAGCCCCCTTATTAACTTAATAAAAAAGGGAGCCCTATTTTACTAGTTAAAGGAGTGTAATAAGGCTTTTAAGGCATTAAAATTAGCTTTTATATTATACCTAATCCTAGCTTAGTAGGATCCTAAAGGGACACCTTAGTGAAGGTAAATTACTTAGGAATAGCTCTAGGGGGTGTTTCTCTTAGTTTAGTAATAATAGTATTTTATATCTAGTAGCCTACTATTTAGCTTAATTACAAGCTACTTAGTAGAATTATATAATTTATAATAAGAAGCTACTAGTAATTATCTCCTATCTTAAGGTATAGTTAGTAAAGCTATAGAGCGTAAGTAAACTATTTATAATACTAATAAACTATAAGAACCTTAAGTACTTTATAGCACTAAGGGAGATATTAGAATATTAGGTATAGTAAGTAAAGACTCTAGCACTATTTAATTTCTATTTATATTATAAACTAGGCACTTAAGCAAAATAACTAGATATATTATTATAATACTATCCTAATAGGCTAGAAATAGAAAGGGTAAAGGTACTAATTATTTAGTTAGTAATAAGCCCTATAAAATTCTCCTTTAAGGGGGATAGCTATATATATACCTTAAGCCTATTATAGTAATAAATAAGGATAGCCCTAATAATAACCTAACTATAATAAGGACTTTGCCTACTAGTATATTTATATTTATAAATAAGCACCTTTAGTCTCTATAGGATTAGTCTTTAGCTTAGGATAAAGCTTATAGGTTATAGGTTAATATAGTAGTAGTAAGGGCTAGGAAGTTCCTAGATACTACTAATACTAGAGAATAGATTATAAACTATTAGATTAGTATAAAAGGGGCGCTATAGTTTTAAGGATAAATATAGGTTCCTAAGTAAGAGCCGCTAACTATAATATTAATATAGCATATCTATAACTTACCCTTATTAGGCTACCTAGGCTAGAATATAACCTTTAAGGCGCTTTAAAGGGACTTCTATTAGGATAGTATATTATAAGATATAGCCTAATTTATATAGAACTACTACTATTATAAAGGGCAAAAAAGCTAGTAACTATAATAAGGCTTATTAAAGCTAATTCCACTACCTAATAAGTACTAGTTACAAATATTTATTAACTTTATAATAGACCTACTAGTAGAAACATAGGATTAGCTATAGTTTCTTATAGTTATTACTAATTATCTATTAAAGTACGTTTAGTTAAAGGTAATAATATTAATAGAAGCTAGGGCTTGCGCGGAATAATTTAAATATTACTAGTGGTAGTTTTATAGGTTCCTTATATAGATTATTATAGACTATAGGTTAGATTAGCTTAGTAATTTCTAGACTAAGCTTTATAGTAAAGTTAGTATATAATAATTACTTTTTACTATATATTACCCTTAGATAAATAGTGGCATAGAAAGGGCTAACTAGGAAGTATAGGCTATACTACGCGTAATACTATCTTTCTCCTAGTTTAAATAGCTAGATTACCTACTAGCTTACTAATTAGTGTTAAATAATAGGGATTTGTTAGTAACTAGGATAAGCATAAATATAGCACTCTATAGGTTTAATATAGCTATAATTTAGGATCTATCCCCTATAGGGTAGTTTACTATATTAGTAAAGGGAAAGGCTTAAGCCTTTCTATAATATTTAAAGGATAGCATAGATTTAATATAAGCTATAATAGCCTTTATCTAGTAATAATAGTAAGAGAATATAAATAGTAGTTATAAGCTAGTAAAATAATTCTAGGTTAGGGACTATATATAGCTTAGTCTTTGTAATATTAAGATAAACTATTCCTATAAGAAGTTAGATTAGGTTATAGCTAAATATAAGGTGCTTAAGGTTTTTACACCTTTAATAGTTAAATTAGATATTCTAAGGGGACTGTATTTTATCTTTTATATTAACCTAGTCTAGCATGTAGTAAATAACCTATTACTAAGTTAAAGACTAGCTAATAAATATTTACTACTAGAACTTATTATAATAAATGCTAATAATAATCTTATAGAGTATTAGGTAAAGGAAATCCTTATAGCTAAAAACACACTAGGTAAGGGTTTAAATTAGAATGTCTTAGTTAAATAGAAAGGCTATATTTAGCTAATATAGGAGCTATTAGAAAGCATAATATATATAGAGGCACTTAACTAATTTAAATTATAATAGGGAGATATATAGATAAATAATAGCCTTAAAAGAGTATATTTTAATTTAGCTATAAAAATTTAAGGCGCCTAGTTTATATCTAGTGTGTGTGTACTCTAGCGCTAAGCTTTTACTATAGTAAAAAGTAATTAAGATAAGGGGGGGGTGTCCTTAGACTCCCTATAGGGTTAGTATACCTTAGTAATAGTATAAGTAAGCTTTATAATAGTTTTAGCTATTTATTAGACCTAGGTATTACTAGCCTCCTAGGCGGAGATAGACTAGGTTAAGTTATTATTTATAGTTCTTATACTATAGAAAAATTTAGTAGCTAGGTTATTATAGCTATATTAAGTAAGGGTTATCTAAGTAAGTATAAGCTATTATACTTTAAAGGCACCCTAGGCATAGGCTATACCTATAGGGGAGAAGGCTAGGGGTTAGGCCTTAGCTAGGTTAATTTAAGTAGTAGCTAATATACTATTAAAATACTTATAATAGTAAATAAAATTTTTATAAGGGTAATATATTACCTTTTACTATTAGTAAACTATAGTATAGCTAAAGCCTTAATAGCTTTACTTATAGCTAAAAGGGTTTTAAGATATTTAAAGGTATAATAAAGTTTAAGGTTAGCGCTATATAAGTATATCTCCTAGATATATATATAATATGTAGTATAGTATAGGGTATAGGCCTAGTTTAGCCCTAGGGTATAAATATATTTACCCTTATTCTAGAGATTATTTATATAAGGATTATATAGGAAATTATACTCCTTACTATTAGAAAGGGCCTTATTACTAAAGTTTTCTTTTAAAATATATTTACTAAGGTAAGTACCCTTAAGTAAGGTAAAAAAGAGCAGAGAAGAGAGAGAGAGTATACTAGAAGTAAGTTAGTTAGTAGGAGTAATAATATTACTTATAATAAGAAGTAAACTAAATATAAGAAAAGAGCTTTATAGTTATAGAAGAATTAATAAATAAAGATAGAAAGGGTATAAGAAAAAAGTTTATAATAATATAAAGGGAGAAGAGTATAAATATAAAGAAAAGAGAATAAAATATTTATATTTTAGGATAAATTAGTTAAGCTTTAATTAGGGCATAGGTTTTTATATTTATAAATAATAGCTAGGAGTAAGCAAGGGTAGTATATTATATAATAAGGGGTTAGATAGTTACTAATAAGGGGTTATTTAAAGTAAAGCTTAAATTTAGTAAATAATAAATAGAATATAAAATTAAGGTAAAGGTAAGAGACTAAATAAGGTAAGAAGATAGCTAGTAGTAAGGGGCTATAAAATAGGTAGCTAGTGTTTTTAGGGGTAAAGCTAAAGTAAGGTAAGGTAATCCTATACTAAAAATTTTTAGACTTATATAGTAAAGATATAACCCTACTAGGTAACTTACTAGCCTTACTAAGCTACCTATATATTTTTAGAGGGGTTATATAATAAGGGTTTATATTTAATATATACTTACTTTTTAGTAGGAGAAGAAAAAAGGGGGTAAGTAAGGGGGTATATTATAGACTTAAGCTATAAGCTTAGGTTAAGTCTAGCTCTAGAAAGTATATATACTTTATATAGCTAGGTTAGGGCTTTACATAGACTATACATAGACCGCGTATAAGGGACTATATATCTAGATGCTATGTAACTACTAGTGTAATTCCTTTCTTCTTCTATAAGAATAATATTCTTATTCTAAACGCTTATACGCAGTAGCCATAAGGCTAGTTCATAACAAAAAGGTACTAAAGATTATAAAGGAAAGAAGTTACCTAGGGCTATTACTACTATAATTATTAATCCTAATATTCTAGAGAGCATAGCTTCTTTAAAGGGAAGCTATACTATACTAAAGAATATAAAGTATATGCTCTTAGAGAGTACTCTCTTTAATAACTATAGTGCTCTTTATATTATTAATAATATAAGTTACTTTAAACCTAGAACTTTTAAAGAAATAGTTAATAATTATCTTAAGGCTAGAATAACCTCTTTCTAGATTATTAGAAAAGGCACTTATATAATTAAGAATATCTTTAATAAGCCTAAGAGAAAACTTATAGAAAACCTTACTTTATAGAATATTATACTTATAGAAGGGTTTTATATAAATATTATATTTAAGAGCTTTCTTTAGAAAAAGAGTATATAGTACTATAAAGTAAACTACTCCTTATATATTAGACCTTTCTATAAGAGCTTATTATTAGCTAAACTTAAGAGAAAGTATAATATTATTTTCCTTTAATATAAGCCTCTTTTCTTTTATAATAATTCTAAGTAAGAAGTAAATTTAGCTATAGCACTAGTAATATTCTTAATAATTAATTTAGAAGTAAATAAATAAAGCTTATAGTATAGTTAACTAAGTAAAGACCTACATCCTATATAAGCAAACCCTAAAGAACTTTAATACTTATATTCTAGCTATCTTAGAAAGAATACTTTAGCTAAGAGTTATACTTATATAAGGGAGTGTAATTATAAGGTATAAAGCGTAAAGACTATAAGATATATACTTTAGTTTATACTTACTAAGTTATTTTAAGAAAACTACTAGAATATATATTACTAAGGCTATTCTAGAGAATCTATTAGGACCTTTAGGACTATAAGACTAGTTATAATAGTATAAACTAGTTACTAGTTATAAAAGATAAGTTCTTAGGCATAATTTAAGTTTATATATTACTTAATAAGTTATAGGTAATAGTGTTTAATATACTTATTTACTTTAAATAATAAGTTATAAGGTAATTTAAATTATTAATTATAAAGATTAGGTAAGATTATAAGGGAGCTATTATTAGCTAATTTACTAATATAATCTTTTAGATATAGGCATACTTATAAGGTATTAATCTTAAGCTTATACTACTATATACTTATAAACTAAATAAAGTTATAGAGAGAGTAAGCTAGATAATTATATTATAGTTAAATATAATACTTATAGGCATAAGGCTACTACTAAATCTATAGTTAGAGAGTATATAAGTAGTAGTATACCTTTATAATATTAGTCTTATTTAATAATCTAGTTAGAAAACACTACTAAAGACCCTAGAAAGCTAGTTTTATAATAATGCTTAGCTACTAATTTAGGAGCCTATAGCTAACCTAAGGCTAGATTAGAGTGGTTTGCATGTATATAGCTACTATATATATCCCCTTAAAAGGGATTATAAGGCTAATAAATATAAATAGTTTTATAAGACAAATCCTAGGGGTTATATTAAATATCTAGTTAGGTATTCTGCCTTTAATATTTATTATATTTAAATCCTAAAGCTAGGAAAGGTTATAATAATAAGGAATATTATATTTAATAAGTTAATTTTTTATAATATAGTATATAAGAGCGTGATTAAGCTTTTAATTAATAAGCTTAAAGCGTAATTCTAAGTCCTTAAAATTAATACTAAATTAAATAATAAATTAAATCTTTTCATTACACTAATTAAACCTTAGATAAATTAGACTAAGAGTTTAAACTTAGGGGTAAATACCTTATAGACTTCTTAATTATAACTAAAGGAAAGAGAAGCTATTTATTTTAATAAAGATATTAGACTTTAAATACCTTAGCTATTACTAGATTTACTAATTAAAGAGTAAGAGACTTCTAATCTAGGTGCTTAAAAGAGTAAAATAAAGTATAAAGCTTTAGATTTATATACTTAAGGAAGTAATATAATAATAGATTTAATAAGTAATAAGTAAGATACTACTATAAGGGCTTAGGAAAGCTAATATTCTTATAAGGTTTTAGAATACTAAGTATATAATACTAAGGACTAAGTTATTAATAACTTAATAAGTAATTAACTACCTAAGCTAGGAAATAAAGTAAACTAGTAATAAGATAAACCTATAGAAGTAAACACTAGACTAGCTACTTATATAAAAAGCTTAAAGGGAGCTTTAGCTATATAGTTAGAAATTATAGAAAAGAGCCTTAAAATAGTTATAATATAAGAAAGTATATAGACTAGCTTAAGATTATAAACTAAAAGAGAGTAAGGCTAGATTTCTTTATATACTTTACTAGTAAGGAGGAAAAGGAAAGGACCTAATAAAGCTCTTATTAATAGCCTTTAAAACCTAAAAGATCTTTTCTTAAAGTTTAGGAAAACTAAGGATAAAGACTCTTATAAGCTTTTTCTAGGAGATTAGGATTTTAAAAGCTATAAAATAGTATTTTTAGTAATTAATATATATTATAATAAGAAAAGTAAATTACTTCTTAAACTAAAGAGAAAAGTAAGGACTATTTATTAATTAAACCTAGCTAAACCTCTAAAGTTATAGAAAAAAGTAAAGGATTATTCTCTTAAGGAAAAATAGATTAATATAATAAATTGTGAGGCCCCACTCACAACACCTGTGCGCCAGCGCACACCAGGCGGGCACACCACGCCCTAGGGCTAGGTCCACGTAACACTGGCGAGCCGCTAGCTATAAGCCAGCGACTCGCACGCACAACACACTTAGACCTAGCAAGCTTCAGTCAATATACGAGTGCCCCCATACCTCTTGCCTAGCTATCCCTTTGTTCTCACATAAATAAAGAGATTAATAAGCTAAAAGAATAAGGAATATAGTAGTAAATAAAGTATTTAGTAGCTTAATTAAAGCCTTTACTATTAAAATAGGTATTTTCTTATAAGTTTAATAAGAAGGGGATATTAATTTATTGTAAGGTATATTTATATATACGCAAAGATCTCTAGGAAACCTTAATAATTAAATATACTTATACTATAACGCTTACTATATATATATTCTATATATTTATAGCGCTAGTTACTAGGTTTAATTTAGAGACTAGGTAGTATAATATTAAGAATACCTTCCTTTATATAAAATATAAAAAGAGAGAATTCCTATAATATATAAACTTCCTAATAGCTTTATAGTACTTAGAGAGTATATAAAATTACTTAAGGCTTTATATAGATTAAGGGACTCTCTATAGCTTTAGTTTAAAGAACTAAGTAAGTCTCTTAAAAAGCTTAGGCTTAAGTTAAGCTAAGAGAAGCCTTGCTTATTCTATATAAAAGATTAGATTATTTTCCTTATTTTCCTTATTTTCCTTATTTTCCTTATTTTCCTTATTTTCCTTATTTTCCTTATATTCTTTATAAATAATATTCTTATAGCTTTTTATAAGGATAATAAGAAGACTACTAACTAGATCTCTAAGGGACTAAAGGAGGCGTATAAATTAAATAAAAAAGGTAAGGTAGGATTCTTTCTTGGGATTCAGATTATCAGAGACCGACCACAGCGAAGGGTGTATCTTAGTTATAAGGCATACATTAGCAAGATCGGGGAGAAATTCGGCCAAGCAGGAAAAGGCACTTTCCCTGCTATACTAATGAATCCAGTCCGCAATACGGAGTACTCCGTACCGCTACCTTTTTCGCCGCCAGCCCATTCAACCCCTCGAATGATCTGCAAGGATATGAGAATAGTCAATAGTTGCTTGCAAAATCTGGCGGGTCCGACTGGACTTTAGTTGGGCGGCTTGGGCGGTCACAAAAAGCGAGGATTATGCTCGCCAAACATTCCATGGCCTGCATGCTACTCTCTCTGCCGGCCTGATCAAATCGAACGCATATAGAATATAATGTGCGAAGATATAGCAATGGCGATGAACGGTTCTAACACAGCGTTGCATTGAACTTCATTCTGCGTCTAATTATTTCAAGAAACGTTTGTTGCCTTCTGAAGTATGTACATAGTTGTCTTCAACACACCTCTCAGCCTCGTCCATGCTCCTGCCACGATTGGCTACGTCGTGCCTATACCATCCCCGCTATGGATCCCCGCTGTGGGTCCCCGCTGTGGGTCCCCGCTGCAAGGCTGAGTTATGGCTCCCAATTTTTTTTTTTCCTGGAAAGTGCTGATCCATTCGAGAATTCTGCGGCGTTTTCTCGACAAGCATCGTGTGCAGTATTGCGCGCTTCTCAATTGAAAAAAAAAAATTGTGCAGTCCAGTCGTGACGAGTTCAACGTACCTGCGACAGCACTCGTCATCAAAGATGGACACCTCACCGACCCAAGTGAAGGTCATCTTCACCACAGACGAGCAGGATCTGCAACTCCCCGAGACCAAGAGGCAATTGCTTGTCCCGGCAGGTTCGTGAACCAATGCATTATGTTTGAGATAGCCACTTGTGCGGGATTAACGCCCCTCAGATATAAAACGATATGGACTTTCTCGAATCCTCAACTCCGAGTCCATGCTCGATACTTCGTCCCCTGTGCCGCTCGACTTCCTCGCCAATGGCACCTTTCTGCGCACCTCTATCGAAGACTACCTCAAGTCCAACGGTCTCTCGTCCGAAACCACACTCACGCTGCAATACGTGCGCTCGTTGATCCCGCCCGTGTACCAAGCTAGTTTCCAGCACGACGACTGGGTCAGCAGCGTTGATGTCCTTTCAGCCACGGCCCCCGCGGGCAAGAGCGTCGGCGGTATAATCAACGACAGAGTGGCCAGCGCTTCGTACGACGGCCTTGTGCGAGTATGGAATCCCTCCGGTGATGTGAATGCCACGGCCACGGCCGGCAGAGCGGGTGGCCATACAGCCAGAGTCAACGCCGTGCGATGGTTGTCTCCCACGAAACTCGCGTCCGCGGGGTTGGACATGAAAATCATCATCTGGGACTACGCCGAGACGGACGATGGCCTCTCGGGCTCGTTGAGGCACAACATGGAGCTGTGGGGTCATGAGAAGAACATCAACGCCATCGATGTCAACTGTTCCACGAAGCGGATTCTCACTGCCTCGTCCGATGGCCGTGTTGGGCTGTGGACATCGTCCAAGCGTACCGCCCCCCAGGCTGACGCCGAGAGTCTGCCAACAGCGCATTCCACCAAGCGCGTCAAGGTTTCTGCCGCAGCGACGACGGCCCAGCGTGGTCCGCTGGCCATGATGCCCATGCACGATGTCCAGGTGACGGCTGCCATATTCCACCCCCACGATGCGACCGTCGCCTACTCGGCGTCGCAAGATCACACCGTCAAGACAATTGACTTGACCACTCAGAGGGAGGTGTCGAGATTAACAACCTTGCATCCCATCATGTGTGCTGCCGCCCTGGACAACTCCCTTGTTGCAGCTGGTTCGTCCGCCAGACATATTACTCTGCTTGATCCTAGAGAATCCGCTGCTGCCACGGCCGCCATGACCCTCCGTGGCCACTTGAACATGGTTGTTTCCGTTAGCCCGTCTCCCGAGAACGACTACTCACTTGTTTCGGCTTCTCACGACAGCACTTGCCGGGTATGGGATCTTCGAAGCACTCGACAAGCCACGTCTGACGAGACCACTGGCCTTGTTAGCGAGCCTGTGTACACGATTGGCAGAGAGTGGCTGAACGGCAAGAAGTTGCCGCCGGCTGGGGATGGCGCCAAGGTTCTCAGTGTCGTCTGGGACAAGTCATGGGGCATTGTTAGTGCAGGCGAGGATAAGAAGGTGCAAATCAATAGGGGCAGAGGGTTATTGGCCTCATAGTCTTCTTTTTTTTTTTAATATAGTCTCAAGTAAAACTCAAGCAGACCAAAATGTACATATGTGTGGTTTTTAACCGAAAAATGTTGCACATGGAGAGCATATGCTCGGGAAGTTGCTTTCATATCATGTTCTTCTTCTTTGCGTGACTTGTGTGTCTGCAGTGACGGGTTCGAGTAAATGCGTGTGTGTATTACATATATATATATGAGATGACAGATAGATATAGGTAAATACGATCATGTTCTAGATTGCATTGCATTTTGTTCGCAGCTTCTCACCAATGCGCCATACCGAGGTCCCACCCTTAGTCTCTGATGCAAAAGGGGTATCACTTCATGCCGGAGTCTTTCCTGATCATGGGGCAACTTTTCCACCACAATCGCGTCTAGGATATATGAAACGACTGTGTTGGTTTGTAGTGGTGGATCTCTCAGTATCCTGGCGATGGCCTCCGGCGAAAGGTCGAGGTTGTCATACCAGAGATGGTAGGCTCTGAGGGCAGCTGGCCGTACAGACACGACGTTTTTGGAGGCGCGGTACTGCGCAACCTTTTCCTCTGCAGCAATGATGCGATAGTCTCGTCGTTGTTTCAAAGCCAGCCTGGAAGCACTTGGCTGCGGAGGAGTGGGTGATGTCATTTGCGACGGTTCGCTTTGGGAATCCGTGCCAGCATTGTATGAGTCATCAGACGACTCGTCTGCGTCTTCTACTTCGGGCTCGGGCTCGGGTTTAACAACTGGAATCGGCAGCCCGAGCTCACTGTGATGAGGACGCTCTGGGCAGGGGTACAGCGTCTTGCGCCTTGTTTCAAGGACGTGGTATAGCTGGATGCCCGCATAGGCGTCAGAAGCAGAGTCTACAAGCCATGGTTAGCACGGACATCATGATACGCTCTTGCGTGTCATGCTTACATAGGATTTGTCGATGGTTAAGCCTTTTCATCCAATTGCTTGACCTTACTACGTCGCCTTTGAACATTGGTAGCCTCAGTACTTCTTGCACCTGGGTGGACAACGCCACAACACTTTTGTTAATGAGTTTTGGTGTCTTGGCCTCCGTAAACTTGACTTGTTTATACAAGTGACTGAGCTCGAAGATGCCCTTCGCCGTCACGCCCAAATAATTCTTCAGTCTGGTGAAATCCGCTCGAATGTTGACGCCGACCTTGCTCACATTTGGATCTTCCATGATTTTTCGAAACGTGGGCGACGCCAAATCATCTTCTTTTTGCGGAAACAAGGCCACGTGGAACAGACCTATTCGGTCCGGACTCGAGACTTGAATCAGAGATACATTCTCACGAGCTCCGGAGTTCCGGGTAGCGAAAGCAAGCCACTCGAGGTCGAAGCCGAGAACTTCTTGGTGTAGGAAGTGCTCCTTGCAGACCCATTCCATGGTTTGTTTGCTGGTACAATAATGTACTTTGACTTTTTCAGTGGAGCCAGCGGCAGATCTTCGTTGGTACATGGTGTATGACCAGAAAGAGTTACTGGAGCCCGCCTTTGCAGAGCGGGCAGCATAGAAGAGATCTGGAGGGATGTTGAAGCTCAAAGATGTCGACGGTGGCTCGCCCGTTACATTTTCTGTAGATTGTGTCTCAAGAAGATTCAATCGAGCCTTGTTTGATGATTGCATAGTGTTTGGCGTAGGATCAAGGGCAGTAGTCAGGTGTTGACTCATGCTACCGGCCGCCGCCGACGAGATTCTTGACGGCCGGGCGCTCTTGGTACATAGCTCAGCCGATTCTCGATTTGGGCCATCTTTGTTCACTTGAGCACCAGGAACGTTTAAACCCTCTTTTGACGCCGCGAAGCCCGCTTCAGCACCACGGCTTTTGGTCTGAAAGAAACGCGACACGTCCAATGCTGGATATGATGGTCCAGGGCTTGGATTCAGACTTGGCGATGGAGAGGGAGAGAACCGAATACCCGATTCGGGACTCCATAGCCGCGTCTTCGGTCCTGGTCTCTGAGGTCTAGCCATTGTTGATAAGGGTGTTGTCAAGGCTACACTGCTGGGAACGTAATCGGTGGCAGATGGTCTACCGTGATCGAATCTACTGGACCGAGGTGTAAGTCTACTTGCGGCGGCAACACGCGGGCCTACCATGTTCATAAATTTCATCAATGGGCATAGAAACGGGGCGTGAATCGGTAAGACACCATGACAACGGCGCCCAGTTATCATGGCCTAACGTGCGGATTCTGATTCGTGAACATGCAGCCATGCATGGTGCATGGCCAAAGGAGCGGTGGTTGTCGCGAGGTCTCTGGCCGCTGAAGTCATGCTTTCGTGGGTCATGTGTGCTTACGTAAGACATCTTTCCCGCGCAAGGAAGATAGCCTCCAACAACTGGATATGGCCGGCGAAAGTACTCCGTATTCCTTCTCATCTTCCACATCCTCATTCCTCGTTTAACAGCTGTCGACTTCCCATCGTTCTACTGTTCACAAGTTCACAATGGCGTCACAACTACTGCCCCTTGGTGAGCGCCATTCCCCCTCCGAAACCTCGTTGCGTATACTGACCCGCCTTCAGAACTCATCGACAAGTGTGTCGGCTCAAGGATTTGGGTCATTATGAAAGGAGAAAAAGGTTCGAATCGTAACTGACTAGCTATCAAAGTGAAGCAAGAGCTAATCGTCGCGCAGAATTTAGCGGTACTCTTGTGGGCTTCGATGACTACGTCAGTAGGTGTGATCTCAAACTGTCCCGAATGATTGTAGCCGCATTTGCTAATATTGCGGATAGACATGGTTTTGGAAAACGTGACAGAGTTGTATGTTTGAATTAGGCGTTGTGCTCGGCCCGAGACTTTTTACTGACCTGCTCCTGTAGCGATTATTCAGGAAACCACACGAAACTGCCCAAGATTCTACTCAATGGCAACAACATTTGCATGGTAAGAATTTTTCAACGGATGAAATGGAGCTTGGTGCACTAATGTAATATGACAGTTGATTCCTGGAGGCGAGGGACCAGCTTGAAGAGATATGCTTCAAAGACAATACTGCCGCCTTGGATTGGTACATCCATGGAATTGTGACATGTTAGAGCCTGTCAGTTTTGCGAGGGTCGTCAGGGCAACAACCCAAACTTCATGTTTGATGCTGAAATTGCAATCTGGAAGCCCTTGATCGACAGATTGCGCAACACAACACAATCCAGCACGAATCTGAACTACAAGGCCTCAGATGGAAAAATTTAAGCTTTTCTCTCTTTGTTGCTACTGAGAGACATTTTCCATGAATGTAATAATACTTACATGGAATGCGAGAACATGAATAAGATTACCTTGTTGCTCTTGACATAAACACCAAATGCTACCATACTGCCCAAATCGAATAACGCCGGTACCCTCTAGAGTCATGCGCATAACCCATCCATATCTTAGAAACCATTGCCCTGCATGTTTCCTTGTTCTCCGGTGTTGGTAATACGCCGCAGCTCCCATTCCCGGGTGAACTCCTGATGGAGCGACTCTAGCTGATTGATGAGCTTCTCACATACAAATGTGAAGACGTCGCGAGGAGACTTGGTCCCATCTGTTTGCAATCGGATGAATAGCTGGGGCACATTGGGGTGGCCAACTACGCGATGTTAGCTTGAAAGAAAGCATTTGACCCTCAGCTAGGAGACATACGCTTGTAACCCGCCATGTAGACGTTGGGGTGAGCTTTGAGATGTTCGGCCAAGAGATTGCCCAGCGTGTGGTCTTCCTTGTTCAAGACAAAGTCTGAGGTGTTCGACATGCCTGGCATTGTGTTATAAAGTGATGGACTGCATTTTGTGTAATGGTTACATTGTAGTCTTACCAGAGTACACCTTTTCTTCAATTTTCTTTTCGCCCTCGCTCAGCAAGAAGAGCTCGAAACTGGACGGCTGTCAGTTGGTGTTAAGACGATCCCATCCAGACAAAGTTAACGTAACGGGCTATCTTGAACATTGAAATGCTTCGGATTGCAACCAGTCATGGCGAAGAGAATTTGGACAAGAGAGACGATGATGGAATTGAGATTTAGCCCCATTGCTACCGCATTGCCACACAGGTCAACTTTGGGGGTCCGAAATTGAAGCGCACCAGCTGGCGGCAGTGTCGCCAACTGGTTACCACCTGCCAGTGTCAGGGTCCAAGGCCTCAGCCAATCAGCCCATGGATGTTCCAGTCCCTGATGCGCGGTTTCCCCGAAGGACTCTATGGTTCCCTTGAGTTTGAGTAATCGGCGACTTTGACATCGATTTTGATGTTCATCTCTGCCACATCTTTGCCTTGGCCATGACTGGCTGCTGTGAAAGGGGCCGCTTTCCGGTCGAACCGACGCCCTCGCTGTCAAACTCCTGTTTTGACTTACCGATCTGGCGCGTTCATTTTTTAAACACCGATTCCTGCCCGTCAAGCTGCTGCTGAAGAATAAGCAATTAAGCGGTCCTCGAGGCTACTGTGGTGCGTCGTTCTCGGTGACGAATGGTGACGGAATGAAGTTTGCTCTTTAATCAGTATTAAGTCGATATTGAAAATTTTCTCATATCCAAGAAAAGAAAATGAACAACAAACAGCGATGGATTGAACGAACGAGTGAATTCGACAATGCGGCGCCTTGTGGCAATTCAAGGTTCGCTGCGGCATGCCGGGGGTGCAAAGGGTTTAGTTCGGGTAAACAGCCCAACAAATTAGCTTCAAGGCTCAGCTCAAGTGCTCCACCGTTCCACAACAAACCAAATCTAATAGTTGAAGCACAACTCGCATTTCACCGAGACGCAATGAAGACCATGTGAAGACAAAACAACATCTTAGTCAATGCCGCGACTCCCTCCAAGCCTTTTCAGGCAAGCTAATCGTCAATGCCCCAATCTCGCGGCTCTTGTTCCTGCATGTCGTGACCTGCAATCGGCCAAAAGCGAGCTGAGATGGTTAACTGAGTTTGCGAGGGAGACAACACCGCGAGGCCATTTTGATGCACAGCAAAAATTGCTAGAGAGGCTGTGTCGGAGAAGAGGTCGCGGCGTCCCGTTGCAGTACATTCTTGGATCGCAGCCCTTTGGCCCTTTGGATATCAAATGCACACCAGGCGTACTTATCCCTCGAGCCGAGACCGAGGCTTACACTCTCCACCTCGTGAACTTGATCGAGTCGAACAAAGGGGCAATGGAGAACAACAGCAAAATCACCATTATCGATTTATGTACAGGGACTGGATGCATACCGTTGCTTGTTTTCGCGCTACTACAGCACTCATTTCAACGTCTAACAGTTCGTGGAGTTGACATTGCGCCGGCCGCAGTGGACTTGGCCAAGCGTAACATCGAGTATAATATCAACTTGGGTAGAATGGCTCCATCTCGGCAGGGGCAAGCACTTGAAATCACGAAAGGGGATATTTTTAGCGACGACGATGTTGAGCGTCTTTCAGAGAACAAATGTGATGTTCTGATCTCGAATCCACCATACATATCTCGTAAAGTCTGGGACTCTGGTTGCGGACAATTAGGATATTCTGTTCGCAAATACGAACCACGTTTAGCTCTGGTGCCAGACGCGACCATCGAAACGCCCATAGGATGGCAGCTTGAAGATCTTTTCTACCTGCGACTTTTAACCGTTTCCATGACACTGAAACCGAGTGTCGCTCTGTTCGAAATGGGAGATGAGGACCAGATATGTCGTGTGCTTTCTGGATTATTTCGACACGAGATTGCGGCCATGACGGAGGTTGAGGTTTGGAGAGACTGGCCGGATGTCGAGGCAGACGGGCAAGACACCGAGACCGAGCTTACCATCTTGGGCAGGGAACAGAATCAGACAGTTTCGGTTAAAGGTCGTGGTCGGATGAGATCAATATTCATGCGAAATCACTGGGATCAATAAAATCCTTAATAAGACACCTCTGTGCGAGCAAGCACAGTACTCACATGAGTTAGTTTTACATGGCTGAATGAATAACACGAGGAATTAACGGGATTGATCGGCAGAGACCCTTACACCGTTGAGAAACCGAATTCCCAGTCAAATCGATGATTAGTCAGTTCATACCTGTTCTGCCAGCCAATAAATGTTCATTTGTTCTTGTGCAAGTCATAGTCGTGTCGTCATTCCCCGATGCCTACCCTATGGGCCCACAACCCCGGCATTAGCGCCACGTGACGCCCATGAATTTCCAGCTTGCAAGCAAGTGGACTACTCATCATTGAAAAGCTTAATGCTTGAGCAGCAACGAACCTTTTTCTGCGTAGCATTGATTTTTCTTAGGCACACGCTACTGTTGAATGTCCATTCCTCGAAATTGCCATCTTTGAGCTGTGGAGAACCGGTCTACGCTGCTCATGAGATAGGGTGTTCGGTCTCCTTTCAAAGACACCAATTGCGGTGGTTCCGTAGTCTGCGACAGCTTCGATATGCCCACCATGTCAAGATATCTCCGACAGTCGAGCCAGCTCACACGCTTAGCTAGAATTTCACAGCAGCCAAGCGTCCAGCGAAGCCTGCGGCTTACAGCCGCGTCACGATCGTTCCCTCCGCAGACACTGTCGGCTCCCTATGGCATCAGTGCGAGGTACTATTCCTCACAAAAGTTGCCACAGCCCGAGGAGGACCCGAAGGCGAACAAAGAAAACAAACCCGACACACCGAGTAACCAGAATGACTCCAAGAAGGAAGACGCAGAAGAGAAAGATGCTGATTCCCTGAAGGTCGCGCCGTTGCCAGAAGGATGGATTCGATTATCGAAAGAAGAGATTGCTCAGTTGGAGGCATTTCAAAATGTGCTACCAGAAGCACAAAGAGCCACACTGAAGGATATTCTAAGAGGGCTTCAGCAGACGGGCGCGCCTGCTGAAGTACGGGAACTGTTACAGAAGATGCGCAGAGGCCCCGGTAACTTGTCGATCCTAGACAAGGGTCGATTAATGCGTTGTGTGTTTATGATGGCAGAAAGACTGGCAGAATGGGAGATCGAAGAGCAACGAAAAGGTCACGGAATGTTCAACAAAAATAAAACGCCGAATGAAACACAAAACGAGACTGGCAGGACCGGCAAGAGTGAACCTGAATTTGAATCTCGCGACAAGAAAACCGACGACAGCGGACCTAATCAACAAGGACCCGGACAACCCAAGAAGCCCGAGCGTAACGGCTGGATGGACGCTTTGCAAACTGGTCTGGTACTCGGAATCACTCTTTGGGCTGTGGACTCTCTCAGCAAGCCATTTTCAGAGAAGGAAATTACATGGCAAGAGATGCGGAGGGCCTTCCTAGACAAGGGTCTTGTGCAGAAAATGGTGGTGGTCAATGGCTCGCAGGTTCGTGTTGAGCTGCACCCTGACGCCATCCAAGGCGACGCTGGCTCTAATGGCAGGAGGACGTACGTTTTCACCATCGGCTCGGTAGAATCATTTGAGAAAAAGCTCGAAGAAGCCCAAGACCAACTCGGAATTCCCGCTTCGGAGAGAATACCTGTCAGCTACGAAGCTGGCGGCAGCACAATTGGCAACCTTGTCTTGGCTTTTGGTCCAACCCTCCTTTTCATCGGCCTCATTCTCTGGACTCAGCGATCTATGGGTGGTCGAGCCGGAGGCGGCGGCATGTTCAACTTTGGCAAGAGCAAGGCCAAGAAGTTCAACGCCGAGAACTCTGTCAAGGTTAAGTTTGCTGACGTGGCTGGCCTGGAGGAAGCCAAGACGGAGATCATGGAATTCGTCAGTTTCCTCAAACAGCCCGAAAAATTCGAGAAGCTGGGAGCAAAGATTCCCCGTGGCGCTATTCTCGCCGGCCCTCCGGGTACTGGTAAGACGCTTCTCGCAAAGGCCACTGCTGGCGAGTCTGGCGTTCCCTTTTTCAGCGTGAGCGGTTCCGAATTCGTGGAAATGTTTGTCGGTGTTGGTCCGTCAAGAGTTCGAGATCTTTTTGCAGAGGGACGCAAGAATGCTCCTTGCATCATCTTTATTGACGAAATCGATGCCATTGGTCGAGCTCGTCAAGAGAGCGGACGAGGATTTGGTGGCAACGACGAGCGAGAGGCCACGCTCAACCAGATCCTGACGGAAATGGATGGGTTCAACACTCGTGAGCAGGTTGTCGTCTTGGCCGGTACCAACCGCGCAGACATCCTGGACAAGGCTCTCATGCGACCAGGTCGTTTCGATAGGCACATCTTCATCGACCGACCCACTATGAACGGCCGAAAGGAGATTTTCAAGGTGTACCTTAAGAAGATTGTCACCAATGAAGACCAAGACTTCCTGGTTGGCCGCCTGGCTACGTTGACGCCTGGTTTCTCTGGTGCTGATATTTCCAATGTTGTCAACGAGGCGGCTCTGATCGGTACGTATCTACGACTTTTGTTTACTTTTCCCTTCCAGGAGCATTTCTAATCAATGCAACATGTAGCTGCCCGAGGAAATGCCGAAGAAGTCAAGATGGAGCACTTTGAGCGGGCTATCGAGCGAGTCATCGGCGGTTTGGAACGCAAGTCTCTTGTGCTTAGACCAGAAGAGAAGAAGACTGTGGCATATCACGAGGCAGGCCACGCCATCTGCGGCTGGTTCCTTCGCCACGCCGACCCTCTCTTGAAAGTGTCTATTATCCCTCGTGGACAAGGAGCCCTTGGTTATGCCCAATATCTGCCGCAAGATGCGTACCTGATGAACACGAACCAGCTGATGGATCGCATGGCCATGACGATGGGCGGCCGTGTATCGGAGGAACTGCACTTCCCTACAGTCACTACAGGAGCCAGTGACGACTTCAAGAAGGTCTCCGGCATGGCGCGCAACATGGTTACGCAGTGGGGTATGTCTGACAAAGTCGGACCTGTTTTTTTTGAAAGCGACCCAAATCGAATGCAGAAGCCATTCGCCGAGTCGACGGCCCAACAGATTGACCAAGAGGTTCACAGAATTGTTGATGAGGCTTACCAGCGATGCAAGGACCTGCTGCTAGAGAAGAAGAAGGAGGTCGGCCTGATCGCAGAGGAGCTGCTGAAGAAGGAGGTACTGGTCCGAGATGACATGGTCCGAATTCTGGGAAAACGACCATTTGACGACAACAATGAGGACTTTGAGAAGTACTTTGGCGGCGGCAAAGAATCAAGCGCACCACCTCCGTTCCCTGCTGAGACAGACACGCCCAAGGATGAACCCCCTGCTCCCGCCCCAGCCTTCAGCCAGCATCCCGAGAGCTCAAGATGAGGCGTGGGGGAAGGGGAAGCGGGGTTCCGATTCCCGCCTGCTCGGCCAAACGAAAACTAATTCTTGAATAAGAATAGGCTAAAAATATGTTGCCCGCTTCGGCTGTGGTCGAGGCGGGATTCGGATCTGCTCGGAACTTGATTGCGGCCAGCAGATTGGCCAGTTCAACATGACACGGAAAAGTTGTGATGCATGTGATGGGGACCCGAGGTACCGGGCTCCCCTGGACTTGGAATCAAGTTGTATTGTCGTTTTGCAAGTCATGCTTCACTCTCTCAACTCCATGTATACACGCAGGGCGTATGACATCCCCTTCCCGACCTGTAAACAACCAGCATCATTGCTCCCCTCTGGGATGGCGCATGTGGGATTGGATCAAGATACTCGTTCATACCATGTTTTTCTCACTTTTCTTTTTGTGTATCTGCATCCCCATGTAAACCACTGTATGTATGTACTTTAGGGCGTAGAATATAAGTCTCGGTGTGGACGAGCGGACGAGAAAGATGGCGAAATGCACCACTACCGAACCAAGCCAAGCCAAACCGAACCAGACCAAACGGGGCCGTGACTTGCGACTTGTGGCTTGCCTGCATATATGTACATATCAACATCGCTTCCTTTCTAGTGGCAGCCAGAACGAGGGACGTGGACGTTGACGTTGACGTTGACGTCTTCTGGCCGCACTGTGATTGGTCGAGAAAGTTCCATTTGGCAAATTCACGGACTTGGCATGGACTAAGTGGATCAAACAAGGTTGCAACAAACAACATCTTGGTCTTCTCTCTATTATCTACTAACGAACCCAAGTGGATATATATATATTTTTTTTCCTAGGTCAGAGATAAAACGGGAAGGAGAGGATTTGTGATTCAATTTTTTGGACTTTTTTTCTTATTCATCTTGTTCTTCTTCACTATTTTCACATGACCATTTTTGCCGCGTTCGCAACCCGCTTCAATCAACCTTTTTGCTTCTTCTTGTTTTTGCTCTCAGCAGCCATGTTTTTATAATATACATTTGTTGACGCAACGAGGAAGGAGATACAAGAAGTAAAAGAAGAAGATCTAGTTGCTCATCATTCTCTCTGCTCTGCTCTGCGCACAAACACCATGCCTCCTCGCGATGCCGATGACGACGTTGCTGCGCGGCGCAAAGAGCCGTGGTCCAGAGTCCATCTCTTCCGTGGCATGACCAACGATGTGCGTAGACGGGTGCCGTTCTATGGGAGCGATTGGCTAGATGCGTGGGATTATCGCGTCGTTCCTGCGACGGTGTACATGTATTTTGCGAAGTAGGTTGTTTTCCGACTTGTCCTCCTTTGGAGGAAAGGAACCGAATCGAATCGAATCGAATCGAGGCTGACGAGCTTGTCACATCGCAGCATCTTGCCCGCCCTCGCCTTCTCCCTCGACATGTTCTCCAAGACGGGCTCCAACTATGGCGTCAACGAGGTCCTGTTGGCGTCCGTCCTGGGATCACTTGTCTTTGCCGTCTTTGCGGCACAGCCTCTTGTTATTGTTGGCGTGACAGGTTCGTCGTCCGCGCCTCTTTGTGGACTCATCTTGAAGTTATGCTGATGCGCGTGCCCTGCAGGACCAATTACTGTTTTCAACTAGTTCGTACACCTCAGTTTGTCTTGTTTGGGAAACCCATCCGTGTGCAAGTACAGACAACTGACTGCATTCATTTCTCTTGCTCAGCACTGTATACGACATCATGAAAGATGCAGGCGTGGATTACATTGGCTTCATGGCCTGGATCGGCATGTATGTGATGCTCATTCGAACTGTTCATGTCCTCCTCAGACTAACGTGGCGAATCCCATGCAGATGGTCCCTCATTCTGCACGTCATCCTCGCCGTGACAAATTCTTGCAATGCCCTCCGCTGGGTCACCCGGTTTCCCTGCGACATCTTCGGCTTCTACGTTGCCTTCATCTACCTCCAGAAGGGCATCCAGGTGCTTGATCGCCTGGGCGACGGCTCGCCCTTCTACCTGTCCATCATGGCTGCTTTGCTCGTCTTCACCGTCGCATATGTTTGCGGCGAGCTCGGCACAAGCGGCCTGTTTAGACAGCCCATCCGTGTGTTCCTCAAGGACTACGGCACGCCCCTGACGCTCATCTTCTTCACGGGCTTCGTGCACATTGGACGCATGCGCAACGTGGAGCTGGAAGTGCTTCCCACGGGCATCGCGTTCGAGCCCACGAGCGGCCGGCCTTGGCTCGTCCGCTTCTGGGACCTCGGCGTCGGCGACATCTTCACCGCGCTGCCCTTCGCCGTCCTGCTCACCATTTTGTTCTGGTTCGACCATAACGTCTCGTCGCTCATCGCTCAAGGCAGCGAGTACCCGCTTCGCAAGCCCGCCGGCTTCCACTGGGACATCTTCCTCCTCGGCATCACCACCGGTGTCGCCGGCATCCTGGGCATCCCCTTTCCCAACGGCCTGATCCCCCAGGCCCCCTTTCATACCGAGTCCCTCTGCGTCACGAAGCCCGTCAAGCAGCTTGATGAAAAGGGCGAGGACAAGGGTGACTATACCTACGAGGCAACCCACGTCGTGGAGCAGCGCGTGTCCAACCTCGCACAGGGCCTGCTCACCCTCGGCACCATGACAGGTCCCCTCCTCGTCGTGCTGCATCTTATTCCGCACGGCGTCCTAGCAGGCCTCTTCTTCGTCATGGGCGTTCAGGCACTCGAGGCCAACGGCATAAGTAGCAAGCTCATCTTTCTGGCCAGAGACAAGTCCCTCACGCCCCCCAACTCCCCCCTGCGGAGCATCAAGCGTCGCTCAGCCATCTGGTACTTTGTCGTGATCGAACTGCTTGGTTTCGGAGCCACCTTTGCCATTACCCAGACCGTCGCGGCAGTAGGCTTCCCCGTCTTCATCTTCCTCTTGATCCCGCTTCGTGCCCTCGTGCTGCCCAAGCTTTTCAGCGAGGATGAACTGGATATGCTGGATGCGCCTACTGCGTCTGAATTCATCATGGAAGGCATTGGGGGCTCGTGGGGACGCCGAGCGTATCCGGGGCAGGAATCCTCGGAGCAGCAGGGAGATGAGGAGACTGCCGTGTCGAGGGAGCCCTCGCAGAGCAGAGAGTCCCCCATGAAGACCACATGCCGTCGCCACAGCATTTTCGCCAGTCCCGGAGGTCCCGGGAAGAGTCGGGAGGATTGATTTGGCAGAAATTGGGCAGAGCGCAGAGTGTCCAGAGCACTCACTGCCAATACAAGGCCGACGAGCGTGGACAGAAAGCCTGGTCGTGCCCCCCCCCC
The DNA here is from genome assembly GCA_030389615.1 of Epichloe typhina subsp. poae. Taxonomy (NCBI): domain Eukaryota; kingdom Fungi; phylum Ascomycota; class Sordariomycetes; order Hypocreales; family Clavicipitaceae; genus Epichloe; species Epichloe typhina. The sequence goes on along the minus strand of CP098316.1, from coordinate 2,155,116 downwards.
TTCTTCTATTACACTTTTGCACCTTTTGCATTTCGGAGCTCAAGCGAGTTTCTCCCTGAAATGTACAAACGCTTTGCATGACGATAAGAACACGACTGAAACACTATGGCATGCTGGATTTCAACAGAATACGCAAAGTGCACGCAATATCGAGCAGGTGTACTCCTAGATACTAGCTCATACGCCGCAGAAACAGTAAGATTACGATGCCATGATTAGATGCTCGCTCCAACAATAACCCAACCCACTTTAATGTTCCGTGTCCAAACGCCGGATATCATTCATGCCCTTCTTCCCATATGACAAAAAATTAAGAATATAAACCCATTTTCACAGTAGACACGAAATATCTACTCGTCATCATCACTGTCCATGACAAAACCGCCTCGTACTCTAGGCCGTCTTGTCACAACAGCCGTATCATCTTCCCTTTCTTCTTCCCCTTGCGGCTCGTCAATCTTGGACGCACTGCTCATGTCCAAGTCTGCGTCCGTGCCGTCTCGCTCTTCCTCTCCGCTGGTCTTTCTTCTTTTTCGGGTCTCCCTGTCACTCGTATCCACTGGCGTGTTGTCGTCCGTTTCATCATCATCATCATCATCATCGTCATCATCCTCCCCCTCCACATCGTCCTGACTGCCAAGGATCTTCCTTGCTAGGCTCGCACTGTCGGCGTCTTGCTCGTCATTCTCGCTACCGTCCGATAGAACAGTCGACTTTCTTTTCTTGGGCGCCACGTAGGGATCCGCGACAGACCTTGACGCAGCCAGCTTTGCGCGAGCTGCGATTTCGCGCTCGCGGGCAAAGAAGGCCTCGTCCTCTTCCGAGTCGAACTCGTCGTCTCCGTCGCGCACGTACAGTGCTGACTTGACGCGACGGGCCTTGTCCAGATCCTTTTCGCGTCGTCTTCTGGCCTTTTCTTCCAGCTCCGCGTCATCTGGCTCTTCCGCGTCGCCGCCCTTGCGCCTGTTGCGTGGTTTCTTGGCCTTCCTCTTCTTGTCATCGATCATCTTGCGTGCGGTCGGTCCGCCTGCGGGGAACAGCGTCTCGTCGTCGAGGAAGCCGTCGTCATCGGCGGCCCCGGCTCCTCCTTCATCGTCATCGTCATCAAAAGCTGCCTTCTTTCGAGGCGCCGTCTTGCGTTTAAGCTGGTTTTCTGCCAGGACACCATCCTCGAATGTCGGCGGGCTGAATTCTGCTTGGTTGATGAAGTGAATCGTGTCCTTGACATGGTCTGCCGACACGTCCTCCGGGATAATCCACATACTCTCGGGAGTTTCCTCAGAGGCGGGGCCCATGAGGCGCATCCCAGATAACTTCATCAGCAGACGCAGGTACGAGTTCTTGAATACGGCGGTGCGCCGCTCAGAGCTGTCACGTCGCACACCTACGTTCGACTTGGTCAGCATGGCTCTTGTCTGGTACAGTTGGTCTTGTGAGTGCGCGCATGTTTAGTCTTACTGAAAACGGGAGGCATCTTGGCTTCTGCATCCATGGCAGGCTCGCCGTCTCCAAAACCCGCCTCAACGTCACGCTTGGCCTCCTCTGCTGCGGCCCATGCACGGCGCTCAGTCTCGGCTTCGCACAGCCTCTGCCTCACCCAATCGATGTGCTCAGCACCGTTCTTGTCCAGCAGAGCACCCACGACAATGGCAATCTGCTGGTCGCGCTCTTCGGTATGCTTGAACACCAGCTCGGCTCCTGGTTTAGGCTGGCTTTTGTTGCTTGCCGTCTGTTTTTCGTACCCATACTCCAAGAAGAACGCGGTGCCCTGCATCTTGCTAAATAGCAGCTCGACCAGGAGCTCCGGTCGTTCTTGAATCTTTCTGGTGCATTTTCGCAAGATCTGCTTGACCAGTACCTCCCAGTCCTTGTACAGACTGGCCGAATGGTCCAGTTGGTTGGGGCCTTTGATCATGGTATAAAATAAGTTGATAATGTCAACGCGGAATAGCATTACGCTCATGCCCTGCTTGAATGCGACACGATAAAAGTAACGGTGCGCTCGTTTTAATTGTGCATCTGTCAGGTCGCGATAGTACTTTGTAAAGGTCGCGAAAGTGTCTACAACGCCTTGTGGCGTGAATCGGGAGCAGAATTTGTGAAAGTCAAATTTGCGCTCTTTTGAGGTCCGCTCTGCGGCTTCTTCGTCGTCGGCCGAGTCATCCAAGTCCTCTTCTGCATCCTCACCACCATCCCCTTCTTTGGTGGCCTGCTTCTTCTTCCGCCTGCTTCGTTTTTTGGAACGCACTTGCATATCCACGTTTTGCTTCGAGTAAGCCTCCAGAATGCGAAGAAAGTGATGCACGAGCTCCGTGGCAGCATCTAGGTAATCGAACCCTTGATCCTTGTATGTCCGAATGATGTTCGCGATGGCATCGTGTGTAGCCTCTTCGTAGAAGAGTCGGCTCAGGACATTTTCAGCAATTTCCTGATCGTCCTCATTGCCCAACTCCGTCATTTCCTGAACGGTCAAGAGAATTTGCGTGAAGCAGCGCATAACAGCCGTTAGCTCGGTCCAATCCTTCATGTCGTATGACTCATGCAGCGCGCGGTTCAACGTGATGAACATCTCCTGGTTCAACACTCCCGCAACAAGGTGAAATCTGTTGACATCGTTGTTATCGACGTCCTGGCTGTTCGACTTCTTGACTTTGCGTCCGACACGTTCTGCTTCGAGGAACCAAGCCACTAGGTAGAAGTATTGCCGTCTGTGATGGCTAAGCAGGTGTGGTGCCTCCCGATCAATTGTCTTTCGAATATGAAGGAAAAGAGGGTTGAAACCAGAATCAATAAACTCTTCAACAAAATTTCGCAACTGATCATTCGCGCGGGCATTGAGTTTGACGCGAGGACCGAGATCTCGCTCGTCTTTGTTGTCCTTCCGAGTCCTTCGGGGCGGCTTGAAAGTCTTGGTGTCGTCCATTTTTTTATTTCGGGTTGTCGAATCTGCAAGTGCATCCTGTCCTGATAGAGAACTCATTTTCCCATTGTCTCGTTTCACCCAAATCATGGTGCCAAATCGATTGTGTCTGGTCGGACCCTTGCGATTGTAGGACTTGAGCATGACTGCCTCCTTATTCATCATGGCCGACAACTCGCTGGCTTTGGCCTGGTTCAATTGTCTCTCGTCCATGAACAGCTCATCGGTATCTACCTGCTTGACAAGATGGTAGATGATTTCCATGACGGTTGTGTCCTCCGTTCTAAAGTCCTCGCCCATGTTCGATGCCAGTGTGAGGAGAACGTGGAAGATGTCTTGATACGAAAAGGCATCGATTGTAGCCGAGCGGGAAATTTGAGATTCATCGCCATCGTATTTGCCGTCTGGAGGTGGTGCGATCGACGCCATGTTTCGAAGAAACCACAAAACAAGCTTGATGATGCCTTGGTCTCGCGCGGTCCTGTCGCCTATGGGCAATGCCATGGCTGGCAGTGCTGCTCTGACTGCGGCATGCAGGATACGAGCGCCGTCAAAGTTGATGATTGCTCTCTTGTACTGCACTTGTGCCAGCTCGAGAACTGGGAGATGTCTGTGGTGGTTCGCCGTCATTCTCTCCTTATCCCTCTCCATTGGCCAAGTGAGCGGAACCATCAATTCGAAGCAAGCCAACGCAATGCGTGATCGAAACTTGTTGTCCATGGCGTTCTCCGGCCATGCCTTGAGGATGGGCAACAAATCGCCCTCGATCAGGTTTGCCTCGTGGATACAGCGTGCTACATCCATGCGATTTGTTTTCTCGTCATAGAAGCGAATCCAGCGCTTCAGATCGCGCAATACTTCGAGCGCATCGTCACCGAGTTGATACTGACCATCGTCATCTAAAGCTATGCCACCGAGCTAGACAGAATTCCCAAAGTGAGCTTCTCCCTCGTTAAGAATTTATCGAAAAGGTCACGTTGGCTTACCGCAGACACAAGACTGCTGATATGTGCTCGAACTTCGGGATGCACAATGTCCCCTGCGCCATCTGCCAGCTCCATGCTGGGATTTGGAAGATTTCCGCGGGGGGATCCTCTTCACAGCGAGTGTAAACGTGTGCCGTAGTCGTAGTGCATTTGTTGTCTTCTGACACCTGTTTCCAGATCTCCAAACGCTGGGATAATTGGACTGACTACGGAGTACCAAGCGTGGCCTTGTCCTGCGCTGGGTCTACAATTTATTGATAAGCGCTCCGACGCGTCTGGAGCGGAACCACACCGCGTAAATGGGATGCGGACCATCTCCTTTGGGACAGTTGGCAGCTATTAGCCTATTACAGAAACAACCCGGCCCGTGCGCCCGTGCGTGCTTTCCATGTCTTTCCAGCCCGAAGTCCACCACACAAAAGAAAGCCGAGGTTACCCGAATGACCGACTTCATCATTTCCAACACCCTCTTCGCCCCCCGGATTTCCTTCCATACGTCGCTTCGAAGTCATAAACATTGCTGTCACACACAGATCGCCATGGCCAGTTCGTTTCTACGCATGCGAGCGCTTGGAGCATGCCGGCAAATTCGCTGTTTCAGCGGCACGGCGCGCCGCAATGCCGCGGATGTCAAATCTCTGGGTGTCGTTGGCGCCGGACAGATGGTACGAGTTTTCTCCCCAATCATCAGAAAAAAAGACGGGGAGATGACGGGGAAAAAAAAAAAAAAAAACACACCCGGCATGCGATCTGGCTCCGGGCCGGTGGAACCATGAATTTCATGTCCATGAATTGTTGAACAGCGGACTGATGGGAACGTTGTACCCAAATGTAGGGCCTAGGTATTGCATTGGTAGCCGCTCAAAAGGCCCAAGTACCTGTCACAATCATCGACACCTCCGACAAGGCATTGAGCAAGGGACTCGCATTTGCAGGTAAACAAACGACACCCTTTAGCGTCACATGCTGTTTTGCTTGCCCGTCAGAGTGGAGCTTACTCTCTCCATTGCGATGCTTGTTGTTCTTTTCGGACCGTGGTTTTGCTAAGACGCAACCTTCTCTTCTTGGACAGATAAACTACTTGCAAAAGACGTGGCCAAGTCGCGCATTACCCAGGATCAGGCCGACCAGGCACGAGCACTGTTGAAACCAAGCATGAAAATGGAGGACTTGTCATCCGTTGATTTCGTTATTGAAGCCGTGCCCGAGATCCCCAAGCTCAAGTACGACATATTTGGTAACCTCGCAAAGATCTGCCCGAAGCATGCCATCCTCGCGACCAATACTTCGTCCATCTCCATCACTAAAATTGCCGCCGCCACAACAAGCGACCCTACCGACACCTCTACCTCGTCCCGAGTCGTCTCAACCCACTTCATGAACCCCGTCCCCGTTCAAAAAGGCGTCGAGATCATCAGTGGCCTGCAGACTAGCAAGGAGACACTTGACACGGCAGTCGAATTTTGCAAGAGGCTGGGGAAAATAACCTCGGTTTCGGCGGATACGCCCGGGTTCCTGGCCAACCGCATTTTGATGCCGTATATCAATGAGGCCGTAATTTGTCTCGAGACTGGTGTGGGCGATCGCGACTCGATCGATGATATTATGAGGAATGGAACAAACGTCCCCATGGGTCCCCTCCAACTTGCAGACTTCATCGGCTTAGACACGTGCTTGTCCATTATGAAAGTATTGTACCAGGAGACTGGAGATTCAAAGTACCGCCCCAGTGTCTTGCTCGGTAAAATGGTAGATGCCGGTTGGCTTGGCAAGAAGAGCGGCAAAGGTTTCTATGATTATTGAGGTTGGTGAACGGTTGGTGGGCAGGGGAAGGACATGTGAATTTGTGGCAAACACAACTACCAGGACGGAATGATGCATTCTTGGCTAAACATGGAAGAGTTGGGGAAAATACTAAAGGTATCTTGTTATAATACTGACTACTCTGGACTGAGCTCCCGAACCCCGGAACGTACTTGGTCCTTCGCCGAGGCTTGGAGAGTGTACTGCTGTACAGATTACTGCGTACGCACATAACAATAATAGCCAAGTATCATTCGTACGATTGCATGCTGTTGTGACTTGCCTGTGTCTAAGGGGAGGGGAACCGATTACCCCTTCGGTAGCGGGAGAGAGGGGGCAGGTGACACACCGGGATGTTACATGCCGGAAGTAGTTTCTGGGTCGATGGGAGCGGCATTGCGTCGAGCAGACAAGCGTCCATGTCATGTCAAAGCCATGATATCGTAGCTCGGCGGGTAATTGGGGACCGAAGTTCCCCATGTCTGGCGGGGACAACACGAAGGCGCCAACCAGCAATCCGTAGTCAGGGTGGCTTGTCGTATGCAGCTTGTGAAAATACGGCAATTCGTCATGTGTATGCAGTGGTACGCTTTGCTGCTGACGGAAGAGATGAATGCCAGCAGGGCCCCTTCGCAGCATAACATATAAAGACTGGGTTGCAAGCAAGGCACAAAAAGCCCTTTTCTATCGCCCCACCCACCAATGGCTTTGGTGGGAGTGCTTGGGAAGGTGTTACTCATCTGTGGTCAGGTCAGGCGCAGGGGTGCTTCGGAAGACTTTTTCCCTGGTTGGATTCTCGGCAGACCGAAAAGCCTGGCTCCAACTATTAACGGGGATTCATTCACGCCACCAATTGAAACATTTTTGCATCTCGCGACGATATCGGGTATCGTCCGGTACGCCATAATGATGCACATCGTATTCGATATTGCCTTTGCAGATGGGGATCCAGCGAGAGCTTTCAGTAGCAAGAGGCACGCGCCTACTGTGACCACCGGTGCCCAGCGATGCCAGACAGCAGGCATACACAAATGCGATGAGTTGTGCTACACAGGGACAGGCACAGGGACAGGCACAGGCACAAATGGACAATCTCGGACAAGTCACATTGATTTTCCCGACTTCTGCAAAACCGGCAGGTGGCTACCCGTGACAACATTCTCGGCGGCCCCCGATGAAGCCAGACCAGGCTGGCTGCCCATGAGAATGTCATGACAAAGGCTTGTGATGGTGAAGGACTTGTGAGTGGGCACGAGGCATTGCGAATTTCTCAGACGTGTCAGTGCAAACCGACGTTGGATGCGTCCTGGAGGCATTTGAGATTTGCTCGCCGAAACATCCCGAAACACCACGTCTACCAACGCGCGACCAACCGAACATTTTGTGTCCAACCTGGCCATTTTCAAGGACGATTGGAAAGCTCACAGGCCGCCAAAAGTGTTGGAGGAATCTTGTTGGATTGAAGGCAACCTTCGTCATCAAAACCAAGTACACTTCAAATTCACTGGACGGATGCCACGATGACTAATAACATTTCATCACTGTGCTCTAGATGCCTTCCGAAGATGAGTTGGCTGGGATGTCGGCTTCGGTAGGTGCGGGCATGCCTGCTTTCTAACGGTTCATGCCAGTCCGTGGTTGTCTTTCCACTTTTTTGACAGTGTGCATGCATCGCCATGGGGACTACAACTAGATTTCAGATGGCGCCAACCAGACGAGCTCTGCGCTTTCACTGAATAATACGGCAGTAACACCTTTGGTTATGGCATCCACCTGTTCTTCTCCCGGCAAATGCAGGATGGGTCAACGCTACGTTTCCCCTTGTCCATGCCTTGGATGGTGCCTTGGGTATCGAATTCACGGAAACAAGCATGGTGGGTTGTGGGCATGTATGTGGACAACTGGACGCACAGGTTCGTCTATTCCCTGATATTGGTATTCACATCCATCCCCCCGACTTGACCTCCATTTTCGGCTCAGGCCTGAGAACGGAAGCATTAGGTCGGCCCGCATTTCTCCTTCTTCTTCGTCGTCTTCTTCCTTCTCGTCTTCATTTACTTGGCCAAGGCGCTGAAGATGAGTTACACGAGAGGTCGCAATTCGATACGGAAACTTGCAATACCATTCAGTAGTCTTGTAACACATGGGTACTGACTTGCTCCTTCAGCGATCCCCAACCCGCACTGCCAGACATACTCTGTCTGTGGTTGGTTTGTTGGTCTTTGTTCTCGTGGGCATTGACCTGGGCTGGCTTCTGCTGACACAGAATGTGCTCCAACGCAGGCGGTCCTTGGGATAAACAGCACCTTGGAGAAGACATGATGAACGTGAGGTTTCATCACCCCGTTGACCCTGGCCCGCCTTGGTCCCCATTGGTCCCCATTGGTTCTTGACTGGTGCCTTCGGAACTGGCCCCCCTGTCTCTAGCCGTGGTCTCCGTCCGTAATTAGACGGCGGGTATTATAGTCAAATTCCGTTGCTGTTCTTGTCGCTGGACCTGGATATCGCTTGCTTGCACGACAGCCAACTTTGGATCTGTTTTCAAGGTTGGCGGCGCTGCATCTAGCCGAAGCAAAGCACGGGCACGCCCTACAAATTCATGTAAATGGACCGCTGTTGGCGCCAGTCTGGGAACGCTGTCCTCAAGCTTGTAACTGACAAGTATCAACTGGCGGGCGTGCCAACCTGGGGCATCACGGACTGGGCCAAGTGCGAGCCGTACGGAGTACGGAGTACAGAGAGCACTTGTTTGGGAGGCAAACCAGGGCCTAGTTCCAGCTCTTGTTGCGACTGACACTGACTCGGCGTCCTAAATCTCCTAGACCCAGGACCGAGGTCTGAGGCCTAGCTTGGGCGAGAAGATACTCAAACAGCCAATTCAAACAGCGCGCATTGCCCGGCTCTGTGTTTTGCAACACGTCTGATTTACCGCATCTATTGGCGGCTGAACACCGTTCTGTACCGGCAACCATGGCCCTGCTCTGTCTGGTCTTTGGTCCCCACACATGATCAAGCCTACACTACGGATCAGTCTTCCTTCATGGTATCATGGTATAGTATTACCTTGCTTCCAGAGCCAAGCCCATGTTCTGCTACCTCAGTAACGCTGATCATCAAACCACCACACAGAAGCATCTTCGCCAGGCCAGCCATATTGTCGTCGAACAGTGAGATACAGTCATTGTCACCTTCCTGCTGTTGTGCGATTGATATCTATATCACCTATCCCTCATTACCCCATCGGTAATGAGACATAGTTTCCTGGACCGAATCGGACTATATGCGTATTCACAGATACCCAACAGAAGGACAAACCTCATCCATGAGTCAATTATTACAAAGCATTCTGAACCGTCAGTAATCTGTTACGCCCTATTCTACAAGCTCCGCCTATTCTACAAGCTGTGGATTTGCTCCTTTCTTGTTCCACCGGGTGGTTCGTGATAACCGAACAAAAGCTTTCACCCACAGGGGCTCAGCCGCGTGCGAAGACCGGCACCTGATCCCCATTCTTGGACCTGCCCCTTTCAAAATCAAAGACCCTCAAGACCCTCACGCCATCCTGTCAATGCTTATTGCGAGACTCTGTGACACTACAGATCACAGCCACTGGGCGGCCTTTTATAACCACAGCCGGCCACCACTTCGTCCGTCAAGCTCACGCATGTCGGACAAACAGTCCCTACCGCCGCCACCAGTGGAGCCAGATTGGCAAGCACAATATTCTTACCTTTCCTCTACCGAGATTGACACCTACTCACGCTCTTTCACGGACACGAGAGACCATGGCGAGCATAGAGATGCTGGTTTGACGCCACCGGAAACAGGTCCTCACGCCTCCCAGAGCAGACTTTTCAATCCAAGGGCTCTCAAATCCAAGGGCTCTCACCGAGATGCGACCTCTAATATCATCATGACGGATTGCAGCCCTCGGCGCAACAAAGACTCGCCATCAATATTCGGCGCATCAAGCGCTGCTCCCAAAGAACATTTTCACAGGCAAGATCTGAGTTCAAGGACGGAACGATTGTCCTTTCCAAAATCATCAGAATCCGGCAGTGTCTACTTCGGATCTTCGGCAGTCCAAACATCAGCAACCGAGCTCAGTCCATGGGAAAAGGACGATCAGGACCAAAGTTTGAGCCACGGGGTGGACTACGAGATAGAAGATGAAAATGGAGACGGAGATGATGGCGAAGGGGACTGGCAGTCACATGGCCAAACTGTGGCCGAAGAACGACTGGCCGCCCGCCGCAAAATGAAGCGATTCCGGTACCTGAAATATTGCCTCCGCATCAACCAGAGGATCATACTTACGTTGCTAATCTCAAACAGGCTTACACATCAACAAACTCGATTCTTGATGAGCGAGTTTGCCAAGCAACCACATCCAGATGCAGCTCACAGAGAACGACTTTCCCGCGAGATTCCGGGCCTGAGTCCACGACAAGTTCAAGTCTGGTTCCAGAATCGGTACGATGAACTGAAGTGAACATTTGAGAATCCAACACTAATCCAGATCGAATTGAATTTAGGAGAGCAAAAATCAAGAGACTCACAGCGGATGACCGTAATAGAGTGATCAGAATGCGGGCAGTTCCAGATGATTTCGACAACGTACAGGCCCTCCACTCACCCTATGGTGCCGTCCATGGGGTTGCGACGATGCTCTCCCCGTCCGACTTGTCGTCGATGTGTAGCTCTTACAGTAACCACGGCGCGAGACCGTTGATGCTGGATATGAGACGGGGGGGAGGAGACTCGTATTTGTCTCGTACGGGACTGACACCGTCGTTTGGAGGCATCGAACTGGGCCAGTTGGGGCCGGTGGGTGGTTCGGACATGGCACCGTCAGCCAGTTCAATATCCCAGGATCGACTCGCCACTGGCGGCTCTTCTCCATCCCCCTCGGGCCCTTTGGGTCTTGGATTCCGTTGTTCCGGTCCTTACTGGAATTCCGGGAACAGCAGCATGGATAGGTCAGCACCATCCAACAGAACAGGCTTGAGGGATAGTCAATCTATGCATGGCCGGGACTGGAATCCGACAAGTGTCCCGGATGCACTGCACGCCCCTCTTGGCGTCTACCAGGGACACACTCCTGGACCAAGTTCATCATATCGTCAATTGGGTTATGCCAGTAGTCAGCTTGAACCACCAGCGCCAAGCGGCTTCAGTGGCATGGAGCCCCAGACGTACCCAGGTAAGTAGAGGAATTTCGCTCATGTACAATACTCGGACCTGTTCCTCGTTCTGCTAGATGGCACTGATGCGTCTGGGAGACAGGTAATGCGCAAATGACGGGAAAGAGTTCGGATAACACCACGACGATGGAAGGACCAGACCAAACTAGTGTCAGAAGTTCGCATGCTATCGTGTCAAGCCCGCGGGTCATGAATTCAGGATTCAGAGACTCGTGTCTAAATGCTGGATTATCCTCTCCACACTCACATGTCCAAGATCGAGGTCATGCACTACCGTCTCTCCGATTAAGCATGTCCTCATCTCCAGCGAATCACCCCCGCGGTCCAGTATATGCGCCCTTGGACATGCCTGCCGGCCGAAGTTTTTCACATTCAGGATGAAGAAGCGGCAGACTACTCGACTCCGCAGCTCAGTGCTCCGATATCAGAACCTATCGACTACAGCTTTAGTCGACCGTATGCGGCGCCTTTGTCTGGCTCTTGTTTCTTTTCTTTCTCTTTAAACTTGTCTTGTACTAACTCTCCTTTCGTATTGTTCTTCTCAATGTTCATCTCTGGATTCTGTTCCTCCTCAGGGCGGCGCAACTTATTGGCCAGTGCAGGTGCGCAGGGTGGGCACTCGTGGCAACGTGTGCGGAATAATGCAGTGACAGAAATTCAAATACTTTTATTTACAACTATCGTGATTGGGGCGTTGGGGCTACTGCGAGCTACCGAACGTGGCAAGTTACACATATGGTCTACCCAGAATATACCGACGTCCATTCTTCACAAAATCGTCCAGTGTATAGCCCATGACCCAGGACGACGCCGTTCTTGTATCAAACGCCACGGCCGTCTCTCTCAACTTTTCTACAATATCCCTCTGCACAACATGGTCCAGTCCGCTGCTGGTCACGGGGAGTGCGTTGTCATCCTGGTCCCAACACATGTTACGCGGAGAGTCATGATATCCGAGTTTTCCCATTTTCTTCTCTTACGGTGGCGAGGCGAGTGAGTTGACTTTTTTTTAAATGATGGAGCGAATTTTCAGGGTGTCGTCGAGAATGTTTGGTGTAATTATTAGAAATCGTGGCAGTGGTCGTCCGGAGTTACGGACTTTTCATGACTGCGGTGTTGAGACTTGGAGGCACTGGAAATTTTACACGAGCGTGGCACGTGATGCGAATTGATTTCGTGCCAGGGGTTTTTTTTTTTTTTTCTCTTTTTTAAACCACCATGACGTATGACAGACTTTCAATGAATCAAAGTCGAGTCTGCGGTGACCATCTTTCTCCCCAGCCAGCCCACCATGAACTACTTCTTCAAGTCCCGCCTAGACACGGGCTGGGTCTCCGTAGGACCAGCCTCGACCTTCCCAGACCTCGGTGAGGACATGGGCAATCTCGTAGAAGCCCGGTTGTGCAAGGCCCATATGCAGCCTGGTTGCAAGGTCTTCCACGTTCCCAAACAAAATGCGTCACAGGCAAAAGAGATGATTCTGTCGACGGACAGTCTAGAGTCGTCCATGACGGGGGACGAGTTGCTGGACCAGGTCGTGGTCTTCCAGTACAGGGGCAGGTTCCACGCCGTCGATCATGTGAGTCTCGATTCCTCGATGCTGGCGGAACCGCCCTCCAGAAAAATGTTGTAACTCGAACATGAGTTTCCGTAGGTTGACACGAAATTTAACTCGGTGTGGATTTGCAGCGGTGTCCCCATTCCGCGTACCCGTTGTCAAACGGGATGCCCTTTGACATTGAGGACTTTGGTGTCAAATTGAGCGCGGGCTTGACGTGTCCGAAGCACGGCTGGTCTTTCGACCTCTTTACGGGCCTGTCTGATACGGGTCGCTACAAACTGCCTGTGTTGGAAGTGCAGCTACGTGACGAGGCCGGAGCCAAGATTATTGACCCCTTGGAAAGTGATGGCCGCGCCGAGGAACGAACCGTTTGGATCCGACGCAAGCAGAGAATGGGCTGAAAAAGATTGGAGAAACAGGGTTTCGCGATTAAATGACCACGGTCCACGGCTGCAGTGCCGCTGGATGATGAGCAAAGTGACAACTCGCCGTGTCAAATCCTCAAGATGCTCCTGGCAGCTGCCGAAACGGCATCGTTGCCCATTGCCATTTTGAGCACGCTCACCCGCGCTCAGTTTATGCCACACCTGTCTGAAAAGTGTCACCCGTGTCCTCGAAGATGCCCAGGATGGGATATCAGCCGAGACTACACAAAGTAAACTACAGCGTCACACATGTATGGCTCTCCTGTACGGAGCAACACGACGTGAAAGTTTAGCACTATATATTTTTTTATTCACGCAATCTATTCTGCGTCACGCATGATCAAGCACAGAATTTGCGTCGTTTGAGCTGCCACATTGCAGAAACCATGGAGTAGAAAAAGATGCATCACTACTAACTCGCAAACATGATCACACACCTTGACATGCCATGGTGAATCTCGTCATCGGAGTACATGGTTGCTCCAAGTGAGACCTAAATGGAACAAGATGCGAATTAGTCCCGCTTTCTGCTTCAATTGCACAATGTATCTGAATTGCGGCTCAAGTTTCAGAAAATGGCTTATCCTCCTGCGGCCACGCGGTTGGTTATCCGTTGCGCGTGGCGACGTCACCGACTACAGCTATGGCCAGTAGGGTTACCAGAGATATAATTGATTCATCATCAACTCAGTGGAAATGTATGTGCGAATTGCGAATAGGGGCCACCGATGAGGTTGGTAAGGCTGCTGCCATCGCAAAAACCTACATTAAATATGGGTAGGCATTTCGTTGCGAGCATGTGCCAGATATAGTTCCATCGTGGATCATGTTCGCGAATGGCCGTATGTCGGATCAAGACGTATTTTACAACAAGCTATAGTAATAGCCAGGCCGAAAAAAAAAGATGGAAAAAAAGATGTCACTTGCATCAGGTCATCATCGCATCATGGCAGCCGCGCAAGGGGCCCTCGTGATGATGGTTTTAGGCAAGGTTATTTTTTTCTAGACCATGGCTCGAGTATCGTCAGCAGCGTCGGGAGTTTGAGCAAAGTCAAGCAAAACTGGCGAATTTTATGGTATCGAGCGATGTGGTCAGTTGGTAAAGAGAAGAAACAAAGAAGGAAAACCTGTGCTCCACTCATACACCAGAGATATATATGTCGTCGGCCGCTGAACCCAGTCACGTGGTCATGTGGCGCTACCGGGGAAGGATGATGGACGGTACCTCGTCGAGACCCATCAGCGTGAACCTTTCATCAGCCCGATGCCTCACGCTCCCCCCGTCAAACCCTCGCCCTAGACCGTCCCCCGGCTCGAGAATCCGACAGAATCACTGCCGCGCTGTCGAAGACTATGGCTGCCGCTCTTCCTACGCCTGCGCACAGCGTCAGCTCAAGCAGTTCACAGCTTGACATCATCATGTCCGACGAATCGCCGTTCAAGAGAAAGCGTTCACTCGACGACATGGGCGACCGCGACCGCGACCAGAAAAAGATGCATCTCGAGGGCAGCGCACTAGGCATCGAAGACCTGCATCTTGATGTGGGCGAGAAATACTTGCTTTGTCAACACCCTCCTGTTGGCCAAACTCGTAAGGCTCCCTTGACTGGCCCTTTTTTTCTATGGTCCCGTCGCACAGGGTTGCCGGCCATCGTACCCCCCTCCCCCATTCCTTTCGGCAGCATCTAGGAATCTTGACAGTATCTGGTAGAATGGCGGATGCTCTCGCAATCGTTTGCCATGTTAACAAGTGTGTCACATTTCTAGAGCAACCTCAGCGGTTACCTCGAGCCTCGGAAGACCTGTACGAGATTTTCGGCCTGGCCGGCCTCGCAGCGGAAGTCGCTCGCGAGAAGCCAAATGGCGAAAAGAATGCTCTGCGGAAGACGTACAAGGGCCATATCAAACGGTTGGGCGTAGCTGGCCACTTCGACGTGCAAAAGAAGAAGGAAGACGCGCCGTCAGAGTTCATGGCGATGCTCCAAGTCCCCGAGCTGGAATGGAACGTTCACCAGGCCAAAGGCCGTGAAGTAACGGATGGCTTGTCAGAGTCCACCTTGTCCAACCTTGGCCGTGCCATGACCATGTCCAAAGGTCCTGTCCCCAAATCCGTCTGGGATACATCCGTCTTGGGAGATCCGGCAACAACCAATGCAAACCCGTCGAAACCAATGTCAGCCAAGCCGTCGACACCGAATACACCATTGTCATCGACACCAAACGCCTTGAGTAGACCGAAACCCCAGCTCCCGCCTGGTCACGACCCGAACCGACCTCGAAGGAACATCAAGAAACGATCCTACGGCGATAGTAGCTACGAGGGCTATGGCGAAGGCTTTCCCGACGATGATGGCGGAATAGACACGGGATACTCAACAGGAGAGGGCGAGGGCGGTCACAAACGACGCAAAAAGGTAACTCATCAACACATGCAGACGCTGCTGCTGCTGCTGCTGCTGAGAACTCTACATCTAACAATGTTTCAAAGAATTCTGGAAACTCCACACCGAATCATCTCATGCAACGGCAAAGTTATGGCCCCGGCATGGTCGGCGCGTGATCGCTTCCTCAGTCGCAAGGACAAAGAACCCCCCCGACATCCCGCCGCGCACAAACGACGTGTCTACCCGTGTAACTACTTTACTAGCCACGAAGATATTCCCAGGCAACTCACCCAGAGTCAGCCGCGATGACCACTCTGCCCACACCTCTGGTCTCGAAGAGCCACGAATATCCACACATTCTGCCATTGCAACGCTCGATCAACTCACCAAGGCAATAGGCAGTCTAACACTGTCCACAGTTCCAGACATTCAGCAGAAATGGTACCAATCATAACTTGCAGCGCGTCTAGGGACATGATATAGTACACAACTGTTTCTACCACATCTTCGGTTCGTCAGGAAACTACGAATTCGTCCTCTCTATATCACTTGACCGTCTTTTGGTCAACACGCATATCATGTACAGGAAAAAAGGGGAAAATAAAATCACGGTGACATGAACCTCAGATCAGGGTGCTCTTTTTAGCGATGCAATTGGCGTTCTTGGGGGTTTATAAACTTTGCATTTTGGCTCTTTCTCTCTTCCATGTCCAAATTGTGGACTAGCGTCTTTCAGCAGAAAGGACCACAGCTTCTTCTTTCTAAAAAAGAAAAAGAAAAAAAAAAGAAATTAAATTCAAGAAAGTTCTGATTCGTCTTGTTCCAACCAATCATCATTATTGACTCGTGATAATCTTAAGCTACAGAAGAAAAGAAGAGAAGAAGGGAAAAAATAAAATAAAGCATCATCTGCGCCGAGCCTGTACAATTAATGTCTATGCGTGTTGCTACCGTCATAATTCCCATTTTCTACCGAAGGATACGCGCCGCCCGTCATTTCGGACCAGCTCCAGTCCAATGTAGTAGGCAGACCGAACAAGTCTTGCGGAAGAAGTGGTTGAGCAAACGGGCGGGCAGTCAGCGGCAAGGGAGGCGGAGAGACACCCATGGCCCCAAAGGCATTCATGTTGTTATATGAGTCAAAGTTTCCCATCCGTGGAGGTTGGTACTCCTGTTGCCAGCCTGACGACGCCGCCGATGGGGAACATCCGCTGTGGGAGGTCGAGGTGGCGGGGCCGAACGAGCTGGTATGCTCTGATGTCGACGAGGGGGACAACTGGATGCCGGGTGAGTCTCTGGAGGCCGACGACACGGAAAGGTTGCGCGGCTGAGCTGTGGCCGCTGCGGTGCTAGGCCGGCGCGTATCTGACGAGGAAGCATCTTTGAGGTTGAAAGTTGGTCTGGCCGACAAGCTGCTTTTCGAAGCAGAGTCGACGTTCTTTCGCTTTCGCCGAGAAGACTGCTCCTTCTCTGCTCGCTCAATTACCAGCTTGGCGATGCGGCAAAACTCGGCGCAGATTCCTAGCATACGGTGTACACCGCCTTGTTCGGCCTCCTGGCCTAGCATGGAAAGGAAGGTCACGACGAGGTCCATCAATCGGGTGTCTGATTTGGCACGGGGATCCAATGGGTTTTGCAGGATGTTGCTGAAGAGGGTCATGAGAGCTGAGACGGGGAAATACAGAATGAGCCTATTTTATTTTTTTCACCATGATTAGTCCCGAGTTCTTCTCTATTTTTCTCTCTTGGAATTGGGGAACAAAAGAAAAAAGAGTGGCGTGGAAGAAGTTGGGAGGGAACAAACGGATGCGGAGAGAGCAGACTGGAGAGTAAAACGTACCATACGCAGGAAAAGTCGCCTTGCGGAACATATTTGAGCAAGGCAATGGACGCTCTGGCAGCAGCTGTGCATAGCTGAGCAGAAGAAAAGACTCGTGGATTGAGCGGTCGAGAGTTTAGGCCCTGAATGGCGTAGTTTGACAACCTGCTTGTCCAGTAACCGTGATGGATAGACATGCGATGAATGGTCGTCAGGCAGTTGTAATATGTGAAATGCAGCATGACAACATGTAGAATCAGCGGCGTGTGCGATGCTTTGATCTCGTGCTCCGGTCGGAAGTCAATAGGGATGCTATCCTTCCAGTCTTCCAGCTCCTGGTCCAGCTCGCCAATCATGTTTAGCAGCTCACCGTCCGACTGCTTCGTTGCCTGCGTTGAGTAGAGTTTCTTGTATACGCGGCCTTCAATGAGGGTGAATTCACAGATGACGCGGAAGAGGTTCATCTTGCTTTTTCCGTCGGCGAGCGGGATATTTCCAATGTTGTCCGCTGGATCGGCGTCCGGCAGCTCAACATTCATGTCGTCGTCATCCTGGGCAGCCGGGCGACCTGATCGTAGACACAGGTCTTTGTCTAGCATGTAGGCAATCCAGAACACCCTTTTCCGTTGCTCGATTTCAATGGGGTTCAGATTGAACCCGGTACCGCGCCTGTGTAGGCCGATGCTGTGGGACAGCCGAACAGCGGCGGCGATTAGGAGAGAAGTGGGCTGAGGGTTTGGCGTGCCTTGCATGAAGAGCGCCATGCCCAAGAGAGCCTGAACGCTGAGCAGATCGGTGTTACGCATGGACAGCTCCGGGAACACTGCCATGGCGTTCTTCAAGTACGCCCATGCCTTTTCGTCTTCGTCCTGCGAAACAAGGTTGCTCATTACTCGCAATCTATGGGCAATGGCCAAGGCGCAATTGAGACTCGCCCACCATCCGGAGCCTTCGTAGGGGTCCGAGGAGTATTGTCTCTCGACCAGGTGCATGAAAGTCGGCTGATGAAAGAGCGGGAACATGCAGTTGAAATTCTCGAAGTAATCCTGAAGGAGAGAGAGGGCCTCGTGTTTGGGCGGCAAAGGTCGAAACACACGCCTCTGGAATAAGTCGCCAAAGACCTCGGGCTTCCAGTTTGTCCATTTGTGATCATCGACGGATACCTCGGATATCATGGTCGCAAACGATTCGTCGCCAGTACGTGAGTTCACCCATTGGATGCCCTTGGGCGAGAAGATGGAGAAACCGGACGACGATCCAATGTATCGAGTCTCGCCAGATTGGTTTGTTACAAGAGAGCACATCATTTCTGACAGAGCCTCGACTTCCTCCTCGTCTTCGTCGTCGTTCTCATCGGCGGGGGTGACGGACTTGCGCTTCTCATCCTTTTTATTGTCATTTTCCTTGTCCTTGTCCTTGTCCTCGTCCTTGGCATGGCCTGGAGAGGCCACGATGCTGTGCGATGTTGAACTGTTTGCTTCGCGTGCTGGAGTAGTTTGCGACGGCGACGGGGGACTGGCGGCGCCCGTCGACGCTCGAAGGGACGCTTCCGTCAGCTTCTTCTCCAACGCACCGAGATCAAGGCCATTGTCGTCTTCACTGAGTAAACCTGGAGGTGGGAGGTGTTGTGCGTTAGCCAAGTCCGCGTCCCGTCCTGTGAGCTAGACCAATCAATGCATTGTCAAATACCTGAGAGCCGAAGCAGGTGTTCCATGCGGCCCAATCTGTTCTCCAACCCTTCGATGTACTTGGCGCTACATCAAGTGTTAATACTTCGCTGCAAGGCGACTTGGGCGGGAAATGCTAGGAATCGAATAATGACGTACCCTTTCGGAGGACTTCGCTTCTTCTTGACCTGCGTGAAAACGCAATCGGTTTTGTAGTTGATACAGTGCGTGCATGCGGGGAGTTTGCCATCGCACTTGATCTTCTTTTTTCTACACATATCGCAGGCCTTTGCACACAAAAGTCAATGTCCATCCGTGCTGGGTCAACAGCAACCAAGAAGAGCTTTTTTTTCTCACCTTTGCAATTCTCCTCCTCTTGGCTTCACTCATATCTTCCATGAGAAGATGAGCGTCCGGAAACATATGTGCGGCAAAATCTGGCGGCATTTGAGGTTCGTTTGGTAGGCCTCCGCCGTTGTATCCGCCAAATATCCGAGGCGGTTGGTTCATCAGCGGCGGCGGCGCCATGCCAGGCATTTGAAAACCCATATGGTCCATGGTCGTGGATTAAAGACCTGGTCTTGGCCGTGGGCACGAAGTGCGACCAGACCAACCCGAAAACCTGAATGGCGATGAGTTGGGTGGTGGTAAACGCTGGATAGGGCTGGAAAGGGCTGGAACGGAGGGTCAATTGTAGCACGCCGATAGATGTTGTTCACTAGCAGACACAGACACACAGCCACTAGATGCAGGTGCCGGCCACCGAGCAAAGACCAAGTCCTGTCGAATGTCGCGATACAGTAATGCGTAATGCAGCAGTGCAGCAGGAGGGATTGGGCAAGAAGAGGGCAATGCGTGCGTATTGGTCGCAGATTTGGGCGAGATGTCTGTCTGGGCGGGAGAGAGGGTGGGGGGTCGCAGTGCAGTGGGTTTGTATGTATGCAATGGCGAGGGAGGCTAGGCCAAGGCTGGACAAGGCTAGCTCGGATGCCGATCTAAAACGAACAATGCGATGGATGATGGGCTTGATGGGCTTGATGGGCTTGATGGGCTTGATGGGCTTGATGGGCTTGATGGGCTTGATGGGGGGTTCGGGGCAAGTCTAGAATAACGTCGAGTGGAAGGAGGGATCTGGATGCAAATTGCCCGTAATACTGGGCGGTCTTTGAGCCTCCAGGGTGGCCACCCTGGCGGGGGCGCGGAGTAGCGGAGTAGCGGAGTTTAGGGGACCGAGCAAGCACTATCACGTGCAACAGATTAAGCGCAAACCGGTTGCGTTTGATGTTAGTCCAGTCGGTCGTGACAAGTTGCTTACACCATTGCACCCTGGACCCTGGAACAAAACTCGTCAGGATGATGAGGAATCAAAAACATTCATCCGATTTCCCCCCCTTCCTCCCAACTCGTTGTATCCAATATTAAAACGCGGGGCCCAGAACTTATCGATGCAGGTCAGGTATTTGTCATGCCAAGACATACGCCAAGACATACGCCAAGGCGCACGTAACTTTTAGTGACGTTAATCAGTTATACCTGTTCTGTTCCCGCACCGCGCTAGCCTTTATAAGAACCAGACGGCTTCCCATTCCTCATCTACCCCCACCCACAGCATCTTTGTTTCACTCCAGTCTCAAGAATGCCAGTGCGCCAACGTACCACTTTAATCCAACACTGCTGCGAAGAGGGAGAGAAGCGCCGTGCAATGTGCTTATCGTAAATGTTTCATTTGGAATCTTGTTTATTGTTTCCACCAAGTCTTATCTGCTGCAGCCATCTGTCATGAGTGCCTTGACGAAGCCCCGAGTGTTTGAAGAGAGACATCCATGCTTAACAATAACATTCAAATTAGTGGAAAATTTCACGGCAAGATACGTAAGTAGAAGCTATGCACATTTGTACAGTATTCATCATTAGCTTCCTTCGTAGCTAGACTAGGAAGAAGAGATGGGGAAGAGGCCAGGGATCATTATAAACGCCGTGAGGGTGAACAAGAGAAGAAGAAAACGATGCCCTGGCGAAATTCTTTTTGGGTGATCCAGTGGTTGAGTCTAAAGTAAATTTCCGTCCGCTGAATGTCGGCAAGAGAGTTTAGATACACACAAGCATCTTCATTTCGACATGCCGGTATAATATGTACATCGAAACAAGATTGAGAAGAAATTGGCGGGTTTTTAAATCGACAAAAGTATGAATGAGAGCAACTCGCGGGCTGCAGTGTCTCCGTTTGAGGTGGAATCGGCAAAGACACGGGACACGGAAGGAGAAGAAGGAAGAGTATGAAGCAATGAAGTCAGAGACTAGATTCCTTCTTGAAACCGAGATCCAGAGGCTCGTGGGCTGTCGCGTGTGCCTAATGTTGGCGAGGATAGATTGGTCGGAGTTGTGGGGCGTTTGGGGTCGGCAAAGGGGTTTTTGGTGATGGCTACTCTTGCAGGGCCTGACCGCATCACAGGAACACCGCTCACAGGGCGCATCGGGGAACCGAGGGCTAACTGTGCAACATTTCCGGAACCTGGTTCAAAGGCCTGTGAACCTCGATAGTAATCAGAATTGCCGCTGGCAGCGCTTTGTCTGGGGTCAGAGTATCCGTCTCCTCCATTGTGGAACACTGATGGTAACTTCCTGCCCGATACGCGATAGAACCCTCGTTCGCCAGTCGCCGTTGGGGGTGGAACAGGCGGTGATTTCTTTCCCGTTAAACTTGCTAGAGCAGACGCCACGGCCCCAGATGCTGTAGACCTCTCAGCCATGGCGGCGCCCGAGCCGCCGGCCGGTTTGACGTCTCCGACGAATCGAGTTATTGTAGTCCCGGACTGCGAATCCAACAGCAATTGGCCTCCTTTCCGCTTTTTGTATCGAAGAAACAACATCAGTAGGAGACCGAGGATGGCGACGCCGGCAATACCCCCAACAACACCACCAATAACTTGTTTTTGTTGAGGGGTCAATTCGATACCACTGCCTCCACTGCCTCCACTGCTTCCACTGCCTCCACTGCCTCCGCCGCCACCACCACTACCATCGCTGCCAGTACCAGCAGATGTACTTGTGGGATGACTGCCAGCAACGGTCAAGGTGCGATAGCCATCGCCAAGGCTTGATGTGGAAAGCGTTGAATAGGAAGACTGGGATATCGTCGAGCTGGGTGCGGTTGTTTGGGCCTGAGACGATGTTGTCAAGTGGAGTTCGGAGGTTGATATCAATACAGGGCCAGAGTATGAAGTCGGCTTGTGGATCGACTTGCTGTTGACATTTGTGGTTGCAGCAGCCGAGGAGTTGGCATGGAAGTTAGCTACGCCATGAAGAGTTCAGTTAGCATCGGCACCAGAGGCAGAATGACGAGGTCTTGAGGTGTCTTGTGCAGCTTACAGTTTGTTGAATTTCGAGTATCAACCAAGCTTGGAAAAGCAGACTTCGTTGACCGCGCTGACAAGCTAGAAGTCAACTTTGTCTTGTGGGGTATCTGGGCCGTATTGTTTGAAGAGGATGAGGCAAGCCCACTCCCACCAGGCGTAGACCTGGGTAGGGCTGCACTCGATGGTGTACCGACCGAAATAACGACGGTTTTCCCGGACTCGGGGTCGATAACAACGGTGTTTGGCGCAGCAAAAACAGTCTGGGTCTTGAACGCCGAGCCCCATGGATCGACGTACTGAACGAGCGAAATGGTCTGAACGACACGGGTAACGAAGGACTCTTGACTGCTACCTATGGCATTGACAGCTTTTTCGACGACGGCACTGCGGTCGCGTTTGGCAAGAGAGTCGTTGTCGGAATCGAGCTCGCCCTCGCCGCCGACTTTGCTGGCGAGATCGTGTTCAGCAATGTTGCTGGCGTTGCCTTCGTTTGGATCTCGTGAAAGAAAGGGATTATGTCGCAGTCGGTGAAACAAAGAGTGTGCGTGCAAATGAGAATGAGAGTGAGAATGAGAGTGCGAGTGCGAGTGCGAGTCGCGGGTCTGAAGGAGTGAAGACCAACGAGATGCTTTAGACATGGTAGCAGCTTTGGCGTGCGTGACCAGTCCAGTTGTGGATGGTCTACGATCGTTATTGCCGACAAGTGGGGTGCGGTGTGCCTCTTTGGCTGAGTCGTCGTCGCTCGACAAAAGAATGGAGAAATTTGGATTTTGTTTTCAAGTTTGGAGACAATCCAGCGCCGTCATCGTGCCGATCAATGAAACTAGGAATCAAAGAGTTGGAAAGCGGCTGCGTCGAATGACTAGCATTGAATCTTTGGCCTTGCTGCATTAGTTGGAGTATAACGTCGCCGGCCTGCCTGCTGCTGCGACGACAAATGCCTGGTCCTTTGGGATGTGGCCGAGTGTATCGCCGCCCATCGACTTGGGGATTGGTCTGGTATGTACTCCGTGATGGTGCACAAGCAGATCGCTGCAGGATGCTCAGTGGGAAAAGAGCGACTTCTAGTTGGAGTGGAGTGCCTGCCGCTAAATTCCAGGCAACCGCCGGGTTGTTGTTGTTGTCGTCGTTGTTGTTGAGGGTGCAGAATGAGGGAAAAGAATCGAAATAACAAAAATCATGACGTACCTCTCAGACCTCAGATCAGCTTCATCAACGACGCCCAATAAAACGATGCAGCACAAATGGGCATCGCGAGGCGACGGTAATCTACAGCCTGAGAGGGGAGGGAAGGAGAGGGAGAAGGAAAAATGGGAAAGGAGACCAAGTCACTCCTCTCGCGGTCTCCATTAGGTCGCACTGGATCCTGACACGGAACGGGGCCTCGTCCTGGACAAGTGACAGTGCTAATAGACAGTGCTCCGAACAAAACTCAGCTCGACAACGGGTCGAACGACGGTACGGCGGTAAGACAGCCAGAATCCCAATTTCGCTTGCAGGCGGGCCTCTTTTGCGCTAATAAATACAACCCTCGGGCAGAGACGACATCCAATCAAGCCCGGGAACGTGAGCCATGGGCCCTAGCACTGGCTGCTGACTGAAGTGGAGACACTTGGCAGGACATGCACCGATTGGAATGGGACATCTAAATGCGTATCCCTCCTTTTTTAAATACGCATCCCCCCTTAGTCCTAAAACAAAAGAATAGTCCCCACACCTAATTTTAGTGTGGCTCGCGTCTTGTTGATTTTCGCTGTTAATTAAGACGCCTATTTATGTGATATTAAAAGGTATTAATATATTGCGTTACGTTGCGAGGCCTTGTGATAATAAAAAGGAAGGAATTGCAAGCGTTGCGTAAGCTGCCTGCATTTGCCACTAAAGAGAGCTAGTATATTTAGCGGGAAATTAGGTGGAAAGCTACTTCTTCCGTTTTAGGACTAAGGGGGGATGCGTATTTAAAAAAGGAGGGATGCGTATTTAGAAGTCTATTGGAATGAAATGCCAGGTCAAGTTTGCTGTCAGGGCTGGCTGAGCGAATCCATCAGAACGCCATCCCACGACCGACGACAACTCGTACTCACTGGTGCGTTACACATGCTCGTAATATGGAGCAACAGGTCTGTTTTGATGGGTTGGCCGTTGGCAACTGGCATCTGGCATCTGGCATCTGGGTGGAGACCTGGCATGTAGCCAACAAGAACCATCGAGTTGGACGCTTCAATGAGCGAGCCCACTGATCGGATTGAATGAATACAAAAGACGTGTGTGTTTATTGATGGTCCCGCTACTGTTCTTGACTGCGCATTGCCATAATTATCACGCTCCGAAGAGGAGTGTGGGAGTGCCTGATGCCCCGTTGATGAATTGACTCGCGCAAGATTTTGCTCTGTCAATCCTCTTCTCGTACCTGAATTTGTGGGTTGCAAACAAGGTCAGGGCTGCTTGGCTAGGCCATTCTGGTCGGCCCCTCTTTGTGTTCTTGAGACCTTTGAGACGGGAAGCGGGCGAATGTGGGGCGGTGAGAAATCCCAAATCGTGCCACTCGTGAGCCGTGACATTACGTAGCTTGACGCTCACTACACAGATGGCCGTGGAGACGGGTTAATATTATCGAGCTGTTACACGACCCTAGATTCGCCCCGATATCAGCCTTTTCGATCTAGTCTGACTCGGACTTACAGAGTCACTACTGACCCAGCCGACCTGCCCCGCGACCTGCCAGCTGGACAAACCGCGGCCTAACCCAATAAGGCGCCCAAGCGATATCAAATTCAAGGGTATCCTCGCTTTGCGGTGCTACTGGTACATCTTACACGTTGGCACTTATATTTGACTTGGCTGCGTGATAATGTCACGCAAGTCTCGACCACCATCGCTTCCACCACGTCTTTCCTCCGAAACCACATCGCAAGCATCTGTCTCAGTCCTGTCGCCATACCCTGACCATGTCGCACTGCACTCTGCAGACCCACGCACTTCTTCGACACAGTCTCTTGTTCCCTCCATTTCCGAATCGGAAACTAGGCGCAAGCTCCTCGTCGTCTATATTCACGGCTTTTATGGCAATGACCAATCATTTCGATCGTTTCCCGCTCACGTCCACGCCTTCCTGACGACCCTGCTGGCGGACAGCCATGTCGTTCATTCAAAGATCTACCCTAGGTACAAGACGTACAAAGCTATCGAGGTTGCTCGCGATAACTTCAGTGCTTGGCTAGAGCCTCACGAGTCGCCGAGGACTGATGTTATTCTCGTGGGTCATTCGATGGGTGGTCTTTTGGCCGCTGAGGTGGTTTTGATGGTATGTAATCCAAAGCATGGCTTGTGTAGCAGGTGACAAAAGAGATTGCATTTATCAAATGATGATCGATGGCTAACACGGACCTTTGCCATAGCCAAACCGTAGCCCGTACCATCAACGTCCGTTTAAACATGGAATTCTCGGGGTCATTGCTATGGATTCCCCGTTCCTAGGTCTGCATCCTGGGATTGTAATATCAGGCATTGCGAGCTTGTTCCACCCTTCGCCAAAACTCGAGGACGCTCAGCAACAGCCACATGAAGTCCCCCTGGAACGTGGTTCTTCATATGGACTTGGTCCGTCGTCGTCGATTGAGCAGTTGCCTTCCGTCGACTCTAGAGCGGAATCGATTTACGCGGAGGCATCATCGCCGGGCACACACCCGCGAAAACCAACTGACCCTTTCTTTGACCCCCCGTTCTACAACGATGCGCCATTCAGGGAGCAACCATTTGTGAAGCGTCTGATGAATTTCACTGCCAAGCACAGACGAGAGGGATTATTCAACGCAATGGGCAATCATATCAACTCACACCTGGAATTTGGGGGCTGTCTAGCCGACTATCGGGGGCTGAACATGCGGTATAACCGGCTTCGGGCCCTGGAGGATGTTGATGAGATAAAGCTCATGTCAGATGGTCAAGCAGCTGGCGATCACTCCAGAGTTCGCTTTGTGAATTACTATACACTGTCTCCTGGCCGACCAAAACCACCAAAGCCAGAGCCGGCAATTGACGACGAGCTAGCGACCAATACCCGCGAATCGATCGAAGTATTCCAGGGGGACAGAGCGAGCAACGAGGAAAACAACAACAGGGAGAAACAATATCCTCTCCGTGCAGAACCGAAGTATTCTCACGGAGAAATCAGCAATGACAAAACCTATCTCGAAGCCTCTGCTCCCTGCTCAGCAATGAAGTCGCACGAAACCATCGACCAAGTAGAGATTGTTGACAAAAGGCCATCGAAAGAAGAGGATCAAGATTTTGCGCCTGTGAAAGTAAAAAGCGCAAACAGCAGCCAACTCTCAGACACACTGCCCGTCATGAACCGGATTCCCATGCATAACTTGGATCCCATACCTCTCACAGACGACGAGGAGGAGGAGGACGACGACAGTAAAGAACAGACTCGGTCTACCGAGCGTCCAGCCCAAGACCAAGACCTTCATCCACATGACCTCGATCTACCTGCCATTCCAGACCCCGCCGAAAAGCCCACACTCCCAGATCCATCCCAATTCACAGACAAAGATGCCAAAAAACAAGCCGAGAAAGAAGGAAAGCGACTCCAAAAAGCCCACGACCAAGTCATCAAAGACCACAGCAAGGCCGTCCGAGAACGCGAAAAGCTAATTCAGAAGCGACGGAAAAGGGCCCCCAAAGAGGCACAAAAGAAGGCACAGGAAGCAGAAAAAGAAAGACTACGCCTGGAGAAGCAAGAGAAAAAGCGACTCGCTAGCCAAGAATCGGATCGGGCGGCGAGGCTTGCATCAGCTCCGACCACCACGTCTGGAGATGGGTCTACTCTTGAAACAGCGGCGGGGACAGACAAGAAGAAGAAGAAGAAGAAGAAGAAGAAGAAGAAGCTAAAGAAGTTCTGCTCCCTGCCTAGTATGAAGAATGGTGTCAGGGACTCGACTTGGATTGACGTGTACATGGAGGGAATGGATGAGGTTGGTGCCCATTGTGGACTGTTCTTTTCGGGGCCCCATTATGATAAACTTGTCGGGGATGTTGGCACGAGGGTTGCGGGGTGGGTAGGTGATGATCTTAGCAAGAGGGCGGTTCTGGACACGAGGTGATGGTTTGACGATGCATGCATGCATGCACCACATTCCACTATAACGAAGGCACGGGGATTGCATATACGATATGGGACAAGAGATTGAACAGGCTGGTGGTTTCATGGGCAAGACCCCGTGTACACATGTCTGCTCCCAAGGTCTATGACGTTCGAGGGAATTCGAGAAGCGGCAGAAAACATTACTGCCGCCCACGGCAAAAGAATAAGAAGAAGAAGAAGGGTTTACTCGAGAATCAAAGCAAATCAAGCTTCTCGCAAACGGACCCGCAGGTCTCTTTTGCAAGTACTCATCTATCTCGATGCCTTTCATGTTGGCACCGTCCGTCACTTGTCCGGTGTGAAAGATTCGCAAGCCAGCCAATCGCCACCGCGCCGAGCCGCACCCACGGAGCATCTGCTTCCCATTCGCTGCCAAGGGGCTCGTCGAGAAGGCAAATTGATGGAATCCGGCCGCAGCTGCTGATTCCAACCTGGGACCCATGCGTGCGGCTCTCCGTCCGTCGTCGCACCTCGGAGTCCGTCCTTGTCACTCTCGTCGAGCCGCCTGCGGGACTAACAATTATGCGCGAGAGCTTCTTCATGACCGATTCTCCCAATGCCAGCCCGTCGGGTCGCGCCCGCGTCGGTGTCTGTGCCTGCGCCAAAAACCCTGAAACCCTGAAACCCTGAAACCCTGCCAACCTGTGAACCAATTAACCGGCTTGATGCGTCGTTTCATTGGCCGTCGCCGGCTGAGGATTACCCACCCACGTCACGTTACTATAACTTGCAATCAGGCAAATCTCTGTCAAGACCTAGCTAGGCCATTTCAAAGGCAAGATCCGCTTGAAATCGAACAACTTTTGTTGGTCAAGAGGCGCTGATAGGGAAGGGTGTTCGTTCCATGCAGGACTCCGTGTGCAGCAAGACACATGAGCTAGCTGTAGTAAGACTCGGATGTCACCGTCGCAAATGAACGAAAGCGACTTCTGTTCCATCCGCGTCAGGTTGGCAGATTATGCAACAAGATTCAAAACATGATTATAATGCAAACGATTCTTGTAGGAAACCAAATCTAGGGACGATTCGCAAAAAGCTTGATGGACGTGCTCATTGTTCCAATTCATCCGCTATTTGACCGCTTGGGTATACACCCTTTCTTCTCTTTTGGCTTAAGCATAAGACAACGTGTTGTCGTCATTTAGCTTGCCAGCAACTCCCAGACGCGCCTCGCCTCCAGACACACAGGGTCCACGAGCGACGATCTGAAATGACTTGAGTCAGCATGGTGTGGTGGTTATAATTATAGCAGAGTGGAAAGAAGGGGAGCGGTAAAGTCCTTACCTCGCCTTGGACTACGTCATCCGTTGTCTTGTACGCTCCCATATCCTTCAGATACATCTCAACAGATGATGGAGGGACACCAAAATGGGCCTTGACGGAGGGGTTGATTCTGTAATCAAACAGCGCTGTCTGTGTCACGGAGCCAGCAACTCGAGCTGCCGTCAGAGCGTAGATGATCCTCGCGCCACTGAATATTCTCAGATCAGACAGGGCCTGGGATGAGAGCAAAGGTGTATCAGCGCCAACACGCTCAGCTACATATACGAGGCGAAGCTTCCCGGGCTTAGTACCGACGCGAAGACGGGCCCCCGCTGCTAGGGCAGTCAAGGCGTTTGGAGCTGCATGAACGCCACGCTGGGTGAGTGCATTTGTGGACAAGGCGTGAGAAATCTTGGCCAGGCCACCCCCCAGCCTGCGGATGGATTCTCCATGTGATCGGAGCAGCGTGGCTGGGCTGGCGACAATGACGGTAGGTGCAACGCCTTGCGTAGCAAGAACAAGATCGGCAGACCGGCCGGCTACCGCATTGAGTGCTACCGCAGCATTGGAGAAGAGTGCTGCCAGTGTCAGGGTCAATGTGTGAATGTTCGAAAGCGCATCGACGGGCAAGAATAGATCATCACGTGTAAGTTTCTCCCTGCTAGGAATTGCCGCTAGTTGCCCAGATATCGCCGACACGAGGTTTGCTTGAGTGAAGCGCACCATCTCCTCGAGGTCGCCGGTCTTGCCCTGCCAAAATGTCACGACATCCTGGGGAAGAGTCTCCTTGTCCACGGGTGGTAGTTCCGTGAGCGCACCGGCAGGAGTGTCGTTCAAGAGATCCTGCCAGGTGGTCACATTAACACTTCCACCCATTCCCTCGGGCACGTCGTTCCAATCCATGTGGCGGGATCCCTCGTCGACGACCCAAATGAGTTGACGGAGGGAGGGATAGGCCTTGACCACGGAATCGAGGGGAAACGTGCCGGTGGCAGTAACAACGGTATCAACGGCCGAACGACGGAGCATGGAGATAAGCTCAGACTCGGGGACGTCAAATGGTATGATGACAGTCGTCAAGTTTGGGTAGAAAGAGCATGCAAAGAGGGTTATGAGCAATTCGATAGAGTTGGGGAGATAGACTGCGACTTTGATGGAGCCTTGTTCTTCGATGTATCGGCCGATGACATTGATTTGTCGATTGACGTCGGCTTGCTCATGTTAGCTGTCTTCTTGGCGGCACCTGCTCATGCTTTGCTACGCTTCCTGACATAGATTGGATATAGAAAAGAAGCCATACCTATTTTATGCTCGATGACATTTTCAGAGCCAAAAACAGTCAAAAGCCTTGCTGTCGCACTGGCATGTCCTTCAGCGGCGGCCTTCCTCCACACGTCACGCAAGTCGCCGTCTCTGCCACGCGAGAACTTGGGCGCACCAGGGTCCTTGATATTCAATCCGGCATTGAGCGGCATACCATGCGGTGCAGACTGGGACCGATACACTGCGCTCTCGTCTTCGTTACGAACAGCAGATGGCATGGCTTGCCTAGCGAGCAAAAAAGGGTGGGCGTCGGGCTCGGTGGCAGACATGATGCGGTAGGTGACGAGGACGACGAGCGCCGTTGCCAGCGCAGTCGAGTAGGCGTTCCATTGGGAGAACAGGTCTGTGATGGACGAGTCGATCATCTCGAGTAGGCCCATGATGGGAGTGCTGTCAATGTCAAGGGGGGAGAGAACAAAGCACAAACTTATTGCAGATGTGAAGAGACACGGGAAGTGCAAGAAATTGGCAAGTACCACGGCAGGAGTTGAATATCGTCGGCGGAACAAAGCTAGACGAAATGATGACGCCGGAACCTCGCTCACGATGCCCCGGGTCAGCGGAGACGTACATTACATACATACAGCACATTGCAAGTGGGGAACTGGCGGGTGGCTGGGCTGAGGTGCTGTACTCGGCCCGATTGGTCAACGGCTTGGAAAGGGCTACCGCCCGAGACGAGGGGACCTTCCCAGCCAGAATGAGATTCACCTCGTCAAAACGTATTCTGTGAATGTGAATCTGTGTTTCTGGTGCGGCGGGCTCAGAAGCTCAAACACCGAGTTATACCGAAGATGACTTACTCAGACTGATAACAACATGTCTGCCCGCTGTTGGCAGTGAAAGAGCCGCCAGCTGTCAGAATGCCTACCGGCCGTTTGCTTCTTTTCACTAGCCCCCCCTGTGCTCGCCAGCGGTGGCAGGATGCAGTTCAACAAGGATCATGATATCTGTTTGCAGTTCTGTCTGTTTGCAAAGTCACTTCTCATCGGGCCTGCCGCTCGTCGTTTGCAGGGAATCAAAAGTAGGTTCCTCCGCCCTGAATCTCTCTGGTTCTTCCGCCCTGAATCTCTCTCACTCTTATTGCGCTATAGGCATTGATCCAGAACTTGGCCATTTTTTTTTACAAAACTTGGGTGAAAATCGGGTTGAGCCTCTCGGACTGGAGAACACGAGATTATCTGATACTGTGGCAACAGTGTCAACGTCGTTTGACGACATGGAGGATTCGTAAGTCTTCAAAATAATGACGGACGATGCCAGTGCACTTTGCTGATGATCTGAACAGTCGGCCATCTCATGATGCAACGTCAACGTCAAACCCACCCGAAATCTGTTGGGCATACCAACGAACCGGACACTGCAAGCATGGTAAACGGTGCCGCTACTCCCATGAACTTGCACCAAATCGGCAGAAACAAGAACTGCCCCCCGAAGTAGTTAGGTTTTTTGCAAATCACGACATTGCAAACGCGAAGCCAAAGCCTGACGGAAAACTTCGTGAATGGAAGCAACTGCTTGCCCAAGGGCTATCCGTTTCGCGACCATCCCCGGCAACTGTCAGTCGCTTCTTTGTACTTGCACTGGAGCTGATGGATGGTGATGTCAGCTCTTCACAGTTTGTCATCAAACATGTCGCAAGCGAAAGTGGACTGCCATTCATCAAAGATGTTGTTGAGCGGCATGTTCGGATAGCCGAACGAACGGGCCCAAGCTTAACTTTCTGGACTACGGAGATCAAACCGCTTTTTCAGCTGATAACTCATCCTCGAGTCATCGACTCAGCCGTGTTGGAACAGGAGGTGGCTACGATCTTCAACTACGTCTTAGGTCTCGGTGGGCGCCGGATGAATTGTCTTTTTGGCCACCTTGTCAAGTTGGTTCAGGCATGGCCAGACACAGACCACAAGGCCGATTCGACGATGATGTCCGCTGTGGAACTTTCATTGGCTGTCTTGACAAAGATATTGGATTGCAATACGGTCAACATTGTAAACGAGGCATTCGCCCATCTCAACACCCAATTCGCAGAAGTCGTGGCAGAAAGTACCGATGATCAAGAGTCGTTTGCACGATTGCAGTCGATGAAGTACATTGATTACATACGTCGTCGCATTGAATTAGGGGACGAGATTGTCGCTTACCAAGATCTTCCTACTGAACCGGTAATTCGAGAAAACTTTGTTCTACGACGAGACCTGCCAGGAGCTCTGTCGGCCGAAGGCCCAAGGCATGACAATGACTTTGCTGACATTTCCAAAATCAGCATTTTACCAACCTGCGAGGAAATAATGTCACCCCGAGCCGAGTATCTGCCTACAAACGACAGCAGTACTTGGCACGTTGGTGGCATTCGTGGACGCATTGATAGAGAGTTTCGCCTTCTTCGAGAGGACACAGTTGGGCAACTTAGGGATACCGTGCGACACGTACAGGAGCAAATGAGAAAACCTCACGAACACCGTCTCACGACAAGGAACAATCTCAGAACTTACACGTATGAAGATCCCACACCCGTCAATGTCATGTTTGGCAGGGACGGTGGACTAGAGCTGCTGGTGCAGTGCCAACAACTTACTGCCGTAAACAGCCTGAAGGCGAAAGACCGTGAGGCCTGGTGGCAGCAAAGTCGCAGATTGCAAACCGGCGCTCTTGTATGCCTCATTGATGCCAGCGGAAATGTTGGGTTTTTCGTCGTGTCTCAGTCAACTCTGAGAGGTAAAGAAGATGAGAAATCTCGACAGACGAGCAAAGCAGTAAAGCCAGAGGACGGACAATCAAAGCCTATATACACGTTATCGGATGATTCTGAATTCCTTTATGTCATACTGCAACAGGTTGAGAGCAATGCCGAAGAATTGCAAAGGCTCTTAGAATGGTATCGTGCTATTGGTGCCACGGAACGGAAGTTTCTCGTGGAGTTCCCAGGTATTGTGCTTGATACGTTCAAACATACACTTGCTGCACTACAGGACATTTACAAAAAGCCCAACGTGCCTTTCAGTGACTTGATTGCACCGTCATCAGAAAAGAAGACTGATGTGTTGGTCCAGCCTCCGTTGTTTGCTAGACGACCAGGTTTCAATTATAAGGCCCACTGCCTCCAAAAAGGATTGATAATATCAGCCGTCGGGGACACAGAACCGGAAGAGCTCGTCGCTTGTTCAACCCTCGATCATAGCCAGTCCTCGGCTATTCTGAACACATTGTCTAGAGAGTTGTCTCTTGTGCAAGGGCCTCCGGGAACTGGAAAGAGTTATACTGGAGAGAAGATCATCCAGATACTGTTACAAAACAAGAAGCAGGCAAATCTAGGCCCCATTCTTTGCGTGTGTTATACCAATCATGCTCTAGATCAACTTCTTGAGCATCTTCTGGACAAAGGAGTTGAGAACGTCATTCGCATCGGATCACGATCAAAGTCTGAACGAATGATCAATCGCAACCTGAAAAACATCGTCCAGGCTTTTGACAAGACCAAGAGTGAGAAGGCTGAGCTCGGACAAGCTCAAGGAGAAATCAAACGAGTCACCCGAGAAATAGTGTCAGGTCTTCGGGAGTTGGCAGCGTCCCAGGCTACAACCACCATTGAGAAATACCTACAGAGCCACCACCCTCGACACCACAACGAACTCTTTCCGCCATCAGAGGATGGGTGGACTCGAGTTTCCTACCAGACTCCGGCTTCCGCGTTCGACAAATGGCTGACTAGTGGTCACAAAGATTCGTCCAAACACAAGCCCGTGGAAGACCTCGAGCTAGCCAATTTGTGTGGAATGAGCAGTTACGAGAGACGCGTTTTGTTCGAGCACTGGCTTCGAGAGGTAAGAGATCCCATCATCTGTTCTGTTGTCGCTTTACAGAGAGAATATGCTGCATTATTCGAACGGCGAGACAGAGTAGGAGGTGACGTTAAACTTCGTTGCCTCCAAGAGGCAGATGTGATTGGAGTCACGACCACCGGGCTGGCAAAGAACATTGGATTGCTGCGACGCTTGCGAAGCAAAGTCATGCTCTGCGAGGAGGCTGGCGAAGTTCTTGAAGCGCATGTCCTCACGGCGCTGCTACCATCGCTCGAGCAGGCCATTTTGATTGGAGATCACTTGCAGCTTCGACCCCAGATCAACAACTATGAACTTCAGAGTACAAGTACTGAAGGAGTAAGGTACTCTTTGGATGTGTCTCTCTTTGAGAGACTGGTCCAGCCTCTGTACGATACCGACCCACGAGTGCCGTACAGTACACTTGAGACACAGCGACGAATGCACCCATCTATCGCCTCGCTCATTCGATCCACACTTTACCCAAGCCTGAGCGACTCCGAGCTCGTGAATTCTTATCCAGAAGTCAAGGGCGTGAAACAGAGATTGTTCTGGCTCCACCACGAGCATTTTGAATCCGGAGCTTCGGCTCACGACCCGCTGAGCACTTCCCATTCAAACGACTTTGAGGTTGAAATGACAACGGCTCTAGTATCGCATCTCATACGTCAGGGCGAATATAAGAATGGGAAAATTGCTGTCTTGACGCCATACTTGAGTCAGCTTCATAAGCTTCGTCATCGCATGTCCTCAATTTTTGAGATCTGTCTCAACGACGGAGACAACGAAGACCTTGAAGCTATGATGACTGATTTGAGCCCAGTTCCGCAAACCTACCCAGCCAATGCCAGCAAGAGCTCTCTGCTTAAAACGATTAGAGTGGCAACCATAGACAATTTCCAAGGGGAAGAAGCCGACGTCGTTGTTATCTCCCTCGTGAGAAGTAACCCACAGAGCAGATGCGGATTTCTTAGTACGAAAAACAGGATCAACGTCTTACTATCGCGCGCAAAGCATGGCATGTACATAATTGGCAACTCAAACACATACAGAAGCGTGCCAATGTGGCAGGACGTCATTGAACAACTGGACGCCCAAGAAAACATTGGCACGAAATTGGGGCTTCAGTGCCCTCGGCATCCTGAAACACCCATTTTTGTTTCCGAGCCGGATGATTTTGTCGTCCATGCTCCAGAAAGCGGTTGCAATCTCCCCTGTCAGATGAGACTCAGATGTGGGCATTCATGTACAGGTCGCTGCCATGCCGAAATACTGCACGAAGCTGTCAAGTGCATAGAACCATGCCCGCGATCGCTTGAAAGCTGCGATCACTCGTGTCCTGAGCGCTGCGGTGACGTGTGCCCTTCAGAATGCCGAAAACTTGTCAAAGGCCTGGACATGACGTTGGAATGCGGACACCAAGTGAAGCAGGCGCCATGCTTCCAGGTCCAAGATCCATCACTGATCCAATGCTCGGTGACTGTCAGGAAAGTAGTGCCCGGATGCGAGCATCACATTAGCATCGCGTGCTGCGAGGATGTGACTGACGAAAAATACGAGTGCGGAGCAGCCTGTGGACAGCATCTCTCATGCGGTCACGATTGCAAAGACTCTTGCTCGAAATGTACCCGGCGACAGCACGGCAAAATCGTGAACTCGGACCATGGGGACTGCAGACAAGTCTGCGGCAGGAAGTATTCGACGTGTCGTCACAGTTGCACCCAAACCTGCCACGACGGGGCCGGCTGCCCTGCTTGTGGTGAGCCTTGCGAGGTCCGGTGCGGTCACTCACGATGCAGTAAATTATGCCACGAGCCTTGTGCACCATGTGCCGAAGAAAAGTGCCATTCTTGCTGCCCTCACGCTCAATGTACAATGCCTTGCTCTGTACCCTGCGACTGGATTCCATGCTCCGAACGTTGCGACAAAACCCTCGTCTGCGGACACAGGTGTGAGTACACCCCTTATGCTGCGTAATGGCGGATCGCGGATCGCTAACCGAAGTTCTCAAATAGGCCCTTCGATTTGTGGCGAGACTTGTCCCGATTCTGCATTCTGCCAAGAATGCGCTTCCGATGAGATCATTTCTACTTGTGTAGACTTCTTTGAAATGAAGGAATACAGAGACATCGATTTGGATCACGATCCGTGTATTTTCCCGGACTGCGGACACTTTCTTACGATTGCATCCATGGATGGTCAAATGGACATGCCATCGCACTATGTGATGGGTTCCAACGGGTGCCCGGTTGGCATCAACAAGGCTTCCGAGCCCTTCTCCATGGATGGGGCGGGAGTTTGCGTCTGTGCCAAATGCAGAGGTTCACTGCGAAATATTGCGAGGTACGGCCGCATCGTCCGTCGGGCAACTCTCGATGAAGCGACCAAGAAGTTTATTTCGTGGTCGAGCGCAAAGTATCTCGCTCTCGCATCGCGGCTTTTTGATGCCGAGTCGACTTTGAACAAGGCGGCCGATCTTAGCATCGCAGTCTCATCTACAAAGCCTAAACGTGCTCATTTCACAGTACCTCGATTCAACTACCTCGGCTTTTTAGAAAGGGGTGTCAAGATGGAACGCTATGGGTCGTTGATGCAGTGTTGGAAAGATATCAACACCTTTGCGAACCAAGTCAAAAAGGAGGAGCAGCCGTTCCAGAGGGTTGCAGACTTTGTTCGGCACATTAATCGCCAGAGAAACACGCGCAAAGGGTTTCGATTTGACAATTCGGTTCTACAGGTCAAAGGATTCCTTCTCGCTTCATTGTTACGCCTGAGATGCGAAATCTGCATCATGTCCGACTTTTTCAACAAGACCAAAGAACAGGAAGCAGGTCTGCCTCTGGATCTTGTACTGGATCTGACGGAGCAGTTCAAAGACTGCGAGCAAGTGACTCGGCTGGCGCAAGAGTCAATGTACCCCAAAGAAGAAGTGCAAGCTCTTATTTACAAAGCCCGTCTTAGTGCAATCGGGTCCAGTTTCGTCGCACCTGTTGAAGGGGTGGAGTCCGACTCTGATGGCGGTGGCTCACTGAAGCAGCATGGATACAAGTGTCTTGATCAGGCAAGGGGACTTCTGGACAAATACCCATCCACTAGGGTGTTTGAGGGAGAGATTGACTCCCTACAACGGACTCTTGATGATGGCTCTGACAAATCTGCCACGCAGGAAGAGCTGCGCGCAGTGTTTCAAGCCATGTCCGGCGAGCTCGGAGGAAGCGGACACTGGTACGCTTGTGAGAATGGACATTATTTTACGATTGGAGAGTGTGGCCG
Source organism: Epichloe typhina subsp. poae (assembly GCA_030389615.1). Lineage (NCBI taxonomy): Eukaryota > Fungi > Ascomycota > Sordariomycetes > Hypocreales > Clavicipitaceae > Epichloe > Epichloe typhina. The sequence continues at coordinate 2,118,162 of CP098316.1, read as the reverse complement.
ACCAATGGAGGAAGCTCGCTGCCCTGACTGCGATGCTAGAATCGGTGGCCGTAACCACAGCATGGCCGCGGGAGTGACGGCGGCAGAGGACATGGAGGGACTTGGAAGAGGCATTGACGGACTTGGCTTCTAGCTTGCGAAAGGGAATGTCGTCGTTCGACCTGGTTCCCTCTACCGAGGCTGCGAGTGGCTGTGCAGTTGAGCTTGGAACGAATATCGAGATGGGTGACCGTAATTACATATTCTCTGCGGTGGGCGTGGGCGTACGGAGTGTATTAGGGCGTGAGGCACGAAGCCGCGCAAACTTTGTAATGACTACGCCGTACTCCGTACTAACGAGTCTCTCTGCGTGGCAAGCTGCCAGCAACAATGAGCCCATTTCCTAGGTCCCATTATTAGAGCATCTGGCTCAAAGTCAAAATGGTGGGGGGATAAGCACTGCAGCAGCTGCAGCAGCTGGATAAGTTTTTTTTTCTTCTATATTTTACCCTCTTGTTTCCATCGCATAATTTTTTCTTTCTTTTCTCACGTCCTGATGCTGCGGAATAGACGACGGGAAAGGAAGACGACTTTTCAATCTCTCGGTTGGGCGGGCACGTGATACCGCTGCAACACCATGTTTATCCTGATTTTTCATCGGGCGCTCCTTGCACTCTTCTTCTGCTCCTTCTTCTTCACACGGCAGGCATGGTCCCTGCCTGCGCCTCTGCCGGGACAAGGACCTGATAATACTACCACGAGGTTCAATACTACCACAAGGGTTAATGCTACGAAACCCATTCCCATTCCCCCGAGTCAGGATCCATTCTACCTGGTTCCGCGAGGCCTGGACCAGCTCGAGCCCGGGTCCATCCTGCGGCATAGGAAGCCCCCGATGCCGTTCGCCGCATTGGGCACAGCAAAGGCCAACATCAATGACAGCTACCAGATCCTGTACAGGACAACAGACAGCCACGCCAATGCCACGGCAACTGTGCTAACGGTGCTGGTTCCTCACAATGCAGACTACGCCAAGGTCCTGTCCTACCAGGTCGCCGAGGATGCGCCCGCCCTGGACTGTGCACCGTCACACGCGCTCCAGCTTGGCTCGGCAACCCGTGGTCCGTCGGGCATGGCCGCCACTCAGGTTGAAATGCTGCTGGTCGAGGCAGCTCTCGAGCAAGGCTGGGTCGTCATCGTCCCGGACTTCCAGGGCCCCAGGGGAGCCTTTTTGGCAAACAGGCTCGCCGGCCAGGCAATCCTGGATGGCATCAGGGCGGCGATCCGGTCCTCTAACTTGACGGGGATTGCTCGTCATCCCACCGTGGCCATGTGGGGATATTCCGGGGGAGGCATCACCAGTGCCTGGGCTGCTGAGCTCCAGCCCACGTACGCACCTGATCTGGAGATCGCCGGCGCTGCCATAGGAGGCATCGAGCCCGTCTTGCCCACTGTCATCAAGTTGACGAACCGTGGGCCCTCTGCGGGTCTCATTGTGTCAGGCCTCATGGGTCTCGCCAACGAGTACCCCAGCATCGCCAGGGCGGTGCAGAAGCACCTGAGGCCGAAGCATCGGCAAAGGTTTGAAAAGGCCAAGACCCAATGTCTTGCTGCCAATGCCAAAGACTTTGCGTTCAAGGACGTCGTGGGCATGTTCAACCAGGGTATCTTGAGGGACCTCGAGCTGGCGAGGATCCTCGAGGATAACGGCCTCGGCAAAGCTGTGCCCACGATTCCCATCTTCTTGTACAAGTCCATGTTTGACGCCGTCAGCCCGGTCCGGGAGACGACTAATCTTTACGACTTTTACTGCGCAGGGGGCGCGAGGGTAGAGTACGAGCGTGATTTGCTCTCGGGGCATGGCATGGCGATGGTGATGGGGGCCCCGAGGGCATTGTCGTATCTCACTGATGTCATGAAGGGGCGGACGCAGCGGGATGGATGCTCGAAAAAGACCGTCTTGTCGTTGTCGCTGACTTCGAAGGCGATCAAGATTATCCCGCGGTTTATTCTGGATGCTATTCTGGGGTTGCTGGGCAAGCCGCTTGGGCCGTCTCACCCCGCAAGACGAAGTGAGACACCCAGAAAGAAAGAAGAAAAGTCCGTCAGTCGGTGAAGAAAGACCGGGGGATGGTTGATGGTTCCACTTTTGCAATTTTACAAAATGTCTGCTAATCAATCTGTATGTACGTACAGTACATGACAAAGTGTGTAAATATTCAAGTGCAACCGGTCCACCGTCGGCGAGCAAAGCTGAGAGCGACGACATCGTGACGACGTCCAGGACAATGGAGAGCTGGAGATTCATGAATTACTTTACAAATATACATGCCCTAGTTATTCGTTCCTCTCCAAGAGTCCTCTCTAACAGCTATGACTAGCTATAAGCCATGCACTGATGACAAGGCGCTGCGGGGAGCAATTATGCATCATGGATGGATGCGCGCGACGTCAACTCGAGACAGACACGGGCTTGCCGATATCATCACTCCCTTTCCCCCCAAGGTCATGTACTAAACTAAATAGTTCCCAAGACGACGTCGAGATTGGGCCGCCCACTCATTCAGGAGTCCAGAAGGGGCGGCGGGCAGCTTTCAACCCGAGGACTCACTCGGCTTGTTGCTCATCTATGACCAGTGACCACTGCCTTCTCGGAGTCATGCCCGCTCTGCTGGCGCCCGTCCAGATCAAGCCCGTGAAGCTTGTCGGCGTACTTGTCTCTCGTCTGGTGGTCGATCTGTGTGACGTCGCAAGTGTCAGCTACGCAGCAGCACCTTTTCATTTCACGGCAAGCAAGGGCGAGATGCTCTCACCATGCGGACCAACCATGTGTAGCCAAACATGACTGCCGCACAGACAATGGTCGCGATGCCTCCCTTCTTCCAGTAGGGGGCATCGGCAGCGGAGAAGAAGACGATGCCCCAGAACGTCCAGAGAACCATGGAACCGATGTTCATCGAGTACAGAGTCACGCTTCGGACGGCGTCATCCCCGCTGCGCTGCAGAATGATGTTGGCCCATCCGAAAATGAGCGGCTGCACCATGTACGCCGAGCCGGCGAGGTAAAAGGCGAAGAAGGTGAGTTCGGCGGGAATGTCCTTGACGAGCAGCATGGTGCCGACAACCATCTGTATCGAACACGCCAGCACGGCCATGGGAGCTCTCCTGCCCGTGACGTCCATGTAACAAGCTGCCAGGATGGTGGCAACAATGCCGACTGCCTGGACACCGAGCGGGTACGTGTTGATTTGGGTCTGTGTGAAAGTCTTGCTGTTGTACTTGAGCCAGAGCAGAAAACTGTTCTGGAAGGGGAAGCCTTCGATGGTGGCGCAGACAGGAGACCAGAAAAACAGGATCCAGCTGTTTCGGTCGCGCCAAGTCAGTCAAAATTGTCCACAGTGGGAAGAAGAAGAGCAAAAAGAAAGAAAAGAAAAAGAAAAGAAAAAGAAAAGAAAAAGAAAAAGAAAAAAACACCAACAAGACGGGAGTCAATGCGACACGCTTAATCAAAGACATGGGAGAAATATTGTGGCCATCTTCATGGACGGGAGGCAGTCTTGCAACCGCCAGCTGCTTCTCCCTTTCCGAGAGATACCCGGCCTGGGTGTTCTCGGGAATGTCGGGGAAGAAGAGGTATCCAAACACGGCGATGGGGAGAGTGATGAGGCCATCTGCCACAGGGAGTTAGATATTTCCATCCGAGAAGGGGTTTTGCACCCGGCCGGAGTGCACCGGTCGGGTATCGTCATAGTCATACCGATAAGAAAGACCCATTGCCAGCCCTCTAGGCCAGCCAGACCAGACATGTCCTCGTAGATGGCAGTCATCATGATGCCCGCAAACATGGTGCCCACTTGGCCAAAACCGGAGAAGATGGCCGTCCGTTTCGATAGCTCATCTGGCCTGTACCATGCGCCAATGACGTAGATTGTTCCCGAGTAGGTACTTGCCTCTGCGAGGCCCAAAAGGAAACGGATCACGTAGAGCTGCCTTGTATTTTTGGCGGCTGCGCTGACCATCTGCCCAGTTGAAGTTAGTCACAGCCCAGAGCGCAGAATGGATGCATGGTTCGAGGGAAACAGGAAAACAGGGAAACAGGGAAACAGGGAAAAACAAAATACATGGTTCGAGGGGGACTTGCCGTCAGCCCAGCCCAAACGACCATCATGAGGGGAAGCCAGATGCGAGGGGCTACCCTCTGAATGATGATTCCATGAGGAAGTTGGCCGATGGCCATACTAGTCAAGTCTCCGTATTAGCTGCTTTTGATCAAAGCATCGGAAGGCAAGGCTGATGTGGTTTTGTTTTGTCATATTTTTACCCAGCAGTGGTGATTGAAAGCACGTTGTTGTACTCATGGCCGGTCATGCCGAGGGCCTCGCGAAGTCCCGAGACCTGTACTCGGCAAAAGCATGAAACATGGCGTTAGAAAACTCCATTCTTCATCATGGCGCGACGTGATGTAAGAAAAAAAAAAAGATTTAGGAAATTAAAAAAATGAGAAGGGGGCAACGGCGCACATAAGCATTGGCAAAGGCCGCGCGATCTGGGAAAAACGAAATCAGCTCATGCGAAAAATGCCTCTCCGCCAGGAGTCAGGAAATCAGACTCAGGACCCATGCTCTTACCCAGAAAGTTCATAAAGTAGCTGACACAGCAATACGTCTACCATGACGGGGTCAGGTCAGTTCCCAGCCGGCTCCAGCCCAAGTTCGCCAGATGAACAATGGGAAACAAGCGTACGAGGATGAAGAAGTCTACACGGGAAAGAGAGACACGGTTAGCCCGACGGGAACTGGGGTCCGGCGCCGCACCGCATCGCAATGCCGCGGCATGTAGAGATGAGAATCAGAGATGGCGTTACCAAGTTTCCGAACCAGCCGCCTCTCTTCCTTTGTCTCGGCTTCTGTTCCGAGGAAGAAGCCTTTGGCGAGTTGGCTATCAGTCCATCTTCGCGCATAAAAAATAAAAAATAAAAAAAAGGCATTAATCACGTACTGCGGACCCTAACTCCGGAGGAACCCTTGGATTGCATTTTTTATTTTCGCACTTCGGAACCAGCGTGACGCTTTGTTTCACATGTATAACTGCTAGTCACGTTGTGTTCCTAAACAAAAGATGGGTAAAACTATGAAGGAAGGAACGTCCGTTTTTGCTTTTGCGCAGGGTGCGAGACCCGGGTGATTTTCTTATCTTGGTCTGCGGCCATGTCATCTAATCTATTTGATCAATGATTGATAAGAGATTTTTTTTTGGCTTTAGGCTATTTATATCCAACATAGAGTGGGGACGGGCCAATATTCGTGCTACGTGATTGGTCGCATGCTTTGCGCGCTCCCGCTTTTCCCAACTTGAATGAACCCCTAGGGGCCGCAAAAGAAGTGTGGGTTGTGAACTTGTGGCCACTGCCACTTGGCCATTACATTTGTGGGATGGAAGGATGCTGTTGCCTCGCCAATGAATGAGCGTAACCCCACCTGACCGAACACTTTTGTCCTATCAATATTCGCCGGAGGAGCCGGAGGAAAGAATGCCGAAGCAAGGGAAGGATGGTCACTCGTCAGGAGAGTATAGTGGAGTCGTGGAGGAGGCGAATGTCGCGGTGAGCGTGAAGAGAAAAGACGCCGAGACAGGGAGAACAAGGATAAACAGGACAGAGAGGATGCACACAAGAAATAAGACGAGTTTCACTTCGATTGGCGCTTCATTCACATTGACGGGAACCAATCGAACCCGACCCACCAATGGAAAAGATACGATACGTGTTAGCGTTTATCCGGTCACTGAAATCCACCCATGGACTTTTTATCGATTTTGGCCTTGGAGGGCTAGTAGCGCAGAGGCCCTTCCAGTCATTCACTCACAGAACATCTTTCGAACTTGATCGTCATATGCCTGCTTATCCGCCATCTTATTCTGAACAACATCTTCCGAGTCTCTGCACCAGAATCTTGATAGACACTTCTCGGCCTCGGTTGAAAGAGATTTGGGCGGATACAGATGAGTCTCGAGAAGATAATACATAGCATTCACAGACGACACACAATGCCAGAACCACACTCCTTTTGACTCCCACGTGTCTTGCATGACTTTAGAGAGACTGATATTGTGCTTAGCTTTTATAGCTTGCTCTTCCTCCTTGAAGACGCACATAAACTCTTGTCGTACTTGGTTAAACCTGTCTAGTTTCTCGCCCTTGATCAGGTCGATAGCACAGCCAGTCAACCAATATGGTACCTCAAGCATCTCTGAGGGAAGGGCGCATATCCACTCCAGGTCTATCAAGCCCGTTATATTCCAATGCTTGTCAACCAGGACGTTGCTCGCGTGGAAGTCAGTAAGTTGGAGTAGGAATGGGCCGTTGCGGAGTTCTTGTTTGATGTAAACGTGTGATAAGACTCGGAGCAAAGTTTTGACTGCCATCTGGCCTCGACAGTCGCCCTCACTATAGACCGCGTTTGGCTGACTAAGAAATCGGTGATCGTGAAAGGTGAGCATGTCCGATACGAACGCATCAGTACAGCTAAATGTAGTGCCCCGTTGTATTGTCTGCGCTGCCCCGTCATTCTCCAAAATCATCATCGAACATGAGAGGGGTCGATTCGTCAGCGTAACAGTGCCATCATTATGGAACTGGAAGGACCCGATTTGCGCTTGGGGGACGCGGGCGAGCGAAAGCAGAATCCGCGACATACCCCTGAATAGCCTCAGCCTCCGAGTTTCATCGTCCCGGTGCGCATCAAACGAATCTGAAAGCATCTGGCCCGTTTCAGGACCTAGGTATTCCAACACCATGTACGCAGTACGCACTTGATGGCTTGCTGGTTCGTCAGCGTAACAGTGCCATCATTATGGACAGTGCCATGGAAGGACCCGATTGGAACTGCGATGGAGCGCCAAAACAGACGGACGATACGCGAACAGAACGGCATGTGGTTCGTATGTGTAAACTAATTGATGAGCGAAAGCACGAACAGTCGAGGAGCAAGACTTACGTGGCGGCCGTCCGAAAAGCCGAAGCCAAATAGGCAGGGGGAACGGATCTCCGGGCAATTTTCTTCCACCCATATAGACGCTCCTACCTCGCAGCTCAATTTCTCGTCTATGCTACCGGGATACCTAGCTTCAGCAAGCTTGTGTGGCATGGGACAACGGAAGATGACCTTGCTGCATGGGTTGTTGGAGTTGACCTCGACGAAGACGCAGATATTGAAACTGCCTCGAATCCAGTGAGACGGCGGCACCACAATGCATGTATCTCGCTTGCCTAACGCCAGATGATGTTTGACAAGAGCTTCTATCGATTCTCTCTGTTCCCAAAGTCCTTGATACAGTTTATCAGTCGCGGGTCCATACGATGCCCAATTAATGACATTTCTTTCTTCCTCGATAGCAGACTCGATCGAGATAGGGGGTCGACCGACAAGTTCTAGTGTTGGTGGCATGGCGAGTGAGTGCAGACGAAATTAGGGAACAGAAGATGTGAAGTCTAAAATAAAGGAGGTTTGGGGACAACAGTTATTATGTAAGTACGGTTTAACGAGTGTGACAGTTCGAATTAATGTTAGAACGCCCCACTTGTTGCTTCCTTTGGACCTTCGGGTCTTGTTTAAGGGTCTGATCCACGAGCCGGTGCAAACTTTGCACTAACATTGCATAGTTGTTAAAAACAAGACCTGTTTTTAGCCCTTTTCTAGTTAAAGGACCTTATTATTACTTAGCTTGCATTGCAAGCCTAACAAATACACTGCAGCTATTAACGGTTATTATTAGGGCGTGGGTAACAGGCAACCCTCTTCTGTTATTTAGCAACCATGTACATAGTCACGAGCTGGGCCCGCCCGACCCAAGTCAAGCCACCGTCCACACAAGAAATTATTGAATAAGACACCGTCTCCACCACGTCAACTCTCTCTCTACTCTTTCCCTCACCCTATCCGAACATCGTCGTCCACCGTCAAACGCCCAACTCTCAGCCATCACGTAGGCATCAACAATATTTGCTACATCACAAACACTAACATCCAGCCATCCCTCTGTCTTCCTCGTCACGATGCCAGGGTGGTCAGCCGCGCAGCAAGCGGCGCCCGGGCTATCTACTCAGGCACAGCCGACTTCATACAACTACGCACCTAGTCAGTATCAGCACTGCCCACCTTTGCTCGCCCACAAAGATCATCTGGCTGACTGTTCTAGATCCTGCGTTTGTTCCTGTTCAAGTTCGTCAGGGCTTTAGTCAGTTTGCCCCTCCAACACCGCCCTCATATTCAGGGTATGTCCCGCCTGTTGGGGCAACCCATTCGCCTATGCCAATCCCAGCGCCTCCTGCTATTCAAGCCGACCAGGCGAAGCCAAAAACCGACTGGCCTGCATCTGTTCGGCGCTATGTTCAACGATCTTTTCTTCCCCAGAATGACGACCCCGCTGTTTCCCGCGCAGAAGTCGAAGCAAAACTTAAGGAGACAATCGGCGATGCTAAAGAAAACGGCACCTTGTATACCATAGATTGGGATCTTGTCCCACTACCTCACGCCCTCGTGAAAGCCGACCGTGACGCATTGCATAACCGTGGTATCCATACCTCTTCATCTCCTGTTCACCTCGCCAACCCTAAGAAAAGAAAATCGTCCGATTTAGCCGATGGTGTATCAAGCCAGCCATCGTGGCACAATACTAACTCTCGTTCATCTCTTGAGGACCGTGTTTCCTATCCCTCTCCAGATAAACGCTCCTCCTTTGACGACAAGTCGACAAAATTAAGTAAGTTTCAAAAAGAAGCAGCCAACAAACGCAAACGTCGCTTTGAGAGCGAGTACAAGGCTGTCTACAGATCACCAAGCCCAACACCCCCATCGGCCGGGCCGATTGTCGGGACTAGCGAGGTTCTCGAGAAGAGATATCTTCGCCTTACCGCGCCCCCCGTGCCCTCCAATGTACGGCCGGAGCGAATTTTGCGGCAAACATTGGATCTCCTCAAGAAGAAATGGAGGAAAGAGGGAAACTACTCGTACATTTGTGATCAGTTCAAGTCCATGCGACAGGATTTGACTGTGCAACATATGAAGAATGATTTTACCGTCTCAGTATACGAGATCCACGCCCGCATCGCTTTGGAGAAAGGAGACATTGGTGAGTATAATCAATGCCAGACCCAACTGCGTTCCTTATACGCTTTGGGATTAGAAGGCAATCCTATCGAATTCAAAGCGTATCGTATTCTATACTTTATTCATACTGCAAATCGTACCGGTCTCAACGACACGATCGCAGATCTAACCGCAGCAGAAAAGGAGGAGAAACCGATCAAGCACGCTTTGCAGGTACGCTCAGCTTTGGCGTTGGGGAATTACCATAGATTCTTCCAACTTTATCTCGACACACCCAACATGGGTGCATATCTCATGGATATGTTTGTCTCGAGAGAGCGCCTTGCAGCACTGTGTAACATTTGCAAGAGGTAAGACAACTCCGTCATGAACCACTTCTCACTGTCATGTGCTAATTTTGTTTGCAGTTACAAACCAGACCTGAAGCTTCGTTTCATCACCGAGGAGCTCGCCTTTGAATCTGATGTCGATGCCGCCCAGTTTATTATAGACCACAATGGCCAGCATCTTCTTGAAGACCGCTCAGATAACATTGTGTTTCTGAGCGGAAAGGCTGGTCAGCTTTTCGAAGGCGTTCGATCCGAAGCGTTCCGGAAAGTTGACATCAAAGGTCAAATCTAACCTTTGAGTTTTTTTTTTTTTTTTCGTTCTTCTCTGTTCTCTTCGTCGCCCACACTCCCCCTTGCACCATCTTCTTATCCGGCTCGTGGCGTAAATTAAATGCCGCTTCGCTTCGCTTCGTTTCAGCACCGACTTTTTGCATGATGATGACATTGAAGTAAACGTCCATGGTATCCAAATTGGTCGGCCAACGGTGTAGCGATATTGCGACACAGAGAACGTTGGTTGCCGGGAGGCAGGCAGCATGTACCGTCAGAGAGTGCTGCCACCCCATGTCGACGGTTCTGCCGAAGCAAATGATCGAATCAGCTACTGACACGCCTCCCTTCTGCCCGTTCACACGAGTCAGAGCCGCCAAACGAGGTCGATGAAACTGGAAGCCCCAGCCGTTGTTGGATTCGAGAGTTGAAGTACCAGAGGTATGACGGCCGCACGTCGCAGGATATGCCGGACGGACTTGGTACTACGAATTGGCGTTCATTGCATGCGGCCCTTTCCTAAAAGCGTAATTATGGTTATACCCTCAACCTTGGACGTTGGATCATGAAATATGGCGTTTGTTCTGGATAAATGACTAGCTGCGCCGAGATAGAAATAGTTCATAGTTTAGCCTATATCAGCTTTTTGACAGTTAATACACTTATGATGCGCCTGTCTTGATTATCAGATGTCACGAGGCAAACCAACTACGCCAGCAAAGGCTCCCTGCCCCGTCACAGCTCATGACACAACTTGACTCGTGGCAGGAAAGACGGGGATGAAATCCTTCAGTTCATCAGGTCGTCTCTCCACGGGCCCAGTTTGCCAGCCCGCTACAGTGACCACTGACTCCTTGCAGGCCAAGTTGCAGCATGGATACTCGAAAGTGACATGTCATTCAGGTTTCGGAGAAGTCACAGGGAAAATTAGAGAGGTTGGAAAGAATACCGAAGCACGAAATCCACGAAATCAGTGAAGCTTGGCGGCAAACGAGACAGCATGCTGCATGGCCCAGCAACTTGCTGTTTCTGGACACGGTCGCCCGAGGTCGACTACTGCAACGTCTTTGTCGGAGCCACGGGATTGCATTGCCTTGGCCCTGGAGGACATGTTCGCCATGGCAACGTCGTTTTGTTTCGGCGAGTCAACAAAAGCTACTACAAAATTGCATTAGCTTTTTTCATATTGATTTGGCATCAGATGTCCGCCCCGCCCCGCCCTACCCAGCCAAATGCTGCAGGTAGATAGATGGGCAACAGATGAGCGTGTTCGGTTATTCGGCAGCCACATACATGGACGTGCTGTCGACGCGCCTGCAGGACGGCAGGACCATGCATGTCTCCGGGCCTCTGTTCCGAAAATAATGTACATTTGGCAGTCCAGTTCAGAAATATGCAACATGCACGCCGAAGTTCTATACGGAGCAAATCCGCAAGTTTTTCTCATGGCTTCCCAAGCGCCGGCATGACACACATGCACATACGGAGTACATGCACCATGCACATGCACATGCGCGGGTGACAGGTACCGGACACCACACACCACCCTTTCTCTTTTTTTTTCATAATAAATAATATTAAGTAAGAATAAACATGTCCCCCCCAACCTCCTCCTCATACAATCTATCCCCTTCACTTATTACTGCTGTTGATGCTTGTTCATTCTCCATTCCTCGCGCCGTTCGATCGACGAATTCTCCATGCTGCCGGCCCCCGCGCGCGCGCGTGAACAACATCCAACATCCACTAGGCACCGGTTTGTTCTCCGTCGAATCGATTACTCGACGTGGTCAATTCGTCTTTGCGCCAACTTTCAACGACACAACGACCCCGCGCCCCATTACTGCCCTACCGCCCTACCGCCCTACCCTAACCCCCCTTCTGCTTTGTTGTCGTTGTCCGCTGGCTCGTGGCCCCGGCATCTCCAACGTCTCTACATCGACTCCTCACGACTTATTAGTAACTCACATGGTCAGTCCGCCAGCCAGAAAACGCCAGAATACTAAGCCGAGCGAAGACTGTTGGTCGATTTTCGTCGATTTCCGTCCATTTTCTTCGACCAGACACCAGACACACCAGACACCACTCCCCCCCCTCTCCCACAGTCGAACGTCTTGAGTGCTACGACTTGTTGAAACCTGCGGTCGCCGACAAGTCCAGGTCGCAGTCGCACTCACACTCGCACTCGCACTCGCAGTTGCACTCGCAGTTGCACTCGTACAGAATGAAGGTATGTTGCCGCTGGGTGCCGCTGGATGCCGCTGGATGCCGCTGGATGCCGCTGAATGTGGTTTGCTGGCTTGCGCAGCCACGCGCATTCGCATTCATCTGCGCGCATGCGTCTGATGGATGCTCTTGGATGCTCTTGGATGCCCTTCCACTTGCTCGTTCCCGTGGTCCCGTGGTCCCGTGGTCGCATATTGTGCTTCCTCGTACTCCCTCCCGGGTGCACGATGACGCCTTGCAGATTGCAGCCAATCCCTCGACCCCCCAGTCGCTCCTTCCAACTCTTCACCCTTTCTTTGGTGAAAACACGACTTCCCAACCTGCCATTACATACGCAGCAGCAGCAGCACACCCCGCACTGCACCGCATCGCACCACACCTCTGAATCCTTCTTCCCCAAGTGGTGTTTCCTCCACGATGGCCAACGGTCAACACCAGCCCCAGCAACGAAACCACTTTCTCCAAGCATAACCATCTCGCTCAGGACTTTTATCAATTTGCTAATCCTCATGACCCTCATACAGGCCTTACGTCGGTCCATCAAGGGCGACAAGAAAGAGCAGCACCACACATCATTAGGGGCCAAGTCTGCCGTTGCCATCATCCCACCCAAAAAGGTCCGTCTCTGAGTCCCTAGCCGCGCTTCATGCTCATTTCTCAAGGAGCTGTGCTCTGTGCTCTGTGCTCTGTTTTCCTCGATGGATGGAATTGGAATTTTTGCGAGAAAGGAACCCCGTTCCGAAGTCCTTCTCATTCTCGCCAATCACGCGGAATCGCCCCCAAATGAAGCGGAACCTTTGTCGTCGTGATTGTAAATTGCTGACCAGAATCTTCGTTCTTCAGGTCATCCGAGCCCTGTACGACTATGAAGCACAGTCGTCACAAGAATTGAGCTTCTCAAAAGGAGACTTCTTCCACGTCATTGGCCGCGAGAATGATGAGGACTGGTACGAGGCCTGCAATCCCGCACTTCCAGATGCTCGAGGCTTGGTTCCCGTTTCGTTCTTCCAGGCTCTAGGCCGTACCGAACGCGACAGCGCACAGTCCGATGGTGGCCGACCGCCCACCGCCAAGAGCCCCGATCACGACTCCGGCTACAGCGAGCACTCGCCGCACCCCATCGCCACCGCCATGCCCATCAGCCATCGCAGCACAAAATCCACCGACATTGATAACAAGATCTTTGCCATTGTCATGTACGATTTCGAGGCTCAGCGGGCAGACGAACTGGGTGCCACAAAGGGGGAGCAAATCATCATCATTGCCCAGTCCACCGCCGAATGGTTCGTCGCCAAGCCCATCGCAAGGTTGGGTGGTCCTGGACTGATACCCGTCTCATACGTGGAAATTCGCTCTGTCAAGACCCGAGAAGTTGTTCCCAATGCGCTGGAGGCTGTGCGAAAGGCTGGAGTACCAAGCGTGGAAGAGTGGAAGAAGATGGCTGCCAGTTACAAAAATAGCAGCATCACGCTGGGCAAATTTGAGGGCGGGGCTGGCCCTGGCCCTGGTGGTCATCAAGGCATAGAGCAGGGCATGGACCGGATGAGCCTTCAAGCAGGACGCCAAAGTGCCCAAAACGGATCACAGGTACGGACCCTCTCTGCTCTTCCAGCTGCGCTTTTTTTTCCCCCCCTTCAGGCACCGCACCATGTACAGCCTCGCACAACTTTTGTTCTCCATTCTCTAATCTTCTTGTTGATGATGGGTAGCCCCGCGCTGGACAGAACAACAACGTCTCTCAGTCCAATCAGTTCGCCCCCAGTCAGTCTACTCCCCAACTCTATGCGCCGACCCGGGCGTGGATCCCGCGCTACTGTTTTGCCGAGGATAAGTATTGGTTTGTGATTGTCGCCGTGCTCGATGATGGGCGCCATTGGGAGCTGTCCCGGTACTACGAAGACTTTTATGATTTCCAGATTGCTCTTCTTACCGAATTCCCCGCCGAAGCTGGAAATGCTGGCGGCCAAAAGCGGACTCTGCCGTATATGCCAGGGCCAGTCAGCTACGTCACCGATGCCATTACAGAAGGTCGCCTTCACAATCTTGATGCCTACGTCAAGAACCTGCTCAATCAGCCCGAGTACATCTCACGCTGCAACTTGGTCAAGCAATTCTTTGCTCCTCGTGAGGGAGACTACGAGGTTGATCCGAACGAGACTGAGCAAGAATACCGGCTTTCGCAAGGGTCACAACAGTCTGCCGAGTCCCCTGGCAATCATGGCTCGCGCAGTAACTTGAACGGCAATGGCCATTCCGGGCAATCTGCCACGCCTCGACAAATGAGCAACTCCCAGCAGGGCATGCCAAGCCAACAACAAGGCGGCCAAGCTCCGCAGATGAAGGTCAAGATGTACTTTAATGGCGACTTGATAGCTATCCGTGTGTCGTCGGCCGCAGACTACCAGCAACTCTGCGATAAAGTTCGAGAGCGACTCAAGATCTCGCAAGACGACCAGTTGCAGCTTTTTTACAAGGACGAGCCAACAGGAAACAAGCCCAGCTTGATGAGTGACGGCGATCTCGACTTTGCTTTGCAGCGAAACGAAAAGCTTGTTCTGTACGTCGAAGTTGTATGAGAGACGACGCCTCGACATGCTGCTTCGGGAGATGATACCGCCAACAATCAAGTCATGATGATGCTTTCTACGATTTACTCGGCCGCTTGGTTTCCTCGTCTTTTTTTTTTTTCTCCCAACTTTTCTTCCTTCCCGTTCCATTCCAAAAAATTTTGGGTACATGATTAGTGGTCCGGAAGACGTACATATTCGAGGCTTAGCGAGCAGAGCGCCTACATGCTTGTCGCAGAAGCCTTTGCGCTCTGAGCCCGCTGCCAATCTCTCCCTACTGGTCATAAGAGACCGACTTCCTTGTTTCTTAGCTTCTTCATGCTGGCAATGACGTCCACGGCCCGACGACGCACAAACCGAGGAACACGTATTCCAGCATTTCTCTTTCTCTTGACGGGGTTTCTGTGATGTTGGTGAAGGAACTAGCATTTATATTATATCTAAATATTGCGGCTCTAGCCTGGGAAAGGCGTTCTGGTAGTAGTTGACTTTTATGTTCTTTCTTTTCATTATTCATTTCCTAGTTGTCCCCTGCCCGACCATATCGCGTCAGCTTCTACGCACTTGGCGATTTGATCACGTCGTTGAGGTGGATGGCTGGTGCAGAGGGGATGGACAAAGACCATGATGGGAATGATGGAGGAAATATGGTTCAGCCTTTTTATTTTTATGTTATTTTCTTTATCTGGCTGGGGATAAACGAGATGATGCACATATATCTATTTTATTCTTCTTTTTGGAAGACTCAACAGTGAGACAAGAATGTGTCCCAGGCGAAATAAGCTGGAGGGGCATGAAAAATGTGAAGCAAGCCGTACTTGGCATTGAAATCATCACACATGGCTGTAGCGGCGCAACGAGACAAAGTGAAGCATGGGGCTGTAAATTGTGAGGAAATGTATCCGAGAATTGCAGAAATCAAGTACCATCTAGATGCAAATGTCTTCAACAAGAGAAACAGGCAGAACAACAGATCGCCAGCGATGCAAAATCATACAAATCGGTGGAAAAAATGACTTTCAATGTGCCCCATGCTTGTCACCACGCAAAGCAGACAAGACAAGAGACAGGATAGGACAAGTCTCGCCGCATCTATTCCAATTTGGCCATCAAGTTGCGCCGAACCTTCATGTTGACGACACCCCCCACCCCGAATGCAGGGACGATGCGACATATTCTGGCCACCGAACTAATAATCCAATTGGAGCGAACGACGGCAAAGCGATCGCGCCATGATACCGCGGACGCCTTTTGGCCAGGACGATTGTACAAATCTAGTCCAAGGAGATGCAACGGCGTAGAGAGGAATTGCACGGCCGCCGGAGCCATGAACTGAGCCGTGGTATGGCCCGACATCCGCCTCCTGACTTCGTCAGACAAGCGGGCGTCTATATGGGGCGCCAGCAAAGGCGGGATATTAAACGACGCGAAAACCGTCAGACAGTCGCGCAGAGTGAAGAGTGCGTATGAGGGCAGGGGGACAGCACGGGGGACGGAGCCTACGGGACCGAACATGCGGACGAAGGAGCGGTCTTTGTACATGCATAGACCGACGTTGGCGGCGGACGAGGCGACGAACTTGCTGGCGCCGGAGGAGACTGTCCCAGCGGGCTTGTTGGTGAGGGTCGAGGTGGTGGTGTCGACAAGGTTGGCGGTCAGGTAGGTGCCGCCGTAGAGCATCAGTATGAGGGCGCAGGGTCGTGAGAATAGCGCTGCGCGAGGTTGGAGGACGAGATTGCGGAACGAGGACTGGATGGACTCTAGGAGGGAGCTGCGGCCCGAGGCGTTTTCCATGATGGATCTGCATCATCATCATCATCATCGTGTCCTTGTCAGCCGTGTGTGTATAATACTTGTAGGACAGCGAGGCAGCGAGGCAATAGGATGGATGAGATGGAATGGGAGCGAATACGTACCGGTCAATGATGGAAATGACGGGTGCAACAATGACACCCGCGCACGCAGCACCAGCGGCATCGACCGCGAGGCGCCATCCTAGTTTCTTGGTGTTGCATCTCTGCGCTGCTGCTGTTGCTGCTGCTGCTGCGACGGCAGGGGCCAGGGCGGCAGACTCGGTGGTCGTTTTCATGACGAGACTGTCGAAGAAATATGTCTGGTCTATGGCGGCATGTTATGATGAAGGACGGACACTCGGAGTTCTGGTTCAATCGTCACGGCGCCAACTGGTTTCTGTTTTTGATGGTGGCGCAGACGGCTTCTTATCGGATTGACGGAAGAAGCGCACGCACCTGGTGCAGATACATTGCTCCGCGTTCCCCTTTTCCCTTTGTGTGACGGATTCGGATTTTCGGTATCAATGGGCGTGGAAGCTTTGGAGACGATGTTTTGAGAGCGTAGAACAGGATGCCTTTTACAGGAAAGGTCGGGTTTAGTTATCTGTAACATGAAGGAAAAAGGAAGAAAATGGAGAGGGGATTCGAAATGGACGCCGTTTGTGGCTGTGTGGCTGTGTGGCTGTGTGGCTGTGTGGCTGGCTGGCTGGCTGGCTGGCTGCTAGGGAAGAGCCCGAGATCGGAGCGCGTCTGGGCCCAGTGTGGCGTGCATTTTCCGCGGGAGCAAACGTGTCGGGTCTTTGAACAACCACCTCAATCTGCAATCGTAGCGTGGGCCGCGTGTTTCCCTGGAAAGGCAAGTGTTCGCTTATTAGTCAATCCCCATCACCATAAATGCCGCCTAATTATTAGTAACCCACGCGCAAGTCTGCGCAACGCGGGACTAAGTCGCAAGATCCGCCATCCATGCGAATTCGTGCCCGTCATCACCACATGCCGCGTGTTGGGGGATGAAAACGGCACGGTCCGACGAGTCACCTTTTTGGGAGGCAAGCAGGTTACTGAGACGTGTACCGAGTATCCTCCCAATAGGGTGCGTTTTGCGGTGAAGATTGGGTCAGAGGTGCAGAATATCATCGGCATTGGGCCAGACGGCGAGATGTACATGACATGACGCATGCGTTTTCATGGAAGAGAGAGGGTATGGTGCCGGGGAGTGAGTCGTTCATGGAGGAGGAGGCTAGGAATCAAAAGGCGAGTCTTTGTTTTTTTTTGTAAGGCATTCGCGCAGTCAGGTGCTTGGACAATACGGCCAGGCAATGCGTACCCTTCATTCTCCCCCCGATTGTGATCCATTGCCATCGGGCCCTGCTTGCATAGCCACCACCAAAGCCGTAAGCTGGTCAATCTTTTGATGAAGCTCTGCAACCTGGCCCTCCACCCTAGTAGGCTCCTCCGCGTCGTCGCCATGTCGCCTCCTTTCGTCAGATCTCAGCAGTGTAGATTCTTGCGACAGCGACAGCGGAAGCGCCTGTTTACTGTGGCCCGAGGTTGGCCTCAAGTACATGATGGAGGGTCTGCTCTTCTTGGACTCGCGAGGTCCCCGGAAACCTGCGTACTCGTCGTCTTGGGACTTGCGTCGGATAAACTCGTACAATTTGATGACCCCAACAATTGGCATATGCGTAGCTCGCAACAAAACGATGCGTCCGGCGCGGAACTTGCCCACTCGAGGGAAAATGAAGCGCATCGGCCGGAAGATAATTAGGGCGATGAGGTTGAACGGCGGATAGAAATGGGTGAGGCGATTGCTAGTTGAAGCCTCCAGGACATATACACTGTACACATAGAGATACTCTTCCCTGGCCTGTGTGATGACACGAGAAAAGCTGTTGGACAGCATACCCGTCAGAGAACCCTGCAGCAGAATTGACGTAAGGGTGATGAAGATGATCATGAGTGGTGGCCCGAAGAATGGATCAATCTGGTCCATAATGTCGAAACCAACATAGCTCGATCCGAAGAAGATCTTGGTCAAAATACCCGTCATTCGACCAAAAGTGAAGACATCCCGTCCAATGAGAGAGAAAGTGGTCAAGAAACCAAAGTAGACGATCACGACGAGGACCATGAACTTTACGAAATCTTTACCCATCTCCTTGAGACATGGAATTAACGTTCCCCAGTACGGGCTCAAACTCAAAATAGAACAAATCCTCGGCATCATAAACAGAGCCTCGAGCGATAAAACATTGAACGTAATCTCATTCATTACGTTGTTGTTTTTGGCAAGCCCGATGATTCCTGCGGTAGAGTGTCAGTGAAAGCCAGTTTCAGGAAACCATCCTGGTTGTACGTCTTACTCAACGCTGCAAATGTGAATCCGATCAAGATCATGATCATGTCGAAGACATTCCATATATCCGTGGCATAAAAGATGGAACCGGCATCGATCCACTCGCTCAACTCGTCGTAGAAGAATGCCGCGATCCAGATGAAGAGAAATATTTCCGTAGGTGTGATTCGAGTATCGTCTCGGGTGATGAGGACTAAATAGTACAAAACTAGAAACACGACGAAAAACAAAACCTCCCATGCCTTGACATATTTTGGTACGCGAAGCCGCGAGAACGGGTCCGAGGTATGAGGGTTGTAGTAACGCGGCTTCTTGGCAGAGTTGACGGAGAGCGTGTCCCAAAATACGATCTCACCGTTCCAAATGCCAGTGATGATTTTCTGTACTACGTGCTGGCTGAGGAAGCGCTTTGCATTTGCTATGGCAGCAATCTCTAGGGCATTTAAGCTCTTGAAAGCGACCGTCGGGTCTGTGACCTCACTTGAATCGTCGTTGAGATGGGTCAGTCGCGATAGAGAGCTCAGGAGCTTGGTCCTCTTGCTCGTGCTACCGCCGGCCATGGTTCTCAAGTCGTTATCAAAAGAATCCCGACGAGTCAGAAGTGGGGAGCTTTCCCCTGCCTCGTGATCGTAAGACGCCTGTGGCACCGCATCTGCACGTTCTGGGTCAACTGGGATCTCGTACAGGCAATATTCTACCGCCTGTCTCTCAGTGAGTCGTGTCAGGAAACGCCATGCTGTGATCTCGCATGCATACGAACGAGTTTCGCCAATACTCAAATGCTCGTTTGCCGCAGCATAATGCCACTTGAGGGCTCTATTTGTGTGGCCACATCAGCAGATGCATATTTGAAAAGTCATGGACAGACAGAGACTTCGGAGCCAACCAGAGATGAAGGCACTCACAGCAAGGCATTCACAATGGCCGGATGCGTGCAATTCTCACTCAAATGATCAACAAGCACGCGAATACAGTTGCCTGCTTCGGTGGTCCTCAACTGCTCAAATGTACTTGGTAGCTCGATGACATCTGTGAAGTAGCTGCACGGGGCATGCAAAAGCATCAACCAAAAGTCAGTATATGACGCCAGCCTGTTGTCGAGGTAACAAATCAACAATCGTCTGAGAGGGTACCAACAGTGAAAGCTTCTTGACAACATCCCGAAAGGCATCCGAATCCTCGATGTCCGGCATATCAAAGTCATATCTAGCAGACACTGGGCTCATATCCCTTACACCAGGCTGTGGCCGCATCCTCAGGCGGATCGGCATCTTGGCCAGCAGCGAGGTGCCAAAGCGCAATCACGCGTCAGATACGTACGAGTATGGCTATAACGATATGGGCTCCAGGCATGGAGAGACAACGAAGGCTCGATGAAGATGCCACAAACAGTGAAGTCTCAAGAACTACTTGCAGCGGACGGACCAGCGTCTGGAGGAATGCACGTGAATGGCTGCATGAGATGATAGGAGGGAGGTATAAAGGAGGTTCTTGGTTCCAGTCAGAAGGGCGGCACTTGAGAAGTGGAGGCAGGGCGATGTACAATGTATGTACAATGTACACCCCACTGTACGGACGTACTATGACTACATGTACGTATGGTCTGGTTTTCCAGCCCAGGAGCCAATCATCACCTGAAAATTCCTCAGATTGGCAAGCACGACCTTGCAAAAGCTACCAGACCTATCCCATGCTCGGTAACGAGACGTACACGTTCGTGCTGGACGCCTTCCCAAGGTTGACACGATATGTATGTACTTGGTAGAACCCAAAAGAATTGGCACTGCACGAATTTGGGGGTTGACCCATGCTGAGTCGAGAGTAATAAGATAGATGGTTAGTAATAATGGAGTGCGGAGAGGGGTGGTTGGGATGGGATGGAGGGGGCTGGTGCGCAAATGGCACAATCAATGAATGGCATCGACCAAGTTTGTCTCACCTCGCCTAGACCGCCAGCAGGGGAAGTTTTAGAGGGCGAAACAAACAGACCAGCCGAGAGAGACAGGTTCCAGAAAGGGATGGTTTCGGTTGATGCCCTTGAACTCTGTGCCTACGACTCCTTGTCGTGAAAGTCGTCATATCAAGCCGAGTCGCATGCATGATCGTGGGAAACGACCGCCACCCACCGCCACCCACCGCCGGCCGGCCTGAACAGCAGCCAGCACTGTGTGACCCAGCAGGGTGGGCAGCATCTCGTAACCCCCCGGTCTGATAATCCAACTTCTGCCTGCCATCCTGGCAACGGCGCCAGCCACACTTGTTGTTGCCCTCCGCTACCATCCCCATCCCCCCACCCGGGGCAATGCGAGGCGATGCGATGCGATGCGAGGCGATGCGAGGCATCATGATCATCACATCACCACATCACGGTGCCTGGGAGGGGAGGGAGAGGGTGCGAGAAAAAAAAAAATTTGATACCATCTGGTCGCGTCGACCAATGTACATAGAGCCGAGTGCGCCTTACCATGCTGCAAGTCAAGTTACCTGCTCCTGCCCGAGCGTCAGAACAAAATAAAAGACATTTTGACCGTCTGGCTCAACGTTGTCGCAGGGTCGTGACTGTCAGACCCTGGGAAGTCTGCCGTGTCCAACATCCCGGTCCTTATTACCTCGTACTTACTCCGCCCCTCCCATCTTCCCGCCCCAAAGTAGCCTTCCCATTGCCATTGCCTTATTCATGTTTGCATCTTGCTCCAGTGCGTCTCCATTCGTCATCTTTGCTGTGTTTTCTTTTTTTCTTTGGATATCTCTCTTCTGGGTTTTACTGGTCTGCTCTGCACTCCCACGATCCATGTCTCTGCATCAACAATGAAAGACTCGACCCATCACATCTACTTTCTTTTTGGATAAGCAAACCAGCCTGCTGTGCAACGTGACAAGTTCACAGCAGCAGACTCCATACACATACAACAACTTTTTTTCCCTTTGTTGAAATCATTCTCGCCTGAGATTCGGAGAGCATCGACAGAAGAAAATGATATCGAATCACTTGTTTACGCAGCTGCCGCCACCGAAGGCGGCTCTGCTGGTATTGCCTATGCTGTCCGCCATGGCGGCTTCACACGTGTTGCCGCGCGAAACGAACTCTTTCGAGGCGCAAGTTCCGCTGAACGTCGTCTCATGGCCCATACTTGCTACGCAAGCTCCCCTTTTGCCGAATCAACTTTTGCGCCGACAGCCCAACACAGTTTGTGGTTACATAGGAGGTGATCCTAACCTTCCAGCTACCTGCCTCGCTGGGTCTCATTGCGCCGCCGATGTCGAGCATGGAGCTATAGGCTGTTGTCCGGATGACGGGTCTTGTAAGGGCGGAATCTTCACCGGCTGCGTCGATCGAAACAGTGGCCCTCAGACCATGGCCGACCCGTACATATTTACCTGCCGCGGCCGCAATGTTTGCTACAAGAATCAGTTTGAGGGAGGCTTTTTTCAGTATGGGTGCGGCACCGCTTCAGATCTGGCCACCACTGTCGTTCCAAGTGCCTCTGGCATGGCTGCCCTGAGGCTCACCACCATATCCGTGCAACTGACCGCCACGCCTACGCCTCTATCTCGGCCTACTTCTCTTAGTTCGGAGTCGACGGAAACTTCGGGTACTGGCAGTATCAGTAGCACTAGTAGTAGTACGGACTCGGGTTTGCCAGCAGTTAGTGACGGGCCCCCGCCGTCGACGACGGATAGTGCTGCCGCCCCTAGCAGCGATGGGAGCAATCCCAAGAATACAGGTGCTATCATAGGAGGGGCTGTCGGGGGCGTTGCTTTCATTTTTGCACTCCTTACGTTGGGCTTTTTCCTGTGGCGTCGAAAGTCAAAGAGGAATCGTCGAAGCTCAGCAGATGCGCAAGACCCCAAACATATGAGGTATGAGATTTCTATGCATATTCGATTTATTAGAATCACGGGGAGAGCCACCACTAACACTGTGTGCAGATCAATGGCGCCTGACCATGACCATTTCGAACCGTACACGTCGCGACAAGAAGTCTCCGAGATTAGGCTCCCGGCTGACGTTGCACCGATCAATCGTAACTCGGATGGCGTGAGTATGGAGAGTGGTGTGTTAGGCTCTGTCTTACCGCAGCCTCACCAACTTGGCGACGTGGAGGATGTAATTTCAAGAAACGGGGGGCCTAGTGGAGAATCCGATCGTGTCCCGCTGAATAGAGAGTTGGATGAATTTTCCCACGGATTCAACGCGGCATTGGAAAGGATAGAACCCGACAGCGATGCAGAGACTCAGCATTCAGAATCGTACCCAGGACCACGCAGAGGTGGTGGTGGCGGCGTACTTTGGCAACAGAACCGGAGAAGAAATCGCAACTTGGTTTAGAGGTAACGGATACCCCTGTTGGACAAGGCCATCAGAAAATCCGGCATTCAACGCATGATTTGCCGGCGGGCTTGCTTGCCTGACTGTGTTGGAAAATTGAGCATTATTGGTTGACAGGCCGAGGCGTTATGGGAAGGGGTTTGGGCATGACGGGAAACAAAACATTGAGGTCCGCCCTTTTGTTTTTTTTTACACCATCATTACCAGGGACGGCATCGTGAGAGCATCGCTCCGTGTATTATCGGTACAGGTGGGAGAAAGGAAAAGTTTAATGTAATGGTAGGACCAACAGCAACTGGAATATGGCTCGGTAGAATAGCTACATCACGGAGCCTTTCCGAGAGGACTGCGATAGTCGTTCATGTACACTGCTTTGGCAGCATACACGAAAAGCGGTAGAATTATACGAACAAAAATACATATTCATCGCATCCTTGTGTTCGTCGTCGGTAGCGCTGTTGGTGTGGCAGCGACCGCTTCATCCTTGGTGAGCCCAAATGCCATGTCATTGCCAACAAGATGAAGACATATTTTGCGCGAACTGAGTTATGTTTCAGGCCAAATCGATACTCATAGCTCAACAAGAGCATGTCAATGGCTCTTTAACATGCGAATAGATATGATCTTGTTTTCATGGAAAACAATACCATATCCAAGGTACAGGTCATTGCGCTTAGTAGATTGTAGACGACAATCATTCACGTGTTCTGGTCAAATTCGGCGTTCCCGTTTTGCAGAGACCACAACTTCAAGCTCGACTCATTCAGAACCTTGCAATTCTGGCGTTGATGTGAATTTTCAAGAGTAGCTTCCGTGTCATCGTCGCCTTCATTGATAGCCAAGTGCTCCCACCCCCCCGAACAGGTTGCCACAACGGATCCGCCGGGATGCAGTATTGTAGAACAGACGGGAGAGCTGTGCGGTTTCCAGGTCCACGAGGGCTCGATCTCGGCCGCGGTCAAGCCTACATTTTCCCAAACGGTGACGGAGCCATCTTGCGCGCCTGCCCAGACTTCGAAGGCCCCTTCACTGTAAGGGTCTCCTTGAAAGACGTCACAGAGAAGTTTCTGTTGCGTGTTTGCCTGTCGGCCGTTTAGAACGCCGAGCAGCCTTCCTGAGCCTCGGATGTCATAGATGAGTAGACCATTCGAGTGGCGCTCGTTAATGATGAGATATCTGCCACACGGGCTCCAGAGCAGCTGGACGATTCCCTGTCCCGAGGACATGCCTGTCGGTCCGGGGAGGTCGGATTGCGAGATTTTCCAGTTTGCGACAGCCCCGTCTGAGCGATGGAGATCGTATAAGCCCATCCAGCGGGTTCTTGTGCCTGCGGCAACGAGACTGCCTCCATTAGAGTCGAATGGAGATATAGCGAGAGCGGACACGGTCCCCTTCATGCCCACGCCATGGCCCTTGGATATGTGTCGTTTGGAAGGGATGGTGGGCACAGTGAGGACAGGTCCGTCAGAGCCATGTCTTGATACGTCAAAGTAGTCTATGCGGTTTGCTGAGCCGCAGATGAAGTGCGTGCCGGGCGAGGGCCACACTAAGGATGAAGGCGTGATGTACTGCTCGGTTTCATGCCTGATGAGCTTGTACTGAGCGATGGGGCCACCGGGGCGGGGGCTTTCGGGAAATGCATGGTACAGATGCAAAGGGTGATCCCGGCACCCAACGAGAAACGTTTGTGACGCGGGTTCTGCCAGAGAGAAGAAAGGCGCGAGTGCTGTAGTCTGCGTGGGTTCGGGAAGCTTCGTGGTTGCTTGTGGTTGCAGTGGGCGCCCTGGTTTGTCATTTTGCAAGAGGTCGGATGGTAGGACAAAAGACGAAACGCAATGATTCGAGGAGCTTGTCAGAATGGTGGTGCCATCGGCTGTCCATTGTGCTGAGCAAAAGAAGACGGAAGAAGCTGGGGAGATTGGTGATCTTGCCGCATCGCCAAGCTGGGTGATGGAGTGTTGGGTGAGTAGTTCCATCTTTGGAGAATGAGCCATATCCTCATTGTTCTTCTCACGGGGGTCTGACTGCGCAGTTGCAAGTGCGTTTGCTGGTTCATGATCCATGTTGCATTCTGCAGGTAGCAATCAAGAAGAGAGGCAATATGCGAGTCGTGCATATATGGCTCTGGTGGGAACGGTGTTGTCTCCTTTGCCCATCGATGTCAGGGCCAGACTGTTCCGCCTTGTGCTGCAAGGGAATGCACGAATTGTTTGTTGAACAAGCTTGGCGTTTGAAAAGAGTTGCCATGTTGTCGAAACGGGGTTGACAGGTCACGGAAATGCACGAGTGGTTTGTTGTGGATGGATGGTTCAACTGTGAGTGGACTTGGCAAACTGGCTGACTGGACTGGAGCGACTGGAGCGACTGGAGCACCAGGCGAGCGGGGCGGGGCCCGCAATGCTGCGTCACAGGCTCACAGACAGCACATCAGCAGCAAGCAGGCAGAGAGACCTGCCTCTCATTAATGATAGCCTCTCCCAGGGCCGGCGGCTCGGCCGTGCTAACCTCCATCTGGTATCCGGATCGTGGATCCACAGGTTATAACCAACCGCCTCACCCTTCGCGCTCTTGCCTCACTCAACTCAACTGCACGCACTGCTACTCTCGACCCCACCAACCTCAATCCCAACCTCAGTCCCAACCTCAACCCCAACCTCGACCCCAATCAGAACTCTCTTCCCTCTCCATAACACTGGACTCTTCGACCGCCAACCTTCGCCCTCCAAGGTCGTCTTATTCTGACCTCCCAGCTCTTGCTGTCAACCTCCAGTCTTCCCTCCGCGCCCGTGTCGTCATCGGGCAGCTTCCACATCCCGGGGCCACGTCTTCTCAGGCATCACACCAGACGCTTCCTGCTGCCAATCGCGCTGGGAGACTATGCTGTCGCGCTCCAGTTAAATGCACCGTGGCTTTGCCCTCTGGATACGCCAATTTCTGTCTCTCGAACCCAGGGCTGGGATCGACACCATCACATATTAAGTTTTTTTTCTCCCCATTTCTCTGCAGTCTTTTGACAGCGGCTGTGGCCCATCCATCCAGCTGTCACGACCTAGGCCCTAGGACGAAATTCTCCCTCCGTCACAACACGTCAAACCAACAAGGCACCCTAATACGACGACTATCCCCCTCGCCATCTGTACAAGTCATCCTGTCTTTCATCCCTTAGTTCAAGTCAAGTCTTGCTTTCGAGATGGATATCTCTTCTTCCCTCCGCCATGCTGAATGCGAGCCGCTCAGAACTCCTCACTACTTAGAATTGGTAATTTCAATGTAAGCTATCATTGTCTTGCATGTAGCCATGCTTCTCAAGGCAATTCTGCTGACATCAAGTTCCTCGCAGATTAATATTGGTCGGCCTGTTGATATCGTATCTGCCTCAACATTATCGCATCATTTCGCGAGGTACCGCAGAGGGTATTTCGCCGTACTTTGTGCTTCTCGGCACCACATCTGCCACTTCTGGGTTCGCCAATATTCTGACAGTAGCCAAGTCTCGAGAAGCCATCGAGTGCTGTAAGGAGCTGGACACTTTTCAGTGCGCCGCAGGATTATTAGGTGTTGCGCAGCTGGGTATGCAGTGGGTTTGCTTCGCCCTAATGTACGTACACCATGTTTTTCATCTGGCCCATCGCTCGCATCTGCCCAGCTACGCTTCGGTCGTCCGCTAACGTTCTGGTCAGACTTGTGCTCTTCCTCATCTTCTTTCGGCACAACGATGCAAACGTGCCTCCTGAAGAACTGGCCGGAGAATCCCCAAAGTGGCAAACGGCCGTTGGCATTGGCCTTGCCTGCTTCGTCCACGGGCTGGCTGTAGTCATCCTGACAGGCGTCTTCACCATTGCCTTGCCATATCATCTCACCGCTTGGGCAAACTTCTTGGGCATCATGGCGGCGGCGCTTGCAGCTGTGCAGTACTTTCCACAGATCTGGACGACGTACCGTTTGAAGCATGTTGGAAGTCTCAGCATTCCCATGATGTGTATACAGACCCCTGGCGGCTTGTTGTTTGCCGCCAGTCTATATGCCAGACTAGGCCCTGAAGGATGGAGCACTTGGGTCATTTATCTCCTGACAGCCCTGCTGCAGGGCTGCGTCCTCTTCTTGGGCGTATATTACGAGATTCAAGCACGACGAGAAGACCGACAGTCATCAAGTCACGGTATTCTTGGGCCGCGTCCCTCATTGGACAACTCAGCCACGCCACAGCGTCCGTCTGCACCAAGGACCTACTCGGAAGGCTGGGAACGAGGACTGCCAGGCCCATTCACCGGCCACCCTGAACGGTACGCTGAGACCGAGGAAGATTTGGATGACATTCGAGAGCGAGAAGAGAGAGCAATTGCACGTGAAAATCAGCCATTGCTGCGTCCGGGAGGCATCGGCAATCCGAGGAAGAATTATCGTGCGACCAAGGGTCGATGATGGGAAAGGATCCGGGTGTTGCTTCCAAGAACGTTTCATTCTTGCCATTCCGAGTTGTTTTGCTGCCAATTGTGCGCGAGAAAGTGTGAAGCGTACTCTCGTTTTCTTTTCTTGTTTTTCCCCTGTCTACCTGTATTCTAGATTCAGGGACTCATGCTAAACGCTTCGAATGACTTGGTGTCGAAGTTGTAGGATGCATTCTTTTGGCAATGAACACAAGTCTTTTCTGATTCGAGCTAATTCACACACGCATCCATGTCATACGGCGAAAAGGGGTTCCTATTATGCCAAGTTTTATGTTGCTGCGATGAAGATACAACACAACAAATATGCACGGAATCAAGGGTTCAAGAGCCATGAAAAGTAATGAATTCTGCTGCCTTGTGAAATCGGATCAATCAATGACCGCCGCGACTACGGTGGGGCACGTCATTAAAGAGCAGACAAGGCACGCACGGACTGTACTCGTACTCGGCTCTCAGCTTGGCCATTGGCAACATCAAATTGCGTGAGGATAAGCTCGCTCTGTAATCCGTAATAGTCCGTACATATGTAGTCACATCTGCATCTGGCCTATCGAAGCGGCGAAGAGTGGCTGGTGGATCCACCGCCGAGTCATAGATTCCGGTTGTCGCGAATCGCATCAATTAACGCCCTCTTTGTTCAAACGACGACATCGCATTTACATACAGCATTCAGACAATCTCTGTCCGCATGGCCAACTACAGCGCAGTTCCTCCACCCGAGAAGTTGTCCAACATGGCTCATCAACTACTCTCGCCATCAACACCTGTGTCCAACGCAGCCATCGACATTGATGCCTGGACCATCTCGGCCCTTGAATCCCTCAGCGTCTCGCCAGTCGCTCGCGGCACTGGCACAGCGTTGGCGATTCCCATCGACGATGCCACGCCGTCCAGGAAGGAAGCTCGGGCTGTCGCCTTGAAGCCGTCCACGGATGACAGTGACGTCCCCCGTCGTCCGCCCTCCAGGCGCGACAGCATGAAGCGACGCGAAGCACTGCTTCGAGGCCACGAAGGCAGTCGCCAGCGTCGCCGATGGGAAAATGGTACTGCGCCTTGGTTCCCCCCCCCCCAAGACTATGACTGCAAAAAACTCACCACTCACATGCTCTCGTCCTCTTTTTTCTGTGCTCATCTAGACCGTCTTGTTGGTGTTCCCAACGTCCAGCCGCCGCTCCCCTCGGACTGGGAGGTTCACCCTACGCATCGAGTCCACCGCGTGCCGTACTCGCTCGCCCGGTTCTGGGACCGCGGCGTCCGCCAACGAGTCGAAGAGAAGACGTCCCAGCTGCAGGCTGTGCGGAAGAAGCAGCAGCGCAAGACGGGCAGCGCGACCGGTTTGGGGGCGGGCGAAGTGCCGCGAGACCTGAGAGAGACGGCCAAGCGCACTCCCGCTGTGCGAGACTGGGTGCGTGTCCTGGAGGAGCCTGTTCGGCAGTTCCTCTGGGACGAGCACCAGTGTTCTCAGCAGCCGGTTGCGCACGACAGAGACGAACTCTCGGGTGAGTCCGACATGGATTCCGACGACGAAGAGATCGTCTTTGTGGGCAGAGACGGCGCTATGCGCGAGCTGCGGGAGAAGAAGGCTGCGCGGTATCGCGTGGCCAGGAGGGAAGTCTCCCATGAGACGATCGATTCTGGAGTCGTTTTCGATTCGTTTGGTGATGGGGAGAGCGCAGCATTCAAGTATGTTTTGGTCTTTACTCCTCTACCCTCTGTTGGTCCAGTTTACATATTGATGTGACTTGTCATTGCAGACGCTGGTTAACTCACTCCATCTCCGACTACTATGGCCTCGCGTCGCGAACCGTTACACTGGCCAGCACACCCTGTCGCGTCGTCTATGTAGGTCTCAAGCGCGCGCATCAGGCGGACGGGATCACTGTCCATCATTTTCCTCAGCCGCTGTGGGAATTGTGTTGAATTCAAATAAATGTAGAAGTCTTCTGTTTGCACATGTTTCTTGTTCGTCCTTGTTAGATGTTGATCTTCATATTTGGCTTCCGGTCCAAGAGCATAGATTTGGAAGGTAGATTATATACAGCTCACAGCTCACGTGGGTATTATGCGTCGGCCTTGCAAGCCACGCAGCCTCCTCAACACTCGAGCACTTTGGCGATGCAGATCTGCACAACCGTCCGACAAGCAATCAGGGAATGGGTGAAACATACTCCGTAGCCCCTTCAGCTTGTTTTACTCTCACCCTCCGCAACATGCCCATATTTTCAGCCCCTTTACTCGGGTTGTCATCCTCTTATCCTCTTACCTGAATCGGGCGAGACACGCGTATTTTTTGAGACAAATAAACGCGCCTCCGTCGAAAATTACATGTGTTAGTGCATCCGCCGCTTTCCTTTAGAGCCCACTTGTGTATCTTCTCACTCAGCTTTGCAGACAAGAAGATGCATTCTTGGCTTTTAACAAAGAGCATAGATATGCAGGCGACTTGTATTAGCCTTACTTGATCAATGTAACATGTGCAAGCATTTTTATTGTAGAATAACACAGCAAGTATGCCTTTAAACCTTGTCTTCAAAGCGCCTCGCCTGCCTTCATGTCAGTCCCCAACCTATTTACTGTACGCATCATGACCAACTTTAAATAGGTATGAAGAACCATCACAAGCCACTGAGGTAATCGGTGGGTCATTCTGACTTGACTAACGGCGGATGTACATTTAATTTAACGCATGCGCAGTTATCCGCATCGTAGCAACTGCTTCACGGACCCGTCTCGGGATATATTAAATCGTAAGTAACGGGTGCACGGGTGACTGCGGACGCGAAAAAAGAGAAACTACGCAGCTAAGACAACAAAACACCTTCCTTCGGTGGTTGGACGCATCTGACAACCAGAAATGTGGGGCGTGGCACGATTAGTGCAACTCGACGGAGCGTCATCCGATGACTGCCTTTTTTTTTTTTTTCTTTTTTACACGGAGTTTCCATGACTATATATATTTGATTGCCCTTTCACTGATGCTAGTGCTGATTTTCCCCCGTAAGTTTGTAGTCGTGCTGCCTGGTCCCGTTGGAATGTCTTGAACTGCCTCCACCATGACCTCTTTCAAGCTTCTCTTCGCCATTCTTTCGTGCGCGGCCGGCGTTTTGTCCTTGGACAGCGTGAGTTCCTTGGAATTAAAAAAAAATTGTATTTCGATAGGAGAGGAGGAACTGACTGTGCGATGGGCAGGCCGTTGTGTATTCTGAGGAATCATGCAAGGGTACAACGCAGGCCATTGAGCCCGACGGTGGTTGTACGCTGCTGAAAAATGACTTGTATGAGTGTCCCTCTTTGAGCATCAACAACTCTTTATGCACAGCTAACGTGTCTTATAGGAGGCGTAAAGCTCGCGGTGCCAAGGTTCCAGAAAATGTTGTGTGCGACTTCTACGGGTAAGTCTCGTCGATGTTTCTTCGTACAGTACGGCATCTCTCTAACTGTTCTGCAGCGACGAGTCTTGCTCGCAGCCCCTGTGGATTGGTATGGAGGACCCGGGATCTTGCAACTTTGCCGAGTTGGAGATTGAGAACAAGGCTGTCAGTGTTCTTTGCTACGATGACAGCCGACCAGATGAGATGTAGGCGTGCATGGGCACATCATGTCCCTCTCCTAGCTCACATTTCTATTCTCAATCAAGCTCAACGGTTGGCCCTGAAATTGTCTGGGTTCGGCATTTTCCACCACACGAGTACAGCGCTTAAGCTGTCGTTCAATTCCCAGCTTTCCCCCATACTTTAACATGCGTTCAGCCGGATTCATGGTCAAGAAGGTTGTGAGACCACAGGTGCCAAATTCCTCGAATAAGCTATGGGATAATACTTGCGCCGCTCTCACATTCAATCCAGTTTGTCTAAAGAACAGCTCCCACGTAGTGTCTCCAAATGTAATGTTTTCGTCCAATTCGATTAATTGCGGAGCATATTGTACCATTAGGCACAATATCCATCTTGAAAGTGTTTTATCTCCGCCTGGTATGAGATGGACGGTGATGCTCGTTTTCAAAGAGGAGGTGAAGCACACAAACTCTGTGTAAATCTCCACATCTTTGGGCGATAGTTCGCTCATGTATTCTCCCGCCCCGGCTGACTCGAACACAAAAATGGTTAGTCGTCGATACTTTTCACTCAAGTTAAGGATTCTCTGACGGATGGTCGTCATCATTGTTGATCCCGGCAACGGCTTCTGCCTTATTTGCAAAAGGGTGGCCACAACGATGCCATCTTCGGCTGTCAGGGAAATGTCGACTTCGGAAGCTTGGAGGTGGACTGTCGATGACAAAATGGATCCGTCATGACGCTGAGCATTCGTGAGGCTTATATGACTTGAGTAATCTCTGTCTACTAAGTGGTGAGCTGGCCAGATTTCTTCCATATGTCGTATTACTGAATGACCCAGCTGCAATGAAATCAGACAACTTCCTGGCGTATCGGGGGGTGATACGTCGGGTGAAATTGCTGCCAGGCGCTTTGTTGGACAAACCTCCACATCGACCTCTGACCGACGGCCAGCGTTAGAAGCAATGTGTCCTTGAATTCTTTTCATTCTCGACTTTGGTGAGGAAACAGCGCGCGAATTCGCAGGGCCATATGTGGGATTCATCAGGCGTCGTGTGGACCCTCTCATTCCCATGAATTGAGATAACAAATTACTTGGTCCAAAGTGATCCCTTTCCGGGACAATTCTTGATGGTTCACCATCACAGTTGCCCTTCACATCCTTTGTTTGCATACGTTCAGTTTCCAATGACGCCGGCTCGACCAACGCAGCGCCTGTTCGATCTATAACAGACGAATTGAGCTGGGGACGTTGTTTTGTTGTTGGATTAGATACGCTTATTTGGAGTCCTTCTGCACTTATGCCATCCCGAGACATGGAATCTTTAGAGTCTCTGGCAGAGAACCGGGAGAGTTCGGGATCTTTGTGTGTTGTGGTTTCGTCCTCAAGAGTGCCGGCCAATCGTGGTACTTCGCAAATCCCGCCATACCCGGGAACAACAGCGTTCGATGTACTCCATTCATCAGGGATGTCATCATCGCAGCTTTTTGGCGTATCGCACATGACATCTATATCATCGCAACTGTCTGAGCTCAGCAGCGGCAGAATTAATACCTGTGCCATATTAGGCGAGCATGATTTGAGGTCTTGATCTTGACGTGATTGAGCAAATGGCGGCGTCATCTTATTCCCATCCTTAGAGTGATGAGAAGATTGGGTTGCATCAATCTGCTGCACTCTTGTACTATTCGTTATCAAGGTCAAATCCATCACCGAGCTGACTGATCTGGACGTAGGGCTACCGTGACTAGCATTTGGTGACAAGTCCTGCATGGGGAGTTCGAATACGTCCTCGTGTAACTATAATATAAGTATTGGGCTGTAAATAAAAATTCCGCCTTACTCACACGTCCAAGTTGCTCTCTCAAACAACTTTGAAGGTATTTGTTCTGCATCTTGACTTCTACCAGAATTTGAGCCAACTTTGCGTCTGCGGGGTTGGTTTGATGCCTTTCATTTTCCAGCTCATGTAGTAGCAAAAGATCCAGCTTTTGGGCTGTTGGGGGAAACATTAGTCCCTCATCTTTATTGTCGTTGACGCTGAGAATCGGTAGCCAAGTCTGTATGAGGTCTGGGTCTCTCTAAGACCGGGCCTGCTCCTGATATTCCCTTACGTCAAGATCAACATCGAACCCAATATCCATCAGTTCGGTTGGCAAAAGCAAGTTGCCATACACATCGTTCCATCTGGGTAGTAAGTAAGGACGCTCTTCGACCGCTTTGCATCTTTGTTCTAGCTTTTTTAGAAGCGAAGCATCTCTGTTTTCGCCTTCTCCTAGGTCAAAGTCGGTACAGGTCAAAGAATAGGAGTAGCGCCCGCACTCGTCTGCCAGCAAGTCTTGTTTGGGAGAAAAGGCAGTAGCTTGCAACGACTTCAGATGAGTCTCTGGGTGGAAAGAAGCACCTTGGTGATCGGTAAAACAATTCTCGTTCCGGGCATAGTCACAGGCGTTCTCGGTGTCAGCCATGGTTATAGAGTCGGAAGGCATTCATTGACAGTTCAGTTAGGACATGACAGAGGCAAGCGTGAACGGCCCCGTCGCTCTTTCTCATGTGTTCTGGTTACAGGGTAGCAGTCGCTCGTGCTGATTGATGCAACCCAACCGTTACCTTACCTTACCCACCTGCCCACCACCCCACCCCACACTCCTGTACATAGTTTCACTCCAAAGTGAACCACCAAGTGCCAGGGCTGATCTGGTCTGGTCGTCATTCCCATTTGTCCTAATAACTCCGGTCGCCAGTGACGCCAACAATGATGGAGCTCTTCATGTAGCTCTCCTTGGGAGCTTGCCCGGTCCTTCTCTCAACCTCTTCTGGCACATCAGATACAACAACATGTCGTACATTGCAACGGTGCATCGTCCGACTAGCATTCGGCATGCGTTACGTATCAAATTGCTGTCCCCAGACGTAGAGGACTTGGTGGTCGCGTGAGTCTTTGAGCTGTGGTGGCCGTGGTGACCTTTCTTTTCACGATGATGTTCTCGAAACCCGCCACTGACCTCTCGCGCGCAAACTTCTAGGAAGGTTAATCGATTAGAAATATGGCGCATCACCGACGAGGGCATGGTTTGCCTCCATACAAAGCTCATCTATGGGACCATCGTCATGCTTCAGCGCCTCCAACCCAAAGATTCCGACACAGGATTGCTCTTTATTGGGACGGAAAGGCTGCAGTACTTCAACGTTGCCTGGAATGCAGAGACCAACCAACTAGACACAGTCGAGCAAACTATCGAGGATACTGCTCAGCGATACATGAGACACTCGCAAAGCCTAAACAAGTGCCTGGTCGATCCGACTGGCAAGTTCATGGCCATGCACTTGTGGGAAGGCATACTTAATGTATTTCGGTTGCCTACTCGTAAAGGCATCACCACAAAGTTGGTGGCGTTGGACCAAGTACGCTTAACTGAGCTATGGATGAAAGCGAGCACCTTCTTACACAGCAGGACTGGTCATCCTCGAATCGCCTTTCTCTACAAGACTCAACTTGATGAAGAGGAGGCTCGGATTGCAGTATACAGGCTTACAAAGGA
Organism: Epichloe typhina subsp. poae; assembly: GCA_030389615.1. Classification (NCBI taxonomy): domain Eukaryota; kingdom Fungi; phylum Ascomycota; class Sordariomycetes; order Hypocreales; family Clavicipitaceae; genus Epichloe; species Epichloe typhina. The sequence continues at coordinate 2,083,660 of CP098316.1, read as the reverse complement.
TGACAAGGGCGATGACGTGGCCAAGTTTGACCCCCACCGAGAAAGGGAGCTTGACCAGGTTATTGCTGATCCATATGCGTCCATGCTCATCCCGGTTCCTGTGAATGAAGAAAAACGATATCATGTTCGTAATACAGAAGGGGCGAGGGCGCATCTGGGAGGATTGCTTGTCGTTGGAGAGACCCTTTTGACATATTTTGACAGTCTCACATACTCGAGTGTGTCATCTACTCTACAAGATCCCAAGATATACGTCACATGGGCAGAGTACGATGGCACCAACTATCTGCTTGCTGACGATTACGGCCGGTTAGACCTCCTCACAATTGAGACTGCTGTCGAACCAACAGGAGACGTAGTCACTGGTATGACTGTGTCACCTTTGAAATTCCGGGATTCGACGCGGGTCACATCACGCGCTTCATCGCTTGTGTACATGGGTGACGGAAAGCTCTTTCTGGCATCTCATCACGGAGACTCGCAACTACTTCATATTGATCTTGCTACACATACCATGGCGCTGGTGAAGAGCTTATCGAACAATGCGCCAATTTTGGACTTTGCAATAATGGACATGGGCAACAGAGAAGGTGATACCCAAAGTGGAAATGCTTTCTCTTCAGGACAAGCAAGGATTGTGGCTGGTTGCGGTGCATACAACGACGGTAGTTTACGGAGTATTCGAAGCGGTGTAGGACTCGATGACGAGGGAATTCTCGAAGACATACACGACACCAAGGGCCTTTTCACCCTGAAGTCACATGGATCAAGTCATACAGACACATTAGTCGTCTCCTCTGTAGGAGAAACTCGAGTCTTCAGGTTTGAGTCCGACGGCGGTATTGAAGAAGTCTACGAGTTTCAAGGCATGACTTTCGGCAAAGAGACTTTACTGGCTGCCAACACACCTGATGTTTATTTGCTTCAAATTACGCCGCAAAGAGTCGTTTTGCTGGATGCGGAAAGTGGAATGGCGGTAGACACCTGGGACTGCCCCGATGAAAAAGTCATTACTGCGGCATCTGCAAACTCAAGATGGGTCTTATTGGCCATTGATGGAGCAGCACTTGTTTCATTGAATCTTCACGACCACCTGACGGCCAACTCACGTGAAACAACCCATGACCCAACAACAGACCAGCTGGACCAGATCTCTTGTCTCCACGCTGCGAGAGACTCTCCAGAAATAGGCATTGTCGGCTGGTGGGCATCTGGTACTATTTCTCTTGTAGACCTGGCGACATTACGACCACTACATGGCGAATCACTCAGAAATACCGAAGACAGTGCATCTGTCCCCCGAGACATTGCCCTTGTTCAACTTCATCCATCAGACGTCTCAGGCCCGACTCTTCTTGTGGCCCTTGAAGACGGGAATCTTGTCACTTTCAATGTGTCACCGGCAGGATACTCTCTGTCTGCGCGTAAGAGCGTAACGCTCGGAAGCAGTCCTGCTCGGTTACATATTCTACCTCAGAGTGATGGAACCTGCAGCGTCTTCGCCACAACAGAACACGCCAGCCTAATTTACAGTGCCGAAGGCAGGATTGTATATTCAGCAACCACAGCGGACGACGCAACGTACGTTGCACCGTTTGACTCTCAGGCGTTTCCGGATTCCATTGTACTTTCTACGGACAGTCATGTTCGACTGTGTCATATTGACAAAGAAAGACTGACCCACGTCAAATCTCTGTCAGTGAACGAGACAGTCCGACGGGTTGCGTACTCTCCAACCCTCAAAGCCTTTGGGCTCGGCTGTATAAAGAAGGAGCTCATCCACAATGAAGAGGTGATAACAAGCTCACTTAGACTGGTTGATGAAATCATCTTGCAAGAATTGGGGAAACCATTTGTTCTTAATGGCTCCCCATCATTGGAGTTGGTTGAAGCGGTTATCCGCGCAGAACTGCCCGATTGCACGGGTAATCTGGCGGAGCGTTTCATAGTCGGAACCAGCTTCATCACTGATGAAGATGCGGAAGAAAATGATACCCGCGGCCGCATCCTTGTGCTGGGTGTCGATGAAGACCGGCAAGTGTACCAGGTTGTTTCTCATGCTCTTAGAGGCGCATGCCGATGCCTTGGGGTTCTGGGAGGGCACATTGTAGCAGGCCTGTCGAAGACTGTGGTGGTTTACAATTATTTGGAAGAGACTACCGCATCTGGCTTTTTGCAAAAGGCCGCTGCCTATCGCCCAGGTTCTTTCCCGGTGGATCTGGACATTTCTGGCAATACGATTGGAGTTGTTGATCTGATGCAGTCTCTGTCTTTGCTGGAATTCATCCCATCTCAGGATGGATCTCGCGCACGGTTGGAGGAAAAGGCACGGCACAATCAACCTGGATGGGCAACATCGGTCTGCCATCTGGATGGCGAAAGATGGATGGAGGCAGATGGGCAAGGAAACATTATGGTATTGGAACGCAACAAGGATGCACCTACGGAGTATGACGGCAGCAAGTTGTCCGTCACGAGTGAAATGAACATCGGGGAGCAGATCAATCGCATTAGAAAGTTGCATGTTGCATCTAGTGAGAACGCCATAGTGTCACCAAGGGCGTTTCTCGGATCGGTAAGTCAGACCCTAGTACTCCAAATCCACACGTTGCTGACGCATATACTAGATCGAGGGCACGCTGTATTTGTATGGAGAAATTGCCCACCAGTACCAGGATCTTCTTCTTACCCTCCAGACCAGACTACAAGGTTACATTCAAGCTCCGGGTAACATCAGCTTTGACAATTGGCGCGCTTTCAGGAACCAGAGCCGCGATACCGAGAGCCCCTTCCGGTTTGTAGACGGCGAGATGATTGAAAGATTTCTGGACTTGGATGAAGGGTTACAAGAACTTTTTTGTGAAGGCCTTGGGCCCAGTGTCGAGGATATGAGAAACATGATTGAGGAGTTAAGGAGGATACACTAAATAATGCAGAATGCTGCACTACGGACCCCAAATACGTGGCGTATACAAACTACAGCGAGTGAAGGATTGCTGCATTTGGATACAATTCATTGCGCGTGAATGGTGAAGAGTTGAAAAGTTTGAGATTCGCCCGGCCATATTCCTACTCGTGTCGATGGACTGCTGACTGTACTCCGTACCTCTGTCCGCATTGCAGTTGCATGTGAGGTGTGAGGTTGACGAACGCCAACAACAAAGTGGATGGGGTGATGATTCTGGGTGCTGAGGTGGAAGGAACGTACAACGACGTACAACGCACCCTGGGGGGCCCGGGCGAGTCCGGAAAAGCCAGCCAAGGGTGTGATCCACGAAAACTCTGCTAAGTTAGCAGGGACGACCCACAGTACAACTTGTATGTGGATCACTATGGGGCGATTACTTTGTACAGTCTGAGCTTATATTTTATAGCTTTTTCTCACTGCCCTTACGTCTATAACCCCTTATAACTAATATTCCCTTTGTAAATAGTAAAAAAATTTAATCTATATTATAATTTATTAGTAAATACCTTATAATTTAAATATTAATTAATATAATATCCTAATTCACATAGTTACAGGTATTATTTACTAATTAGTCTTACTAGTCTAATATAAAGATGCTTTTCCTACTTAATTTACTACTTAAAGCTTAGTGTAAGTAGTAGCTTAATAATAAGAAGCCTAGTATTATAAGAGACCTCTTTAAGGGCTTTTTTCCTACCCTTACCCTTAAATTCCTAACTTATTAATAAAAGGTAAGGCTTATTAAGAATTACTATATATAGCTAAAGAAGGTATAGTAAGTATTCTAAGCTATAGAGTTATAATCTAGTATAACTTATAATAAAGAGACTAGAAAGCTTTAAATAAGTAAGTAAAATATTAAATTTATTAAGAAGGTTTATAAGAGATTTAGAAAAGCTATTATAAGGAAGCCTTTAATTATTAATAAGTCTTTTATAGCTATAAAGTAAGTAAAGGTCTTTACACTAGACCTTCTAGCTAGTAATAGGATTCTTAAGGCTTAGGATAATAAAGGAGAAAATAAGGTAAGGTAGCTACTCTCTAGAACTATATAATAAAGATAATAATACTAGAGGTATATAATAAGGTATTAATAATAATAATCCTTATTTTATATAAGAGATTTAGAATAATAATAATCCCTTTAAAGTTAATAATAATTCTTTGCTTTACCTAGATATTTCTAAAATTATAAAAGATAACTACTCTCCTAGTTATAGTTCTTAAAGGCTAGCCTATAGCTACTTATTAAATCCTTTTACTAGGTTTATACCTAGTAAATTATAGCTAAATAAATTACTAAAAAGCTTATAGAAGTAAAAGGCTATAGTATAGTTAATAAAGCTTTTAGAGGTTATATTAAAGGTCCTTAGGCTATATATTGTAGGCCCTAGGTAGTATATCTTTTCCCTAAGGTCTATAAATATAGAAGATATTATATAAGCACTTAAGAACTATTAATTATATAGTAAAGAGCTTAGGATAGCTATAGTAATTTAAATTATCTTATAGTTAAAGGAGAATTATATAAATACTCTTATTTAGAATATATTATTATTAAGGAAGGTAAAGAAAGCATAGGTTAAATTAAACTTTAGTGTTAGGCCTAGCTAGGTTAAATAAGTAAGGGTATTAATATCTTCTATAAGTATGTGTATTATTACTTTTCTCTCTATAGCACTATTAGTATAAAAGCTATAATTTATTAATAATACTACTAATTTTATTTAATATATATATTCTTAACCTATTCTATACTCTAGTATTAATCCTAAAGCTACTTAGTAACTTATTTACAAATCTATAACCCTATATAGCATTAATTTATCTTATTAGCTTGCCTAGTAGCTACTTAAAGAGCTTTATACTTATCTAGAGGTAATAGCTTTATCTTATATACTTTAAATTTATTAGGTTCCTTTTTACTTATTTTAATAAAGTTAAATAGACTAGTAATAGCATAGATTATCTTAATTTATATAAGAAACTTATATTTAGCTATACTATAGTAAATAATCTTTTACTTTTGCTTACATTACCTAAAGACTTGCTTAACTACTATTCTTAATTATAAGTGCTAATAATTAAAGAGCTTTTCTTAGTTTATAGGTTACTAACTAGTAAGTACCTAGTCTTATAAATAATACTAAACTCTTAAAAAAGGCGTGATTAGCCTCTAATTTATGCTAAATCCTATATTACTAAGATAAAAGTAACCTTAGGGTATTAAAAATAACTTTAATAATACTATTTATATTAAGGTTATATTATTAATAGAACTTTCTACGCTAAGTAGTATATATTAAAATAATCCCTTAAAGCTAGTAACTACTAGTATATTTTATAAGATATTATTCTTCCTTAACTAAAACCTCTTTTACTATAAAAGTAAGATATATATAGGAATATATATACTATCTATAGCACTAATTATATTATTAAATTAAAGGAATCTATTATTTAATTCTATAATAGGTAATATAAACTCTAGGTTTAGCTAATAAATAAATCTTATATATAGTTTCCTTACTAGGTTAAGTAACTTATAAAAATTTATAATACTAATAATTAGCTTAGATAAAACTAATAACCTATGTTTCTTTAAGGCTTATTATAAGTATAGATTTATAAGAATATTATTACTTTCTGCTTAACTAATTAGTATTATAAATCCTAAAGTAAAGTATTATTCTAAAGCTAGCTATAAAGCTAAAGAAAAGTCTCCTTTAGTATTTAAAAGAGTTATATAAAGTAGTAACTAGGCTTCTAAAGAATATAATAGTAGAGGTCCTATAAGGTAGTTAGTAATTATTAAGCTTTTTCTTTAAGAGCTATAAATTTATTAGTATTATTAGTATTATTATAATAGTAATAGTAAATATGCTCTTAGAGGTAATAGGGCTAATAAAGCACTCTTTATATTCTTACTATGGCCCTATAGCATAGGAGAATTAATACTATAATATAAAGATTATTATTATTATTATTTTCTTTAATAGTAATATACTTAAATAAGAGGTTATAATTCCTAAGAAAGGTTATTATAGCGCTTTACTAACTTTATTATAGTGCTTCCTATAAAGTTTATAAAGTAATTTACTCCCTGTAAAAATAAGAGCTAAAAAACAGTAGAATTCCCTTTATTCTTAGTATCTAATTCTATTATAGGTATTTACACGCCCCCTGCTAGTATAGTATATTATAAATAGGGGTAAATATAAAGTAGACTTAATTCTATAACTTTCTATGTAAATTTGCAGCCGAAAATGGTTAGCGCGTCCCTTATGCATTGTTATACACTCTGCTAACTTTGCAGAGTTTTCGTGGATCACACCCCAAAGACGCCGAGCCCATCCAATCAGCAGCCGCCAATTTCCGAGCTGCACGCTGGTTGGTCGCCTCAGGCAGCACTCGGCGCGGCCAAAACTTTCGGCAACCTACTACTACCTACCAGCATCATCGTCACAGCCGAATTGAATCCAAGGAGGAAAAGAACCTCACGTTTCCCACATCTCCCTCCATTCCGTCGCCAACGCTTCGAGCTCCGCTACTCACGATGGCGTCTCTCACCTCTACATATAGGTTGTGCCTGCGCTCAGCTGCTAAGCCTATCGTCCCCGCGGTGCGCGCCATCAGCAGCACCGCTGTGCGATCGGACAGCGCCACTTCTTCCTACCAGAGCCCCTTCAAGATGGGATCCGACAAGGGCAGCTCAATCCCCGATTTCTCAAAGTACATGAACAACAAGGGCGAAGACAAGAACAAGGTCTTCTCTTACTTCATGGTCGGAACCATGGGTGCCTTGTCTGCTGCTGGAGCCAAGAGCACTGTCCAGGGTACGTCAATGAAGACGGGGGGGCTGCTGACTTCGACTTCTGAGGCGGCCGTACAGCCATTAAGGCGTCTGTGGTGTGGGAGAATAGTTCATGTCACACGAGACTCATGAGTTGGACGATACTGATGGCCTTTACCCTAGAATTCCTCGTCAACATGTCCGCTTCCGCCGATATTTTGGCCATGGCCAAGGTCGAGGTTGACCTGAACACCATTCCCGAGGGCAAGAACGTGAGTTGAAAACACGACAGCAAATAGCCATGGACGCCAAACCAGGATTCCATTGATCTGACGCCCCCATTCCAGGTCATCATCAAGTGGCGTGGCAAGCCCGTTTTCGTCCGACACCGAACTCAGGACGAGATCGACGCCGCCAACAAGGTCAATGTTTCCAGCCTGCGAGACCCTCAGTCCGATGACGACCGTGTCAAGAAGCCCGAGTGGCTCGTCATGTTGGGTAAGATCATGTCTACATCGGCCTCGTGTGCAATTTTGAGAACCAACCATGGGCACATGTTGCCACATTGAGTTTAATATGTATCTGTCTACTGACATGGACCCCGCTAGGTGTCTGCACTCATCTCGGCTGTGTCCCCATCGGTGAGGCCGGCGACTTCGGCGGCTGGTTCTGCCCTTGCCACGGTTCCCACTACGATATTTCCGGCCGAATAAGAAAGGGTCCCGCTCCCCTCAACCTTGAGATCCCCGAATACGACTTCCCCGAGGAAGGCAAGCTGGTCGTTGGTTAGGTGGACAACTTGGTGTAAGAGTAAGGCAGGTCTCGGAGCGATGGACACATAGATGTTCCTATTGTTTCTGGGCGGATGGATGAATACGGAGGAGGACGGACGACGAGACAGACGGACAGACGGTGGGAAAAGTAAGCTGCCTCGTTCATTGCATGGCGCCACTCCTATTTCCAAGACGTGAGCCAATGAATGGGCTTTGTATAAAAAATACAACGTACTACGAATAATTTCTTTTGTTGAGTTTGATCTACGTCTTCGTTGCGCATAGTATTGATTTCAATGCGTGCTGATTCTCACCAAAAAAAAAAAAAACAGTTGGTGACGCTGCTCTGCGTTCGTCATAGACATGGCAATCGGCCTCGACCAAGCATCACAAACACGTCCCTACGCTGAAGAGTAAAATGACACGGGATAGATCTGGAACACATCCTCGAGATTCGAGGGTGTCTATGCAACGAAGATGTAATTACAAGCAAGCAGTGCCCATTTTACCATTTTCCCATTCCCAACTTTATTTTTCTTTATCCCCCCCGTCTTAGTGACCATGGCCATCGTCTTCCTTCTGCTCCGGATCCAACTTGATCAACGTATCGATCCTCATGATGCTGATGCAAGCTTCGACAGCACTCTTCAGCTGTCGAACTTTGCTCATGCTGGGCTCCAAAACTCCCAACTTCAGCTCATCCACCACCTTGCCGCGCATCAAGTCCAGGCCGTAGTTCTTGTAGCCCTTCTTCTTGGCAGTGCTCTTCTCGTCTTCGCTGGCGTCACCTTCTTGGATGCGTTGTGACAGAGCGTGCCGTGATCGAAGCTGTGCGACGAGCTCAGCACCATCTTTGGCGGCGTTGACCGCCAAGGTCTTGGGGATAATGAGGAGAGACTGGGCGAACTCGCCAATGGCAAGCTGTTCCCGAGATCCGACAGTACCGGCGAACTCTTCCAGGTAAATGTGGAGGGCGGTCTCTACGGCACCACCTCCGGGGACGATGCTGCCGCTTTCCAGGGTTCGCTTGACGGCGCACAGAGAATCGTGGACAGAGCGTTCCATCTCGTCGAGCGAGTAGTCGTGAGGTCCACGAAGAATGATCGAGGCAGACGAGTGAGCCTTGGTTCCCCTGATCAGAATACATTCGTCGTCAGAAATGCGCTCCTGACTGACAGAATCAGCGTGCCCGAGGTTTGAGGGCTCAAACTTCTCATCACCGTTCAAGTCAGAAAGAGTGCTCAGCAGAGTTCCACCAGTGGCCCTGGCAATTCTCCGCAGGTCTTCCTTCTTGCAGCGTCGGACGCCCATGGCACCGCGCTCAACAAACATTTTGAGAACCAAGTCGTCAATACCCTTGGTGGTAAGGACAACGTTGGCCCCGGCCTTGAGAATCAACTCGACTCGCTCAAGAACCATGCCAGATTCTCGAGCACGGATCTCCTCCAACTGCTGGGGATCGTCGACTGTGATTTGCACACCCATCTTCATTCTCTCCTTTTGTAGGTTCATGTCGAGAAGAGCAATTTTCGCGTCTTGAATGTGGGTAGGCATAGCTTGTGAGGCCACGGTGCAGTTCAAAGCGTAGCCCTTGATCAGTAAGGACTCACGGACACTCTTTCCGTGTGCCTTCAAGATGTTGACAGCCTTTACCGGGTACTTGCTCTCATTTCGGTTGTTGGTGGTCTTGACGGCTTGCATGGCATCGACAACCATATCAGAGAAGAATTCGGAGTCGGCTCCAATGATCTTGCTGGACATGGAGGTCTTGGCAATATTGATAAGAGACTCGCGACCGAGGTTCTCAACTTTAATGCTGACGTTCTCGTTGAGATACTTGACAGCTTCTCGAAGGGCTAATCGGTACCCGGTGATAATCGTGGTGGGGTGGATGCGGTTCTTCATCAGCTCGTTTCCTCTTCGCAGAAGCTCAGCAGCAATAAGAACCACCGAGGTCGTGCCATCACCAACTTCCTTGTCCTGCTGCTGTGCCAAGTCCACAAGAATTTTGCCCGCCGGGTCTTCAACGTCGAGGAGGCTCAAGATCGTGGCACCGTCATTGGTGACTGTAACGTCCTGTTCCTGTGTGTGAGGGGCCGATTTTGCAACATGGCTGAGGGAATGCGACGGAAGGAGAATGCTTACACCAATGTCATCCACCATCATCTTGTCCAGACCGCTAGGGCCGAATGAGCTTTTGACGACATTTGCGATTGCCTGCGTAGCGAGGACTGCGTTCAAGGTTAGCATGGACCGTTGTTGACTACGGTCCCCCCACCGCCAGGAGGAACACGTACCATTCTGATCACGAATATCGGATCCTGAAATCTTCTGACCGCCCAAGAAGAGGGTGCCGTTCCGGGGCTGCTCGAAAATGGACGCCATAGCTGCGGCAATCCGATATGTCGGGCGATATATCTGGTTTGGCAAGCTGGCAGTGTATCGTCGTTGCGAGTGGAATTTCCGCCCGCGGGTGAAAGCTTCCAGTCAACGCTGTGCTCTGCTCCGCCAAGTTGCCCCTCGAACTTTTAGCCCGGAAGTTGGGATTCTTCCAGCTCCGGGGGACTTGGGGACCGTCTGGGCAAGGCCTGGAGGGCCTGGAGCCATGATTGGGCAGTGCGCGCGTGGTCTGAATTCTTTAATTTACCCTTGTGCCCCAACTGCCCCTCCTTCAGAGGAGGAATGAAGGGGCCCAGCGCGGGGCACGCTTGCCACAGCGACTCCGACACTGCTCCGACGCTTGGAAAGAGTCATCCTGTTGGACCGGACTCTTATCTTTTGACTTTCCCCTCCTTGCAACAAAGCCACACCAGTCAGAAGCAGCTTTTCCCAAGTCACGTCTCGTTGCTCAGGTCAATAGTCGAGCATCCGAGAGGCTTGGCTTAATTGTGGGAAATTTATATCAGTTCCCTCTATCACAGCCCTACCTTTCCTTCGTTTCGTCGAAACCGAGCTGCACAAAAAAGATAAGAAAAGAAAAAAAAAAATGGAGGCCCCCGCCGAGCAGTCGAAAAGCGCCCTGAAGAAGGCTGAGAAGCAGGCCAAGCTTGCCGCTGAAAAGGCAGCCAAGGCAGCAAAGATGGGTCCTCTTCCTGTTGCTGGAGGCAAGAAGACCGACGAGATCATTGGTATCACGAACTCCAAGGCGGAGAACTTCTCAGCATGGTACCAAGAAGTGGTTCTCAAAGCCGAAATGGTCGAGTACTACCAGGAGATCTCAGGTTTCTTTGTCCTGCGTCCCTTGTCTATGCATATATGGAACACCATTCGCAAGTGGTTCCAAAGCCATATTGAGGAGATGGGCGTCGAGGAAACCAGCTTCCCAATGTTTTTATCCAAGACCTCCCTGGATAAGGAGAAAGATCACGTCGAGGGCTTCGCGCCCGAGTTAGCTTGGGTTGAGAGAGCGTAGGTATTCTGCATAATCTCCCCGCATTACATCATGATCCTTCAGGAACTGACGTTTGGAATCTGGCAGAGGTGATAAGAAACTCGAAGTCCCCGTGGCAATTCGTCCCACTTCCGAAGCTGTAATGTATCCCTACTACTCGAAATGGATCCGCAGCCACCGAGACCTGCCTCTCCGATTGAACCAGTGGAATTCCGTGGTACGCTGGGAGGCTAAGCAGACCACTCCATTCCTCCGAACTCGAGAATTCTTGTGGCAAGAGGGTCACACCGCCCACCTGACTGAAGAATTGGCGAGTAAAGAAGTTTTGGAGATTTTGGAACTTTATGCTGGTGTGTACGAGCAACTCCTCGCTGTTCCTGTTGTCCGTGGCACCAAGACGGAGAATGAGAAGTTTGCCGGGGGTTACTACACCACCACTGTGGAAGGATACATTCCCTCCAACGGTCGAGGCATCCAGGGAGCCACTTCTCACGCACTGGGACAGAACTTCAGTAAGATGTTCCACATCACAGTTGAGGATCCTCAGAACAAGGGTCAGCACGTCAATGTCTGGCAGAACTCTTGGGGTCTTTCAACTCGTGTCATTGGCGTGATGGTCATGGTTCATGGTGACAACAAGGGTCTCGTGTTGCCTCCCCGTATTGCTCAGCTTCAAGTCGTTTTCGTCCCAGTAGGCATCAACAAGAACACAAGCCCTGAAGATAAGAAGAAGCACGAGGATCAGATGGATGAGATGCGCGTTACTCTCAAGAAGGCCGGTGTGCGATCCGAGTCTGACTGGAGAGAAGGCTACACCCCGGCTTGGAAATTCAACGACTGGGAGATGAAGGGTGTACCGCTGCGTCTTGAGTTCGGACCCAAGGATGCCGCCAAAGAAGTCGTGTCGTATGCTCGACGTGACACTGGCGAGAAGGGCGAGGTCCCCATTGCAGACCTCGCCACCAAGATCCCTGAGCTTCTGGAGACTATCCAAGCGGATATGTACAAGAAAGCAGAAAATGCCTTCAGGGAACATCGCAAGGTGATTACCAAATGGGATGATGTACTTCCTTCTCTGGATGAGAAAAACCTTGTCCTCATTCCTTTCTGCCTCGACGGCAAGTGCGAAGACCGTGTTAAGGAGTTGACTACACGGGCTGACGATAATCGAGACGTGCCCGAAAACCAAAAGGTTCCCTCGATGGGAATGAAGAGTTTGTGCATTCCCTTCGAGCAGCCCCAAGTAAACGATTTGGTTCCTGGCGAGACTGCATGCTTGAACCCTGAATGCAAGGGCAAGGCTCAGAAATGGGTCATGTTTGGCAGAAGCTATTAAAGAGCAATGACAAAAAAGGGTTATTAAAAGCAAAAAAAAGGCAGAAACTTGGCAAAGGGCTCTTAGAGTATGTGAGTAGTAATAGGGATCGTGTACTTCGAGGGAAAGGGAAGAGCTTTTGTGGATACTCATGTCATTTTCAAAGGATCACTTGGCATGGCGATATTGGCATGGCGATATTCACTATATAGTAAGGGGTAGATGAATGAATTATGACTTGAACTCCCCCCCCGATAAGTCTATCCAGTTTTGTCTAAATATTCTCTTGGATAAGTCTCGCTTATTTACACGCCGTTGTTTATCTACCTAACACCATTCGAATTTCTGGTTATCGACCCATTCTACGCCGGAGACTGAGCCCTCACCGAACCATCTCAGGCTTGCAATGCATGAAATTTCGCGAACAACAAGCTCGCTCCTCAAATTAACCATGTGACGCGCCAACTTTTGCGTACGGTCGTCTGGATTCCACATGTCTATCTTGGGACAAAGCCACTCCCCCGCCTGGGTATGCGCGAGACCCATGATGGATTCAAAGGCGTTTGCTAGCTCGTCATCCGGGATGTCATCATCTTCAATCGCAAAATGAAGAATGTTCATGACGTTCTTGCCCGGGTCTTCCCTGCCTCCGGACACACTGGGGGACCACAGCATCCAAACGCGGGAACCTGGCAGCCCGGCAGGCGTGTACAAGGCACCGTGGATGGAGGGAACTTTCCCGAGAAGATGACCAGACAGGATGGCTTCTCTGGCGAAGTGCCATTCGTAGGTCGCCAGGTCTGGGAGGATAGCGACTCGAACCGTGTTCGGCGGAGCTGGCGGAGCGGCCAACTTGTCGCGCAGGACGCGCTCATCCAGCTCGGCGACCATGGGCAAGTTGTCCTTTGTGATGGGGGTTAGAGAACTGTCATGTTTGGTGGTGAATGGGCTCACGGGGAAAGTCAGATGAGTGCTCGGGAAGGACATCCACTGGTTTTGGGCGTAGAATGTCTTGCCAATGTCGGAGAAAAGAACGGAGAACTCTGCACTACCTTGCTCTCGGGACTGCTGGTGGGCGAGTCTGTCGCCGAGGAGAGACAGCATCTTGGAGCTGTAGCCCTTGCGGCGGTGGTGTTGAGAGGTGAAGACGGTGGCTACGCCGTGGGCGGTGACGTCGCGAACTGTGCCGGTTGTGTCTCTGACGATGGCTCTTTTGCGATATGTTTCCATGGAGGAGAGGATGGGTCGGGTGGCGGTGGTGCTGCTGCTGCTGTTTGTGTCTTGTGTGAGAATCCAGGTGGTTAGGCGGCTGTCGCGGGTGAGGCGGCAGGTCAGGAGTTGTTCTTCGCGGTCCACGTAAGCCTGGGGAGTATATATCGATCCCCAAAAGGGCTGGTGTCGCATCCATGTCTTGACTCGCTCATCCGGAGTAGCTCTGGCCAGGATGAGGGAGGGACTGTTGCTCGAGGCGCCGGGAAGAGCCATTGCTATTCCACTGCCACTGTCACTGTCACCGCACCGCTTTACCAGATGGACCACACACGTTGATCTCTAGACGAAGGTCAAAGGCGTGGTCCGTGTTGACGCGCGCTTCCTGAGCTTGGCACGCCCGAATCGTAGGCTATCGATGCAGGAATAAAGACTGTTCGGTGAGCCCATCAGATAGATGGATGCATGGCGTGGCGTGGCGTGGCGTGGCGTGGCAATGACACCCAGAGGCATGTATGGATGATGTGCCTGACTGTGAATGTGGAAAGCGAGCATGGAGACGTACGTATTCATGCTGAAAGCACCACAACCTGATCCTCGATGATATTAGTAAGCAGTTGATGACTGCAGCCAAAGACAAAAGTACTCGGTATGCTTCTTTATGTATGCTACGTTCTGCCGCCAGTGTTTGTACATTGTACATTGTATCAACCACCTTGTCACCGTCGCCCTAATTTAGCCCGTTTCCCCGAAAAGCTTGTTGGACAGCTTGTTGGACATTTACCCTGCAAGGCGCCCATCAAAGTGCCAAAGGAGACAAGCATAAGGCTGATGTGCGTTACCTTGCAAGAAAACGGGTAGCGAGGGGTGTGACATCAAGTCATCACCACATCCATCTCATCTGACTCCCTGGTCGCCCGCCTTTGTGTGTATGTAATCACCTTCATCTTGGCTTTTCATTGGCTCTGCCTCATGTCCTTCATGCACGCACACCCCGGCCCCCGCCTTTCCCACTGCCACACACCCCCTTTTCACCTCCTCTTCTTCTCACCTTTCTCCTTGCGTCTTGGGCCTCCTGGCTGATATCCCGCTCAGCTTTGACAGCAAGATTATCTACCCAGGGGTCCTAATTTAAGCATGTCCCACGCCACTGTGAAAAGGTCCCGACTGGAATGTTGCCGTGATGATGGCGGGTTTCCCTCTCTGTGGCTGGCTTAGCCTCCGGGCAATCTGGGCCACGCGCTGGGGTTTCACACACTTGCGCTTACAGGCTGACAACATGAGGCTCCTCCTCTTGCTCTCCAAAAAGCCAGGCAATAAAAGAAAAGGCGGCTCGGCATGGCCTTGATTCTGGGCCCACGGCTTCAACTACTTCCACTACTTCTAAACCACCATGTCCAACCGCCAACCGCCAACCGCCAACCGCCATCCGAACTCTGGATTCTCTTCTTGCAAAATTCATCACTACATATCTTTACAATTTCGTCATATTGTGACAAAATCGTCACTTGCAATGCTACACACTTCTCCCGCACAAGACCAACAACTACAACAGTACGATCCCCAAAAGTCACCAGCTATCAATCTCATCTGGCTTGTTGACACTGCATGCTGCTTAGGTGCCCAAGTCAAGAACCTCTGATGTCGGCCTCTCCTGTCACCAAGAGAAAGCGCGCAACACGTGCCAAGTATGCCAAAGTGCGGACGGGGTGTGTTACTTGTAAGTATCTCATTCACAGTCTTGCTCAACTTGCCTATTTGATCTGGTCATCTGGATCACAGGACCACGAGTTGTTAAAAAGAACGTGACACTAACGAGAATAATCACAGGCAAGTAAGCAAAAGATGAAGCGAGGTATGGGCAGAGACGTGATGGACATTGGACTGACATGTTTGAACACAGAAAGCGTCATGTTAAATGCGACGAGACAAAGCCTGCGTGCAAGAACTGTATCAAATGGGCTGGCTACTGTGGCGGCTACGACTGTGGCGGCTACGAGGCAATCCACAGCCATTCCAAGTCGACGAAAACAGATTCCTCCATGAGGAAACCTCTGATCGCGCTTCCCAGTCCGGACCTCGACATCACATCATCGCCTGAAGAGCTCGACATCGCTCCGCATGACTACTTTTGGCAGCTTCAGTCATCCGGAAGCCTGTCACCGCCTGCCTCCGTCGACTCCCAAAGCAGTCCGCACACATATCCAGGCTATGCACCTCGCGCCGTTGTGTCCCATTTCGCCATCACTCCACCCTGCACAGTCTTGGACGATCTGTTCTGGGAGTCCACGCTTCCACAGTTGGTACAAGAAAGCGCAGCCATACGCTGCGCCAATCTTGCCGCGCACACACTCATTTGTGCAAAGAGCCACGACTTCGCGTCCCTCGGAAAGGTCACGGGACGGGATTACTATGGTGAAGCCCTCATCTGCTACGGGCTAGCTCTATCAGAGACCAGAAAAGCCACATCGCAACAGACTGATCTCCGTGAAGCAGTAGTCTGCTGCATGTTTTTCGTCATCTTTGAAACCATCAACAGCGACAGAGAAGCTGCACAGGCCCACTTGAAAAGTGGCCAGAGATTGTTAAGCGAGCTCGGCGCCGAGGATTTTCATCTACACCTACGGAGTGCACTCCAGTATCTCGCGCAGCAGGCTTGCGAACATGACTTTGACGGCTTCAACGGCTTCGCTGGTGAGGCGCGAAGCCGAGTTTTGGATAGTCTCGTCTTTTGAGGTTTCATGTTGATGACCAGAGTCAACACTGCCCATGTCGATTTGCCTCTTCCTTGAGGGTTTCTATTCGTTGTTGGTTTAGCGTGGCATAGCGTCTGTAAAGGACTTCTTCTTCTTGTTGTCCGCCATAAGGCGATTGGGATGGGTAAAAAGTAACGGTGCGAAGGGTTTCACGTTGGAGGAAAATCCGAGGAAACTTTTGCCTTTGCGCGGGCAGGTCCCGACTCGGGGAGTATAAGACGACGTTGTTGATAGACGGTATTATTAACAGATGAAGATGGGAAATCCGTCATATGTAGATTTGTCTGACTGGGTCTTTTGTCTGCGACGGATTTTATTTTCTCTTTTTCATGGAACAGTGATGTCAACTACGGCATTGGAATTGCACCTTGACTCGTCCGTGTTCTTCCATTGTTGTGCGTCACGTAATTCGCTCAGTGGTGTTGCTGAGGCTGCTGTGGTGGTGGTCTGCGTGTGTGGTGGTGGTGGTGTCAGTGAAATGTAATGAGACTTGACCTATGAAGTTGGTTTCAAGGACAGGTCAATATTATACGACGTAGCATGTACATTGTATGTATGATATAGTGGTGGGTCAGTGGTGGGTCAGTGGTGGGTCAGTGGGGCCCGGCTGTCAATCTGGATTGGGCCAGACAAGGACGGACTTCACTTGCCCTCTTTACGCGGGGCAGGCGCGCAAAACACCACCACCACCCATCGCGACGTTTGCTGACATCCGGCTGGCGCATCGCACGTCTTGCCATGGCCCTACCTCTCCCCCCGGGACTGGTGTCCTCAGAGGTAGCTTTTCTCTGCGAAATGGAGCTCGTCACGGTTGTTCCGCGACAAAGATTAGAGTCCATTGATCTGCTCTCAGTACGAAAGACCCGCGCCAGCGGTCCTTCTCCGCCCTTGAACAAACCCTTCTTCTTCCCCCCCCCGGATAGCACAAATACTCAGCGTCCTCCTGGCTAATTCTCACTGAGAACGAATAGGGTCCAACGCCTCCACTACGACCCCCTCGAAGAAGCAATCTCCCCCTGTGGCTGGCGCTCCTGCTCAAGAAACAACGGCGCGCCAACATCGTCCCTCCGCCATGGCTGCATCCCGACTCACTTCGCGACGTGATCCACCACGAAACCAAGATCGATCCCAAGGGCTGGGCGCCGCCGCCACCACCCATCTCTCGAGCCGATTCCCGCGGAAACGCGAAACGAATCAACGATGCCCTTTCAGACAACGGAATCGTCTTGTCACCGCCTTTTCTGCCATCTTGTACGGCCGACTCCCCCTCTGGTGCGTTGCCGTACCACTGGTTCGAGCTGGCAGAGATGCTGCTCGCGCACGCGGGCGACGACATTGTCTCCTCGTCGGAAGTTCGCTCGCTCCTGAGGGATCTGCAGGAGGTGAGGGCCGCCAAGATGAGGAGCAGTACCACGCAGCTGGAGGGTGGTGTTGACGGCGTCATGAGCCTGAGAGGTGTTGGCGCAATGGAGCTGGCTGAGAGCAGGGCGTTTGTCACGGGCGTGGTGGAAGGGGTGCGGAAGATTGGTGCCAGTGGCGAGACCGTGAGGAGGGAGGAAGAGGAGAGGGCGGACGTGGATGATGAGCCGAGTGATGATGACATGGGAATATGAAACGAGGGGGGCCCACGAAAACGACTTCTCTCTTCTTTGCCCGCGACCTCAGCTTTCCTGGGCGGATGGCGAACTTCCTGGACTGAGCCGAGAGGGGAGTGTACGGGTGGGAGGTCCTCTCACAGATCTTGTGCTCGTGCGCCATGGTTTGAATTGGCCAATCACCAATTCTGGCATGTGCTGGGAGGCGTTCATGCGTGCTGCTCACAAGCGGAGGGACTCGGGGGATAGATATATGGCGGCTTAGGACTACCACCTGATGTCTGCGGAAACCTCGGGGTGGCTCTTTGGAGCCCGTGGGCTACACATTGATGGTGCCGACAGGGAATTTCTCACCAGTTCACATATTCCTAAATACCCGGTACCCATCTTATTCGATATCTTCTGTGGCGGAGGAAGTAACTCGGGATACTCCACTACTTGGCTTCTACAGACATATCCCTGTATCTGAAGGTATAGAGCTAATTTGCCAGACACATTGTTACAGGTAGAGGCCACTGCCGTAAATTCTAGCACTCAACAAGTCAAAAGTATAAAACGCCGGTTAGATGCTTTTCCCTGGATCCTGGACACCCTCCGACAACATTGCCCTTGAGGAAACGATGCCAAAACGCCGGTACAAACAATATGCAACATTCCCAAAAGAACACGCAAGGTCCTACGAAACAAGGCTGTGTCCTACATTGCCATGTGCCGTCACGGCCCTTGACCTCCGTGAGGTGGCTGCTGTGATTGTCCCCCCCAAGCCTGTTGACCATTTTGTTGCTGCATCTGACTCATCAACGCTGCCACAAAGGCAGGATTGACGAATGCGTTGGGAGAAGCAGCTTGGACTTGCCCTTGGGCAGGCCAACCTGGGGGAGGAGGAGGCGGTGGAAGAGGAGCAGCTTGGCCCTGGCCGGCTGGAGTCTGTGGCCAGCCGGGAAACTGAAAGCCGAAGCTAGACATGACGGGCGGAAGAGCAGCTTGCTGCACTATAGGCTGCGGCGCAGAACATGACTGAGAATTGCCTTGAGGCGGCAGAGAGTAACCATCTCTTGATGGCCCTCCTCCGTATCCGCCACGGCTACCCCCTCGGCCGGATCCTCTCCCACGACTCCCTCTTGCTCTTGCATCGCCACCACCTCGACCACCGCGCCTGAATCCAGCCCTTGGTGTTGGTTCAAGGGTCCCGCTGGAGACAGGTCCGCTTCCAAAACCGGGCGGTCGAGTGAGAGGCTTATATGGACCATCATCGTCGTCGTAGTTCAATCCGCCATCAACAGACACCTCTTGGCTCAAAGGGTGGGGGCCCTTGTTACTGCTTCCCGTGCCAGTTTCATTCTTGCTCTTCCATTTGTCTTTCTTTTTCTGCTTTATCGCCCTCTTGTACTCTGCTTCCTTTTCGTCATCTGAAAACTCCATCTCATCGTCGCCGACTTCTTCGTCGTGCAAGTTACTGGCGTCTGAGCCCTTGAGGTTCTTCAATGGTTCTGTGAAAACGTAGGATGCGTGGTCCACGGGGTAAAAGAGCTTAGTTCCAACCTCGAGGCGCAATTCCTTGATTTCATCCGCGGAGGTGAAGTAGACGGTGTACATGGGTTGCACAACCTTGCCGATAGTTTCTGCCACGGCACCAACGACTTTTCGTTCGGCAGTGCAGAGAACAGAACCGCTATCGAGGACTTGGTACTCTCCGGGGGTGATGGCCTTGACAAGAACAATGCTGTCGACAATATTCTCTATCGACCCGAGCTCCTCGATCTTCATCTCTTCTGTCAATTCGATTTCAGGCCTGGGTATAACATCTTGGGCAATTTCGTTCTTCGTTCGAAGTTGCGCTGCGCTGATGCCTTTGCCGCGGTCGCCTTCGTCGTCGGATCCCCCTTCAGCTTCCAGGAGAAGACGGGCCGTTTCCTCTACGCCCAGGAGCTCGTAGCCCTCGTTGTCAGAGTCGGAGGAGTCGGAGGAGGAATCGGAGCTGCTGGAGTTGGAGGAGGATTTATAAGGCGACGAGTCTATCTCCCACTCTGGATGCTCGCCTTGGTCGTTTTGAAGCTCGGGTTCGTCCGTGGGAGGCTGTGTCTGCTCTGGGGCATTGGTTTCAGTGTCCAGTCCACCGATGGCCGCTTCAAGGGCTCCGGTCAGTGATGGAGGACTCCCAGGTCCATCGACATTCATGGCATCGACATCTGGATTGCACTGAGAAGTGTCATCCGCGATAATGGGCCCTTCTACTTCGGAGGTCTTTTCGTGGGCGGCGGCATTTGACGGGACATTTACATCGCCCACACTGGCGGCGGCAGCAATGACATCAACAGGAAGGGGAGGAAGTGACTCGTTCGGTTTCGCTTGCCCCAGTCCGGGAATCTGGAAGCCGGACATTGTGAGGACGATATTTACGGAAGACCAGCTTCCTGTGAAGTCGGAGTAAGAAGAGAAAACTTTGACAGCTATGAGAGCTGTGAGAGCTGTGAGAGGGTTGCGCGCAACCGATAGAGTTTGTGTAGGAATGTTTCAATAAGTAAAGATGGGAATTTGATGTTACGAAGATGATGGCCGAGGAAGACCTTCAGTACAGATGATTTCTGAGGAAATATATCCAGAAGATCAAATCTTGCGACGTCGCGAAAACTGATATTTTTTTTCTTTCGACGAACAAAAATTCTTTTGCAACCAACTGACTGGATCGACCCTGCGACGGACGGTGGGGGGCCGGGGCCCATCGGCAGGTGGGTCGAGGGTGCTCCTTACTAGCGTTGTTCATCAGTGCTCAACTGCACTGCTCAGTGCTCACGGTGGCTGCGCGTGGGGCGGTTAGCACAAGCGAGCTCAGGGCAACTAAACGCGCATCCGTTAAAAGTAAATGCGCATCCGCCGCCTTTCCTAATTCATTATAAAAACCTACTTATATATCTTCCTACTAAACTTTACGTAGAAAATACATTCCTTATTTTTATAAAAGAGCATAGCTATATAAACTAGCCTTATGTCATGACTAGATTAGGGAGATATAAACAAAGTGAAGGCTAAGGTTCTTAGTTATAGCTAGAGAGCTACTACTTAGGGGTAGGTATATAAAGGTCTTAAACTCTAACCTCTTATATACCTTATAGGTAGTTCTTATCTAAATACCTTATTATATACATATAGCTATTTAATAACTACTTAGTTATTTATATAACCTAAGGCTTATCTAAGGGCTTTATTATATAACTATTTTATCCCTAACTCCCTAGCTTTTATACTTCTAATATACTACCCCTTAATATATAATTATTCTTAATTAAAAAAGAAGCTACTTAGCTAATATAAGTATACTATATATAGCTTATAATAGTGTTTAATATTACTAGTTATTTTATAAGTATATAGCTATTATATTTACTTAGAATAATAAAATAAAAGTTATAGGGTTTTAAGTAATTTTTTTTTACCCTTTAGCTTTAAATAGCTATATACTTACTACTTTATTACTTTTAATATATATACCTTTTGTTGGTTACACCAAGGTGCCTGCGCAGGTAGGATAATTCCGTAATATTGAAGTTAATAATAGATAGATAGCTAGCTAGGAAAGAGAGAGAAGAGAGGGAAGGTCTAGATAATAGAAAAGTAAGTGAAACCCGTAAGTAAGGCGGAAGAGGGGGTGGCGAATTAATGCAGCTAATCACATCGCGTGTATCGCGCCAGACCCACTATTAGTCTAGTCTTTAGCTATAATTAAGCTAATAAAGATCTAAAGGATTTAACACTAGTAGTCTCTCTTTTTATTTATGGCTAAAGGAGCCTAAAAACGTAATAAAAATCGAATTAAAGGAAAGTGTATATAAGTGAATCCCTTAATAGGAATCCGCTGCTCTAATTAGCCATTATAGTATTAGTTAATTAAATTAATCTGTTAGTCCTTGTTAAGGCTTCTATCCCCTAATATTATAGGTCTCTTTACCTATCCTTTAATATAAATTATTAATTTATTTAAATTAATTAGAGAGGAAAGAGATAAATTTAGCAATACCTTTATTATTACATCCGCCGGATTATTATTTCTATTAATTTACCTTACCTTATAAATCTTATGCCTTTTATATAATTAACGAAGAGCTATAATATTAATTATTAGTCTCTTCTCTTTTATTATTCCTAGCTTTATAAGGCATTTATATAACAAAAAGGAGTTAGTACAAAGGATTATAGGAATTTAAGGTATCTTTAATTAGTCTATGATCTAATAGAGAGTTGTGGAAATTGCATAGGTAATATCTACGCCTTAAACTATGCTATATAATTCAGAGGTAAGCGCGCTACATATAACTTGCTTGCTCTTTATTAAGCTATACGTAATAATATTGCCTTTTATAATAAAGGTATTATTATCTTGCATTATCTTGTTGCTAATTATAATAATATATCCAATCTATAAGCTTAAATCCTTGTTATTAGTAAGCAATCTATTTACAAATATAAAGAGCTTTGCTTCCTTAAGGGTTAAAGGTATATATTATAGTCCTTACTGCTAATTCTTAATTTGCTATTTAAGGCATTTATTAAGGCATGCAATATCATTAGCAAAGGGTTCTTAGTATTAAGCTATAATTAATAGATTATAGGAAGCTTCTAGTTAGTATATAGTTATAATGTAGCTTCCTTAGGCTTGTTATTTCACGTAATCTTGCTTTACTATTAGAGATTAAGGATTAACTTCCTTAATCTTCTAACTTTAGCCTTTTTAAGTTAAAATTAATAAGTTATTAGCATTCTAGGTTAAGATATAGCTATTAAAAATAAGGGGATTCCTAGTGGTTAATTACTACTTTTCCTTAGTAGTAAACTTAGCCCTCTAGAGCTCTTTCTCTTCTTTTTAGAAAAAGTTATTATCACTTAGGCCTAATGTATCATTAGTTTGCATTCCTATAATACTAAAGAGGTTCTTATTATTTAGCGCTATAATTAACAAGTAGGGATTATAGGTTAAAGTTATTATGTTAAGGTTATCTCTGTGATAATTAAAGTACATAGCTTACTAGTAAGTTCTAGCCTCTATGATCCTGTAAAGAGATTTAATTAATTTAATTATAGTTCCTTCTAGAAAGAGGTATATAATCTATTTTAGTAATCTTATGATAATTAGTCTTATTAGCATTATATATAATTAAGTGTATGCTTATATAATATCGCGAATCTAAAGGTAAATGCCTCTTCTTCTTAATAATAGAGCAATAGCTATAATGAGTTATTAGCTTGCTTATTGTATTATTAGTAATTACGTTAAGATAAATTCCTTTCCCTTATTATTATAGCCTTACATAATAAGGCAAGATTTCTTATATAGTAAGGCTATTCCCTTGCCTTTAATCTCTCTAACTATATAAGAATTAAAGATTCTGTGGCCTCCGTGCCTTACTAGGTTATATTTAATAAATTTAAAGATATTACAAGCTTACAGGGCATTAATCTTAGCTTAATTAGACTACTTAAAGGGTTTTCCTAGGGTTATAATCTTCCCTTCTTAGTAAAGTTAAAGAGCAAGGTTCTAATTAGCTTTTTCTTTTACTATAAGGAACGCTATACTTAGTATCCCTTTAGCTATAACCTCTTAAATAAAGGCCTTATCTTAGTCTTTATTAACAAGCACGTAGAGTTTAATTAGGCTAATATTCTTTTTAGGATTATAAGTTTTACCTCTCCTTACTTTTATTCCTTTAGGGTAAGGTAATAAGTCTTTAACTTACTAGCTTCCCCTTAGGGTTACCTAGGCATTATAGGCCTTTTCTATTAGCTCCTCTATGCCTATAAATTAGACTATAAGGGCTTTTCTTAGCTTTCCTTACTTTCTTTTTAGTAATACTTATAGTTCTTCTTCTTCTTCTATTACTAATTCTTTTTTAGTAGTAGTAAGTAATAGTATTATTATAGCCTCCTTTATATCTTAAGGCTTTATCTCCTACTACTCTAGCCTCTCTATAATATATAAGTCTTTATAGTAAGGCTTTATTACTATAAAGCGGAATTTCGCTAGGCTATAAGGTATATTAACTATATAAGTCTCCCTATTAGTGGTAATTAGCTTATAAGGGCTATACTAGCTACCCTTCTCTTTTCACATATGTATATTAGCCTATAGAGGCAGCTAATATATAGGTACTATATTAGGACTATTTTAGGCTCTAAGGGTATTATAAACCTACTATAAAGCTATGTAGTAGCAAACCTTATTAGTAACCTTCTAAATTACTTTAGCGCGTTAAATAATAAAGACACTAGGCAGTGACTTATTTATTATCTATAGGTAAGCTCTAAAGACTAGTAAGGTTAGTATAATTCCTTTAGGGCCTGTAGAATTATTAATAGCCTTAATAGCTATTTAGAGGCGCTATTCTAGCATTAGTTCCACGCTAATTAAGTTAGTAATAATATTATAAGCCTAGCGTAAGGGTCTATAATATCTTTTAACCTTTCTAATACTATTATAAGCTTTAATTAGTATCTTATTAGTCTTAATTAACATTAATTAAGCGTAATATTTAAATTTAGCGGAAGCGAAGTTATTGCTAGCATCGTGGACTATCTATTCCGGAGGTCCTAGATAGGTATTAATCTAGCACTCTCGGATAGCATCCTAGATATCTTAAGCTTTCTGCTTTTTTAGATTAAGGAATTAGGCTACTTAGAATAAAGTTGCTAAATTAACGATGTGAAGCACTAGTTAACTATTAATTTACACGATATTAATAATAATCTTATAGTTAAATTTATAGTTATCTTTGATTATAAATTTAAATTAACTAGGGGCCTTGCTATGCATCTGGCAATAGTGGCAGACTTTAGTTAACTTCTTAATTACCTAGCATTTAACTTTATAACTAGCTTATTAAAGGACCTTTATAAGTTATTAAACAGAAAGGTAACTAAGCTAATAATGTAATTAATGAATATCTCCCTCTAAGAGATAGAAAGTAACTATTTCTTTCGCCTCTAGTAACCACTAAGGATAACCCTATTATTATACTATAGGCATAGTCTTATTGCCTTAAATAAGTATATTTATAAGGTTATTAATCTTAACCTATATCTTATTTATATTAGTAATTAAGAAAAGAAAGGGAGTAGCTATGTTAAGGATATAGAATTTAAGCTCTCTAAGTTCCGTAGGTACATAGATAATGCCTTTTATAACTGCTAATCTAGCACTAAATATAATAATTTAAGGTTCATAGGGGATTACCTTTAATAAAGGTATTAATCTTAGTAAAGCTTTTACCTATGCCTCTCCTACACTTAATTTTCCTACGGCGCTAGTATTAGGTATAATACCTCTAAAGACTTCTTTAGAATAGCGTTCTTTAGAGATATAGTAAAATAAGCCTTTATTACACTCTTATAGCTTATAGAGCTTTTGCTTAAGGAATGCGTGTTAAAAGGCTTGATTATTTAGGGTTATAAGGATATTAATATTAGTAATATTATGGTTAGTTTATTATCTAGAGCAGAAGAATTATGTAATGCTTAGATATGCTATTAATAGTAGCTTCTCTACCTTATTATTATTATTATCTTAGGCCTTTATATAAGCTGCAAGATATAGTTCCTAATTCTAACTAGAGTTATTATTAGGTTTATTATGATCTTACCCTTTATAGGAGGTAAGGAATACCTAAAATCCCTTCTCTATAGGGGTTATATAATATATTTTACTAGCCTACTAGTAGTCCTTCTCTTTCTAACATTCTTTAGTAAAGTAATTAGAGAACTAGTAGCTGCTCTTACTACATATAAAGCAACGCTTAGGGCTTAGCCTAGGGCTTTTTCTATAATAGCCTCCTCCGCTATAGGATTATTATCTATACTAATAATTAGTAAATATAGCCTTAGGAGGGTTTCCTTATTAGTACTAAAGGTACTAAGAGGTTTTCTTATTTAATTTCACAATAGTAATTACTTTACGAAAGTCTTTAGTAAGACTTTTAAAGCCTAGGGAGTGTATGTATTTAACTATCTAATATTTAGGTACACTAGCTATAGTATTTAATGCCTGCTTGTAAAGCTTAGTATTTACTATATTAGAAAGGTATAGCCCTCTGTGAATCTTCTTAAGGTTTAATAACGTAATCTTAAGGCACTTAAGTTTGCTTTTATTAGGGTTCTTATTAATTATATTCTTTAATATTATACTACTCCACTTATAATAATAGAATTATTAGTTACTTTCTATTTTAAAGCGTTAACAAATGTAAGCAATTATCTCTTTATAGGAGTAGTTATTCCTAAAGAGGTAATTAAGGTAATACTATTTAGCATTACCTATTAATATAATAGAA
Organism: Epichloe typhina subsp. poae; assembly: GCA_030389615.1. Taxonomy (NCBI): domain Eukaryota; kingdom Fungi; phylum Ascomycota; class Sordariomycetes; order Hypocreales; family Clavicipitaceae; genus Epichloe; species Epichloe typhina. The sequence continues at coordinate 2,057,542 of CP098316.1, read as the reverse complement.
AAGGCCTTCTAATAATACGTTTAAGGGAGGTTAATCCTATTACACTTGTTCTTAAAGAGCGTAATCTTTAGCATTAGGAAGTCATATAGCTTCCTACTATAGTAGTTACTATCCTTGTATATTTTTGTAAGCTCCAAGATCTTCTTTGTAATCTAATCTTTAGAGGGGAATTACTATAAAGGCATAATTTGTTATGAATAACGGTCTATAGGTCGTTGTAGATAATGGTTATTAGGATGAAGCGATTGATTTGATTAGGATTGTTATAAGGGCTCTTAGGGAGGTTTAGGGAGGAATTATCTAGGCTAAGGAAGGTGGATTTCTAGGGTAAGTAATTAGGTTTAGGGCTAAGGCTCTAGGGGTTTAGAAGATCATGATTTTTCCTATAACTAAAGAGGCATTAAGGTTTAGTAAAGTACCTCTTTAAGAGATACTAGGATTAAATATCCTAGGCCTTATTTAACAAGAACGCTATAATCTTATAAGGAATTATGTAACTCTCTAATAATATCCTTATTTGCTCTTTTAAAGGTATCTTTAGACTAGCCTTTAAAGTCTTCTTAGAATAACTCCTAGAGTCATTATCTCTCTAGCCTTAATGCTTACTAAGGTTAATAAACCTTACAATCTAGTTGTTAAGTTTAGGTTATGTAATAGTCTCTAGGTCTAGTTTAACAGGCTCTTTCTAGTCTTTTATAAGGTTATTCGTAAGCTATTATAGACGTGCTAGTAGTTCACTCTCTTATAGTCTTTTAAGAGGAATTATTTAAGCCTTACTATTACTAGCAGTAGCCCTTTCTCTTATGGAAGGTCTAGATTCTAATTCTACTATCTTGTAATATCTAGGCTATAAAAGAAAGTCTAAGGTATTGTTCTTTTACTACTAATTAAGCTTATGTGTTTACCCGTTGCTAGGGTCTTCTTTTGTACTTTAGGAGTGTTATTACTTTAATAAAGTTAGGAAATTGCGAAAATATAGAAAATTATAAAGAGAGGAAAAACAGTGGAAAAAGTAGCAAAAGTAGTAACAAGAATAAATTAAATTAGGGTTTAATAAAGCAACAGAAGTGCTAAAAGTAACTAGAAAAGCACTAGTAAAAATAACATAGAAGTAATAGAATTACTACTTCCTATTTTATATAAAAAGAGGGAAGGAAATAATCTCTTTTGCTAATAAGCATAGGGCAAATAATACTAAGAGTAAAGGGGGTAAGAAACAAGTAGTAAATGCTTATAAAGAGAGATTAAAGGTCTATTAGAAGAAGGTAATATATTAAGAGAAGTTATATGTGATTTAGCTAGCTTAGCTAAGGTTATTTAACGTTAGGTTTGAAATAAATGCCTTGCGGCAATAGATTTAGTTAGTTAGTTAGTTTTCTTATAATAAATAATAAAATTAATAATTAATAATAATATCCTAGATAGATATAATAAAGTTATATCCTATAAGCCTAAGGGTTAATAAATTAATTCCTTAGAAGCCTAATAAGCCTATAACTAGGATTCTAGTCTCTTCCTTTAGCATACTTATGTAGTCATGCCTCTTTACCGTAATAACTATTAATCTAGTGTTATAAGAGGTAGTGGCTATAGTGTCTATAGAAATATCTCTTCTTATAATACCTAACTTATCTATAGTTATAAAGTTAACTACTAATTAGTGTTAGTTACACTAAGGTGCCTGCGCAGGTAGGATAATTCCGTAATATTAAAGTTAATAATAGATAGATAGCTAGCTAGGAAAGAGAGAGAAGAGAGGGAAGGTCTAGATAATAGAAAAGTAGGTAAAACCTATAAGTAAGGTAGAAGAGAGGGTAGCGAATTAATGCAGCTAATCACATTGCGTGTATTACGCCAGACCCACTATTAGTCCGGTCTTTGGCCACGATTAAGCCGATGAAGATCCGAAGGATCCAACACCTTTACTTAATAGGTTATTAATACTAAGTAAGTAAACTACTTATATTAGATTTTATAATTAATTTTAATAAATATGGTATTATATACTATTTAAAATAAATAAGCTTTTATTTAATATTAGGGATATTATATTATTTTTACTAGGAGTTTATAGCTAGTATATATATTTACTAGTAATAGCTATAACTATAAATATTATAATTTCTAGATTAGCTATATATAATATATAAATTACTTAGGGGTCTAAGGCTAATATAAAAGAGGCTTACTTTTCCTTACTTTTATATATTCTTTTTCTTTATATTTTTCTTTAATATTATAAGTTACCTTTACTTATAGCCTAGTAGCTTTATAATTACTATTATAGTAATTACTAATATCTTATAGTATTATTTTATTATCTATATTTAATTTTACTTAAACACTTAATCTCTTTTAAACACTAGAATATTAATTACTTTATCTTTTATACTTATATTTCTATAGTATATTATTACTAACTTACTAATAATAAATTATATTTAAGCACTATAGTACTTCTATTTTATTAGATTCTCTAATAACTAAGAAAACCCCTTAAATATTTCCTTAAAAATCTCCTAAGAAGTAAATAGCTTTAAAAATTTAATATAAGTATAATATCTTTAATCCCTAGTATATACTTTACTAACTTATAGCTAGTAATACTAGTAGTATAAAAATTCCTAATATATACTATATATAGTAAGTAATAATATAAGCTATTACCCTTAAAGATAGTAATAGTATTATTTTATAGTATATTACTAAAGGTAAATTTACTTTAACTAAGTATACTAACTCCTTAAGTATAACTTTACTATTACCTTACTATATACTATTACTAACTTATATAAGTAACTTAATAAAATATATTTATTATATATAAAATAATAAAGACTATTTAAAAATATATTTTCCTTTTTTATATTACTTATACTTATACTAATATATTACTAGTACTTTACTTACTTTATAAAATTATACTAAGCACTCTTTAAGTATATTAATAGTTATATTATCTTTAATAATAATCCTTACTTTCTTAATAATATATATACATATTTATTTTTATAACTTAGGTTACTACTAATATATTACTAGCGCTTAATATATATAAAATATAAACTTTATAATATACTTTTATTTATAAAAATACTAATAAGTATAGCTAGGCTAAATAAGTAAGGCTAACTATAAAGATTATATAAAAGGCTAATACTAATAAAAGAATTACTATATTACTACTAAGTAATACTATTAATTTAAAAGTCTAGATTAATATCTTTAATAGCTTATACTTTATTATATAAAACCTTCCCTTAGTAAGTTTCTTAATATTCTTACTTATAGCCTTACTAACTTACTAATAGCTTACTATATATATACTTATACTTCTTACTTATATTAAGCTATTAGACCTTCTAGGTAAGCTTTATATATATATATATAAAAAGGGGATTTTTTTAATAATAAGAATAAATCCTTTACCTAAGGCCTTATTACTAACCTAGTACCTAGGAATAAAAATAATAATACTAGGGGGCTAGGGCCTAATATAAATATAAGGTAAATAGTGCTAGGTAGCTATAAGGTAAATTATTTAAGAAATTATCTAGTTTTTTTTTATATATTACTATTACTATCTAATCTTTACTAAATATACCTTTATATTTATAAACTAGCTACTTAGTTACTACTTATAATTATTAATAATATTTATTATAATAAAATCTTTTCTCTTAACTTATAAATTCTTTAAAGTATTATAGCCTTTTTATTTAACTAGGTATTTCTAATATCTCTTATTATAATAATATAAGATAATTTTTTTAACCTTAAACTCCTATTTATTATTTATTATTTATAATATTATATCTTATAATAAGAATATATTTTCTATACTAGTTAAGTCCCTTATAAATAGTTTAAGGTTAGTAATATAAAAATATTATATAGCTATATACTAAGTAGTAGCTTTAATTAGTATACTAATCTATAAGTTTTAATTACTTTTTTAACTTTATAAAGGCCTAGGTACTTTATACTTAGCTTCTTACTAGGTTACTATAAGTTAATATTCTTTATAAATAATAAAATATAGTTACTTACTTTAAACTTTATTAAAGTTTACTTCTTATTATAGTACTTTATATACTAAGTCTATAAGTTACTTAGAAGCTACTTAATTATTATATATTTATCTCTTAGTATAATTACTTAAGTCTTTACCTAGTTATTTACTACTAGAATATCTATAACTACTTACTATAAGCCTTTAAGGTTATAACCTTATAGTGCCTTTACTAGGGTATAGCTATAAGTTAAGTAAATACTTATATTATATATAAACTATACTATTAATAAGTTATTTACCTAGTTAGTCTAATTAAAGTAAGTAAAAGCTCTTAAATAATGCTTTAAAACTTAGTTTAAATATTTTATTTACTTATTTATTTATAAGTAAAATATAATACTTAATTACTACTTAGTAGTAATAAGGTAATAAAAAGTTATTTAAAACCTAATAATAAATATTAAACTATAGTTTATAATAATACCTTTTAGGGTATTATAGTCTATAAAAATATATTTTAGAAATATAGTAGCTAACTTATTACTAGTTAGTTATATTAAAATAAGGATATAAATACTATATTTTATAAAATAGTTTATAATAACTAAGATTATATTATAAGTCTAATTTATATCTCTTATAGGTAGTAGCCTTATAATAAAATCTATTAATAATTCTTAAAAAAGCTAATTAAGCACTAGTAGTATTACTAGCTTACTATAAGGTTTATAGTACCTTAGCTTTAAAGTCTAATAGCTTATATAAGTCTATATATATAACTTAGTATCTTTCTTTATTAATAGCTAGTAATACTAATTTATAATATAATAAAGGGTTTTACTAACTCCCTAGTATCTTACTACTAGGTTATTATAAGTAAGTAGTAAAATTTCCTTTTTATACTAGCTAGAATAAAAACTTAATTCTTAAATATTAATAGCTTAGAGGGCCTAATAAACTATATTTATAATACTTCTAGGTTATTACTCTTAAGTAACTTTCTATAACCTATAGTAAAGTTATTACCTTACTATACTTAAAATAATATAATCTAAATTAAAGCCTCTAATTCTATATATATAAAATAAGCATTATATATAAACTTAGAAGAGATTTACTAGACTACTTATATTCTTACTATAACACTACTATAAGTAACTAGCTTATAGTATACTTATAGACTTATAAATAAATTATAAATAAGTAATATTTTAAAGGGGTGCTTATATTACTTACTAGCTACTAACCTAGCTAGACTCCTAACCTATAAGCTTACTAGACTTATAGAAATATTAATAAATATAAATAAGGTATAACCTTACTACTTAGAATTAATAGACCTAGTTTATATATTACTACTAGGCTTTGCTAGACTATTAGGTTTCTTAATAATATAATTAAGTTATAACTTCTTAAAACCCTAGAGGCTAGTAAGGCTATTATAATATCTTTATAATAAAATATTAGCTATGCTGTGAGAACAAAGGGATAGCTAGGCAAGAGGTATAGGGGCACTTATATATTAACTAAAGCTTGCTAGGTCTAAGTGTGTTATGCGTGTGAGTTACTAGCTTATAGCTAGTAGCTTACTAGTATTACATAAACCTAGCCCTAGGGTATAGTATGCCTGCCTAGTAATACGCTAGCGTATAGGTATTATAAGTAAGGCCTTATAATTACCCCCTTATTTTTAGCTAGGCTTCTAAATAGCTCTTGCTAGCTAGTGTATAGCTATTTGCTAAGTAATAGCTATTATTACGTGCTAGCTCTGCACGTTGTTAGGTCAAATCCGTCAAAGGGGCCAACGGATTTAACAGGTCGTAAGTTATACTAAGTTCACTTATAAAAGCTACTATTAGGTGTAAGTTATAATATAAGAAGTAAGTTAATTTCTCTATCTAAAGGGCTAAATCTATCCTTATTACTATTACTTATAGCTAAGCATATCCTACTATATAATAAGTGCTAGGCGCGCCTTAGAAGACAACTATCCTAGTTATAACTAGCTAAAACATAACCTAATTTAACCTCTATACTAAATTAGATAATCATTCCCTAGCTATTAAAGTTAAAATAAAAGAAAAGAAAGTAAGTTCTATATATCTATAGCTAAATTTATAACTACTATAATCCTTTAATAGTATTAATTTAAATCATTATATTAAATAATAAATTCCTAATTTTATATTACTAAATTACTCTTTCTTTCCTTTACTTACTAAATTCCTTTGCCTTAATATTTATTTTACCTTTTATAATTATATCTAATTACTTTATATTATTAAAATAAAAACACTCTTTCTTTATACCTATATTTACTAAGTTAATCTATTAGTTTAGTAAATTTATAAAAACAAAACTTTTTACCTTAAATCTTTACTAAATTAATCTAATAGTCTAGTAAATTTATTTCCTATAGTTACTTCTTTATTTACTAGCTTATTAACTTATATACATAGCATTACTAGATATAAAGCTACTTAAGTAGCTTTTAGCTTTAGTTCTAACTTTTCTACTAGTCTTAGCTTTTTACTTAGTATTTCTAGTATTAGAGTGTTATCTTACCCTTGCTTATTTACTAATTTAGTTTTCTTATTAGTAGTTCCTAGTATTTATAACTTTTTATATAGTATTTCTAGCGCTAAAGTGTTCTTTTATAATTATATATTAGCTAATTTAGTCTATTTATATTCCGCTAGACTTAATACTACTAGAGTTACTTTTATAGTAGCTAATTTTGCTATTTTTATATTTTCCTTAAGCTTCTTTTACTTAAGTAAAAGTTTATTAATAAATATTACTTAGAGATTAATTCTTTTATATAGTTCTATTACTATAGCTACTAATTTTACTATCTTCTCCTTATATTCTTTTCTATTAATTATATTACGCTTTAAATTATTAATTTAGTTATTAACTTCCTTTAGTACTTTACCTAATTCTAAGCTCTAAATTTATTTCTTTTAATCCTTAAGTATCTCTAAAACTTATAGAAATTTTTTCTATACTAACTTTACCTTATCCTTTACTACTTCTATTAGCTTTATTACCTTAGTTTTACATTTATTAGCGTATTTATTTATATCTTTTATAAGGCTTTTTACCTTATTAAATTTAATTTCTATCTTATTAGTTTAATTAATTAAATTATAAATTTTACTTATTTTATACTCCTTATTCCTTTCTTTATTCTATTAGAGTTTAGCTAATTTAATTATTACTAGTGTTTTCCTTATTATAATATAAAGTAAATTTATTCTTCTAATACTAGTAAGCCCTCCTATAATTATACTATTTATACCTTTATATTTATCTATAAATCTTAAAGCTAGTAAGTTAGCTTATAATAGTAGTAATACTATGCTATTATAAGTAATGTATTAGTAGCTATATTTAACTATTACACTATTATAATAAGCTACTACTACTATTTTTACCTAATTTTTTACTTATCTAGTTACTTTACACTTTATTAGATTTACTATTACTTAATACGCTAGTTTCCTAGCTTATTATACTACTTATTACTATATACTTAAAGTAACCTATTATTTATTAAAGATAGTAAAGATTTAAATTACTATGTTTTACTATAATATAAAGTAAGTATCCCTTAAATTTACTTCTAAACTATTAGCTACTATAGTAATACTATTTAAGGTAAATTTATAAGTATATACCTATATTATATAATAAATATCCTATATATTTACCTTATAGCTTACTATAGTATGCCTAAAACTACTAAAATTAATTAATTTAATACTTCTTTCTTTATAGTTTATATTAAACTTCTTTATTACCCTTTTATATACTACTAATCTAATCTTTAGTATTAGTAAGTAACTCTCTAATCTTAATTCTAGTTTTCTAAATCTAGTAAATAGTAATTAAAAATTAAGTTTTCTAATTTACTCCTATACTTATAATAGCCTAATAAGATATTTAGTAAGTATATTATTAATTTTGTCTTTAAATTTAGTTTTAGTATCCCTTTTCTCTTCTTTAAACCCTATAAAGTTAGATTCTTTATTACTACTAGGGCTTGTTTTAGGTTTAGATTCTTTATTATTATTAGGGCTAGTTTTAGGTTTAGATTCTTTGTTATTATTAGGGTTAGCCTTAAATTTAGCGTTATTATTACCTAATTAAGTAAGATTAATTCTCTACGTATTATTGCTACTTTTATTACTATCCTAGTGTTTAACTTCCTCTTTACTAATATTCTTTTCTTTTATAGTATAACTAGATTTATTATTCTTTTAAGCTACTTTACCTAAACCTTACTAGGCTTATCTCTAAAGCTAGTTATAATTATCTTATATTAATTATTATATTACCTAATTATATTCCTATCTTTTTACCTCTAAATCTAGCACTATATCTATATAATCTCTACTACTATTACCTTTTCTATCTGTGTTTTATAATACTAGTGTTATGAACTGGCCTTATAGCTACTGCGTATAAGCGTTCAGAATGAGAATATTATTCTTACAGAAGAAGAAAGAAATTACACTAGTAGTTATATAGCATCTGGATATATAGTCCCTTATACATAGTTTATGTATAGTCTATGTAAAGCCCTAACCTAGCTATATAAAGTATATATACTTTCTAAAGCTAGACTTAACCTAAGCTTATAGCTTAAGTCTATAATATACCCCCTTACTTACCCCCCTTTTTTTCTTTTACTAAAAAGTAAGTATATATTAAATATAAACCCTTATTATATAGCCCCCTAAAAAAACATATAGATAGCCTAGTAAGGCTAGTAGGTTACCTAGTAAGGTTATATTTTTATTATATAAGTCTAAAAAGTTTTTAGTATAAGGCTACCTTACCTTACTCTAGCTTTACCCCTAAAAACACTAGTTACTTATTTTATAGCCCCTTACTACTAGCTATTTCCTTACCTTATCTAGCCTCTTACCTTTACCTTAATCTTATATTCTATCCCTTATTTACTAAATTTAAGCTTTACTTTAAATAACCCTCTTATTAGTAATTATCTAACCCCTTATTATATAATATACTACCCTTACTTACTCCTAGCTATTATTTATAAATATAAAAACCTATGCCTTGCCTTAATTAAAGCCTAACTAATTTATTCTAAAATATAAATATCCTATCTCTCCTTCTTTAAATTTATACTTTTCTCTCTTTATATTATTATAAATTCTTCTTTTTATATCCTTCTTATCTTTATTTATTAATTTATTTATAATTATATAGCCCCTTTCCTATATTTAGTTTACTTTTTATTATAAGTAATATTATTATTACTACTAACTAACTTACTTTTAGTATACCCCCTCCTCTTTTTTACCCTCTTTTACTTTACCTAAAGGTACTTACCTTAGTAAGTATATTTTAGAAGAAGACTTTAGTAATAAGGCCTTTTCTAATAGTAAGAAGTATAATTTCCTATATAATCCTTATATAAATAATCTCTAGAATAAGGGTAAATATATTTATACCCTAGGGCTAAACTAGGCTTATACCTTATACTATACTATATATTATATATATATCTAGGAGATATACTTATATAGCACTAACCTAAAACTTTATTATACCTTTAAATATCTTAAGACCCTTTTAGCTATAAGTAAAGCTATTAAGGCTTTAGCTATACTATAGTCTACTAATAATAAGGGTTAATATACTACTTTTATAAAAATTTTTATTTACTATTATAAATATTTTAATAATATGCTTACTATAGCCTAAATTAATCTAGCTAAGGCCTAGCCCTAGCTTCTTCCCTTATAAGTATAGCCTATGCCTAAGGTGCCTCTAAGGTATAATAACTAATACTTACCTAAATAATGCTTACTTACTAAGGTTATAATAACCTAGCTACTAAATTCTTTTATAGTATAAGAACTATAAATAATAACTTAGCTTAGTTTATCTTTACCTAGGAGGTAGGTAATGCTTAAGTTTAATAAATAGCTAAAACTATTATAAAGCTAGCTTACACTATTACTAAGACTTACTAATAATATAATAATAATAATAACACCCCCTCTCTTTCCTAATTACTTTATACTATAGTAAAATCTTAGTGCTAGAGTGCGCACGCACTAGATATAAGCTAGGTGCCTTAATTTTTTATAGCTAAATTAAAACATACTCTTTTAGGGCTATTATTTATTTATATATCTCCTTATTATAATTTAAATTAGTTAAGTGCCTCTATATATATTATGCTTTTTAATGGTTTCTATGTTAGCTATATATAGCCTTTTTATTTAACTAAGATATTCTAATTTAAACCCTTACCTAGCGTGTTTTTAGCTATAAGGATTTCCTTTACCTAATACTTTATAAGATTATTATTAGTATTTATTATAATAAGTTCTACTAGTAGATGTTTATTAGCTAGTCTTTAGCTTAGTAATAGGTTATTTACTACACACTAGACTAGGTTAATATAAAAGATAGGATGTAGTCCCCTTAGGATATTTAATTTAACTATTAAAGGCATAGGAACCTTAAGTACCTTATATTTAGCTATAACCTAATCTAACTTCTTATAGGGATAGTTTATTTTAATATTATAAAGACTAAGCTATACATAGTCCCTAACCTAGAATTATTTCACTAGCTTATAACTACTATTTGTATTCTCCTGCTATTATTACTAGATAAAGGCTATTATAGCTTATATTAAATCTATGCTATTCTTTAAATATTATAGAAAGGCTTAAGCCCTTCCCTTTACTAATATAGTAAACTACCCTATAGGGGATAGATCCTAAATTATAGCTATATTAAACCTATGAAGTGCTATGTTTATGCTTATCCTAGTTACTAATAAATCCCTGTTATTTAACGCTAATTAGCAAGCTAGTAAGTAATCTAGCTATTTAAACTAGGAGAAAGATAGTATTATATATAGTATAGCCTATACTTCCTAGTTAGCCCTTTCTATACCACTATCTATCTAAGGGTAATATATAGTAAAAAGCAATTATTATATACTAACTTTACTACAAAGCTTAGTCTAGAAATTACTAAGCTAATCTAACCTATAGTCTGTGATAATTTATATAGGGAACCTATAAAACCACTACTAGTAATATTTAAATTATTTTATATAAGCCCTAGCTTTTATTAATATTATTACCTCTAACTAAATATACTTTAATAGATAATTAGTAATAACTATAAGAAACCATAGCTAATCCTATGTTTTTACTAGTAGGTTTATTATAAAGTTAATAGATATTTATAACTAGTACTTATTAGGTAGTAGAATTAGCTTTAATAAGCCTTATTATAGTTACTAGCTCTTTTACCCTTTTATAGTAGTAGTAGTTCTATATAAATTAGGCTATATCCTGTAATATACTATTCTAATAGAAGTCCCTTTAAAGCGCCTTAAAGGTTATATTCTAGCCTAGGTAGCCTAATAAGGGTAAGTTATAGACACGCTATATTAATATTATAGTTAGTAACTCCTACTTAGGAACCTATATTTATCCTTAAAATTATAGCGCCCCTTTTACACTAATCTAATAGTCTATAATCTATTCTCTAGTATTAGTAGTGTCTAGGAACTTCCTAGCCCTTACTACTACTATATTAACCTATAACCTATAAGCTTTATTCTAAGCTAAAGACTAATTCTATAGAGACTAAAGGTACTTATTTATAAATATAAATATACTAGTAAGTAAAGTCCTTATTATAGTTAGGTTATTATTAAGGCTACCCCTATTTATTACTATAATAGGCTTAAGGTATATACATAGCTATCCCCCTTAAAGAAGAATTTTATAAGGCTTATTACTAACTAAATAATTAGTGCCTTTACCCTTTCTATTTCTAGCCTATTAGGATAGTATTATAATAATATATTTAGTTATTTCGCTTAAGTACTTAGTCTATAATATAAATAGAAATTAAATAGTACTAGAGTCTTTGCTTACTATACCTAACGTTCTAATATCTCCCTTAGTGCTATAAAGTACTTAAGGTTCTTATAGTCTATTAGTATTATAAATAGTTTACTTATGCTTTATAGCTTTATTAACTATACCTTAAGATAGGAGATAATTACTAGTAGCTTCTTATTATAGATTATATAATTCCGCTAAGTAGCTTATAATTAAGCTAAATAGTAGGCTACTAAATATAAAATACTATTATTACTAAACTAAGAGAGATACCCCCCTAAAGCTATTCCTAAGTAATTTACCTTTACTAAAGTGTCTCTTTTAGAATCTTACTAAGCTAGGATTAAGTATAATATAAAAGCTAACTTTAATGCCTTAAAAGCCTTATTATACTTCTCTAACTAGTAAAATAAGGCTCTCTTCTTTATTAAGTTAATAAGGGGGCCTACTATATCTAAGAAATTTAGTATAAAATTATAATAGAAGTTAGTAAAACTAAGAAAGCTATAAATGCCCTAGACCTTAGTTAGTGCCTCCTAATCCTAAATCACTATAATCTTCTCCCTATCTAAATAAATAGCCTTCCTTACCTAAATAATAAACCTAAGGTACTTAACCTCTTTAGTTATAAAAATATACTTTTTAATATCTAGGTTTAGACTAGCTTATTATAGTCTAAATAGCATGCTATAGACTTTCTATATATAATCCTTCTATAATCTGCCTAAGTATATAAGTATATTATTAAGATATATAGTAATATAATTACTAAGAATACTACTTAATACGCTATTAATATACCTCTAGAAAGTTACTAGTGCGCCCGCTAACCTAAAGGGGTACACTAGCTATTTAAATAAGCTAAACCTTATCTAAAATATAGTTTAGTATTCCTTACCCTTAGTAATATATATATAGTAAAACACTAATTATATATCTAGCTTTATAAACCACTTTACCTTAGCTAAAGAATATAATATTTCCTTTACTAGTAATAGTAAGTAATAGTCTTATTTTATAATCTTATTAAGTATATAATAGTTTACATAAAACCTCTAACCCTTACTAGGCTTTTTTACTAATAATACTAAGGCTATTACTAATAAGAAACTTACTTAAATCTAACCTTTATTTATTAAGTCTATTACTTATTTCTAGATTTCTAGTAAATACTCCTAAGGCATATTATATAAAGGTGCCTATAATAAGTTAGGTTTATTTCTATTAGTATTATGTTTTAGGTAAATATAATAGTCTAACTTTCCTTAGTATAGTAGTAAGGTACTTACCTTACTTTCTAGAAATAAGTCTCTAAAGTCCTATAATACCTCTAGTAAGGAAGCTAGAAGCTTCTTCTCTATAGGCTTTAAGGTTATATTAATCTATAAGATAAATATAATTTCCTATAGGCTTATAGCGTAAAGCTAGATATTCTCCCTCTATCTCTTTGCCTATTATATTATCCCTATAAATATTAAACCTAGAATAAATACTATAGGTTAGTTAACCTTTTTATTAGCTATAGCCTATATAAGTAGCCTATTAGCTAATCTTACACATACTTACTATCTTACTATATCTAGGCTAATTTTATTTTATTTTATCTATAATATACCTAGGATTAGTTATCTTATTAGTCCTAGGATAATATATACTATAATTAGCATTTCCTATCTATCTAAATCTAACTAAAAACAAATAATATACGAAATATATAATTATTTCTTCTAACTCTCTTTTCCCCCTTACTTTACATTAATAGCTATATAAACTAACCTTTTAGTTAGAAAAGGGAGGTATTTTAACCTAAGCTTTTAGATAAGGTATTTACTTATAGTAGTATAGTAATTATAACCTATATTAACTTAAGTATTTATAAAGGGAGTCTTATTAATTAAAGTAAAAACTAAGAAAGAAATTAAGTTTATATTACTTTAGATCTCTTTATAGTTTTTATTAGTAATAGCTATATACTATAAAGCCCCTTTATACTTCCTTTCTTTATCCCTAGTTAAATAACTTAATAATAAGGTTACTCTTTTTCTAACTAACTTATAGACTTATTATCTAAGCTAATAGTAAGCACCTTCTTTATATTATAAGTGTTTATAAAGGACTTCTTTTATGAGTAGATAGTAAGATATAATAAGTATACTATAGTAAAATACTTAAAGAAGCTATATTATAAACACTAGCCCTTATTATAATATATATTAAGTACATCCTAAGTAACCTACTTAGCATGCTTACTACCCTTCTTATTACCTAACTTTTAGTATTTTATAGACTTTCTAGAACCTTACTAAGTCCCTATTATACTTATAGAGTAAATATCTATTATTAGCATATCCTTATCCTATGCCTTAGCCTTAATTAGGTTAGGCGCTAGATTACCTTATTTCTATATATAGTGTTTTTCCTCTAGTTAGTAGGATTTAATATCTAGTATAATACTTTAATAGTAAGCTATTACTACTATATAATTAGCCTAGGGTATATCTTATTTAATGCTATAGTCCCTTATTTACTTATTAAGCGCTATATATAACTTAAATAACTTTACTAAGTCTACTTACCTAAGCCCCCTAACTTCTATTTAAAGTGAATATAGAAGTTACTAAACCTCTTATTCTATTATTATATTAACTAGTTAAGTTTTATAATAGCTATTTCCTAGTAGTAAGGGTTATTAAATATCTCCCTTAAATAGTTAAGAAGTTTAAATAAATAAAAATCCTTTAGGTAACCTTTCTTAAAGAAAGGTATAACTTATACCTAGACCTTAAGTAATAGATTTTAGTAAATAAAGTACTACTAATCCTAATTACTACTAATAAACTCCCTATTTACTAGTAGCTTATAAGTTATAAGGCCCTTCTAAGCTATAAATAAGACCTTATTATTATTAAAAGGGGGGCCTATAGGTAAGGGTTTTTACTTAATCTAGATTAGTGTAAGTGCTATATTTCACATATTAGCTAAGTACTAGATTTATTTTACTTACTATTTTACTTATTATTATAGGAGTGCTAGCTTATTAGTGTTTATTATATCTAGTAGTAATAGCGTATTTACTAGATAGGTTATTTCTATAGTAAAGAATAATATATATTATAAACTAGCCTTATAGCTACTATATATAAGCGTTTAGAATAAGAATATTATTCTTATAGAAGAAGAAAGGAATTATACTAGTAGTTACATAGCATCTAGATATATAGTCCCTTATACGTAGTCTATGCATAGTTTGTGTAGAGCCCTAACCTAGCTACACAAAGTACGCATACTTTCCGGAGCCAGACTTAACCCGAGCTCATAGCTCGAGTCCATAACATATAGGCCTAAATAGCCTTATTCTAATAGTCCTTATCTTTAGTGCTTACCTATGTATAATAAGCAAATCCTTACTATTACTAGATATTATATAGCGTGTAATTATAATATAAAAGGCTACTAAAGAGATTAAAAGGCTTTATACTATTTAAAAAGTAAAGGAAGCCCTTACTATATATAATAGCCTAGATATATTAAAGACCCTTAGCTTACTACTTAAATTAAAGGTTTAAGTCTAGTAAGAAAGTAAGGGATAAAGAGGCTTATATAAGCTATTAGCTATAAATAAAGAGAGCTATATACTTAACCTCCTTAGGGCCTAAAGACTTTTAAATTAACCTTTATTAAGCCTTATTATAATAATCCTAATAGGAAGCTATAAGTAAACTAATAGCTAATAAAGCCTAATAAGGAGAAAGAAGAGAAAGAGTAAGAGGCCTAAGATAAGAACTTAGTGCTAGTAATACCTCTAAAGTATAGGTAAGGAAGACCCTAAAAGAACCCCCTAGTAATACCTTAAGAGACTAATATTTTCCTATTAATAAAGGAAATTAATAACCTTACCCTAGTAATTAAGCTATATAAGGAAGGGATTATTAAGACCCTAGGAGAACTATTTAAGGAATTAATAAAGGTAAAGATTAATGCCCTAATTAAATAAGGAGTATTTAAATTTATTATATTTAATAAAAAAGAATATAGTAAGCTTTAAATCTTTAATTCTTATATTATTAATAAAATTAAGGGTAAGATAATAAAACCCTACAAAAATCACGCCTTATAATCTAAGGATATAAAAATAAAGGGAAATAGGCTATTCTTACATAAGCCCTAATAATTTAATAAGTAAGTTAATATCTTCTCCTTATAATAGCCCTATTAGTAAGATTAAGGAAATTCCTTATATAGCTATAGGATATCTATTAAGTATATATATAAGCATATATATTCCTAGAGTAGCTAATCCTAGCGCGCTTACTAATTTAGATATAGCACCTTTACTTACTTAAAATAATCCTAAAGGTTATTAAGCCTTTTTATAGTATTATAGAAGCTAGAATATACTAGTAAGTTATATATTATAAGTATTATAAAGAGAATCTCTAGATAGAAACCTTTATATATAACCTAAACCTACTTATAATTATAAAGGAAAATCCTAACTTTACTTATATTAGAATATAAACTAATAATACTATTAGCCTCTTAAATAAGAAGTTCTTTAAGAAGGAGAAGGCCTAGATAGTTACTACTAGCTTTAATATAAAGCTAAAGCAATTCCTAACTAAGGATAATCCCCTTATGTTTAATAAAGGCATTATTATACTAGAGAATAATGCTATTAAGATATAGTAAAAGGGATAGAGTAATAAGCTAGATTTAGTTCCTATAACTAATTTAAAGTGTAAATACATTAAATAAAGAGTATAAGGCACTTATATTACCTTAATATATTAACTAGAAGCTTACTTTAATTTATTAGTTATAGTATAACACTAAGAGCTAACCCTAGAGAATATAAAGGCCCTTAATTATTACCTAAAATAGCAGATAGACTACCTAGATAGAGGCCTAATATTTATCCTAATAGACCTCGAAAAGGCAAAGCTCTTTACCTTTGTAAATAAATCCTTTACTAATCATAAGGACCTCTCCTTATAACTAGGATATATAATAATCCTAGCTAATAAGAACTATAATAATAGTAAGTTTATAATTAAAGGTAATATTATATATTTTAGCTTAATAAAAAGTAAGAGAGTTACGTAAAGCATACTTACCTTAGAGGTTTATAGTATAGTAGCTAGTGTTAATATAGCTTATATAATTATAATAACCCTAAACCTAGTTACTAACTAACTAAAGCTCCTAATAATCCTAATTATTATATATATAGATTTATACTTCCTATATAAATACCTTATTAAACTTAGTATAATAAAGGAGAAACGCCTAATAATTAATATTATAGCCCTTTAGTAATTATATAAATGCTAAGAGCTCTACAAGATCTAATAGATTAATAGAGAGAATTGCCTAGCTAATACCCTTATAAAGGCATTACCTAATAAGGCCCTTAAGAGCTTTATCTTTACTAACTAGATAACTATCTAGATAAAGGGATAGGTTACTTATGTATAAAATACGCATAGTAAGAGAGATAATTCTCTAGGAAAGTAACTATACCTACGCTAGTTATTAGGCTCCTTCTAGTAAATTATAAAGATTAATAGTAGCGTATAGGAGGAGGAAGACATTATTTACGCGCTATAGTATAAATAATAGTGTTATTTTAAGGAAGGAAAGAATTTAGAAAAGGCTTACTTATCCTTATATAGGCTTATAGGTTAAGCAAGACTATTCTTTTCCTTTTATTAGCTATAATATACCCTAATAGGCTATAAGGTTCCTTCCTTATTTTCCCTATTAATTAAGTTATTAATCTATTATTCCTTTTTTATTTTTATAATTAATATTACGTGTTAATAATTATATTAAAAGAGAGAGGTTTTAGTGTTAAAACAAAGGTAATATTAATTATATATTATAGCTATAATTACCTAGCAAAAGCTTAGGCTATGCGTAAGCCTCGCACATAACTTAACCTAGCCTTGTGATTAGCTAGGAATTATAAGGCTACAAACGCGTAACCCCTTTTGCCTTTAGCATCATAGCTTCTAGCTTCTAACTTCTCTTTACACACACATATAACGCAGCCTAGGATAGATTATTAATAAAATGATACTATCCCTCGGGCTAATGACCTTATTATATTAAACTCAATACCCTGTGAGACTAATAGTAATAGTCTTACTAATAGATTATTTGAAAAATATTTAGCTAGTAAAGTTTAAGCTAAAACTTAGTAAACTAGTAGCATTTAAAAAACTTTAAAAGAAGTTTTAAAAATACTAATTTTAGTATATTTTAACTTACTTTACTTACTAAGAGTAAAGATAAATATATTTAGTTATATAATTAAAGCTATACTTATAATATTAGTACTAGGTAACTAGTACCTAGTAGTATATTTTTTAAGGAAGTTAACTAATATTAAACTTTATTACTTAATACCTAATACTAAGTTATTAGTAATTTAAGAGGTATTTTAAGCCTAAAGATATTACCTAATATATTTTTCTTATTAGATTATAGTTATTATAGACTATTTAAACTATAAGTACTTAGCTATAAAGCTAAAGCTAACTAGTAAGTAAGTAATAGTATTAGATAAGCTTTATTTATTTAATTTTAAAATTAAATATTATATAAGTAAGTTAAACCTTACTAATACCTTATTAAGAAAAAGTAAATTATATTAGTAAGAAGTATAAGGTAAAGGTATTAACCTTATAGTTACTTAACTTTTTATTTAAATTTAATAATACTAAGTAATAAAAATACTATATAAATAATAATACTATTATAAGTTTTAGTATTATATTACTTAGTATAGCTAATATGTTAGATCCTTCGGATCTTCATTGGCTTAATCGTGGCTAAAGACTAGACTAATAGTAAGTCTAGCGCAATGCACGCGACGTGATTAGCTACATTAATTTGCTACCCCTTTTTCTGCCTTACTTATAGGTTTTACTTACTTTTTTATTATCTAGACTTTCCCTCTTTTCTCTCTCTTTCCTAGCTAGCTATCTATCTATTATTAACTTTAATATTATAGAATTATCTTACTTACATAGGTATCTTAGTATAACTAATACTAATTAGTAGTTAACTTTATAACTATAAATAAGTTAGGTATTATAAGAAAAGATATTTCTATAAATACTATAGCTACTACCCCTTATTACGCTAGATTAATAGTTATTATAGTAAAGAGATATAACTATATAAGTATGCTAAAGGAAGAGACTAGAATCCTAGTTATAGGCTTATTAGGCTTCTAAGGAATTAATTTATTAACCCTTAGGCTTATAGAATATAACTTTATTATATTTATCTAGGATATTATTATTAATTATTAATTTTATTATTTATTATAAGAAAACTAACTAACTAACTAAATCTATTACCACAAGGTATTTATTTTAAACCTAACGTTAAATAACCTTAGCTAAGCTAGCTAAATTACTTATAACTTCTCTTAATATATTACCTTTTTCTAATAAACCTTTAATCCCCCTTTATAAGTATTTACTACTTATTTCTTACCCCTTTACTTTTAGTATTATTTACCCTATGCTTATTAGTAAGAGAGATTATCTCCTTCCTTTTTTTTATATAAAATAGGAAGTAGTAATTCCTATTACTTCCTTATTATTATTTTTAGTGCTTTCTAGTTACTTATAGCACTTTTATTACTTTATTTAACCCTAATTTAATTTATTCTTATTATTACTTTTACTACTTTATTTACTATTTTTCCTATCTTTATAATTTCCTATGTTTTTATGATTTTTTAGCTCTATTAGGGTAATAACGCTCCTAAAGTATAAAAGAAAACCCTAGTAATAGGTAAATATATAAGCTTAATTAGTAGCAAAAGAATAACACCTTAGACCTTCTTTTATAGCCTAGATATTATAAGATAGTAGAATTAGAATCTAGACCTTTTATAAGAGAAAGAACTACTACTAGTAATAGTAAGGCTTAAATAATTACCCTTAAAAGACTATAAGAGAGTAAACTACTACTATGTTTATAATAGCTTATAAATAACCTTATAAAAGACTAGAAAAAGCCTATTAAACTAGACCTAGAGACTACTATATAACCTAAACTTAATAACTAGATTATAAGGTTTATTAACCTTATTAAGTATTAAGGCTAGAGAGATAATAACCTCTAGGAGTTATTTTAAGAAAACTTTAAAGGCTAGTCTAAAGATACCTTTAAGAGAGTAAATAAGGATATTATTAAAAAGCTATGTAATTCCTTATAAGATTATAGTATTCTTATTAAATAAGGCCTAGGATATTTAATTCTAGTATCTCTTAAAAAGGTACTTTACTAAACCTTAATATCTCTTTAGTTATAAGAAAAATTATAATCTTTTAAACCCCTAGAGCCTTAGCCCTAAACCTAATTACTTACCCTAGAAATTTACTTTCCTTAACCTTAATAATTCTATAAACCTCCTTAAGAGCCCTTATAATAATCTTAATTAAATTAATTACTTTATCCTAATAATTATTATTTATAATAACCTATAGACTATTATTTATAATAAATTATACCTTTATAGTAATTCCCCTCTAAAGATTAGATTATAAAGAAAATCTTAGAGCTTATAAAGATATATAAGGATAATAACTACTATAGTAGGAAGCTATATAACTTCCTAACGCTAAAGATTACACTCTTTAAGAATAAGTATAATAGGATTAACCTCCCTTAAACACATTATTAGAAGGCTTTTCCTATTATATTAATAGGTAATGCTAAATAGTATTACCTTAATTACCTTTTTAGGAATAACTACTTTTATAAAGAAATAATTACTTATATTTATTAATACTTTAAAACAGAAAGTAACTAATAATTCTATTACTATAAGTAAAGTAGTATAATATTAAAGAATATAATTAATAAAAACCCTAATAAAAGTAAGCTTAAGTGCCTTAAGATTATATTATTAAACCTTAAGAAAATTTATAGAAAGCTATACCTTTTTAATATAGTAAATACTAAGCTTTATAAGTAAGTATTAAATACTATAGCTAGTGTACCTAAATATTAGATAGTTAAATATATATACTCCCTAGGCTTTAAAAGTCTTACTAAAGACCTTTATAAGGTAATTACTATTATAGAATTAAATAAGAAAATTTCTTAATATTTTTAGTACTAAGAAAAAGACTTTTTAAAGGCTATGTTTACTAATTATTAGTATAGATAATAATCCTATAGTAAAGGAAGCTATTATAGAAAAAGCCCTAGGCCTAGCTCTAAGCGTTACTTTATATATAGTAAAAGTAGCTACTAGTTCTTTAATTACTTTACTAAAGAATATTAGAAAGAAAAGAACTACTAGTAAGCTAGTAAAATATATTATATAGCCCTTATAAAGAAGAGATTTTAGGTATTTCTTACCTCCTATAAAGGGTAAGATAATAACAAACCTAATAATAACTCTAGTTAGAATTAGGAACTATATCTTATAGCCTATATAAGGGCCTAGGATAATAATAATAATAATAAGGTAGAGAAGCTACTATTAATAGCATATCTAAGTATTATATAATTCTTTTACTTTAGATAATAAACTAACTATAACACTACTAATATTAATATCCTTATAACCCTAAATAATTAAGCCTTTTAACATATATTCCTTAAGCAAGAGCTTTATAAGCTATAAGAGTATAATAAAGGCTTATTTTACTATATCTCTAAAGAATACTATTCTAAAGAAGTCTTTAGAGGTATTATGCCTAATACTAGCGCTATAGGAAAATTAAGTATAAGAGAGGTATAAGTAAAAGCTTTACTAAGATTAATGCCTTTATTAAAGGTAATCCCTTATAAACCTTAAATTATTATATTTAGTGCTAGATTAGTAGTTATAAAAGGCATTATTTATATACTTATAGAACTTAGAGAGCTTAAATTCTATATCCTTAATCAGAGCATGTAATGTAATGTAATGTAATGTAATATTTAGGGTTTGGATGTAATATGTAATGTAATGTAATGTTAGGGAAAAAGAAAAGTGGGGTATATTAATATCTTATAATATAGTTTAGAATTTTCTCTATTGAATTAATATCAGCGTTTTTATAATAGGTATTTTATTAAATTTACTATTAATTATCTAAATTTCCTATATTTTAGACTATTAGTTATATTTTCTAGTATAGGGTATATATAGTAGGTTTATAAGCTAAATTAGATTCTTTGAATATTTCTATATATTATAAGATATTATACTAAGTATATATCTATTTTCTAATAATTAATATTTTATTATTTTAAATAAAACTTTTTATTACTAAAAATACCCTATATATACTTTTATAAAAAAAAAAAAAATATTATAAATCTAAATAATTATATTAAGAAACTATATTTAGACTCTTATATACCTTATAATTAATATTATTAGTATAAGCTATATTTAGAATAATATCTATTTTTATAGATTTAATGTATATTATTTTTAAATTTCTTTAATTTTTTTCTTTTCTTTTATAAAATTTAGAAACAAAATATAATAATTTAAGATTAAAAAGATTAAAAAAGCTATATTTACTAGATTTAAGATAATAAGGTTATTATTTAGAATTAATATAGCCTATATTAAAAAGTAAGTATAAAGTAAGTCTTCCTAATTATAGTACTTACTTCTTTATAGCTTAGTTACTTAAATATATATGATTTTCTATTAAGAAGAAGGTATAATTAAAAGTAAGTCTTCCTAATTATAGTACTTACTTTTTAATAGCTTATTTGCTTAGATATATATGATTTTTATTAAAAACAAGGTATAATTAAAAGTGGGTCTAAAGTGGGTCTTCCTAATTATAGTACTTACTTCTTAATAGCTTATTTGCTTAGATATATATGATTTTCTATTAAAAACAAGGTATAATTAAAAGTGGGTCTAAAGTGGGTCTTCCTAATTACAGTACTTACTTCTTAATAGCTTATTTGCTTAGATATATATGATTTTCTATTAAAAAGAAAGTATAATTAAAAGTGGGTCTTCCTAATTATAGTACTTACTTCTTAATAGCTTATTTGCTTAGATATACATGATTTTCTGTTAAAAAGAAGGTTTAATTAAAAGTGGGTCTTCCTAATTACAGTACTTACTTCTTAATAGCTTATTTGCTTAGATATATATGATTTTCTATTAAAAAGAAAGTATAATTAAAAGTGGGTCTTCCTAATTATAGTACTTACTTTTTAATAGCTTATTTGCTTAGATATACATGATTTTCTATTGAAAAGAAGGTTTAATTAAAAGTGGGTCTAAAGTGGGTCTTCCTAATTATAGTACTTACTTCTTTATAGCTTAGTTACTTAAATATATATGATTTTCTATTAAGAAGAAGGTATAATTAAAAGTAAGTCTTCCTAATTATAGTACTTACTTCTTAATAGCTTATTTGCTTAGATATATATGATTTTCTGTTAAAAAGAAGGTATAATTAAAAGTGGGTCTAAAGTGGGTCTTCCTAATTATAGTACTTACTTCTTAATAGCTTATTTGCTTAGATATATATGAATTTCTCTTAAAAGAGGTTTATCTTAAAGTAAGTTTTTTTATAATAACTTATATTTACTAATATACTTAGTTTTATATAATCTTCTATTAAAATAAGTATACTAAAAAGTAAGTCTTTAATATTTTTCTTAGAAATAAGCTTAAAAGATAGGTTTTATTCGTTTTATAAGTTATAATTAAGATTAGTATAGTAATTTAACCTTAATCTATATTTTTAGAATCCTAATATATACTTTTCTAATTATTTAAGTAATTTCTTATTATTAATTTCTAATTACTTAACTTAAATATTAAAAAATCAAAAATAATTACAAATAATTACAAATAATTACATGTAATGTAATGTAATGTGTAAAAGGGGGTGTAATGTAATGTAATGTAATATGTAATGTAATGTAATGTAAAGCTCTGTCCTTAATATAGCTACTCCTTTCCTTTTCTTAATTACTAATATAAATAAGATATAGGTTAAGATTAATAACCTTGTGAATATACTTATTTAAGGTAATAAGACTATGCCTATAGTATAATAATAAGGTTATTCTTAGTGGTTACTAGAGGTAAAAGAAATAGTTGCCTTCTATCTTTTAGAGAGAGATATCTATTAATTATATTATTAGCTTAGTTACCCTTCCGTTTAATAACTTATAAAGGTCCTTTAATAAGCTAGTTATAAAGTTAAATACTAAGTAATTAAGAAATTAACTAAAGTTTGCTACTATTACTAGATATATAGCAAGGCCCCTAGTTAATTTAAATTTATAAATAAAGATAACTACAAATTTAACTATAAGATTATTATTAATATTATGTAAATTAATAGTTAACTAGTGCTTTATATTATTAATTTAGTAACTTTATTCTAAGTAGCCTAATTCCTTAATTTAAAAAGCAGAAGGCTTAAGACATCTAGGACGCTATCTAAGAGTGCTAGATTAATACCTATCTAGGACCTCTAGAATAGATAGTCTATAATGCTAGTAATAACTTTGCTTCCGCTAAATTTAAGTATTATACTTAATTAATATTAATTAAGACTAATAAGATACTAATTAAAGCTTATAATAGTATTAGAAAGGTTAAAAGATATTACGGACCCTTACGCTAGGCTTATAATATTATTACTAACTTAATTAGCATAAAACTAATACTAAAACAACGCCTTTAAATAGCTATTAAGGCTATTAATAATTTTATAAGCCCTAAAGGAATTATACTAACCTTACTAGTCTTTAAAGCCTACCTATAGATAATAGATAAGTTACTACTAAGTATCTTAATTATTTAACACACTAAAGTAATTTAGAAGGCTACTAATAAGGTTTATTACTATATAGCTTTATAGTAAGTCTATAATACCCTTAGAGCCTAGAATAGTCCTAATATAGTGCCTATATATTAGCTATCTTTATAGGCTAATATATATATATAAAGAGAGAAGGGTAGCTAGTATAGCCCTTATAAGCTAATTACTACTAATAGGAAGACTTATATAGTTAATATACCTTATAGCCTAGTAAAATTCTGCTTTATAGTAATAAAGCCTTACTATAAAAACTTATATATTATAAAGAGGCTAGAGTAGTAGGAGATAAAGCCTTAAGATATAAAGGAGGCTATAATAATACTACTAACTACTACTACTAAAAAAGAATTAGTAATAAAAAAGAAGAAAAACTATAGGTATTACTAAAGAGAAAGTAAGGAAAGCTAAGAAAAGCCCTTATAGTCTAATTTATAAGCATAAAGAAGCTAATAGAAAAGGCCTATAATACCTAGGTAACCCTAAGGGGAAGCTAGTAAGTTAAAGACTTATTACCTTACTTTAAAGGAATAAAAGTAAGAAGCCCTAAAGAAATAAAAATAAGGAGAGGTAAAACTTATAATCCTAAAAAGAATATTAGCCTAATTACACTCTATATGCTTATTAATAAAGATTAAGATAAGGCCTTTATTTAAGAGGTTATAGCTAGAGGGATACTAAGTATAGTGTTTCTTATAGCAAAAGAAAAAGCTAATTAAAACCTTACTCTTTAACTTTACTAAGAAGGGAAGATTATAACCCTAGGAAAACCCTTTAAGTAGTCTAATTAAGCTAAGATTAATACCTTATAAGCTTATAATATCTTTAAATTTATTAAATATAACCTAGTAAAGCACAGAGGCTATAGAATCTTTAATTCTTATATAGTTAGAGAGATTAAAGGTAAGGGAATAGCCTTACTATATAAGAAATCTTACCTTATTATGTAAGGCTATAATAATAAGGGAAAGGAATTTATCTTAATATAATTACTAATAATATAACAAGTAAGGTAACGACTTATTATAGCTATTGCTTTATTATTAAGAAGAAGAGGCATTTACCTATGGATTTATAATATTACATAAGTATACACTTAATTGCATATAATGCTAATAAGACTAATTATTATGAAATTACTAAAGTAAATTACATATCTCTTTCTAGAAGGGACTATAATTAAATTAATTAAACCTCTTTATAGGATTATAAAGGCTAGAACTTACTAGTAGGTAATATACTTCTATTATTATAGAGATAATCTTAATATAATAACTTTAACCTATAATCCTTACTTATTAATTATAGCGCTAAATAATAAGAATCTCTTTAGTATTATAGGAATATAAACTAATAATACATTAGGCCTAAGTAATAATAACTTTTTCTAAAAAGAAAAGAAAGAGCTTTAGAGGGCTAAGTTTACTACTAAGGAAAAGTAATAATTAACTACTAGGAATCCCCTTATTTTTAATAGCTATATCTTAACCTAAAACGCTAATAATTTATTAATTTTAACCTAAAAGGGCTAAAGTTAGAAGATTAAGGAAGTTAATTCTTAATCTCTAATAGTAAAGTAAGATTACATAAAATAACAAGCCTAAGGGAACTATATTATAACTATATACTAACTAGAAGCTTTCTATAATTTATTAATCATAGCTTAATACTAAGAACTCTTTGCTAATAATATTATATACCTTAATAAATGCCTTAAATAGCAAATTAAGAATTAGTAATAAGGACTATAATATATACCTTTAACCCTTAAGGAAGTAAAGCTCTTTATATTTATAAATAGATTGCTTGCTAATAACAAGGATTTAAGCTTATAGATTAGATATATTATTGTAATTAGTAACAAGGTAATACAAGATAATAATACCTTTATTATAAAAGGTAATATTATTATATATAGCTTAATAAAGAGTAAGTAAGTTACATATAGCGCGCTTACCTCTGAATTATATAGCATAGTTTAAGGTGTAGATATTACTTACGTAATTTCTATAACTCTCTATTAGATTATAGACTAATTAAAGATACCTTAAATTCCTATAATCCTTTATACTAACTTCTTTTTATTATATAAATACCTTATAAAGCTAGGAATAATAAAAGAGAAAAGACTAATAATTAATATTATAGCCCTTTATTAATTATATAAAAGGCATAAGATCTATAAGGTAAGGTGAATTAACGGAAATAATAATCTAGCGGATATAATAATAAAGGTATTACTAAATTTATCTCTTTTCTCTCTAATTAATTTAAACGAATTAATAATTTATATTAAAGGATAGGTAAAAAGACCTATAATATTAGGGGATAGAAGCCTAAATAAGGACTAATAGATTAATTTAATTAACTAACGCTATAATAGCTAATTAAAGCAACGGATTCCTATTAAGGGATTTACTTATGTATACTTTCCTTTAATTTAATTTTTATTACATTTTTAGGCTTCTTTAGCTATAAATAAAAAGAGAGACTACTTGTATTAAATCCTTTAGATCTTTATTAGCTTAATTATAGCTAAAAACTAGACTAATAGTAAGTCTAGCGTAATGCATGCAACGTGATTAGCTATATTAATTCGCTACCCTCTCTTTTGCCTTACTTACAGGTTTTACTTACTTTTCTATTATCTAGACCTTCCCTCTCTTCTCTCTCTTTCCTAGCTAGCTATCTATCTATCATCGACTTCAATATTACGGAATTATCCTACCTGCGCAGGCACCTTAGTATAACTAACATAATATTTTATTATAAAAACACTATAATAGTCTTACTAGCCTCTAGGGTTTTAAGAAGTTATAACTTAATTATATTATTAAGGAACCTAATAGTTTAGTAAAGCCTAGTAATAGTATATAAACTAGGTTTATTAATTCTAAGTAATAAGGTTATACCTTATTTATATTTATTAATATTTCTATAAGTCTAGTAAGCCTATAGATTAGGAGTCTAGCTAGGTTAGTAGCTAGTAAGTAATATAAGTACCTCTTTAAAATATTACTTATTTATAATTTATTTATAAGTCTATAGGTATACTATAAGCTAGCTACTTATAGTAATATTATAATAAGAATATAAGTTATTTAGTAAACCTTTTCTAAGTTTATATATAATACTTATTTTATATATATAAAATTAAAGGCTTTAATTTAGGTTATATTATTTTAAGTATAGTAAGGTAATAACTTTACTATAAGTTATAGGAAGTTACTTAAAAGTAATAACCTAAAAGTATTATAAATATAGTTTATTAAGCCCTTTAAGCTATTAATTTTTAAAAATTAAGTTTTTATTTTAGCTAGTATAAAAAGGAAATTTTATTACTTACTTATAATAACCTAGTAGTAAGCTACTAAGGAGTTAGTAAGACTTTCTATTATATTATAAACTAGTATTACTAGCTATTAATAAAGAAAACACTAAGTTATATATATAAACTTATATAAGCTATTAGACTTTAAAGCTAAGGTATTATAAACCTTATAGTAAGCTAGTAATACTACTAGTGCTTAATTAGCTTTTTTAAGAATTATTAATAGATTTTATTATAAGGCTATTACTTATAAAAATATAAATTAGACTTATAATATAATCTTAGTTATTATAAACTATTTTATAAAATATAGTATTTATATTTTTATTTTAATATAACTAATTAGTAATAGGTTAGCTACTATATTTTTAAAATATATTTTTAAGGACTATAGTACTTTAAAAGATATTATTATAAACTATAGTTTAATATTTATTAGTAAGTTTTAGATAACCTTTTACTACCTTATTACTACTTAGTAATAACTAAGTATTATATTTTACTTATAAATAAATAAGTAAATGAAATATTTAAACTAAGTTTTAAAGTATTATTTAAAAGCTTTTACTTACTTTAATTAAACTAACTAAGTAAATAACTTATTAATAGTATAGTTTATATATAATATAAGTGCTTACTTAACTTATAGCTATATACTAGTAAAGGTACTATAAGGTTATAACCCTAGAGATTTATAATAAGTAATTATAAATATTCTAGTAGTAAATAACTAAGTAAAAACTTAAGTAGCTATATTAAGAGATAAATATATAGTAATTAAGTAACTTCTAAGTAACTTATAAATATAATATATAAAGTATTATAATAAAAAGTAAACTTTAATAAAGTTTAAAGTAAGTAATTATATTTTATTATTTATAAAGAATATTAACCTCTAGTAACCTAATAAAAAGCTAAGTATAAAGTACTTAGGCTTTTATAAGATTAAAAAGGTAATTAATACTTATAAATTAATATACTAATTAAAACTACTACTTAGAATATAATTATATAATATTTTTAATATTACTAACCTTAAACTATTTATAAGGGACTTAACTAGTATAGAAAATATATCCTTATTATAAAATAATATTATAGACAGAGCATTGTTGTATTGTATTGTATTATATTTTTTGGCCCTTCGATGTATTGTATTATATTAAAAATACAATATAATACAATACAATACATACAATACAATACAATGTATTATTAGGGAAAATAAAAGTAGGGTATTATATAAACTCATTATATAGTAGATTTTTTAAGTAATTTAATTATAGTATCCTTACTTTTTATATAATTTAATAATTTGTTTAAAAATCTATAAAGTTTTAGCTTATTTAGAAAAGTAAGGTTATTATAGGAATTTAATTATTAAATATAGTTTTTTTATATCTAGTTAAAAGAGGGATTTTTACCTATATATTAGTTATCTTTTACTTCTATATCTATTTTTTTAATTTACTATGTATTTTATTACAAAAAATATACAAAATAATACAATACATTACAATACAATATATTATTTTCAAAGTAAGGTCTTATAGATATATTTTATATAGTAGATTTTTTAAGTTATTTAAATAAGAAAATCCTATTTCTTTATGTATTTTGTTATTTAGTTTTAGATTTATAAAGTTTTAGGTAATTTAGACTATTAGGCTATATTAGCTAATATATATATATAGGGTAGCTAAGAATAGTTCTTTTTATACTTAGCCTTTAGAAGTATTTAATCTCTATATTTTAAAGGTCTTTTTATTCTTATAGCTTTTTCTTTAGATTTACTATACTTTTATTTAGCTTAAAATATAATAATTACCCTAAAGAGATTATTTATTATTTTAAATAAATTAGACTAAAGCTTTAATAATGATATATTTATCTATATAAGTAGTTTATTATAAAAAGAAAAAAATTTCTTTATTTAATACAGGTATTTTTAACTATATAACTATTTAATTAGAATTAAAGGGACTTATATAAAATTTTAACCTTTTTAAAATTAAAAGAAACCAAAATAACCGAAAAAAGCATATAAAGAAAGCTTAGAATAATTTATATTAGATATTTATAATATATATACTATATTTATATTATATTAAAGATATAAAAAAATAAGCTTTAAAAGTAAGTTTAATTCTTTCTATTACTTTTAGCTTACTTACTTAGTTATATAGTATTCTATAAAAGTGGGGCTAAAGTGGGCCTTATAAGTTATATATAAAACCTAGTATAGTCTCTTTACTAAGTTATATAATTTTAGCTTAAATGAGAGAAATATATAAAAGTAAGCCTAAAAGTAAGTCTTATTAATAACACTATATATATAGTATAATCTTTTTGCTAAGTTATGTAATTCTAGTTAAAAAGAGAGAAATAAATAAAAGTAAACCTAAAAGTAGGTCCTATTAATAACACTATAAGCCTAGTATAATCTCTTTGCTTAGTTATATAATTTAAGCTTAAAAGAGAGAAATATATAAAAGTAAAGTCTAAAGTAGGTCTTATTAATAATACTATAAACATAGTAATCTCTTTACTTAGTTATATAATTTTAATTAAAAAGAGAGAAATAAATAAAAGTAAGTATAAAAATAAGTCTTATAGTAATATTAGGACTTACTTTTTATTAGTAATTTAGTATAAATAGTATAATATTAAAAAACATAAAAGAGAAAGGAATTTTATTTTATTAATATTTAAAAAAAACCTTAAAATACTAAATAATTAAAAAGTCTAGCTTTTTCTATAGTAATTTACTTATAAATACTTATACTTATACTTATATTTATATTTTATTAATTTATTACTTATTTATTTCTAATTAAACTTTAACACTAATGTTTTAAGTTATATAAGAAATATAAGCAATATGCCTTTAAGCTATTATAAGCTATTGTAAGCTATTATAAGCTATTATAAGCTATTATAAGCTATTATAAGCTATTATAAGCTATTATAAGCTATTATAAGCTATTATAAGCTATTATAAGCTATTATAAGCTATTATAAGCTATTATAAGCTATTATAAGCTATTATAAGCTATTATAAGCTATTATCTTAACTATATATACCTTATAATTAAGGAATTTAACTTAAAAGTAAAAAAGTAAAAAAATACAAAACAATACAAATAATACATGTATTATATTGTATTGTATTGTCAATACAATACAATTCAATACACAATACATCAAATGTATTGTATTGTATTGCAATGCTCTGATTATAGATAATAAATAGGAGTTTAAGGTTAAAAGAATTATCTTATATTATTATAATAAGAGATATTAGAAATACTTAGTTAAATAAAAAAGCTATAATACTTTAGAGAATTTATAAGTAAAGAGAAAAGATTTTATTATAATAAATATTATTAATAATTATAAGTAGTAACTAAGTAACTAGTTTATAAATATAAAGGTATATTTAGTAAAGATTAAATAGTAATAGTAATATATAAAAAAACCTAGATAATTTAGCTTATAGCTACCTAGTATTATTTACTTTATATTTATATTAGGCCCTAGCCCCCTAGTATTATTATTTTTATTCCTAGGTATTAGGTTAGTAATAAGGCTATAGGTAAGGGATTTATTCTTTTTATTAAAGAAATCCCTCTCCTTATATATATATATATAAAGCTTACTTAAAAAGTCTAATAGCCTAATATAAGTAAGAAGTATAAGTATATATTTAGTAAGCTATTAGTAAGTTAGTAAAGCTATAAGTAAGAATATTAAAAAACTTACTAAGGGAAGGTTTTATATAATAAAGTATAAGCTATTAAAGATATTAATCTAGACTTTTAAATTAATAGTATTATTTAGTAGTATTATAATAGCCTTCTTATTAGAATTAGCCTTTTATATAACCTTTATAGTTAGCTTTACTTATCTAGCCTAGCTATACTTATTAGTATTTTTATAAATAAAAGTATATTATAAAGTTTATATTTTATATATATTAAGTACGAGTAGTATATTAGTAATAACCTAAGTTATAAAAACTAATATATATTGATTTTTAATTTTTTTGGGGTCATTGGCTGTGGCTAATGCATCTAATTTTCAAGGAATAAAAAAATTACTAGCAATACCTAGCTAGTATAATAATTAATAACTAAATTTAATAATTACTATAGTATTAGGTAAAATATAAATAAAGGAATAAGCTTTAAGCTATAAATTTAAGGGCTAAAAGGTTAATATAAAGTTTGCGACAAACTTTGTGGCTGCGATTGCGCAAGATACAGTCATAATTCGCGACCGCAAAAACTAATATATATATATATTATTAAGAAAGTAAGAATTATTATTAAAGATAATATAACTATTAATATACTTTAAAAATACTTAATATAATTTTATAAAGTAAGTAAAGTATTAGTATTATATTAGTATATATATAAGTAATAAAAGAAAGGAAAATATACTCTTAAATAGTTTTTATTATTTTATATATAATAAGTATATTTTATTAAGTTACTTATATAAGGTAGTAGTAATATATAGTAAAGTAATAGTAAAGTTATACTTAAGAAGTTAGTATACTTAGTTAAAGTAAATTTACCTTTTATAATATACTATAAAATAATACTATTACTATCTTTAAAGGTAATAGCTTATATTACTACTTACTATATATAGTATATATAAGGAATTTTTATACTACTAGTATTACTAGCTATAAGTTAGTAAGGTATATACTAGGGATTAGAAATACTATACTTATATTAAAATTTTTAAAGCTACTTACTTTTTAAAAGACTTCTAAGAAAATATTTAAGTAATCTTATTAGTTATTAAAAGATTAAATAAAGTAAGAGTATTATATTACTTAGATATAATATACTATTAGTAAGTTAGTAGTAATATACTATAAGAATATAAGTATAAAAAGTAAAGTAATTAATATTTTAGTATTTAAAAGGGATTAAGTATTTAAGTAAAATTAAATATAAATAATAAAATAATACTATAGAATATTAGTAATTACTATAATAATAGCTATAAAGCTACTAGATTATAGGTAAGGGTAACTTATAATATTAAAGAAAAATATAAAAGAAAAAAATATATAAAAGTAAGGAAAAGTAAGCCTTTTTATATTAGCCTTAAACCCCTAAGTAATTTATATACTATATATAGCTAATCTAGAAATTATAATATTTATAGTTATAGCTATTACTAGTAAATATATATACTAACTATAAACTCCTAGTAAAAATAATATAATATCCTTAATATTAAATAAAAGCTTATTTATTTTAAATAGTATATAATATCTTATTTATTTAACTTAATTATAAAATCTAATATAAGTAGTTTACTTACTTAGTATTAATAACCTATTAGGTAAAGGTATATATATTAAAAGTAATAAAGTAATAAGTATATAGCTATTTAAAGTTAGAAAGTAAAGAAAAATTACCTAAAACCCTATAACTTTTATTTTATTATCCTAAGTAAATATAATACTTATATACTTATAAAATAACTAGTAATATTAAATATTATTATAAGCTATATATAGTATACTTATATTAGCTAAGTAACTTCTTTATTTAATTAAAAATAATTATATATTAGAGAGGTAGTATATTAGGAGTATAAAGGTGTCACGACTGGATTAGGGAGATATGAACAGAGTAAAGGCTAAGGTTCTTGGTTATAGCTAGAGAGCTACTACTTAGGGGTAGGTACATAAAGGTCTTAAACTCTAACCTCCTACATACCTTATAGGCAGTCCTTATCTAAATACCCTACTATATACATATAGCTATCTAATAGCTACTTAGTTATTCGTATAACCTAAGGCTTATCTAAGGGTTTTATTATATAACTATTCTGTCCCTAGCTCCCTAGCCTCCGTGCTCCTAATATACTACCCCCCTAATATATAATTATTCTTAATTAAAAAGGAGCTACTTAGCTAATATAAGTATACTATATATAGCTTATAATAGCGTTTAATATTACTAGCTATTTTACAAGTATATAGCTATTATATTTACTTAGGAAAATAAAATAAAAGTTATAGGGTTCTAGGTAATTCCCTCCTTTACCCTCTAGCTTTAAATAGCTATATACTTACTACTTTATTACTTCTAATATATATGCCTTTACTTAATAAGTTATTAACTCTAAGTAAGAGAACTACTTATATTAAATTTTGTGATTAGGTTAAATAGACAGGGTGCCACGCGCTATTTAAAACAAACAAGCTCTTATCTAATATTAGGGATATTATGTTATTCTTGCTAGGAGTTCGCAGCTAGCGTGCGTATTTACTAGTAGTAGCTATAACCATAAATATTATAATTTCTAAATTAGCTATACGTAACATGTAAATTACTTAGGGGTCTAAGGCTAATATAAAAGAGGCTTGCTTTTCCTTACTTCTATATATTCTCTTCCTTTATATCCTCCCTTAATATTATAAGTTACCCCTACCTATAACCTAGTAGCTTTATAGCTACTATTATAGTAGTTACTAATGTCCTATAGTATTATTTTATTATCTATATTTAATCTTACTTAAACACTTAATCCCTTTTAAACACTAGAATATTAGTTACTTTGCCTTCTATATTTACATTCCTATAGTGTGTTACTACTAACTTACTAATAGTAAATTATATCTAAGCGCTGTGGTACTCCTATTCTATTAAATCCTTTAATAGCTAAGAAAACCCCTTAGATATCTCCTTAAAAATCTCCTAGGAAGTAAATAGCTTTAAAAATTTTAATATAAGTATAAAGTCTCTAACCCCTAGCGCATACCCTACTAACTTATAGCTAGTAGCACTAGTAGTATAAAATTCCCTATATATACTATATATAGTAAGTAGTAATATAGGCTATTATCCCTAAAGATAGTAATAGCGTTATTTTATAGTATATTACTAAAGGGAAATCTACTTTAACTAAGTATACTAACTCCTTAAGTATAACTTTATTACTATCTCGCTATATGCTACTACTAACTTACGTAAGTAACTTAATAAAATACACCTATTATATATAAAATAATAAAGATTACTTAGGGGTATGTCTTCCTTTCTTTACTACTTATATTTATACTAATATACTACTAGTGCTTTACTTGCTTTATAAAATTATACTAAGCGCTCTTTAAGTGTATTAATAGTTATATTATCTCTAATAATAATCCTTACTTTCTTAATAATATATATATATATCTATCTTTATAACTTAGGTTACTACTAATATACTACTAGCGCTTAATACACATAAAATGCAAACTTTATAACACACTCTTATTTACAAAGAATGCTAATAAGCGTAGCTAGGCTAAATAAGTAAGGCTAACTATAGAGATTACATAAGAGGCTAATACTAATAAGAGAATTACTATATTACTACTAAGTAATACTATTAATCTAGAAGTCTAGATTAATATCTCTAATAGCTTATGCTTTATTACATAAAACCTTCCCTTAGTAAGTTTCTTAATATTCTTACTTATAGCCTTGCTAACTTACTAATAGCTTACTATACACACGCCTATGCTTCCTACCTATGTTAGGCCTTTAGACCTTCTAGGTAAGCTTTATATATACATATATAGGGAGGGGGATTCCTCTAATAATAAGGATAAATCCCTTACCTAGGGCCCTACTACTAACCTAGCGCCTAGGAATAAAAATAATAATACTAGGGGGCTAGGGCCTAATATAAACATAAGGTAAATAGTGCTAGGTAGCTACAAGGTAAATTATCTAAGAAATTATCTAGTTTTTTTTTTTATATATTGCTATCACTATTTAATCTTTACTAAATATACCTCTATGTCTATAAACTAGCTACTTAGTTACTACTTGTAATTATTAATAATATCTATTATAATAAAATCTCTTCTCTTAACCTATAAATTCTCTAAAGCATTATAGCTCTTCTATTTAACTAGGTATTTCTAATGTCTCCTATTATAATAATATAAGATAATTCTTTTAACTTTAAACTCCTATTTATTATCCGTAACATTATCTCGCAGTAAGGACATATCTTTTACGCTAGTTAGGTCCCTTATAAATAGTTTAAGGTTAGTAATATTAAAAATATTATACAGTTACATACTAAGTAGCAGCTTTAATTAGTATACTAATCTGTAAGTTTTAATTACCTTTTTAACTTTATAAAGGCCTAAGTACTTTACACTTAGCTTCCTACTAGGTTACTATAAGTTAATATTCTTTATAGATAATAAAACGTAGTTACTTACTTTAAACTTTATTAGAGTCTGCTTCTTATTATAGTGCTTTATATACTAGGTCTATAAGTTACTTAAAAGCTACTTAATTACTATATGTTTATCTCTTAGTATAGTTACTTAAGTCTCTACCTAGTTATTTACTACTAAAATATTTATAACTACTTACTACAGGCCTCTAGGGTTATAACCTCGCAGCGCCTCTACTAGGGTATAGCTATAAGTTAAGTAAGCACTTATATTATACGTAAACTATACTATTAATAAGTTATTTGCCTAGTTAGTCTAATTAAAGCAAGCAAAAGCTCTTAGATAATGCTTTAAAACTTAGTTTAGATATTCTATCTATTTATTTATTTATAAGTAAAACGCGGTGCTTAGTTACCACTTAGTAGTAATAAGGTAATAAAAGGTTATCTAAAACCCGCTAGTAAATGTCAAACTATAGTCTATAATAATACCTTCTAGGGCACTATAGTCCCTAAAAACATATTCTAGAAATACAGTAGCTAACCTATTACTAGTTAGCTATATTAACATAGGGATATAAATACTATATTTTGTGAAATAGTTTATAATAACTAAGATTATATTATAAGTCTAATTTACGTCTCTTACAGGTAGTAGCCCTATAATAAAATCCATTAATAATTCTTAAAAAGGCTAATTAGGCACTAGTAGTGCTACTAGCTTACTATAAGGTTTATAGTGCCTTAGCTTTAAAGTCTAATAGCTTACGCAAGTTTACATATATAACTTAGTGTCTTTCTTTATTAATAGCTAGTAATACTAGTTTATAATATAATAAAGGGTCCTACTAACTCCCTAGTAGCTTACTACTAGGTTATTATAAGTAAGTAGTAAAATTTCCTTTCTTATACTAGCTAGAATAAAAACTTAATTCTTAAATATTAATAGCTTAGAGAGCCTAATAAACTATATCTATAATGCTTCTAGGTCACTACTCTTAAGCAGCTTCCTATAACTTACAGTAAAGTTATTACCTTACTATGCTTTAAATAACGTAACCTAAATTAGAGCCTCTAATTCTACGTGTACAAAACAAGCGTTATATGCAAACTTAAAAGAGGTTTGCTAGACTACTTATATTCTCACTATAACACTATTATAAGTAGCTAGCTTATAGTATGCCTATAAACTTACAAATAAATTATAGCTAAGCAATATTTTAAAGGGGCGCTTACACTACTTACTAGCTACTAACCTAGCTAGACTCCTAACCTATAGGCTTACTAGACTTACAAAAACATTAAAAAACACAAATAAGGTATAACCTCGCTACTTAGAATTAATAGACCTAGTCTGCGTACTACTACTAGGCTTTGCTAGACTATTAGGTTCCTTAATAATATAATTAAGTTATAATTTCTTAAAACCCTAGAGGCTAGTAAGGCCCTCGTAGTATTTTCGTAACAAAACATTAGCTATGCTAAGTAACATAATACTAGAACCCGCGATAGCACTATTATTTATATAGTATTCCTGTCGCTTAGTATTATTAAATTTAGATAAGAAGTTAGGTAGCTATAAGGTTA
This sequence comes from Epichloe typhina subsp. poae, assembly GCA_030389615.1. Classification (NCBI taxonomy): domain Eukaryota; kingdom Fungi; phylum Ascomycota; class Sordariomycetes; order Hypocreales; family Clavicipitaceae; genus Epichloe; species Epichloe typhina. The sequence goes on along the minus strand of CP098316.1, from coordinate 2,019,658 downwards.
ACGCCTTCGCCCTATGCTTCTTGCTAATATAATTTACTTTTCTTAACAGGGTATCCGCGGGGTTTAACTTACTTACATAATATTTAATCCTAAAATTAAACAAATAGAGCTTATCTAATGCTATTACCTGCCTACTAGTTAGCTTTAGCTTCGTAGCTAGGTACTTATGATTTAGATAGTCTATAATAACCGTAATCTAATAAGAAAAATATGTAAGGTAGTGTCTCTAAGCTTAAAATACCTCTTAGATTACTAATAACTTAGCATTAGGTGTTAAGTAGTAAAGTTTAATATTAGTTAACTTCCTTAAAAAATACACTACTAGGTGCTAGCTACCTAGCACTAATATTATAAGTATAGCTCTAATTACATAACTAAATGCATTTATCTTTACTCTTAGCAGGTAAAGTAAGTTAAAATACACTAAAATTAGCGCCTCTTAAAACTTCTTTTAAAGTTCTCTAAATACTACTAGTTTACTAAGTTCTAGCTTAAACTCCACTAGCTAAACACCTTTTAAACGGTTTATTAATAGGACTACTACCTTACTATATTATTTTATAAAGTATTAGTAAAAACCTATAAACCTAAGAAATAATTAAATATTAAATACGTTATAGGGTATTAGCTAGGTTATAATAGCTTTAACCTATAATGGTTCTATCTTAATGCCCTTTTTAGATATAATAAAACCTAGGAATTTTACCTACCTAATAGAAAATTAGCACTTTTTAAGGTTAATATAGAGGTCCGCGTCTTAAAGTCACTCTAGTATGCTTTTAACATGCTTTATATATCTTATAGGGTTACTACTATATATTAGGATATTATTAAGGTAAATAATGTAGAATTTATTCACAAGTCCCTTAAGGGTATTATTAATATATTCCTAAAAAGTAGCTAGCGCGTTTACTAATCCAAACGGTATCACAAGGTATTCAAAATAGCTATAGTAGCATTAGAAAGCTATTTTCCACTTATTACCCTCGCGGATACGTAGCTAGTAATACGCTTCTTAAAGATCTAGTAATATAAAAACCTTTATACTTACTAATTAGTTAAGGATTTCAGAGATTAATAGCAAAGAGGCCTTGTTTTTAACTATAATTCTATTAAGGCCCCTATAATTCATACAAAGCCTTAATTTCCCTAATTTTTTTAGAATAAATAAAATCAAGGCTCTAGCTAGACTAGTTAATTTTCTAATCTACTCTTTTTCCTACACACTTACTAGGTACTCCCTAAGCACTTCTAGCTCTTTTTTAGCCAAGTTATATATAGGTCCCTAGGGTAGTTATTTCCCCTCTTCTAATTTAATCACATAAGTATAGCTACCTAATTCTAGGAGCTTACTAGCTAGATCTTTTAAAAACATATCCATAAATTCCGCGTACTTTTCTAGGATTTGCTATTAGGTTATATTACTATCTATCTCTTGCAGGGTTACTACTACCTCCTTATAGTATATTACCTAGAGCGCTATTACACTTCTTATTTTTTTCTTTTTTAAGAAATAAGTATGTTTTATTACTATTACTATAGCTACACTATAACCTTAGTTATTACTTACTATATTATTTACTAATAAGTCTTTATTAGTCTCCTTTCTTTTTCCCTAGGCTTAATTACCTTAATCTTTAGTAATGCTAGTAATAGCGTAATAGATAATTATTTTACTACCTTATATAGTTATTACTTCCCTATAGTAAGTATAATATAGTCCTTAGTTATTAGAAACCTCTAAAAATTCTACTTCTAATCTATTACTATAGGTTTATACTCTAGGGTCTAATCTATACCTAGGAGCATCCCCTCTCCTATATTAGTAACATAGTAGCTAATCTAGTAGACCTTTATATAGCCTATGCTATCTTTTACCTTAATTAGCTTATATAAGATTCCTTTATACGGGATTTTATCCTTACTTACACTTTCTAGTGTTATCTTTGTTTTTTCTATGTTCTTCTAATTCTATTTTAATAATAATTTAAGGTAGATTATTAAATACTTTACGCCTATATTAAATAGCGCTAGCATAGCTAACTAGTAGTTATCTTGCTATAAGGACACCTGTATTCTTATTCTCTTATTTATAGGTTTCTTTGTAGTAAGACTATTATCCTAGGCTTATGCTAACCTAATTAGAATCTTATTAAGGTCTAAGGTCTTATCGCTACTATCCTTATACTTCTTAGTTATATACCTACTACTTTTATAAATTAAATAATTCACTACTTTATATCTATTTATACTATATCTAGGACTACTATATTTATAGCACTTAAATAGTTTTTAACCTATGCTTAGTTACTATAAGTCTTGCTATAAGTTATTTGCAGGGGAGCTAGAGCGTTATCTTTTTCTCTTACCTTCTTTATTATCTTAGTTTCTATTATAATTATTTAATATAAATATTATTATAACTTTAGCCTTTTTACCTTATCCCTATAGGTAGCTCTAAGATATTAGGAACTCCTAGCTAACTATATGCTTCCTTATAGCATTATTTAGGCTATTTAGGAAAATTACTATCCTTAAGCACGTAAGGATTTAGTTAAGTAATTTAGCTTTTACTTTAGTCTAAAGTCTTAAGAAGGACTAGAAAGACTAGTTATCCTTCTACCTTAGATTTAGTAGTGTCCTAGTGGCTTCTAAGCACCTTATATCCTTATCTATTACTCCTAAGTTTAACTAGGATATAAATTCATCCTAAGAATAAGCTAAGTAATTAACTAACCTATTTACTATTACATAACGTATCTATTATTACTTTGTATTATCCGCTAGGTAGCTACTAGTATATACTACCTTAGTTTTATTATCCTAAAAGGTTCTTAAATCTAACTAGAATAACATATTTAAATCCGCTAGGTATACCTATAGATTCTTGTGGGTGTTACCTTTATACGCTAGTACTTTATACTATATCTTTATAAAGCTTTATAAGTACACACTTATTATAAAGTTAGGGTTAGGTAGGGAGGCTAGAAATAAGGGATTAATTAGTGTAACTATCTAAGGGGTAATTATAGGTTCTCTACCTAATCTAGCTAATTGCGGGTCTGCCTTAATTTCTTTAAGCTATGCTTCTATATTTATAATATCCTACCTTATATAGGTATATTATAGCTAGGTTTATGTAACCTTATAGCAGCGCTTTAGCTTATCTAGGTTATTATTATTCCTAGATTTAGTGTTACTATATTAATTAGGGTTAGGTAGTATTTATTAAATCCTTTTATTATTAGGCCCTAAAGTTAAGGTATATAGGTTACTCCCTAGGCACTACTAGTTTACATCTCCCTTGCTAGGTAGTGTAAGTGTGTTTTAAGTAAATATTTTATAGCTTCTTTGTATTTAAACCTAGCTAATAGTCTATTTGCCCTAAAGGGTTTAAGAGTTTAACTTATTATAACTAGATTAGGAAGATATAAATAAAGTAAAGGCTAAGGTTCTTAGTTATAGCTAGAGAGCTACTACTTAGGGGTAGGTATATAAAGGTCTTAAACTCTAACCTCCTATATACCTTATAGGTAGTCCTTGTCTAAATACCTTACTATATACACGTAGCTATCTAACAGCTACTTAGTTATCCGCATAACCTAAGGCTTATCTGAGGGTTCTATTATATGACCATTCTGTCCCTGGCTCCCTAGCCTCCGTGCTCCTAACAAAAGGCTAAGGAGTTAAAGATAAAGTAATTATATAATAAAACCCTTAGATAAGCCTTAGGTTATATAAATAACTAAGTAGTTATTAAATAGCTATATATATATAATAAGGTATTTAGATAAGGATTACTTATAAGGTATATAAGAGGTTAGAGTTTAAGACCTTTATATACTTACCCCTAAGTCGTAGCTCTCTAGCTATAACTAAGAACCTTAGCCTTTACTTTATTTATATTACCCTAATCTAGTTATGACATATAAATACTATTATAGCCTTATAAATTAGTTTAATATAAAATTAACTATTATAGTCTATAGAAGCAGGCTATACTACTCTAACGCCTATATTTATACTAATACTAAGTTAATTCTTCTCTAATAATCCCCCTAAGAAGAAGCCTAGTTAAATATAATTTATTTACTATAATCTACTAGTAAGGCACCTATAATAGCTTTAATTTAATAGAAAATACACTTATTATAGGCATTATAATTAACTTTAGATATAGGTATAAAGAATTATAAACATTAGCCACACTAAAAATAGGTAGGTGGGTTGTTCTTCCGGATTCGGACTAATAGCGGATGCGCATTTACTTTTAACGGATGCGCGATTAGTTGCCCGCGAGCTCATGGACGGACGTACACTGTATGGCGACAACAACAACTCTGAATGTTCAGTCTGGACTCCGTCACAGCTCATTGCCGGGACGAACACGACAATGGCACCGAATCCCCCGCAAGACCAGCGGCAATTCGAGCATCCAGCCTCCAGCCATGCGAAGAAGAAGTAGGTTTCGGAGAATGCTATCCTGTCATTCTTTCTTGCTTGTTGGCCCGAGCGGCAACTCATGGAGGCATGCGAGATTGCTGGCTGACCGGATCGTGAACACAGGCGCAAGAGGCCGTTGCCCATCGAGCCCATTACCGCCTTTTATTACTTCTTCGCGGCCGCCATGATGGCCGCCTTGTTCGCTCCGATTCAAGACTGCGATGAGACCTTCAACTACTGGGAGCCAGCTCACTACCTGTCTCATGGCTACGGCTTGCAGACATGGGAGTACTCCCCTGACTACGCGATTCGAAGCTGGCTGTATGTTGGACTGCACTCCGTAGTGGGCAGCCTTCGTCGACTACTGCCTCATTCTTCCAAGGTCGGCTTCATGTCAGTCTTGCAGCTCGCGTCTTCCCCCTCAACTAAATGTGTTGCAGGTCTCCGAGTTCTACTTCATACGCTATGGCCTCGCCTTTCTCTGCGCCATCTGCCAGACGGTGTTGTTCAAAGTCATAGGCCTGACTATGAATGGTAGAATTGGAATCATCTTCCTCTTTGCAACCATAACAAGCCCCGGAAACTTTCATGCGAGTGCATCCTTCTTGCCGTCAAGTTTTGCCATGTACATGTGCATGATCGGAGCGGCTTCGTTTATGAACTGGCGCGGGGGCATCAAGACCGCCCATGGCATCTTTTGGTTTGCTGTGGCGGGGATCCTTGGGTGGCCGTTTGCTTCTGCCCTTTGTGCGTCGTATTTGTTGGAAGAGTTGGTACTCGTCTTCTTTAGCGACAAGGATGCTTTCATCGACGCCATCATCCGATTCCTTCGAGGTGTTATTGCCGGCTTCATTGTTCTGGTAAGCTATCCCAAGCAATTTTGCTGTACCAGGTTTCTGGGATTATGCTAACAGTGCCAATAGTTTGTCGACTTTCTCATCAATCTCTTCTTTTATAAAAAGATTGTCGTTGTCAGTTGGAACATTGTCAAGTACAACATCTTTTCGTCTACTGGCGGTGGCCCAAATTTGTATGGCACAGAGCCTTGGACGTTTTACATCAAGAACTTGGCGCTCAATTTCAACATATGGTTCGTCCTGGCTCTTCTAGCTCTTCCCTTGTTCTTGCTTCAGAAAGTGATTTCGCCATCTGGATATGGCTTTCAGTCTGGACTGCGAACCGTGGTATTCGTGGCGCCGTTTTACATGTGGTTGGCCATCTTCACCGCACAGCCTCACAAAGAAGAGAGATTCATGTACCCGGTATATCCATTCCTCACGCTGAACGCCGCTATTTCCCTGCATATCATTTTGGCTGCCATCGGAAGCACAGACCCGAGCACCATTGCAGGGAAAATTCCTGCTCGCCTCAAGCTGTTTGCCGTCGGTTCGGTGATGCTCTTGGCGTTGGATGTGAGCCTGCTCAGGCTTTATGGTATCTACTCGGCATACTCGGCCCCTCTCAAGGTGTACTCGAGGCTATGGGGATCTAATCACGGCCAACCTCGGCTAGGAAGTGAGGCAGACCTCGTTTGTTTCGGGAAAGAGTGGTATCGCTTTCCATCGTCTTTTTTCCTCCCCAAGGATATGCACGCCAAGTTTGTGCGCTCCGAGTTTAAGGGCCTCTTGCCGGGAGAATTTTCCGAGGCCAAAATTGGATTTGGCTTCTGGGGCGGCACATGGCTACCCACCAGTGGATTGAATGACCGAAACGAGGAAGATGCAGCCAAGTACGTCGACAAGGAGGCTTGCTCGTTCCTCGTCGATACCCAGTATCCATTGCGAATGGAGCCGTTGCCTCCCAATGAGCCTGATTACATCGCTGATAAGGATGCATGGGACATTGTCCAGTGCGAGCCATTCCTGGACGCTGCGAGCACGCATATTTTGGCACGCACACTCTGGGTCCCTGAGCTAGACGTCATACCAGAGAAGTATAAGAGAAAATGGGGCCGTCATTGTTTGTTGCAAAGGAAAAAGGCCTAGAGTGGGCAGGAACTACATATTCCACAAAAGAGAGCCCATGGTTGATCATGCCCCGCCCAATAATATTGGACACTGATACCTAAGGCATGAGATGCACGATGTAGAGAAGACTGATATTGGATGTATACATCTCCAAGTGTTCATGTACATTCACAGTTTGCAGCCAACGACGTCAGATTTCGCCGTGGTCTTGAATACAGGGCACGTGGTGACGAAGAGCCGAGACAGAAAGAAAGTAGGAGAATTGCGCTCACCTATTGGAACGACATCTTTTGACGACAAGGGTACCAGGGCGAGGGCGTCCATCCCCGCAGCGAGAGGGTTTGGGGTGCATTCCAGTTCAATCCCTGCACATCCATGACTTGCGCCATCGGGGGATCGGGGGGACGTCATGGTGAGACGAGACACGATGCGGGACACTGTCCTGGAATGCTGAGAATGGCGGATTGACGGGGATTACGGGATGGCACATCGGCGGCATCATGACCGATACCCGCCACGTCCCGCTCCGAGGGCCAGCAGGGCCACCCCACATCGTCGAATCGGCCGGCCGCCGCTTTTTGTGGCTGGACGCGGCGTGCGTGCGTGCATGTCTCACCCGGGTCGGTGGAATGGCTGAACGCCCGCGATTCGTCATGCAACTCCAACTCGGTAATGCGCTGATCGCAGCTGTTGGGGCTTGTACTCCGTAGATTTGTAAAATAATTCATAATCCAGGGGGCAATAGGGTGTAGACGGGTGGCATGTCCGTGGCATCTTTGCTAGCCAGCTTTGTGCGCCCCGACTGCCGCCCCATCCTGTTTTTGTTACCGCTGCACCAGGTTTTCCATGGTCACTTTGTCACATTGTGCTTTATGTCATTCTTCCCCTCATTTTCTCTCATCTACTGCCGACTCGTTTGACCTGAAAGCGTGAGTAGTAAGTGTATAATACATGTCAGCGCGGCACTCGCGCGGCACTCGCGCGGCACTACACCCACTTCCTTCCGTCTACGTTTCTCGACGGAGCTGCTCCTTCCACGACTTCCCAGTCGGCCTTGACTGTGACAAGCCATCTTGTCGGCAAAAGCACGACTGACTTTTCCACATGATCCGTACACGTACCCGGATTGCCGAACTTACCAGGACCGGACACCCCCATCGATTACTGTTACCGTTGCTGGGGCCTTGTTGGTGAATATGGTACTCCCTAAAATCTCCGACTTGGTCGTGCGCAGAATCCTTGGTATCGATGTCAACAACAAATATCGTGGGCTTCCTCAGGGACTTGACAAGCGAGCGGAAGCACTTCTCGACCCTGCGGATATCTACCTCGATGACGAGCCGTCAGTGGCAGAGTGGCTGAAAGAGTTGAAACCAACCAAAAAGGGGGCAGTCGACTACATCACGAACTTGTTCCCATCTGCGTCGTGGGCTCGACGGTACAACTTGCGATGGTTAGCGGGAGACGTTCTGGCTGGTACGGTCTGCTTTCAATTTCCCATACCGAATACCAAGATCGGTATCGCGAACTAATATCATGTGGACACAGGAATAACTATTGGCTTGGTCATCGTCCCCCAAGCTATTGCTTATGCCTCGCTCGCCCAACTTGATCCACCATATGGGCTGTACACTTCCTTCACTGGAGCGGTGTCGTACTGGATCTTTGGAACCTCCAAAGATATTGTCATTGGCGTATGTAAATATTCTCTTCTTGGTCTCACCTTACATTACCTGAACAACGACGAGCTGTGGCGAGATGGCTCACATTCTTCTTCCATTGATAGACAACTGCGATTGGGTCTCTCCTGGTAGGTGGCGTGGTATCCCGCGTACGCGCATCCAATGGCAATTATAGTCATGAGCAGATCGCTCATGCACTGAGCCTGATATCAGGTCTTATACTTCTCCTCCTCGGACTGTTACGCTTGGGTTGGGTCATAGAGTTCATTCCATATATTCCCATATCTGCATTTGTCACTGCTGCTAGCATCACCATCATGTCGATGCAGATGCCGGCAGCTTTGGGTATTCATGGCATCAACACCCAGGCGGCACCGTATCAAGTCATTAAGACCACCCTGGAAAAAATACCCAATGTCCGCCTCGACGCAACCATCGGTCTGTCTTCTCTCGCCCTACTACTTCTCATCAAAAGCTTCTGCGCTGCCATGGAACAGCGTCAGCCGAATCAAAAGCGACTATGGAGTTATATTGCGTCCTTGCGGTTGACCTTCACCATGTTGCTGTACACTCTGATAAGCTTCCTGGTCAATCGAAATAGATCGGAGATGGATCACAAATTTCGCTTGGTCGGTTCCATAGACAAGGGTAAACCCCCCCTTTATTTGGGTTTTTCTCTGGTTCTTCCTTTGGGGTGCCGTATCTAACAGTGCTTCACAGGATTCCGGCGAGCAGGTGTACCGTCCATAGATAGTCACTTGGTTAGCAGCATATTGCCGGAAGTGCCTGCCGTGGCCATTATATTGGTCATTGAGCATATTGCCATTGCAAAGGCCATGGGCAGGCGCTACAACTATACTGTTAATCCATCCCAAGAGGTGGTGGCGCTTGGGGTTGCCAATGTTCTTAGCCCCTTTGTTGGGGGCTACGTTTGCACAGGATCATTCGGTGCCTCTGCTGTTCTTTCTAAAGCAGGCGTCAAGACTCCATTGGCTGGTCTTTTCGGCGCTGGAATGCTAGTGCTCGCCCTGTACGCTTTAACCGGTGTCTTCTACTACATCCCACGAGCTGCCCTGGCCGGTCTCATCATCCATGCTGTTTCCAACTTGTTGACCAGCCCAAGCAGCCTCTATAAATATTGGCGACTTTCTCCCATTGAATTTCTGATCTGGGTCGTTGGAGTGGTGTTGGCCATATTTGTGTCACTCGAAGCATGCATCTATGCTGGTACCGCACTCTCGGTTGCCTTGTTGCTTGTTCGACTTGCAAGAACGCGAGGCACTTTTCTGGGCTCAGTTCGAGTAAGGCGAGTCGCAGGAGAAAAGACGTCCTTCTCCAGTGAGCCTGCAGCCGTTCCTAGTAAGGAATATTATTCCGCCCCGGATATGTTCTTACCTCTTGACCGCTCGGGAGCCATGAATCCGCAAATCAGGGTCGAGTCACCATACCCTGGCGTATTTATATACAGGCTACATGAGGGATTCAATTACTCGAACCAAGCTTATCATGTTGATATTCTGGGCAAACACATCATAGAGAATACAAGAAGAACGTCGGACGAGGTTTTTGACAAAGAATCTGACCGTCCTTGGAATGATCCGGGGCCCAAGGCGCGACGGCCAAATTCGCATCTGCTCCCGTATCTTCGCGCCATTGTTCTGGACTTTGGGGCCGTCAGCCACGTTGACATCACCTCGGTTCAGGGTCTTGTCGATCTACGAAACCATTTGGACCGCCACTCTGCGCCGGACACTGTGGAGTGGCATTTCGCAAACATTCGCAATCGCTGGGCCCGTCGCGCGTTGGCCGCAGCTGGCTTCGGTTACCCGACTTCGCGGAACTCGGAAGCTGTGGGGAGCTGGAAGCCAATATACAGCATTGCGACGGCACTCATGGAGAAGGAAGGGCCATGCGGGGACGAAACCCCGTGTGTTATGGACACGGATACGGAGGAAGAGCACACACAGGGTAGTAGAACTCCGGTGGCTTCAGACTACACTCGGAGGAAGTTGCCCGTGTCGTCAACTTCCACGCCGGAAGCCGGGCAAATGGCTGCTGTGAGCGGAGTTGACCGACCCTTCTTTCACCTCGACCTATTCAGCGCCGTTGAGGCGGCTGTTAGAGACGGGCGAAGTAAAGACGCAGCAGTCATAGTGTAAGCATCTCAAGTGGTGGGGTTTGAGCTGCACTGGAGGCGTCAATCAGCAAGCAGGGAAAGACACGTGATTGGAATAGACAATGAGCGATTCTTTGGGACGAAGAGCATCATTCTCGCCTGGATATACTTAATAATGGATGTATTGATAGAGCGGGATGCGTTTCGTTGGTGATGCACGCCTTCCACTTCAGGACTCAGTCCCATTCATTTTCGAGCTTCCTCTCAAGCAGGACGCGGTCCACGAAAATGATGACGCTAGCTTGGGGATAAAGCAAAGCGACTAGCAACTTCCATAATAACGCCGGCTTCCGCTCTGCCGAGGAGTGCCGAGCCCCATATCACGTCCGATCATGGATTTGAGCCAGTTGCCGCCTGCCGCCTGCCGCCTGCCGCCTGCCGCCTGCCGCCTGCCGCCTGCCACATTCGCATCCATCTACTATCAAAAAGCTGCTTGCTTCATGATTAACTTCTCGCCGGGGGAGAAGAAAAAAAAAAGACCAAGAAAAATAAGAGAGTCTATTGTCCCTGCTTCCACCAATTTTCCCGGTCCATCGGCACCAGCTAGCAGCCGGGAGCCATGGCGCAATCCATGCCCTGCCGAATGAGGTCAGCCATCGCATGCCTCGATATGAATGAGCGCACCTTGACTAATGAGAGACACACACTGCCTCTACTAGGTTCTATTCGTCTCGTTGGATTTTCTCTCGGCCAGGGAGCTCGTACAGTTACTGCCAGTCAGCCGTAGATTCCACGCCTTGACCACGCGAATGCTCCATCGTCGCGTGGTAGATGTCTCGTCGCAGTCGCAGTCACATTATGAATTGATTCTCGAATGTTACCCGCCGATTGCCAGCTTGTCTGCGCCTACCTTGGGGTGCAGATTTCTCGGGTTGAAGCACGCGGGTGAGGATGGGATCAACGGCGATTCTCCGTCATTGGGGAATCTGTCGAGGCTGTATTCGGCGTTTCGCCCAGTCTTGGTGGAGGAAGTTCCTAGACATGGACGACGCGTCTTCCAGTCTGGGGGCCAGGCGTCATGCGTTGACGAGCCGGCGACTCTGGAAGTACATGTGGGCCAAGGTGAAGTGTTCGCGCAACTATGCGCATCTACAAGTGTGGTGAAAGTGACGGTTCAACAAGGCATCTACGTCAGCCATGTCAATGTCTGTGACGATGTTATTCGAGTATGGAGACAATGGCTAGCTGAACGGGCGGCTTCCTCGGGAATGCATGGCGAAGACGAGCATGATGCGGTCGCAGCAATAGATTCCAATACCATTCTCTGGGTCGATGCCGCTAAGAATGTTGGTTTGAAGTTTGGCGTGGAAATGGGGCCGATGGAAAGAATGCCGTTGTTAAGTGGTCCTGGGGATGATGGTCCGGTGTCTTACACCCTGATTTATCGAGGTACGTGTGCGCTGTACCCGGGCTGGGGGACATGTCGTGGGGTCTACGGATCCGTACACTACGGGGTGATTGTTGTTGACATTTTCAGAATTAATCGTGAGGACCACCTCGCTGCTGCTGGCTGTGGACGAATCTGCCGTGCAGGAGGTTGCTCGATCGTCGAAAGCCGTTGTGTTAGCACAGTTTTGATAAGAATTGGGTTGGAAAGTGTATATTCGCCAGCCGGGACGGCGCTCGCCAGAGAATCAGTTGATCTGGGCTGTGCCTTTGTCGAGTCGAGTCGATGTCGCGATATTTTTTTGCATGATGCGGTTGCGCCGCCGTGAGGGGTTTGAACCAACTTTCACCTGGGTCTGGCTGGACACGAGCATCTGACGATGAAACGCGTGAATAATGACGCGTGAATAATAACGCGTGAAAATGGCGCGTAGCAATGGACTACCAACGAGTTCTTTTTTCTTCTTCCTTTTTTTCCCACAGTGGGTTGCAACGACCACAGAGATGCATGTACGCTGGGCAGGGCAAAATCTTGGCGTGACGGGAAGCAGTGGCGGAGCGATCCCGGGCGAATCGTGATGAAACCTGGTGTTCGGATCTCGCAAACGTGTCTCCGTGAATAAGCAAGAAGCTACATCCTCGGCTTGTCTTAGTTTGTCTAATGGTTCGCAGAGGATACCAGTGAGCGAAGGGAGAAGCTCATAACGCGCATAAAGTCAATGGACCTGTAGTCCGTACAATGCTTGAAAACACGTTGCGAGGAAAACAAATATTCCCCTTTCGGCCACAGAGCCCTGGTTGTGCATGCACTGCATAACTAGTAAGTCTTGAATCGACCTGTCCCATCATCCCATCATCCTATCATGGCTGGTCAAACCAGGAATAGAATCGACCTTTGCTCTTGTTGATGGGGGTTATGGGGGGGGGCAGGCTGTGGCTTTGCTTTCTTTTGAGAGGGCAGATCAGGGAAATCATGGAAAAGAAGGAATCGCCATGTTTTTTTTAGGAGGAAACAATGGACGAAGGTCGGAGGTTCCTGCTGCTCCAGTCGCCAAGCCAAGTCAGTGCGGTGCGGCGCCATATCGCGCCAGGCACGCAAGGGCGGCAGCTGGTGGCAGCTGGTGGGCAGCTGATGGCTGACCATCCTCCGCTTTTCCCATCCTTCCGCCTCACATCTCGGCTGCCCTATCTTGGTTGCCCCATCACGGTTCATCAGCCATCAGCCATGAGATCGTGTCCCAAATCCCTGGTCAACGATGCGCTCAAAGACGGCATCTCATCGATTCCGCGCCACGACCTTGTCGGCCACTCACGAACGGCTCTCGAGCCCGGCATTTGAACCGTACGGACAAGCCTTTTCTTGGAACCCGCTCTCAAACGGCCCTTTCCCCCCTCCCTGGCCGATATCTCCCTTCTTGTGGCGCGCACAGAAGAGGTGGAACGACGTTAAACGTGTAGTCCGCACCTGCAATCCAGTACCCGTGCGCAGTCTTCGTTCCAACGCATCTAATCAGTAAGCTCGGAACTCATTGTCTGGTATGAAGAGTCAAATAGATCCCGCCCACAATGACTTCTCTTCATTGTTGCAAGGCTCAGGACGACGCATTGAGGAAGAAGAAGCCGCGGGCGGCACCAGCCTTGCGAAGCTGGGCCATGAAGTATCGGAATTCCCGTCAAGCTATTCCGTCAAGTCTGCAGCTTAGCCCAGGGGAAAAGGCTTCAAGCAATGCTTTCTGCAGACTGCAAGCATTTCGTAGGTTTGCCATTGTTTGTGCGTCGCCTCACCTCTGTACTGGTTGTCTCGCGCCGCATGTGGGAAAAGACACTTTTCTTTTGATAACAACCTGACGAGGTCTGTCTCATGCAGTCCATGTGTAGCTCGAACTTCTTTCTTCGCCTCCCCTGCCTCGAACTTTTCTTTGTCTGCGGATGAGTTCACTGTGTTTTAGTGTACCAACCCACTCTTCCTCTTTTCTTTTTCTTGCCTCAAAGTGTGATATCTGCGCCTCTGTCTGGTGCTTGTTCTCTTCAGCCATATTATAAGTCAACATCACTCGGTGGCGGAACTGTCCTCTTCTGTTTCTGGGAGCTACACCTTCTTTTCATTCACGAGCTGGACTCCCATACTCTCGCTATCCTCGTCGTTTTCGTGCTTTCCGTTCATTCTTTTATCCATCAGACCTTCCTTTTCATCCTCCAGTGCCTTTTCTGCTTGGACGGGGGCTTTTCGTTCCGGCGGCCAAACTTGACGTTGTTTTGGAAACATGGGCAGAACTTGGAGTCTCAAGCGTCCTGAAGACATTATTTCACGGCCACCCCCAGCTCGTCTTTCAAAGTCACCCGACATCTCGTTCTTTCCTCGCATACATGAACAGCCGGTTAAACGAGAGTTCCCCAGGAGATCTATGACTGGCTCATCTCTGTCGAATAGTCAAAAGCCCATCAAATATGGTACCGGAAAGGGCGCAGACATTGAACTTGTGCCACAGCCAAGCGACGACCCAGAGGATCCCTTGGTGAGTTTCCTACTGTCATTTCTCCTCTCGTCGTTTGTTCGCCATTTGCACGGGACTCACGCCCAACTTAGAATTGGCCTCGCTGGCGAAAGCATCTGAACTTGATGTCTATTCTCGTCATGGTTGGTCTCGTCGGGGGCATGAAAACGGCCTTGATCCCTACAGCTAGTTCGCTATCAAAACAATATCGAGTTTCTCACACATCTATTGCTGCATTAACGGCCGCGCCGCTCATGGTTTCAGCGATTACTGGAATGATCAGCTCAACTGTTGTCAAATGTCGGGGGAAACGACCAGTCTATCTCACGTCCGCTTTGGTCTTATTCATTGGTACAATCTGGAATACGATGGCCGGTGACAACTATGGCTCCTGCCTTGGATCCCGAATCCTTCAAGGTCTAGGATGGGGTGCCTTTGACGTGTTGGTCAACAGTTCCATTCAAGATACCTACTTTGTGAGTAAAGCACTTGGAAAACAGATGGTTCCACCACATGAGCTAACGTACAGTTGACTACAGGAGCACGAGCGAAACCTGCCCGTGACAATCTACAATATTCTAACCATCACGACCACATGGGGTTCACCGCTTCTCGGCGGATTGGTCTCCAAAAATGCCAACAGCTTTACCAACCAGTTCTGGGTCATCAGTTGTTTCTATTTGTTGGCCTTGCCTCTCCTCGCATTTGCTGCTCCAGAGACAACGTTTGATCGATCAAGGGCTGCCATTACACCGCTGCCGATTCCCGGATTGGACGCCTGGCGTCCGTGGAGGCTCCGACATCGAGTCAACAAGACCAGCATTCTCGAGTATCTCAGGCAGATGAAACCTTTCTCTTTCAAAGCTCCCATCACACTGCCCATGGTTCTTCAGGCTCCCCGAGCACTGATAGCACCCACAACCTGTCTGCTCTTTATTCTCACCTTTATTCCTTTCGGTGCTCTCTGGGGCTTGACAACCTCCATCTCCGCCCTGACCGCGCCTGCACCCTTATCCCTGGACTTTGCCTTGACGGGAGTTATGATGACGGGGCCATGGGTCATTGCTTCACTCTGCGTCGGAGGCTTCTCTTTCTATCGAGGCTTGTATGAACGATTTACCCGGCGTGTCAGTTGCCTCATCATCTCCACTGGCAGTGTTCTAGTCCTCATTGGCTTGCTTTCCTATGGTCTGGGCGTTCACAACTTCATGACCAGTCGTCCGTCACCGTCCAATCCCATATTTTCCCTAGTCTCAGGCGGACAAGTCAGCCTGCCGCTTCTCTCCGCACAGCTGGGCATACTTGCGGGTGGGAGTTACATCCTGGACACCACTACCCGACCATTTGTCGTCCGATCAGCATCCTTTACCTCTTGCAGCATTTCGGTCGCCCAGCGCAGCATTATCGACATGCAATCTGGCGTCATCATTCTTCGTAATCTCGCAGCGGGCATCTTTGTTCTCGCCATGCCCAATGCCGTCACCATCTATGGTGGCCTCAAAACAGCCGTCATTGGCCTTGCGACAACACAAGTTGTCATCACTGTCGCCGTGATGACGATCTGGTGGCTATATGACGAGTCCATCTGGAGAGCGGACGGCATGATCATGGGTCTGGTAGACGCGGGACTGTTGAAGCAATGTGACAGTTTCTTCGAGACGGATTAATGAAAAGGAAAAAGAAAACTATTTTTGGGCAGGCTAATTTGTTTTCAGAAGCAAGAGAAAAAGGGAGGTATTATTGAAAACTACTGTCTATAGACAGTGGCTGTTATGTGGCCCCACGCCTTGGACGCGCTGGGGCATCGCTTGACGAGGAACATGTGGCAATTCGGCACGATGAGAGATGGATGAATGTGATGATGTACTTGTGCACAGGTTCCCCCCCCCCCCTTCTTTTCCTCCCTTTTACCTCTACAGTGGCACTTGACATGACTGGGACGACGAGATTCTGTATGGACATTGGATGAGGATGATAGGATACGAACATGATGATGTTATGGAATAAAAACAATACGCTTCAACAAGTGAGAACAAGTATGAGCTCGTGACTAATCGACTAATCGACTTGGACTTTACGGCTTAGAGCCAATCGATGAGGACGAAGACAATCCATGACGGCCAGGATGGCAACTGGCGTCAATGGACTTTCGAATACACGTCTTGATTTTGCCCATGTCAATGTCCTTAGATCGACATGGACTACCATCGACCCAGGTCCCAAAGTCATGATAGGGACTGCGCCTTCTGTTCCGCAACCTCGACGCTCATCAGCTCGACATCGCTCCCCATTGTAACCGAGTCATCGTCAAACCCGGTCGACGGCCCGATTTCGGCCCTGCTCACCACGGCGCGATCAGCCGCAGGGAAGCCAGCGTCGTGTCTTGATCTGCGAGAAACCGTCCCCGTCCCTGTCCCCGTCCCCAGCCTCAGCCCCAGCCTCGTCCCCGGCTTGCGAGGAAGATGGTTCTTGACCACGTCCCAGCTGGATATGAAGAAGATGAGCGAGTTCCATAGCCCCTGCAGAGGCAGCACCGCCGAGGTAGCCACGTGGAACTGGTACGGAGAGTGGCCCTGCACCCAGCCGTAGATGCGGTTGAGACTACTCGGGATCCAGGTGACGAGGACGGAGAGGGCGAACAGGAGACTTGTACGGAGGTAGGCGCGCTTGACGGGGTCTTCGACGACAAACTTGGAGGTGGCCGAGTTGGTGGCGGTTGCGAAGCGGCCCAGCGGACTTGGTTCGGAGGTTGTCTTGCGCAGGGGGTTCGCGGAGACGGCGGAGAAGTACTGTGCTGCGGGGTGGGGATGATGATGATGATGCTGCTGCTGCTGCTGGGTTCCGAGATGAGCCTTTTGGGGACTGGCCATGTCGGCGGCCGAGGAGCGGACGATTTGCACCTCTGTGGTGACGGTGCCGTAGTAGGCGTCTGGTCCGCGGTCCCCGTGGCGACTCCTGGTCGCGGAGAAGCTGCGCAGACGGTTCCTCGACCGAAACACGTGGTATCCCACCAGGACATAACAGATGAGGGAGCCGGCGATGCAGATCCATACCAAGAGGTAGTAAGTGTAGATGCGGATGGCATCCCACTTGGCGTCTACCCAGCACCAGATCTACACGCCTCGCGCGAACAGAACACACGTCAGGAACCAAGTCTGACGAGATGACGAGACGACGAGATTTGAAAAACGCCTGAAAAGACACACACAAACACACACGTGTAGTAAGTAGTACATACCGTTGCATCCCCATACACAGCCCCCCTTTTCGGACTGCTCACCAGCAAGAGAGCCAGCGCAATAGTAAAGGGACCTCCGTAGCAAACCACGCAGTAGATCCACCACCATCGACGAAACGAATCGGGACTCGTGCGAAAGTAGAAGACGAGGAATACGTTGATGGCCATGGCGAGGGACCACCACGGGTCAGACTGCATGAACCTTTGCTTCGGGGAATGGAGCGTCAGACCCCTTTCCCCCCCTTTCCTTATCTGGTTATTTTTCTGGGGGGGGTGTTGTTCAGAGGAACAGGATGACGTACATTTCGAATAAGAAGCTCTGCGCCCGACACAGCGACGATTCCTTCCCCCGACCCAGCCCGTCCATGGCAATGATGCAGGCCATGCTTGCGCCGACGTTGGACACGCTCGCAAACACAATGAATGTGTTCTGGACATTGCGCACGCCGCGGATGAGCCCGTACGCGAGGAAGATGAGTGTCACGGCCGCGAGGCTGATGCATCCCCCGAGTCTCTCGAGCGTGATGATTATGTCGACTTGGTCGGGCGTGAAGTGCTCCAAGGCTGACATGCTGTCCGCGCTAAAGAATGATGGATTTTGAAAAAAAAAAAAGGTAAGAATGAACGACGTGGACTCTTTCTTTTTGGGAAAATATCGGGGCCCGTTTTCACATCGCAAGGTAATCGGTTTCTCTGCTGGCGGCCCTCACTGACAAGATTCTTCGAGACTTTCTTGCGCCCATGCCTTCTTTTTTTGTTTTTTTGTGATTCTGCGTAGCAAACGCAGTCTCTTCTAGTATTCCGGCCATGGATCTTTGTCCCGCATCCTACCAGGGTAGAAGGGGGGGGGGCCGGGAAATCGTGTTCGTGTGAAAAAGCGCCTCCTCGACTAAACCTCGCAGGGCACGCCAGAAGGAAGACGGGAAGGCCGGAAGGCCGGAAGCACAAACTCATCTTCTTTGTTGAGCGCGCAACGTCCGTGATTACGTCCGTACCACTCTGCGTCATGTGTGTAGCCGTCTTTTGGCGAGAAGCTCTGCGAGTCTCCATCTCAAAGGGACTTTTCACCCGCACACGTTCTTCTCTCTCTATTACTTCACGTGGCGTCCGGGCTGGTGTAACAGGAGATTATTCTCCCTCCCCCGTTTGTGCTGGAAACGCGCAGGATCAATTAAGCAGGGAACGTGCATGGCATCAGGATTCAGGATTCATCAGGATCCAGACCCCAGGACCCGGGACCCGGGACTCGGGACACATGTGAGAGAGAGAGAGATTGCATAGATCCCATGGCGGCAGTTGAACATGATGTTTTGTTTCGCTCATCACCGGAATATTCGCAGCAAGTCGTCATGTATTGGGAGCCTCCTCCCACATGGTTTGTCGAACGCCTCTTGTTCCCATTGTTTCGGATGCGCTGCGGAAACACGATGCCGGCCCCCCTGTCGGCCATGCTATTGATCCGTCATCATGTTGTGACCAGGTTTTGTAATGAGGCGGGCATTCTCGTGCAATGTGAGTTGTCACCTTGGCGGCTGTCCCGTCATTGTGCCTCTGCCACATCATCCTTCCTGGCAACAGACACTCTTGTTGTTGTTCACTTGATTCAACATGTTCACGATAATACATGGCCAATAAGTGCCATTTTGATGATATCCAAAATCTACCGAAATCCAATTTGCAAAAAAAAAAAATACAAAAAAAACCCCCCCTTCCAAGAAATACTCTTGTCTACCCAACATGTTCCACGACGACTTCCTGCATCTACTGTACGAGACAGAAGCGCCCGACGCCATGGTTCTGTTTGTTGCATTGTCTAACCACGATTCGGCTCGAGGCAGACAGCGCATAGACCAAGTAATACAGCTCAGATTGTGTACAAGAAGTCTGGTCGCTTGTCGCCGAGAGCATTAATCTCGGCTTCCGTCTTGCCTTCGACCCAGTCATCTCGCTCGCCTCGGCGCCGCTTCTTGTTCTCCATGCTAAGCAGTGTCGCGAAAAGAAAAGACCCCCCAAGCATGCAGACAACAAGATACGCAATGATGGTCCCATGGCCCTGGAAATAGCGTGGGGACCAGCGATATATGACACTGCTCACAACGCCGTTGAGGTTGCCCCAGCCGATGACGAATCCAAGAACAATACCACGCTTGTATACCCCTTCGACGTTGTTGGCAACCCAGGCTATTGTCAGGGAAATGGGTGGGTAGATTCCCATGGCCCCGAGAAATGTACCCGCGTATTGCACCGCCGGGTCTGTGCTTGCTATCAACATGACGAATCCAACAGTTGCAATCACCGCAGAGCCCATGATGAATACGCCTCGTTTCTGACTTTTATCGGACCAGAAGCCGACAACGACCGTCAGCACGGCTGCCACTGCATATGGCGGAACGCTCAGGAGCTGGTTTTTAACTATCTGGTCAGGCGAGGTGAAACTCATGGACTGAATGATGGTGGGTAAAAAGACACTGAAAGAGTACAACGGCATCAAAGGCCCCATGTAGATGAGCATGCCGTTATAAGTCTTCCAGTCCTTGATGGCAGCCCACATGTAATCCCACTTGAAGTCCTCATGTTTGGCAGAGTGTTGGTTGTCGTTCTTGAGCCGCAGCAGCACGCGGGCACGGTCTTCGGGAGTCAAAAACTTTGCCTCGTCTGGAAAGTCGTGAACCATGAAGAAGGACACGATTCCGACAGCAATGGTCAGTACGCCCTCGATGATGAAGATCCAAGCCCAGCCCGCAATGCCCTGAAGGCCGTCCATCTTCTGAATAGCGGCAGCAAGAAGACCCCCAAAGGAACCGGCCAACGCGGCGGCGGAAAAGAAGATGGCGGCGCGCACGCCGAATTCGTTTCGCTTGTACCAACATGAAAGATAGTAGTTGACTCCGGGGAATAACCCAGCCTCAGCGAGGCCAAGGAACCAACGGGCTGCCATGAGTCCGGACCAATTCTTGACAAAGCCCATGCCAAGCATGCAAACCCCCCACGCGATCCTGACGAAGCAGTGCCATCAGCGCAATTCTTTCAGCCAGGTCGATCGGACCAAGAAAGAAGAAAAAGGGTATGAATCCGCTTACATGATGCATGGGATGAACCGAGACGGCTTCCATTTTTTCAGCAAAAAGTTGGCAAGGACTTCGAACAGGGCGTATGAGACAAAGAAAATGATGAGAGTGGCGGCGTACTTCATCGACTTGGGGTCGATGCCAAGGTCCTTCTCCAGATGGGCAATCTTGGCATTCCCAATATTAGTGCGATCCAAGAAGCATATCAAGTACAACAGACAAAGCTAGCAGGCAGAAGAAGATTTAGTTTAGTGCCAAGACCATGGAAGCAGAAGATGAAGACGCAGAAACACCAGAGATGGCATCCGATGCACATTTTCCGCCATGTCAGAGAAAGGTTCGAGGACATACCCATGGTATCAGAGTGAGGTCAAGCTTCCACAGTAGCTTGCGCTCCTATTCCAAGCAAAGCGTTGTCCACGTCAGCGAGGTCGGCGCACTGAGTCCAGCGAGAGCAGAAGCCAAGGCAATTCTCATGAGAGGAGAGAATAAGCTTACCACTTCCTTCTTCTGAGCCTCCGACAAGCCGGCATCCGGGTCGGTCAAGTGATGCAGGTCAGAGCTAAAGGAAGAACCCGCGGCACCAATATTAATTGGACTCGGTTTCTCGACTCCACTCATGGCCGCGACTTGTGAAAGAGGAGAGTTCAAGATGCGATCGGAGCGAAACGTCCTGGCCTGCTGGTCCGCGAAACTGTGGCTGAACAAAGAGCAGCAGAGAGGGCGGCTGGGAAATGTCAATGCTGGTCTTGGCCGTCGAGAGGCAAACAAATAAAAATAGAAAATAATAAATAAGAAATAAGAAATAAGAAATAAGAAATAAAAATAAAACACACGCGCGCGCGCGCAAGTTGCCGTGTCCCGCGGTCGATTTCGCTTTCGCTTACAGGCGAACGGAGATGCAGAGCCGGAAGGAGCTGGTCTTGGCGGCCTTTCAATGTTTGGATTCTCAACAGGCCGTCAGCAAAGAGAGGCCCGACAAGTGAAGACTGAAGACGACGTCGAGGCGCTTGCGCTTGGTGACCATGTCCAGGCGAGTTGCAAGCGGGAAGAGGGCAGAGAAAGAGACTCGCGCTATTATTAAGCCATGGCTCGAGGGAGGAGAGAGAAGCAACAACTCGGCTGCTCGGCTGCTCGGCTGCTCGGCTGCTTGGTATCAAAGAGTAATTAGATTCCGCTGCAGACCTTGTTGGAGACCTTGTTGGAGACCTTGTTGGAGACCTTGTTGGAGACCTTGTTGGAGACCTTGTTGGATGACGGATGACAAGAGCGGCAGCCTGCGGGTCCTCGAAATTCTGGGGAGGGGATAAAAGGGATGCAGCCATTCAAAAGCGTTCCGACCGTACTACGGACTAATCCAGTTTCAGCTGGTAAACTGGTGGCCCGACTAGTCATAACGGAGTCATGCGACGGATTACTCTTGCCAGACAAACCTCTGCAGAGAAAAAGAAAAAAGAACTGGGAACTGGGATTGGGATCCGAACCCCCGTCGTTGCAAGTCGTTGCAAGTCGTTGCAATCATCCCCGACTCCATCCGCGTGCGTGCGTGGTCTTTTGAAAGTGGAAGGCGCAATGCGGACGTTGTATCATGTACGCATGAATAGACGACTCCGACTGGTGGAAAGCGTCATTCCATTCATGGAAGGAACGAGGCGTCAAAATTCCCGCAAATTAATAAGCCGAAACGGGGCATCGGTAGCTAAGTAGTCCGTAGTCCGCACGGCAGAAGATAACATGGTACGATTCGTCAGAGCTTTCTTATTCTCACGGCAGCTCACCCCGGTTCCTTCTTTTGGAGACCTTCCCGAACCCGACGTCTGACCCCGACATCTCATCACCAAGAGCTTCAACAAGAGCAGCATGCTCGGCAGATACCCCCTTCAAGCAAAACATCACTCACATACAGTGCCCTCGGCCCTCGTGAAACTCAGGCCCTGCGTCAGCGCATCCAGCGAGGCCATGATGGTCCATGATCCCAATCCCGTCGTCTTGGCCATGCCGTCCTGCATCTCGAAGCCATCGTTGACGCAAGCCTGGTTCAGGCAGTAATTCACGCCCTTGAGCCCCGGGATCCGCGATGCCCACCTGCAGCTTGGCCTGCCAACGGCCACGCCGCTCTCGAGGGTCAAGCATTTATAGAAGGGGTACTCGTCACACATGGAGAAGATGGCTCCCATGGAACCGCGCTGCTCGGGGTGCTCCCTGCACCTGTTTTCCGCCATCTTGCACCCGGACGCCTCGAGGTTCGGATACATGACGTCGTCGGCGACCAAGAGCGGTTGTCCCACGTCAGCGTTTGGGGAAAGCGCGACTCCGCGCACCGCATCGCCCAGCACATGTTTGTGCAGATGTCGGCCATGTGGCGGCATTGGAAGGTCATGTCTGGCGCCGACGAGTGTCTAAGACGGCCAACGGACCACCTGGCTGCTCTATGGGGGCTGACACAGAGCGCTTCTACGGACTACTTGCGTGCAATTGGGGCCGGAAGATAATCAGAATGCTGTGCGCTCTGCATCACCTCATTACTTCCGATGCTGCCAATCTCGGGTAGATGCAGATTGCACACTGCACACTGGCCACGCCGACGATGTGACTTGCTCGTCACGGGTTGCCCGGCAGGTCATCAAGACCTGCGTCCGGTGTATCTTTTTGTCTTTGACATGCTCATGTGGAACTGATGGCGGCCTTGCTTGACATGAGGTTGCACAAATCAGTCCACCCAACAAGTCATACATCCATGAGTCTAGTCCGTATGGTCATTGACATGCTCATAAATCGATTAGCGCACACCAAGTGACCACATTGCTTATTGCATTCGAAACAAACCGCAAAAACGCCTGGTCCACGCTCATGCACCCGAATTCCGTAGACATCATGTTTCATCCCTCCAGTCCGCGTCAACCGTCCAAATTTCGCCATTGTGCATAATTCATCCATGCCCTTCGTTACTCTACGGGCAAATCCTCCACGACCTTCATAGCTCTGGTACCTTCCTGTTCAAACCGTGTAACCATTGCCTCACATTCATGCTTGAGCTTCTTCTCTGCTTCGCCTGCATTGAAATATATCCATTCTTCCACCGTCATCAATTTCTCTGGACTGCTGAGGCCTGTACCCTGCTTCAACAGGTGGCTGACCGCATTTTCCTTGTCCGCCATCACACCTGCGGTTCCCAAGACCGCATCCAAGTCGACAACAGTCCAGGGAGTTTGGCTTTGCAATCCAGCAGCCAGCATGTTACGCTTTGTGGGAGAGTTGCGCATCGGTGTAGCTGCCACAGGAGCAAGTACGACCCGCCTTGTCTTGGCGTTGGCCACTGGTACAGACGAAGGGGGTTGGTTTTCAGCATCAGAAGACTGAGGTGACTGAGACGGTGACAGAGCGGGCTGTCGGGCCGACGGAGCTGGAGATATAACTTTGGTTGGAGTCGACGGGGGCTCAGCTACCAACCGTGGTTCTGAAACTACTTGGCAAGACAAGTCCCGACCAACAGGTGAAGACCGCTTGGGCAATGGAACTGTAGCAGCTTCCATCTCATCAACGTCCTCGTGTATCTCGGACTCGAGGTCCCCCGGCTGCTCGACAATGGGTGCTGGAGAATTTGCTGGTGTTGAGGAACTGGCAGCTGCCTTCCCCGGTCGACCACGACCTTTTTTAGCAGGTGCATCTCCCGACTTGGTGCCAGCGTTCGAGGCCAGGGAGGACTTGGCAGCTCTTCCACGAGGCTTCTTCGCTGGAGGAGACAGCACAGACTCTGTGTTATTGACCACCGTGTCTGTACTGCCAATGCTCTCTTCATTCTCGTCTTCTTCCACGGGGGGCTCGATCATCTCTGTCTCCGGCTTCACCTTTGGCTCCGGCTCCGGCTCCGGCTCCGGTTCCGGCTCCAATTCTCGGGGCGGTGATGGCGCTTTTGCTTTCCTTGCCCTTGTCTGCTTTGATGCCTTGCGGGTTCCTGTCCCTGCTTTGCGCCCCTTCTTGGGAACATGGAGCTCTTGCTTTGGCTCATCGACCTCCAT
Organism: Epichloe typhina subsp. poae; assembly: GCA_030389615.1. Classification (NCBI taxonomy): domain Eukaryota; kingdom Fungi; phylum Ascomycota; class Sordariomycetes; order Hypocreales; family Clavicipitaceae; genus Epichloe; species Epichloe typhina. The sequence goes on along the minus strand of CP098316.1, from coordinate 1,995,184 downwards.
CTCGGCCTGTAGATTTCGAAGTTCCTCATCCAAAGCTTCATCATCTGCCTTTATCTCGGCCGGGTCGAACATGGCGTAGTCTTGGGACTTGACGGCGGCTGCCGCCGTTGCCTTCATGGTCTTTTTCTTCGCCATAGAGCGTTCTGAATCCGAATCATGGGCCATCTCGTCATCAGTAGTGAATTCGTCCAGCTCGGCCTCAAGTTGACGTTCAATTTCTTCGTCGTCTGGAAAATCCTCAGGCGCGGCGCGTAATGAAGCCACAGACGCTGATGGCTTGCGGTTAGACTTGGCGCTTGAGCTGCTTGCGCGGCCTGTCGCTTTGGGAGCGGTGACTGATTCAACGTCTTCGGCAGTGATGGTGGAGCTGCCCATCTGGACAGTTCCACGAGATGCAGTTGCTTGCTTTTTGTTAGCTGGGGCTTCGGACAAGAAGACAACGGAGTCGTCCATGGCATCACTTTCTCGCTTCTTTCCCCGTGCTGATTTGGTTGCTTTTGGCTGCACAGGAAGTTCTTCGTGAAGTGATTCGTTGTCTTCCTCCTCTTCCCCCTCCTCTTCCTCTCCGTCAACAGCCTGTGACTTCTTCGACTTAGTCTTGCTCGCCGCCTTTGTGGTTGCGGCTTTTTTCTTTCTGCTGGCTATCTTCTTGCCTCCCTGAGCCAGGGCCGACGTCGTCGTGAGAACGCTGTCCTCGGGCTCAGCAGTCATATCGGCAACTGAAGCGATATCTGAGGCTGCGGTAACGACTGACTGGACAGATAGACGTGACGCTTTGGAGCCTCTAACTGCCTTGCCACGGGTGGCTTTCTTTTTCATGCCGCCGAATTGCGTGAGGAGTGCAAAGAAGCTACAGTTAGGTGATCGGTTATAGTGTTCGTCACTTCCCAATTGTTAGCCCAGCCTTTTTTTTTTTTGTTCAAGATGGTGACAAAATGACCTACTAAGGCTTGTCGCTTGGTTCCCATCCATCCAGAGCCAGCTGGCAGTATACACAGGTAGCCATGTCATCCGACTCTTCGGTGGGTGTGTATTTCCAACCAGCTTCAACAAGCTACATTTACTGGCAATTAGCAAGACGATCCACTCTCAAGGGCGCCTTCCCAACTCACCTGCTTGGTCTTGCATTTCCAGCCTTTCCTTCCCTCATGAGGCCATTTGCCAGCAAAAGTTGCCTTTCGCGCCTCCACCATGTGAGGTAAATTCGGGTCTTGTTTAGCATATTCCTCGATATCCGACTCGATGGCCGCAACTATGGCCCAGCCACAGGCAGAAGCGTGCTTAAGATGCTCCTGCAGCGGGTCGTCACCTGCTTCCCACCCATCCAAACCTTTACCGCAGAGAAAACAAACACAATTATCGGGGTTTTCGGGGTACGGGTTGAAGTAGAATCCTGCTTTGGCAAGCTACATCATGAATGTCAGCAGGTACAGAATACTCAAAAGCTCCAAGGATCGCTTCGGCGCGACATACGGTTGCTGGTGCAATCTGCTTGTGTGGCCAGCTGAGAGTCTTGCCACGCCCGTTGGCAGTAGATCCTCTCTTCTTCGAATTCTTCTGAAAGGAGGCCAGCCGCGCCTTGTAAGTGAAGTATTGATCCATGGTGACGGAGAATTTGACCCGTGATTCTTCTGTTCGTCGTCGGTGGTAGCCAAACGCTCGTGTGCTGGACGCGGATTTTGCAGCTATCGCGGCAGTCGATGGCGAGCCACGGCAGGTGCAACCGAGAAGAAATTTGGCGAGCTCAGAGAATGTTTCGAATCATTTCGGAGATGCAGTGATCCAAGCCGTGTTGGCGTATAGAGAATGTTTTCCTCGGCGGTCCTGTGGGGTTTCAATCAATCGAAGCGATTCTTAGCAATGTTGAGCCGGTTAGATAAAAGAGAGCGGGCTGTGGTCGTGACGAAGGCTGTGTGTGTGGTTGGCAGGCGTTGACCGCGTTTGTTTACTTACTTTGGGCGAATGTGGGGCCGCCCACGCCAACGGCCAATCGTTGACGGGGCACTCGGCCGCACTCCGTATACATGTTCATAACTGCCACAATTCTACGGCCTTGGAACGTTTGAGACGAAAACGCATGAAGATTGGAGGCTTTTTTGGATGTGGTGTTTGCTCATCAGGACGCAGCTTACGCCGTTCAAAGAATGGTGCTGCAAGCCCTTTCCTGGGTGGTCTGCCGGGAGCCTTCATTTCGTACAAACTACTCCGTACGGAGTAATGTTTTCTCGTAATTCCAAGACCTATCTTTGTCTTCTCTACAGCTTTCCAGCATCCTTCATGGCCTTTTCGCCGTCCACAAGAACGCACCAGCCTTCGTGGCCCCGGCCCCCAGCTCCAAAAACAACAGACTCGAAGGCGTCCTGCCCAAGAGCCACCTTCAGCACCTCGTCGTCAAACGTGCCAGGCTGCAACCAAATGGCGGGGATTCCCAGTTTCTTTGCTTCCTCCAGAACCCTGAGCGTGACAGGCGGCGCTGTAATGACAGATACAGACGTCTCTTTGGGATTCGGCAGCGATGATAAGTCGGGGACAGTGGGATAGTCTTTGCCCCCGACCGTCACTGTTGACGACCCAGGATTGATGGGGGTGACATCCAAACCATGGTGCAAGTACCACGCATGGACTGCAGCCGTGGCAGGTTAGCAAGGATAAACGGGTGTATGAACGATGAGCGGATGACGAGCCTTTATGGCCGAACTTGGCCGGGTTGGAGCTTGCGCCGACAACGGCAAACAAGGGAGAGGCAAAGAATTTGCGGGCGGCTGTTTCGGTAGCCATCGTGCATCGGCAATATATTATGGGTGCTTGGACGATGGGTTTGCGGTAGTACGGATTACATGTAATGATAATAGCTCATCCCTCCAGCCAAAGGCGATGATCCGTCGGGCGTTGCGGGGTTTCTGAGTGCTGCCTACTCATTTATCCCGAGGTCGGCCGAATCGGCCAAAGCAGTGCTTGCTGCTTGCTGCTTGCTGTTGCTTGCTGCCGGAGTCGTCCTAACGTGCTGCTATCGCTGCAATCATATCATCAAGGTGTTTCCAACGGCCATAAGCCAATCCGCAAACCGCCGTTCAATCGACACGCTATAGCTATGTCCTTATTCGCGTATGGCCGCTGCCACTCACTCAGCATGTTTGCTACAGCAACAGACAGCAGATTGCTTACCATGAAGCTTGTAGGAAAGCAACATTCTCGGCTGCAGGCTATGCCGCAGCCAGACCTTCATATCCGGCCAGCCTATTCAGGACAATTTTAGCTTATCACAATGCGCAATCCTCTCCAGGGGTCTTGCTGGATATCGGCTGTGGACATGGGCTGATATCAAGGGCAATGAGTCCCCGATTCAGTCAAGTTGTAGGTATAGACACCAGCCCTGGCATGGTCAAGCAAGCGTCCTCCACGACCAAGGACGCCAAGATCACGTTTCGTCAAGCAGGCGCCGAGGATTTGTCCTTCTTAGCCGATAAGTCTGTAGACATGGTCGTTGCTGGCCAGTCTGCTCACTGGTTCGACTACGATAAAGCCTGGCTAGAGCTATTTCGGGTCTTGAAACCTGGTGGTTCGCTCGCTTTCTGGGGCTATAAAGATAATATTCTCATCGGACATGAACAAGCCAATAAAATATTTTACAAGTTTTGCTACGCCGACGGACAAGTTGAACCGGGTCTTGACGGCATGAATGCCTACTGGGAACAACCGGGACGGAACAAGCTCCGCAATCTCTTACGAGACGTGAATCCCCCAGAAAAAGACTGGAGGGATATCCAACGAATTCTCTACGACGTCACACCTGATTGCGCCGAGGTACCAGACCCTGAAACGGCATGGATGCAAAAGAGGATCAATCTAGGCCAGCTAGAAGCATATGTTCGCACATTCAGCGCATTCCAAGGCTGGCGTGATGCTCATCCGGATATCAAGAGTCGAGCAGAGGGTGGCCAGGGAGATCTGGCTGATATTCTAATGGATCGAATCGTTGGCTCGGAGCCGACGTGGATGAAACTCGGCGAGGGGTGGAGGGATGGAGAGGCTGACACGGTTTGGGGTACGTATATCCTCATGGCGAAGAAACGATGAAGCGCTGAGCCAGTTTGTGTATTCGTCGGCCTTTTGGGCCAGTGTTTCATCATGACAAAAAGTCAGGCATCAGAGTCGAAATCTGCTCACATTCATAAATCAAAGGAGAGGGAGAAAAGAAAGGATGTGCTGTTCTCACCGCAATTTTGTGTGTGGATGCCGCATCCCTCGTGGTGTTTCGCTTTGAACCCTGCACGTCCCTTGTCCGCCGGAAGGTGAAAGGTGGAAATCACCAGGTTACCCGTCAACGGCAGGGCTTTCTAGTGGTTCCTAGCCCTTGGTTGTTGTTTCGTCTCCTGGCCGTGCCATTGTGATGCGGTTGCCCTGTTGACCCGTCAAGCCTGCTGATGTTGTATGTTGACCCATGCTAAGATGCTAGTAGAGGGAAAGATGGGACGTGGGGCTTTGCTCATGTCAGGAGACGAGCCAATCTCACCCTCGCTCCTTTCCTCCAAGTCTCCTCAACTCCTTCAACAGAACCCTTTTTTTTTTTCGCTTTGCAGACGCAGAATCGACTTTGCGAGCGACTCGTTGCAATTCCAAGAGCTGAAAGACTTTTCTCAGGTACCAGAATCCAGAACCTCGATTCTCCGTACGTGCTCGTCAATTCGAGCCTCTGGTCCCTCCTACGACCGACCCCTCAGACAAGCAGAGCAGAAATGGTGAGTTGCCCCAGCACCCACCGTTCCCATTGTAAACAAAAGACCCCGAGGAAGGAGCCCCGCGACCAGTCAGCGTCGCAACATGATTCGTCGACTGCCTCTCGACAACGCCATCATCGCCCCTTCCCAGTAATGCGAACCATCAATTAGTCATTTCGCGCCGGCTGCCTTCGTCTCGCTTTCTGTTGTCCTGCAAACACAGCACAAAGAACAACAAACAAGCCGCTCCTATTTTAGCTGTTTCCGCGTCCAGAGTATCGCAGTGTACAACACTTTTTCCCTCGCGCGCCTGCCAATCACAAGCCAACCGATATCCGTTTCCGGGCCTCATCGATAGCTACACATTATCAGTCAGGGCCATGTCTTCTAATCAGTACGATTCACAGGCTTCCACCAACTACAAGGAGGCTTTTGCCCTCTTTGACAAGCGCGGAAATGGCCGTGTCACGTCTGACAGCTTGGGTGATTTGCTTCGCGCCTGTGGCCAGAATCCCACGTTGGCTGAGATCAAAGACCTCGAGAAGACGGCTGGCAGCGACTGTAAGTTGCCCCATCTGTCATGCGATTCGCGCCAGAGCCCAATCGCGGCAGAGAACTAATGATTAATTCGGCAGTCGACTTTGAGTCTTTCCAGCGCATCCTGAATCGCCCGGGCGGTTTCCGTGACCCTGGAGAGCCTGAGGAATACTGCCGGGGTTTCCAAGTGTTCGACAAGGATATGACGGGCTACATTGGTGTTGGTCAGCTGAAATACATTCTGACAAACTTGGGCGAGAAGATGTCCGAGGAAGAAGTGGACGAGCTGCTCAAAGCTGTAGACACCAGCTCTGGCCAGGTCAACTATACGGGTAGGTTTCCTCTTGCCCCGGCCATTCACTGAGATTTCTGTCATGAGAATTCCTGAGTATACTGACGCAGCATGCAAAGAACTTGTTCGCACGATTCTTGCCAACTAAGCAAGATGATGGTCGCGTACTAGGTAGCTTTCTACCACGACGCTGTTTTATACGAGACGACTCCTTGGTTTAATTTGCATCTGCGGACGGGATGGCGTAACTTTTTTTTTTTTTTTTGATACTTATCTGGCGATGGAAGGCACATGAAGTACGGGATTGGGCTATTCTGGAGGCTTAGGGTCTCTCATGAGACGACTGCTTCTTGTATGGATAGGTCAAGTTTGCTATGGTAGATGATATACTGGTAGGACAGTTGACAATGGACTTTGTGTGTAGCTATGGATGAAACAACTGTGGTGCTGGTGACTGTGAGTGCGAGCATGGTTGGGGACGGCTTTCTGTTGGCCGCAGACAGCAGAGAGCAGCCACCTCTTGGATGATCGGCCCCGTCTTTGCCTGGTGTCGCCATCGCGTGGGTTGACAACAATATAGAGTCAACAATGGCTCGACATGACGCCACCCTGCCAGTTCTGTGGCAAGCAAATAGCCGAGGCGTTGGGGTTGAACATGCAAAGTAGAAGTAGACGGACGATCCATCCGCACGATCCGTAATCACGATCCACACACGTTCGATCCACTCTCACCGCTCACAAGGCTTCGTTGGCCACTCGCTCGCACTCAACCAGATGACTACACCAGACTGTTCATGACATCGCAGTCCACAAATGCTCGACTTCGTGCGCCTTGCCTAGTTTCCTGTAGTTACACTGGCCTGGCCAGCCGACGCCGCTTAAAGCTGCCCCTCTTCCCCCCTCCTTGCTTTTTACCTCGTCGTTCTCATCAATCATCGCCGCCATCCTGGCTTCCTCACGAGCTTCCCCCCGCATCACGGCTCTTGTCAACCTTGTCAACCTTGTCAATCTCGTCAATCTTGTCAACCCCTTCTGCTCACGAGCTGGGATAGCTTCACACACTCTAATCAGACGCCGCCCCTTGACGACAAGCAGCATGGCCGGAGCTCAGTATAAGAACCCGCCTCAGGCGCCACCCCTCTTCACACATACCCCAGAGTCAATTCTGGAAGTGGTCAACAGCAACAATGCGCTTACCAAGGGCGTCTTGGACAAGGTGGTGGCTGAAATCAAACCTGAGAATGCCACATTTGCCAATGTCCTGGAGCCCGGCTTGCTGAGTGACAATAGCCTGGCAGTGAGCAACCATGTCACCATGTTCTATCAGTATGTATCTGCAAGCAAGGAGCTCCGGGAAGCTTCGACCAAAGCGCAGCAAGTCGCCGACGAATTCTACATTGAGCTCAAGATGCGCGAGGATGTGTTCAAACTGGTCGATGCTGCCTACAACACCCGTGAAGCTCAGCATCTGCAGGGCGAGCAACTACACCTCATTGACAAGGAACGCCAAAAGTACATTCGCAACGGCCTTTTGTTGCCTGCAGGATCTCAAAGAGATCGTTTCAAGGAGGTTCAGAAGCGTATCAGCCAGCTGTGCATTCAAAGCCAAAAGAACTTGAACGACGAAATGGGTGGCGTTTGGTTCGCCCCGGAGGAGCTTGAAGGCGTGCCCTCGGATGAGCTGGATATCAGTCAGCTTGAGAAGGGCACTGGCGAGAATGAGGGCAAGGTCAAGGTTACTTTCAAGTACACCCACCTGTTCCCCATCGTCAAATACGCTGTTCGAGAGGAGACTCGACGAACCTACAACTGTGCGGAGGCGATCAAGATGGTCAACAATGTCCCACTCTTCCGTGAGATCGTTGCGCTGCGAGATGAAGCGGCTCGTCTGATTGGGTATTCAGATCATGCAAGCCTCGTCATCTCAAGGAAGATGGCCAAGTCCCCTAGCCGTGTGAATGAGTTTCTGGGCGATTTGCGCAAGCGTTTGGCGCCTGGCGGAGTAAAGGAGAATGCCCACATCCTCGAATACAAAAAGAGGGATTGCGAGGCGCGCGGCGTGCCCTTTGACGGCAACCTTTATCTTTGGGACTTCTCGTTCTACTCCCGGATCATGAAGGAGACCGAGTACAGCATAGATGAGAACGAGGTTTCCCAGTACTTCCCCGTGGACTCCACCTATCAGGGCATGATCAAAATCTTTGAGCAGATTTTCGGCTTCGTCTTCGTCGAGCTGAGCAAAGAGGACCGAATCCGACTGAGCCCCACCGGCAAGTCGGAAGACATCGCCTGGCACGAGGACGTCATCATCTACTCTGTGTGGGATGATGAGTCCGCTGGTGGGGGTTTCGTCGGATACCTCTACCTGGATCTGCATCCCCGAGACAACAAGTATGGCCACAATGCCAATTTCAACATCGAGCCAAGCTACATCAAGCAGGACGGCACCCGTAACTATCCCGCCACCGCCCTCGTCTGCAACTTCAGCAAACCCAACGGGACAAGACCCGGTCTTCTCAAGCACCACGAGGTTGTCACCCTCTTCCACGAGCTAGGCCACGGTATCCACGACCTTGCCTCCCGCACGCGGTACAGCTACTTCCACGGCACCAGCGTCGCGCGCGACTTCGTCGAGGCCCCCTCTCAAATGCTCGAGAACTGGTGCTGGACGCCCAGTGTTCTCAAGTTCCTCTCTCGAAAGTGGGACACCAACGACAAGATCCCCGATGACATGATTGAGAAGCTCATCAAGACCAAGAACTTCAACTCGGCTTCTGCCAATCTGCGACAGCTCTTCTTCGGCATCTTCGACATGACTATTCACACACCAAAGTCACACGAGGAGGCTGAGAACATGCCCATCGCCAAGATTTGGAGTGAGCTCCGCCGGGAAATTACCGGACTGAAGGGTGCAGAGGAACTCGGCGAAGCGACGTAAGTTATTTTTTCCATTTCTTTCTTTCTTTTACTTTTATTTTCACGAATGATTCACAAGACATTTCTCATCACGTCACCGTGGACAATTTGCTGATCTACTTTTAGGGATTACGACCATCGATACGCCGGCATCGGCCACTTTGTAAACGGCTACGACGCAGGCTACTACGGCTATCTCTACTCACAGGTGTTCTCTCTCGACATGTTCCATTCCTTCTTTAAGAAAGACCCCATGGATCCCAAGGAGGGCCGTAGATATCGTGAGCTTGTTCTCCAGCGCGGTGGAAGCCAGGAAGAGCTTCAGACCTTGAAAGACTTTCTGGGTAGGCATCCGAGCACCGAGTCGTTCTACAAGGAGTTGGGAGTCAGTCAAGGGACGACATAAATAGTAAAATGGACAGAATAGGAATCAACATGTTTCCAAACTTTTAAACCGGAAAAAAAAAAGGGGGCAAAATATGAACGGTTATTAAAAAACATCGCATGGTTTGAAAAACATTCGACAGAAGCCACATCACCCTTCCGTCTACGATTTATTTCAAGAGTTTCAATATTTACGTAGAAAGGTAAGTATACTTGTATTTGATACATGTTTTAGTCTTAATCTAACAAGTCCCCCAATACGATTCCATTAATCCATGTTCGTTTTCAGCAACAATGTCAATATCAACTTGTATCTCCATGAAAGAAAATTATCCCCGTTCCTGAAATGCGTCTATCCAAAAGAGCGTAATTTCCACCATCGTGACACGAATAGATCCATCAGAGCATGCTCAACATGAGAGTAGCGAAAAATGCGCTCATTGCCAAGGGAGCAAAGGCTCCTGGCGCCATGGGTCGATTTGCAGCAGCTTTTTGGATGATACTAGACGGTATCATGCCTTTATGTTCCACTGTGGGAGACGGCGGTGCTGTTGTGCTGGACTCTGCGTCTTTGGTTCTACCTATCTCTTTGGCAGAGTTTGTGGTATAAAGGGCAGTGGTAGAGGACGCTTTGCTGAGGGATGGGGTGCCATCTTGGGACTTGGTGTTTGCATCATTTGTTATTGAAGTTGAAGTTGTGCTGATAGCTCCTGCCGAGGACTGGCTGGTATTACTTTTGGTTTTGGTTGAAGAGGAAAAGTCATCAGTTTGTGAGATGGGAAGACTAAGATACGCCGATGTTGCGATGCTACTTTCAGCGAGAGATGAAGAGCTAGAAGTTGCCGTAGTTGGAGAGTAGTACGTCGAAATGGACGAAATGGACGTGGACGAGGGAGACGAGGACGAGGTCGATGAGGTGGACGAGATGGACGTGGACGAGGGAAACGAGGACGAGGTCGATGAGGTCGATGAGGTCGATGAGGTCGATGAGGTCGATGAGGTCGATGAGGTCGATGAAGTGGACAACGTGGATAAAGTCAATGGGGTGGATGAGGTGGAAGAGGTGGATGTGGGTGAAGAAAAAGTGGAGGATTGCTCTGGACTGTCTCTGCTAGCAGTCGTTGTTGACTTCATGGGCGTAAACTCATATTCGCTTGTATCGGCTTGCGTGCTGGTGCCCATAGCTTTCAGCGTTGTGACCATTGACTGGGGCTGATCAGGTGTAGTCATCGTTGGCTTGCCGGCCTTTCTACCGGAGCAGAAGTTGATGAACTGCGAGAATTGGGGTTCGACATAGTCTCCGATAGTCTTGTCTGTGGCATTTGTATTGAGCTTGATGCATTTGACACAGAACGCGAAAGCTAGGCGGAAGGTAGAGCCCTCGGCACATAAGCTCTCGGTTTTACCCTGCGCGAGGGCAATCACGTAAGCGTTGTTGCAGTCATCGAAGCAGATGGCCGGTGTGATGTCTCTCTTGCTCCTACAATCCCTCAGCTCGCTTGGCTCTGCGGCTCGAGCTCGGACGGCTGGGGAGACGGGCCTCGATGTGTCGGTTAGTTTGGGCCAGGCAGTAAGAGATTCCTGAGATTCCCAGTTGCCGGTTGTCACCGTTGCGGTGTGGACATTGACGACTTCCTGATATGATTGAGACTCGAATATATCGTAGGACAGGCCGAAGGCTTCTGGATCAAGGTTAAAGTATCCGTAGGACGGCGGATAGTAGTGGGACTTGCAATGATCCCAGGTGGTGTTGGTGAAAGGGGGTGATAGGATACAGTCCTTGGTATCACAGAGGAAGTCATCTGCGGGAGGCTCAGGCCATATGTTGCACCCGTTTGGCTTCGGCGGATTGCATACATAGCCCGGCTTGCAGCCAAACGTGAGGTCTGAGGTCGGTGACAGCGGTGCTGTCGCTCCTGTTGGTGTTGGACAAAGGGTAACATTGAATACCGGCGTGACTGTTACAGTACTGGCAGGCTTTGTGATGAGAGATGGTAGCAGAGTCTGCGTCTGCACTTGAGTTACTGTTGTTCCTGGTTGCACGATGGTCTTGGTGGCTTGGTCTTGTGTCATCTTGACTGTTGTGGGTGGCAGCGTTCTGGTGAGAGTTTTCACCACGGTCGACCCGGGGGCAGTTTGCGTTTCAGCAGGCAGAGTTATTGTACTGGGTTGTGCAGGAACCGTAACAGTCTTGCCAGCTTTCGTGATTGTCTGTGCTGGTTTGGTGATAATCTCACCAGGCCTTGTTATGGTTTCTGCGGGCCTTGTGATTGTGGTCACGTTTCCGGGGGCTGTTACCGTCTGAGTCAGCGGCTTCGTGATGTATGAAATGACCGGATAGCTAGTCGCCACTGTTGATACCATTGTTGTGTAAACGGTTGTGGATCTGGTTGTGTAGATCGTGTTGTCCACAGTGCGCGTCACAGGATGTTCGCTGATCACAGTGGTGGTGCGAACATAGGTGGTAGGTACCCAGATCGTTGTAGATCCGATGATTGTCTTGGTATCGTGGACTGTAGTTGGTACGGGCACTGTCACCGGCAAAGTTTGGGTTTTGATAATCGACTCAACTGCGGTGACAAGTCTGGTGGCAGTGGTTGTTATCCATTCTGTCACTGTGGTTGTGTGACATCCATCAGTTCGGCCTTCGAGCCCTTGCGCTTCTGCAGCATTGTCCTCAGGGTTAGAAGGATCAACAAGCTTATAGTGATGACCATGACAACTACAAGCTCGAGTTAGTGCCGATGTTTGCTGGATCGAACTGAGGCTCATTGGCTCGGCTTGCTTTGCCTGGCACTTACCCGACTGGTTTGGTGATCGTGACAGGATATGACTACTCCTCATTTTAGTAAGTACTTTTCTATACTCCATTCTTCTTGTCCAACGTACCGACGCGTGGGTTGTTGTGGCTGTTGTCGTGATAAATTGCGTTATGTACTCCAATTTAGTTGACACGTCGTGCTGCGTGGCCGTTACATATTCCTGACAGTCTTTGTTAACCATCATATCTGATGTTCATCGTCAAATATGCTTACTGTTCGGTCTTGGAATACGGTGGAGCTTGTCATCTTTGTTAAAAACGTGTTGCTCTCGACTAGCGCGCGCATAGCAACTTACATGACGGTGCTCAAAACTGTTCTGATGGTGACGGGACAGCAAGAGTGACAGGCCGCTTCGTAAACTTGATCTGGAAACTGCTCGAGATCAATTCTGAGGAGGGCAGCAGACTGATTCTCTAAGGCTGAGGCTGAAACCAGAGAGGCTGCTAGGAACCTCGTCGAGGATCCGATACGCATTTTGCTTGTCCTGTTATCCGGCCGCTTGACACCACTACTATTTTCTCTTCCAGTCCAGACAAGCGAGCGCGGGTGCTTCAAGCGATTGGGTGTTGTTTTATTTCTCGAGGTCACCGTTTTAAGAGGCAAGAGAAAACGAATGAGCAGTTGAGTTTGAGTTGACACACACCCACGTTGGGAGCCTGCTATATCCAATTTGACTATGATTGTGGCTTGAGCGTGCCCATACACATCGAATCTCGAGCTCTAGAAGAAGAGGGGGGCCGTGTGTAGAATGCTTCAACTTTGAGATTGGATATCTGTGGATATACGGAACGGAGCTGCCAGGCACTGGCGAGTCAAGCGGCAAAATTGTACTTGGCAAGGGTGCACGGGACAGAATCGTACACACAAAGGTGGAGTAAATAGCATTGTAATGCAATGATTCAGCAAGCCTTCTTTATCTCACCTTCAGCCATTGACCAACCTGCACGGTTGCCTCACGAGAGAAGTGTCGATCCTAGATCGCCTTAGGATGACCAGCCATCAGTCATCTCCAGATGGCAAGTCCTGTATTGGTGCAGATCAATCCCATCTGACATCATTTTGGAGACAAGGCTTACAAGGGCCATCTTTCTAACATGCTTCTTGGCTTGTAGTTGCCGGCATCGGCAGGCAGAGCTGTCATTGCAACATGTCAGCAGTCTCCAAAGCCTGGACAGTGGAACATTGAAAAACTGCCACTCGGCTGTCTTGGACGGATTTCAAGACAAGGGTGTGCCCAGGTGTCATGAGAATCTGTCTGATTTCGTCAATTGCGAACATAGAAATTGTAGACAAAGACATATCAATAACTCTGTCATGGGGTGTCCCAGCAGAGGCCCAGTCATCCATGTTGGATATGAAGCAGATGAGTAGTATCTCCGGGGGACGATTGTCGACGCCAACGCATTACTTACTGTACATGGTTCGAGAGATAATGTAGAGCTTTCTCAGGCGCAGTTGGGCCGAAAAAAGTACGGAATGGGCTGTGTGGACGCGTCGTTGATTCTCGCTTAAATTTGACAATGCGCATCAACGACCAACGGTAGGTCCAAGTTGGAGTGTCGGGAGAAAATTACGAAAATGGCAGGCACGCTCGTGCTCCTGTCGTGGCGAGGCCTGCCTGGGCCTGGAGCCTAGGTAGAGCCTTGCCTTGCCCAGCCAATGGCGATCGTCCGTAATCGTCTCCATGTGAGACACCTGCAAGATTGCAAAATGCACCCGGTTTGTCGACAAAAATAAAAACCGTTGAATGGCGCCGGGTTTGTAAACCACCTTGTAGTCACGTTAACTAGGGTCTGTGTCTGTATCCAATTGGATATGTAAAAGTGGGCAAGAGGTCCATTCTCTCACGTGCGTGTAAAGAGGTTAATAAATGTACTGCGGATTAGTGAATTTTCCCTACATATGTAGTCCGGGGGGGGCTGTGGGGGCCCCACTGACCCACAACGTGGAACACGCTTTAGGAGACAAGTCAACAATCAGTCAACACCATCAGTCAACACCATCAACCAACATCGCGTGGAAGTGGCGGGCCACGTGCGTAGACCGACTGCTGGTCCGCATCACCCTCCATCATCGTCTCGGACAAACAGTCTATTCATGAGATATTATTGTCTCCCTCCGACCCCACCACATAATCAAGCATGGGGACCGCAAAGTAAATTACGTGAGCCAATTTGCCAACGAGGTTGTGTGGCGTTGTGGTCTGTCCGAATTCAGGCCATCCATAATCCGCACATGCGTCTGGATCGGCAAACAACGAGCGCGATACGGTAATGGACAGTGCGGTCGGTACATCGGAGCTAGCCAGTGTTTTTTTTTAGGAGTTAGGCCGGCCCTCTCAGGCTGGGCCTTGATGTGGAATATTCCGAGGGATTGCGTGTGAGGCTGAGAATCGAGAACAAGCGTTTGCGTGTGGAGATGGGGATGGGGAATGCCCATCGTCAGTCACTCTACCCGGCTTGATCCCTCACAGGTCTAAAGAGACATTGCTCTCGTGCTATCTATCCTCTCTCACAGAAGTTGGCTTGTCTTCATTGGACACTGTGCGATTTATTCAACACCGCAGATCAAGACGTTTCCCAAATGAAAAACCATCCTTTATCATTTACTTGGCCCAAATCTCCCAATTCAGTCAAACAAATCTCTAAGCAGCTGGATACAGCATATAGTGTCAGGCAGGATACGTTCCGATCAATATGCTTAGAGGTGGCCCCCTACCACGATTATCAATGAAGACATGAGCTTGACTCCGCTGCATCATCTCAAATCGCCTCATTCATCGCTAGAGTATCAGAAGACAACGTGGTCTGCCCAGTCAACTTCAACATCACGGCATTCTTCCAGTCAATGTTCAACGTTGCAGCTAGTACTCGAAGACAATGAGGCTCAACTCACAGCTAATACTGGCCACCTGCCTCTCGAAACTCGCGACAGTAGAGGGGCAGTTTAGCAACTGGCAGGATTCACAAGTCAACACTAGCATATGCTTATGGTACCAGCCTAGAGGTACGTATCTAGCGTACATGAACACCTCACTGCAAGGGTTCTCTATTTACTATTCTCTAGCTGCATTGGTGCGCGACACTGTTTATCTCGATGGCGGAAGTATATGGTGGTCTCCTGGCTTAGCCAATGGGCAGTTTGGGAAGCCTGTAAACAATGGTAAACTCCTATTTGGTCTATAGCATGGATTGTACAGATCCAAAAGATTGACTGTCGCCGCCAGGAAATTTCCAAGGCTACATATTAAGCTACAATTTATCCGAGTCGTTCTCCACAGGCACTAACGTCACTGGCATTATGTTGAAAGACATGATGTCCAAGGCAAGAGGAGGTATCGCGAATGGAATCAGTCCCGAACCCAACTACTACGATGGGGGTATGCTGGCAAACGATGCCGAGTTCTTCCTATACGGCGGCGCAGTCTTTCGACACGACTTATTGTACGATTTACCATCTGCAGATGCAGTTCTTGGTTATCGTCGGTATGCCTATGGTCCTGAAAAGCCCCTGTGGCAGAAAGGCTTCTCTAGTGGTCATCTTAATGGCGGCGTAACTGGATACGTCGCTTACGGCGCTGCGGTCAGCGCACCTTCAGAAAATAAAGCATGGTATTTCTCCGGTCTAACGTCTCCGACGCAAGGGCTTATTACACAACACAGCGGCGTCAATGACTCGACTCGGGCGGAAAAAATATCCAATACGCTCATACGCTTAGATATGGAGACACAGCTCGAGCAGAAATGGTCCAACATGACATTGCCCGAGAAGATAAAGGGAAGGTCCAACTCAGACGTCGTCTGGGTACCAGTTGGCAAGCAGGGTATTCTCGTGGTTTTGGGCGGGGTGGTGTATCCAGAATGGGCAGCAGATGGTCACAAGTCAGAGAACGAGACACCCAGCGTAAGTTGAACTATATCTTCCCTCCGACTTTCGGCAATGATGTTGACAGAATGATAGAAACCTGAAAGTCAAGAATTCATGCGAGTCATCGACATTTACGATGTGGCTAGCGAGGAGTGGTACCAACAGCCAACGCAAGGAGGTCCAGGAACCAAGGCAAGGGGCTGTGCTGTTGTCGCCCCAGCATCTGACTTTTCGAGCTTCAACATTTACTACTATGGGGGCTTTGATGGAATTCATCCGAAGAAGGAGTTTTCCGACGAAGTCTGGGTACTCTCCCTGCCTTCCTTCACGTGGATCTTGATAAACAAAGGAAGGCCAATACACGCTCGTTCGGGTCATAAATGTTTCATGCCGTACCCTGACCAGATGATGGTATTCGGCGGCTACACTCCTATGAACGGCACGTCTCTCACCTGCTTGGACCAAGGCCCCATAGTTCTCTTCAATCTTACCAGTGGTCAATGGATGGAATCTTACTCACCATCTCAGTACGCCGATTATGGTGTTCATGACTCTATTGCCAAAATTGTGGGAGGCGATGCATCTGGGGGTGCAACAGTCACCAGTCCTTTATCATCTGGATGGTCTACGAGTGCCTTGAAAGATATCTTTGCCACTCCCTACGACAAGAAGAAGATCACGCACTATTGGCCATACACGAATTCACTTCCCGCCTCCCCTACACCATCTGCTGATAACTCAGAGTCCGAAAATTCGCCCACACTACAGACTTTGCTTCCAGCCATCATTCTACCAGTGATATTCGTACTTGGCCTTGCGGTCGCCTTGTGGTGTTTATGTGTCAGAAGGAAAAGACGCACACCTTACTCGGCGGCCGGTTCCACGGCGGTGGACAGCAGCAGCAGAAATGTCATGACCTGGCCCAGAGGGCCCATGGGATCAAAACATCTCACTCTGACAGGATCTCACGCAACTATTAACACAGGCCTCTCCAACTCGGGGGAGACTACAAGGACTGTCGGGCCAGAGGCGTCAAGCAATGTCCCTGTTGTGCATTATGAGATGGCAGATACTCAGATTTCCGAGCTCTGTGGTATGATGGGACTTTTCTCCCCTCTACATGGGAGATTCTTATGGCTAATTGTCCTCTTCCCTTTCGTGTAGGAACATCGTCTGTAGCGGAACTCCATGGCACTGGATTCATACCAGTAAGTCCGGCGACACGGCACCAGGGGCTTTTCGGGTCAGACGCGTCATTTTCTTCCAACAGGTCTCAACAAGGGCGCTGGGCCGCGGATAATGTAAGTCTGGGCTCATACAGGACTTACAACCCATCCAAGGATAGGCATTGGGCCGACTCGCCCATGGCAGAACCACTTGTCAATATGTACACCAGGACAAGCGCTGGGGGTTTGTCTGGCATCCAAGAGTTTGAGCAAGCCGTACATGAGGAGGCCGACATGAATTCTCCCGTGTCTCCTTTGATAGCTAGTGAGAGATTGTATGGTGAAGTCATGTCTCCGAGCAGTATGGTAAGCTCACTACAGAGAACAATGTCAGAAGAGGACAAACTTGGTCGGTTCAATGACTTTCGCTAGCTCGACCCTATTTTGGCCATGAAGAGCCTCAAGCTCGATAACTGGGAGAACAGAAATGGAAAGCAATCATCTACTGTGCTATGTAATAAACTTTTCCGTCCTTATTTGGAAACCCCCAGAAGACACACACACAAGACAAAAGAAATTGCGCCGCGGATGCCCCTCTACAGCCCAGCCCAGACCCAAATGTTGTTGAATCCCACGCACTCGTCGCTTCGTGACCTCTAAATAGAATCCGTCTAAACCTCAACAATATCATCATCCTCGTCAATCTCCTGAACTCTGCTGCTCGTCTCCCCGTCCTTCTCCTCCCCTTCACTTTCTTCATCCCTCATCAAAACCTGTACCAACCTTTCGCACGCCTCCCTGACCCCTTCATCATCCACTCGCAGATGAGTCTCCTTTATAATAGGATACACCTTGACTCTGCGCATCAGATCCCTTCCTTCTCTAGTTGTCGTCAACAACGTCAGCGTTTTGATATGCGTCTGAATATTGTTCTTATCCGAGTCGCGCTGCTTGTCAGGCGACAAGAGCTGCAGGTCGGGCAACATCTCCATCGTATCCTCCACATCGTACTCTTCATTCCCCGTAATGGGAAGTAACACGTAAGGAAGGACATTAATACCCTTGTCTGACAGTAGCTGTGGGTGTGAGCCAACGTCAAAGGCTACATTTTTGATGGTGCTGGCGACGCCTTTCCTTCTTACGTCGGATTTGTGCTCCGTGAAAACGCCAATCTTGCTCAGAGGGATGACCTGATCGTACTCTTGTTCCGTGACAAAGTACTGCCTTATCTCGGGGTGCTTGGCCAAATCGGCAAATACGTATGCGAGGTAGTCGTAGTCGGCTTTCTTGTTGTACGCGCCGTCTTGACCTTTCACGAAAAGATCCATCAGCTGGTTCATGATGGAGTCGTCAGATCCGAGGGCATCGGGTGCCGTTTGTTTTCGCTGGAGAATGGTCTTGAAGCCGTCGTCTTTGGACATGTTGGCTACAAGCATGGCTAATAGATCGGCATTGGGCTCTTCTTGGCTCTAGTTTTTGTGATGCAAGAAAAAATTATTAGCAGTGCTCGGGCTGACGAGGTTATGAAATGGTCATGTCGGGATTTTTAGGGCAGAGGACTCACCACGATGTGATCAAGAACCACGCCGATGAATTTGTCATCATTTACGAGGTCCTTCAATACGTCAGGATCTCCAGCCAAGTTGATCAGTATTGTTAATACATGTTCCGCAATTTTCTGCGCTCTAGTTAGCCCATCAACTACAAGACGGATTGTCATTGCAACTCGAGTCCCTCTCGCGTGTTCCTCTACACACGTACAGGATTGTCGCGGACCAAAAGCTTGAGGTGCTTGATTGGCTTCAACTCCTTCGTCTTGAAAACGGCCGGCTCAGCAGTTGAATAAGGCACCAAGTTCTCGGTGGCCGCCAGCCGAATTTGAGGGTTGGCATGGGCAATGAAGCCGACGAGCTGCAGCAATAAGTGAAAGTTAGTTCGCAATCGCCTTCCAAGACACCGATAACTCCAGTCGTTTCTATACCTCTTCCAACTCCGTTGGCATCTCGAGTACTCACCGCACGGGTGTGAGTGAAGCTTGTCGGCGATGAATTGTTGGAGGGGCATTTTTGACGGTGGGGGTTTTCAAAGCCTTTCAATTTCAAATGTTTCTGCCACAACTTCACGAGCCGTCATCGGCAGGGGTCGCGACCCACTGGGATCCTCTCAAATCGATACGCCTTTGGCAAAAAGCTAGATAGCCACTACGTTGAACACATCACGTACGGTTTTGAGATCCTAGAATCGTTGGAGAAGATGAAATCGTGCATGTCTGTATGTACAGTCTGGCTATTTGTCTCGCAGGTGGGTGTCGTGTGTTAACAGCATCGGGATAAATAGCAAAGACTTTAATGGTGCCTGTCCCAGCCGACGCAACAGCAGGTTTTTTGACTTGGTTAAGTTATCCATGTACTGGACCTTCAAATTGAAACACTGATATGTTGAATAGCTAGCGTTCGTGTAGTCCTCTGATTTTGTGAAGATGAGAAAGAGAGGTGTTCGCGATTCGGAAAGCGGTGAGCGACTTCGTGGATGACAATCAAACGCTAAGCCTGATTAGTGCTGAGGGGCGGCAGATCGATAAGACACATTTTTTTTGGAGGATCAATATTGGACATCCTGCTAGCGAATCCATACCTCACCTCAAGCTTGCCTTGGAATTCTGTCGCTGCCGTCATTATAGCAGACACAATAGACTTCGCAAAACATGCCCAAAGCTACGACTCCCAAGGCCGAACGGCCGGCCAGACGACACAATCCTCTCGAAAACGATATCCTCGCAACCGGGCTTCTGCGCAACATACCCACGAAGTCAAAGTCCAAGAGTCCTGGACAAGCCGATGAAAGCTTTGTCGACTCCAAGGCATCCAAGAACATTCTGCGAATTGGCCGCGAGCTCGCAGAAGAGGAAAACGCAGAAAGGTCTGCTTTGATTCCCGAGCCCACCATCGATTCTTTTGGTTACGATGGTCGATTCGACGACGGCGAAGGGGCCGAGGACAGCAAAACTTATGATGAGGACGAAGCATGGGGCGATGATGACGAAGTCATAGAAGAGATCGAAGTGGACCCAGAGGATCTTGAAATGTACAAGAAGTTCATGCCTGAGGAGGAAGATGACTTGTTAAAACACGGTTGGGATCTCAAGCCCTCTGGCGATGCTCAAGAAGAAGGCGAGAGTCGTAACCTGGCAGATATTATAATGCAAAAGATTGCCGCACACGAAGCCTCTGAAGCACGAAGAGATGCCGGAGTTCCAGAGGATGACTACGAACTACCTCCCAAAGTTGTAGAGGTATACACCAAGTAAGTTTCACTCTCGGCTAGCAGACGTTCAGCTCGACTTACTTACATGCCGTAGGATCGGACAAATTCTGTCTCGTTACAAGTCGGGCCCCTTGCCCAAACCTTTCAAGATCCTTCCGACCATCCCCCGGTGGGAGGATATTCTTGATATCACCAGACCAGAAAAATGGACCCCAAATGCTGTCTTCCAAGCCACTAGAATCTTTGTTTCCCACAAACCAATCATCGTGCAGAGATTTTTGGAAATGGTTGTTCTGGAGAAGGTCCGCGAGGATATTTACGAGAACAAGAAGCTCAACGTTCATCTTTTCAACGCTCTCAAGAAAGGTCTCTACAAGCCTGCCGCTTTCTTCAAGGGTTTTCTTTTCCCCCTCATCGGCAGTGGCAGCTGCACTCTGAGAGAAGCGCACATAATCTCCGCTGTCCTGGCTCGTATATCCATTCCCGTTTTGCACTCTGCCGCAGCTCTAAAGGGTCTTTGCGATATTGCTGCCCAGGAGGCATCTCAGGGCAGTGAAGGCGGCGGCGCTACCAATATCTTCATCAAAACTTTGCTGGAGAAGAAGTACGCGCTCCCATACCAAGTCATCGATGCCCTCGTATTCCACTTTTTACGTTTCCGCAGCGAAGATCCCGCTAGCGTTCAACGGGGCGACGCTATGGTCGGGGTTTCTGGTGAAGGGGATATCAAGACTAAGTTGCCCGTCATTTGGCACCAAAGTCTTCTGGCATTTGCTCAGAGATACAAGGGCGATATCACTGAAGACCAACGTGAAGCCCTTCTTGATCTCCTCCTTAGCCACGGTCACTTCGCGATTGGTCCCGAAGTTCGCAGGGAATTGTTGGCTGGAAGAGGACGTGGCGTTCCTCTGGAACCTCAAGGCGTCGCACTTGATGGTGACGATACGATGTTGATTGACTAAATGAACGGCATGGTCACAGGTGGAATTAGAAAAGCAAGATGCGAATGCACTATTCAGAAAGCCTTGCATGGCGTTTGGAGTAAGGAATTGGCAGATCTATACCTTGAGGATTTAAAGAGAAAGATGAAATACATATCTTCCAAAGTAACGGTCAATCAGTGGCCTGTGTCTCATCCGAGAACTTGCAAATATGTGCAAACTGCAAAAAAAAACCCCTCTGCCATTGGCTTGAGGTTCGCACCTTCCCCAGAACTTGTGGCGCATGGCTTGCTGGTGTTGGTGTTCAGTACAGACACCAAATTTGACACGTCTTGATCTCTCTTTATACTCCCTCATTATACCCTTTTTTTTGGACCTAGGACAACCCTGAGAATTTCCTGTAGCCCTATGCGATTATTGATAAAATTGTGCAGACTGTCATTCCGTCTATCATTCTTTTTATCTCACGGAGGACATACACATTCAATTCGACGTCCTAACCTGAAATACGGCCGGTCGACGAGTTCTTTCTGAGGTTTCTCCCTGGCATCTTCTGAAACCGCACGCTTCTCACTTGATAGCGCGCGTGTTTTGGAGACCTGATTTCGGAGACCTTGACCGTTCGGGAAACGATGCTATCCAGTCCGATCTTGTCAGTGCCCAACGAGGTAAAGTACGTCATTAAACGCGAGGTCCCCGAGCTTGTCGAGGAATATGCTTGCTTAGTATGATTACAGTTATTTCAGTCTGCCATCTTCTGCCTTTACAACACCTCCGCTCTTCTATCTCAACTTTTCGACTCCTGCTGCTCCCGAGACTAGCGCGTTAGGATGGCGGGAGAATATGCTACATGATGGGGCACCAACGGAGTCATCTGCTCCTGCTGCCCTGTTCTCGCCGGGCCGAGCTTCAAAGAGCCCATTCTCCCAACGCCCGTCCGCCTCTGTCTTTGGTGTAGACCCCCCACGTCCACCTCGAGAAGGATACGAATAGGTCTGGTTCCCAGAAGGCTATTGGGCAGAAAGACAGCCAATATCTACGCCAAGAGCGAAAAGCAATGCTAGCTCACGGTTTTGGAGATGGAGAGAACGTCATCAGAATCAGAAGTCAACAAGCGAGGCGGAAGGGCAAGATGTGTCCCATGCTTCGCCAACAGCATCGATGCCATCACCCTTGTCTTCTAAGTTCAGTAACCGCAATGCACCCCAAGTCGCGAGTCCATATTTGTCAGAGTCGGCTCATGTTTTGTCACTGCAACAGCCAGTAGGGAAAATTGAGGCACATTGTTCAAGCGAAAGCGGTGCAATGACAACTATTTCAGACGAGGCTACGGTGAAGTCAGGTGGTGATGATACAGCTTCGATTGCAACGAGGCTTGATGCACGACAACCAACTTCACAGCCGAGTACTCCTTCCATTTACTCCAGGAGATCCAATTTGTCTAAAATAGATGATTATTTCCTCATCCCACCCGGCATAGGTTCTCAATCCCAGGTTTCTGAACGTGTCAAGGTACTCGAGTCTGACACAATTCTTAAAAAAAAGGGGGAGGGGGGTTAGAACTGACGAATGCACAGGAAGAAACGCAAGGCCATGATAGCGAAGTTCAAGGGCCAGAAGAAGCAAAGGTCGGCTGCGATCCTATAGTGATTGTTCCAAGGATATCAATTTGGTCGCGTGGTTTTGGGAAAACAGGGTCGCGGTTGAAAGATGAACTGCAACAGTCGAAATTCACTCGCAAACTCTTCAAAGGACCTCGCTCACGATCAAAACCTCGACGTAGGTCGCTTTGCTCCATGACGAAGTCTAGACGTTCTTCAGCTCTGCTTGACTCTCCTCATAGCATAAACAGTAAGTTGCCTGCATCAAGAACCCGCTCTCTAGGTACATCGAGGCTGATCTTTTCGCGTCCAAGGCAGTTTCAAAACTGCCAACAGTCAGTTTCCAGGCAATGTAAGTATATAGCAAACTTTCCGCGCCAGATTGAGCCTTGATCGTAACAAGCGCCAGGAGGCTGTGCGGGTCAGCACCCCTCCAATAGACGAGGACACAGCGGATGGAAAGCCAAGGGGCTTTTTCACGTCATTGACGCCGCCAGAGAGCAACACGGACATTACTCCCTCGCCCACGCCATCTTCACCCCGTTTAGGTCCAAGTGTACATCATCATAGATGTCAGCGAATCAGTCTCTCTGCACAGCCACGGGAATGGTGGGATCCGATGCCAGCACCACGAATTCGACGACAGCAGACTCCAGCGCCACATAATTTCGAGTTTGATGTCCCTGAGCATCTGCCGAGCAGCCCTCTATGTCCGGCCAATAGTCGTCACGAAAGTGGTGGGACAGGATTGTGTGTCTATCATGGAAGAAGAAGAGTCAAATCCACCCTGAGGGATGAAAGTACGCGGGATACGAGACCAAGTTTGACCGGCGGGTTGTATTGATAAGCTCAGTTTGTAGTTCTCCATGATAGACATCTCTTTCCCTATTTCTAGGTTGCTACACTTCTGTTGCATGTCCGCCACCTTGCGTGCTTTTCACTCCAGGAAGATGCTGATTTTTTGCCGGGGGTATGTAGATTTGAACAAGACATTATCAATTCGGCGCGGTACGACATTGGTCAAAAAGTTGAACCATACTTGCACAACCCCGTCACAGCATCTCATGTGTATATCTGGACCGTTTCTCGGCCGTACCTGCAACTGCATGAGTTGATCGACTTGATAAGAGAAAGAAGAAATGTAATATGCTTTGCTCAACATGGGACGCTGCTTGATACTCAGTAGGCTGCTTGAGAAGGGTCGCAACTCTCGGCAGTTCTTTCGGATCGACTGTAAGTCATGCCAATCTCATGCTCATCATATGGAGAAGGGGGCCGTTTCTTCTGATGGTCATTGACATGGTCATGACTATTATTTCATACCTGGTTTCCCCAGTTGTTGCTTGACGTCATGGGTACGGATGCAGGCTTGTAAGACAGCTGCTTCTTTCGGTGAGAAATAGTTTTTCTATGGCTTGTCAGGGTCACTAACGCTGGCACCTCCGGTATGGGTAAGGACGAGAATGACGATGAAGACGACGAATATTGTGGTGAGGACCCATGGTGTTTGGAGAAGCTCTAAGCATCTGTCCACCACATCGACGTCATTTTAAAAAGAGGTCGGTCCTGAGAACCACAGTAGGGAGGCCAGTCAGTTCCGATAGCCAAGAGAATAAGTATGACGAGGCGAATCATCGGCCACGACGGCTTCCATCGTGTCGCACGAGAGACGATGCATCCATCTTCGAGAGGGGTGCGCGGGGTGTGTCGAGCGATCTGTCTGGTGTCTGGGTATGAGTGGGGAGAGGACGCAGAGGAGAATCCAGCTGACCGCGCGCGCTCAACGCGTCTCCCACTACAACCCGTCAAGTCACCTCACGCCAGCCAATTGACGCGCCCGAGTCGCTGCTGCCCCCTCGATGACCGCATGCCAGATTCCAAATTCCATCCGTCTCCAAGCAAGCCGAAAAAACAAGGCCAAATCGACCACCCACTAACCATCCACAACTCGATTCCCATGAGCTGGGGACTGGACTGGCGATGGATCAAGATGCGACCCCTACGAGTCCAAAGCGATCGCTCGACGACACTGAAAATGACATGAATCAGACACAAACGCCTTCGTCGATTAAACGCCCAAAATTAGACGAAACGGCCACCGCATCCCCGTCGACACCCACTGCTCTCTCGGCCATTGCTTCCGCCATCTCTGGGGTTTTTGGCTATGGTCGTCAGGCACAGCCGCAGGTCAATGGAAAGTCTCCTGCTCCCGCGGCTCCCGCGGCTCCCGCGCCAGCATCCCCAAAGCTGCATAGCAGCGCCGGCGCACACGGCGCACATGGTTTCCTGAACAGGCCTGCCGGCGGCAATGGTGTGTCGCCGATGAAGGCCCGGCCGGCCATCAAGTTGGCAGCTCTCAAGGGCACGATATGGGACAACGGTGATCTACCGTCTACGAGAAAGGGCACCACGCCCAGTCGACTAGGTCGGCCGCCAGCCAAAGCAACGGTGAAGACGAAGGCAGCAAATGTCATCCAACCCAGCGGCACCGCAGAATCAGCTCCTTCAAAGTCGGGTTCGATGCCGGCACCGAGGGGAATTCTAACTCCGACCAAAAAAAAAAGAGGCCGACCACGAAAAAATGTCACCTTTAATCGAGGCGTTGACGGTGAGGTGTTCTTCGAAGACCTACCAAAGACACCAAGCGCGAAGAAGCCACGGATAACGAAGGTGCAAAAGGAGCAGGAGAAATACGATGATGGCATTGTATGCGAGATGTGTTCCAAACCTGACTCTCAAGCGCCCAACGAGATCATTCTCTGCGACAATTGCGATTTTTCTGTCCACCAACAATGCTACGATGTCGCCGAGATCCCTGAGGGCGAGTGGCTGTGCAAATCCTGCTCACAGGAAGACGTGCTGAAGACGCCGAGCAAGCCTTTGGAACCGGGAGCCAAGGCGACCGAGGCTGAGCCTGTGCCACCAGCAGAAGTGCCAGACATACCTAACCTAGAGCAACATCTGCGAGCATTTCAGCGTGTTCTTTTGGATCGATGCTCAGGCCGTCGAAGGATACGCATATACGGACAGGATGAAGCATATGATAAGGCAAGACAGCTAGTGGAGCAGACCGTTCTCGCAGGCGAGGGTAATTCAATGTTGATCATTGGGCCGAGAGGCTGCGGCAAGACAACGGTATGTAGCGCAAGCGATGGAAGCATTTTGATTTTTCTGACACATGGGAGCTGTTGCTGACGACTTGGTATCTGCAGCTGGTCGAGAAAATCATTGTCGATCTGTCGAAAGAGCACCGGCACGAGTTTCACGTGGTTCGGCTCAATGGCTTCATCCACACGGATGATAAGTTGGCACTGAAGGAGATTTGGCGACAGCTAGGCAAAGAGATGGAGGTTGAAGACGATCTACTGAATCGGGTATGTACCAGACGTGCAGATGTGCCCCTATTTCCCCCCCACTTGAAAAATCATGGCAACTTGGCACTGACTCGGGGGAGCCAGACCAACTACGCCGACACGATGGCATCACTGCTGGCATTATTGTCCCATCCATCGGAAATCATGGGCACGGATGAAAGCATCACGTCGCAGTCGGTCGTGTTCATCATTGATGAGTTTGACATGTTTGCCGCCCACCCTCGACAGACGCTGCTGTACAACTTGTTCGACATTGCCCAATCCCGCAAAGCTCCCATCGCCATCCTCGGCTGCACCACTCGCCTGGATGTGGTGGAAATGCTCGAGAAGAGAGTCAAGAGCCGTTTCAGTCACAGATACGTGTACCTTGCGCCACCGAGGTCGCTGCCAGGCTACTGGCAAATTTGCCGACAGGGCCTGATGATCGACCAGGCCGATGCGGCCGCGGAAGGCATCGATGTAGGGGTGGAGGGCTACCTTGAGTTTCAGAAATACTGGACTCACAAGATAGAGGTTCGTCTGGCCCCCTCTCATGTGTGGTGGTGGCATTTGACGGAAAATTGCGCGCCTGGAAGAGGTGGAAGCTGAAAGGGGCAATGATGCTGACGTGACGTTGCAAACGACCAAACAGGAGCTCTACAAGCAACGACAATTCCAACACCTGCTACAGTATCATTTTTTCACGACGAAATCCGCGGCTGCCTTTTTCACCGAGTGGATACTGCCCCTGTCGTCACTGTCGGCAAAGGACATGACGCTGATCATCCCAACGGCCACGTCGGAAGTGACATCGCTGGCTCCGCCAGACTCGCGGCTGCAGCTTTTATCTACGCTTGCGGATCTGGACCTCGCCATGCTCATCGCCGCAGCAAGGCTGGACATTGTGGCTCACACAGACACGGTCAACTTCGCCATGGCCTACGACGAGTACAGCTCGCTCATGGTCAAGCAACGCATGCAATCATCCACGGCAGGGATGCTGGCCCTTGGAGGTCTTGCTCGAGTGTGGAGCCGCGGTGTGGCGGGCATCGCGTGGGAACGGCTGGTCGCCCTCGGCCTCCTGGTACCGGGCGGAATCGGTGGCAGCAGAAGCGCAGGACACGGGGGGTTGGATGGCAAGATGTGGAAGGTTGACGTTGCACTGGAGGAGATTCCCGCGGCGGTCAAACTGAGTCCCCTTCTGGCGCGGTGGTGTCGGGAGATTTGAGGCATCGCTGTACCAGAATTTGTATAACGAAGCGTGACGAAATGAATGAGCTGGCTCTTGTACCGGGTAAATCGGGGGTTAAATCGGGGCATCTGCATATATCTGTGGCTGTAGCTGTCTGTGGCTGTCTGTGGCTGTCTGTGGCTGCTGTAGCTGTGGCCATATGGACCTAGTCAGTAGTAATAAGTAATGTGATGTGCTACCCTACAGCAAAGTGTCACCTTGCCGAAGACGACGACGATGAAGGATTTCTGCGTTGAGCCTGGCTGGCTATTTGCAGGATACGGAGTATGTGTCGGTACGTACACGCACTGTACCAGCATCATGATCATCCACGTCGGTGAGACGTGGGCGGCCATTGCATCTTTTTCTTGGTTGATAGTCCTATCTGTGTGCTCAAGGTCTGCACCTCCAACTTCCAGATAGAGTTGAGCGGGGTTGCCGAGGTGCCGATGCAATCCCACATGCCGATGATAATGACATGTCTCATGTTTTTATTTTTCTATCCATAGGGAGTTAGTTCGTGATCCAACCCCCTTGCCCCCTTGCCCCCCTTGCTTCCTTCCCGAGGGGTGCATGGGTAGGTGGGGCTCATAAGTAACTTAACTGTGCACATTGTATATACGGACTACATACATAAAAGCCGCCCGATTGGTGAACTTGGTGAGCTGGTGAGACGGGAGTAGAAACAAGCTTTCGATGCTAAAGCTCCGGAGGTGGGGCGCATTAATGCAAAAGAACCCGATGACTTTGTCTTTTCCCACCCGCGCATGTGTCATTTACTCGACGAAACATACTTATCGCCGATCTTGCGAATTTTTCCCTCGCGCGTTTTTCCCACGACGATGGAGATATACCGGGTCACCGACGCAGTGCAGTCAGTGACTGACCATCCCCCCCTCCTCCCCCCTCCTTTTTGGTTTCACAAGACGCAACGCAACTCGTGTACCGCCGTACCACCCGGGCAGGTGAACGGAGATATGATGCATATACATGGACGCGACGGAATCCGTGGAACCAAACATCATCATCCATCTCCCCTTTTATTCCATCATCATCAGGCAACCCCGTCTTCAGCCAGCCAGCCCGTACACAGAAACGCAATATATACTATAACTCGCCAACCATGCCCAAACGCAGCGTCTTCACCTCCATCACGCCGCTCCCCCTCGGGCTCACCCGCTCCGCTGCCGTCGCCTTCCTCCACGACCACATCCGCATGATTGACCTGAAGCCTCTCGTCCAGGAGCGGCACCGCATCCCGCCGCCGCCGCACTCGCCAGAGGAGGAGCGCGGGTGCGCGTGGTACTCGCTCACCGACAAGGTGGTGGTCGCCGCGGGCCACATGACGGTGACGTACACGTGCGGCTTCCACGACCTCGCGCGCGGCCTGCAAACGCACTGCTTCGCGCCCATGGGCGTGGAAACGCGGTCCAAGTGGTCCATCGGCGGCTGCGCGCCAGGAGAGCCCGCCGAGCCCGCCGAGCTGGGCCTCGGCGCGCCCCCCTCGGGCCTCTACGTCCGCGAGGACGTCGACCTGCGGTGCAGCATCTTCATGGCGAGCTTCGTCAAGAAGACCATCGTCAAGAGCCACGCCGCGCTCGTGGACCGCCTGTCCCGTGCGGCGAGGAACCTCGACCTCGCCCGAGCCCATGGCTCTCCTCCTTCTTGGCGCCCCCTCCAGAACCACGCGACAACGAGCCGGGCTTCTTCCTCACACATCAGGTCCGCGAGCATGCCTCAGAATTATCGCTTCTCCAACAGGAGCTCGTTCGCCGATCGTCCATTGCCTCCCACTCCGCCCATGGAGCTGGAAGACAAGCACCCTCTAGCGCGATGCCCGTCCCCGGCAGAGCTTCAGTGAGACCCCAGAAAAAGGGCATCCATCTTTTATTTCTAATCCCCTTTCTTCTTTTTTTTGCTCTTGCAAATTCACGATACCCAATTGAGAGCAGATAATCTAAAAAAAAAAAACCACCATGTTTAAAGCACAAAGCCAAAGTTTTCATCATAATTATAAATAAATAGCTTGTTCCATCGTATATACGACAAAAGAAGCAACCACCACCTCAACTCGACTTGACCTAGAACCCCGGTCCTTTGTGAAATGATTAAAAAAATGCAAACGCCACATCGGCTCTGAAAGCCTTGAAGAAATCGTATAATACTATTCCGAGAAACTGTGAACCACGCCTTCCCAATCAACCCGCCGGTTCCCACCGCGAGTGAAGTAGACCACGCATTGCTTCTACAGGGCAATGGCACCGATGACACCCGCTGCAGCCATGGCGAAGCTGTAGGCGATGGAGCGGCCCTCGGCGGCGCCGACGACGACGGGAGAGGATGGGCCGCCGGGGGTCTTGTTGTCGTTGCCGCTGCCGCTGCCGTTGCCGCTGCCGTTGTCACCGCCGGGAGTCTTGTTTCCGTTGCCGTAGCTTCCATTGCCGTTTCCGTTGTCTCCATTGCCGTTGCCGTTGCCGTTGTTTCCGTTGCCGTTTCCATTGTCTCCATTGTTTCCATTGCCGTTGCCACCGTTGTTTCCGTTGCCGTTTCCGTTGTTGCCATTGCCATTGCCGTTGTCACCGTTTCCATTGCCGTTGCCGTTGCCGTTGCCGTTGTTATCATTGCCATTTCCATTTCCATTGCCGTTGTCACCGTTGCCGTTGTCACCATTGTTGCCGGGGTAAGCAGGGTTGGTAGCCTTGCTAGGGGGGTGGACGGGCTTGACGGGAGTCTGGTGAGGGAACTTGAACGTCTACACGACCAACGAAATTAGCAAGCGGACCACCAGCTTTGACGACCAAAGAACAGCCATTCTTACCTCGGTGATGGTGCAGGGGCAGTCCGTGATGGTCAGGGTGGTAGGCTTCGTAACAGTGTACGTCTTGGTGCCGACGCACACGGTCGTCGGCTCAGGGCAGTAGGTGGTATATCCCGTGACAACCTTGGTCACCACCACGGAAGTCGTGTTAGACATGGGGGACTGCCCGAGAGCAACGCCAGCGAGGGCAGAAGCGACGACGACCTTGAACTGCATCTTGATTGGGGAAAAAGTGTGGTTTTGTTGGTCGAAGAGAAAATTAAACGACTTGTAAGGGAGTCGGGAGGGGGGGAAGGCGTGTGTGTGTGTGTGTGTGTAGAAACTGGGGAAAAGAGCGTAAAAGAAAGAAGCGAATGTTAGTAAGAGACCGGTTGAGAGTGATGATGAGAGAAGGAAGACGAGAAGACAAAAAAGGCAGAATGATCGTCTGCTTTTATGTTCCGGCCGCGAGAAACCCCAAGACGCGCAGATCACATCTGCAACAGACTCAACACACTGCTTTTTCCCGCTCCGTTGTAAGACAGGAGGGTTGCAGAAAAAACAAACAAAAACATGCATTAAAAAAAACACACAATAGCAGTAGGCATGGGATAGAAGTCCGCGTGGACTGAGACAAGAGAATCTGCAATGCGTACCAGTCGGTGGGTTGCGAGGAAGGGTGTAAAATCACAGATAAAATCAATAAAATAATATTAATAACTCATCCAATGGAAACTAGACGAACGGGAGGAATACATTGGTTCTCTGTTCTGCCAAGAATGAATGGGCGCCCCGTGTCTCTGTCTCTGCTGCCGACATTCCAGCTCGATGCGTGCCTCGTCGTGGTGCGACATTCATCAGCGTGCCGGTGCTGGCGAGTGTGTGTGCTGCATTCTCATGATTCAATTGAACTGATGCTGCTCTCTGCTTATTGTCCTGTCCGTCTGCCAGGAACTGACTGCATCCACGGCAACCACACATTGGCATTTTCTGGGTTTGTTTTTGGAAAATCAACAGCATCCATCACTACTCCGTACTCCGCACTCCGTACAAGCGCGGACAACGACAAAGCAACAACAAGGACAACAACTACCGAGAGACCGGCATATTTGCTTGCGTGTCTGCATGTATGCATGAGTAGTCCGTAGTCCGTACTTGCAGATTCCCAAGGACCTCGGCGCCTGCGCGGGACACCAGGGGCCAGACCGTGTCGGGTTGCTCGTCGAGTTACTCGTCGAATTGGTCGTCTCGTCTCGTCGAGTTTCTCGTCGGGTTGCTCGTCTCGTCTCGTCTCGTCTCGTATCGCTGCATCCGCCGAGGAAGGACGCACGCAAGGCGCGGACCTGCCCATGTCCCATGTCTGCCTAGCGCCCCAACTATGCCTGCCTCCCTTTGCCTCCCTTCGCCTTCGAGCCGCGCGCCGGGTTCCTCACTTATCAATGTTTATGTCTCTAGCGTGGCTGGTATGCATAGCGTTAATGTGCCCTGCCCCCCTACCTGCTTCCTACCTGCTTCCTGCCTACTTCCTGCCCGCTTCCTGCCTGCTTCCTGCCCCTTTTACCCGCCTTTTCTTCTAATCCAGAGTCGACACATCCAACCAGGTCACGCACGGCCCGAGTCTTACTTTGGGCCATAGTTAGGCCGACACCTCCCCGCCAAGCGCAGCATCAGCACATGCCATCTCATTTGCACCAGAATCATTCGAATATGTAGCTTCGTCACTCTACTATGCTTGATTTCCCTTGAACGCCTTCTTTTATTTCCATATCAAAACAAAAGACATGGCGGACATAGGCGACTCGGCCCGTATTCCCATGCCGTCGCGCCCAACCGTTGCAACGCAAATGAGATGGAAAAAAAAAAAAAAATAAACCACATCGAGTGAGGAACGGGAAAAATTAAAGCGTGGGACAAATTGAACAACAACAAATCTGCTGCAGTCCGTCCAGGAGGAAGGGAAGAAGAAAATCAAGACACCGACGACATCTGGCATCAATGTCACTCACCCCCCATCCTTTCCCTTTCCCTCTTTCTTTCAGAACCGCACTTGCAAGTTGTTGCGGTGTATGCTGATATTGGTTGTTGTTTAATGAAGCAAATGACCAAAAGAGTATTTCCGAAATAACGCAATAACACCGATTGATGCAGAGGTATAAGGTCTCGAATCTAAAAACATCTCATCATACGAAAAAATCCTGACCATATGAGAATTAAAAAAAAAAAGTTTTGCCGCACACATTTTATTGTTTGCGGTTGGAACGACTCTGGCTCCTCTCGGGTACGCGGGCCGACATGTCAAGATCGTAGTTCCGTAGTTGCTGCTCGTATTTGGTGCTGCGAAGAAATTTTGGCACCGAGTCCTGACCGATGGCATGTTAGCACATATGTATTCAACCAATCGCATCTTCCGTCTGTCTGTGGTGAAAGAGACGTGTGAAGAGAAGAATGAGTATTGACAAAATTAGAAAAGATTTGGAAGGCCATTAGTGAGAGCTGGTGGAAGGAAACCTACGCTAGCCATCAGCTTGAAAACAGCATTCTGCGCATCCTCGAAAAGAGCTGTCACTTCTTGGAGCGTTTCAATCATGGTGTTGTCCTGGCCCACAGCCTTGGTCATTCGTGTAGCCAGGCTGTTGCGGAGTTGGTGGTCTATGTTGAGCTCACACGGCGATCCTGGGGCCAAAAAGGCATTGTAGATGCCATAGGCTTGAGCCATGATCTCTTTGATGGTGTCCATGGAGCCAGCACTCGGAGCCTTTTGGGCTTGACGAATTGCCGCTTTGCAGCTCCTGACAAACTCTCCAACATCCTTGTAAAAGGACAGATTCTCCTCGCAATGCGTTTCCCGCAAATTCTCTCTAAACAAAAGACGGAGGGCAGCGTCATTGAGAATCTTTTCAAGCCTCTGGGTGTTGGAATCTCTCGTGATGCCGTTTCGCTGCGATCCCGTGCCATTCTCACTCTCCGATGCGCGACCGCGGGAACCGTTCCCGGTAATCAGTTCCCTACCCCGTGCCGTGAGCTGGTAAACGGCATGTTTGGTGGGCTGAAACAAGTTGTAACCCGCATTTTGTGACATGAAAGCACGGTCTTGTACCACAGGTTCTATGAGATCATACTCGACAAACAACGACGCAATTTCAATGATTTCCCGGCGGTCAACGATGGTGGAGCAGTCCATCAGCCAGTCTGTGGTGGCTTTGCCTGTAAAAGTGTCGCTGTATGTCTTGCCATTCACCTTGCGTTCTGCCGCCATCTTGACACCAAGGAGGCCATCCTTGTAGTCATGTAGAGAGTCTGAGTCGGCGGCTGTGACACTGGTCTTTACGTTTCGGCCATCCGTGCCGACAAACCGACGGAAGATGACCTCAATGGTGCCCCAGTCGTGAAGAAGTTTATCTGTTTGCTGGTCACGCTCCAAAATGACGAGCTGAGTCGAGTTCATACTAGACAACTCGACCACCTGCTTCTGTTGAATGCCATTTCGAGAACAGAAGCGGTCCAGTACTGTGATGCCTTTGGGAGTCAACTGCCAGACAGACCCCTTCATATTGTATACCTGCTGGTACTTGCCATCAGCAGACTCGATGAACCGGGCCTCGACAAATCGCTGGCAAATGGATCTTGCCATGTCCTTGGCCATGGAGAAAGTGGTCGTCGTTGTTGTAGTCACGATCCTTGAAGGGTCTTTAGGGTCGGGCATCCTGTTGGACTGTGAAAATTTCAATGAGCCCAAGTTGTTGATGGCATCCTCCGAGAGAAATGTGTATTCAACTTTCGATAACCGCACACGATGTGCAGAGAGAGGCAACAGGCTCACAATCAAAGTTGCGAACAAGTCCTTGAAGTCCTTTACAAATTCCGACCATGTATGTTAGCGGTTGACTTGAAAACCGAGGAGCATGACAGCAACCACCATGTTTGTAATATTGAAGGAGGAAAAAGGTTTGTGTTGCGGGCAGTCCCCGTGGTAAGTGAAAAGACTCCGCGTTAAAATCACCCATGTGTCTGGCGGAGTAACAATCTCGCCGCCTCTCAACGAAAGTCACTTATTATTGTCCCGAGTCCAATTGAGTTTAACTCGAAAACAATCAAAACAATACTGAACTCTGGATACGTTGCTATGCAAAAGCTCCCAACGACGCGCTGCAGCGAAGCATGAAATGAGATGAAGGGATAGCAGGGGTGAACATGGAAAACGGAAGCAAAGTAAAAGGGGGTTTTTTTTTTTTTTTTTCAATTTAATTGATCAACATACCCTTGTGAATGGCCGATCCTCATCAGTCATGCGCAACAAACGCGAAGAAGTCTGGTGCATCTTCTTGTCGGTGCCTATCAACCTGATAGGCACGGGGAGGCTTGGAGCCGTCTCAGAGTAAGGCTGGGATGGCAGATCCTTAGCCGCCGGAATCACCACCCTGATATCGGACGTGAGGGCACTACTTAAAGAAGCGTTGCAGACTGAATTTCTGACGCTAGCGTTTTTGTTCGGGCTCGAGAGCTCCGAATTGGAGGCAGGATCGGACGCAAGGGACAAGCGAGCGAGTGCTGAGTTCGACTGACGGTAGCGAATGACGGGTTCGGAAATGGTGGCAAGGACGGATTGCGTTCTGTCCAAAGCGGCGGCTGCTCGATTGAAAAGACCTTTGCTGGAGCGCTGAGATCTCACGACAGAAGTCGTAGATTGCGAGATGGCGTGTCGGTGGTGATGGGCAGAGGCGGCGGCAGGTGAGGTGAGATCGGTCGGCGAACGTCCTGACGTTGAGGATCGAGGTGCGGAGGCGTAGTGCGTCAAAGGTGGGGGGTAACGGCTGTGATGATACGACTCGGAGGCTTGATGAAGGATATTCGCTTCGTTCGAGGGACGGTGCGACAGAGCGGCCATCTGACTAAAAAAAAAAGGTTGTAGAGAAACGTGGTGACGGCTATGAAAAGGTTGAAATAAAAGACAAAACCGGACTGCGTGGGACGAGCACAAGATGGTCAAGGCCTGGTATCTAGTCTCGAAGACTTCTAGTTGTGCTGAAGGGGGGGGGGTGCCCTGAGAAAGTCCAGTGAAAGAGAGACTAAGTGGGCGGACAGCGGGAGAAGGGGTGAACATATACAGATAGCAGGTACTTGGCCTGCCGGGCAGGACTTGGACGTGAACTTGAGTCGGTGCTGTCCCTGGAAAGACTGGGCCACATGAGAAGGAGCGACGGGGTGGACATGCCGGGGGGATAACTAATGTGCCATGTACCCGGCGGCCAAATGCCTTTAGGGCCCTGGCGCGTAATGCTTCAATACCCTACATACGGAGTAAAGAGTCAAGTAATCCGTAAGTCTGCTTCTTTCTTTGCAATGTTCCCTATCCGCTAACAAGTCAAGGTCAAGCAGTCGCCTACTGCATCCAAGAGACTGGCCAGACAATACGTATGTCCTTGAGTGTAAGCTGGATGGTAGGCCCCCTTGATGCTTGATGGAACCAGACACGGGGTTTCATGTCGACAGCATCAGAAAGCCGAGTTTAACATGGACTTGAACGTGGCCGGCTCGGGTATCCAGCAACCAATAACCAATTGTGGGTATTGCGCGGTTCGCCGCGGCGGCGGCCGCAGCGGTGTACGGACTACAGATACAGATAACAGATGCAGAGGGAGGCAGAGGGAGGCAGAGGCCGAGCACAGGCCAAGCACAGCAGCACAGGTCAAGCCAACTCGCAAGCCAGGCCAGCCAGGCCAGCCGAGCCAGCCAAGCCCCGACGGCCATGCGGCCCATGCCTGCATGAGGCCAAGTAAGTGGTGGAAGCTCCCACGCGCGAAGCCGCTCGGGACAGACCGGCCTGAGGCCACTTGCAGACGCAGACTTTTATTACTTGTTTGCAGCAGCCCGCCCAACGCCCACACGCCAAGTGCGACGGGAAATTTCGTGGGAAACTGATTCAGGAGCTTGCTGGGATTTGACGAGTACGCTACTCAGTCCACGAAGAACAGAGTAGCAGAATAGCTGTGATGCAATGCAGCCAGGGTTGAAGAGAAGCAATAATAAAACGTGATAGATGCCACTGAAAGGATTGTACGAATAGCCAAAACTCTTTTGCGGCAACAATGGAGCCTGTTATGCCGAGCAATGCAAGATTGTGTGTGCGTGTGCGTGTGCGTAATATGCGTGTGCGTGTGCGTGTGTGCGTGTTCCGATGCATGCTTGAATTGAGCCTTTATATAACGGGCGGCTCGATATTGTCTACGGTTGCACGCGCTGCAGTCTGTCTCGTCGCCGACTCCGAACCCCTACAAAGTTTGGTTGTTGGCAGTGAAACAGTAAGACTAACTTGTTGATTGACCTGAATAATCCGTATGAACTAGTACGCAAAGGACTGTGCAGCATGCCATATGGTTAGCTTTAAAGATGCCGCATCAGATGCGATGCAATGCGAACCGTCTCCCCGCACTTGTGGCCAGACATGTTACACAACGGCAACGGAACCCACTGAAGCGCATGGAGCAACATTTTCGTAACGCTCCAGCCCCCTGGCAGCGTTTTGGATGGGACCCGAGAGTCTGGATGGCGACAAACAACAAGTCGAGTCGGCCAGAGATGCGCCAGAGATGCTGCACCTCGACGCAAACGTCTCTTGGCCCTTCTGCGCTGCGCAGGGGCTTGGTTGTGAGTGCATCGCCTCATGGCAGCCGCAAAGGTCCCCGCCCGCCATGTTCAATGCTGCTCAGTGTTCCATGTTGGATGTTGGATGCTGGCGAGATGTTGGATGTGAGATCGGGTGCAACGCAAAAAGGACGGAAATGTGGAATGTAGGACAAGGAAGCGACGAAACGCCTCCCTCGTGGACGGGCACGAGTTTCAACCCCGATCGGCGCGTGGCTCCAGGGATCTCCCTCCACCAGACTACATGCTGCTTTGGGTGTCCCGATATCCATCCTGGTCTTGGGCCAGCCACTATTTATCGAACCCATGCACTAATAAGCAGCCACGGACACGAAAGAGGCCCAAGGCCAGCTCATTCCATGCTGGGTGTGCTGGGTGTGCTGGGTGTGCTATTCGTGCTGCCGCCACGGACGGACCACGAGACTTCCCGGTCGCCATGCCGCGCTATGCTTCCGTCCGTCGTGTTCGGTCGCCGCGTCGCCGCAGCATAGCAGCATAAAACCTTCATCGCGGATATGGTTGCCTGGTGATTGAGGAGTAAGTACGGAGTCATCCGTCAGTTGACGCGTGAGGCTCCGATAGTTGGGGGCAAAATGTCGGCCAACTTTTTTGCGTTCGATTTGCCGGCACATTCATCATGTGCGACTGTTTGGCCAAAAAGGGGGGGTTAAGGTAAAATTGGCTGTACGGATTACCGCGACAACCCTCAGCTTATTAGTGGTACGACAGGGACTGGATCCATGGATATGTATGCGATGGTGGCTTATCAGATGCATATAAGTATCGAACGTGTGCGAGATGTCAGCAGGTGCCGACGACAACTCTGGCATCACATCTCGTCCTTTGCAGACCAGGGGAATCAACTTGTTCTAGAGGGACAAGATAGGAAGAACCGGAACTTGAAAAGCTATGCACCCTTGGGAGAATAATCGAAGATTTTTTTCTTGAGACGGGCAACTCTAGGTCAACGGGCCAATTGGGGCTTGAACTGTTAGAAAGAAAAGAGCACGAGAGTTGACAACGAATGCCTGGTTCGTTGGCTGAGTTGTGTCTGTAAACGGGAAACCGAGAACATGCCAGCGTTCGACGACCAGGAAGTATGTACAGGGGTTTGTTTGCCTTGGCCCTTGGCCGAGCTGCCTCGATGGTTAATACCGGTTCCACGTGCTTTGGCCGCTCTTGTCCCAATTCTCCCACGCCCCTTGCGGAGCCCGTGATTATAAAAGCAATCATATAGTATTCGCCTCAATTGCAATAATTTGCACGGAAACTAATAAATGATGATGCCCACACACAATCAGCTGCAGACTTGTTCTAGAAGTCGGGCGCGCTTGAGGGGTCTGGGCTTGACCCCCCTCCCCTGCGCAGAAGCCGGCTGGGGCGTGGTAAAGACGAAAGCTTACCATCCCGAGCTTCGTCGCAACTGGTGGTGCATATATTAAATGAGTTTCGTCTTACCTACTTTGGGAATATTGAACCGCTTGAGATCGCCTTCCCCCCTGAACCTTGAAGAATCTCTTTTCTCTTTCAAGGATAAGGATGGCGTACACAATGGCCTGGTACCAGCATGACTGAAAGTAGCTCTGTCGTCACCCTCCCGAGACGTGCGGATGTAAAAACAACTATCTGAGATGCTGTTAGTCTCATTCTTAAAAGGCGTGGGGCTATTTCTCGATGGGCTTGCCTATGATGAAGCGTTGGATGTGTTGTTGTCGTTGTCGTCGTCGTCGGGAGCGCGATGGAAGGCGAACTGTTGATAAGGCTGGTATAATGCATATTAAATCGGTTATGCTTAAGCAACGGCGGCTTAATTGTAAAGACAAAACTAAACGTTGGTCGATGGGAAACTCGGTGAGTGGGTGCGGAGCCTGGGTAATACATCCGGGCTGTCCCGGCTTTATTGAGCTCGTGACCAAAGGCTCCGGCTACATGAAACGCTAGTCAGCTCTGCGTGGCTCTATTTCTCTCGAGTGATGCGTTGAAAGAACTGCAGAACCTTCTGCGTAAGCAAGTGTGCATTGACACGATCCGGTGTGGCTGCTGGCGACACGGGTACGAGGGGGGTAGATTCTCGAATTTCTCGCCCTGGTGAGGTTTTGTAGTTTTGTAGCACAAAACAAGACGCAATGGACGAACCGGCCTCGGTCCACCATGAGGCTTGTCAAAGTATACCGATTTTCAATGTGCGGTACAGATAAGAAGTGTTTGTTCGTCCCCGATCGTGTGACGTCCTAACAAGAGCAGGGTTGAACCTTTTATCTTGCATGAGTCGGGACTCGCCGAGATGGTTACACCGTGGCCCCGGCCCCCGGCCTTCACAAGCAAGCAAGCAAGCAAGCGAACAACTAAGCAAACTACATAAATAATATTATGCGAAGCATGGAAGCGAGACGGGGCAATGAATGCGCCGGTCTTCTATCGTACGAGTGGCGCCGAGTTTCTCAGCGGCTGCACGTTAGAGTGCCCGTGTCGAGAACGTTGCACCCTTGCTTCCGTGCTGCAGCTGAAGAGCCAGATGAGCTGACAGACGGATTAGGAGAATCACGAGCAGTCGTCACTTACAGATTACTCCGTACTCCGTACATTATCGTGTCGCCAATCTGACGTCTTTCACTGGGCCATCCACGTGTTGACAGCCACAGCGGCACATGCAGGCTGCACGGACCAACTGATGGAGCGGCGTGGACACGAGATTAGCGTACAAGAGGGTATCACTACTCCGTATTCGGAGTACGGAGCCTGTACGAACCGATAGAAGTACTGAATGTCGTCGGACCAGACAACCACTGGTAACATCGAACAATGAACGTATGTCGTGGCACATCAGAGGAGGAGGGGCGCCAGGAGGGACGCCAGGAGGGTCGTGCTAATACAATGATGCAGAAACATTGTCATCAGCAAGTGCTCGAACAAAGACAAAAACCCCCGACGAAATCAATGCCACGTGGAATGGAGGAAACACTGGCGTGATCTGTGGGAAAATTATTCAACTTCTTTTGGTTTGGAATCGGAATTGGAAGGTGCACCCCGCAACTGCATTTGAACTGCCAGCATCTCCTGCCTTCCCAAGGCAAAGTTTGACATTGACAGGCTCTGCTCCGAGTTAAACTCCAACCTGATCTCTTTGGCATGGAAAGTCAACACAAAAGTCGACGCGAATAATTAACATTTCACTGCCAAACAAATTCTTCTTCTCGTGTCTGATCATCTCATTCGACATGTACCAGGATTTGACCGTGACCTGATGACACCTTGGAGGGCCCAAGACATAAGCTAAGCAATATCAGTGAATCCACTACGTTTGATACTGATTTTATCAAAATAACAGAAAGGGAATGTTCTGACACATAAAGCAAGGTGTCGGTTTTTTATTGTCATGCTTATTGTGGGTGCACGAGCTCCAGTCCGTCCGAGGCCAGGGCTTTTTTGCATTGGCACAGAACGACGACGATGATGGCACCATGTTGCCATGTCATGATTCGACGAGAAGGCGCTCACCGCTCGTGTCAGCACTCCAGACGTCCCCTCTGCCCTCTGGGTCTTCAGGCCGCTGTCAAACCGTTTTCCTGGGTTACCGACGATCAGGTATCCAGGCAGACTGGACGGGCGCATGGGCGCCGCGTGGCAACTAATAACTGTGTCATCATCTCAAATCAGACCTGTCATTTCTCGGAGAACTGATTAAGATAGCTGCGCACTTCGCGCTGTCTTGGTCCTACTAGTCTGTCCTGTTATATCTACTAAAAGCGCGACTCATGGATGGGCACTTGGATCCATGCCATGCATGTCCTGGATCAAACCACGCCCCCAAGGAAATAAGAGCCGAGACGACGGGGCATGGCCAATGATTGAGCAACGCGATCCCCTGGTCCGATATGTCGTGCTCAGTTGACATCAGTCGAAGGTGCCTAATCAGTGCAAATACCGCTGTAGCCACCACAAATCTCTGGCCAGGGAGCTGGCTGGTCGTCAAGGGTCTATATTTGTATTACTGAACTTTTACAATGTTCTGTGGTGGGGGAGGCTGGGCCTCTTATTAAGGAGTTTATGTCTTGTTGGAACTCTCCATGGCCGGGGGTGGCCATGACAGTACCACTGTGAATCTGCTATCGGTGCGGCGGCCTTTGCCTTTTCTTCTTCTTTTTTATTTTAAGGGTCAAGTATTGCCTGCCTGTCTGGCACTGTTCATTGTATAATGCTGACAAATGCGCTCACATGCCGCAGGACATGAATGGGCGACCCCTGTCTTGCTCTCACACGTGGCATATGTATTGTGTACAGCCTGAATAGGACGTCTCGTGGCAGATTCCGGAATTCGGGCGCAACATGTAAGTGAAAACTCAATACTATCCGATATGTCCGGCTTGACCGACAAACTGCAACTCACTCATTCGGTCCCATGCTCTGTACTCCGTACATTGTACATGAATGGCATGGCCAGGCCAATACTGAAAGCGTTCGGTGCTGGATTGAGGTTGTCGCTGGACCCTCACGAAATGCCAGATTCACTTGTTTGGGCCCCCAGCGAATGTTCGGTGAACCAATGTTCGTCCAATGCTGCGTAGATGGAATAGAGTCAGATGCCAGCCGGCCATGACGAGCTTTCTGTCCGTGTCAATCGCATAATCTATGCTGGGGGGGGGTTTTATTTATTTATTCCAATCCTCTTTTGAAGCTTGATTTTTACGGGTCTAACATGAATTGCACAGACGGCATCACCAAGGGTTGGGTTTCCTGATGCTTCTCATATTTGGTTCGTTTTACACTACTTCTTGCATATTTCCGACCATTGCACAAATCTTGGAATGGTGCCAGGATGGCCACCCTTTCTTGCGTGCGTATTCCTCCCTTTCTGTCCGAGTAACAACCACCCCTCCCCCTCCCCCTCCCCCTGCGTCTGTTTTCCTTTTTCCATTTCTGAAATTCCATGAACCACGCCATGATGCAGCCGTCATGTAAGTGACCCGCCTGCCGAATCCTTCCCAGGCAACAACAAGAAACAAGTAATAACGGCCCATCGCTCTCATCGGCCTACCGGCCCACCGGCCTACCTCTGCCCATTTTTCCTGAGACGGGGCCCGGGGATTCTCGGGGT
Organism: Epichloe typhina subsp. poae; assembly: GCA_030389615.1. NCBI lineage: Eukaryota > Fungi > Ascomycota > Sordariomycetes > Hypocreales > Clavicipitaceae > Epichloe > Epichloe typhina. Next base: position 1,953,558 of record CP098316.1, on the reverse strand, counting down.
GCACAGGCCCAGGGGGTGTGCGGGTTGCAGAGCCATTGTTGAACTGGAAACCTGAACGTCGTTTCGTTGCCGGAATAACGAAGACCGATTGTTGAAGTCTTCCTGGCGCCATGACCACTGCAGCAAGACTAGGCGAAAAAAAAAGGGGAAAAGGAAAAGCAAGAAGGAAAAAAGGAAGACGGCAAAATGCCACGCGAATCTCGACAAGGGATTGAATCTTCTCGGCCAATCCGCCCCCCTCCCCGCCGCGTACATATCATCCATCATCCATCGATCCCATCCCGTCACGTCACGTTCATGTCATGCCAAACGCTACCGAAAGGCGACGGGGGAAAGGAATAATTCGCAATTGCTCCAGTCTCGGCCGGCAGGATTCTCCAATGCAACGTGCGTACTCCGTACAGCAGCACACCGGCGTTGGCGCGCAGCCATCGTATTTTCTCGCACATGGGTAATATGCTCTGTTCAACAGGGTAAGCCCTCGCTTTCACTGTTTTGTCTCTCTTTTCTTTTTTTTTGGCGTTTCTAAAAAAAAAAAAGTTTTCTCACTCTCGTCTACGCCGACCCAATGAATTGGCCTTGAAACGACCCAGGACAGCAGGGGTTGAGATTTCACGAACTACAATCCACCCCTCTTCCAATTCTCGTTCGGCCGATCCGAAATTTTCTTCTAGACCAATTCCCCGTTGTGTGGCTTGCGATGATGGAGCCATCCCCCATGCTCTTCGCGAAGCCAGTCCCATTTCTTCTTCTTCTCTTCGGTTGGCCGAACCGTTGCCGTGCCAAGTTTTCCAGAAGTTTTGGGCCGCTCTGTGGACACCCGTGGAACGTGTCATGACGTGGGAAACACGTGGCAAGTCTTGAACCAATTCTGAGATACACCCTACGTGTACGGATTAGTCCCCGGAGTTCTGAAACCATGAGAAATGGAATGAGATTCCACTTTTGAAAGTCCCACTGTCCCGCAACTTGCTTCTATGACTATCGGTACGCCGCCATCTTCTGTGCCCAATCTCAAGTGAAGAAATGAATTGCAATGATGAAACCAAACGCCGACGCTTTCTTCTGTTCTGTCGAGAATGTGCCCTCTTCCTCAAGACCCCACCTCACCTCGAGCAATCACTCACCCGCAATCGTCCAAATATGATGAATCGCCATGATGGGAAATGGAAAATGCTGAGCGCAGCGTGGAGCAGCACCAACACAAGCACCATCAATGCCAGTCTCGCATCTTTCTATATCGACGTCGGTGCCGAATCGTTTCGCCACCCCTTGCTCCGCATGTTCATCTCAATCGACTTCCAAATCTGTTCCACAACCTCCTTGTCCCTGAATCGAGAGGCATCTGCGCCGTCACCCCCGCGCCATCGATCAACACCCGTAGAAAGAACCTTTTGTCCCCAGCTGCGAATGCTGTCGGGAACCTGGTCTCCTCGCCAGCCTACGTACACGCCTAGTGTATGCTTGAACAGTTCGCTGGGACTGCTCCATTTGTAATTCTTGAACTGCCATGTCTGCCCGGTTGTGAAGACAGCCACCACGCGGTTCCAGTATTCCGGCTTGAACTGCTCAGAGCCCTCGACGAGAATGAATCGCAGGGGGCGATTGGGGTCGATGGCTCGCATGACGCGCTGGACGTGGAGCATGCTGACCGTGGAGCCGCTCGCATCCGCGGGCACGAATTTGCCGTCTTCGAGGAAGGATCGCGCATTGGTCATTCGGAGCAGTGACGAGGCCGATGGCGAGAGAAGAATAATTGGATCTGGTCTCCTGGTAGGTCCCTTTTGGTTGATTGACAATGATGATGTTGGGCCAGGTGCTGAGAGTGGCTGCGACTTCTTCTTGATGAACGGAGCGGCAAGCTTGCGCACGTGTGAAAAGTCCTATCGTTGTCGAATAGTCAGAAATAGTCGTGCATGTCTGAGTATCATTTCCCGCGTCCCTTGAGTTGGTTTGTTCCGAGAGGAGGGAAAAAAATCCCCATGGGTCAGTATACATACCGTAGGCTTGATGCCCCTTAGAACTGTATTCCTATCACCCATCCTTCGCTCGCCATCGTACACGCTGGCTAGCCTTGGATCCAAGGTGCCCTTTCCTGCTCTCGCTTGAGCAGCTGTCGACGCAGCACCAGGCTTGAATGCTGGAGCAGCACCAGCACCAGCAGCATCAGCATCTCCCGCCACAGGTTTGATGTATTCGCTCTCTTCACTCGCGCCCTCCAGCCAGGTGATCAGATCGAGACGTTCGATGAAACCCAAGTTCTGCACCTTGCCGGTGGATCCAGCAGCGGCAAGCTGATCGTTGAGCGTTGTGGCAGAGGCATTGTATTCAGGAATGGCAAGTTCGCGATTCAGCCACGCAAAGTAAATACTGCGTAGGTCGACGGGTTTGTCATTGGAAATGAAGCGCGTCGGTGTGTCGATGGCGAGGGCGATGCCTTGGCTCGAGAACTGCAGGTGGGTTGCTTGGGCGAGTGGTGACTCGTCGGCGCCCGGGTCATCCGAGGCGCTGGGGACGAATGGCTGGCTGCTGGAGATGGCTTTGCGCAGCAGGAGGAGAGGATCGTGTTCGGCGTTGGCCATGGCGAAGGAGTTGAGTTGAGGAAGCGATGAGATGCGAAGTAGAGGAGAGTAATCTAAAAGGTAGAGGACCAGGGGCAGCTGCACTGGCAGTCTGCGAAGGGGTAGAACAATGACGATGACACGATAGTCTGCCCACGGACTCAGACCATTGGCACGGATCAAAAGGGTTGGCGGATGGGCTGAGTGACAAAGAAATGCGAGGCGCGGTCGTCGGCTACAGAATACGTGAATTTCGTGATGGAGAGCTTTGCGCCGAGTCCGGTCTGGGATTGAGAGCTGTCCCCCTCCACTGCTCGGCCAATCAGACAGCACAATCTGACTTGACCCAAAGTATATGCACGACGGCCTACCCTAAAAGAAACGCCATTTCTTGATTCCATTACCATCATCAACGCCAGGAAAGAGCTCTCTTACTACATTGATCCGACAAGCCCGTTTTAAAGTCTGTTAATGTCAGGGTCCTGACGAGTCCGTGCGCTCATGTAATTAACAATCCCCCCCCCCCCTTTGCAATTATCAGGTCTCTCTCAACACCAAGACTAGCGCGTTGCGATACATTGCAGTACATCTGTGTGTTGTTGACAAATACCCAACCCGATTTCTTCTTATCTAACTAATCATTACTTAGAATATTCTTGTATCCATGGGATCGTCTTATTTTGATATAGAAGGGAAGCGGGAAGCTGCCACATGGCTCCTTTCCCTGCCTTCTGCAGGTGCTTTTATCGGGGATCGCTCCGCTTTCTTGAACGATGAATGGACTGCATGAGTCTGTAGATGCGAGTTGGCTCCTTCCTCTCTCAACTGGCAATGACTCTCACCAGCCCAGAGGTTATCACCTCACGGGCAACACGCTCGAATCGATATAGAGCTAGAAAAGAGAAAGCAACTTTCTAAGATGAATACTACTCAAATAATCTTTGGCGTTGATCTCGCCGTCACGGACCCCATTCTCATTAGAACCATTTGATGAAATCTTCTATGCATCGTACGTTTCCCCTCCCCAAGCTATTTCTCAACTTTTCGTCATTAGTAACACATCATACTGTAACCTTTCTTTCACTTCGAGCAGGGCTACAACGTTGGCAGCTATTCACAACCGCGACTCTCCGTTTGCTCATGAAAATGTTCTATGATATTGTGTCATCCTTCTTTCCCTTCGAGCAGGGCTACAACATTGGCAGCTATTCACAACCGCGACTCTCCGTTTGCTCATGGAAATCTCCTCACCATCTCCCTCTATATATATCATGACTTTCTCCTCTTACGATTCCGGTCGTTCGTTGTTCGACACACAACTCCTTCTCTACCTCATCATCATCTCCCTCTCTTCTCCTGCCATCGCATTTCATCCCCTCAACTTCATTCTCACAATTCTCATGTCAATTTGGGTCGACCAACCTACTGTCGCAAGGCATATAGGGGATAATGTACGCACGAATTAGTGCCCAGTCGGCTGCGCCTCTTTTTTCCTGCAACACCCACGACAATTCCGTCGAATTCTCAAACATCGTGGCTGGTGCGAAGGCCTACGATGTGTTCCTTGAGAATTTTCCCGATGGCTACAGCTCCGGACTCACGGCTGGGGATCCCTTACAATTTGATCCAGTCTCTTCCACCTTGAGAGGTAATTTTGCAATTACCGCTGGCCGGCCTGCATGCTTTGGTCCACCGTCATCGCGACGTGTTTGGTCCTCAGCGCGCCGTCGGCCTCCTCGCTCGCATGGACAAGGCAGGTGTCGTGGATATTTATCCCGAGAGAGAAGAGTTGGCGTTCCGAGGGCGATTGCCAAGTGCTAGCCGCAACCGAATTCTATGAAGGTCGTATGACATTAGTCAACGAGCACAAGGATGACGTTAGCGGTCTAGTGAAGAATGCTTTTGGTCCTCTCTTCTCCTCCCCCCCCGGCTGTCAACGGATGTTCCGTTTTCGTCGACTTACTACAATCACAGGAGGAGAAGATTGGGACCACATTCTGCAACCATGCATCCGCCCAAGCGGTCATGGGTTTTGTCACTTGGATCGCTCGACAGAATCATCACCTCATTTTCTACTCCAACCACTGCAACGGCAACGCGCGTCGTCGTATGCAGTCTGGGCGCTCTTGCCCCGGGTACCACCTACGCAGGATGGTGATTGCAATTGAGTCACTCGGAAAGGAATATGATGCAATGGATTTGGAGTTTTGATGCCTCAGTGGCTTTTTTCATCTTGTTGTATGAGTAGTTGTGGACCATGGGAGGTGTCGCAAGGCTGCGCCGTTTTTTTCGTGCAACAGGAGGATACGCCAGCACAACATTTTGACAGTCCGAGGTTATCTTTGCTACACAAGACGGAGGATTGGAATGTCGATGAGAAGGCCATGATAACTTTGCTTCTATTATTAGGTTGTTAATCGTTGAACTAGCTGGGTATTGCTAGTAATTTTTTTGTCACTTATAAATTAGATGCATTGGCCACAACCAATGACCCCCAAAAAAATTAAAAATCAATACATGCGATGCCACTTCTCCCGAGCCCCCCCCTCAGTGTCAACGCTGCACATCCTGTGGTCCTCCTGGATGCCGTGCGCGCTGGATTGCCCTTTCTCGCTCACTAGACGCAGCTTGGACCTCTTCAAGCGTAGAATAGCGGCTCTCCATGGAATCTCGAAGCCAGTGAAGACACGTTTCTGTGTGACGAATTGAGTCAAAGTACGGATCCATTATAGCTGTTTGTAGCTCATCATTGATGCCATATCTGACCATGCACGAAAACCACTCCTCGTTATTCTCGGAATAGGTATCATTGTCATCGTCAGAACCGTCAGATCCCATATGAAGAAGAATAAAGTCAATGAATCGCATATTCCCCCGGGGACTGTCTTCATCATCAGGATCTGTTTCTCGTGGATAAGGCCAATTCGTCCACTTATTCCAGATTTTTTCTGCTTCTTCCTTTGTAAACCCAAGATAAATCAGGGTTGCTAAAGAGATAAGTGTATCCGGAATAGTGATAAAGTCAAGACTCGATGAAGTAGCTGAGATCGGTGGAAGGGGAGAATTTGCGTTTCCTTCGTCGCTTGATCGTTTGTAGAATGGTCGGTTCACACGACGCTTGTGAAGTCGAATCATGCCACCGGAGCTTAGTGAACTAGCTTCACCGAGCTCCACGAGGTTCTTGAAATCCTCTTCTCCAAGAATGAACATTGTGCTGGTCTAGGTTAGGTAGCGTCTTCTTGTGCAGTAAAAAGAGGATGATACTTACACAAAGGAGGAAAATCGGATAAGTGCGTCACAGCCGGTAGAATGGCTTCCCTTCGTACCAAGCGAGGAAAGAGTTGTATGAAGACGTAGTCGACTTGGTCGAGTCTGTGAGATGATAGCTCTCGTTGACGTGCCCGCTGGGTGTTGACGATTCGGGAGTTGATGGATTAGAAGCAAAAAATGTGAACGACACAAGAGAGAGGCAGAAGTGGTATGCTGGCAAAAAGTGGAAGTTTGATTGATGCTAGAGAAGAGAAGAGAAGGGGGAGCGTGAAGAAAAGGGAAAATATGAGTATTTTAATTGTTGTAAGAAGGCACAAGAAGGTTGGCATTGGCATTGGCAGGAGTGAGTTTGAAGTCGGTCCAGGGCCCCACGAAGGCCACTTCCCTTGTGCGCCAAATGGACTCCCTCTTTACCAGCCTGATCAAATTAAACTTCCAGGGCGCACGCGTGGGGAGGAATAAAGTTGATGGGTGACTCATCTATGAGGTGGCGTCTTCCGTGCGTAGAAGGAAATGGAGCGTGGTTTACACGAATCTAGTAAGACTTCAAGAAAACGTCAACTACTTGCCCTTCTCCGCTGGTTACACCTCTTCTTTAACGACTAAACCCAAACCTATTCTAGCTCGTCACTCCTAGTAGCAACCCTAATCAAACAACAATTTGACCAGACCAGAAGGACTGAAAATCTCCTCATCGGCTGAGAGACCCCCTACTCACCCCGATTCACCCCGATTCACGAATAGCAAGAGACATGCATGGTAAAGAGTGGCTTTGAATCTCTCATCAACTTTCTAAATTGGGTTTGCGTCAAACTTGTGGAAAGCAAGCTCGAAAGCGAATCCTAGCGTCATTGCCGCATGCTGGAGCATGTGGAAAATAGACACGTTTTCGACGAGGTCCGACGAATTGTGAATGAGTTGGTTTGAATGCTCAAACAAGGACTCCATGACAAATGCTGAGGGATACCCGGCCTTGAAGGCGGAGTAATGGTCGGAGCAGGCGTAGCCACACGTGGTTTCATCCCATGGGACGCTGCAATACTAGAAGAGACGGGTCAGTGTGCTTGTTCAGACATTTCCGCCGATCATGGAAGGATCTTTGACGGGTCCTTGACGGGTCCTTGACGGGTCCTTGACGGATCCTTGACGTACCTGCTCGATGACCGTCTTGATAAATGCGGTCAGACCGGGATCAACATGGTCAACGACGACACCGAGTCTGTCAGCCAGGCCTGCGTCCAAGGTGCCCCTGATGTAGCCAGTCATGTCCTGCTGCAGCATAGCCTTGACGTCACGTTGCCGTTTCTCGTACTCCTTGAAAACGGCCTGGCTGCCCAGCAGGCCGCCCTCCCCAGCGCTGTACCAATGGAACTCAATCGTATTGGCGGCCTGTTTCTTCCGAAGACTTCTTGACCGGAGCAAGGCGTTGAACACCTCCATGATTGTAACGGTACCGCTTCCACCAGCATCAGCTCCAGGGGCGGCCAGCGTGGGCAGCCACAGGTTGATAGAGTCGAGATGGGCCCCAATTATGATGGTGGTTTGGGACCGTCCAGCAATTCTTGCAATGATAGAGCTTTGCTTCCACGGATGGTCAAAGCTCTTGGCAGTAACAAAGTCCTGGACGTCAGCTTCCTTGATCATGTGCTTGAGCCTTTTAAGTACCCATTCGGACGACTGCTGGCCGTGATACGAGTCGTAGTATCGTGTGTGGAAGCTGCACAGCTTCTTCAGGTTTCTCAGCATGCGAAACCCATTCAGATCCATTATAAGCGGCTTGGCTTGAAAGTTGTGCACACACTTGTAAGGGTAGTTGACCGTATCATTCGCAGCTGTATTCAGGGTGCCCAAATCTCGAGTCGCAGTGATGTCCATGAACCTTGACCCATTCTGATGCAAGGAGGAGCGAGGATTAGTATATGTGTGCAAACTGCGGCCGGTTGTAGGCCTGGAGCGACAGGTGCAGAAAGATGCAAATGAATTGAACGTGAGAGGTCATGTCTTGAATCCAAGAAATTGACAAGATGGAGGATGTGATGGCTGGGATGTGAGGCTGTAACATCCAACAGCAGGTAGGCACTTACCCGGCGGAGTTCCCACTTGTCTTCTAAACTCGCCCATTGTGTCTTTCCTGGGGCGGTTTCAATCAAGAACTCCTTCTCAGGAACCAGCGTCTTGTTGATTTCGCCTGGCTCGAGGATGTGAGCAGATGCAATGGGCACAATCCAGGCGAGGAGCACCTGAATGAACCTCATGCTGGCGCAGAAGAACGAGTGACAACTCAACGGACGAAGGATGATTGCGAGACCGAGTATCAGAATTAGAAAGGAAAAGAAAAATATATCAAAGATCGTGGCCAGCGAAGCTGTGAGTACATGTGATGATGATGAGCAGCACAAATCGGGTGGTGGGGAATCATGTTACATGTATTGCATTGCAAGCGGGAAAGGGTCTGGTTTATACGGACTACTTACTCCGTGCATGTATATCTATTATTGCAATTAAGTTTTCCTGTTTTGGTGCTAATGCGGTTGCCGAGGTCAGGTGTCGTCAAACTCAATCAACTCAGCGAACTCAATTACTACTGTTATCGCGTGAACACGATTATTAGAAGTCATGAATTTGAGTTTTGCTGCGGCCGCGAACTATGGCTGGGAACGCAATGTTCACATTCAAACTCTTCGACTAGGAGTGGCCTGCGGCAATAATTGGATTGGTAAAAAAGATATAGAGAGAGAGCTTTTGATTGCTTCTATGCACAAAGTAGCTTTTAGAATTAATTCTCGCCCCCCCCCATTCCGGGGTTTGTTACTACACAACAGATGCTAGCTATAACTAGCTATGTGAATATTTACCAATTGTACAAGATGCATGATAATTCGCGTCGTGTCGCGCGATGTGAGTCACCAGGCGGTCAACGAAGAAAACACAATGGGTGCGGATAAGGACGTAGAGGAGGGAGAAATAGATGGCTCCATGTGCGCCTTGGGATATGGAACGCTGATAATGACTGTCTCGAGCTGTTGATTGAAGCTAGCTAGATATATTTTCTGACATGAAGAGACATCTCATACCGCACATAGGAAAGAAGTTGCTAAGGATGACTCCAACATTAGCACAACCACGAATGATTGCGGTACCCATCAGGCTATTTAGCTTAAAATACCATCAATTCCCGCAACTTCGGTGGCTTCGTGGTATAGTGGTAATATACTCGCTTCGGGGAATGCCCCCTTAATCCGTAGGGTTATTGTGAGTGGTCCCGGGTTCGATCCCCGGCGAAGCCCTGAGTTTTTTTTGATACGTGGCAAATGGGGTCGATGGCGCTGTATCGCTCCCATAATCCTTTTTAAGGACGAACGAAGAATTGGCTCGCATTGATTGGTCTTTTTAGTCTCGGCTTGGGCGTTTCCACTAATACTTGGACAAGCCCACGCACTTTTTTTTGGGTTGCGAGACCCACTAATGAAAAGGCCGAAAGAACGGAAGTAAAACTTTTGATTGAGGTCCACTAACTTTTTGACGAATCTCCTCGCCTCCAGCAAAAGAAAAGAAAAACTCTGCAGACCGGGGAGGTCTTGGTGGATTAGGTCAGGTGCCTCGCACCTTCCCCAACACTAATGGCAAAGTAAAGAGGCTAAATTTTCAGAAGTAGCTTGGTGGCTCCATCCCGCCAATAGCCGCATGTGGAGAAGGAAGTGGTAGTTCGGCGGGGATGCACGGAGAAATACAAGTACTGGCAAGCTGAAGAGCTCTTATGTACGGATTACAGGTGGCTTAATATATTTGAGCCTAGTCTAAGTAAGAAGGGTTAAAAAAAATTGACTGACTGACCGATTGATTGACTGACTAACTGACTAACTGACTGCAAGTGCGAATTCGTACCAAGATACTGTAAGCTATTGCGCCGCTGCCGCCTCGCTGGACGCGACGCCAGCTTATGGTTCATGTCCATCTTGGGTGGCTGGCACCTTCCTACATATGTATGTAGTCCCACTGACTCCTGTAGGCTTGCAGCCACCAGACCCCTTCCTCGATTGGCTGCACGCCCCACATGCTGGGGGCGTCGGCAGAGCTGAGAGAGGCACCTCCAGAGTCCAGACAACTCTCTCTGTGGCTTCTTCTGTCTCCTTTTTATCACCGCCTCACGACACGGCGGCATTCACCATTCTCATAAACCCACACAAAAAAAGGTGTCCTGACTTGTCGCCAATTCGAACGCTTCGACCATCTCGCCCACAGGCGGCAGCCTTGACCACATATTTGAAGCTAGTGAGGGTGATATTGAGCTGTCGGGAGCACCATTATCTCCCGTCCGGACTTATCAACGCCCGCACCGCACCGGGCGTCTGATCAGCCCTGCCACCCATAGCGACACGCATCCGCATTCAGCCTCAGCGTCACGAACAAGATTGCCCGATGGAATCGCCATACGCCCTGCCGTCTTCTGCGCTTCCTCACGCCCATCATCAGCATATCAATTCCCAGTCATCGCTGAATACCTGGCGCACGTCCATGTCTACTGGGTCGCTCCCCGCGTCCATCGAAGAAGATGGACACGATCACGATCGGCCGCATTCGCATTCTCGACACGATCACCATGCTCGACAAGGGTCTCGCCCCTCCAATACAGTTGCTTCTTTGCACAGAGAAAAATTTCCGCCACCGTCCCTAGATTCTCTCGACGGATGGACACAAGAGATGACTGCCGGCGGGAAGAACATCATTACTCCTGGCCCCGACGCGACTTCAACTCCTTATTCACCACCGATTAAGAACAACCATCGCCACAACCATAGTCATGGCGAAGAAAATGGTCACAGCCATAGCCATAGCTACAGCCACCGCCATAGTCATGACCACAACCACGGCCACGGCTACGGCCACGATCACAATCACAGTCACGACCATGATCATGGCCATTCCCATTCCCACAAGGCGAACGAGAGCAAGGCCCCGAGGTCTTTGTTCACAAGGACGCTGCTCAAGTACACGACAGGATACCCTATTTTGCATGCGATACTCGCTGAGAAGGATTCTAGGAGGATTTTCTACTTCTTGACGTAAGCTTGGTCTTACTGCCTTCTCTGCACGGTTGAACTAATGGCTTCGCTCAGTTTAAATTTTTGTTTCATGGTCGTGCAAGCATTCTATGGTTATGTCACCGACTCATTGGGCCTTCTCAGCGACAGCGTACACATGTTCTTCGATTGTGTTGCTCTCTTGGTGGGACTTTTGGCCGCGGTCTTGAGCAAATGGCCCCCAAGCCAGAGATTTCCATATGGGTTTGGAAAAATAGAAACCTTGTCGGGATTTGCCAATGGCATTCTGTTGATGTAGGTTCCCATTTTACGGGGGTATTTGTCTTGCTAAAAAACAACTGACGGGTGAACGATAGGCTCCTGAGCACTGAGATCGCCTTTGAGGCATTTGAGCGGTTATGGGAGGGTACCAAGACCAAGCGACTTGGCGAGCTCTTCGTTGTTAGCAGTCTAGGGCTTGCTGTCAACTTGGTTGGTATGATGGCATTTGGTCACCACCATCACCATGGTCACAGCCACGGTCACAGCCACGGACACGATCATTCGCATAGCCACGACCACAGTCATGGCCATGAACACGACCACTCACATGGCGGCGGGGGCCACGGCCACGGCCACGGCCACGGCCACGGCCATGCGCATGATAACGAAAACATGCACGGTATTTACCTGCACATTTTGGCGGATACTTTGGGGAGTGTGTCGGTCATTGTTTCGACGGCGTTGACTAGCATTTGGGGTTGGTCTGGGTGGGATCCGTTGGCGTCGTGCTTCATTGCCATCCTCATCTTCTTGTCTTCCAAGCCACTCGTCATCTCCTCAGCAAAGCGTCTTCTTCTAAGCGTCCCCGAAGTGACAGAGTATAGTCTACGGAACACCCTTGGTGGAATTTCGCAACAACGGGGCGTTGTGAACTACTGGGCACCCAAGTTCTGGCTAGACGATCGCACAGGAAGCGAGGACGGCGAGAAGCTGGTAGGCGTCGTGCACATTGTCGTGGCGAGAGGAGCAGCCATGGACGAGACACGCGACCGAGTTCGGGATTATCTGCTCAGCCAAGGCGTCGAGGCGGTGATCCAGGTAGAGCGGGAAGGCGACTACGGATGCTGGTGTACCCGAGGGCGTAGCACAGGGGCGACACCATCTACCCCAAAGATGCTTTAGAAGAGGCATCCGCAGCGACCCCTATTGGATTTGACACCATCTTCGGGCGCACTCGATGACATGATCTCCAGCGTGGCTCCAAGCAACATGGGTGGGATACGGTTGGTTGCCGTGGTTGGGGGTGCCTGACGACACGATTGCGCACGCAAGTTCACTTTTCTTCAATTTCAGTTCTTCTTTTGCGTACAAATATATACCATCGGCCTGCCACCAGCACATGTCTGCATATTGGACATGAGCGATGGTTTTGGGGACAAGTGAGCACGCCTGCAGCTTTGACAGGGCAGGAATCCTGATGTAACTATAGATGAGCGTTTCCTGTGCTGAAAATCAAGTGTTGCGTCAAAAATCCGACGAGGCATGTATATTTCTTCAACATGTTTACTTGCACGACGCACGTGTCTACTCAGACGTGACCCTGGAGGCTGGTGATGCATGACACGTGAATAATCCAAGCCTCCGAGGGTCTAGGCCATAAATTGTGGGGGAGAGATGGTGGGTTGGCCTCGGTATCTGGAGACACGAGGAGTTGTTGATGTATTGTGACTCGGTACAGAGTACATAGATGAAGATGGGCTCATGCATGCAATTCCAGTCAAGGAAGGGGTGCAGCCGCGCCGCAGTGTACGCCGGGATCCGAGATGCCATGTTGATGGACGCCCGACGAGTGGGGAGAGTATCTGGCCAGTGATTCGCTCAACGGCCGTAGCGTAGCCCCGTCCGGTACGTACCCGAGACGGACGTCCAGAGTCCATCCAATGGCATCCATCTACCCCCCCTTGCAGATAGCCGAGGCAAGAATGGCGACGATGCGTTCCACGAGACGAGTGATGGGATACTGTAGAGTACAATTCCATAATTGCACTTGGGAATGGGAGCACGCATGCATTCTGCATTCTGCATGGTGCAGTGCAGTCGCTCCTGCATAAGCTAGCTTTATCGCATGTCATGTCGGGTATTCCCACCTCGAATCCCCGAGAAGTCACTCACCTTACCCACGACCTCATTTTTGTCTGCGCACAACCCGACCTCGTCCTTTTTCTTCCCCGTCGCAGACCCATCTACTCACCAAGTCTTCATCCTCTTCCCCCCTCGTCACGTCCCTTCTGTTCCTACTCAGGCGCGGGTAATCAGTCCTGTGTCGTTCGTCCGCCCAACCATGCCCGCCTCTTCCTCGCCCGAGGCTGTCAACAAGCAAATCGACAAACTGCCCGCTCCCGTGGCCGACAAGATCCCCCGCATCCCAGAGACCAAGAACGAGCTGCGAGAGACCAAAGAAGCTGCCAAGTCGGGTCTGCTGTCACAGCTGCGCGCCCTTGGAGCAGGTGGGTTTGGCGGCATCTGCGCCGTCGTCGTCGGCCACCCCTTCGACCTGGTCAAGGTGCGCCTGCAGACGGCCGAGCGGGGCGTCTACTCGTCTGCCATTGATGTCGTGAAGAAGAGCATCGCTAGAGATGGACTGAAAAGAGGATTGTATGCCGGAGTCAGCGCGCCGCTGGTTGGTGTGACTCCCATGTGTAAGTTTTTCTTTGCTCTTGTGATGATGAACAGTCAAAGGTCTTGGATCCTGCAGTTCAAACCAAGGTCAAACGGCTGACTTTTCCACTCTGTGACTTGCCTCCAGTTGCCGTCTCCTTCTGGGGCTACGACCTCGGCAAGCAAATCGTCTCTGCCTCCTCCACCGTCGGCCCGAACGGCCTCTCCATCGCCCAAATCTCCACCGCTGGTTTCCTCTCGGCGGTTCCCATGACGGCCATCACCGCGCCCTTTGAGCGCGTCAAGGTCATTCTGCAGGTCCAGGGCCAGAAGCAGCTTGCGCCAGGCGAGAAGCCCAAGTACAACGGTGGTGTCGACGTCGTCCGCCAGCTGTACGCCCAGGGAGGCTTGCGCAGCGTCTTCCGCGGCAGCGTTGCCACACTTGCTCGTGATGGTCCCGGATCTGCCGCCTACTTCGCCGCCTACGAGTACATCAAGCGCATCCTGAGCCCCAAGGATGCCGTCACCGGCAAGCCCACCGGCGAGCTGAGCTTGTCGGCCGTTACCTGCGCCGGTGCCGCTGCCGGGGTGGCTATGTGGATCCCCGTCTTCCCCGTCGACACCGTCAAGTCTCGCCTGCAAACCGCCGAGGGCAACGTCACGCTTGGCGGTGTCATTCGTGACCTCTACGGAAAGGGCGGATACAGAGCCTTCTTCCCTGGCTTCGGACCTGCTCTGGCTCGTGCCGTTCCCGCCAACGCAGCTACCTTTCTCGGCGTCGAGCTGGCCCACCAGGCCATGAACAAGATGTTTGGTTGAAACGGGGGGATTCGTTCTCGAAAAGTAAACAATTAAAAAATCAACACGGCTAGTAATTGAAGAGAAAAACTCGGGCCAGACTGTAGAACAGCGTCGCTTCCACGCTCGTTCTCCTTCTTCTTCGTGCGTATTTCGAGTACGGAGGCACGAGGCACGAACGTATATCATGCCATGCCAAAAGCTTATTGCATAGACAGCTCTCTTTTCCTCCTTTTTTTCGCGATTCAAGGGCTAGACGGGACGGAACCGGACGGAATAGAACAACGTAGTGTGACGTAGAAGAGGTGAAGATTCCCGTCACACGGATAGGGGCTCTTTTTTTTATAACAGCGATGAATAAATCAACGCTGCTCATGATTCTCTCTTTTCTCTCGCCTTCTAAAAAGAACGAAGCATCCGTGTCGTCGTTTAAAGCACCGCATGCAGCAACGGTCACGACAACAACACCAACACTAACACCAACAACTGACTTCCTCGCACCTGCGCCAGCTGCAACCAGGCGGCATCACGACAGTTGCACCAACTGCCAGCTTCTCAGAACCTCAACCTCCCATATCCTCATCCCCCCGGCCTAGCATGCACTCTTTCACCACTATCGTCAGCCATATGTCCCTTGCGGCTCAACCTCGACAAACAAAGCGAAAAACAAACCGTACCGCAAAATAACGGCCAAGAAACCCCAACGAGCACCAAGCAACGCTTCTTCCAAAAGTTCTCTCAGGAAATCAAAAAGAAAAACAAGAAAATGTCCGCACAATCCATCTTCCCCCCCTCCTCAAACGAGCACCTCATTATCCAACGCTTCCAAACGCACTTCCTCCCCGTCCTCCCGGCCCCCCTAAGAACCTACTTCCTCACCACCTTCCCCTGGCGAAGCCTCGCCTTCCGCCCGTCCACCATCCACCCTTCGTCGCACCGCCTCGCAAAGGCCATCCGCGTCCCCTCAATCCGCTGGAACAAAGGCTACGTCGACCCGGCCTCCCTGCCGGCCGTGGCAAACGTCGCCGTCCTCCAGTGCATATGGGGCCACCGCGTCGAGGACCAGCTCTACTACGCCGAGGTGAAGAGGCACTGGGCCGGGGTGCTCGGCCTGCTGCCCAGCGAGCCGTGCGGGGGTCTCGACTTCGAGGCCCAGCTGGCGCGGGGGAGGGAGAGGCGGAGGAGGCGAAGGCTCGAGGGCGCGAGGAGGAAGGGCGGGACGGCCGACGCGACGAGCCGGGGGTCATGTCATCAGTACGGGGAACGAGGCTGGAGAGGAGGCTCGGATGGTGGACAGGGCCACGCAGACGGATGGGGGACATGGGCTCGTCGTGGTGAAGACTCTGGAGGGAGGGACGGGGAGGAGAATGCGCGCCGGCAAGAGGATGGGAGAGGAATCTGGTTGCGCGTGTGGAAGGATGAAGACGAAAACGCCCGGTGGAACGCCCGATGGAACGGATACAACGACGGCGGAAGTTATCCGCGTGGTCGACGAGGAGGTTGAGGATACAGATGATGCGTTTACATATAAATTCAACGGGAGGGTTTGAAACGGGCCGAGACTTACGAGGACGACGAGAATCAGAGAAATAAAGGCGTTGTGGTTAATTTTTTTTTTTAAATTAATCATTGCAGCGAGGCACAAACGCCTCAAGTGGTGGTGGAGCGGGGTTATTTGAAAATTGAAATTGAGAGAGAAAAAGTCCAATTCCAAGCCAGAGGCAGAAAACAATCCGACTCCATTGCCCTATGATCGTTTTCCACATGTTGAAAACTTCTCAGTCTGCAGTCACATCCTTTTGCCAATTCGCCTGCGCTATGCAAAGAAAATACAAGACCGAAAAAAAAAAAACCGAAAAAAAAAACAAGGAGAGCGAGGCTCGCTCACTTTCGGGGGTATCAAGTATAACGCTTAACCTGATCCACCTTGGTAGTAATGACAGAAAGAAAAGGGAAACGGTAGGAGAGCAACAATATTGCAACGCATCGCCAGCTTGTTCTAAGCACGATCAGTTACTGTCCATCGTCGCTTCGTGTGGCTCATGTCGCGGAATCGCTCTACTTCTTCCACAGGAGGCGGTATCCCCCAGAGGCCACCAAGTCCGGCGCCGAGCTGCGTGACTTGCAACTCCTCAATGGGCTTGTCTGACCCCAAGTTGGTGTGCAGCTTGATTGGAGCAGCAAATACAGGCGGCGTGGACGAATCTTGATCGTCAAACGGTGCTGGCCGTGAGTGGTTGGGAAATCGCGGTGCATCATCTGTGGCAGAAGCGACGACCGGGACAACCGGTTCTGCAGTAGTAGTGGACGACGATTCCTTCTCCCTGGCCGGTGTTCCAATGTTGAATCTCTTCTGGTCAAAGTCAGGCAGCATGGAGCCCAAGTCGTCGACGTCGTTGCTGCCGTCGTCCATCAGCCGCAGGGATGATGGCCCCGCGGACCATAATGCCGATGTTGACGTTGCCGGAGGCGGGGATCGGTTGCCCGAGTCCCAAGAAGCAGCTCCGTCACCGAGCCCGACCGAAGCCAGAGCAGAACCTCGCGGCGGATGCGCCCGGTGCGGCGCCGAGTCCCGGCGCACGACGGGCGGGAGAGCTGCGCTGGCCGAGGTGCTGCGGCTTCCGGTGGAGGACAAGGGATCCGAGTATGTGAATGGGCTCATGACTGGCCCACCCATGGTCGAGGTACGCCCCCTCGGACCAGTGCTGCTTGCATTCCAAACATTGGCCGTCGATGTAGACCTGGCAGAGCTTGGCGTGGTCATGGTGCTTGATCGCCGCAAATGCTCCGTGCTTGCTGAGAGGCGGATATCGTACATCCTATCCACCGGCACCATGGTCTTGTTCGAAGCGTCTGCTGGAGCGGGCGTCGAAGAAAGCAGCTCGTTGTAATCCAGATTTGCCTTTCTCGAAGCCATGGTGATTGATGCAATTCCAATATCCATCAACACGGGTTGGTGGGTAATGGCGCCAATCAGAGCATTGCAACCAGCACCGTGCGAGACCATGACAACAACCGTTTCAACTTCTTCATTTTCGAGCTTCTGCTTGGTATCATCATCATGGCCATTTGTTGTTTTCGCGGTCATGTCGGCGGAAGAGTCTGTTGACGCATACCAGTTGACCAGCCTCCTGACGCCGCCCCGGAACCTCTTATGCATGGAGGCCCATTCTTCTCCGAATTTGCCGCCATCGCCAAAGTCGAGCGGTGCGCGCGTCGAGTCCCATTGGTAGTCCACAGCAACGGAAAGATCTCGTGCATGGGCAACGAAGCCGTCTGGTATGCTCCCGGAGCTCGAGACAGCATATATGGGTCTCGGAGCAATGTATCCCTTCTTCACTTCACGTCGTTCAGGCAAGGCAGGGACCAGAGTTGAGACATTAATCGACCCTTCACCATCCGTTGAAGGTGACCGTTCAACGTTGGCGGGACTCGCGTTGGGCGATTGCCAGAGCGAACCTGATGATGGTCGTGGTGGCTCTGGTTCCGGTATGTCGGCGTAGATGCTGTAATCTTCCCGTCTTAGGAGCTCTGCTTTCGCGCCACCGAGCATCAGAGCCGGACCAGGCGGAGGAGTGATCATCTCGAAGTATTCCGGTGACAGCCATTCTCCGAGAAAGGAATCAAGTCGTAGAAGCGTCGACTTGAATTGAAACTGCGGCTCGATCTGCGGAGTTGCTCGAGGCACAATCATGTCTTCCGGGTTGTACATGGAGTCGGGAAATGTCTGAGCCAGCCCAGAGCTGATGCCAATTGACGTCTGCACGCATCGAAGAAAAGGTGAGCTGTGGATGACAATCTTGTATCGTTTGCGCTTCCGGGAGGCGTTGACGTTTCTCGAGCTCTCGTAGTCGGCTTTGGCCTGCTCGAGGATGCTGGCGATCTGGTTGCCGACCTGTCGCGCCTGCAGAAAACCCCCGTGTGTGAGGGGAGGATCGTAAGGTGTCGGGGAGGTCAAATGCCACGATTTGTCGGCTGCATCAAGTCGGCTTCCGTGTCTGCATGTTGACAGGTGTTAACAACCTGTGCGCGAGGTTATTTTTATTTTTGGGGAGGCCCGGGCGAGGAACCCATGTCAACTTGCCTTACAACGAACAAATATGCTGGAGGAGAATTGCTCATGTCGACGGGGATAGTGGTAGGCATCGCCGGGATGCCGACAACCCTTCTTTTCGAAAGTCTTTGCAAGACTTGGGGAATGTCTGCAATGACCGTGGCAGATGCAGTAGTTGTCAAGATGGTGAGTTGCCCACGGAACGAGACTCAAGGTTGGAGGAATCGTGGAAGCCACGCAAGTGGGTCGATCGCAAGGTCAGCAGACCACGGGATGAGGTGACGCACGTTTCGATAAATTGGTAAATTGGTGCAGGCTGCAGGCGGGCCAGTAATTGACAGATCGACGGGTGATGAGACAGGCTGCTGGGGGGTTGCAATCGGGCCTGATGGAAAGAATTGTTTTCAATGTTGCGACAAAAAGCGAGGCGACAAGAAAGATGTGATTTATCACGCATGGGGCAACTTGGCAAATGGCCCATGGGACAAAAGAAGGAACAGGCAGACTCGGACCTGCCTTCCGAGGCTGAGCCCGCAGCGGACAACAGTGTCGCAGCTTCAATGCATATTCCGTCAAAGCTTCGTCGCAGACGTCTCGATTCATGCCTCCATGTGACCCGACTGGATTTTCCATTCCCACTTCACCTGCCACTGCCACTGCCACTGCCACTTCGCGTGTTTCGCGTGTTTCGCGTGTTTCTGCCCGTGGATTTCTCTGCTCGTGCTAGTCTCGTTGCGGCTCGCTCAGGTACTCCGACTCCGCTCCGTAGTCGCTGTCGTCATGGCACGTGGGACTTGCGCGGCAGACCAACAAGGGTCCATCCAGTTCGTCTTGTCTTGAAAGAAAACGATAATCACGCGAATTTCGCGTCTGTGCAGAGCAGTTCGACCAGACGCGAACAGCATTCATCGCTGCCAAATATCCTTAAGCGTGTTCCACCTGTTTTGGAGCGTCGATGATAGCCGACGTACGTATACTGATATTCCTGGACAGTATCATGATCCCGCTTTCAGGCCAAGGCCTTTTTCCACCCCAAAGGAGATGATAGGAAGGTGAAGCAAAGCAGAATCAGCACAAATATGGCTGGGGCAAGCTGAGCATATTCTCCAGATGGTACGAGAGTAACCATACTGTGGTGATCTTATTCAAAGGCCGATCAAAGGCAAAGGTCGACGCCGCGGATATTGCGAGAAAGCAGGAGAAAGCGAACACATTTCCGACAAGCCTTCTTACTCCCCCTGCAACGGCGTCGGAGCTCAGATATCCGTTTCGGATCTTTTCGCGGCTGCTTCAACAGTTTGTGGAGCTAGCAAACGATTCAGTCTAGCAATCACGCACCATGGTACGCGACAAAGTGGAAAAGATTAGACAAGACCGAGAAAAAAAGAACCAGAGTATATGGGGCAAGGCAGAAGAATGGAAGAAGAATGGGGAGGAATGCAAAAATCCTGTCGACGACGAGCCAGCCAACCCTGACTACGCTACGCGTCCCTCCATGACATTGCGAGGCACGCCATCCACGTGTACGAGACTATGAGTGTCAGTGTGTTGACGGTCGAATGTGTTCAAAAGCATCACAAAGAATTCTATGATTGCAGAAATAGTGAATCACGACCACGACCACGACGATGGAAGGGAGAATACCAAGAAAGATGGCAGAAGGAGCAAGAAAACGGCCACGACCTCCAGAAACACTGGCCGGCGACTCTCGTTTGTCCACCAAGTGTTGACTGGCAATCTGCATCGATCAGAAGCAGATAGGTCACGACTTCAAACCGAGATTTCGTTGGCATTCAACCAGTGCAACCAAAATTGACACGGGAATCGACCGGAGGCTGGGGTTCTGCTCCGTCGACAGGCACTTTGTCCGTCCCGACGTCTCCACATGACATGTCCGAATCCCAGAGATCGGTGCGGCTGGCATCAACGATGATGTTGGTATGTTGTATGAGATCTGCGAAGCATGTGAAGTTTGTAGCCAGGAGGCTATTATCAGCGGCCCCCCGCATCCCACCTGTCAATCCACGTCAATCCAGCACCCCCCTCGGTACACCTAGTAAGGTGGGGTGGGGCACGGCCCACGGGTAGCGGCCAGAGCTCCCATGTTCCACAGCCGAGGCAGAGGCAGAGGAGAAGAGGAAGGATACCGACATGGAGACCAATGTCCAATGTCAACGTCACCTGCACGCTTCTGCCGACTCCCGTTTGTCCCGCCTCTTCGTGTTCCCTTTTATTCTCCTCCCTCTACCCTTCTTCCCCTTCCACTTTGCTCTCAACATCTTCATTAATCATTATACCCCCTCGCGAATCGTTCCTCGTCTCTTCCTGTCGTTTTGTCTGCGGTTGAGCGTCCGTACTACGTAGACAGGCCGGAGAGAAACAAGATCCTCACTCCACCATCCATCACATCTCGCAATCGCCACCATGGCTGAGCAATTGAGATTCGACAACCAGGTTGTTGTCGTCACCGGCGCCGGCGGTGGTCTCGGCAAGGCCTATGCTCTTTTCTTTGCTTCGCGCGGTGCCAGTGTCGTCGTCAACGACCTGGGCGCCTCATTCCAGGGCGAGGGAAATTCAACAAAGGTATGTGTTTCCGAGTCGACCAACCGATCAAGGCACGGGGAGTCAGTCTTCTTTTTCTTCCACATGCATGCGCCGCGTGGGGCTGACCGGGAGATGTCTCGATGCGATTAGGCTGCCGATGTTGTCGTCGACGAGATCAAAAAGGCTGGCGGCAAGGCCGCTGCCAACTACGACAGTGTCGAGAACGGCGACAAGATCATTGAAACGGCTATCCAGAACTTTGGCCGTGTTGATGTTGTCATCAACAATGCTGGCATCCTACGGGATGTCAGCTTCAAGAATATGACGGACCAGGACTGGGACCTCATTATGAAAGTCCACGTCAAAGGTGCCTACAAGGTTGCCCGCGCTGCCTGGCCTCATTTCAGGAAACAAAAGTATGGCCGTGTCATCAATACGGCCTCTGCTGCCGGTCTGTTCGGCAACTTTGGCCAGACCAACTACTCGGCTGCCAAGCTGGCCATGGTCGGTTTCACCGAGACTCTCGCCAAGGAGGGTGCCAAGTACAACATCGTGAGCAATGTGATTGCTCCTATTGGTAAGTGCAGAAGCTGAGCAAAAGCTGAAATCTGCGAGTGTCAAAACACGTTCTGTGACTAACGTCGACTGCAGCTGCCAGCAGAATGACCTCCACCGTCATGCCCCCCGACGTTCTTGAGCAGCTCAAGCCCGAGTGGGTCGTCCCTCTCGTTGCTGTTCTTGTCCACTCCAGCAACTCCACCGAGAACGGTGGCATTTTCGAAGTTGGTGGTGGCCATGTTGCCAAGCTCCGATGGGAGCGATCTGGTGGCCTGCTCCTCAAGGCCGACAGCTCGTACACTCCCAGCGCCATCCTCAAGAAGTGGGATCACGTTGTCGACTTCTCCAACCCTCAGTACCCCAGCGGCCCCAATGACTTCATGACACTTCTCGAGGAGTCTCAGAAGATGGGTCCCAGTGAGCAGAACGGCAAGGTCGACTTCACTGGCAGGGTCGCCCTGGTCACGGGTGGCGGTGCTGGTATTGGTCGTGCCTACTGCTTGGCCTTTGCCAAGCACGGCGCCACCATTGTCGTCAACGATCTCGCCAACCCTGACCATGTCGTAAACGAGATCAAGAAGGCCGGCGGCAAGGCTGTCGGCGTCAAGGCCTCTGCCGAGGATGGCGACGCGGTTGTCAAGGCTGCCATTGACAACTTTGGCCGCATTGACATCATTGTCAACAACGCCGGTATCCTCCGTGACAAGGCTTTTGCCAACATGGACGACTCTCTCTGGGACCCCGTCTTCAACGTGCATCTGCGCGGCACCTACAAGGTCACCAAGGCTGCCTGGCCCTACTTCCTCAAGCAGAAATACGGTCGTGTCATCAACACCACCTCCACCAGTGGTATCTACGGCAACTTTGGCCAGGCCAACTACGCCGCTGCCGTAAGTTACATTTACCCCATGCAGCAGAAGTACTTCATTCCACATACTGACCGATGTCGACGTTAGAAATGTGGCATCCTCGGTTTCTCCCGAGCCCTCGCTATCGAGGGTCAGAAGTACAACATCTTCGTCAACACCATCGCCCCCAACGCCGGCACCGCCATGACCGCCACCATTATGCCCCCCGAGATGGTCCAGGCCTTCAAGCCCGATTACATTGCTCCTCTCGTCCTTGCTCTCTGCAGCGACGACTGCCCCGACCCCACTGGAGGACTCTACGAGGTCGGCAGCGGATGGTGCGGCAAGACGCGATGGCAGCGAACCGGCGGCCACGGGTTCCCCGTCAACGTCACGCTCACTCCTGAGGAGGTCGTCAAGAACTGGAAGAACATTGCCAGCTTCGACGATGACCGCGTGGATAACCCTGAGAAGGCTCAGGACTCTATGATGAAGATCATGGCCAATATGGGCAACGTTGCTGAAAAGGTATGAAGAAACGACTTATTTTTGTTATTTTTTTTTTCGACCGTCGACGAATTTTATGTACAATTAGTTAGGACTAGAACACATAAAAAAATCAAAAAGACCAAAAAAAGGGGACATTGGGTTTTTTGATTGATTTCCAAAGCATTACCCGCGCAGAAACACGTTGCAAAAGCTATTTATACTAATATGTGGACTATTGAGAGAAAAAAGGCCTCCTCTTCCTCCCCCGCCAGCAACGAATACCTTGATGCCATCAAGGCCGCCATCGGCAAGGAAGGACCCCCCGTCGAGTTCAAGTTTGAGGAGCGCGACTCAATCCTATACAACCTCGGAATCGGTGCCAAGCACACCGAGTTGAAGTACGTCTTCGAGGGAGCCGAAGACTTCCAGGTCCTCCCCACCTTTGGCGTCATCCCCTTCTTCTCCGCCGACATGCCCTTTGACTTTGACGCCATCCTCCCCAACTTCTCCCCCATGATGCTGCTTCACGGCGAGCAGTACCTCGAGATCCGCAAGTACCCGCTGCCCACGAGCGGAGTCCTCGAGTCCCGCGTCAAGCTCATCGAGGTCGTGGACAAGGGCAACGCCGCCGTCATGAGATATGGCCTCACCACCGTCAACAAGGAGACGGGCGAGGAGGTCACTTACAGCGAAATGACGGTCTTTGTCCGCGGCAGCGGCGGCTTCGACGGCCCCAAGAAGGGCAGGGACCGTGGTGCCGCCACGGCCGCCAATGTTCCTCCCAAGCGTGCCCCCGACACGGTTGTCGAGACCAAGACGGACGAAAACCAGGCTGCTATTTATCGTCTGAACGGTGACTACAAGTAACATGCTTTCCCGCCCTCCCCATTTGCCAATTTTTTTTTTCCATCTCGACCAGTTTGGCTAACCACCTCTTGTTATGAAATAAAATAAAAAGCCCCCTTCACATTGACCCCTCCTTCGCCAAGATGGGCGGCTTCAAGAAACCTATTCTCCACGGCCTCGCCTCCTTTGGCGTCTCCGGCAAGGCCATCTACGAAACGTTTGGCCCCTACAAGAACATCAAGGTCCGCTTCGCTGGCACCGTGGAACCGGGCCAGACCCTCGTCACCGAGATGTGGCGCGAGGGCAGCAAGGTCGTCTTCCAGACCAAGGTCAAGGAGACTGGCAAGTTGGCTATTGGTGGGGCTGCCGTCGAGTTGCTCGATGAGGGAAAGAGCAAGATTTGATTCCGAGATTTCGGTTTCTGGACAAGAACAAGCAAGATATGGGACCAACTATGGTGAAGAAGAAGTGGTAGTTTTTTTTTTTTTTTTGAGGAGACCAACATATGAGAGATAGCTTGGGTCAGGAATCTGCGGAAAAGCTCCGTCCTGTCATGTATCATGTTTTTTGCATTTTACATGGTCTATGGGAATGCCTGATTTTATTCTTTTGATGGATTTTTCCTTCTTCATTTTGGGAGTCAGTACCAAGGATGACATCTATGAGTTGTATTTTACCAAAACTATATTTATGCTAGTCGTAACTTGTGGCGTTGCGTGCGCGAATTCGCCAAGTTTCATTTTCCATCCTCCCATGTTGTTTCTGAATTTGTTTCGTCCCCCCCCCCCAACCCGATATCAACGTGCAATCTACGCGCATGAAATGAATGAGCCAAACAACGCTGAATGAAAAGCCGCCACCCAAGTCATTGTCCCGTTATCCAATGATTGCTGTCAAGGTAATTGAAACAAAACGCGTGCTTGCCGTGTCAAAATAAAACCGCCTCGGCAATGATGTCAAGGAAGTCTGGCAAATTTGGCAAAGTACTTCTCGCTAGGAAATGGTTGATTCTCGAATGTACGCCTCGCGATGCAACCCCGGTTTCGAGATAGGCCATCTCGGCACCAGACAGCTCTCTCTGCTCCGTTTCCTTCCACTTCCGTTCAGCCACCTCGCGGGCCTCGGTCAGCACAGCATCGATATCCTCTGATTCCCAGAGATTGCATTTGTCGCACTGCATGCAGGGTCTCGGGTCGCCGTCGGGTCGGAAATGGTCGCAGAAGTGACGGTAGCCTTCGTCGCTAAGATCGGCTCGGCATACATAACACATTTTGTACCCGCATGGACACGTGAGTTTGTTGCAGCCCGCATTCTTCACAAAGGACGTGTTGCATCGTGGACACACGCGCTTGATGGCTAAGCTCATGGCTTGTTCGACTTGTGTTCGTAGCGCCACCAGAGACGATTCGTTACAGACATGAATGTCTGTCCATGTTTTATGACATGATAAGCATGAGACCCTGGCGCATTTGGGGTTTTGACACCAGAAGCGGAGACCACGCCGTCGGCGGCAGTGTCTGTGGACGGCATGTTTCCATTCCGTGCCCACGTTTCGCCATAAATTTTGTTCAACACTGACAACGACGCAAACAAGAGCCACGACCAGCGCCAACGGGGAAAGAATGATCAATGCCATGATGATGATGAAGAGAATGATCAAATTATAAATGTTGCGAAGCTTGAACCGTGGCCAAGCTTCATGAGCGGGAAGATATATATCGTCGACCTCGGCATAGTGGCAAAAAGGACAGTGGATGAGCGGTACGTTGGAGGCAACCAAGCTATGTTTGGCCAGCCTTTGATCCAACTTGTGAAGAATGTCTACCCCTGATTTTTCCTGCAGGAATGCTTGCTGAATGTATTCAGATGAGATGTGGCCTAGGCATCCGTCTACGGACAGACATTTGAGGGTGCCTGTATCAGTATTGATGTTGCTCTGCCAACCCTGACCGAACAGGGCTTCTTTGATAGAGTTCTGAACACATCGATAGCATATCAAGTGCCCGTCTTTGCTGCAGCTTGTGAACTCCTCAAATGTGTAATCAACAAAGCAGCATGCACACTCGTGGGTGGCGGAGGCTGCTTCCGCCTCTTCGTTGTTCAGCAAGACTGCTAGCCCACGATCCTTCGTTTCCCTCTCCTCTTTCATACTATTCTTCAGAGGACGGATGAGGGCATCATACAATTCGCGATCCAGTTCGGCGTTTCCTGTTGTCCGAATCGTGGGTACGATTGAGCCTTGTCCGGTGGATCGCCACACCACCAAGGGGTGGTTTTCGGCTTCCCCTGTCGTCAAGGGCTTTCGCCGCGTGAAAAGCGACTGTATCGTGAAGCGCCAGGATTTTGAAGAAAGAGTCACGAATGTTCGTCGGGCCTCCAGGTATGCATGGTTCGACTCGGCCAGAACAGCGTTGATAGTCGACCTCGACAGAAGCCGAAACTCGTGTGCCGCCAGATTTCGAACTGCCTGAATGTACTCTTTACTTCGAAACATGTCGCTTCTGGGGAGCGTCGCCGAATCGACGTCCTGCTTGTCCACAGTCTTCCATCGTCCCTTGACCCAGTCGACTCGATTCTTCAGCAATGCATTTGCCACAAGAGCGAGCCGTGACTCGCCATCAAAGTTGGACAGCAGCTCCCGGAACACCTCAATCTGTATGTCGGGAAATACAAGGGCTAGAGCCTCGAGGCTACTATTGAGTTCACGCAGGTTTGGTCTCTCGGGCGGCACACATGGCAGCTGGGCTTCGTCGTGGATGAACTCGGACAACAGCTCGTTCTCCTGGCTGGGCTTGGAACGACTCGCCGAGGTCCTTTCGGAAGATGACAGCAGGCCGCTAAACACCATGCTGACGATTCATTGGTGAAGTGTTCGCATGCTGGGAGATGGGCGGCGAATACTCGCAGATGCTAGGGCGGGTTATCGATGCCTGACGTGGGCGAGGTCGGTTGGTCGCTGAGACTGGACGGTACGATGGGCATGCTTGTCGGGTTGAGGTTGAAGTGGAAGCGTCCATGTCAGTTGTCTCCGTGTGTCGGACCAAGCGTGCACCGCGTACTCCGAAAGTCAAGTCAACTGGCATGGCAGGTGCTGACTACAGTGGGGTGTACGTGGGGTGTACGTGGGGTGGGGCGCACCGCGTCAGCTGCACGGCAGTGAATACGAGCAGTGACAGCCGTAGACGGCCGTAGACAGCATCAGGAACAGAAAGAGGAAGAGGAAGGAACACAAAAAAACATGCCACCGATATGACGTGTGATAACAAAACAATGAAAGAGAACACACATCTCGAAATCTCACTGGCCACCATGTCCGTCCCATTCACAGACGACAAAGCATCCATCTGCATCCCCTTTATCCTCACCCACCTGGAATCACATCGGTCCACCGCGCCCTCACCCAGTCGGCCCCTCATCGTCGGCCTCAATGGCATGCAAGGGGTGGGCAAAACAACGCTGGTGGCGCAACTAGCCGAGGGCCTGGCCAAGAGGAACATCAAGACTCTTGTATTCAGCCTCGATGATTTTTACCTCACGCATCAAGATCAGGTTGCTCTGGCCGAGGCGAACCCCGACAATGCGCTTGTTCAGCATCGCGGGGAGCCAGGTATATATGGTTCTTGGAATCCCCTTGCGATAGAATCGCTTAAAAAAAAATTAATGCAAGAAGGAAAAAAAAAAGAGAGAGAGAGAGAGAGAGAGAGAGAGAGAGAGACCGTTCTGACGAGTCACAGGAACTCATGATGTAGGTCTAGTCAAATCTGTCTTCACAGCCCTTGTAGATGGCCAACCTACCAGAATTCCTCGATACGACAAATCCCTTTTCTCAGGCCAGGGTGACCGTCTTCCTGAAGAGCAATGGAGATCCGTCAATCAGCCTGGCGATGAACCCATACAAGTCGTCATTTTCGAGGGCTGGGCCGTCGGGTTTCGACCTCTTCGTGATGAGGACGTAGAAGCGAAGTGGAAAGCGCCTAGTCGAACATTACATACACACCGATTGGAGCATCTGCTTTTCATCAACGAGAAGCTGAGAGAATACGACGCTATTACGGACCTTTTTGATTGCTTCATACAGATTAACTCGGAGGAGGCAGAATACGTGTATGCCTGGAGGCAAGAGCAGGAGGACTCACTGCGGATGGCAAAGGGGGATCCTACGGCCGGGATGACGCCGGAGCAAGTCGTCAGGTTTGTGGATGGGTATTATCCTGCTTACGAGCTGTATACCGACGGCATGAGAAAGGGTATTTTCATAGACAGGCCAGGTCGTCACTTGCGAATGATTGTCGGGAGAGATAGAAAGGTCAAGCAAGTATCGCAAATTTAGTCCTTCCTAGTCTTTCTTTTGACTGAGATGTGATGTCCCATGACTTGGGGGTATCATGAAAGCAAAGCAAAATTACCCTTGTGCATCAGACCCTCGAAGCACTGTTAAATACTTCCACCACCCGTTGAACACCATGCTGCCTGACCCACAACACCGTGGAAAATAAAATAAAAGCCGGGGAAAAATGGCGCCATGTTCATTCCATCTTTTCTGCGTATGCAGTCCCAAGCACTATTCACCACCAATCTATTCGTGGCTCAAGATCTTGCATACCATCCATCGCTCATGGTTCCTCATATACAACCGACCCATATCAAAGATGCTTGTCGCCGACGACACGCTGGCCATCTTGTTTCATTTTGATCAACTTTTTGTCAATCGCGTCAGTTCGTAGGCGGATAGCCTCTTCTCGTTGCGAGGCTTCCATCTCGAATGCTGCCACCATTTTGCGTTTATCTCGCCGAGCTTGTCGCAAGCGGTTCATGATATCTGTGAAATGGTCAACGAACCAGTCGCCCGCGTTCTCCCACTCTTCAATCGACATGTGTGAGAAGAACTGGTGTTGCTCTCGCTCCCCTTGCTGCTGAAACTGCTCAAGCCTAGTGATCAGTTTTGACGCAGCAGAGTCATGTCCGTTCAACATGCCTGGCAGCTGTGGTACGACATCGAACGGCTCCCCTTGGAGATCTTGGTACGTCATAGAGCTGAGGACTTTGTCGTCGTAGTCCAGACTTTGGCGTCTGCGTTTTTTAGTTTTTTGCTGCAGATCGCGTGTGACTTTGCTTGACTTGTGGGTGCCTTCTCGTGCGGGTTTCATAGGTGCCCCGTTATGCTTCTTTGTTTTTGGCGATGCCGGTCCTCCTCCAAATCTACGAAAGGCATCAAACTCATTATCAGAGTCGTGCACAAGGATGGACTCATTCACTTTCTCTGAGGCTTGTTCTTCCCAACATTCTTCCTCCACCTCGGTGAATCTGCCTTGTGGCGGAACTTCCTCCTGAATGGGCAAAGCATTCGGCAGCGAGTGTTGTCCACGGCTCACCCGAACTCCTCGCATTGGGAGTCTAGCTTGTGCTTGAACCGTCGGTACTTGGTGGCTGTAGGTGGGATTCGTCTGTTTGATAGGTTTAGGTTGATATCGAACATGGTTATTATACCCTTTGCTGTTGTAGAACCCGTCGTTCATGTGAGACGGATTATGGCGATTCAACCCCGGCACCACTGAGAGCCGGCCATCCACTTCAATAGAGAACTGATGTTTCTCGAAGTCCAAAGGGGGAACATGGCGGGGGGCCATCCTTTGGACTTGATTTTTTTCGACGCGCTCTTCTACCTTGATTTCGGGAGCTTGTACAACTGCCAATGCCTCTGGGTCATTGGTGGGTGTTGTGAGACCCGAGTTCATGAAGTTTTCTCCAAGCTGTGATCCTGAAAACATGCCATGGTGATCTGCGGCAGTCTGAATCTGCTTCCCCCAAGGCTGACGTTTTGGCGACCCGTTTCCGTGTTGGACTGGCGAATCTACTCGATGGATGCTTCTCAGAGGAGCGCTTGCTCGAGGACTGCCGACAGTTTTTGGGGCAGCACCAGGAATCGGCAATCTGGCAAATTCTGCGATCTCTTGTCGGCTGGGCTGATATGAGTCTGCACTGGGTGTGGCCGAACGCCTGCCTGGGTCGGGTTGGTAGGGCTTGTCAGAAGGGGCGTTGTAGTTTGCATTGCTGTCGGATTTACCCCTTGCGAACTCTTGGAGCCCTCTGCCCTTTGCTTTAAGTCCTGGCTGCATGCTGACTCGGATCGGGAAAGCAGGCACTGGATGCAGGTGGCGTGTCAAAATTCGAAATTTGAATTCATGAGCTGGATCTGTGAGTTCACGCGGGCCAAAAGCGTCAGCTCTGTTAAAGCCAGTCGATGAAATGAGTTTCAAGCCAACTGAGCAAGCAGGAGGTTTAGTACAACGCCTGAACCACAAAGGATGCGCGGCTGAAGCGAAAAATTGTGGACATTGGAGGCTCGATTCATTCGGTGGCCCTTGGTCTTGGTTGTGGTTGTCGATGCCAGTAACTACTTTTATGATTTTCGTCCAAAGTTGCTGGCTGGCGGTACCTGAGCAGGTACTTTTAGTGTCACTACAGTCACTACAGTCACTACAGGCAACGCAACGCGTGGCTGCTGGTTGGAGGAGCGGGCATGTCGCGCCATCAGGTGACGACGTCAAGCCAAGCCTCGTCGTGCTGGCTGGGCCCTCAGCCTGTCACCCAGCGGAGGAGAGGAGAATGACGGAGAATGAGTGGTGGGGCAGCATGGGGCAGCATGGGGCAGCATCAAAACATGTTACGGCATCGGGCTACGGAGTAATAAACTAAAAGCGTCTTATCTGGTCAAATTGCAGCCTTCTGGGCGCAGCAGACGCCAGGAAGGCCTGCATGCAAATGTCAACACGATCAAGGTTCCTTTTGTCTTGGTCAACAAGGTTACAGGTTGAGCAAGGGTCGGTCCTAGTCCGAGTCCTAGCGGCAAGTGGCACCGAACTGACGCACGTCAGTCGCATGGCTGTCTCTTGCCTTGGTTGTTGGCGCAAACCATTCCACGTCCGATAGCCCGGTGTCCAACTTAGTCACTTGCGCCAACTTGCTCACGCAAAACGGACGCCGCCCGCGCAACGAACACTTCAGAAGCAGCGCGTCCGTCAACGAGAAGAGACCATGCGAAGCTGCTAGCAACGGCATCTTGCGTGGCTGTATCCCCTGGTGCCGCTGTCGCTGCTGTCGCTGCTGTCGCTGCTGTGGCCACAGAGACCAGCAACCAGGAATTACGATGCCCGAGTCCAACGCGCTTCTTTCGTCGTCGCCCACTCGAACGGTCGGAGAATCGGCTTCATCCGACGCTCAAATATCTTCCAACGACTATGTTGGTGCGGCCGTCAACTCTCATTCTCGCTTACGGCCTCCCAGGTCTCTCCCTCGTATGGCATCCCCATTTTCCACAACACCTCGACACCGTTTAGTCCCCTCCCCACATCCCTCTTCGAATTATTACTAACAAAATTTCCTTTGCAAAGCCTGGATCGATTCCTACGAACAGAGATACGGTCCGGCCAGCGAGGAACAACTTCGTCTTTTGCAACCCCCGACCCGTATCGTGCAGCGTCAAAGCAACTTTGCACCCAACGAGCCACAACGCCGCGTATCCAAAGACGGCTTCATCGGTTGGAACGATCCTCAACTAGGCCCGGCCCAGAAGACCAGGTCCCGAATTCCCCATTTCTTGCGATATGGGCGTGCGTCTATGCATGGTAGGAAATGGGATCACCTACGGTCCGCCGAGCCCGTCATTGTGTCCAACTACAAACCAGCCCCCCCTCTTGGCGCCATGTCATGGCAAGACTTTTTACATTCGTCGTCCTGGGGCCGCAGGGCAAATGAAGAATCGCAAGTTGTCGACTGCGAGACTCTCAACAAGCTGCAGCCGACTTTTAATTCGGATATCAAGGTCCAGTTCCACCATTCAGATGGACGAACCAAAGGCAACCGAAAGACGGTAGCTTTTCCGAAGCGAATATGGAACGGCATCATGCGACATCCCTTGTCCCCACTACTCTTCCGACTCGGTGTCATGGTCACGTCCATTCTAGCGCTTGGCATCGCTGCTCGGATCTACCAGATGGAGAATGACCTGAGGAAGGACAGCGCGGAGCGGACACAGTCGGTCGTCGCCGTAGTAGTGGACTGCGTGGCTATCCCCTATATTGGATATATGATATGGGATGAGTATACAGGGAAACCACTGGGCCTTCGATCCGCAATTGACAAGATCTCTTTGGTACTGTTGGACCTCTTCTTCATCATATTCAAGTCTTCAAGTATGGCGTTGGCGTTTGAAAGTTTCATATACCACGGTGTGCGACATACATCACTCACTCGTCTATCCATGGCGCTAGCTGCATTCCAACTGCTGGGACTCGTCTCGTGGACAATGACTTTTACCATCAACGTGTTCCGAATGGTGAAGCGTCTAGGAGGAGGTGGGGGCGATAATGACGACTCCAACGTATGATGGCGAACACGGTGGGATTGTTTCTGACGCATGGGCAAGGCTTACGGCGTTTGACTGGCTACAAGAGAGCATCGACTGGGCGTTGTGGCGTGATGGGGAAGTGCTCTTGTTGGGAAACAGTGGTGGCATTTGTAGGGCAAAATCACGGCTCTGTCTCTGGATGTGTCCAGCATATTGAAGTTCATAGCGGTGTGGCCAGAGTAGCGTTTCGTGTTTCGCCAAGCGCACGGCATATACTAAGGACAGGAAATATGGCATGCATCATGACGAAAGCACTGTCTGGATCGTATTGGACTTCATTCCAGCTCGAGCAGTCTAGTCTTCAATAAAAAAAAAAAAAAGGTTCAATGCCAAGCACCTCGCGGGCAATAGCGGAGAGAGGAGAAGTCGACTTGACTCAACCGGGGGTGGCCGCCAGCCGCCAGCCGCCAGCTGGGCGGTGGTCCGGTGGATAATAAAAAATACGGGGCCGACTTGAACCCAAACTTCAACTGCAAGTGGGAAGTGGGTGGACGTGGACGTGCTGATGATTTGTGGCTGTGACAAGCAGACCAGGAAACTCGGCGCTGTTCAAACAACCCCTCCACCACCTTTACTACATGTAATCACATCGAGCATCCTGTTGGCCCTCCTCTCCTTCCCCTTTGTCTCTCTTCTAACTTTGCTGCGGCTCAAAAGTCGACTGTGAAGAAGCAGAGACTCCTCCTTGTGTGACACGTGCCGAGTCCTGTCGTCCTGCACGTTGATCACGACAACGAATCCGTCATCGCGAATCCCGCCTTCAACCTTCCGTCTTCCGCCTTCCTCCTTTGGTACCCGCGTAATCAACTCCGCGTAGAGTATCCTCTTTTTGCCTCTCAATCAAAAGACAATACAAAAGGTCCCAAGGTGTCACGAAGCGGACCCGCGAACCACCCTTGGAAGCCGGGGCCCCTCGACATCCCCTCGACATCCCCTCGACATCAACCCCGCGCTGCCACTTTGCGACCATCTTCACACGTCTTTTTCGAACAACATGGCTACGCGGCTGGCTATTGCTAGCCAGATGCCCCCGGTGCCCAACCGGGAGGATATCGCCGCGACGTAAGCTTCTTGCTTGTCCGCTCGGCCGTCGATAACCTTGGGTATCAACTTGCTGACCATGCTGGTTGTTGCAGATGGACCTATCTTCAGGCAGGCATCGCCCGGATCATGAACGATTTGGAACAGGGCATCGATATGCAGATGTACATGGGGGTATACACGTGCGTTCACTGCCAACTGATGCCTAGTCTGGCCTTTACACCATGCTGACACTCCAAATCTGCAGTGCTGTTCACAACTTTTGCACATCGCAAAAAGCTGTTGGTCTTTCCGGCCCGGCTATGCACTCTAATCACCGCGGCGGTAAGCTGTCTTTACATCACCTGCAGCCCTTCTTTCGGTTCAGAATAAGACGGCCACTTTTAGATTGGCTAACGCTGTCTGTGTCAACGCAGCTCATTTACTCGGCGAGGAACTCTACAACAACCTGATTGAGTACCTTCAGAGGCATCTCGAGCAGCTGGTCGAAGAATCAAAATCTCACACCGAAGAAGCCCTCCTCACATATTACATCAAGGAATGGAGCCGATACACCATTGCAGCCAAGTATATCCATCACCTGTTTCGTTACTTGAACCGTCACTGGGTTAAGCGAGAGATTGATGAGGGTAAAAAGAACGTGTACGACGTGTATACTCTGCACCTGGTCCAATGGCGCAAGGTATTGTTCGAACAGGTGTCGGACAAGGTCATGGACGCGGTGCTCAAACTCGTGGAGAAACAACGAAACGGTGAAACGATTGAACATGGGCAGATCAAGCAAGTGGTCGACTCCTTCGTGTCTCTCGGCTTGGATGAAGCGGATCCGTCAAGATCAACGTTGGACGTTTATCGTTACCACTTCGAGCGACCTTTCCTGGTAGCAACTAAGGAATTCTACCAGGCTGAATCAAAGCAATTTGTTGCCGAGAATAGCGTGGTTGAATACATGAAGAAGGCCGAGGCTCGTTTGGCCGAGGAGGAGCAGAGAGTGGACATGTATCTCCACCAGGACATTGCAATGTCCTTGAAGAAGACATGCAACATGGCTTTAATTGCCGATCACTCGACCCTGCTGCGCGAGGAGTTCCAGGTCCTCTTGGACAACGACCGAGAGGAGGATATGGCAAGGATGTACAAGCTGCTTGCCCGCATTCCCGACGGCCTCGAGCCTCTCAGAACAAGATTTGAAACCCACGTGCGCAAAGCCGGTCTTGCCGCTGTCCAGAAGGTTCAGTCATCGGAGGGTGACAAACTTGAGCCAAAAATCTATGTCGATGCTCTTCTCGAGGTTCATTCACAGTACCAGCTGTTAGTTAAGCATGCCTTCAACGACGAACCCGAGTTCACTCGATCACTCGACAATGCGTGCAGGGAGTTTGTCAATCGTAACGAAGTATGCAAATTGAGCTCAAGCAAATCGCCCGAACTCTTGGCCAAGTATACCGACGTTTTATTACGAAAGAGCAGCACCAGCATCGAAGAAGCCGACTTGGAGGGCACCCTGACTCAGATTATGACTGTTTTCAGGTACATTGAGGATAAGGATGTGTTCCAAAAGTTTTACTCCCGCATGCTCGCCCGTCGACTCGTTCACAGCAACTCGTCGTCAGATGATGCCGAGACCAGCATGATCAGCAAGCTCAAGGAGGCATGTGGTTTTGAGTACACCAACAAGCTACAGCGCATGTTCCAAGACATGCAAATTTCCAAGGACCTGAACAAAGAATTCCGAGATCATCTCGACAGCATTGAATCCCCCAAGACGGTGGACTCGGCTTTCTCTATCCTTGGTACCGGTTTCTGGCCGCTGACACCACCGAGCACCAATTTTCACCCACCCGCCGAGATTGCCGCCGAGATTGAGCGTTTTGTCCGGTTTTACAAACACAAGCATGATGGCCGCAAGCTTACTTGGCTGTGGCATCTTTGCAAGGGTGAAATCAGAACTGGGTACTGCAAGAGCAGCAAGACACCCTTTACATTCCAAGTTTCCATCTACCAAATGGCCATTCTACTTCTATTCAATGAGAAGGATACTTATTCTTACGATGACATTCTCAGCGCAACGCAACTCAGCATTGAGGTCCTGGATCAAGCGCTCGCCGTTATACTCAAAGCCAAGGTGCTTTTGATGTCTGGCGGCTCGGGTGACAAGCCGAGTGCAGGAAAATCCTTCAACCTCAATTATGACTTCAAGAGCAAAAAGATCCGAGTAAATCTAAACTTGGGCGGTGTCAAAGAGGCGAAGCAAGAAGAGGCGGAAACCAATAAGACCATTGAGGAAGACCGGAAGCTGGTTCTACAGGTGGGGCAAACTCATTGCATCGCGTTGGTGTTATTGTGCTGTGAGTAATCCAATTACTAACTTGTTTGGCAGTCTGCTATTGTGCGAATCATGAAGGCTCGGAAGAAGATGAAGCACACTCAGCTGGTCAGTGAAACCATCAACCAAATCCGTTCAAGATTTGTTCCCAAGGTGGGCGACATCAAAAAGTGCATAGAGATCCTTCTGGACAAGGAATACCTCGAGCGCCTTGATGATGATGAATTGGGCTATCTTGCCTAAGCGCCTTCGCTCCTATGCACGGCGGTCATGTTTTGTGCGAGACTGGATGGCTGTACGATCTACATACACTCCTTGAACCCAATTTTGCAGCTCCACAAACAACCCTGTTAAACACGTCGGCATTGAACCACGCCTCTTCATGCCGGAGATGGCTCCACTCGCCGCATCTTATCCCTGGCGGCAACAGGAACGGCGAGTTTTCCATAGCCTGGACCAAACGTCTAGGAAGTTGATCCTAGCCGAATTGGGTGCAAGGAAAGGAACATGAGTGGGATCAAGTGATTCAACCCATCTCACAACAGATGCCATCCTACATTATATTGGCGCAAGGCGAGCATCGGCTTGATGGCTTGCTTTGGCGTCATACTCTTTGTTCATAATCATTTTGTTTCTGATTGTTGTGCGTCAAGAGGCAGGACGGGAGTTTGTGACGTAGGACAGGCTCAAAGTATATCGGTATGGTATGTAGACACAACCAGAGCAGTATGAAAAATAGATGCAGATCAAGAGTCGAGAGAGAAGCAGCATTCTGTGTAATGGACTTGTCTGCCCTTGTCGTCGTGTTTCAAAAGATTCCACGGGCCCCCCTTCTTGTTCACATCCTTCCGACATGAACGTGGTGACGAGGTCCAACTCACACATTTGTCCAGCAGCGTCACGTTCAAGGATGAATCAGATGAGGTGACGGAAGTCGAATGCGTCGAGAGACGTGCGGGTACGAGGACCTTGACGAATTCGCTACCTGTAGAATGCATGCCGTATATTTACATGGCAATGCCCCTTCCCTTCGCTCTCCTATCTAAATGAACCAACGAGGCCCCCTTCCTAAATTCCATCATCTCTGAAATACATGTTGACTAGTTCAAGCCGGAAATTGCATGTTCCTCCTCCACGGAGGACTCGTTCGGTGATGACTCGGTGGTGGGGGACGATGCACCAACGACATCTTCTTTTCGGAAGCCATCATCGTGTGGAGAAGGTGTTGCCTGGGGGTCATCTTTTGGGGTTTCAGAGGAGGTCTGCTGTTTGGTGCCGGGATGGGGCAATGATGCTTCGGACACGTCGTCGGAGGCCTCATGGGAGGCGTCGGAGGCCGTCAGGGGACGGTCGCTCGCCTGGGAGAGGATGCTTTCGCTGAAGGACGCATGTGTGGGGGGACGGGCGTTGTACTCGTCTGTGGACGACGTCGATCGGGACTGTGGCTGGCTGACCATTTGATAATCCTTCTCGATGGGGCTTGTGGATGGAGAGGAAGAATCTACTCTGGAAGTGGTGGTGGTGGTGGTGGTGGTGGTGGTGTTGTTGCTGTTTTTCTTGCCCCAGCCGGCGCCCCAGCCGCCCGTCTTGCGCTTCTCGCCTGCCCAGGTCGCCCAGCTTGACATGTAGGCGCTTGCCTTGGCGCCGACGGTGTTGACGGTTTGTTGGGCTTTGGCGAGATCGACTGGGTAAGCGCCCTTATCCGTGGGAGACTTTGGCTCCTGGGTGCGCGTCTCTTCGGCACGGCGTCGTTGTGACTCTCGTAGGTATTCTATGTCGGAGTAGAGTTTGTTGAACATGGTCGAGGCCTTTTCGCGGCCTGCGGTCAGATTTCTTCCGAGAATGACTCGGCCCTGTGCCAGGCGCTCGTCCAGGTGAAGATCCTTGATTTGGTCTGCCACTCTGCGTTGGATGTCCTCAACGGTCAACCCGCCTGCACACGGATGCTTGGGTTCAGACACGGCAAACAGGTTCGTATCGGTGTGGACATTCCACATGCGATAGTTCTCCGTCTTGGTCCACGCCTCTACCCACTCAAGCCCAAAATCAGCGGCTGGGTCGCTGTCGGCTCCTAGGCTTGACATGTCTTCTCCTTGGCCGGCCAAAAAGTTGTGGTATTTGACCGAAGATATCAACCCCAGCATGTACGCTTCGAACTGCGATCTAATAAATTCCTCGCTTCCCACGTATTGCATGTTTTTCGGTCTGCTGGGGTTGGCTTCATCCCATGTCTCATTCACCTCGTGGGTCAGGAAGTCGATCCATCTACGATCCGCCGGAGTCAGTGCCAGCGCTGATTTTAGCGAGGGCGAAGTGATGTTGACAGTGTCTTCGTCTAGGTTGATGAGGATGTCGCTGTATCGGTCCTTCTGCTGAAGAAGAAGGGAGTTGGTGCTGCCCACGATGTAGGATTTGGTTCCGAAGTCGGCCAAGATGTCGAGCTGTTGCAGTGGCGTGTAAGGGCCGAAGAAGCCACCCTACGTGCTTTGTTAGTATTTCTTCAAGTCATCAAAGGGATGCTCTGGAGGCCTTGGGGGGCTTTATGAACAAACTTTGCCAAATATTTGTAAGGGTAATCCCATGAAAGACAGTAGAGAGCTTCGATTGCTGCTTTGCAAGCTGGTGGGTTGGGCGAGTTTTGTTTCGTAGCTGTGCAATTCGGGGTCGGCACAGTCTTGCAGGTTACGGATGAGACCAGGTATCAAAGATATGAGAGAGAATTGGACCATACACAGCCTGTCACATCTGGACCCGAAAAATAGCATCTTGGCTGATATTAGTGCCACGGAGAACGTCAAGGCAGAAACAAAGCACATGCGATTCGTACCTTTGGCTGCAACAAACAGCACTTGAGTAGCACCAGAGCCTGCCACTTGAACTCATGAATGAGCTCACGCAAGCTCATGCCCAAGTGCAGATCCCGCTCGCTCTCATCTTTCAGTGTGCCTCTTGCTTTCTCATCTGCAAGACTCTCCTGAAATCGTCGCAAGATGTCTGTATCCGTGAATTCCCGTTGCGCAAACCAAGCCTGGGTGACAATGCTGAGTCTCTCGCGCAACATGCCGAAACCTTGGGGACTATCGGCAATTACAACCACAGCCTTCTGCACCGTAGATCTGGTTACATCTGCTGGCCGATTTATCAGCTGGGACGAATCGAGTTGTCTTGTACATGAGATTCCAAATAGTGATGTGGCGGGTTCCGAGTCCGCTTTGGGCTTCAAGAGTGTGAAGTAGGAGAAGTCCTCCTCGGATCTAGGTCTTGGGTCAGTCCTGTATCACCCAGGGAATGGGTTTTGCCTTGCCAGCACAGACTCACGCATGGGCTCCGTCGCTCAATGCCATAAAAGGCAGCAACGGCCAATTGTATTTGATAGCTGGATCGATCCCATCTCCGGCACCGAACCAAGTCTCAACCTCCGGTCCTCGGGCGTTATGAAACCCGACAACTGTTACCAGTGGCGAAAACCCATTGTTACTCAAGCTGTTCTCATCGGTAAGAGGGACCGAAACTAGCGCGGGAGGAGCTTCTGTTCCGTTCGGCGAGCTTGTGTCATTGGGTGCGTCTTTCTCATCTGCAGAGGTCATTGTCGCAGAAGAATATATCGTATCAAAAGGCCCGTGATTTTTTTGATTTTTTTTTTTATGTATATTCGTCTGCAACTATGAAAGCAACGCCATGCGAGGGTTGGGCCGTGAAGATAAAAGGTCAAGACTGATAGAGATTGTGCAATGCCGCGTAACCCGACCCAGATCCAGATGTCAAAATTGTGTATTGAATCGATCTTTGAGCAAGGATAGTGAGAATGCAGGATCGTGGGACGAGTCGCGCGGACAAAGGAGTTCAATCCCTCGGGGGTTCGACTTCAGCAGTGAGGCGGGCGGTTATGGCTTGCCGTACGACTTTACGCAGCGACGGGCTGGCAACGACGGGTTCAGAGCGTGGCGATTGAAAATACGGGAGGGTTGGAATTGTCAGCAGTGTATCTGCCAGTCGCTTCGTTGACGCTGCGCGAGGTATGCAAGGTGAAGAAGTGTCAATATGGTGAATTGTCAATGTGGTGGAGAACAATATCGGAACAATCATAGTTCGGCCCGGCTGGAGTGGAGGTTCACGGGACCAGTATCCGTCAACCTAAAAATAATATTAAGTTCTACATACATGCATAGAAACCGGGCGGCCACCAAGGGGAGCTGTCCAGCCTACCCTGCAGGAGGTGCCGTTTCACGACCGTCGACAGCACATGGCACGATTTGAGTCTGTTGGTTCAAATTGGCACACAATTGATCCATCGTTCATTGCAGTAGATTTCCCGTTCCATTGTTTCCAATGACATTTTCTCTCGTATGGACAATCCCAGGTTCGGCCCGTGCCGTCCGTCTGTGCAATGCCTTGGAATGGTTGCGGCCAAGGCACAGGAGAGGAAGAGGAAAGAGGAAAGAGAGGGATTGTCAGGAAGAGCTCCCTAAAGCATTGGATATGTGGGCGAGGATCGCGTATTAACTAGGATAAGATATTAGTAAAGATAAATATATTAGAAGTACCTTTATAAACTATTTATATTTTTAATTAATTAAATTAAATACTTTTTATTATTTATTTATACCCTTACCTAATATTTATAAGCCTAAGTAGCTTTTATTACTAAATTTATTATTATTTTTAAAGCTATTTACTTTATTAGATTAATTTAATTAATACTTACTAATACTATAAAATAAATACCCTTATTATATTAATTAATAGTTATTAATATATCTTATACTTTCTTTATATAGTATATTTCCCTTTAATATATTTAAAGAAACCTTAAATGTAGTATTATTATTAAAAAAGACTAGATTAAGTAATATATATAAATTAAGAATTAAATAAAATCTTATAAAGTTTAAAAGTATATTAACTTAAATAAGGTTAAATTACTTAAAAACCTATAATATTTATATACTTATAAAAGAATTAAAGACTAAAGATTATAAATAATAATCCTAATACTTTAAAGAATTAAAAGCTTACTTATAAAAATATAAAAAACTAATTTAATTTTAAATATAAAAAGCTTTAATTTAAGCTTATAAAATATTAAGACTTAGCTAAATAAATACTAAAGATTAAGGAATATATTTATAAGACTTTTTTAAAGAATATTTAAGATTTTCTTAACTTTAATACTAAGATTAAGAAAAAGAAGTTTATTTAATATTATACTTAAAGAATACTCTTACTTCTTTATAAGTAATATAAGCTAAATATAAAGAAAATACTTATTTTTATAAAAGACTATTTAATTAATTATTTATGAGCTAAAGATACTTATAATTAGTATAAGTAAGCTATAATGATTAAAGTACTATAAAGGAATTATCTAAACCTTAAGACTTTATAAACTAAAGAAATAATACTATATAAGTTTATTATATCTTTTTAAAGTAAATATAAGTTATTTTTTAAAAAAATAACTTACTTAATAAAGAAATAAAGACTAATTTTATTAAAGCTATTACTAAGTTTAAAAAAGACTATAAGGCTTTACTAAAAAAACTAAAAACTACTAATATACTTATAAGTAATAAATTAAATAATTTAATAAAACTAAGAAAACTTAAGTACCTTAAATATATAAATTATATAGTAAAGAATACTATAAAGTAATAGGAATTCTATAATTTATTTAAGGCTTTTTATAAGCAAAAGATTACTTTAAAAAACTAAAAAGTTAGGAAAAACTATAAAAAAATATTAAGAAATATCTTAAAGGAAATCTATAGAAGAAATTAAAGGCTATAAATTAAAAACTAGAGAAAAAGGATAATAAAATTATTATACTTTTATAAAACCTTATTAATAACTTTATTATTATTACTTTAAGTAAAGAATTAGCTAATATATTATTATTTATATACTTTAAGTATTATAAATTATTAAAGTAAAGTATATATTTATTAAATACTAGGAATAACCTAGAATTAAAAAGGAATATAGTTCTCTATAACTCTAAAGTAAATATTTATATTTTCAATAATATCTAATAGTTTAAGTAATTTAAATTTAATAAGAATATTATAATAAAGGTTAAGGCTAGTAGTATAATTTATATAGCTTTAAGTTAAGGGCTAGTTAGTATATTTATTATAAATCCTATATTATAAAGTATAAGAACTATAATATTAAGAACTACTTTATTTATTCCTAAATTCTAAATTAATTTAGTATTAGTAATAATTATAATAAAGATAGAAATCTTTTAGAATTAAAAAAATGGATTTTTATAAAGAAAAGCACCTTATAGCTAAGGTATATAATATTAATAAGCTTTATATACTACTA
This sequence comes from Epichloe typhina subsp. poae, assembly GCA_030389615.1. Taxonomy (NCBI): domain Eukaryota; kingdom Fungi; phylum Ascomycota; class Sordariomycetes; order Hypocreales; family Clavicipitaceae; genus Epichloe; species Epichloe typhina. Next base: position 1,911,807 of record CP098316.1, on the reverse strand, counting down.
AGGCTATTAGAAAATCTAAAGAAAGCTAATACTATATTAAGTAAAGCTCTAAGACTACTTATAAAAAATTATAAATCTCTAGTATTATAAAAGTAATTATTTAGGTAAGAAAGCCTTTATAAAGCTTATAAATATAACTTTAAGTATTAAATTAATAAGACTTAAGCTTATAAAGTATAGGATTTATACTATAGGTAAAGCTAAGTACTAGAGATTATAAGTTATACTTAAAGGGCTTTCTTAAGAACTAGGTTATAGGCTTTTAGTTAATCTAAAGTACTATAACTTATCTTATTAAAATAGTAATAAATATTAGTATATTTTTATATACCTTATAATCTTAATATAATTCTTTTACTTATTTAAATTAAAGAATAGGATTTATAATAGCTTTTATATAATAATAGTATTTCTAAGTACTTAATTTAGTATTTAACTATACTTTTTATATAATAATATTAGAAAAGCTTTTTTATAAAGAATATAAAGAATAAGATAGCTTTTATAAGTATTATAGTCTATAATTTAGCTCCCTTAATACCTAGTTAAAATAATAAGATAAAGAGATCTAAGGGGGTAGTTAAGTAAAAAGCCTATATATTAAGTCTAAAGGCTAGATTTCTATTAGAACTAAATAATAAGATCTTTAATATAGTAGTTTATTTATTAAATTAAATAACTTTTAAGTGGGGACTCTCCAGACTATTCGCAATTAAGGCTAGCACTCTGTAAGGTTTACCCCTCTCCCTAATCCTTTTCTTACTTTACTTAGCAAAGCTTTATATTTACCTCTAGGCTATTCTAGGCATAGTAGCTATAGGATTTATAAATAATATAAATATAGTAGCCTTTAGTAAGAACATAGTATAAATCTAGAAAAGACTTAAAGCTATATAAAAGATTTATAAGAAATAGGTAAAGTAAGTAAAAGTTAAGTTTAACCTAGCTAAAACTAAACTTATATACTTTAGTAAGTTTTATAAACTATCTTAAACTAAAGTTTAACTTAAAGTAAAGGAGATAATATTTATTAAGTTATATAGGATTTTAGGAGTATAAGTTAATAAAAAACTTAACTAAAGTACTTATAAAAATATTCTTAAGGATAAACTAGCCTAATAATAGCTTATACTCTTTAAGCTAGTAATATTAGCCTAGGGATATAGCTTTAGAGATACTAGACTTTTATATATATAAGTAATCTAGCTTATTCTTACTTATAAAGTAAGTACTTACTATACTCTTACTAAAAAGAAAAAAACTAAGAGAAGTAGTAAAAAGCTTTATAGCTAATTAATTAGCTTACCTTTAGATTATTACTAAGGTATTTAAGGCTATACTTATTATATAATTAGAGATTAAGACTTATATTTTCTCTCTTAATCTATACTTAAATAAGATAAAGTAAAAGTTTAAAAATAAAATTATTAATAGTAAGATAATAAGAATAATTTAAGCTATAGCTAACTTAGTAATAATAGTACTATATTATAAAAGAAAACCCATACTTATTAATAATAAGCTAGATATAAACCTATATAAGGAATAGAAAAAACACTAGAAGAACTAGTATAATAAAGAGAGGCTAGCCTAAAGTAAATATATTAAAGAACTAACTAAAGACTACTTACTCTTTTATAACCTAAAAGAAATCTAGGAATTTTATGCTAATATAAATAAATATACCTCTTTAATAATTATTTAACTATATATAAGAAAAATAAGCTTAAATAAGTTCTTATTTTAAAGAAAGGTTCTTAAGGTAATTTTATCCTTATATAGCTATAGTAAAGCTATAGAAGACTAATACTATATACTAGTTAATTATAGTAATTATAATTATAAATAGCCTTAATAGTATTAGCTTACTAATATATAAGAAGTAAGGCTAGCCTTAAATAAACCTTAAAAAGTAAAATACTTAGCTAAATAGTTCCTAGGTATAAGATAACTCTAATATTACTTAATAATATAAAAACTAGCTATAAGATAGCTTAAAATACCCCTAGACTTAGGTTAACTTTATAGTTAGATAAAAAACCTCCTAATTATAAATCTAGTATAAGGGATAAAATAAATAATATAAGTATAAAGGTAAGCTAGAAGTAAACCTAATTTTATAATTTTATAATTATAATAAAGAATATTTATATTTAAAATAGTTATTAGATTAATTTTAACTATAAACTCTATGTCACAACTAGGTTAGGGAGATATAAATATAGTAAAGGCTAAGGTTCTTAGTTATAGCTAGAGAGCTACTACTTTAGGGTAGGTATATAAAGGTCTTAAACTCTAACCTCCTATATACCTTATAGGTAGTCCTTATCTAAATACCTTACTATATATATATAGCTATCTAGTAATTACTTAGTTATTTATATAACCTAAGGCTTATCTAAGGGTTTTTGTGAGGCCTTACTTATAACACCTATGCGCTAGCGCACCACTAGGCGGGCACACCACGCCCTAGGGCTAGGTCTATATAATACTAGTAAGCTACTAGCTATAAGCTAGTAACTTATATATATAACACACTTAGACTTAGTAAGCTTTAGTTAATATATAAATACCCTTATACCTCTTACTTAGCTATTCTTTTATTCTTATAATTCTAAGGCTTCTCTTACTAATTACCTAAGAGTAATATAAGGGGAAGAATAACCTAATTTACTAGAATAATACTATATATTACTTAGGATTTACTAAATAATAATAATACTATAGCTAGAGATATACTATATTTTATAATCTTATCTAATACTATACTCTTTATTATAAGGGAAGAAAAGATAGTAATTAAAGGGTAAATTACCTAGCTTAAGTAACTTAAGGTAAAAGTAAGAATAAAAGCTTACTAACTTAATATAACTTTATAAAGAAAAAAACTAGTAAAAAGGGGCTAAAAGGCTAGTATTTTCTTAAGCCTTAGTAACTAAGAAGTTAAAGTCTAAAATATTATAAAACTCTAATACCTTATAAACTTATAGAAGTATAAGATATAGCTTAATAACCTTAACTATACCTTTAAGAGGGTAAAGAAAAAGTATTATTAGAATAACTAAAAGATTCTTTTTATACTTAACTATATATATATAAACTATTAGGTAAGATAAAACTAATATATTAAAGAATAACTAGCTAATAGCTAGGATTACCCTAAGGATAACTAGGATAAGTTCTAGGACTAGACCCTTATATTACTTAAGGACTTTATAAGCTATAATATATAAATAGCTACTTAGCTAAAGAATATAAAGTAAAAAGAGGGCTAAAGCCTTATTAAGTTTAGTATTTACTTAGATTTACTAGAGAAATACCTTAAATAAGCTCTAGAAAAGACTTATACTCTTATATTCTTTATAAAATTAGTTCCTAACTTATAAGACTATATTAACTTATATATAGATATTACTAGGATAACTTAAGAAGAGATTATATAACTTATCTAGTAATTCTAGGAAGTAATATCTAGAAATAAGTAAAAGCTAAGTAATTTAAAAGAGAAAGGCTTATATAAGGCCCCTTAATATTAAAGATATAACTTTTTATAAGGCTATTAGCTAAATAAAAACTAAAAGAATAGGGATAAGAATAAAGAAAAGACCCTAATTACTTACCTAAATAATAATAAACTATAAGGAAGAAAGTATTACTTTAATTATAGTAGTATAAAGTACTTTATTTATAATTATAATAAGCTAAGAAAAGACTAATAAGAAGGTTAAGGAAACTCCTAGAGATAGAAGTAAATACCCTTACCTTTACCTTAGATACTAGGGTACTAGTAGGATATTAATTCTATATACTAGTTACTATTTATAGGTAAAAAGATATTAAAATAGTAGTAAATCTTAATAGTTACGCTAAGATTAATATTATTAGTGCCTAGTTTATATAGACCTAAAAGCTTAATTAGGCTAAGGCTATAGTGCTTATCCTAAAGGTAATAAAGGCTTTTATAGTTCCCTAATATAGTATTTATAAGGTACTTATTATAATCTAAGACTTAAAGGGTAAAAAGAAAGACCTTAAACTACTATATATAGCTATTAATAAGGACCTAAGAGTCAGAGCATGTAATGTAATGTAATGTAATGTAATATTTGGGGTTTGGATGTAATGTGTAATGTAATGTAATGTAATGTAATGTAATGTGTAATTATTACATATTACATTACATTACATTACAAACATTACAGATGTAATATTAGGGAAAAAGAAAAGTGGGGTATATTAATATCTTATAATATAGTTTAGAATTTTCTCTATTGAATTAATATTAGCGTTTTTATAATAGGTATTTTATTAAATTTACTATTAATTATCTAAATTTCCTATATTTTAGACTATTAGTTATATTTTCTAGTATAGGGTATATATAGTAGGTTTATTAGCTAAATTAGATTCTTTGAATATTTCTATATATTATAAGATATTATACTAAGTATATATCTATTTTCTAATAATTAATATTTTATTATTTTAAATAAAACTTTTTATTACTAAAAATACCCTATATATACTTTTATAAATAATATAAACAAATATATTATAAATCTAAATAATTATATTAAGAAACTATATTTAGACTCTTATATACCTTATAATTAATATTATTAGTATAAGCTATATTTAGAATAATATCTATTTTTATAGATTTAATATATATTATTTTTAAATTTCTTTAATTTTTTCTTTTCTTTTATAAAATTTAGAAACAAAATATAATAATTTAAGATTAAAAAGATTAAAAAAGCTATATTTACTAGATTTAAGATAATAAGGTTATTATTTAGAATTAATATAGCCTATATTAAAAATTAAGTATAAAGTAAGTCTTCCTAATTATAGTACTTACTTCTTTATAGCTTAGTTACTTAAATATATATAATTTTCTATTAAGAAGAAGGTATAATTAAAAGTAAGTCTTCCTAATTATAGTACTTACTTTTTAATAGCTTATTTGCTTAGATATATATGATTTTCTGTTAAAAAGAAGGTATAATTAAAAGTGGGTCTAAAGTGGGTTTTCCTAATTATAGTACTTACTTCTTAATAGCTTATTTGCTTAGATATATATGATTTTCTCTTAAAAAAGGTTTATCTTAAAGTAAGTTTTTTTATAATAACTTATATTTACTAATATACTTAGTTTTATATAATCTTCTATTAAAATAAGTATACTAAAAAGTAAGTCTTTAATATTTTTCTTAGAAATAAGCTTAAAAGATAGGTTTTATTAGTTTTATAAGTTATAATTAAGATTAGTATAGTAATTTAACCTTAATCTATATTTTTAGAATCCTAATATATACTTTTCTAATTATTTAAGTAATTTCTTACTATTAATTTCTAATTACTTAACTTAAATATTAAAAAATCAAAAATAATTACAAATAATTACATGTAATGTAATGTAATGTGTAAAAGGGGTGTAATGTAATGTAATGTAAAGCTCTGCTAAGAGTAAAGGAAAGCCTTATATTAATTAGAATATATATACTTATAGAAAAATATATATATCTTTACTTATACTTATAAAAATAGTAGTTTAAGAAAAAAAAGATAGCCTTTTTACTACTAACTTCTTATAAGTTTATAAAGGTAATATATAATAAGATAATTATATATACTATTATAAGTATAATAGAAAATAAGTTTATCTCTCTTAAAGATAAAAAGAAGGTAAAAGTATATAAAACTATTAAAAATATTCCTAAGAAGTTATATAAGTTTAAAGATATATTTATATTAGATAAGGTAAGGAGTTTACTATTAAAGAAGTTAACTAACTATATAATTAATCTTATACTAAGAGTAAATACCCTTATATAGACTAATTTACTCTCTTTTCTAAAGTAAACTTAAAAAGCTCTAGGAATATATTAATAATAACCTAAGAAAAGGCTAGATAAAACCCTTAAAAAGCCTTATAAGTATACCTATCCTATTTATACTAAAGAAGAATAGAATACTCTAACTATATATAAACTATTAAGGACTTAATAAAATAATATAGAAAAATTACTATACTTTTCTCTTAATTTTAAAAATCCTTAACTAATACTAAGAGACTTATTTTTTCTTAAAGATTAGTATTAAGAATATATACTATAGAATTTATATTAAAGAGAGTAATAAGTAAAAGATAGCTTTTTATATATATTATAAGTACTATAAGTACCTTATAATACCTTTTAGGTTAACTAATACCCTAACTACCTTTTAAAGCTATATTTATAAGGCACTTTATAAGCTAGTTAATACTATTTATATAGTATATTTAGATAATATCTTAATCTTCTCTAAGATAAAGAAGAAGTATACTATATATATTAAGTAAGTTTTAAAATATATAAGATTAGTAAAGTTATATATAAAACTTTCTAAGTACTTTTTTATAAGGAATTAGTAAAATTCCTAGGGTTTATTCTTTTTATTAATAGGATATTAATAAATACTTACTAAGTTAATATAATTAAAGAATAGAAAAAGCTTATAAGTTTTAAGAATATATAGTTATTTCTTAGATTCTATAACTTTTACTAATAGTTTATTTATAAATACTCTAGGATTATAGTATTTCTTTATATATTAATAAAGGGTAGTAAAATAGTATTTAGATTAGGAGGTTTATATTTAAAGAAAAGAAGTAGCTAGTATTTAACTAGCTAAAAGACGCCTTTTAGTAAGTGCCTTTACTTTAATATTATAACCTAAGTTAAGTAATATATATTAAGATAAATACCTTAATTTTTATAATAGTAGGAATCCTATCTTAGTAGGATAATAAGGGCTATTAGTATTGTGTGGCTAGGAATATGACCCCTCGAGACCCCTCGAGACCTCTTTTCTCACAAGACCTCTAGCCCCTTAGACCTTGGATCTATCGGATTGTCGGATCAATTCAACCACATCGGATCCGGCCTAGCCCCTGACCCCCTAGCTAGATAAAAGCCCTAGATTCCCTCCCTTTTCATAGAAAATCAACTCTCCCTTTGATGCCTTTGGATTGGATTGTTCAATTGAGATTACGGAATTATTTTGAGATTATCTGAGATTATCTAGCTGCCTAGCTAGGCTGCTTTTCCTAGCTTGGATCCTCGCGATGGATTGCAAATATCGCAGACCTAGATCCCGATATCTAGGTTCGGTCGCTGATATCGTTGAAATCGTCAATATCGTCAATATCGTCAATATCGTCATTTTCGTCATTTTCATTAGCATTATCATCGTTATTATCAAGTCCCTCTTTTCCGTTGTTTTGGGGTGGTTGTTTTTCCCCGACAAAGTATTTAGTAGCCTTTTAGTTAAGAAAGTTTATAAATACTAAATATAACTATAGTATAGCTAACTAAGAGTTACTTATTATAGTAAAGTTATTTAAATACTAGTAATACTATATTAAAGGTATAGAGATACTTATAAAGGTTTTATTAGACTACTATAACTTATAGACCTTTATAAGGTAGTAAAAGCTAAATAAAAGATAAGTATAATAGTATATATTCCTTTACTTATTTTATTTTATAATTAAGTATAGACTAGGGAAAAGTAACCTTATAGATATATTATTAAGAAGGTTTAATTATAAGGGTAAACCTATATTAAATAAGGCACTTTTTGTGAGGCCTCACTCACAACACCTGTGCGCTAGCGCACCACTAGGCAGGCACGCCACGCCCTAGGGCTAGGTTTATATAACACTAGTAAGCTACTAGCTATAAGCTAGTAACTTATATATATAATATACTTAGACCTAGTAAGCTTTAGTTAATATATAAGTGCCTTTATATCTCTTACCTAGCTATCCCTTTATTCTTATAATTCTAAAGCTTCTTTTACTAGTTACCTAAGAGTAATATAAGGGGAAGAATAACCTAATTTACTAAAATAATACTATATATTACTTAGGATTTACTAAATAATAATAATATTATAGCTAGAGATATACTATATTTTATAACCTTATTTAATATTATACCCTTTACTATAAGGGAAGAAAAGGTAGTAATTAAAGGGTAAATTACCTAGCTTAAGTAACTTAAGAAACTATAAAAGTAAGAATAAAAACTTACTAACTTACTATAACTTTATAAAGAAAAAGTACTAATAAAAAAGGGCTAAAAGGCTAGTATATTCTTAAGTCTTAGTAGCTAAGAAGTTAAGGTTTAAAATATTATAAAACTCTAATACCTTATAAACTTATAAAAGTATAAGATATAGCTTAATAACCTTAACTATACCTTTAAGGGGGTAAAAAAGAAGTATTATTAAGATAACTAAAAGATTCTCTTTATACTTAACTATATATATATAAACTATTAGGTAAGATATGACTAATATATTAAAGAATAACTAGCTAATAGCTAGGATTACCTTAAGGATAACTAGGATAAGTTTTAGGACTAAACCCTTATATTACTTAAAGACTTTATAAGCTATAATATATAAATAGCTACTTAGCTAGAGAATATAAAGTAAAAGAAGGGCTAGAGCTTTATTAAATTTAGTATTTACTTAGATTTACTAGAGAAACACCTTAAATAAGCTTTAGAAAAGACCTATACCTTTATATTCTTTATAAAATTAATTCCTAGCTTATAAGACTATATTAACTTATATATAAATATTACTAGGCTAATATAAGAAAAGGTTATATAACTTACCTAATGATTTTAGGAGGTAATATTAAAAAATAAGTAAAAGCTAAATAATTTAGAAAAGAAAGGCTTATATAAAGCCCCCTAATATTAAAGATATAACTCTTTATAAGGCTATTAGCTAAATATAGACTAAAAGGATAAGGATAAGGATAAAGAAAAGTCCCTAGCTACCTATCTAAATAATAAGAAACTATAAGAAAGAAGGTAGTATTATAATTATAGTAGTACTTACTATTTTACTTATAATTATAATAAGCTAAGGAAAGACTAGTAAGAAGGTTAGGAAAACTCCTAGAGGTAGAAGTAAATACCTTTATCTTTACCTTAAATACTAGGGTACTAGTAAGATATTAATTCTATATACTAGTTACTATTTATAGGTATAAAGATATTAAAATAGCAGCGGATTTTAATAGTTATATAAAGATTAATATTATTAGTGCTTAATATATATAGACTTATAAGCTTAATTAGGCTAAGGCTATAGTACTTATCCTAAAGGTAGTAAGGGCTCTTATAGTTTCTTAATATAGTATTTATAAGGTACTTATTATAATCTAAGACTTAAGGGGTAAAAAGAAAGACCTTAAACTACTATATATAGCTATTAATAAGGACCTAAGAGTAAAGGGAAGCCTTATATTAATTAGAATATATATACTTATAAAAGAATATATATACCTTTACTTATACTTATAAGAATAGTAGTTTAAGAAAAGAAAGGTAGCCTTTTTACTACTAACTTCTTATAAGTTTATAAAGGTAATATATAATAAGATAATTATATATACTATTATAGGTATAATAGAAGATATGTTTATTTCTTTTAAAAATAAAGAGAAGGTAAAAGCATATAAAACTATTAAAGATATCCCTAAGAAGCTATATAAGTTTAAAGATATATTTATATTAGATAAGGTAAGGAGTCTTCTATTAAAGAAGTTAACTAACTATATAATTAATTTTATACTAGGAGCTATACCCCTATATAGACTAATTTACCCTCTCTCCTAAAGTAAACTTAAAGAGCTCTAGAAATATATTAATAATAACCTAAAAAAGGATAGATAAGACTCTCTAAGAGCCTAGTAAGTATACCTATCCTATTTATACTAAAGAAGGATAAAATACTCTAACTATATATAAACTATTATAAACTTAATAAGGTAATATAAAAGAATTACTATACTCTCCCTTAATTTTAAAGATTCTTAATTAATACTAAGGGGCTTATTTCTTTTTAAAGATTAATATTAAGGATATATACTACTAAATTTATATTAAAGAGAGTAATAAGTAAAAAATAGCTTTTTATATATATTATAAGTATTATAAGTACTTTATAATACCTTTTAGGTTAACTAATACTTTAGTTACTTTCTAGAGTTATATTTATAAGGTATTATATAGGCTAGTTAATACTATTTATATAGCATATTTAGATAATATCTTAACTTTCTTTAAGATAAAGAAGAAATATACTAAATATAATAAGTAAGTCCTAGAATATATAAGGTTAGTAAAGTTATATATAAAACCCTCTAAGTGCTTTTTTATAAGAAATTAGTAGAATTCCTAGGGTTTATTTTTTTATTAATAAAATATTAATAAATACTTACTAGGTTAATATAATTAGAGAATAAAAAAGCTAATAAGTTTTAAGAATATATAGTTATTTCTTAGATTTTATAACTTTTACTAATAGTTTATTTATAAATACTCTAGAATTATAATATCTCTTTATATATTAATAAAGGGTAGTTAAAATAGTATTTAGACTAGGAGATTTATATTTAGAGAAAAGAAGTAGCTAGTATTTAACTAGCTAAAAGATGCCTTTTAGTAAGTGCCTTTACTCTAATATTATAACCTAAGTTAAGTAGTATATATTGTGTGCCGTAAGATGCGCGCCCAAAAACACGCGATCACGATGACAAGCGCTAGGGTTTAGGGATAGGTATATCACAACAAGGGATAACGATATTAGTTATCTAGGCAAGAGGATTATTTGATTTATAAAGGGACTAGCTATAGCTAGATTCTTTGATAGCTACTACGCACGACCTAATTCTTACGTTTTGCCTTACCTTTAGCTTTGGCTAATATTTGACTCTTGCTTTGGCTAATATTAGACCTAATATTATGAAAGATAAATTAAAGAGATTTCCCCCCCTCCTCTCTAATTAAGACATTACTTCTAATCTAATAGACTATTTAATCTAGGATATCTCTATATAATAAGATATTCCTAGCCATTGTTACGATTAATATTGTCAAGTTAATTGACCTATTTGTTGTGTGTAGGCTCTAGAGCTACTCGCGATCGTGGGCTAGCATCGTGTCTTTTGGGGTGTTGTTTTCCACTTGACAAAATATTAAGATAAATACCTTAATTTTTATAATAGTAGGAATCCTATCTTAGTAGGATAATAAGGGCTATTAGTATTTAGTAGCCTTTTAGTTAAGGAAGTTTATAAATACTAAATATAATTATAATATAGCTAACTAAGAGTTACTTACTATAGTAAAGTTATTTAAATACTAGTAATACTATATTAAAGGTATAAAAATACCTATAGAGGTCCTATTAAACTACTATAACTTATAAACCTTTATAAGGTAATAAAAGCTAAATAAAAAGTAAGTATAATAATATATATTCCTTTACTCTTTTTATTTTATAATTAAGTATAAACTAAGGAAAAGTAATTCTATAAATATACTATTAAGAAAGTCTAATTATAAGAGTAAACCTATATTAAATAAGGCACTCTTACTAAAGCTTTAAAGAAAAATAGTAGTTATTTATATAATAAAAAAGCTTCTTATATAGTAAAGAAAGAAGTACTAATATATTAAAGAAGTTATAGTATAGCACTAGTTTTAAAACCTACTATTACCTTAGTAGCTTAGGTAAAAGGCTAGTTAGCTACTATAGATTTAGTAATAGGTTAGCTAAATAAAGGTGATTTTAAGGAGAAGGTAGTATATATCTAAGGTATTAGTATAGTATAAGTAGTTTAGGAGGCTATTATATTACTAAACCCTTACTAATCTATAGTAAATAAACTATTAGTATAATTACTATAGAAAGTATAAAACTAAGATTAGATTTATAAAATATAAAAGTAAGGTTAACTCCTAAGTAAAAGGGAGGAAAAAAGCTAGTCTATAGTTATATAATATAAGGGGCCTCCTAATATATAAAGCCTAGGTAGTTATTTTATAAAAGCCTATCTTATAATAGAAGCTTTTATAGCTATACTATAATAATTTACTAGTAAGTTACTTTAAAACTAAATACACTCTTAAGCTATTAAAATATTACTATTAGTAGCTAGTAATAAGTAAAGCTATTTTAAACTATATATTTAGCTATAAAGTATACTAATATATAGTAGCTAGGAGGTATTACTTATATAAAACCCTTAAATTACTACTAATACTAAAGTAACTATAAGTAAAGATTTTAATACACTTTATTATAGGATTACTACTAGTATAGCTAGGTAAGTAAGAAACTAATATAATCCTAGTAATTATAGACTAATTTACTAAGTACTTTATCTTCCTCCCTATAAAGACTATAATTAATATAGCTAAATTAGTAAAGTTATTTTATAAGGAAATTAAGCTTTAATTTAAGGCACTAGAGGGTATTATATCTAATAAAGGCTTAGTATTTATAAGCTAATTCTAGTTAGATATATATTACTTATTATATATAAAGTAAAGGCTCTTAATAGTATTTTATCCCTAAACTAATAAGTAAATAAAAAGAATAAACTAAGTACTAAAGTATTACTTATAGTATTTTATTAAAGAAAACTAGTAGCTATAGCTAAAATTACTCCTAATAGCTTAATTTATATATAATAATACTATTAATAAAATAATAAGGTACTCCTTAAACTATACTCTTATAGGCTATTTACCTAAGTTTTACCTAGCTTTTAAAGGTAAGAGTAAGGAAGGGAAAGTCCTAGAAGCTTATATATATATAGAAAAGCTATATAAGGTTAAGAAAAACTAGTATATAACTAGGTAAAAGCTACTAAAGTATAAGTAAAGTACTATAACTAATAATACTAGCTACTAACCTTAAAAAGAGAAAACTTTATATTACTATTAGTAAAGAATATTAAACTTAAGGATATAAAATAAAAGCTAATCCCTAGATTTATTAGGCTATTTTATATACTTAATATAGTAAGTAAATAAGTATACTAACTAGTATTACCTAATAAGTATAGTTAACTATATAATATATTTTATATTAGCTTATTAAAGCTATAGAATTACTAGGAAAATACTATAAATAAAGAAATACTAATACTAAATCTTAAAGATAAAGATAATAAATTTAAAGTTAAAGAAGTTAAGGATTATAAAAAGACTTATAAAAATAATAAATACTTAGTAAAGTAAAAGGGTTAGCTAAGTAAATATAATTAATAAGTAGTAGTAAAAGATATAAAAGGTACTTAATATATAATTTAGGCTTTTTATTAAATTAAAATAAGAAAAAAGTATAGTAAGATATAAGTAAGTTATAGGTAATAAGGGATAAGGTAATTATAAAAAGGCCTAGCCTTATTAGCTATTATTATACTCTAATTAAAAAACCTATTAAACTATTTACTAAATAATAAAAGAAAATATTCCTATAAGAAAAGAAGTTTTAAAGGAAACCCTTTTATAGTTACTCCCTTATATATTAAAATAATACTATTATAAAAAAGATATTTAGTAGTCTTACTTTTATTCTCCTAGATTACTAGCTATATATAATATTACCTAGAAAAAGCAGTGCTTTACTACCCTCTAAGGTATAAATCCTAGGTTATAATAATATAAATATAATATTATTTTTACCTTCTAAGTATTATAGTATATAAAGTAATTTAGCTAGAAAAAGTTAGTAAATAAGTAGTAAAGAAAAAGTACTAACTTATTATTCTAGGGATAAGGCTAGGAAATATAGTAACTAAAAGTTACTAGTATAAAATAATATACTAGTTATATATAGCTAATATAGCTTACTTAAGAAGTAAGTAAAAACCTAGAGAATATATAAGGAAATATACCTAATAAACCTTAGTAATACTAGTTAAACTAAAGAAAATATAGTATATAGTATTAGTATAGTTAAACCTTAAAATAAGGTTTAAATAATTCTTACTAAAATAATAGTAAGTTATCTTTAAAAATATATAGTCTTTAAGGTTATTAGTAATCTAATTACTTAGGGCATTTATTAACTCCTATACCTAGTTAAGGATAGCTAGAAAATCTAGGAAATCCCTTTTTATAATAAGTATTACCTATAGAAATATAAGTAATTAAGTACTAAAAACCTAAAGAAAATAATATACTTACTATCTTATAAGTATTACTATATTTTATATATTAGATATAATACTTTAAATATTTCCTTTTATAGTAATACTTATAAAGCTAGGGAATTAATAGTTAATCTAGGGGACTTTAGGCTTAGCTAGGGGATTTTTCTTAAACTCTATATAGCTAGTATATAAATAATATAATAAATAATATATATAAGAACACTCCTTTAGATAAATATTAGGAATAATAATAACACTTTTCTTATTAGAATTTATAGTAATAATATAATAAATAATAAAGGTAAAGTTATAGTAACTAATAATATAATATAATCTAAGAAAAGATTACTATAGTTATAGAAAGGAAAAGAGTATAATATAAGAGAGAGTTATAAGTAAATTTATACTTAAGTACTACTTATTATTTATTATTATTTTAATATAGCTATTACTTAGTAAATAGCTATATACTAGCTAGTAAAAGCTATTTAAAAGCCTAGCTAAAAATAAGGGGGTAATTATAAGGCCTTACTTATAATACTTATACACTAGTATATTACTAAGTAAGCATGCTATGCCCTAGGGCTAGGTTTATATAATACTAGTAAGCTACTAGCTATAAGCTAGTAACTTGCGTGTATAATATACTTAGACCTAGTAAGCTTTAGTTAATATATAAGTGCCCTTATACCTCTTGCCTAGCTATCCCTTTGTTCTTATACTTTTACTAAAGCTTTAAAGGAAAATAATAGCTACTTATATAGTAAAAGAAAAAGTACTAATATATTAAAGAAGTTATAATATAGCACTAGTCTTAGAACTTACTAAGTTAATAGTAGCCTAGGTAAAAGGCTAGTTAGTTACTATAAATCTAGTAATAGGTTAGCTAAATAAAGGTAATTTTAAGGAGAAAGTAATATATATCTAAGATATTAGTATAGTATAAGTAATTTAGGGGCTATTATATTACTAAATCCTTACTAATTTATAGTAAATAAACTATTAGTATAATTACTATAAAAGGTATAGGACTAAGATTTAAATTTATAAAAATATAAAGGTAAGGTTAACTCCTAAGTAAAAGGGAGGGAAAAAGCTAGTCTATAGTTATATAATATAAGGGGCCTCCTAATATATAAAGCCTAGGTAGTTATTTTATAAAAGCCTATCTTATAATAGAAGCTTTTATAGCTATACTATAATAATTTACTAGTAAGTTACTTTAAAACTAAATACACTCTTAAGCTATTAAAATATTACTATTAGTAGCTAGTAATAAGTAAAGCTATTTTAAACTATATATTTAGCTATAAAGTATACTAATATATAGTAGCTAGGAGGTATTACTTATATAAAACCCTTAAATTACTACTAATACTAAAGTAACTATAAGTAAAGATTTTAATACACTTTATTATAGGATTACTACTAGTATAGCTAGGTAAGTAAGAAACTAATATAATCCTAGTAATTATAGACTAATTTACTAAGTACTTTATCTTCCTCCCTATAAAGACTATAATTAATATAGCTAAATTAGTAAAGTTATTTTATAAGGAAATTAAGCTTTAATTTAAGGCACTAGAGGGTATTATATCTAATAAAGGCTTAGTATTTATAAGCTAATTCTAGTTAGATATATATTACTTATTATATATAAAGTAAAGGCTCTTAATAGTATTTTATCCCTAAACTAATAAGTAAATAAAAAGAATAAACTAAGTACTAAAGTATTACTTATAGTATTTTATTAAAGAAAACTAGTAGCTATAGCTAAAATTACTCCTAATAGCTTAATTTATATATAATAATACTATTAATAAAATAATAAGGTACTCCTTAAACTATACTCTTATAGGCTATTTACCTAAGTTTTACCTAGCTTTTAAAGGTAAGAGTAAGGAAGGGAAAGTCCTAGAAGCTTATATATATATAGAAAAGCTATATAAGGTTAAGAAAAAACTAGTATATAACTAGGTAAAAGCTACTAAAGTATAAGTAAAGTACTATAACTAATAATACTAGCTACTAACCTTAAAAAGAGAAAACTTTATATTACTATTAGTAAAGAATATTAAACTTAAGGATATAAAATAAAAGCTAATCCCTAGATTTATTAGGCTATTTTATATACTTAATATAGTAAGTAAATAAGTATACTAACTAGTATTACCTAATAAGTATAGTTAACTATATAATATATTTTATATTAGCTTATTAAAGCTATAGAATTACTAGGAAAATACTATAAATAAAGAAATACTAATACTAAATCTTAAAGATAAAGATAATAAATTTAAAGTTAAAGAAGTTAAGGATTATAAAAAGACTTATAAAAATAATAAATACTTAGTAAAGTAAAAGGGTTAGCTAAGTAAATATAATTAATAAGTAGTAGTAAAAGATATAAAAGGTACTTAATATATAATTTAGGCTTTTTATTAAATTAAAATAAGAAAAAAGTATAGTAAGATATAAGTAAGTTATAGGTAATAAGGGATAAGGTAATTATAAAAAGGCCTAGCCTTATTAGCTATTATTATACTCTAATTAAAAAACCTATTAAACTATTTACTAAATAATAAAAGAAAATATTCCTATAAGAAAAGAAGTTTTAAAGGAAACCCTTTTATAGTTACTCCCTTATATATTAAAATAATACTATTATAAAAAGATATTTAGTAGTCTTACTTTTATTCTCCTAGATTACTAGCTATATATAATATTACCTAGAAAAAGCAGTGCTTTACTACCCTCTAAGGTATAAATCCTAGGTTATAATAATATAAATATAATATTATTTTTACCTTCTAAGTATTATAGTATATAAAGTAATTTAGCTAGAAAAAGTTAGTAAATAAGTAGTAAAGAAAAAGTACTAACTTATTATTCTAGGGATAAGGCTAGGAAATATAGTAACTAAAAGTTACTAGTATAAAATAATATACTAGTTATATATAGCTAATATAGCTTACTTAAGAAGTAAGTAAAAACCTAGAGAATATATAAGGAAATATACCTAATAAACCTTAGTAATACTAGTTAAACTAAAGAAAATATAGTATATAGTATTAGTATAGTTAAACCTTAAAATAAGGTTTAAATAATTCTTACTAAAATAATAGTAAGTTATCTTTAAAAATATATAGTCTTTAAGGTTATTAGTAATCTAATTACTTAGGGCATTTATTAACTCCTATACCTAGTTAAGGATAGCTAGAAAATCTAGGAAATCCCTTTTTATAATAAGTATTACCTATAGAAATATAAGTAATTAAGTACTAAAAACCTAAAGAAAATAATATACTTACTATCTTATAAGTATTACTATATTTTATATATTAGATATAATACTTTAAATATTTCCCTTTTATAGTAATACTTATAAAGCTAGGGAATTAATAGTTAATCTAGGGGACTTTAGGCTTAGCTAGGGGATTTTTCTTAAACTCTATATAGCTAGTATATAAATAATATAATAAATAATATATATAAGAACACTCCTTTAGATAAATATTAGGAATAATAATAACACTTTTCTTATTAGAATTTATAGTAATAATATAATAAATAATAAAGGTAAAGTTATAGTAACTAATAATATAATATAATCTAAGAAAAGATTACTATAGTTATAGAAAGGAAAAGAGTATAATATAAGAGAGAGTTATAAGTAAATTTATACTTAAGTACTACTTATTATTTATTATTATTTTAATATAGCTATTACTTAGTAAATAGCTATATACTAGCTAGTAAAAGCTATTTAAAAGCCTAGCTAAAAATAAGGGGTAATTATAAGGCCTTACTTATAATACTTATACACTAGTATATTACTAAGTAAGCATGCTATGCCCTAGGGCTAGGTTTATATAATACTAGTAAGCTACTAGCTATAAGCTAGTAACTTGCGTGTATAATATACTTAGACCTAGTAAGCTTTAGTTAATATATAAGTGCCCTTATACCTCTTGCCTAGCTATCCCTTTGTTCTTATACTTTTACTAAAGCTTTAAAGGAAAATAATAGCTACTTATATAGTAAAAGAAAAAGTACTAATATATTAAAGAAGTTATAATATAGCACTAGTCTTAGAACTTACTAAGTTAATAGTAGCCTAGGTAAAAGGCTAGTTAGTTACTATAAATCTAGTAATAGGTTAGCTAAATAAAGGTAATTTTAAGGAGAAAGTAATATATATCTAAGATATTAGTATAGTATAAGTAATTTAGGGGCTATTATATTACTAAATCCTTACTAATTTATAGTAAATAAACTATTAGTATAATTACTATAAAAGGTATAGGACTAAGATTTAAATTTATAAAAATATAAAGGTAAGGTTAACTCCTAAGTAAAAGGGAGGGAAAAAGCTAGTCTATAGTTATATAATATAAGGGGCCTCCTAATATATAAAGCCTAGGTAGTTATTTTATAAAAGCCTATCTTATAATAGAAGCTTTTATAGCTATACTATAATAATTTACTAGTAAGTTACTTTAGGACTAAATATACTCTTAAGCTATTAAAATATTACTATTAGTAGCTAGTAATAAGTAAAGCTATTTTAGACTATATATTTAGCTATAAAGTATACTAATATATAGTAGCTAGAAGGTATTACTTATATAAAACCCTTAAATTACTACTAATACTAAAGTAACTATAGGTAAAGATTTTAATAAACTTTATTATAGGATTAATACTAGTATAGCTAGGTAAGTAAGAAACTAATATAATCCTAGTAATTATAAACTAATTTACTAAGTACTTTATCTTTCTCTGTGAGGCCCCACTTACAACACCCGTGCGCTAGCGCACTACTAGGCAGGGACACCGCGCCCTAGGGCTAGGTCCATGTAATACTAGCAAGCTACTAGCTATAAGCTAGTGACTTACACGCATAACACACATAAACCTAGTAAGCTTTAGTTAATATATAAGTGCCCTTATATCTCTTACCTAGCTATCCCTTTATTCTTATAATTTTAAAGCTTCTCTTACTAGCTATCTAAGAGTAATATAAGGGGAAGAATAACTTAATTTACTAAAGTAATACTATATACTACTTAGGGCCTGCGACGACCCGGCTAAAGATGCCATAGCCAGGCTCCTGAACGCAGTCCTAGAAATAGGCTATTTCCTAGCCCGCTTCTAAACCGCAAGAGTAGTAGTAATTAGGAAACCTAGTAAAACCACTAAGGAAATAAGGAGAGCTAACATATAAAGACTAATCTTACTACTTAATATAGTAGGAAAGATTATAGAAGTAGTAATAGTAAAGTAACTTATAGCCTTTACTAAGGTAAAAGGATTACTCCCTAAGCTCTAGATAGGTAATAGGATAAATAGATTAATAAAAACCGTAATAAGAGTCCTTATAGAATACATTAGGGAGGCCTAGGGTAGGGGTAGTATTACCTTACTAGCGTAAATAAATATATCTTCTATGTTTAATAGAGTTAGCTACCTATACCTAATATACTTACTTATAAAGATAGGAGTTTTATAATAGCTAATAATAGTAATATAAAGCTTTCTTATAGATAGAATAAGCTAGCTTAGCTTTAATAAAGAACTCTCTAGATTATTTATAATTAAGGCTAGCACCTTATAAGGTTTACCTCTTTTCCTAATCCTTTTCTTACTTTACTTAGCAAAGCTTTATATTTATCTCTAGGCTATTCTAGGTATAGTAGCTATAGGATTTATAGATAATATAAATATAGTAGCCTTTAGTAAAAACATAGTATAGACCTAGAAGAGACTTAAAGCTATATAGAAGATTTATAAGGAATAGGTAAAGTAAGTAAGAGTTAAGTTTAACCTAGCTAAAACTAAACTTATATACTTTAGTAAATTTTATAGACCCCTATAGACTAGAGTCTAGCTTAAAGTAAAGGAGATAGTGCTTATAGAATTATATAAGTTCCTAGGAGTATAGGTTAATAGAAAACTTAACTAGAGTGCTTATAGAAATATTCTTAAGGGTAAATTAGCCTAGTAGTAGCTTATACTCTCTAAGCTAGTAGTATTAGCCTAAGGATATAGCTTTAGGAATACTAGACTTCTATATATATAAGTAGTCTAGCCTATTCTTACTTATAGAGTAAGTGCTTACTATATCCTTACTAAGAAGGGAGGAAAACTAAGAGAAGTAATAAAAAGCTTTATAGTAAACTAATTAGCCTACCTCTAGATTATTATAGGGGCATTTAAGGCTATACCTATTATATAACTAAAGGTTAAGACTTATATCCCCTCCCTTAACCTTTACTTAAATAAGATAAAGCAAAAGTTTAAGAATAAAATTATTAGTAGTAAGATAGTAAGAATAATCTAAGCTATAGCTAACTTAGTAGTAATAGTACTATGCTATAGAAGAAAACCCTTACCTATTAATAATAAGCTAGACATAAACCTACATAAGGAATAGAAAAGATATTAGGAGGACTAGTATAATAAAGAGAGGCTAGCCTAGAGTAAATATATTAAAGAACTAACTAAAGACTACCTACCCTCCTATAACCTAAAGAAAATCTAGGAATTTCACACTAATATAAATAAATATATCTCTTTAATAATTATCTAATTACATATAGGAAAGATAGGCCTAAATAAATTCCTATTCTAAAGAAAAGTTCCTAGGGTAGTTTTGCCTCTATATAGCTATAGCTAAGCTATAGAAGACTAATACTACGTACTAGTTAATTATAGTAAATATAACTATAAGCAACCTTAGTAGTGTTAGCCCACTAATATATAGGAAGCAAGGCTAGCCTTAAATAAACCTTAAAAAGCAAAATATTTAGCTAAATAGTTCCTAGGTATAAGATAACTCTAATACTACTTATTAGTATAGGAGCTAGCTATAAGATAACTTGGAATACTACTAGACCTAGGTTAACCTTACTAATAGATAGAAAACCTCCTAATTATAAATCTAGCGTAAGGGATAGAACAGATAGTGTAGGTATGGAGGCGGGCTAGAGGAGGGACTAATTTTATAACTCCGGGTATTATATGTCCTACTAGCCTGCTGCTGCCCTTACTTTGAACTGAAATTAAGCTATTATATTATTCCTTCTCTAGAATAGGAATAGTATCCTTTACTACCTTATTATAAGACTTCGTAGGGATAGTAGCAAGTAGGAGATAGTTTGTCTTTGCTACATATGCGTTAAGGCGTGTAAGCTAATAGATAAGCTTAGTATATTATTCCTTTACGAAACTAGCCTAGTCTAGACTTGCTACTAAGGCGCTTTATTTCTTTTTTACCTAATTACTAGCATAAAGCTTTTTAACCTAGTCTTAGAAGCCTTCTAGGATTTATTAAGAGAGATTAGAGCTAGACTAGAACTATTACTAAGCTAGAGTAGACTTATATTACCCCTATTAGCTATAGAAGCCTAGGTCTTAACTAACTACTAGTGCTTATTTTGCTAGCTAGATAAATTTAGCTAAGAAAACAGGTAAATTAGATATAAATCTAAGCTAGAATAAAGATAATTATTACCTAATAATATTAATAATTTTAAACCTAGTAGTTAAAACACGTGTTAGTAGCTGCCTTTATCTAGAGAGTTAGCCTTACTTCTAAGCTAGAATAGGACTAACTTATTAATAACAATATAGCACTAATGCCTATAGTCCTAAATTAAATAAGACTTGTAGGAAACACACTAGATTTCTCTTAGTTTACTAAGCTAGTAAGCGAATTAGCAGCGGACTAGGCCTAGAACAGAGGTAAATATAACCTATAGATAGGCCTTTCTCTAAGACTTAAGCGTATTACTTCTTGGTTATAGACTTCCTTAGGAAGTTCTTATACTAAAGAAAGGAAGAACCTATAGGAAGTCTAATGTAAAGAGAAGAAAAAGACTAGGACCCTAAGGGGGGAGCTCTCTTTTATACCTACGGAGGGGGGGATAATTTAGATAACTTGCTTAAAAATAAAGTATAATATAATTAATAGGGCTAATAACACATAAGTAATCTTAACCTAGGACCACACTAGTCTAGGACTATAACTACCCTCCCCTTATACTAATTAAATAAAACTAGGTACTCTAACTTTATTAGAAGTATAAGGTAATAATAGGCTAGAGTTAGCTAAAAAGTAAGGCTATAGAAAAGTTAGCGTGAAAGTAAATAAGAAGTAAATTAACGCTATAAACCTAGATTTACTTTACCCTAGCCTAAAGTAGAGGGACCTAGAGTAGGCTTATTATTATACTAAAATAGGACTAGAAGAAGCCTATAAATACTTATTTTATATATTTTTCCTTTCTTTTTCTTTTTAATAGGATAAGGCTAGTATAAGCTAGTAATAAACACTTATAACAGGAAACACACTAAGTGGCATAGACCTATAATAGGGCTAGCACTAACCTATACACAGATATAAGGGGGTTTTTCTTCCTAGTATAGGGTTTTCCCTTTTAACTTAGTATTAGGAGTACTAGTAATAGCCATCTATAAAGCTAACTAGCGTAAATAATATATATATAATTTTAGCTTAAAAGAGTAAAATATATTAAAGTAATTCTTATAGTAATATTAGGACTTACTTTTTATTAGTATAAAATTAAAAATAGTATAATATTAAAAAATATAAAAGAGAAAGGAATTTTATTTTATTAATATTTTAAAAAACTTTTAAATACTATATAATTAAAAAGTCTAGCTTTTTCTATAGTAATTTACTTATAAATACTTATATGTATATTTTATTAATTATTACTTATTTATTTTTAATTAAACTTTAACACTAATAATATTTTAAGTTATATACATATAAGCTATAGCCTATTATAAGCTATTATAAGCTATTATAAGCTATTATAAGCCCCTCCCGGGCACGAGGTAAAACTGCTTAAATTATTATAGATCTCTATTTTTTAACACCTTTTCTAAATATCTAGCCTTTTTCTCTAGCTTTTTATTTCCTTTCTTTTCCTTACTTTTTCTAAATTCCTTAATATTTTCTTCTAGTTTTTAAATTTCCTTTTTATCTAGAATTTCCTTAGATTTTTAGATAGCTATTAGGTTTTATAGCCTAGTAGTTATAGCCCCTAGCTTATAGTTACCCTTAGCTATACTATCTTCTAATTAGTTAGTTATTAATTAGTTAATTAGTAACCCTTAACCCTTACCTATTGATTTGAATTAGAGTGTAGTTAAGTAAGAATAAGTTATGTTTTTTTTTTAGTTTGCCTTAGAGCTTTAAAGAATAAGTTATAAGATAAAAGAGATATAAAGAGATAAAATAAATATAGTTATAGAGAAAAGGGGAATTATGTTAATTTATGCTATAAGTAAAACTTAAATAGATTTAAGTTTAACTATAGTTATGAATTATAACTATATCTTATATAATTATAGCTATAAAGTTTATTATAAAGTTTATATTAACCTTTTAGCCCCTAAATTTATAGCTTAAAGCTTATTCCTTTATTTATATTTTACCTAACACTACAGTGATTATTAAATTTGGTTGTTAATTATTACACTAGCTAGGTATTGCTAGTAAATCTTTTTGTTCCTTGAAAATTAGATGCATTAGCCACAGCCAATGACCCTAAAAAAAAAAACAATAAAGTTAATTACTAATTAGTATTAGTTATACTAAGGTACTTACATAGGTTATAAGATAATTCTATAATATTAAAGTTAATAATAGCTAGCTAAAGAGAGAGAAAAGAGGGAAAGTCTAGATAATAAAAAAGTAAGTAAAACCTATAAGTAAGGCAAAAGAGAGAGTAGTAAATTAATATAGCTAATTATATTACGTGTATTACGCTAGACCTATAATTAGTCTAGTCTTTAGCTATGATTAAACTAATAAAGATCTAAAGGATTTAATATTTTAAGTATAGGTAAAATATATTGATTTTTAATTTTTGGGGGTCATTGGCTGTGGCCAATGCATCTAATTTTCAAGGAACAAAAAGAAATTACTAGCAATACCTAGCTAGTGTGATAATTAACAACTAAATTTAATAATTACTATAGTGTTAGGTAAAACATAAATAAAGGAATAAGCTTTAAGCTATAAATTTAGGGGCTAAAGGTTAATATAAAGTTTATAATAAACTTTATAGCTATAATTATATAAGAGTTATAATTTATAACTATAGTTAAACTTAAATCTATTTAAGTTTTACTTATAGTATAAATTAATATAATTTCCCCTTTCTTTATAACTATATATATTTTATCTCTTTATATCTTTTCTATCTTATAACTTATTCTTTAAAGCTCTAAGGTAAAAAAAAAAAAAACATAACTTATCCTTACTTAACTACACTCTAATTCAAAACTAACAAACACACTGCACCTATTATAATTAATAGGTAGGGGTTAAGGGCTACTAATTAACTAATTAATAACTAACTAATTAGAAAATAGTATAGCTAAGGGTAACCATAAGCTAAGGGCTATAACTACTAGGCTATAAAACCTAATAGCTATTTAAAAATCTAAGGAAATTCTAGATAAAAAGGAAATTTAAAAACTAGAAGAAAATATTAACAAATTTAGGAAAAGTAAGAAGAAGTAAGGAAATAAAAAGCTAGAGAAGAAGGCTAGATATTTAGAAAAGGTGTTAAAAATAGAGATCTATAATAATTTAAGCAGTTTTACCTCGTGCCTGGGAGGGATAGGTAAAATATATAATATATTAGAATAGTCTTAGGTACTAGCTAGGGTAAGGGATTAAATAGTTATTAAGATTGCTATATTATAGGTATTATAGGTATTATAGGCGTTAATAACACTAGATTTAAGCTATAGTAGTAAAGGTATATTAAGATTTATAGCTTTAAGCTATAGTAAAATTACATACTATAGCCGTAGTAAGTAATGTAATACACTAGCTAGCCTAGCTATATAATTTAATGCCCTTATTAATACCCTTATAAGCTTATAATAAGCTACTATAAATACTATTATAGCCTTATAAATTAGTTTAATATAAAATTAACTATTATAGTTTATAGAAGTAAGCTATACTACTTTAATACCTATATTTACACTAATGCTAAGTTAATTCTTCCCTAATAATCCCCCTAAGGAGAAGCCTAGTTAAATATAATTTATTTACTATAATTTGCTAGTAGGGCACTTATAATAGCTTTAATTTAATAGAAAATATACTTATTATAGGTATTAAATTAACTATAGAAGTTTATCACAAACTTTGTATTAACCTTTAGCCCCCTAAATTTATAACTTAAAGCTTGTTCCTTTATTTATCTTTTACTTATTACTATAGTAATTATTAAATTTAGTTATTAATTATTACACTAGCTAGGTATTACTAGTAATTTTTTTGTTCCTTGAAAATTAGATGTATTAGCCACAACTAATAACCCCTAAAAAAATTAAAAATCAATAATTAACTTTAGATATAGGTGTAAAGAATTATAAATATTAGCTATACTAAAAATAGGTAGGTGGGTTGTTCTTCCGGATTTAAACTAACGGCGGATGCGCATTTACTTTTGACGGATGCGCGTTTAGTTGCCCAGTGATTGGTTGATTCTATACCAGGTACTTCATGGCCTCGGACCCAGGGCATGATGCACGTTCTTGACTGCGGCATGATGCACGATACTACGTAGCTTCTACTGACACACGCAGATACTCAAATGTCCGAAGCAGAGCATCTGTTCGTTGGCCGAGTCAATGAACTGGCTGCCTACTGCATACTCACGTTTTTAGTCAGTATGTTGTATGTTGTACGTGGTCCTAGTCCCCCAGCAGGGCCCCCCAGCAAGCGTCCAAATTGATCAAGTCGCTTCCAGTACTCCGTAATAATCGGGAATCGAATCCCGACACGTGGAAAATCGTCCATGTACTCCGTACATAGACCAGTGTGGTCTTTTAAATTAGCCTTGCCTGTTTGGCTCGGCACATATTATTCCTCGAACGATGGCAGTGTTCAGAATCAGGGGTTTGCATCTATGGATCTTGCCATGTGGGATGCCGGTCTTTCAATTTTCTCAACAAGGCTCAAACAATGTGCCGCATGCAGGTCGAAGAACAAAACATCAACCCATACGGATTACGGAGTATAGAGTTCTTCGACCTGCATGCGGCACGTTGTTTGCTGTCTCGTGTATGTGCATGGGTTTGGGCTCAACGTTGCGCCCCTATCTCGTTAGAGCCTGTAAGGCTACGGATTACATGTATGTACATGTACACTGTTCACTTTCGTGCCGACCGGGATCTTGGACCAATCAGAAGAATCGTTACTCAAGGTCACCCCCTCGTGCACCCCTCGTGCACCCCTCGTGCATGGCGTTCCAGTTATGTACGTGGAGATTAGCACGAGCCCGAGCACCCGAGTTGAGATCTGACTGATTGCAAGAAGTGACCATAGGAGTCGACAATTGGGGAACTGGTTCAGCCACTCTATTGAGGGCAGCAGGTATCATCTGCCTTCTACCTGACGTGTTGCTCATGAGACGTCAACGAGATCTCGAACAAACGAATGCGAGGCCTAAGATTTATTAGGATGCGAAGCTATCGCAGATACTGTGCATACTGCATCTTATTGTTGCTAAAACCTTCATGTTACCTTGGAAGCTGCTTATGAATCGAGAATAAAACCTCACCTATATCTTAATTTATAAGCACAATGCAAAATATTCCAAGCTTTCTTAAGCTTGATAAGTTACTACTAATAAATAGGCTTTACGGGATAACCTCTGGCGAGGAGGGCACTTTAGATGTATGACATTTGTCACGAGACACATGCGAAAATCGTCAATAGTAGCAAATAGAAGCGGACATTTTATCATCAAAGCCCCCGTGGCCTAATGGCTAAGGCGTGAGACTTCTATCACGACGCTCTTGGCGAGGGATCGAATCTCAAGATTGCGGGTTCGAGTCCCGCCGGGGGTTGAGAAAACGTTCGCCGTGGATCTGCTAACCTCTCACCTTTCTTTTTGTGAAATTTTCCCTAACTTATAACTGCACTACAACTAATAATATTTTTATATAAATGTGTTTTTTCAGTACACATTTACTATTTGAGAACCTAGCTTGCTAGCCAAAATGTCCCGGAATGAACCTACAGAACAGACCTGGGTTGCTGGTCGCCGCCCACGCAGTAAGATAGCTTGTTAGCTTATTACTCCGTCCTTGCTAATAAATTTAGTGATTTTACATGATGCAAGAAGACAATGGGGATATACGTATATGGTTCCTCTTTCTAGGCACATAAGCCCAGTGTCTGATTGACACCGTCGCAACCCGCCAGGACTGTCAATCCACCAAATGCGGAAGAACACGCCAGTCGCAGTCGGACAGTTTAATAATCCTTGACCTCTATGCGTGCCTGAGCACGGGACGCTCGTAGCCTCAAGAGGACCAGAGGACCAGAGGGAGAGAACCGGAAGGCTCCTGTGCCAACTGCCAGCTATCCAAATGCAGCAGAATGGGCAGAATGGCTGGGCTGATTTGACTGGCCTCCACCTGGCACCCTGCACTTGCACTGCAAGGTTGACTTGGACTGGACTGGCTGGCTGTCACATGTACCCCCGGCACCCCGTCATCCAAGGACCCAAACGTCCCCTGCCAACCTGCGCATGCCGCCCACCCACCTGCCCCAAGCGCTCGAGGAGGGTTGCTCTCCTCCATTCTACCCCGACTCCGCCATAATACGGTCCATACCTGCGCGGGCTACAGATTAGTGGAGAGCTCCACGCGCTGTCTAGCCTTGGGACAATTGAACCTTTCACCTCTCTCGTTGCCCGTCTCTCGGCTACACGTCAAGCTGTCAAGCACTTACTCACACTCATCATCTCTGGCCCAACTGTGGACTTGTCCCGGCTCCCACGGGCAATAAAGACGAGTCGACATCGACAAGAATCAAGGCCGGCTTTTGCTCAATCTCGCCCCACCGCCTCGAATCTCGATACAATCGCTCGCTGTTCGTTGTACCTTTTCGGCCTGGCCGTGACGAGCAGCCTTGCGAAGCAGCGACCTAAAAGCGCAGGGCAGCCGAGAGAGCAACAGAACCTGCACGACAAAGGCAGCCGGCCCATGGTCGACTGTCTGCCCCATTGTTGCGAAAATTGGGAACGAGCGACCCTCCCTCGCCCATTGTCCGAGCCTTCCTCGTCCTCGAAACCACCAGCAGCCCGTCCATCTCTCTCTGCCAGCGCATCCGGCCGTGACAATTCTCGTGCTGCCATGCGCATGCGGAGCTTCGGACTATAGATACGCCTTTGTTGATTTTCCAAGTCCGACAGCCCTTAGATCAACTCTGGTCGCAGATCCGCGCCGACGTGCTAGCGTCGAGCCGTAGGGGCCTTCACGATGGGTGGGTGTATGAGCTCAAGTAGTGAGGAGGCAGAACAGAAGAAGAAGAGCCAAGCCATTGATAGAGTTATCGAGGAGGATTCAAGACGACTACGGAAAGAATGCAAGATCTTATTGTTAGGTATGGCTTCCCACACGAGCAGTCGCTTATACAAACACCCTGGCCACAGAACACTGACAATTGGCCAACAGGATCCGGCGAGAGTGGCAAGTCCACCATCGTCAAGCAAATGAAGATTATCCACCTCAAAGGCTATTCAGAAGATGAATTATACAATTATAGGCCCACCGTCTTCAAGAATCTTGTTGAATGCGCCAAGGCCGTCATAACAGCAATGCAGCAATTCGAGATTGAGCCGCAGATGAAAGAAAACAGAACCTATGTAGATTACCTTTTATCGTATCAGGCCGAATCCGGCCCTCAAGCGCACATTGACCCTCAAGTCGGCGTTGCTGTACAGTCACTGTGGGCGGATCCTGCAAAAGACCGATTGATGGAGCATCAGACCGAGTTTTATCTGATGGACTCGGCAGAGTAGTGAGTGCAACCCGACTCTCGGCATGTTAAAATCTGCCATGACAGTACTGACCTTTTCCTCTTTGCAGCTTCTTCCAAGAGGTAATGCGAATAGTTGCGACTGATTATCTCCCAAATGAGATGGACGTTTTACGAGCTCGTACCAAAACCACTGGCATATACGAAACACGATTCCAAATGGGCCAACTTAGTATACAGTGCGTTTGACCCAGCGATGAACCTCATTGGTCATCCCCCCTTTCTCTTCGGACTTTGTGACACTGACGTTTTTGCAGTATGTTTGATGTTGGTGGACAGCGAAGCGAGAGGAAGAAGTGGATTCACTGCTTTGAGAACGTCACGTCGATTATTTTCTGCGTTGCCCTCTCGGAATATGACCAAGTACTCCTTGAAGAGAGTAGCCAGGTGAGACAGTCCGGTCAACTTCCGCGTAGTAGAGCAATATGCTAACGATGATGACACCAGAATCGAATGATGGAAAGTCTGTTGCTGTTCGACTCTGTAGTGAACTCGCGCTGGTTCATGAGAACAAGCATCATCTTATTCCTCAACAAGGTTGACATTTTCAAACAAAAATTAACGCGATCTCCGTTGGGAAACTATTTCCCCGATTACTCAGGAGGCAACGACGTCAACAAAGCCGCCAAGTATTTACTGTGGCGGTTCAACCAAGTAAATCGTGCACATTTGAACTTATACCCGCAGTAAGTCACGGAACCGAGGCACCTGTATTGATCACTTCCCCTCGACTGGGGTTGACTGACACCGGCATAGCTTAACGCAAGCGACCGACACATCCAACATTCGATTAGTATTCGCCGCTGTTAAAGAAACAATATTAAATAATGCTCTCAAAGACTCTGGAATTCTATGACGGGGCCACCGCGATGGCTAGATGATACGAGCAAGCAAGCGGGCTACGGGGTGCGGGCGTCCTAGAGCATTCAAGGAGTTTATGGCGGCGTCTTGATTATCTTCATTTTGCTCTTACAACTCTCGACCCCGTCCTATCAAAGAAAACAAACTGTGTTTGGTGACTCCATAGGAGACTCAACTGAAGTTGCCTTTGAATTTGCGGCAAACTCAACGAATTTTACCTTGCCATACAACTCGAGGAAGCGGAAGAACGGAGCTACGGAAAGAAGTGCTTGCAAAACCTCCGCTGGTATTGCTTGATTACGGGGAACAGGACACTGGACCACGCCGGGTGGCAATGACGGAATGTTTGGTGATGACTCCTTGGTGCGACGGAGTTGGATAGGTATGTGGGCACACCAACGAGCTCTGGCCCGGTAATACACTTGCCGTCGAAGCACATGTGCGTAGCGACTGAAGTGCAGGAAGATACGATGCAGGAGGCGGCCGACACTGCGAGCGGATTCTTTAAAGCGCTCACTAATGACCACAATGACCACAATTAAAGCCGTTGGCCGACGGGAGGGTGATGGACGATGTTTAGGATCTCTCTGTCACGTCATAGATGGCCACATAATCACTTTTTTTCTTCTCTAAAATCCTAACTGTAGCATTGGAAAAAAAAAGAGAGAAAAAGGAAGCCTCGAGTGAAGGTTGTACTTATATTGCATTTGGATCCTCCTTGGACGAGCAACCTTGTTGGTATATGTACGGAGGTAAGATGAGCTGGTACAATCTGATGGATGGGTGGGGGAAAGTGGTGGGGCTCCTCAATCCCGGCCTGGATCGTCTGGATCGTCTGGATCGTACATACACAGACCCTTTTACCCATGTGGTGGTGCCGTGGACTCGCTTGCGATACAGATGTTGTTGGACCGCGAAGCTAGGGTTCAATGTGATCACCTCTATTAAGTTATCTAGCCCTATAAGAGGGTGCGGACTATAGCTTAAATACCTAAGTACCTCTACTATTAGTAAGGTACTTATATAGTACTAAAATATACTATAAAGTTATAGAGATCTTAGAAAATAACTAGCTAGAGGTAAACTCTTATCTTAGCTAGTTAAGTAATAAGACTATTATATAGCTAGGATTAATTATACCTTTATAAGTATAATATACCCCCCTAGGGGACTTTATTTAAGGTTCTTTATAATAATTCTAAATTAATTAAATTAATTAAATTAATATTATAATATTTAAATTAATTTTATAGTATAGAAATATAGTTAATTAGTTATAATCTTATTTAAATTAAGGTTATTATATAATACTTACTTTTTAGGTTCTTTACTAAGTATACTAGAGAGTAGTTATATAAGCCTTAATACCTTATAAAAGCTTATAAAAGTATTTCTTATAAGAGGCTTTATAAGGCTATTAGTAATTATCTCTTTAGTAGTAATCTAAGTAATATTAAAGGTTTTTTTATAATCTCTTAATAAAGCTAGTAGTAATAAATATCTATATACTAAAGCTTTATAATAAGCTTAATAAACTTTTTTTTAAGGAGGTAAATTATTTATATATTATTATATTTAATTTTAAGTATATTATTACTTAGGTATAGCCTAACCTTTTAATATAGTTATTTAAAGGCTATAAGCTCTTTATTATAGTAAAAAGCACTAAAAGCTTTACTTTAGTTAATAATATTATTATAATAGCTTACTTTCTTACCTTAAAGAGTATAGGTTTTCTAAAGAGTTTTATAATATAGCCTTATAAGCTCTTTTATATTATAGTATTATTAGTAAAAGAAGTATTACTATATATCTCTAATTTAGGGTTATTATTACTATATTTAATTACTAGGTTTACTTATATATACTTATACTTAAGGGCTTTTTCTATTACTTTTATATACTATAGCCCTAGGTTTTATAGGTATTATAAGAGTTATAAAGCTATAAATATAATATTAGGTCTTAAAACTATTATTAGGTATAGTAAGGTTTTAATTAGAGATTAATATCTCTTTAAATCCTATATACTAACCTTTTCTTTAAAAGGTTTTAATAGTATAGTAGTTATTAAGGCTATAGGCCTTTATTATAGGATTTTTATATTAAATTTAGTAATAGCTTTATCCTAATAGGACTTCTAATTAAGCTATACCTTCCTATTAGTATAATCTCGAATAATTTTAATACCTAGGAACTATTATAGCTCTCTAAGGTTCTTAATATTATACTTTATAAAGAGTCTTACTTTAAATTTATTATATAAAGATAATTTTCCTTTAGTAAATAATATAATAAGGTTATTTACATAGAAGAAAATAATTAACCTATCCTTAATAAATACATAAGGGTCCTTAAAAATCTATATAAAGCCTTTACTAATTAGCTAGCTAATTAGCTCTTTTATTTACAAGAGAGACGCTCTCTATAGCCTATAGACTACTCTAAGTAGCTTTAAATAGGCTTATTTATCTTTATAGCCTAGGGGTATCTTATAATAGATCTCTTTATTAAGATCTAAGTTTAAGAATACTATAATAAAGTTATACTAGTATACCTCTAGGTTAAAATAGTATATAATAGCTATAAATAGCCTAAAGGTATTAGTAGCTAGGGTTACTACTTAAGTAAATAGATAACTCTTTAGTTAATGATTCCTAAGAACATAAAGATAAGCTTTATATTATAAGAGATAGCCTTACTTATTTAATTTATAAGAAAAGACCTAAGTAAGGCCTAGAAGCTTTATATATATAAGGACTTTAGCTTTAAATACCTTTATAGCTACCTGTTATAGACTCGAGCTGTGAGCTTAGGTCAAGTCCGGCTCCGGAAAGTATGCGTACTTTATGTAGCTAGGTTAAGGCTTTACATAAACTATGCATAAACCGCGCATAAGGGACTATATATCTAAATACTATATAACTACTAGTATAATTCCTTTCTTCTTTTATAAGAATAATATTCTTATTCTAAATACTTATATATAGTAGCTATAAGGCTAGTTCTTAATATATATTATTCTTTACTATGGAAATAACCTAGCTAGTAAATACACTATTACTACTAGATATAATAAACACTAATAAGTTAGCACTCCTATAATAATAGGTAAAATAGTAAGTAAAACAATTCTAGTACTTAGCTAATACGTAAAATATAGCACTTATACTAATCTAGATTAAGCAAAAACCCTTACTTATAAGCCCTTTTTTTAATAGTAATAAGGTCTTATTTATAGCTTAGAAAGGCCTTATAACTTATAAGCTACTAGTTAATAAGCAGTTTATTAGTAGTAATTAGAATTAGTAATACTTTATTTACTAAAACCTATTACCTAAGGTCTAGGTATAGGTTATACCCTTCTTTAAGAAGGGCTACTTAGAGGACTTTTATTTATCTAGACTTCTTAACTATCTAAGGGAAATATTTAATAACCCTTATTACTAGGAAATAGCTATTATAAAACTTAACTAGTTAATATAATAATAAAATAAAAGGTTTAGTAACTTCTATATTTACTTTAAATAGAAGTTAGCCTTAGCTAGGGGGCTTAGGTAAGTAAACTTAGTAAAGTTATTTAAGTTATATATAGTGCTTAATAAGTAAATAAGGGACTATAGTATTAGGTAAGATATACCTTAGGCTAATTATATAGTAGCTATAGCTTACTATTAAAGTATTATATTAAATATTAAATCTTACTAACTAAAGGAAAAACACTATATATAGAAATAAGGTAATCTAGTGCCTAACCTAATTAAAGCTAAGATATAGGATAAGGATATGCTAATAATAGATATTTACTTTATAGGTATAATAAGAACTTAGTAAGGTTCTAGAAAGTTTATAGAATACTAAAAGTTAGGTAATAAAAAAGGTAGTAAGTAAGCTAAGTAAGTTACTTAGGATATACTTAGGATATACTTAGTGTATACTATAATAAAAGCTAATATTTATAATATAGCTTCTCTAAGTATTTTACTATAGTATACTTATTATATCCTACTATTTACTTATAAAAGAAGTCCTTTATTAATACTTATAATATAAAGGATATGCTTACTATTAACTTAGATAATAAGTTTATAAATTAGTTAGGAAAAGAATAACCTTATTATTAAGTTATTTAATAAGGAATAAAGGAAGGAAGTATAAAGGGGCTTTATAGTATATAGCTATTACTAATAAGGACTTTAAGGAGATCTAGGGAAATATAAATTTAGCTTCTTTCTTAGTACTTACTTTAATTAATAAGACTACCTTTATAAATACTTAAGTTAATATAGGCTATAACTACTATACTACTATAAGTAAACACCTTATCTAAAAGCTTAGATTAAAATACCTCCCTTTTCCAACTAAAAGGTTAGTTTATATAGCTATTAGTGTAAAATAAGGGGGAAAAGAAAGCTAGGAGAAATAGTTATATATTTTATATATTATTTATTTTTAGTTAGATTTAGATAGATAGGAGATACTAATTATAGTATATATAATCCTAGGACTAATAAGGTAACTAATCCTAGGTACACTATAAATAAAACAGAATAAAATTAGCCTAGATATAGTGTATTAGTAAGTGTATATAAGATTAGCTAATAGGCTACTTATATAGGCTATAGCTAATAGGAAGGTTAACTAACCTATAGTATTTATTCTAGGTTTAATATTTATAAGGATAATATAATAAGTAAAGAGATAAAAGGAGAATATCTAGCTTTATACTATAAGCCTATAGGAAATTATATTTATCTTATAAATTAATATAACCCTAAAGCCTATAAAGGAGGAGCTTCTAGCTTCCTTACTAGAGGTATTATAGGACTTTAGGGACTTATTTCTAGAAAGTAAGGTAAGTACCTTACTACTATACTAAGGGAAGTTAGACTATTATATTTGCCTAAAATATAATATAAATAAAAACAAACCTAACTTACTATAGGTGCCTTTATATAATATACCTTAGGAGTATTTACTAAAAATTTAGAAATAGGTAATAAACTTAATAAATAAGGGTTAGATTTAAGTAAGCTTCTTATTAGTAGTAGCCCTAGTATTACTAGTAAAAAGCCTAGTAAGAGTTAGAGATTTTATATAAACTATTATATACTTAATAAGATTATAAAATAGGACTATTACTTACTATTACTAGTAAAGGAAATATTATATTCTTTAGCTAAAGTAAAGTAGTTTATAAAGCTAGATATATAATTAGTGTTTTTGTTGGATCCTTCGGATCTTCATCGGCTTAATCGTGGCTAAAGACCAGACTAATAGTGGGTCCGGCGCGATGCACGTGATGTGATTGGCTGTATTAATTTGCCACCCCTTTTCCGCCCTACTTACGGGTTTTACCTACTTTTCTATTATCTAGACCTTCCCTCTTTTCTCTCTCTTTCCTAGCTAGCTATCTATTTATTATTAACTTTAATATTACAGAATTATCCTACCTGCGCAGGTACCTTAGTGTAACTAACACTAATTAGTGGTTAACTTTATAACTATAGATAAGTTAGGTATTATAAGAAGAGACATTTCTATAGACGCTATAGCTACTACCCCTTGTAACGCTAGATTAATAGTTATTGTGGTAGAGAGGCATAACTGTATAAGTGTGCTAAAGGAAGAGACTAGAATCCTAGTTACAGGCTTATTAGGCTTCTAAGGAATTAATTTATTAACCCTTAGGCTTATAGGATATAACTTTATTATATCTATCTAGGATATTATTATTAATTATTAATTTTATTATCTATTATAAGAAAACTAACTAACTAACTAAATCTATTACTATAAGGTATTTATTTTAAACCTAATATTAAATAACCTTAGCTAAGCTAGCTAAATTACCTATAACTTCTCTTAATATATTACCTTCTTCTAATAGACCTTTAATCCCTCTCTATAAGCATTTACTACTTATTTCTTGCTCCCTTTACTCTTAGTGTTATTTACCCTATGCTTATTAGCAAGAGAGATTATCTCCTTCCCTCTTTTTATATAAAATAGGAAGTAGTAATTCTATTACTTTTATGTTATTTTTGCTAGTGCTTTTCTAGTTACTTTTAGCACTTCTATTGCTTTACTTAACCCTAATTTGATTTATTCTTATTGCTACTTTTGCTGCTTTATCTACTGTTTTTCCTATCTTTATGATTTTCTATGTTTTCGTGATTTCCTAGCTTTATTAAAGTAATAATGCTCCTAAAGTGCAAAAGAAGACCCTAGTAATAGGCAAACATATAAGCTTAATTAGTAGTAAAAGAATAACACCTTAGACCTTCTTTTATAGCCTAGATATTATAAGATAGTAGAATTAGAATCTAGACCTTTTACAAGAGAAAGGGCTACTGCTAGTAATAGTAAGGCTTAAATAATTTCTCTTAAAAGACTATAAGAGAGTAAACTACTAGTATATTTATAATAGCTTATAAATAACCTTATAAAAGACTAGAAAGAGCCTGTTAAACCAGACCTAGAGACTGCTATATAACCTAAACTTAATAACTAGATTATAAGGTTTATTAACCTTAGTAAGTATTAAGGCTAGAGAGATAATAACCTCTAGGAGTTATTCTAAGAAAACTTTAAAGGCTAGTTTAAAGATACCTTTAAAAGAGTAAATAAGGATATTATTAGAGAGCTATATAATTCCTTATAAGATTATAGCGTTTTTATTAAACAAGGCCTAGGATATTTAATCCTAGTATCTCTTAAAGAGGTACTTTACTAAACCTTAATGCCTCTTTAGTTATAGGAAAAATCATAATCTTCTAAACCTCTAGAGCCTTAGCCCTAAACCTAATTACTTACCCTAGAAATCTACCTTCCTTAGCCCTAATAATTCCTTAAACCTCCTTAAGAGCCCTTATAATAATTCTAATTAAATTAATTGCTTTATCCTAATAATCGTTATTTATAATAACCTGTGGACTATTATTTATAATAAATTATACCTTTATAATAATTCCCCTCTAAAGATTAGATTATAAAGAAAATCTTAGAGCTTATAAAGATATATAAGGATAGTAACTACTATAGCGGGAAGCTATATAACTTTCTAATGCTAAAGATTATACTCTTTAAGAATAAGTGTAATAGGATTAACCTCCCTTAAACGCATTATTAGAAAGCCTTTCCTATTATATTAATAGGTAATGCTAAATAGTATTACCTTAATTACCTCTTTAGAAATAACTACTCCTATAAAGAGATAATTACTTATATTTATTAATACTTTAAAATAGAAAGTAACTAATAATTCTATTATTATAAGTAAAGTAGTATAATATTAAAGAATATAATTAATAAGAACCCTAATAAAAGTAAGCTTAAGTGCCTTAAGATTATATTATTAAACCTTAAGAAGATTTATAGAGAGCTATACCCTTCTAATATAGTAAATACTAAGCTCTATAAGTAAGCATTAAATACTATAGCTAGTATACCTAAATATTAGATAGTTAAATACGTATACTCCCTAGGCTTTAAAAGTCTTACTAAAGACTTTTATAAAGTAATTACTATTATAAAATTAAATAAGAAGACCTCTTAATACCTTTAGTACTAATAAGGAGACCTTCTAGAGGCTATATTTACTAATTATTAGTATAGATAATAATCCTATAGTAAAGGAAGCTATTATGGAAAAAGCCCTAGGCTAAGCCCTAAGCACTGCTTTATATATAATAAGAGTAGCTGCTAGTTCTCTAACTACTTTACTAAAGAATATTAGAAAGAGAAGGACTACTAGTAGGCTAGTAAAATATATTATATAACCCCTATAGAGAAGGGATTTTAGGTATTCCTTACCTCCTATAAAGGGCAAGATAATAATAAACCTAATAATAACTCTAGTTAGAATTAGGAACTATATCTTATAGCCTATATAAAGGCCTAAGATAATAATAATAATAAGGTAAAGAAGCTACTATTAATAGTATATCTAAGTATTACATAATTCTTCTGCTCTAGATAATAAACTAACTATAATACTGCTAATGTTAATATCCTTATAACCCTAAATAATTAAGCCTTTTAATATATATTCCTTAAACAAGAGCTCTATAAGCTATAAGAGTGTAATAAAGGCTTATTTTACTATGTCTCTAAAGAATGCTATTTTAAAGAAGTCTTTAGAGGTATTATACCTAATACTAGCGCTATAGGAAAATTAAGTGTAGGAGAGGCATAAGTAAAAGCTTTACTAAGATTAATGCCTTTATTAAAGGTAATCCCCTACGAACCTTAAATTATTATATTTAGTGCTAGATTAGTAGTTATAAAAGGTATTATCTATATACTTATAAAACTTAGAGAGCTTAAATTTTACATCCTTAATATAGCTACTCCCTTTCTTTTCTTAATTACTAATATAAATAAGATATAGGTTAAGATTAATAACCTTGTGAATATACTTATTTAAGGCAATAAGACTATGCCTATAGTATAATAATAGGGTTATCCTTAGTAGTTACTAGAGGCAAAAGAAATGGTTGCCTTTTATCTCTTAGAGGGAGATATCTATTAATTATATTATTAGCTTAGTTACCCTTCTATTTAATAACTTATAAAGGTCCTTTAATAAGCTAGTTATAAAGTTAAATGCTAGGCAATTAAGAAATTAACCAAAGTCTGCCACTATTACTAGATACATAGCAAGGCCCCTAGTTAATTTAAATTCATAATTAAAGATAACCACGAATTTAACTACAAGATTATCGTTAATATTATGCAAATTAATAGTTAACTAGTGCTTTATATCATTAATTTAGTAACTTTATTCTAAGTAGCCTAATTCCTTAATCTAAAAAAGTAGAAAGCTTAAGACATCTAGGATACTATCTAAGAGTACTAGA
Source organism: Epichloe typhina subsp. poae (assembly GCA_030389615.1). NCBI lineage: Eukaryota > Fungi > Ascomycota > Sordariomycetes > Hypocreales > Clavicipitaceae > Epichloe > Epichloe typhina. Next base: position 1,873,184 of record CP098316.1, on the reverse strand, counting down.
TTAATACCTATCTAGGACCTCTAGAATAGATAGTCTATAATACTAGTAATAACTTTGCTTTTACTAAATTTAAATATTACGCTTAATTAATATTAATTAAGACTAATAAGATACTAATTAAAGCTTATAATAGCATTAGAAAGGTTAAAAGATATTACGGACCCTTACGCTAGGCTTATAATATTATTACTAACTTAATTAGCATAGAACTAATACTAGAATAACGCCTCTAAATAGCTATTAAGGCTATTAATAATTTTACAAGCCTTAAAGGAATTATACTAACCTTACTAGTCTTTAGAGCCTACCCACGGATAATAGATAAGTTACTGCCTAGTATCTCTATTATTTAATATGCTAAAGTAATTTAGAAGGCTACTAATAAGGTCTACTACTACATAGCTTTATAGCAGGTCTATAATGCCCGTAAAGCCTAGAATAGTTCTAATATAGTGCCTATATATTAGCTACCTCTATAGGCTAATATACGCGTGTGGAGAGAGAAGGGTAGCTAGCATAGCCCTTATAAGCTAATTACTACTAATAGGGAGACCTATATAATTAATATACCCTGTGGCCTAGTAAAATTCTGCTTTATAGTAGTAAAGCCTTACTATAAAGACTTATATATTATAGAGAGGCTAGAGTAGTAGGAGATAAAGCCTTAAGATATAGAGAAGGCTATAATAATATTACTAATTATTATTACTAAAAAAGAATTAGTAATAGAAAAAGAAGAAAAACTATAAGTACTACTAAAGAGAAAGTAAGGAAGGCTAAGAAAAGCCCTTATAGTTTAATTTATAGGTATAAAGGAGCTAATAGAAGAGGCCTATAATACCTAGGTAACCCTAAGGGGAAGCTAGTAAGTTAAAGACTTATTACCTTACCCTAAAGGAATAAAAGTAAGGAGAGGTAAAACTTATAATCCTAAAAAGAATATTAGCCTAATTAAACTCTATATGCTTATTAATAAAGACTAAGATAAGGCCTTTATTTAAGAGGTTATAGCTAAAGGAATACTAAGCATAGTGTTCCTTATAGTAAAAGAAAAAGCTAATTAGAACCTTGCTCTTTAACTTTACTAAGAAAGGAAGATTATAACCCTAGGAAAACCCTTTAAGTAGTCTAATTAAGCTAAGATTAATGCCCTATAAGCTTGTAATGTCTTTAAATTCATTAAATATAACCTAGTAAGGCATAGAGGCTATAGAATCTTTAATTCTTATATAGTTAGAGAGATTAAAGGCAAGGGAATAAACTTACTATATAAGAAATCTTGCCTCGTTATGTAAGGCTATAATAATAAGGGAAAGGAATTTATCTTAACGTAATTACTAACGATATAACAAGCAAGCTAATGACTTATTATAGCTATTGCTTTATTATTAAGAAAAAGAGGCATTTACCTTTGGATTTACAATATTACGCAAGCATACACTTAATTACATATAATACTAATAAGACTAATTATCATAAGATTGCTGAAATAGATTATATACCTCTTTCTAGAAGGAACTGTGATTAAATTAATTAAACCTCTTTACGGGATTATAGAGGCTAGAACCTACTAGTAGGTAATGTACTTCTATTATTATAGAGATAACCTTAATATAATAACTTTAACCTATAATCCTTACTTATTAATTATAGCGCTAAATAATAAGAACCTCTTTAGTATTGTAAAAATACAAACTAATAATACGTTAGGCCTAAGTAATAATAACTTTTTCTAAAAAGAAGAGAAAGAGCTTTAGAGGGCTAAGTTTACTACTAAGGAAAAGCAGTAATTAACCACTAGGAATCCCCTTATTTTTAATAGCTATATCTTAACCTAGAACGCTAATAACTTATTAATTTTAACTTAAAAAGGCTAAAGTTAGAAAATTAAGGAAGTTAATCCTTAATCTCTAATAGTAAAGCAAGATTATATGAAATAATAAGCCTAAGGAAGCTATATTATAACTATGTGCTAACTAGAAGCTTCCTATAATCTATTAATCATAGCTTAATACTAAGAACCCTTTGCTAATAATATTACATACCTTAATAAACGCCTTAAATAGTAAATTAAGAATTAGTAGCAAGGACTATAATATATACCTTTAACCCTTAAGGAAGCAAAGCTTTTTGTGTTTATAGATAGATTACTTACTAATAATAAGGATTTAAGCTTATAGATTAGATACATTATTGTAATTAGTAATAAGATAATACAAGATAATAATACCTTTATTATAAAAGGTAATATTATTATGTATAGCTTAATAAAGAGTAAGTGAGTTATATGCAGCGCGCTTACCTCTGAATTATATAGTATAGTTTAAGGCATAGATATTACCTACGTGATTTCCATGACTTTTTATTAGATTATAGACTAATTAAAGATACCTTAAATTCCTATAATCCTCTATACTAACTTCTTTTTGTTATATAAATGCCTTATAAAGCTAGGAATAATAAAAGAGAAGAGACTAATAATTAATATTATAGCCCTTTGTTAATTATACAAAAGGCATAAGATCTACGAGGTAAGGTGGATTAATGGAAACAATAATCTAGTAGATGTGATAACAAAGGTATTGCTAAATTTATTCCTTTTCTCTCTAATTAATTTGAACGAATTAATAATTTATGTTAAAGGATAGGTAAAGAGACCTGTAATATTAGGGGATAGGAGCCTTAATAAGGACTAACGGATTAATTTAATTAACTAATGCTATAATAGCTAATTAAAGCAGCGGATTCCTATTAAGGGATTCACTTGTGTACACTTTCCTTTAATTTAATTTTTATTACGTTTTTAAGCTCCTTTAGCCACGGATAAAAAGAGAGACTACTAGTGTTAAATCCTTTAGATCTTTATTAGCTTAATTATAGCTAAAGACTAGACTAATAGTAGGTCTAGCGTGATGCACGTAATGTGATTGGCTACATTAATTCGCTACCCCTTTTTCGCCCCACTTACGGGTTTTACCTACTTTTCTATTATCTAGACCTTCCCTCTCTTCTCTCTCTTTCCTAGCTAGCTATCTATCTATCATTAACTTTAATATTACGGAATTATCCTACCTGCGCAGGCACCTTGGTGTAACTAACAGTTTTACTATATATATATTACTAAGGGTAAGGAATACTAGACTACGTTTTAGATAAGATTTAGCTTATTTAAATAGCTAGTATACCTCTTTAGGTTAGTAAGTATACTAGTAACTTTCTAGAGGTATATTAATAGTATATTAAGTAGTATCCTTAGTAATTATATTACTATATATCTTAATAATATACTTATATACTTAGGTAAATTATAGAAGGATTATATATAAAAAGTCTATAGTATACTATCTAGACTATAATAAGCTAGTCTAAACCTAGATATTAAAAAGTATATTTTTATAACTAAAGAGGTTAAGTACCTTAGGTTTATTATCTAGGTAAGGAAAGCTATTTATCTAGATAAGGAGAAGATTATAGTAATTTAGGATTAGGAGGCACTAACTAAGGTCTAGGGTATTTATAGCTTTCTAGGTTTTGCTAACTTTTATTATAATTTTATACTAAATTTCTTAGATATAGTAAGCCTCCTTATTAACTTAATAAAGAAAGGAACATTATTTTACTAGTTAAAGAAGTATAATAAGGCTTTTAAGGTATTAAAGTTAGCTTTTATATTATACCTAATCCTAGCTTAGTAAAATCCTAAAAGGGATACTTTAATAAAGGTAAATTACTTAGGAATAGCTTTAGGGGGTGTCTCTCTTAGTTTAGTAATAATAGTATTTTATATTTAGTAGCTTACTATTTAGCTTAATTATAGGCTACTTAGTAAAATTATATAATTTATAATAAGAAGCTACTAGTAATTATCTCCTATTTTAAGGTGTAGTTAGTAAAGCTATAGAGTGTAAGTAAACTATTTATAATACTAATAAACTATAAAAACCTTAAGTACTTTATAGCACTAAGGGAAATATTAAAATATTAGGTATAGTAAGCAAAGACTCTAGTACTTTTTAATTTCTATTTATATTATAAACTAGGCACTTAAGTAAAATAACTAAATATATTATTATAGTATTATCTAGATAGGCTAGAAATAGAAAGGGTAAAGGCACTAATTATTTAGTTAGTAATAAGCCTAGTAAAATTCTCCTTTAAGAGGGGATAGCTATATATATACCTTAAGCCTATTATAGTAATAAATAAGGGCGTCCCTAATAGTAACCTAATTATAATAAGGACTTTACTTACTAATAAGTCTATGTTTATAAATAAGCACCTTTAGTCTCTATAGGATTAGTCTTTAGCTTAGAATAAAGCTTATAGGTTATAAGTTAATATAGTAGTAGTAAGGGCTAGGAAGTTCCTAAATACTACTAATACTAGAGAATAAATTATAGACTACTAGATTAGCATAAAAGGGTTACTTTAATTTTAAGGATAAACATAGGTTCCTAAGTAAAAGCTACTAACTATAATATTAATATAGTATATTTATAACTTACCTTTATTAGGTTACCTAGGTTAGAATATAACCTTTAAGGCGCTTTAAAGGGACTTTTATTAGGATAGTATATTACAAGATATAGCCTAATTTATATAGAATTACTACTATTATGTCAGGAGCACGGAGGCCAGGGAGTTAGGGACAGAATGGTCACATGATGGAACCCTCAGATAAGCCTTAGGTTATGCGAATAACTAAGTAGCTATTAGATAGCTACGTGTATGTAGTAGGGTATTTAGATAAGAATTACCTATAAGGTATATAGGAGGTTAGAGTTTAAGACCTTTATGCACCTACCCCTAAGTAGTAGCTCTCTAGCTATGACTAAGAACCTTAGCCTTCACTCTGTTCATATCTCCCTAATCCAGTCGTGACATATTATAAAGGATAGAAAAGCTAGTAACTACAATAAGGATTACTAAAACTAATTTCACTGCTAGATAGGTATTAGTTATAAATATTTATTAACTTTATAACTAACCTTCTAGCTAAAACTTAGGATAAACCTTAGTTTCTAATAGTTATTACTAGTTAGCTTTCTAAGTATATTTAGTTAGAGGTAATAATATTAATAGATACTAGCGTGTGTGTAAAATGATTTAAATATTACTAGTAGTAGTTTTATAGGTTCCTTACATAAATTATCACAAACTATAGGTTAAATTAGCTTAGTAATTTCTAGACTAAGCTTTATAGTAAAGTTAGTATATAATAGTTACTTTTTACTATATATTACCCTTAGATAGATAGTAGCATAGAAAGGGCTAACTAGGAAGTATAGGCTATACTACATATAATACTATCTTTCTCCTAGTTTAAATAGCTAGATTACTTACTAGCTTGCTAATTAGTATTAAATAACAGGGATTTATTAGTAACTAAAGTAAGCATAAATATAGCACTCTATAGGTTTAATATAGCTATAATTTAGGATCTATCCCCTATAGGGTAGTTTACTATATTAGTAAAAGGAAGGGCTTAAGCCTTTCTATAATATTTAAAGGATAGTATAGATTTAATATAAGCTATAATAGCCTTTATCTAGTAATAATAGTAAGAGAATATAAATAGTAGTTATAGGCTAGTAAAATAATTCTAGGTTAGGGACTATATATAGCTTAGTCTTTATAATATTAAGATAAACTATTCTTATAAGAAGTTAGATTAGGTTATAGCTAAATATAAGGTGCTTAAGGTTTCTATACCTTTAATAGTTAAATTAAATATCCTAAGGGGACTATATCTTATTTTTTATATTAACCTAGTCTAGTGTGTAGTAAATAACCTATTACTAAGCTAGAGACTAGCTAATAAATATCTACTACTAGAACTTATTATAATAAATACTAATAATAATCCTATAAAGTATTAGGTAAAGGAAATCCTTATAGCTAAAAACACGCTAAGTAAGGGTTTAAATTAGAATATCTTAGTTAAATAAAAAGGCTATATATAGCTAATATAAAAGCTATTAGAAAGTATAATATATATAGAGGCACTTAACTAATTTAAATTATAATAAGGAGATATATAAATAAATAATAGCCCTAAAAGAGTATATTTTAATTTAGCTATAAAAATTAAGGCACCTAGTTTATATCTAGTGTATATATACTCTAGTGCTAAGGTTTTACTATAGTATAAAGTAATTAGAAAGGGAGGGGGTATTATTAGTATTATTATATTATTAGTAAGTCTTAGTAATAGTATAGGCTAGCTTTATAATAGTTTTAGCTATTTATTAAACTTAAGTATTACTTATCTCCTAGGTAAAGATAAACTAGGCTAAGTTATTATTTATAGTTTTTATACTATAGAAGAACTTAGTAGCTAGGTTATTATAACCTTAGTAAGTAAGTATTATCTAGGTAAGTATAAGTTACTATACCTTAGAGGTACCTTAGGTATAGGCTATACTTATAAGGGAAGAAGCTAGGGCTAGGCCTTAGCTAGATTAATTTAGGCTATAGTAAGTATACTATTAAAATATTTATAATAGTAAATAAATTTTTTTATAAAGGTAGTATATTACCTCTTACTATTAGTAAACTATAGTATAGCTAAAGTCTTAATAGCTTTACTTATAGCTAAAAGAGTCTTAAGGTATTTAAAAGTATAATAAAGTTTTAGGTTAGTATTATATAAGTGCTTCTTCTAGATATATATATAATAGCTAGTATAGTAAGGGATATAAGCCTAGTTTAGCCCTAGATTATAAATATATTTACCTTTATTCTAGAGATTATTTATATAAGAACTATATAGGAAATTATACTTCTTACTATTAGAAAAGGCTTTATTATTAAAGTCTTCTTCTAGAATATACTTACTAAGATAAGTACTCTTAAGTAAGGTAAAAAAGGTAAAGAAAAGGAAAAGGGTATACTAAAGGTAAGTTAGTTAGTAAGGGTAATAATACTACTTATAATAAGAAGTAAACTAGATATAGGAAGAGGGCTTTATAATTATAAAAAAATTAATAAATAAAAATAGGAAAGGTATAAAAAGAAGGATTTATAATAATATAAAGAGGGAAAAGTATAAATTTAAAAAGAGAGAATAGGATATTTATATTTTAAAATAAATTAGTTAAGCTTTAATTAGGATATAGGTTTTTTATATTTATAAATAATAGCTAGGAGTAAGTAAGGGTAGTATATTATATAATAAAGGGTTAAATAGTTACTAATAAGAGGGTTATTTAAAGTAAAGTTTAAATTTAGTAAATAATAAATAGGATATAAGATTAAGGTAAAGGTAAGAGGCTAGATAAAGTAAGGAGATAGCTAGTAGTAAAGGGCTATAAAATAGGTAGCTAGTGTTTTTAAGGGTAAAGCTAGAGTAAGGTAAGGTAATTTTATACTAAAAACTTTTTAAATTTATATAGTAAAGATATAACCTTACTAGGTAACTTACTAGCCTTACTAAGTTACTTATATTACTTTAATATGTTTTTAGGGGGTTATATAATTAATATATACTTACTTTTTAGTAAGAAAAGGAAGGGTAAGGTAAGTAAGAGAGTATATTATAGACTTAAGCTATAAGCTTAGGTTAAGTCTAGCTCTAGAAAGTATATATACTTTATATAGCTAGGTTAGGGCTTTACATAGATTATACATAGACTACGCATAAGGGACTATATATCCAGATGCTATGTAACTACTAGTGTAATTCCTTTCTTCTTCTATAAGAATAATGTTCTTATTCTAAACGCTTATACGCAGTAGCCATAAGGCTAGTTCTTAACACTACCTTTCTATTAATAATCTTATTAAATTCTTTATCCTAGGCCTTATAGAACTCTTTTTCTTTTAGATAACTAGCTAAATAGTTATAATAAGCTAGAGGAGGAGAAAGTCTAGATATATAAGGCTTTTCTTTGCTTTTAGGTCCTAGCTTAAAGGCTATAGTAAATACTTTAAGATTATTATAATCTTATGGATTTATTAATATTTTATAATTATTACTACTATTAGGTAAGTTAAGTAAATTATTAATACTTAATAGTATATAATCTATTAAATCTAGAAATTATCCTAGTAAATTCAGAGGAGTTAGTAAATTTAATTCTTAACTTTCTTTTTCCTTTTCTTTATAATCTAGCTAATTATAGCTAGTAGGAGTTTTAACCTATTAAAGCTATTTAAGTAGTTATTATAGTAATAAAGAGTACGCTATTTATAGAAGCCCTATATAAAGCTTTTATCCTTATTATTATTAGCTAGCTCTTTAAGAACGCGTTTTTTAACCTCTTTTATAGTTAAGAATAGGCCTCTTTCTTAAGCATAGAAGATAGACTTATTAAAAGTAATATAGCTTAATAAAAACTAGTAGCTTCTCTTTATTATTAGCACCTAAATTAAATATTACGTAAAGAAAACATATCTAGTAAGGTATCTAATATAAGCTCTCTAAGTAAGCTTTAGACTTACCTTATAAAGCTTACTTTATATTATTATAAATACTTTATAACTAAAAGCTTATAAGTAAGTTATAAAGGCTTCTAGATTCTTTAGTAAGTAACTCTATTAAAGCTTATTCTCTCTTAGCTACCTATTTAACGCTTATTAAGGTAATTACTAGTTAAGCAGCTTTTAAGGTATATAGTTTAAGATATAAATAGCTACTTTAGTAGCTATAGGCTAGAAGTCTTCTAGGAAGCCTAATTATATTATAAGAGTTATTATAACCCTTATTATTACCCCCTAGACTATTTAGCATACTTATTTTAATATAGGTAAGCTAGGCTAGACTTTCTAATAATAATACCTCTATTTATAACCTCTTCTTCTTGCTTTTTAGTCTAGAAGGCAGTCTTACTATTAGTTATTATAACTATAATATAATACTATACACTCTTATATATATAGCTTCTAACTAATTAAAGCAAAGTATAATATCTATTTTTAAAGGAATTATAAAGATATAATATAGCCCTATTACTCTATAGGTAAAGAGAGTAATATAGAGGTTTTTATTATACCCTAATAATTAAGTAAAGAGATTAAAAGAGACTACTTAAAGTAAATCTAAAGGTAATAACCTTATTTAAAAGACTTATAATATTTACCTTTACGCCTTAGCTATTTAGTAAACCTTATATTTACTTATACTTCTTTTCTTTAATAGAATTTAAAGCTTCTAAAGCACTTAATCTATTATATTCTTACCTAGATATACTAATCTAGTGTGCCACAGGTCTGTAAGCGTTATTATAATAGTCTTTAGGTCTTATAAATCTCCCTTAATAGTAAAAACCTCTAATAGGCTTAAGCTCTCTATATATAGCTATATACTAATAATCTAAGTTTAAAATATCTCCTAATTACCTCTTACTAGGTCTATTACCTTACTAGTAAGGTTATCCTACCTTATTCCCTTTTATATAAGTAGTTAAAGAAATATAAGGTTTATAAAGAATAATAGTTAGTACTAGGCTTTTAATAAGGTAAGGGTCTAGCTATTTATTAAGATAATCTAAGCTATGCTAATACTATAAGCCTTAGTAACACTATAACCTACTTAAATTCTAGGCTACTAGCTATAATTAAGGTCTATAAACTAGTGTTTATTATTAAAGATATAGATTAAAGTACTACTATTAAGTATAACTTATATTTTACCCTAGGTAAGGAAAGCCTTTATAGATTTTTCTATAGCTAAAAATATAGTATTATTTTCTTTAGGTTCCTTTATATTATTATTCTTTAACTATATATTATATACCTTTTTTATATTATTAAGTTAATAATTTATTATTTCTTTTACTTTCTTTAATAGCTTTTTATTAATTTTCTAGTCTTTTATTAAGTAAAGCGCCTTATAGATTTTCTATAAGTCTTTTAACTTCTTTATCTTATATTTTTTATAATAAATATAGGGATTTTTCTTTATTACTTTCTCTTTTTTAGCTTTATTCTTTACTTTACTATTAAGAGTTAGCTTAGCTTTAAAGGTATTATTAGCCTTTACCTAAGACCTTCCTTAGGCTTTAATTAGGTACCTAATCTTACTTATAATACTATAGAAATCTAGGACCTTTCCCTTACTCTTTACTAAATAAATTAGTAAGCTAATTTAAGCTAAGATAGTAGGAAATTATGCCCTAATAGTATTATTAATTATTTCTATAGGTAAGTTACCCTTAGTAGTAAGGTAATTTACTTAGAAGTATCTCTTATAGCTAATTAAAGTATTTATAAGCTACTTATTAATATTTACCCTTATAAGGTTTTGCTTAATAGTCTTATTAAAATTAACTTTAGTATAATACTTAATAATACTACTTAAAGGTATTATATTCCTTATAAGTTCTTTAATCTTATTATTAAGAGATATATACCTTAAGGTTATTTACTTATACTTTAGCCTAAGTATTACTATAAACTAAGTATAATACTCTTATAAGGCCTTTATAAGGCTTTAGAATTAGCTATTAAATACCTAATAATAACTACTAAGGACTATAAACTAGGCACTATCTTTAGTATTATTAGGTTATTAAGGGTATTAAAAATAAATCTTTTAGGTATATTATAATCTTTAGAAAAGCTTTCCTAGGGTTACTATATACTATTAGTTATAGCTTTATTACTATATAAGTATATTTAAACTCCTATAGTATTTAATATAAATAATTAACTTTATATAGCCTTTACTACTTTTCTCTTTACTAAAGTCTTATTTCCTATAAGAATTAAAGGCTTAGAAAGGTAATCTAGCTATATAATTAAATTAGGATTAATAAAGACTTAGATTTTATCTTTAATAGCTTTTACCTTAACTATTTTATACTATAGGTCCTAGTAGTAAGGCTTTTATAGCTTAATAGCTAGCTTATTACTCTTAGAAGACTCCTTAGATATTATAAGAATACCTATAGTATTATTATTATTAAACTAATAAATAGTAGTATTAATCCTAGTATACTAGGGTTACCTAATTATAATATTAATAAATTAGGCCTCTCTTTTACTATATATATACTAATTATTTAAAGATTAAATAATTAGTTAATTTAAAAAGAAGAGTACTAATTTTAGAAAAAGGTATAATTATTATAAATACTATATAATTACTACTATATTAGACTATAAAGCTAGGGTGTAATATAATTACCTTTATTAAGTTATCTAGCCTTATAAAAGGGTGCAGACTATAGCTTAAATACCTAAGTATCTTTATTATTAGTAAGGTACTTATATAGTGCTAAAATATACTATAAAGTTATAGAGATCTTAGAAAATAACTAGCTAGGGGTAGACTCTTGTCTTAGCTAGTTAAGTAGCGAGACTATCGTGTGGCTGGGATCAATTATGCCCTTGTGGGTGCAACAGATGTGCTGTAGATGTTGTGGAGCACTCGTGGCTCAATGAGGTGGCTCAATGAGGGAGGCTAAGAATACTGCGATCTCAACTAGGAAATTGCGTGCGAGACGGACAAACTTGGTACCGGCATTAATACATATGTGAGGGGGAATGGATGACACTCACTCTCACTGGCACCCTGTGTTGCTCACGACAACGGCTTCGCTAATGGGTTGCACGCATTGCTAGTCGACGCGGCCGGACTCACCGTGTCAAGGTGAAGCAAGGTGCTTTCCCCGTCCGTTACAATGGGCTGAGTTTGCTTCTTGATCTCTTCTCTCCCCTCGTCATGGGCCCCCCTTTCCCTCTTCCCTCTTCTCTCTTTTTCTTCTTAGATGCCCCGGCTTCGTTCTTCCTATCGTTTCATGGTGTATTGTTTGCTCGATTGAGGCTTCCTCGCTGTTGATTCTCTGAGCCGTGATCGACAACTCGATTGGGCTCGGAAGCTTCTGGCAAACGCACCACCCCTCCCCCCGCTTCTTTGATCACCCCGCTTTCTGAGTCGTACGTTTGTCCCCACCATAGCTCCCCGCCCGCAAGAAGGCGCAACCAGGGTGATCGAGCAACCACCCAAATTTGGACTGGGGGTTTATGCTTTTGCTGGCTTGCGAGATAAATACCCTGAGGCGCCAGCGCCCCTAATCCGAGATTTCCCCTATTTAATCCTGCTTTGCGTGGGAACTGATCGACTGTTGATTGACCTGCTGCTTTCGCAGGGACGACGATACCATGGCGACTGAACAGCAGCGACTGCCGACGAGGGAGAGACGCCCCTCCACTGGAGCTCCCATTGTGGACATTACCGGCGGGGTTGGGCCCGCAGGCATCTCTCGTCCCAAGCATAAACGAACATTTACTGGCTTTGGTGCCGGGGAGATCAAGAGTGTCGAAGGTATGTGTGTCTCCAGCGCTGTTTCTCTCTTCTTCTCTCTTGTTCGTGCCGCTGGCCTTCGTTTGTGTTGCACAATGCGTGATACATGTTTAGAATCAAGTGTACCAAGCGCGGGCATCCGCATCTACTTCATGTACATACACATGTACATACTGCGTTGGACTGAGCTTAGTCTGACGGGGGAACCATGTAATAGCATCCATCCCCGAGCCCCAGCGTGAGGCTTGGCGGCGAAACCAAGTTACCAGCTTCCGCGACAAGAATGGCTTTGAGCGAGAAGTCGTTCGACATGTGGAAACGACCCTGGCCCGAAGCATGTTCAATTGCGACGAGATTGCAGCTTATTCGGCTACAAGCCTGGCTTTCCGGGACCGTCTCATTATCGACTGGAATAAGACCCAGCAGCGGCAGACGTATCGTGACACCAAGAGAGTGTACTATCTGAGTTTGGAGTTTTTGATGGGCAGAGCTTTGGATAATGCTATGCTGAATGTTGGCTTGAAGGACATTGCAAAAGGTCTGTCTGTTGCTCTTCAGGGTTCAATTGATGGCCTGGTTTTGTGTTTCACTTTCCCCCTTCTGACTAACTTGGACTCGAATTAGATGGGCTGGTTGAACTTGGCTTCAGGGTTGAAGATGTGATCAAACAGGAGCATGATGCTGCCCTTGGAAATGGTGGCCTTGGCCGCTTGGCCGCTTGTTTCCTCGACAGCCTAGCAGCTTTGAACTTTCCTGCCTGGGGATACGGCCTGCGTTATCGTTATGGCATCTTCAAGCAGGAGATCATCGATGGATATCAAGTCGAAGTTCCTGATTACTGGCTGGACTTCAACCCTTGGGAGTTCCCTCGCCACGATGTCAACGTTGATGTAAGTCGGCCCACCAAGATGTCTTGCTTATGTAATTTTCTGGCGCTGAACCTTTGTTTCTGAACCCCAACTGTTATAGATTCAATTCTTTGGCCAAGTGAATAAATCTACCAACGCGGAGGGCAAGACCGTTAATGTCTGGGAGGGAGGCGAGATTGTGCGGGCTGTGGCATACGACGTGCCCATCCCCGGATATGACACCCCTACCACCAATAACCTTCGTCTTTGGTCCAGCAAAGCCTCTGGCGGCGAGTTTGACTTCCAGAAGTTCAATAGCGGTGACTACGAGAGTTCTGTGGCGGACCAGCAACGCGCCGAAACCATCAGTGCTGTGCTATACCCCAACGATAACCTCGAGCGAGGCAAAGAACTTCGTTTGAAGCAGCAGTACTTCTGGGTTGCCGCATCGCTGTACGATATTGTCCGCCGATTCAAGAAGTCGAAGCGACCTTGGAAGGAGTTTTCCGACCAGGTTGCTATCCAGCTCAACGACACGCATCCTACGCTGGCCATTGTTGAGTTGCAGCGTATCTTGGTTGATATTGAAGGCCTCGAGTGGGATGTTGCGTGGGACATTGTCACCAACACGGTCAGTAGTAGTGCTTCATCCCCAACAAACTTGCACGATGAGCAAGAAGAATCTGTTTACAAGTCAACACTGACACGTCAAATATATGTAGTTTGGGTACACCAACCACACTGTCCTCCCAGAGGCATTGGAGAAGTGGCCCGTCAGTCTATACCAGCACCTTCTCCCGCGTCACCTCCAAATCATCTACGATATCAACCTCTATTTCCTCCAAATGATCGAGAAGGCTTTCCCCAACGACAGGGACATTCTCCGCCGCGTGTCAATTATTGAAGAGTCACAGCCCAAGATGGTCCGCATGGCATTCCTCGCCATCGTCGGCTCCCACAAGGTCAATGGTGTAGCCGAACTCCACTCTGATTTGATCAAGACCACCATCTTCAAAGACTTTGTTGAGATTTACGGCCCAGACAAGTTCACCAATGTCACCAACGGCATCACGCCACGAAGATGGCTGCACCAGGCCAATCCACGGCTCTCAGAGCTTATCGCGTCCAAGTGTGGTGGACACGAGTTCCTCAAAGACCTGACGCTCCTGAACAGACTAGAGCAGCACGTAGAGGACAAGGAGTTCCGTCGGGAGTGGGCAGAGATCAAGTACGCCAACAAGATCCGCCTCGCCAAACACATCAAGGACACGACTGGTGTTGTGGTCAACCCCTCGTCCCTCTTCGACGTGCAGGTCAAGCGCATCCACGAATACAAGCGTCAGCAGCTCAACATCTTTGGCCTCATTCATCGTTATATCTCCCTCAAAGCCATGAGCCCCGAGCAAAGAAAGAAGCAGCTTCCCCGTGTGTCCATCTTTGGCGGAAAAGCCGCTCCTGGGTACTGGATGGCCAAGCAAATCATTCACCTGATCAACGCCGTCGGAGCTGTCGTCAACAAGGACGCAGATATCGGTGATCTGCTCAAAGTCATTTTCTTGGAGGACTACAACGTGAGCAAGGCAGAAATCATCTGTCCCGCTTCGGACATCAGCGAACATATCTCAACTGCCGGTACCGAGTACGTAGACTCCCCCCCCTTTCCTTCCCCTTTTCAAGTCATGATGAGACTTGGTGTCAAAATTTACCAAAACAAAATGTGTCATCTGTTGCAATGGAAAGCGAATTGACTTATGGCAAACAGAGCTTCTGGAACCAGTAACATGAAATTCGTGCTCAACGGCGGTCTCATCATTGGCACATGCGACGGAGCCAACGTAAGTACCCTCTATGACGGCAACATACGTGTGAAAACTATGTTTGGGTCAATGCAGCAGCCATCTGACAGGTACCTAGATTGAAATCACGCGTGAAATCGGCGAGAGCAACATCTTTCTCTTCGGCAATCTCGCCGAAGACGTCGATGATCTCCGCCACGCGCACACGTACGGATCGCACAGCATCGACCCAGACTTGGACAAGGTATTCAACGAGATTGAAAAGGGCACGTTCGGCACACCGCATGACTTTGGAGCCATGATAGGCGCGGTCCGCAACCACGGAGATTATTACCTGGTGTCGGATGACTTCCACAGCTACATCGAGACGCACTGTCTCGTGGATGACGCGTATCGAAACCAGGATGAATGGATCGCCAAGTGCATCACGTCTGTGGCACGCATGGGCTTCTTCACGAGCGATCGGTGCATCAACGAGTACGCGGAGGAAATTTGGAATGTGGAACCTCTTGCTGTGGAGAGAAACTGAACCATGGCCCAAAGGGACTTTTTATTCTTGGTCCCTTGAGTGGGAGTGTCGTGGCTTTGTTTCAAGGGGTTATACATGACGGGAAGAAACACTCTAC
The DNA here is from genome assembly GCA_030389615.1 of Epichloe typhina subsp. poae. Classification (NCBI taxonomy): domain Eukaryota; kingdom Fungi; phylum Ascomycota; class Sordariomycetes; order Hypocreales; family Clavicipitaceae; genus Epichloe; species Epichloe typhina. The sequence continues at coordinate 1,857,667 of CP098316.1, read as the reverse complement.
TTGCGGACAGAATTTACACGAGATTTCCTAGCGTCGGTGTTGGAATTCAAGATTTTGCGATACAGGGTGTGGACGAGCACAAGCAAGTGCAGCGGACATGTGCATGCCACAATGACACAATGAGTGCGCTTTGATGGTGAAATGCGGGCTAATATGAGTCCCCTCTGATCCCTCCGGTTCGTTTGACGGACTACTTACTTGCGGTCTGCAAATCTCGCGACTGCGTCACTTGACATTGTTGGCGAGATAAAGCGAGATAAAAGCAAGTCATGGGTGGCCTTGACATCTAGGCGAGCGACCCCAGATGTCTGCACCAACGAGCTTGCATCGATAAGCGTAATCCTTGCCCAAGCAATTCGCAAAAAAGCGGTATAGTCTAGCGCGGGAAGTCGATGTCAATGTCGGTGATGTCTGGCATTTGGGGCAAGAGGGACAAGAGAAAGTTCGGACTGAGGCTCTCCTGTCAAGGCAAATCGAATTGTTAACGAGGTTCGGGGTTGTCTCGCGGAGCATTTCTTCCATGATGATGATGGGTTGAGACGGCCAAGACGGGGCCACCAACCCACCGGTTATCGATTGTGCACTGAGGCTTCGATTGACAGGTTGGGTGGTAAAATCGGCAGAGGCAGCAGGGGCCATAGCAGCTGCAAGGTATAGCTAGCCAACACAAACACACCCGCAGGCGCAGGGCCGCAGTCAACAACATGGTTTCGGCGGCGTGTTTTGGGAACGCACTCCGGTCCTGTGTTCCCATGCCCATGAACATGGATGAGTCGCACCGTTGTGCCATTGTGACGGGCCGCCGCCAAAATGCCATATTCTCGGAATGCATGTTCCCTGCCCAACGAACGGGGCGCGCAAATTCGCGGGATGTGAAAATCAGCATCCTGTGCAACGTTTTGCTGCGTGCTGCAAAGTACATAGAGAACGAGGCAGGGGAGGGGGCTGCTAGCGTCGTCGATTGCTAGCCCAACTTGCGAGTAGTCTTGTTGCATGGATGATGGCTCAGCTCAGGGTGTGATCCAGACGGGCGCAGTCGTCTAAAATTCGGCGCAGTCATTTAAAATTCGTTATTTTTAAACCTATAATTCCGTAAAGACTAAGGCCTTCCTATTTTTAGTTAGTGTTTTTATAGCGTATGCCTATAGGTAATTACTATACCTTTAAAGGCCCTTATTTATAATATACTAAGATAGTAAGGGCTAGTTAAATAGCTAAAAAAAGGAAGCTATAAAGAAAAAGTTATATTTTTACTACTAATATAGTAAAAAGAGTATACTAAATATTTTAATATACTCTAGTTAAATTAGCATACTTTTTAGCTAAACTAATATACTTTATATTCTCTAATATATTAATAAAAATAAACTTCTTTTCTTTAAAGTAATGTTATGGACTCGAGCTATGAGCTCGGGTTAAGTCCGGCTCCGGAAAGTATGCGTACTTTGTGTGGCTAGGTTAGGGCTCTACACAGACTATGCATAGACCGCGCATAAGGGACTATATATCTAGATACTATGTAACTACTAGTATAATTCCTTTCTTCTTCTATAAGAATAATATTCTTATTTTAAATACTTATATATAGTAGCTATAAGGCTAGTTTATAATATATATTATTCTTTACTATAGAAATAACCTATCTAGTAAATATGCTATTACTACTAGATATAATAAACACTAATAAGCTAGCACTCCTATAATAATAGGTAGAATAGTAAGTAAAATAAATCTAGTACTTAGCTAATATATAAAGTATAGTACTTATACTAATTTAGATTAAGTAAAAACCCTTACTTATAAGCCCCCTCTTTAATAGTAATAGGGTCTTATTTATAGCTTAGAAAGGCCTTATAACTTATAAGCTCCTAGTAAATAAGGAGTTTATTAGTAGTAATTAGGATTAGTAGTGCTTTATTTACTAAAACCTATTACCTAAGGTCTAGGTATAGGTTATACCCTTCTTTAAGAAAGGCTACCTAGAGGACTTCTATTTATCTAGACTTCTTAATTACCTAGGGGAGATATTTAATAACCCTTACTACTAGGAAATAGCTATTATAGAACTTAACTAGTTAATATAATAATAAAATAAGAGGTTTAGTAACTTTTATATTTACTTTAAATAGAAGTTAGCCTTAGCTAGGGGGCTTAGGTAAGTAAACTTAGTAAAGTTATCTAAGTTATATATAGCGCTTAATAAGTAAATAAGGGACTATAGTATTAGATAAGATATACCCTAGGCTAATTATATAGTAGTAATAGCTTACTATTAAAGTATTATACTAGATATTAAATCCTACTAACTAGAGAAAAACACTATATATAAAAGTAAGGTAATCTAGTACCTAACCTAATTAAGGCTAAGGTATAGAATAAAGATATGCTAATAATAGATATTTACTTTATAGGTATAATAAGGACCTAGTAAGGTTCTAGAAAGTCTATAGGACACTAAAAGTTAGGTAATAAGAAGGGTAGTAAGCACGCTAAGTAAGTTACTTAGGATATACTTAATATATACTATAATAAGGGCTAGTGTTTATAATATAGCTTCTCTAAGTATTTTACTATAGTATGCTTATTATATCCTACTACTTACTTATAAAAGAAGTCCTTTATAAACACTTATAATATAAAGAAGGCACTTACTATTAGCTTAGATAATAAGTCTATAAGTTAGTTAGAAAAAAAGTAACCTTATTATTAAGTTATTTAACTAGGGATAAAGGAAGGAAGTATAGAGGGGCTTTATAGTATATAGCTATTACTAATAAGGACTATAAAGAGATCTAGAGTAATATAAACTTAATTCCTTTCTTAGTCCTTACTTTAATTAATAAAACTACCTTTATAAATACTTAATATAGGTTATAACTACTATGCTACTATAAGTAAACGCCTTATCTAAAAGCTTAGGTTAGAATGCCTCCCTTTTCTAACTAAAAGGTTAGTTTATATAGCTATTAGTGTGAAGTAAGGGGGAAAAGAGAGTTAAGAGAAATATTTATATATTTTATATATTATTTATTTTTAGTTAGATTTAGATAGATAGGAAATGCTAATTATAGCATATATAATCCTAGGACTAATAAGATAACTAATCCTAGGTACATTATAGATAGAATAGAACGAAATTAGCCTAGATATAGCAAGATAGTAGGTATATATAGGATTAGCTAATAGGCTACTTATATAGGCTATGGTTAATAGAAAGGTTAACTAACTTATAGTATTTATTCTAGGTTTAATGTTTATAAGGATAATATAATAGGCAAAGAGATAAAGGGAGAATATCTAGCTTTATACTATAAGCCTGTAGGAAATTATATCTATTTTATAAATTAATATAACCCTAAAGCTTATAAAGGAGGAGCTTCTAGCTTCCTTACTAGAGGTATTATAAGACTTTAGGGACTTATTTCTAGAAAGTAAGGCAAGTGCCTTACTACTATACTAAGGAAAGTTAGACTATTATATTTGCCTAAAATATAATACTAATAGAAATAAACCTAACTTACTATAGGCGCCTTTATATAACATGCCTTAGGAGTATTTGCTAGAAATCTAGAAATAGGTAATAAACTTAATAAATAGGGGTTAGATTTAAGCAAGCTTCTTATTAGTAATAGCCCTAGTATTACTAGTAAAAAAGCCTAGTAAGGGTTAGAGGTTTTGTATAGACTATTACGCGCTTAATAAGATTATAAAATAAAACTATTACCTACTATTACTAGTAAAGGAAATATTATATTTTTTAGCTAAGGTAAAGTGGTTTATAAAGCTAGATATATAATTAGCATTTTACTATATATATATTACTAAGGGTAAGGAACACTAGACTACGTTTTAGATAAGGTTTAGCTTATTTAAATAGCTAGTATACCCCTTTAGGTTAGTAAGCACACTAGTGACTTTCTAGAGGTATATTAATAGTATGTTAAGTAGTATCCTTAGTGATTATATTATTACATATCTTAATAATATGCTTATATACTTAGGCGGATTATAGAAGGATTATATGTAAAAAGTCTATGGCATGCTATCTAGACTATAATAAGCTAGTCTAAACCTAGATATTAAAAAGTATGTCTTTATAACTAAGGAGGTTAAGTACCTCAGGTTTATTATCTAGGTAAGGAAGGCTATTTATCTAAATAAGGAGAAAATTATAGTAATTTAGGATTAGGAGGCACTAACTAGGGTCTAGGGCGTCCGTGGCTTTCTTAGTTTTACTAACTTCTATTATAATTTTATACTAAATTTCTTAGATATAGTAGGCCCCCTTATTAACTTAATAAAGAAGGAAGCCTTATTTTACTAGTTAGAGGAGTGTAATAAAGCTTTTAAGGCATTAAAATTAGCTTTTATATTATACTTAATCCTAGCTTAGTAAGATCCTAAAAGGGACACTTTAGTAAAGGTAAATTGCTTAGAAATAGCTCTAGGGAGGTATCTCTCTTAGTTTAGTAATAATAGTATTTTATATCTAGTAGCCTACTATTTAGCTTAATTATAGGCTACTTAGTGAAATTATATAATTTATAATAAGAAGCTACTAGTAATTATCTCCTATCTTAAGGCATAGTTAGTAAAGCTATAAAGCATAAGTAAACTATTTATAATACTAATAAACTATAAGAACCTTAAGTACTTTATAGCGCTAAGGGAGATATTAGAATATTAGGCATAGTAAGCAAAGACTCTAGCACTATTTAATTTCTATTTATATTATAGACTAGGCACTTAAGTAGAATAACTAAATATATTATTATAGCGCTATCCTAATAGGCTAGAAATAGAAAGGGTAAAGGCACTAATTATTTAGTTAGTAATAAGCCCTATAAAATTCTCCTTTAAGGGGGATAGCTATATATATACCTTAAGCCTATTATAGTAATAGATAGGGATAGCCCTAATAATAACCTATCTATAATAAGGACTTTACCTACTAGTATATCTATATTTATAAATAAGCACCTTTAGTCTCTATAGGATTAGTCTTTAGCTTAGGATAAAGCTTATAGGTTATAGGTTAATATAGTAATAGTAAGGGCTAGGAAGTTCCTAGATACTACTAATACTAGAGAATAAATTACAGACTATTAGATTAGTATAAAAGAGACGCTATAGTTTTAAGGATAAATATAGGTTCCTAAGTAAGAGCTACTAACTATAATATTAATATAGCATGTTTATAACTCACCCTTATTAGGCTACTTAGGCTAGAATATAACCTTTAAGGCGCTTTAAAGGGACTTCTATTAGGATAGTATATTATAGGATATAGCCTAATTTATATAGAACTATTACTATTATAAAGGGCAAAAGAGCTAGTAACTATAATAAGGCTTATTAAAGCTAATTCCACTACCTAATAGGTACTAGTTATAAATATCTATTAACTTTATAATAGACCTGCTAGTAAAAACATAGGATTAGCTATAGTTTCTTATAGTTATTACTAATTATCTATTAAAGTATATTTAGTTAAAGGTAATAATATTAATAAAAGCTAGGGCTTACATGGAATAATTTAAGTATTACTAGTAGTAGTTTTATAGGTTCCTTATATAGATTATCACAGACCGTAGGTTAGATTAGCTTAGTAATTTCTAGACTAAGCTTTATAGTAAAGTTAGCATATAATAATTACTTTCTACTATATATTACTATTAGATAGACAGTAGCATAGAAAGGGCTAACTAGGAAGTACAAGCTATACTACGTGTAATACTATCTTTCTCCTAGTTTAAATAGCTAGATTACCTACTAGCTTACTAATTAGTGTTAATAATAGGGATTTATTAGTAACTAGGATAAGCATAAATATAGCACTCTATAGGTTTAATATAGCTATAATTTAGAATCTATCCCCTACAAGGTAGTTTACTATATTAGCAAAGGGAAGGGCTTAAGCTTTTCTATAATATTTAAAGGATAGCATAGATTTAATATAAGCTATAATAGCCTTTATCTAGTAATAATAGTAGGAGAATATAAATAGTAGTTATAAGCTAGTAAAATAATTCTAGGTTAAGGACTACGTGTAGCTTAGTCTTTATAATATTAAGATAAACTATCCCTATAAGAAGCTAAATTAGGTTATAGCTAAGTATAAGGTACTTAAGGTTCCTATACCTTTAATAGTTAAATTAGATATTCTAAGGGGACTATATCCTATCTTTTATATTAACCTAGTCTAGTATATAGTAAATAACCTATTACTAAGTTAGAGACTAGCTAATAAATATCCGCTGCTAGAACTTATTATAATAGATGCTAATAATAATCTTGCGGAGTATTAGGTAAAGGAAATCCTTGTGGCTAAAAACGCGCTAGGTAAGGGTTTAAATTAGAATATCTTAGTTAAATAGAAAGGCTATATATAGCTAACTTAGAAGCTATTAGAAAGCATAACATATATAAAGGCACTTAACTAATTTAAATTATAATAGGGAGATATATAGAAAATAATAGCCCTAAAAGAGTATATTTTAATTTAGCTATAAAAATTAAGGCGCCTAGTTTATATTTAGTGTATATATACTCTAGCGCTAAGCTTTTACTATAGTAAAAAGTAATTAAGATAGGGGGGGGGCGTCCTTAGACTCCTAATAGGGTTAGCATGCCTTAGTAATAGTGTAGGTAAGCTTTATAATAGTTTTAGCTATTTATTAGACCTAGGCATTACTAGCCTCCTAGGCGAAAATAGACTAGGTTAGGTTATTATTTATAGTTCTTATACTATAGAAAAATTTAGTAGCTAGGTTATTATAGCTATATTAAGTAAGTGTTATCTAGTTAAGTATAAGCTAGTTAAGTATAAGCTACTACGCTTTAGAGGCGCCCTAGGTATAGGCTATACCTATAAGGGAGGAAGCTAGGGGTTAGGCCTTAGCTAGGTTAATTTAAGTAATAGCTAATATACTATTAAAACGCTTATAATAGTAAATAAATTTTTTATAAGGGTAGTGTATTACCCCTTACTATTAGTAAACTATAGTATAGCTAAAGCCTTAATAGCTTTACTTATAGCTAAAAGGGTCTTAAGATATTTAAAGGTATAATAAAGTTTTAAGTTAGTGCTATATAGGTATATCTCCTAGATATACATATAATATATAGTATAGTATAGGGTATAGGCCTAGTTTAGCCCTAGGGTATAGATATATTTACCCTTATTCTAGAGATTATTTATATAAGGACTATATAGGAAATTATACTCCTTATTATTAGAAAGGGCCTTATTACTAGAATCTCCTTCTAAAATATACTTACTAAGGTAAGTACCCTTAGGTAAGGTAAGAGAGGGTAGAGAAAGGGAAGAGAGTATACTAGAAGTAAGTTAGTTAGTAAGAGTAATAATACTACTTATAATAAGGAGTAAACTAAATATAAGAAAAGGGCTTTATAGTTATAAAAGAATTAATAAATAAAAATAGGAAAGGTATAAGAAAAAAATTTATAATAATATAAAGGGGAAAGAGTGTAAATATAAAGAAAGAGGGATAGGATATTTATATTTTAAGGTAAATTAGTTAAGCTTTAATTAAGGTATAGGTTTTTTATATTTATAAATAATAGCTAGGAGTAAGTAAGGGTAGTATATTATATAATAAGGGGTTAGATAGTTACTAATAAAGGGGTTATTTAAAGTAAAGCTTAAATTTAGTAAATAATAAATAGGATATAAGATTAGGGTAAAGGTAAGAGACTAAATAAGGTAAGGAGATAGCTAGTAGTAAGGGGCTATAAAATAAGTAGCTAGTGTTTTTAGGGGTAAAGCTAGAGTAAGGTAAGGTAGTCTTATACTAAAATTTTTTTTAGACTTATATAGTAAAGATATAACCTTACTAGGTAACCTATTAGCCTTGCTAAGCTACTTATATGTTTTTTAAAGGGGGCTATGTAATAGAGGTTTATATTTAATACACACTTATTTTTTAGTAAGAGGAGAAAAGGGGGGGTAAGTAAGGGGGTATATTATAAACTTAAGCTATAAGCTTAGGTTAAGTCTAGCTCTAGAAAGTATATGTACTTTATATAGCTAGGTTAGGGCTTTACATAAACTATGTATAAACTACGTATAAGGGACTATATATCTAGATGCTATATAACTACTAGTGTAATTCCTTTCTTCTTCTATAAGAATAATATTCTTATTCTAAACGCTTATACGTAGTAGCTATAAGGCTAGTTTATAACAAGTAATTCCTATTAAAGTTAGTTAAAGAAAATAATAATAATAATAACCTATACCTTACTATTACTATATTAATTCTTTATAATAATTCTTTTATATAAAATATACTATAAAATAATACTAATTCTCCTATAACTATTAGGTATTAATTACTAATAGTCTTAATTACCTTATATAAAAAGTTCCTTTATATCTCTTTTACTTTAAGGTTTTAAAATATCTTTTATATACTAAAGGCTATGTTTTTAACCTTTATTAATAGCTTTAAAGTAATATAAACCTTAAGCTTACTAAATACTAGTTAATTAAGTAAATAATTATAATTTTCCTATAGATTATAGTATTTAATAAGCTATAGTAAAATATAGCTTTTTACTTTAAATTAGGCTAGTTATTAGTATTAAGGATATTTTATAAGCTTATTAATCTAATAAGGTATTTATATACTACCTTTATTTATTAACTAAAGCTAGATTATATTTCTATATATATTATATTAAATCTAAGTAAATATATATTCTATAGTATAATAAGTATAATTAATAGTATATATATACCTATATTTATTCTAGTAGTAAAGTAATAGTAATTCTTCTCTTAAAAAAGTAATATATTTTAAAATATACTAGTAGCTATAAATTTTAATAATAATATCTTTATATATATATTAGCAAGTACTAAGGGATTAATTTATAATAAACTACTACTTTAAACTACTCTTACTAGGTTATTTTAAATATATAGAAAGCGCTTTTACCTTATAGATATAGGATTTTATATATAAGCTAAGTTACTTATACCCTTTATAGGTATTTACTATTATTTAAATAAAAATCCTAATAATAAAGAGAGACTAAGAATAAAGGCTAAGCTTTTTAATTTTTAGTATATTATTCTTTAAGTAGTAGTTAAGAAACTCTTTAGGTATTATAAGTAAAAGTTTAAGATAATTTACTATAGTATTACTAAGTATAACTTTCTAGATTAAATTAAGATTATTTATACTATAATAAGCCTATTTAACTTTATTAAGTTAAGTAGTATTATACTAGAAGAGTAAGGAAAGTTTAACTTAAAGATATTAAATAATAATAAATACTAGCTTATTAAAAAGGCTTATAAGCTAGTAAATAGCTTTAATATAAGAGAGAGTCTAATAGTATAGTAAAGTATTATTATAAAAAAAGGCTTTTATAGTTATTAGTAATACTAGTAAGAGAGAGGCATTAAGATTACTAAGGATAGAAGTCTTTAATAAGGGAGGAATTATTAGGTAAGTAATTATAAGGTTATTAGGTAGGTAGCTATAAGGTTATTAAGTAAGTAGCTATAAGATTAGGGAGATAAAACTATAAGTAGTATAAATTTTATATAAGTAAAAATACTAGTAATCCTTATAATTACGCTAATTTTACTATAACTTTCTAACCTTTTCCTTTACCTTTATAACCTTACTTTTCTAACCTTTACCTTTATCTTTATAATCTTTTCCTTTACCTTTATAAATAACCTCTTTCTTTACCTTTATAAATAATAGCTAAAGTCTATAGTTATAAAAGCTACTTTATTCTTACTTTTAAGCTTATTTTAAAGCACTATATTTTTTAAATTTTCCTTTACCTAGCTTATTACTTTTAATATCTAAATAATACTATAGCTTTTATAAAATAACTTATAGTTCTTTAATACCTTATTAAACTTACTATCTAATAAGTTACTTTACTAGGTAACTATAGTATATATATAAGAGTACTCTTACTTTTAAACTTAAGAAAATACTAATTTAAGTGCTATAAAAACTGCTTTTACTATTAATTAATTTATATTCTTTTTCTAAATTCTTTAAACTAGTATATTACTTAAGGTAAATCTATTAAAAGAAAGTAATAATCCCCCTCTAGTTAAGCTTAGGGTTAACCCTCTAAGGCTTAGAGTTATAACCTAGCTAATTTATTTTAATATAAGTATAGTAATAAATTATATTAATTATACTAAGGTAAAGGGATTATCCCCCTTAGTTAAATTAATAGTCTTAAGCTAATTAATACTATTATCCTTAACTATTTTACTAGTTCCTTATTAATTATTATCTTTATTTATTAGATTATTAAGAGGTTAGGCTACTATTATAAAGCCTATATTATTACTTACTTTTAAAATAATACCCTTAGCTAGTAAGTTCTTAGAGAAAATATTACACTAAGTATTATAAGTAACACTATTAGTAACTAATAGTAACTAGGTTATAACCTTTCTCCTAATTATACTATACTTCTTTTTAATTAGCTTAGTATTTATATTACTTATCTTAAGTATATACTTAACCTTATTATATTATATACTTAAATAGCTTTTAGCTTATAAAAATACTTACTAATAGTTCTATAAGTTATAATACTTTTATTTTACTAACTTTATAATTTATTTATACTAAGGGTAATAATCTTATATAGTAAGGATAATATTTTATAAAGTTACTTAAGTTATACTATACTTTATACTATTTAATTTACTATTAACCTAGGCTTTATAAAGCTTTTTAGTAAGTAAATTATTTACTTATTAGTTTACCTTATACTAATATTATACTAAGAAGTAGTAAATTAACTAGGCTATAAAGCACTTTAAGACTAAGAAAAGAATATTTTAATAATAAAAGTATAAAGATATAAAAGAAATTCTTTAATAATAATTTATAATAATTAACTTCTTTATAAGAAAAAAGCCTTTATTTATAATTAAGAGGCTAGAATAATATAAAATCTCTTTACTCTTTTATATATTAATAAGAAAAGGCGCTATAAATAGTATAAAGTAAACTCTTTACCTAATCTATAGCTAACTTATACCTAGCCCTGTCTTAAGTGCGCCAGCTTTTAAACAACTACGCCCGTCTGGATCACACCCTCAGTACGCCGTACATAATCCGCACATATGCAGCCATGATCGGTAATGCTGTTTTACAGATGCCCATGCACATTTGTGTATTTCACCATCAAGCCCAGCCAGAGAGCAGATCAATCGCGGTGGAGGTGGAGGGGCGGTTGAACCCGCGCCTCTCTAGTTCTTCCCTACGGAGTACTAGTCAACGATTTGCAAAGCAAGCTTGCAATTGTGTGGCTTCGATAGAGATGACACGCATTCACGAAGGGAGGCGCGGTCGAGACTTTGAATGGCTCCGATGCCGAGCGGGATGGAATGATTGGGTACGTACTTTACTACTTGGGCGTTGTCGTTTGCCATTGGTATTTGGCAGTCGCTCGGAGGAAAGAGAGCTGCCTCGTTCCTTGTTCGTGAGTCGCGGGAAGAGTCGGCGGCAGGCGCCATCTGCCATCAACCACGGCGAAACGAAGTTGGCTGGGATCTCCATCGATGATCCACTTGTCGAGGTTGCCCGCTTCCAACTTCCAACTCCCAACCACAGACGAGAGAACACGAGGACAAGTCAAGACTCAAGACAGACACGACAGACACACACACGCTCACAAACACACACCAACCCGTGAGACCGTGAGATGCGCACGCCCCCCGCTCCGTTCACCCTTCTCCCTCGCCCTCTCGCCCCCTCCTCGCCCTCTCCTTCGCCCTCTCCTCGCCCTCTCCAGCGGAGGAGGCCTATTAACGGCGCCTCATTCCTGTCGTTCTCGTTCCTGTCTGATCCTGTCTGATCCTGTACGTAATACTACTGATTACTGTTGCAGAGCTCGCCGGCTCGCTGGTTCGCTGGCCGGGCTTGCTCCTTTCCCTTGACCTGTTTCTTTCCATCTTGTTCCCGTGAGCCGAGTCGGAGCAAGAAGATTACGACACAGAATCTGGTCTGCGCCGTCACCGATTTCGTGCTTTGATTTCTCATTCTCTTTCCCTCCGTACACTACCACTTCTTGAACATCAGACTATTTGTACCATTGTACTTTAGCACTCCGTATAGCCGCCACAAGCCAACGCGTTTTAATATTCACATGACAAACGGGCTGGTGTTCTAGAACATCCAACGACAACGACGACAACAGAGCCCTATACTTCAGGTCAGTGACTGATGGGCCGTGGAGAAGGCATTGGAACGCATAATAATCATCTTTTGCGACGAGCCGGGCCTGATACTGTATGCTTTAGATTCTGCCTCTTGAGTTACGTCGAGCTCACCTGCGACTTCCATTCTGCTCTTGCTGGCGATTTCCTAGACCAGCGCGTCAGAGGTGTGTACTACCAATGCCGATGCCAATGCCGATGCCAATGCCAATGCCAATGCCTTAATGCCGATGCCGATACCAACGTCCACACAAGCTGGTCGCCTTTTTTTTTTTTTTTTTTTTTTTTCGCATCGGCGCCCACGTCCAACAAAAACCTCCCACGCCCCGCGCATGCGACAACCACACACGCATTGCCAGTGTCGCCTTTTATCTGAATCACACAGCCCAACATGTTTTCCATTTTGAGTCTCGCTCACCGGCGGCTTTTTTGGCCTGCCCAATATTCCGACGCGCGCCCTCTCCATCAGTCAACCCTGCCGTGATGCCGGGAGCATGCCCACCGGCCGGCCGCATGCTCAGAGAGACGTTGTGGCGCCCGATTCCGGCAATGCATGTTCTTAGCGGACATCTAGACGCAAATAGTCCCGGGCTGCCCTTTGGGACGGGGACTGTACAACGAATGGCCTCTACAATGCGCTTCATGCGCCTCCGTGAGCTGTGAGCCGAGTGCGTTGCATATCGTTTCCTGACCGTTCAAGCGAACCGCCAGCTAGAACGGCTGTGCACGCAACGTCGTTTTACGTCGTTGCAGGCACTGTCAACCATGACTTGCGCAATCTGCCGGGCATTTTTTTTCTTTTTCTCTTCCTTTTTTTTTCTTTTGGCCTTCTGGATTCCTTCTGGCTGGCACCCTCACCGACATGGGTCCAAACTAGTTGTTACGGGGTCTGGGTGGGTTTGTCACTGGTGTCTTGCCAGAAGCTCTTCGCTCTTCTCCGTCTGGTCAGATCATGCCGCTTGTTGGAAATACGACTGACTGGAGCCGACGAGCCCCCCCCCTCTCCTCCCCACTCACCAGTACCCAGAGATATTCATTCATCTCTTCCCCAGCGAAACCGCGAGAGCTTTCCACGCACCACTTGCATTTCTGTCTGTGTCTGCCTGCCCTTCAAATCCAAGCATCTCACTTGACTCGACATTTCGCCCACCTGATCCAGCAGTCAGCTCATTGTCCTGTCAGACTGCCAAGTTCCAGTGTCTTGCGCAGCAGCTCGTCAGTAGTGACTTTTCCTCGACCGACTCGAGCACCTGCCCCGCGCTTCCCTGCTCTTCCCGTTGATCCTGATTCCTGACGCTGCTGCTGATCGACCGTCAAGTCTTTTGGCCATCCAAGAATCCACTCGTACGTCGTCATCAGGAGAAAAGAAGCCGTGTGATACTTTTTGCTTGACTTGCATGAATCGTCTTTCCTCGATTTCTCTGCTGACTCTTCCGCCCCAGACGAATCGAACCGTCATCTCCATCTCTTGTCGACGCGGTCGCACTTACGAGCTCTTTCAGCGAGACTCGCAGCCCCTCCCGCCGTCCCGAGGATTCACCCCACCACCATCACAAGAATCAGTCACAGACACTTCTGCAACCACTGCGCAATGGCTGAATTCGTGCGTGCCCAAATTTTTGGCACAACGTTTGAGATAACATCCAGGTAAGAGACGAGGATAGCGATTTATAGACTCTGAAGCGCCGTTGCTGATTATCTTTGTTCTGTCTAGATACTCGGACCTCCAACCAGTGGGCATGGGAGCGTTCGGTCTTGTCTGGTAGGTCGACATCCGCCCGGTATTGCAATTGTGCAACATCTTCTTCACTTGGCTGACACTGGTGCCATGGTTCGAAACAGCTCCGCCCGCGACCAGCTCACAAACCAGAATGTAGCCGTCAAGAAGATCATGAAGCCCTTCAGCACACCTGTTCTTGCAAAGCGAACGTATAGAGAACTGAAACTTTTGAAGCACCTCAAGCACGAAAATGTATGCAGCCGCCAACTCGGTGGGAAAACAATCGTGTCAAAGTAAAAAACATGCTTACGCCTTGGAAATAGGTCATATCCCTCAGCGATATCTTCATTTCACCTCTCGAAGACATGTACGCAGCCGATCGATGATAACACCACCTGTGACAACGGACAGACTAACTCGGGTTTCGCAGCTACTTCGTCACAGAACTCCTGGGCACGGACTTGCACAGGCTGCTGACCTCGAGGCCGTTGGAGAAGCAGTTTATTCAATACTTCCTGTACCAAATCATGGTATGACGATCCAAACACAGTACGCCCTGGGTATGACTTGACACATGACATAGCGAGGCCTCAAATACGTCCATTCCGCCGGTGTCGTTCACCGTGACTTGAAGCCGAGTAACATCCTCGTCAACGAAAACTGCGACTTGAAAATTTGCGACTTTGGCTTGGCAAGAATCCAAGACCCCCAGATGACGGGCTACGTCTCCACCAGATACTACCGTGCACCCGAAATCATGCTCACCTGGCAAAAATACGACGTCGAGGTAGACATTTGGAGTGCCGGTTGCATCTTTGCCGAAATGCTTGAGGGCAAGCCGCTTTTCCCGGGAAAGGATCACGTCAACCAGTTTTCCATCATCACTGAGCTGCTCGGTACCCCTCCAGATGATGTCATCAACACCATTGCTAGCGAGAACGTAAGTGATCGGCTCTGCGGCATCGTTTTGATATGGAAACAGTAAACGCAAAGATTATCGCCTTACTAACGTCACCAGACACTCCGGTTTGTCAAGTCACTACCCAAGCGCGAACGACAACCTCTGAGAAATAAGTTCAATCATGCGGATGATTTTGGTAAAAAAAAAAAACCCCCCTACCCGACACAGCTTTTGAAAGAGTGATTGGATTGCATAGGTCTGACTCTCAAAATGATAGCAATCGATTTGCTCGAAAGTATGCTCGTCTTCGACCCGAAGAAGCGCATCACGGCCACATCAGCCCTGGCGCACGAGTATCTCGCCCCTTATCACGACCCCAGCGACGAACCCGTCGCCGAGGAGAAGTTCGATTGGAGTTTCAATGACGCCGACCTGCCCGTGGACACGTGGAAGATCATGATGTAGGATTTACTTGATAATGCTGGAGTCTAGTGACCTCGGAACCGACAAGAAGCAATGTGCTGACCTTTCTTCCCTCTAGGTATTCTGAAATTCTTGACTATCACAATGTGGAAGCTGGGGTGGCGGCTATGGAAGGCCAAGATTTCAATGGACAATAGACCCAACGACGCGACGTGTGTAGGCTAGCAATGAGACGTAAACGATTTGGATAATCTCGATTGGGCGAAAGACAGCGACAGCATGTAAACTTGATTCGATCCAACATCCTTGGGGCACAGAATAAAACACAAGCATGCTACCACTTCCAGACAGACCACCCACTTGAGCTGAGAGTCAATTCAGCAACAAAAAAGAAGACGAAGACAAAGACGAAAAAAAAAAAAAAAAAACAGGGAGCTTAATCATCTCTTTTCCTGAATCCCTTTGTCGCTATTCATCCGGGATGGGATGCTGCCGCGATGGATGATGATGACTCATTTTATCAAGTTTTGGCGTTTTAGGGGATGGCGAAGCGGATTCAACTTTATGATGCACACATATTTTATGAGCGCCCCTTTTCCCTCTCTTTATGTACACGTAACCTCGTCTCATTCTACGTGGGGGGAAAATGTGCGAGCGAAGATAGCGAAGATAGTAGGCTGGGGCCAAACAAGACGTTTTAAAGAAGAAAAGGAGCAAAAAAAATATTATCTCATCACGAGATGTAATGTTCATGTACTTGTCTGTGGTTATGCATAGTATGGGTAGAGACTGTTTCACATTCATGCGTGGCTGGCTATATTAGCACTTGACAAAACTTTCCATTCCTAGGCTTTACTTGGGGACGGACCATCTAATGTGATCGCGTTGTGACATGGGTTTCGTGTCGAGGGAGGTTTAGCTTGAGGCGCAGGTTCCTATGTACTTACTTGACTGCGACTGAGCGGAAGGGGATTTCGAAATCGACGTACTGTATGTGCTGAACATTGCTATCCCCATGACCAAACCAAAACTACTTGGTATGCTGTGCAATGTCCAATCTACCGCGCTCGTGGAGCACGGTTTGCCGCCCATGTCCTTGAAAAAAGTTTGGCATCATCTATGTAAATCAGCGTCTGCATCATCTTCTTTCGTGCATCATGATGATATGCAAATGCACTTCCTATCTAGTTGTTCCAGACAACATCTAGTCCTCGTCTAGAATCTCCCGAAGGTCTTCCATTTCACCGCTATGGTAGATCATGTCGTAGAATTGACCCTTTGCGCGATAGAGTTCTTTGGGAGAACCGCATCTTGAGACGAATTAGTTTTTTCGTGCTACAGGGCGATGGGAGGCCACTTACTCCAGGACTCTTCCCGCGCTCATGACGACAACGCTGTCGTAGTCGAGAATGGTTCGCAAGCGGTGGGCGATGGTGACGAGAGTGCGATTGTCGTTGGTGGCTTCGAGGTCGTTGCGGAGCACTTGCTGAACACCACGATCGGTTTCGTAGTCCATACTGGCCGTGGCTTCATCCAAAAGCATGAGCTTGCTCTTGCGGATCAGGGCGCGACAGAGGGAGAGAACTTGTCGTTGGCCGTGGGAGAAGTTCTCGCCACGGGCGTCTACCTCGGTGGACAAGGTGATGGCTTGGGCGTGGCTGTGAATGGCAGCTTCGTCCGCGTCGTTCTCGTCGTCTTCCGTCACGTTGCCGGAAAAGGAGGCTATGCCCTTGCAGTGATTGAGGGCCTCCTCGAGCTGTTCACGGGGTACCCTGCCGGTCGGATCTAGGTTGAACTCGACGGCACCATTGAACAGCACGGGTTCCTGGGGTATGATGGTGAGGCTTTCGCGAAGACGATGACGAGGGAGTTTGGTGATGTCGACGCCGTCGAACAACACATCTCCAGATACGATGTCTGTGAAACGGAGGAGTGACAAAACCAGCTATGAATATCATATTAGCCCCCCCCCCCCCTTTTTTTTTTCTTCTTGTTTAACAACTTTGTTTGGTTGGTTTCGTGGTGATGGGGGACTGACTGTGCTCTTGCCAGATCCTGTGCGGCCAACCACTGCGACTCGCTCTCCAGCCTTGAATTTAAGATTGATGTCACTGAGGATGTCTGGACCATCCAGATCATAGCGAATGGTCACGTTGCGGAACTCGATTTCACCCGAGCGAGGCCAGTCCTTGGGAATGACTTGTGATTCGTCGTCGACGTACTCGCTTTCGCTCTCGTTGGGATACGGCTCATCGTCTTTCTCTTCAGGTTCTAATTTGACATATTCCTTGACACGATGAAACTATTCGTCGTCATTCATGTCAGAATCCTCACTGAACGGGATTATGTGGAAGATTTGGGAGCTTACACTTTGCAACTCGACCTCTAGATCGTTCATGGAGCGGACCATGTAGAGTACAGTCTGACTAAGGTTGTTGGCATTAGTAAGGGAGAACCTAACTAAGCTAGCTCTAACTAAACTAGCTTTTAAGATAGTAATAATACTAGTAAGGAGTAAAACAAGAGACATAATAAAGTTAATTTAAATGCTAACCTAGTGATTATAATTATAATTAGCTTCGGAGGCGGTAAACTAGATACGTAGTTTATTAGCAAGTTTAAATCTAAACTCCTTAGCCTTACCTTTTCTTACCTAAATAACTAAAAGACTAGCAAGGGTGTTAGCAAACTAGGAAAAAATAGGAGACTATGCTAATAAAGTAAGACGCTTAATAATAATAGTAGTATAAGTATATATTTCTCTAATTATAGCGCTAATAAAGCATGTAATTAAACCTAGGATATAAAGATAGGTATTATAGAGCTTACGGCCCCTAGTTAGAAAAAGATAACTATAAAAATATTTACTATTTAATAAAGCATGCTACTAAGCATGCCGTTAATAGAAGATATGTCACTAGAGAAGCGATTCGTGATTTAGCCTATTAGTATAGTCTTAAACTAAGAGAGAGGGATGCTTATAATAACGTGGATGAAGTTATTGTGTAGTTGTCTTGCTGCGCGCCAACCACCCCATTTAAACATGACGACGACGAAGCCGTGCGAGATCAACTCGAGCAAAATGAATGTGGCGAAAATGGCCAAGAAGTACACAACATCAACAGGGGCGTCCTTGCTGTATGCTTCAACCCAGATGGACAGCCAGAAGTTGGTACCGAAATAGAAAATGTTGGCTAAGAATAGACCAAGTAGGCAGGAGATGGCGAACAAGGGATGGCCAAAGTATCCCATGTAGTGCACCATGGTCCATCGGCTGACCGCGCCAGACGCCTTCATCTCCTGATCGACGATGCTCTTGAGAGGGATATCCTGGACGACCTTGTTGGGGTCGTTCAACGCATCACCGCTGGGCCGCAGTTCGGGTTCTGGAGGAGTATCGACTTCCGTGGCACTGCCATCGTCAGAGTCTCCGCCCAGAGCCTCCGCGATCTTGATGGGCCGGCGAACAACCCCAATGTTGGGTTCAGCACTCTTGACTTGCCCCCTTTCCAGGATAATAGAGAGGTCGGCCTGGGAAGAGATCCAAGGCACCTGCGTAACGAGAACGACGGTTCGGCCCTTGAGCAGGCCACCACAAAAGCAATATTTCCACACGCCAGCAGATGTTTTAGCATCCAAGGCCGAGAAAATGTCGTCGAGAAGCAACAGAGGCGCCTTGGAGTATAGAGCTCTGGCTAAAGCCACTCTTGCCTTTTGGCCACCAGATAGCGAGGTTCCATTCTCTCCCACAGAGGTCTGATCGCCTTCCGGCAACTCGCGCAAGTCTTCGGGTAAACAGCAAGCCGCAAGAATTCGGTCATAGCGTGTCTGCTCCATCGTGCTCCCAAACAAGATGTTGTCCTGAATGGTTTGGTTTTGCAGCCAAGATGTCTGCGAAGCGTAAGCAATATCGGCAGGAACTTCGACATGGCCGGCCTCGAGATAGGTCTCCCCCAGGATGGCGAGCAACAAGGTAGACTTTCCGCTTCCACTCTGGCCAGTGACAACATTGAGCCCGCCTTGCACGAAGTCAAGAGATATGTTTTCAAGCGCAAAAGTGGCCTTCTTGTTGCGGCGAAAGCGCCCCTTCTCGATGCGGAGGGGTCCCTCGGGGTACTTGACCAGCGGCACGGTACTTGCAAAGTATTTATCAAGTCTGCCAAAGGCAACCAAGGCGGCGGCGAATGATCGAGCAAATGCGCTGGCCATCATGATGTTTCGGCGGATATTTTTCACCAGATACACAGTTGTAAAGGCGGTAGACGCAGTCAAGCGGCGTTCATCAACGATGACGTGCAACGCGAACATGACGAGCAAGGCAAGATATGGAAAGACCTGCGTGACCTGATTGATGAAGACCTGTAGAACGGAAATGTTCCACAAGCCCTTCTGCTCGAGGGCACGAGATTGGATGATTTTTTCCGTGATGGGCTTCTCCCAAGCAAAATATTTGATGGCCTTGATGGAAGCAAGATATTCGGTGACGAGGGATATTCTCGAGTCTTGAGCCTTTCGCACCCTCTTCTGGGCATTGTATATCAGTTTGCCGAGAAAGACGGAGATGGGTGTTGCAAGAACCAGGATCGAAACTCCCACGACGGAGGCCCATCCAAGCATCCGATACAAGCCGACGAAAGAGACCATGGTTCCAGCAGGAACTCCGACAAGGGCAATCATCATGTCTCGAGAACGGAAAATGGCATCTAAATCAGCGGCCATGAGATTGGCTAGTCGACCAGCCGATGTGGATTTTGTGTTTGGTTCCTCGCCGTCCTTGGCCTTTTCGTCATTGAACTTTTCTGAGAAGGGGTCATGCTCAAGTTCCATGGATCCCAGCGCCTTATGGTAAAGTTCCTGCGTCATGGCCGACTTGACGCGGATGATCAATCGAGTGGATGTGAATACATAGGCCTGAAACAAAATGGACCGGAGAAGGGGACCGAAGAAGGTGAGCAGCAACCAAACCCAGGGTTTGTACACGGCAGACTCTGGGTCATCGAGGAAAGCGAGTAGTTTGAACATGCCAAAGGGAGCAACGTTTTCGACAATGTAGGAGAGGCCAATCCACAGAGCCATCAAAGATAGCTCGGCACGTTGGAAACGCACACTAGTCCTGAAGGTTGATTTGTATACGTCTCTAGCCTTCTGGATCCGGCGCAGAAGATAAAGAGGCTCATCGTACCAGGCCAGCTTGGGAATACCAGACATGTCCAGCTTCCCCAGCGTCCCTTTCCATATTATAGGCGTCAGCCATTGATACGTGCAGTAATAATCGAGCCAACTACATGCCTCTTCTGGGGCAGGCTCGTCCGGGACTTGGAAACCGGGTATCTCCTCGGTGAGCCGAGGCTGAATCCACTCGCGAGGGGTGCACATGGCCACGGCGAGACCAAATGCCATGGCTACGCTGGCTCCAAGGACACTAGAATCTATTCTACAGGGAAAGTCGATCTCGATGCACGGCAGAAGCTGGGCTGTGCATAGTATGATGAGCTCAGCAACGAGAACGAAATTGACGTGATGGAGAGCCGCATGGCGCCATGGAATATCTCTAACGAGACGAGCCAAGCCAAGGAGAAAGACGTAGGCGAGTAGGACAAGATTGAGAAGGTGAATGTGTCCCTGAAAGCATGCGGCAGCAAGGAAAGACAAGGCCGTTGCCCGGCTGATTTGTGACAGCAATTCATACCCCCATCGAATCCCAGACGCCTTGGACTTGATTGAGGGCTTCGACGGTGGACCGGGTGAAATCCATCGTCGAACAAGGTGAACGGCGACCAACAGAGCCGAGATGGTGAGGACGATGGCTTGAGGGATACCTGATCGAGCGGCACTGGTAGCCTTGACAACCCACGGGATCTGCAACACGGTCGATGCAATGCTGAGACTTGATTAGCAAATGACATGGCGCTTGCAGCGGTGCGCAACTGCAGGAGAGGAGAGGCCTCGCATCAGTTGAGCCTGAATTGTGCGCATTGTCTTTGCTGCGGAAAAGGGTGAAGCTTCCCGAAGGTTGGTTGGGACGAGGAAAGAACAGGGCGTACTCCGTACCGGCCGACAAAAAGTTGATGTACAGCATCGGCGCTCACACGACTTTGCATGGGTGAAAACTCATAGTCACGGAACTTGTGGATCACCACGTTCATGACCGCAAAAGTGAAGCCGGGGCCGAACGTGACGATAGAAGGAAAGGAGGAAATGGTGAAATGGGGAAACGAGGGACGGAGAAGGTACGGCCGACGGGAAGAAAAGGTGAGGAAAGAGAAGTGAGGTGAGCACCTTCCCGCCAAGACCAGACGGGAGCCCCAGCCAGCCCCAGCCAGCCTGGGTCCTGTCATCCCACAACATCCCACAACATCCCATTCATTGTACACGTACTCGGGGAGCGGACCTGCGCGTTAGACGACAAGATGAGGACGACTTGACTTGCCAAAACTACCGCAGCAAGGGAAATTAGATGAACTATGTGGCAGTGCGTGAAGTCGCAGTCATCATCGACAACGTCGGACGACTCGAAACAAAAGACACCGAGTCAACACGGGCTGCCCGTCGTTCCTTCATACACTCTTCACAACAAGATGACCGACCACCCATCGCCCGCCCGAAACTCCTACCCATCAAGCGCTCCGACATGATGCGCGATGCAAACCGCCGTCGCATAGTCACCATCATGACTGATGGATATCAAAGCGCTCGCATCCTCGGCCACCCCATCCCCGGCCCTGATCCTCGCCACAGGCGGACCAGTCCCCAATCGCTCCTCCTTCCCGGCCCTCCTTTCGATCACGACATCGTGGAAAGTCAGTCTCCTCTGAGAATGAGCCTTGATAGCGGCTTCCTTGGCTGCGAACCTGTGCCCCACTCACTCAGCATCAGTATGAGTCTCCAAGAGGCCCAAAATCAGGCGCCCGATTGACAATTGAAAAAAAAACAAAAAAACAAAAGATTAAAAATTTAAAAAATAAAGAAAAATAAAGAAAAATAAAGAAAAATAAAGAAAAATAAAACGGCATATACAGATGGCATCATACCGCCCTGCTACGAAAGCAGCCGTTTTCCATAATTCCGTGTCTTGGACGCCCCCAGTTTGCTCACTGCTTGCCAGGCCGCCCGTAATCCAGCGCAGGCGTGAGTCGTGCTGCGTTACTTCTTGAGGGGCCAAGATGCGATTGATGAAACGGAGGCGGCGTGGACTATTGAGAATCCCATAGATGCGTGAAATTCGGCAAATGTCGGTGCCGACATTCAGTGGGAATGGAAACGGGCGTAAAGGGAGTGAATTCATCTGGTTGAATTTTGGGTTTTACACCCCGCGGGGAGATTTGGCGTTGGTGAAATCCAAGAGGCCAATTGGTTCGGAGCTTATCGATAACTCAGTGTGAGGCCCCACTCACAACACCTGTGCGCTAGCGCACCACCAGATAGGCACACCGCGCCCTAGGGCTAGGTCTATGTAACACTAGCGAGCCACTAGCTATAAGCTAGTAACTTATATATATAATATACTTAGACCTAGTAAGCTTTAGTTAATATATAAGCACCCCTATATCTCTTACTTAGCTATCCCTTTATTTTTATAATTTTAAAGCTTCTTTTATTAATTACCTAAGAGTAATATAAAAGAGAGAATAACCTAATTTACTAGAATAATACTATATATTACTTAGGACTAGCTAAATAATAGTAATACTATAGCTAGGGATATACTATATTTTATAATCTTATTTAAGGCTATACCTTTTATTATAAAGGTAAAAAAGTAGTAGTTAAAAGGTAAATTACTTAGCTTAAGTAACTTAAGAAACTATAGAAGTAAGAATAAAAGCTTACTAACTTAATATAATTTTATAAAGAAAAAAACTAGTAAAAAAGGCTAAAAGGCTAGTTTATTCTTAAGCCTTAGTAGCTAAGAAGTTAAGGTTTAAAATATTATAAAACTCTAATACCTTATAAACTTATAGAAGTATAAGATATAGCTTAATAACCTTAACTATATTTTTAAGGGGGTAAAGAAAAAGTATTACTAAGATAACTAAAAGATTCTCTTTATACTTAACTATATATATATAAACTATTAGGCTAGGTAAGACTAATATATTAAGGAATAACTAGCTAATAGCTAGGATTACCCTAAGGATAACTAGGATAAGTTCTAGGACTAAACCCTTATATTACTTAAGAACTTTATAAGCTATAATATATAAATAGCTATATAGCTAGAAAATATAAAGTAAAAGGAGGGCTAGAGTCTTATTAAGTTTAGTATTTACTTAGATTTACTAGAGAAACACCTAGAATAAGCCTTAGAAAAGACTTATACTTTATATTTTTTATAAAGTTACTTCCTAACTTATAAGACTATATTAAGTTATATATAGATATTACTAGGTTAATATAAGAAAAGGTTATATAACTTACTTAATAGTTTTAGGAGGTAATATTAAAGAATAAGTAAAAGCTAAGTAATTCTAAAGAGAAAGGCCTATATAAAGCCCCTTAATATTAAAGATATAACTCTTTATAAGGCTATTAGCTAAATAAGGTTATATAATAAATCTTTCTAAGAGCTTATTATTAAGCTTAATAAACACTTCTTACCCCTCCCGGGCACGAGGTAAAACTGCTTAAATTATTATAGATCTCTATTTTTCAACACCTTTTCTAAATATCTAGCCTTCTTCTCTAGTGTTTTATTTCTTTTCTTCTTCTTACTTTTCCTAAATTCCTTAATGTTTTCTTTTATTTTTTGAATTTCCTTTTTATCTAGAATTTCCTTGGATTTTTAGATAGCTATTAGGTTCTGTAGCCTAGTAGTTATAGCCCCTAGCTTGTGGTTACCCTTAGCTATACTATTATCTAATTAGTTAGTTATTAATTAGTTAATTAGTAACCCTTAACCCCTACCTATTAATTATATAGTATGTTTATTAGTTTATGTGTCTCTTATAGAAAGTATTAATTACGCTTACAAATTTTAAGTAAAGCGAATTAGAGTGTAGTTAAGTGAGAATAAGTTATGTTTTTTTTTTAGTTTACCTTAGAGCTTTAAAGGATAAGTTATAAGATAGAAGAGATATAAAGAGATAGAATAAACATAGTCATAAAGGCAAGGGAAATTATATTAATTTATACTATAAGTAAAACTTAAATGGATTTAAGTTTAACTATAGTTATGAATTATAACTATATCTTACGTAATTATAGCTATAAAGTTTATTATAAACTTTATATTAACCTTTAGCCCCTAAATTTATAGCTTAAAGCTTATTCCTTTATTTATGTTTTACCTAACACTATAGTAATTATTAAATTTAGTTATTAATTATTACACTAGCTAGGTATTACTAGTAATTCTTTTTGTTCCTTGAAAATTAAATGCATTAGCCATAGCTAATGATCCTAAAAAAAATTAAAAATCAATAAACACTTCTTAAATTTTAGCTATATAGTTTTATAACTAGATATATAGACATCTTTTAATTCAAAGTCCTATTTAGGAGTTATTATAAGTTAGATAACTTTAGATTTTAAATTAGAATATAAGCTTCTTAGTATATATTTATATTATTATTAACTACCCTTTATTGATTTTTAATTTTTTTGGGATCATTGGCTGTGGCTAATGCATCTAATTTTCAAGGAACAAAAAAATTACTAGCAATACCTAGCTAGTGTGACAATTAACAACAAATTTAATGATCACCGCATTAACTACCCTTTATAATACTAATATTATTACCTAAGATTTAAAAACTTAAAAAGCATATATACTAGATTATATATTAATAATATACTTACCTAGCTTATAGCTTTATATAATATATAATTACTATCTATTATAAGGTAAGTTATATTTATCTCTTTTATATATACTAATTAGTACTTACTTATTAACTTTTTCTAGTCTTACTAGAGATAATGGTTCTAATAATAATACCTTTATAAGTGCTTTTTAAGTACTAATTATAATAGTATTAGTATTAAAGAACCTAAAGATATCTAACATATAGCACATGTTTTAAATATTATTACTGTTATAAACTAGCCTTATAGCTACTGCGTATAAGCGTTTAGAATAAGAATATTATTCTTATAGAAGAAGAAAGGAATTACACTAGTAGTTATATAGCATCTAGATATATAGTCCCTTATGCATAGTTTATGTATAGTCTATGTAAAGCCCTAACCTAATTATATAAAGTATATATACTTTCTAAAGCTAGACTTAACCTAAGCTTATAGCTTAAGTTTATAATATACCCCTTTACTTACCCCCTCTTTTTTTCTCTTACTAAAAAGTAAGTATATATTAAATATAAACCCTTATTATATAGCTCTCCTTAAAAAATATATAAGTAGCCTAGTAAGGCTAGTAAGTTACCTAGTAAGGTTATATCTTTACTATATAAGTCTAAAAAGTTTTTAGTATAAGATTACTTTACCTTACTTTAGCTTTACTCTTAAAAATACTAGCTACTTATTTTATAGCCTCTTACTACTAGCTATCTTCTTATCTTATCTAGCCTCTTATTTTTACCTTAATCTTATATTTTATTTATTATTTCCTAAATTTAAACTTTACTTTAAATAACCCTTTTATTAGGAACTATCTAACTCTTTATTATATAATATATTACTTTTACTTACTCCTAGCTATTATTTATAAATATAAAAAATTTATACCTTAATTAAAGCTTAACTAATTTATTCTAAAATATAAATATTTTATTCCCTTTTTTAAATTTATACTTTTCTTTTTTATATTATTATAAATTTTTTTCTTATACCTTTTCTATCTTTATTTATTAATTTTTTTATAACTATAAAGCTCTTTTCCTATATCTAGTTTACTTCTTATTATAAGTAATATTATTACTCTTACTAACTAACTTATTTCTAGAATATCCCCTCCCTTTTCTTTACTCTCTTTTACCTTACTTAAGAATACTTACCTTAGTAAGTATATTTTAAAAAAACTTTAATAATAAGGCCCTTTTTAATAGTAAGAAGTATAATTTCCTATATAGTCCTTATATAAATAATCTCTAGAATAAAAATAAATATAACTATACCTTAGGGCTAAACTAAGCCTATACCTTATATTATACTAGTTATTATATATATATTTAGGAGAAGCACTTATATAGCACTAACCTAAAACTTTATTATATTTTTAAATATCTTAAGACTTTTTAGCTATAAGTAAAGCTATTAAGACTTTAGCTATACTATAGTTTACTAATAGTAAGAGGTAATATACTACTCTTATAAAAATTTTTATTTACTATTATAAATATTTTAATAGTATACTTACTATAGCCTAAATTAATCTAGCTAAGGCCTAGCCCTTAGCTTCTTCCCTTATAGGTATAGCTTATACCTAAGGTACTTCTAAGGTATAGTAACTTATACTTACCTAGATAATACCTACCTACTAAGATTATAATAACCTAGTTACTAAATTCTTCTATAGTATATAAACTATAAATAATAACTTAGCTTAGTTTATCTTTACCTAGGAGGTAAGTAATACCTAAGTTTAATAAATAGCTAAAACTATTATAAAGCTAGCTTATACTATTACTAAGACTTGCTAATAATATAATAATACTAATAACACCCCCCTCTTTTTCCTAATTACTTTATACTATAGTAAAATCTTAGCACTAGAGTATATATACACTAGATATAAGCTAGATACCTTAATTTTTTATAGCTAAATTAAAATATACTCTTTTAGGGCTATTATTTATTTATATATCTTCTTATTATAATTTAAATTAGTTAAGTGCCTTTATATATATTATACTTTTTAATAGTTCTTATATTAGCTATATATAGCCTTTTTATTTAACTAAGATATTCTAATTTAAACCCTTATCTAGCGTGTTTTTAGCTATAAGGATTTCCTTTACCTAATACTTTATAAGATTATTATTAGTATTTATTATAATAAGTTCTAGTAGTAGACATTTATTAGCTAGTCTTTAGCTTAGTAATAGGTTATTTACTACATACTAAACTAGGTTAATATAAAAGATAGAATATAGTCCCTTTAGGATATCTAATTTAACTATTAAAGGTATAGGAACCTTAAGCACCTTATATTTAGCTATAACCTAATCTAACTTCTTATAGGGATAGTTTATCTTAATATTATAAAGACTAAGCTATATATAGTCCTTAACCTAGAATTATTCTACTAGCCTATAACTACTATTTATATTCTCTTACTATTATTACTAAATAAAGGCTATTATAGCTTATGTTAAATCTATACTATCCTTTAAATATTATAAAAAGGCTTAAGCCCTTCCCTTTACTAATATAGTAAACTACCCTATAAGGGATAGATTCTAAATTATAGCTATATTAAACCTATAAAGTGCTATATTTATGCTTATCCTTATTACTAATAAATCCTTATTATTTAACACTAATTAGTAAGCTAGTAAGTAATCTAGCTGTTTAAACTAGGAGAAAGATAGTATTATATATAGTATAGCCTATACTTCCTAGTTAGCCCTTTCTATACTACTATTTATCTAAGGGTAATATATAGTAAAAAGTAACTATTATATACTAACTTTATTATAAAGCTTAGTCTAGAAATTACTAAGCTAATCTAACCTATAGTCTATAATAATTTATATAAGAAACCTATAAAACCACTACTAGTAATATTTAAATTATTTTACATAAGCCCTAGCTTTTATTAATATTATTATTTTTAACTAAACATACTTTAATAAATAATTAGTAATAACTATAAGAAACTATAGCTAATCCTATGTTTTTACTAGTAAGTTTATTATAAAGTTAATAGATATTTATAACTAGTACCTATTAGGTAATAGAATTAGCTTTAATAAGCCTTATTATAATTACTAGCTTTTTTA
This sequence comes from Epichloe typhina subsp. poae, assembly GCA_030389615.1. NCBI lineage: Eukaryota > Fungi > Ascomycota > Sordariomycetes > Hypocreales > Clavicipitaceae > Epichloe > Epichloe typhina. The sequence goes on along the minus strand of CP098316.1, from coordinate 1,829,489 downwards.
CCCTTTATAATAGTAGTAGTTCTATATAAATTAGGCTATATCCTATAACATACTATCCTAATAGAAGTCCCTTTAAAGCGCCTTAAAGGTTATATTCTAGCCTAGGTAGCCTAATAAGAGTAAGTTATAAACACACTATATTAATATTATAATTAGTAGCTTCTACTTAGGGACTTATATTTATCCTTAGAATTATAGCATCCCTTTTATACTAATCTAATAGTCTATAATTTATTCTCTAGTATTAGTAATATCTAGGAACTTCCTAGCCTTTACTACTACTATATTAACCTATAACTTATAAGCTTTATTCTAAGCTAAAGACTAATTCTATAAAGACTAAAGGTACTTATTTATAAATATAGACTTACTAGTAGGTAAAGTCCTTATTATAGTTAGGTTATTATTAGGGATACCCTTATTTATTACTATAATAGGCTTAAGGTATATATATAGCTATTCTCTCTTAAAGGAGAATTTTATAGGGCTTATTACTAACTAAATAATTAGTACCTTTACCCTTTCTATTTCTAGCCTATTAGGATAGTGCTAGAGTCTTTACTTACTATGCCTAATATTCTAATATCTCCCTTAGCGCTATAAAGTACTTAAGGTTCTTATAGTTTATTAGTATTATAAATAGTTTACTTATGCTTTATAGCTTTACTAACTATACCTTAAGATAGGAGATAATTACTAGTAACTCCTTATTATAAATTATATAATTCTACTAAGTAGCTTATAATTAAGCTAAATAGTAAGCTACTAGATATAAAATACTATTATTACTAAACTAAGAGAGATACCCCCTTAAAGCTATTTCTAAGTAATTTACCTTTACTAAAGTATTTCTTTTAAAATCCTACTAAGCTAGGATTAGGTATAATATAAAAGCTAACTTTAATGCCTTAAAAGCCTTATTATACTTCTTTAACTAGTAAAATAAGGCTTCTTTCTTTATTAAGTTAATAAGAGAGCTTACTATATCTAAGAAATTTAGTATAAAATTATAATAAAAGTTAGTAAAACTAAGAAAGCTATAAATACCCTAGACCTTAGTTAGTGCCTCCTAATCCTAAATTACTATAATCTTCTCCTTATCTAAATAAATAGCCTTCCTTACCTAAATAATAAACCTAAGGTACTTAATCTCTTTAGTTATAAAAATATACTTTTTAATATCTAAGTTTAGACTAGCTTATTATAGTCTAGATAGTATACTATAGACTTTTTATATATAATCCTTTTATAATTTACCTAAGTATATAAGCATATTATTAAGATATATAGTAATATAATTACTAAGAATACTACTTAATACACTATTAATATACCTCTAGAAAGTTACTAGTGTGCTTACTAACCTAAAGGGGTATACTAGCTATTTAAATAAGCTAAACCTTATCTAAAATATAGTCTAGTGTTCCTTACCTTTAGTAATATATATATAATAAAATACTAATTATATATCTAGCTTTATAAACTACTTTACCTTAGCTAAAGAGTATAATATTTCCTTTACTAGTAGTAGTAAGTAATAGTTCTATTTTATAATCTTATTAAGTATATAATAATTTATATAAAACCTCTAACCCTTACTAGGCTTCTTTACTAGTAATACTAGGGCTATTACTAATAAGAAGCTTGCTTAAATCTAACCCTTATTTATTAAGTTTATTACTTATTTCTAGATTTCTAGTAAATACTCCTAAGGTACATTATATAAAGGCGCCTATAGTAAGTTAGGCTTATTTCTATTTATATTATATTTTAGGTAAATATAATAATCTAATTTCCCTTAGTATAGTAGTAAGGCACTTACCTTACTTTCTAGAAATAAGTTTTTAAAGTCTTATAATACCTTTAGTAAGAAAGCTAGAAGCTCCTTCTCTATAAGCTTTAAGGTTATATTAATCTATAAGATAGATATAATTTCCTATAAGCTTATAGCATAAAGCTAGATATTCTCCTTTTATCTCCTTACTTATTATACTATTCTTATAAATATTAAACCTAGAATAAATACTATAAGTTAGTTAACCTTTCTATTAGCTATAGCCTATATAAGTAGCCTATTAGCTAATCTTATATACACTTACTATCTTACTATATCTAGGCTAATTTTGTTTTATTTTATTTATAGTGTACCTAGGATTAGTTATTTTATTAGTCCTAAGATTATATATACTATAATTAGCATTTCCTATCTATCTAAATCTAACTAAAAATAAATAATATATAAAATATATAATTATTTCTCCTAACTCTTTTTCCCCTTTACTTTATACTAATAGCTATATAAACTAACCTTTTAGTTAGAAAAGGGAGGTATTTTAACCTAAGCTTTTAGATAAGGTATTTACTTATAGTAATATAGTAGTTATAACCTATATTAACTTAAGTATTTATAAAGGTAGTCTTATTAATTAAAGTAAAAACTAAGAAAGGAGTTAAGTTTATATTACTTTAAATCTCTTTATAGTTCTTATTAGTAATAGCTATATATTATAAAGCCCCTCTATACTTCCTTCCTTTATCCCTAGTTAAATAACTTAATAATAAGGTTACTTTTTTCTAACTAACTTATAGACTTATTATCTAAGCTAATAATAAGTGCCTCCTTTATATTATAAGTATTTATAAAGAACTTCTTTTATAAGTAAATAATAAAATATAATAAGTATACTATAGTAAAATGCTTAGATAAGCTATATTATAAATACTAGCCCTTATTATAGTATATATTAAGTATATCCTAAGTAACTTACTTAGTATACTTATTACCCCTCTTATTACCTAACTTTTAGTGTCCTATAGACTTTCTAAAACCTTACTAAGTCCTTATTATACTTATAAAGTAAATATTTATTATTAGCGTGTCCTTATCCTATATCTTAGCCTTAATTAGGTTAGGCACTAAATTACTTTATTTTTATATATAGTATTTTTCCTCTAGTTAGTAAAATTTAATATCTAGTATAATACTTTAATAGTAAGCTATTACTACTATATAATTAGCCTAGGGTATATCTTATCTAATACTATAGTCTTTTATTTACTTATTAAGCGCTATATATAACTTAAATAACTTTACTAAGTTTACTTACCTAAGCCCCCTAGCTAAGGCTAACTTCTATTTAAAGTAAATATAAAAGTTATTAAACCTCTTATTTTATTATTATATTAACTAGTTAAGTTCTATAATAGCTATTTCCTAGTAGTAAGGGTTATTAAATATCTCCCTAGATAGTTAAGAAGTCTAAATAAATAAAAGTCCTTTAGGTAATCTTTCTTAAAGAAAGGTATAACTTATACCTAGACCTTAGGTAATAGGTTTTAGTAAATAAAGTATTACTAATTCTAATTACTACTAATAAACTCCTTATTTACTAGTAGCTTATAAGTTATAAGGCCTTTCTAAGTTATAAATAAGACCTTATTACTATTAAAGAGAAGGCTTATAGGTAAGGGTTTCTACTTAATCTAAATTAATATAAGTGCTATATTTTACGTATTAGCTAAGTACTAGATTTATTTTGCTTACTATTTTACCTATTATTATAGGAGTGCTAACTTATTAGTATTTATTATATCTAGTAGTAATAGCATATTTACTAGCTAGGTTATTTCTATAGTAAAGAATAATATATATTATAAACTAGCCTTATAGCTACTATATATAAGTATTTAGAATAAGAATATTATTCTTATAAAAGAAGAAAGGAATTATACTAGTAGTTATATAGTATTCGGATATATAGTCCCTTATACATAGTCTATGTATAGTCTGTGTAAAGCCTTAACCTAACTGCATAAAGTACGTATACTTTCCGGAGCCGGACTTGACCTAAGCTTATAGCTCGAGTCCATAATAATTACTAAGGATATAATTACAAGCTTTATGAAAGCTATAATAAGTGTAGAAGATATTAAAAAATATAAGAATAGTAAAATTTTATTTTATTTAATAAAACAATTTTCACATTAAACTAAAAGCAAAAGAGATTAATTTATAGGCCTTATCTAAGGTAAGTTATTTTATTTTATTTATTTTAAGTCTATTTCTAATTAAAATTATAGGTATTATAGGAAAAGTTAAAAAGCTAGCTATTCTAATTAAGAATAATACAAATCTATACAAAGATTAGCTTCTTGCTTTAAAAGAGGCTAAGTTAAAAGGAAAACTAGCAACAAATTGCAATATAACAAAAATACCACTAGGTAAGTTACTAATAGTAATAACTATATAGTATTAGGTATTAATTATTAACTAACTATTTTCTATAGCCAACGATACTAGGTGGAATTCAACCTATTTAATGATTAATACTACGCTTTTATTAAAAGAAGCTATATTAATTTTTAACGAAAAAACTAATATATCTACTTTTAAAGATGCCTGCCTAACAAATCAAGAATAGGTAGATTTAGGCACTTTAAGCGAGATTCTAGAGGTTTTTTATTATCTAACTATAGTATTACAAGGTTAAAAATATAATACCTTAAGCCTTGTGCCTTCATTTATAGTTAAGATATATACATATCTTACTACTTTATTAAAGGATTAAAAAGCTTATTTAAAAGTAAGTTATTATATCTTTATTAAATCTTTATTTTACTATATTAAACACTAATTATAATAGGATTATTTAAGATATAACCCACTTGTAAATATCTTTGTTAATGCAATAAATATAGGCTTAAAAAGTTAAATGCTTATTTTCCTAGAGATATAAATAAAAACTTTAACTTTTATAAGCCTTATTTATTAGCATTTTTACTTAATCCTTGATTAAATCTATTAGCATTACGAAATTAGTTAAACCTAACTAAAGCTATAATCAAGAAGCTTTTAACTATATTAAAAGTTAAATATAAGGAGTATGTATAACCCTAGGCCTTAACTATAACCTTAATATTAAATTAATCTCTTTATAACTTATACTAATATTAAAAAATAAATATAAAAGATTATATAAGGCTTAAAATGAATCTTATAATAATTCTAGCTTTAATAATGAAAATAATAAAGCTTTTACTTTAATTATTAATTTATCTAGGATTAAAAGACATCCTAGCCTGTTTAGTAATCCTAGGCCTAAGAAACCTACTTTAGCCCTTTACTAAGGTTTATTTCTAAAGGAAAGAAATAAATCTATTAAAAAGGCTAGAAAGAATAAGATTTCTAGTTATATTAAGCTAGAACAATTACATAATAAGGTATATTATTAATATTATTTACTAATAGTTATTTAATATATATATACTAACTACTTTATAGGATAATATATTTTAATAGTAGGCTAAAAATCAAGAAGCCTTTCCTATTTTATCTATTTTAGCTCGAAAATACCTTACAATCCCTGCTATATCTAGAACTATTAAAGGGCAATTTAATTAAGGTGGGAATGTTCTTATAAAAAGAAGAACATTACTATTATATTTAACCTTATAGGAATTATTATTATTAAAGAGTTAGGAAAAAGAAAGAAATAAACCTTTAATTAAGGAATATCCTTCCTTTTTTAAATATAATGTATTAGATTCTAAAGAATCTAATAATTTGGAAGATTCTAATACCTCTAGGTTTAAATCTTAGGCAAAAGGAAAGGAAAAAGCTAAGACTACTACTATAAGTAGTAACTCTAGTAATAGTAATAGTCTTAAGGATTCTAACTAAATAAGTAGTTATTAAGTTATTACTATTTTTCTTATTACTACTACTCTTATTACTCTTACTATTATTACTATTATTACTATTATTACTATTACTTTAAAAAACATAAAAAAGAAAAGTATTTTATTTTATTAATAATTTTAAAACCCTTAAAATACTTAGTAATTAAAAAGTATAGCTTTTTCTATAGTAATTTCTTTATACTTACTTATATATATATATAAGTTATTTATTTACTATTTAATTTTTATTAAACTTTAACACTAATTATATTTTAAGTTATATAAGTAATATAAGTACTATATATAAAAGTTATTATAAGCTATTATAAGCTAAGATAAATATTTTTACTAACACTACATTTATAGTGTATGTAGTTAGTGTAGTTAGTAAAAAAATTTGTAATGTAATATAATATAGTTTTTTTAGCTTGTAGTTAGTGTAGTTTGTAGTGTAATGTAGTTTGTAGTGTAGTAACTACACTACACTACAAAAACTACACTACACTACACATTGTAGTGCAATACTCTAGTATTTAGTAGCCTTTTAGTTAAGGAAGTTTATAAATACTAAATATAACTATAGTATAGCTAACTAAGAGTTACTTACTATAGTAAAGTTATTTAAACACTAGTAATACTATATTAAAGGCATAAAAATACCTATAGAGGTCTTATTAAACTACTATAACTTATAAACCTTTATAAGGTAATAAAAGCTAAATAGAAAATAAGTATAATAGTATATATTCCTTTACTTATTTTATTTTATAATTAAGTATAAACTAGGGAAAAGTAACCTTATAAATATACTATTAAGAAAGTCTAATTATAAGGGTAAACCTATATTAAATAAAGTACTTTTACTAAAGCTTTAAAGGAAAATAATAGCTACTTATATAGTAAAAGAAAAAGTACTAATATATTAAAGAAGTTATAGTATAATACTAGTCTTAGAGCTTACTAAGCTAATAATAGCCTAGGTAAAAGGCTAGTTAGTTACTATAGATTTAGTAATAGATTAGCTAAATAAAGGTAATTTTAAGAAAAAAGTAATATATATCTAAGATATTAGTATAGTATAAGTAATTTAAGGGGCTATTATATTACTAAATCCTTACTAATCTATAGTAAATAAACTATTAGTATAATTACTATAAAAAGTATAGGACTAAGATTTAGATTTATAAAATATAAAGGTAAGGTTAACTTCTAAGTAAAAAGGAGAGGAAAAGCTAGTCTATAGTTATATAGTATAAGGGGCCTCCTAATATATAAAGCCTAGGTAGTTATTTTATAGGAGCTTATTTTATAATAAAAGCTTTTATAATTACACTATAATAATTTACTAGTAAGTTACTTTAGAACTAAATATACTCTTAAGCTATTAAAATATTACTATTAGTAGCTAGTAATAAGTAAAGCTATTTTAGACTGTATATCTAGCTATAAAGTATACTAGTATATAGTAGCTAGAAGGCACTATTTATATAAAACCCTTAAATTACTACTAATACTAAAGTAACTATAAGTAAAGATCTTAATAGACTTTATTATAGGATTACTACTAGTATAGCTAGGTAAGTAAGAAACTAATATAATCCTAGTAATTATAAACTAATTTACTAAGTACTTTATTTTCCTTCTTATAAAAACTATAATTAATATAGCTAAATTAGTAAAGTTATTTTATAAGGAAATTAAGCTTTAATTTAGGGCACTAAAGGGTATTATATTTAATAAAGGCTTAGTATTTATAAGCTAATTCTAGTTAGATATATATTACTTATTATATATAAAGTAAAGGCTTTTAATAGTATTTTATCCCTAAACTAATAAGTAAATAAAAAGAATAAACTAAGTACTAAAGTATTACTTATAGTATTTTATTAAAGAAAACTAGTAAGTATAGCTAAAATTACTTCTAATAGCTTAATTTATATATAATAATACTATTAATAAAATAATAAGTTACTCCCTAAACTATACTTTTATAGGCTATTTACCTAAGTTTTACCTAGCTTTTAAGGGTAAAAGTAAGGAAATAAAAGTCCTAGAAGCTTATATATATATTTAAAAGCTATATAAGGTTAAGAAAAAACTAGTATATAACTAGGTAAAAGTTACTAAAGTATAGGTAAAGTATTATAATTAATAATACTAGTTACTAACCCTAAAAAAAAAAGACTTTATATTACTATTAGTAAAGAATATTAGACTTAAGGATATAAAATAAAAGCTAATCCCTAGATTTATTAGGCTATTTTATATACTTAATATAGTAAGTAAATAAGTATACTAACTAGTATTACTTAATAAGTATAGTTAACTATATAATATATTTTATATTAGCTTATTAAAGCTATAGAATTACTAGGAAAATACTATAAATAAAGAAATACTAATACTAAACCTTAAAGATAAAGATAATAAATTTAAAGTTAAAGAAGTTAAGAATTATAGGAAGACTTATAAAGGTAATAAATACCTAGTAAAATAAAAGGGTTAGCTAAGTAAATATAATTAATAAGTAGTAATAAAAGATATAAAAGGTACTTAATATATAATTTAGGCTTTTTATTAAATTAAAATAAGAAAAAGTATAGTAAAATATAAGTAAGTTATAAGTAATAAGGGATAAGGTAATTATAAAAAAGGCCTAGTATTATTAGCTATTATTATACTTTAATTAAAAACCTATTAGATTATTTACTAAATAATAAAAGAAAAAATCCCTATAAGAAAAGAAGTTTTAAGGGAAACCCTTTTATAATTACTTCCTTATATATTAAAATAATACTATTATAAAAAAGTATTTAGTAATCTTATTATCTTTCTCTTAGATTACTTACTATATTACCTAGAAAAAGTAATACTTTACTACCCCCTAGGGTATAAATCCTAGATTATAATACTATAAATATAAAGTTATTTTTACTTTCTAGGTATTATAATATATAAGATAGTTTAGCTATAAAAAGTTAGTAAATAAGTAATAAAGAAAAAGTACTAACTTATTATTCTAGGGATAAGGCTAGGAAATATAGTAACTAAAAGTTATTAGTATAAGATAATATACTAGTTATATAAGGCTAATATAGCTTACCTAAGGAGTAATTAAAGGCCTAGTAAATATATAAGGAAATAAACCTAATAAACCTTAGTAGCCTTAGTTAAACTAAAGGAAATATAGTATATAGTATTAGTATAGTTAAACCCTAAAATAAGGTTTAAATAATTCTTACTAAAATAGCAGTAAGTTACCTCTAAAAATATAGTCTTTAGGGTTATTAGGAACTTAATTACTTAGGGTATTTATTAACTCCTATACCTAGTTAAAAATAGCTAGAAAATTAAGAAAATTCTCTTTTATAATAAGTATTACCTAAAGAAATATAAGTAATTAAGCACTAAAAACCTAGAAAAATAATATACTTACTATTTTATAAGTATTACTATATTTTATATACTAAATATAATACTTTAAATATTTTCTCTTAGTAGCAGTACTTATAAAACTAAGTACTTTATATTATATCTTAAAAAAGCTTTATAAGTATATACTTACTATAAAGTTAAGATTAGGTAAGAAAGCTAGGAATAAGGGATTAGTTAGTATAATTATCTAAGGGGTAAATATAAGTTCTTTACTTAATTTAGCTAATTATAAATTTACCTTAATTTCTTTAAGCTATACTTTTATATTTATAATATCTTATCTTATATAAGTATATTATAGCTAAGCTTATATAACCTTATAGTACTATTCTAGCTTATTTAGATTATTATTATTTCTAGATTTAGTATTACTATATTAATTAAGGCTAAATAGTATTTATTATACCCTTTCTTTATTAGGCTTTAAAGTTAAAGTATATAAGTTACTTCTTAAGTACTATAGGTTTATATTTCCCTTACTAAGTAATATAAGTATAAGTATATTTTAAGTAAATATTTTATAGCTTCTTTATATTTAAACCTAGCTAATAGTTTATTTTCCTTAAAGAGTTTAAGAGTTTAACTTATTATAATTAGGTTAGGAAAATATAAATAAAGTAAAGGCTAAGGTTCTTAGTTATAGCTAAAAAGCTATTACTTAGGGGTAAGTATATAAAGGTCTTAAACTCTAACCTCTTATATACTTTATAAGTAATCCTTATTTAAATACCTTATTATATATATATAGCTATCTAGTAGCTACTTAGTTATTTACATAACCTAAGGCTTATCTAAGGGTTTTATTATGTAACTACTCTATCCCTAGCTCCCTAGCCTCCGTGCTCCTAATAATAATAATAAGTATATACTAAGTAATAGCTTAAAGCTAAATATATAAGAATTTTTACTATATAATTAGCTTATAAGAGATTCTTACTTAATTATAATACTAGAGATATTTATAATCTTTTTCTTTACCTTAAATCTTTAGCTTTAATAAATATCTTAGCTAAGGAAAGTATATTAGAAAAAGCTTTTAAACTATTAAATATAAAGATATAGATTATATATTAACTAGAATAAAACCTTTATAAGATATTAGTAAAGATAATTATATTAAAAGTACTTTTATAAACTAGTTAGAACTATAGCATACTATATACCTTTTAGGTATTAAAGTTAGCTACTATCTGTACATCTCATTAATCAAATTAAACACTTTTTATTATCTATCTACACCCTTACCTGACACTTATACTTTACATGTAATATAAGCTATCACACTATACAATTCTAACAGCACACACCAAATACGTTAATAGAACAAGCAGCGGGTAGCACGAGTACAAGATGCGAATCTCGGACGAAATACGAAGTATGGATAGGGATGGCTTGTCCGGGTCGACGATTGACGATTGGACGATCCCCTGACGTAAGACTTTACACAACCGCTGCAGGAGTGAGAGAAGAGGCGAGATGCGCGCGAAAGGCGGAGACGTAGAGACGCGCTGCATTGGGGACTTGCTGTTTGCCTTTGGTCTGATGGCCACGTCGCCGGCAAAGCGGAAGGACGTAGGGACGTATGCGTAAAGTGTTGGTGATGATCAAGAGTCTAAGTGTCCCGTCGATGCAGCACGCATGGCATATGTCTTCTTTGGCTCTGACTCAACTAGGTTTTCAGAGCCGACCAGCAAAGTCTCGGAAAGTCTCGTCTCGTCGGACTTGACCAAGGCAGTTGGTTGGGCTGTGCAGACGCGAGTGGCAGCCATCAGAGTCAATCACTGTCAATCACTGGCTGGACTGGGCTGGGCTGATTAGTCTCCACTCCTCCTCAGCCGTCCGCCTTTCCACCTGCCTCTGACGGTCCTCTGACGGTCCCCGTCCCCCGTGAACTACTCCGTACTGAACCCGACATTGCAATAACCGATCTTTGCTCTCATTTTTCGCAACACCCACACTTCTGTCTGTCCCGGCTGCTCACTCCTCCCTTCCATCTGCCCACACCTCTCCTGGGTGCGCACCTCCACGCCTCCTCCAGCCCATTATCGACACCCCCAAACCAGGTCCAGGGTTTCCATTGCGCAGCCCATCTCGTTTTGACGTGCCATCATCTCTCCAACTGTTGGCGACGCCTTCAAAGACGACCAAGACCAAGATCAAGACTTTCGCCGACGTCCCACGACGATCCGACTCCTCGAAACAAGCCCGATCGAGGAGCGGAGGCGGCAAGACCCTGACGCGTCTTTGGTCTGTGGTCTGGCTTCACTCGAGGGATAGGTCGATTGTAATTTTTTTTTCCTTCCTTCCCTTGGCCTCCTGCCAAGGCGTCGTGCTTGTCGTGCCATCCGCTCTCGCCGCCCTCCTCATCTCTGGGAGTCCTCGAGTCATTGCCCTCTCGTCATCGGTAGCAGAAGACGTCCGACGCCAGTGCCGCCTCACCAGGCGAGCTTCATCATGTCCAGCCTGGGGCCTTCTGGCTCTAACAACCCCCATGCCGCGCTGAACTTCTCGCAAGCTGGACTTAGGCGGAGTGCTGGATTTCCTCCTGCCCACCCGAATCAACATCAGCATCAGCCAAATAAGCAGTCCCCGGCACCACATACCGCTTCACCGTACCAACCTCAGGGCTATACGCCGCAGCAGCCTCCGGGCTCGTATCCTCCACACCTCTTTGCCTCGCCGGTAAACCCAAACATTCCCAACGGTCATGCATCGTCGCGAACTCAAAATCCACATGTCCTGCCGAGCGCCCTCAGTGTGCAGCAGCGGCGGGCAGCGGCGCCGTCGAGGCAGCAAATGCCGCCTCAGCCGAACCCGCCGCCGATGATGTTCCCGGGATCCATGAGCCAATCTGTGCAACACGACCCTATCTTGTCCCATCAACATCAGCAGCAGCAGCAGCAGCAGCAGCAACATCCGTCCCATCCGTCCCATCCGTCCCATCCATCCCATCAGGGTCATCAGGCGCATCAGGCGCATCAGGGACACCCAGGCCTACCATCCCACCAGCAGCATCCCTCACTTTCTCAGCAACAAAGTCATCATCAGCAGCATCCGGGTCACCCAGCCCATCAACAACACCCACAGCATGTGCCGCATCCCGCGCATCAGGGTCACCCTGCCCATACCGGCCACCCAGGGCGCCAAAGTGTTCAACCTCACCAGCCTCACGGTCGTTCGCAGCAGTCAACACCGCAGCAACAACCTCAGCAACCACCACAGCAGCAGCAGCAACCGCAGCAACAACAACCCCAGGCGCAGATCACACCCCAATCAACTCCTCAACAATCGACCCCTCAACCTCCTCAGCAACAAATTCCGCAGCAGCAGCAACTGCAGCAGCATCAGCAGCATCAACATCCGCATCAGCAGCAGCAGCATCATCAGCAGCAACAACAGCAGCAACAGCAGCATCAGCAACAGCAACAGCAGCACCAACAACAGCAGCAACAGCAGCAACAGCATCAGCAACAGCAGCCTCCACAACCACAACCACAACAAGTCCAGCAGGTCCAGCAAACCAGTCAAGTGCAGGCTTCTCCGCAGCAGCCTGCTGCAAATATCCCCCAGCAAGAAAACAGTCATGCCAGCAATGAAATGGATGTTGATATCCATCAGGACGGGGACGCCGAAGTCAATGGGATCGAATCAAAGCTACTAAGCCCCTCTTACATTCCGTCGCAACCTATGGGCGAGATGATGTCCCCTCCACCTGAGGGTGGCAGTTACCCTACTCTGGAAGCTGTTCAGAAAGCAGTCCTGCGATACTGTACCTCGGTCGGGTATGCTATTGTCATTGGTCGTTCCAAAAAGACTGTGCCTGGCCTCAAGAAGGTCTTATTTGTCTGCGATCGTGCTGGAAAGCCGCCAAGTCGTGTTAGTCCCGAGTCGCGCAAGCGGAAAACTTCGTCTCGGAAGTGCGATTGTCCATTTGGTTTCTTTGCCATTGAACAGAGGACGCAGTGGACGATCCGGTACCGCCCCGACCCTGCACATTTACAGCACAACCACGGACCAAGCGAAAGCCCCTCCAACCACCCTGCCGCCCGAAAATTGGACAGCAAGATGGTAGCGGCGGTCAAACAGCTGAAGGAGAATGGTACGCAGAAACCGCAGAAAGGTTCAAAATCCACCAAGAGTTCTTCTGCTGACCATATCGCAGGCGCAGGCGTAACCGAAACACTGTCGATTTTGCAAAACGAAAATCCGGACTGCCATTTACTTCCCAGGGACATATACAACGCCAGAGCAGCCATAAACCGAAATCCACAAAAAGTGGCAACCGGATTGGCTGAGAACAGGCCTGCGATCTACACCAAACCTCAACAATCACCAGAAGACAGAATCCGTGCTGACCTCCGGCGAGAACTGGCCAAGGCCCGTTCGGATCTGGAGAAGTTTGAGGAAGAGAAGCAGAAAGAGATTGATGCACTCAAAACTCAATTGGCAGAGAAAGAGAAGCTCATTAAGCGATTTGAGATGTTCATCGACATTTGCAATGAAAGAGTCATGGTCCAGAGAGAGAGACTAGCTGGCACGGATGGGGCTCCAGCGCTTGGCGGCAATCCAGGAGTGTAGCATCCGTCGCTCTCATGTCTGCTTACTTTGTCTTCACTTGCAGTACATGTTTGCGAGAAAGAAAACAACTCCATGCTTGGAGCAATATGCGGGTTTCAGGTAACGGGGGTCATGATAGGGGAGGCGTTTTTTTTTCTGGCACGGACTTACTTTCATGGGAATGCTTCATGTGCAGTTCTGTGTCTCTCGACGAAAGTACGGAATTCATGGTTACGAACATGTTAAAACAAGACTAGTGGTTGAGATTTGGAGGACCATGGTTGTAGAGGTTCAATATTTTGCTTCATGCTGAGATCTTGTTTTCGAATATACTGGACAACATCTCGCAGATCTATCACTGTCATGCATGCTTTGCTATCTTTGCTCTAGAATATGGATCATCCAAGCAGCTGTCAGAAAGAGCATATGAGGATGCGCTCAAGAAGAGGACGCCGTGAGCATGTCCATGTCGATACTCTGCAGTAAAGAACCAGACTCCCGAGACGCGAGGCTTGACCATATATACGCCAACAAGGCTGCACACCTGGAACACTAGTGAATGCTGTTGTCCATCCTCTTACTGCTGCAGCAGTCTGATCCTGATCCCCCAAGGATAGAAAGAAAGAAAGAGAAAGAAAGTGATAATCGCAGGCTGCTGTCAGGGCTGATACCACGGCGCTGCACTCAGCAGCCCAGCGCAAGGCACAGTGGGTGGGTGGCAGGTGCAATGCGGAATATGTACAAATGCATCGCATCTCTTCTGATCGACAAGCACATGCCGTCGTCGCGCGACTACATGCATTGCAAATTAGTATGTAGGACTAGGGTCCACACTTTGGGTCGCGTCTGCCCGTCTGGCGTCTGGTGCTCTGATTGGCCGACTTGGCTGGGTGGGTATGCACTTACCAGGGTACGCAGAGGCAGGTCCAAAGTGGAGCGACCTCGAGCTACTTTACCCATACAGCAAACGTCTCGGTACCTGTACGCCCGTGCCTGAATCACGCCAACTAAAAGGGTCAACGTGTGGCCCGACAAACGAACCTGATTTCAACATCAACATCAACCCGACCTCTGCTGTTGCCTTCTTTTTGATCATCTTTGGCACCGAAGTCATCTTGGGACGTTAATCTTTGCGAAGCCTTGTTTTTTGCAGGGCCTTTTCCTTCCGCCTGCCCCCAGGTCCTTGCAGCCTTCGAGAGTCCAACGGCGCATTTACGCATCGCCCCTGAAATTCGGTACTGTTTCCCTTCGGCCGCTTTCTCTCGACGCTTTGCAAGACAGCCTCTTGCCGTGTACCTTTCTTATACCGGCGCTCACGATTGCCTCCGTCTTGCCAGAGATGACACTCTGATACTATCTTCCTTGAACTTCCCGACTCGACCGTCTTGTCGTTGCAAGAGACAGCAGCTATGGAGGTGTCGCCTCCTCCAGCGCAGATCCCTGCGGCTGCCACCAACGGGGGGAGCACGCCAGTTTCTTCCTTTCCGGCCATCGAACCCGAACGCGTGGTTGAGCATCTAGCTGCCGTCTGCCAGGTTGCTCTCGGCGCTACAAGAGACGAGCTCGAGCAGCCTGGGAACTTGCTGCACAAGAGCCGTTATTCCGAGACTGTTTCGCGTTGCACTCGATTTGCGAATGATACCCAGAATGTCCTGTATATTCAGAAGGACATTGCGCACTCTTCAGTCATTGAGAATGGAGCAGAACCTGCTGGTAAGTGCATAGAAAATTTCTTGGGAAAGCCGAAGCCATGAACATTTCGTGGCGCCTTGACTAACTCGTGGACGTATTGCTGTGTTTAGCTCCCTCAACTTTTCAATACACACTCTCAACCGAGATTTTCTCTTCGGCCACAACTGTGGCATCTCTTGTGCTGTTAAAGTCGCCTCAGCCCATTGATCCGACACGACCGTTGACATCACAAATTTTCATTACTAATTTACCAGGCCCTGCTTCTCTCAACGCCACTGTGGGTGAGCAAGGTGCTTCACTCTCCCCGTGGGAGGTTCTTCATTCTCAAGTTCATCACGCCTTGGTTCCGTATTTCGATGCCAACACGAAAAGCCAGCAGCTTGTAAACGGATCCAGGGGTCGCTCTGAGGCCGACTCGAAGACAGGTATTCCGGTTACGAAAAAGAGGCTGAACGATCTGGAGCTGAGCTTGTTGCATCTGCAACAAAACGTTGACATTCCCGAGATATCACTGAGCTTCCACTCAATTGTCCAAAGCGTTATTGACGAATCCGAAGCACGCCACACCCGGCCGACCATCGATGCGATCCCACAGAATCTGCTACAGGACAGTACATTTCTCAACAGACTCCAAGCCAACGTCAATACATGGATCAAGTCGATCCAGGGCATCACCAAGATGACCAAGGATCCATCGTCTGGTGCGAATCAGGAGTTCAGTACTGCCAGTCAAGAAGTCAACTTTTGGCTGTCTATGGAGTCGGCCCTGGAGGGCATCGAGGGTCAGCTTCGTAGTGAAGGGGTTCTTCTGACTCTTGAGATTCTCAAGCATGCCAAGCGATTTCAGGCTACCGTCAGCTTTACCGCTGACACGGGCTTGAAGGAGGCCATGGAGAAGGTGCAAAAGTATAATCAGCTCATGCGGGACTTCCCTCTAGATGAACTCTTGTCAGCCACTTCACTACCCAAGGTCCAGGAAGCCATCTCTCAGATCTTCAGTCATCTGAACAAAAAACTGAGAATTTGTCCGTACCCTATTCGACGAGCTTTGCCCCTTGTGGAGGCTATATCGGCGGATTTGGATGACGTACTTCACCGACTTTTGCCCGGCACCGAGCTCGTCAACCTCGATTACCTACGGTTCCAGGCTCTCATGCGTACATGTGATGGAATATTTCGCACTTGGGAGGAGAATGTGAAAGAGTTCACTAATGTGGCTCGTGAGGTTACCCGTCGCCGAAATGAAAAGTTCATCCCCATCAAGATCAACAAAAAACACTCCGAGCTCGAGTCCCGCATCAAGTACGTGGGCACTTTCCGCGACAATCACGAGCAGCTGCAACGAACCATAGTCAATGTCTTGGGTCCGAAGGCAACCATTACGGGTGTGACAGAAACCACCGGCACCAACGGTGTTGTTGTCGAGGAAATCGGTGACGTGGATGCTGTCGAGGAAGTCAAACAAGCTTGGGAGGCTTTGCAAAATGTGGACCTGCTGGATGTCACTGAGCAAGGTAAAGAACGCTGGGTTCGGGCAGAGAACTTGTACAACGAGCGTACCACACGGGTTGAGAACTCAATCATTGCCCGACTCCGAGATCGCCTCGCGACTGCTAAAACAGCCAACGAGATGTTTCGGGTTTTCTCCAAGTTCAATGCCCTTTTCGTTCGCCCCAAGATTCGTGGCGCCATTCAGGAATATCAGAACCAGCTCATGGACCACGTCAAACAAGCCATCAATGGTCTTCATGAGCGATTCAAACAGCAATATGGCCATTCCGAAGCTCATGCTATGGCTCAGCTTCGCGACCTACCTCCTGTTTCCGGGGCAATTATCTGGGCTCGTCAAATCGAACTGCAGCTGGACGGATACATGCGTAAGGTGGAGGCCGTTCTGGGCCCTGATTGGACGCTCCATGCTGAGGGTCACAAACTGCAAGAAGAGAGTGAATTGTTCAAGCACAAACTGGACACTGGTAGAATTTACGAGGCATGGCTCGCTGATGTAAGTCGGAGAAAAATATCGATTGCTGGGCAGCTGTTCGAAATTAGCCGCGTTCGATCTGCTGGAGGCATCCTCGAACTCGCCGTCAACTTCGACTCTCAAATCATCACTCTTTTCAAGGAGACTCGCAACTTGACGTGGCAATCATACTCGGTCCCCCATGCCGTTGCCACCGTTTCCAAGGATGCGAAGAGAGTCTATCCTTATGCTGTCAGCCTGATGGAAAGCGTGAGGACCTTGTCTCAAACATTGCGACAGATCTCGACCATGGGCGAAGAATCTGTTCTTCTCAACGGTTATCGGAATGACGTGTACAAGCTCATTGGAGACGGCATTCCTTTACGCTGGGAATCCTTTATCAATTCGCATGAGCTGTTTTATGCCGATCAACGACAAAGTCGTCCCATTATTCCCGGAGGACCAGAGTTTGCCCTGTCCAAGAACAATGAAAGCAAGCATGGCATGTTTATCCGAGGCTTCGCAACTGCAGTTTCCGCACTTCAAAGTAAAGCTGTGTCTCTCAGTCATATACACGCCACTGTTGAGCAAGCTCTAAAGGAAATCAGCAGCTGTGCTTACGATTCGTCCACCTTCCAATCTCGTCTAAACACCATTCAAGCTGCCGTTGATCAGCTGAACCTGGAGCAATACGTCAACCTCGACTTTTGGGTGCAGGATTTGAACCAAAAAGTCCAGTCAATCCTACTAAGCCGTCTTCATGGCGCTATCAACGCCTGGATTTCTGCTTTTGAAGACGAGTCTTCTTCTGAAGAGGGACGACGGAAAAAGTCCGGCGATGAGGAGAGCAAACCGGATGGCCCTACAATGAAGCGTCTCGTCCTTGAGCTGGCCATGCGCAACCAGGTCATCTATCTCGACCCCCCACTGGAGTATGCCAGAGCAAGCTGGTTTCTGCACCTTCACAACTGGCTCGGCATCGTCTGCAATCTGCGAAAAATCAAAGCGTCTCGATACCAAATGAGTCTGAATACTCATAACGTTGAAGAGCCGCGATTTGCCGATTTACCTACCGAGTGTGCAGATATGCTCCACCGTGTCTACGTCTCCGTCGAGAAAAAGCTGCAGGAAATTGGTGCCTACGTAGACAAGTGGCTCCAGTTTCAGTCACTATGGGATCTTCAGTCCGAGCAGGTCTACGATATGCTCGGCGATCACCTTCCGCGCTGGCTCGAATGTTTGCAAGACATCCGCAAAGTGCGCACGACGTTTGACACTCAAGAAGTCAGTCGGTCCTTTGGTCACATCACTGTCGACTACGACCAGGTCCAGACCAAGGTCAACGCCAAGTATGATCAGTGGCAGCATGAAATTCTGATGAAATTCGCCAGCAGACTCAGCAACCGTATGCGAGACGTCAATGCTGAAATCGAAAAGGCTCGCAAACAACTTGAGGGCCAGAGTTCCGACACATCGTCAACTGCGCAGGCTGTGCAGTTCATTACGGCAGTGCAGAGTTGCAAGCGAAACGTGAAGCTGTGGGCCCCCGAGATTGACATGTTTCGCCAGGGACAGTCGACGTTGGTCAGACAGCGATATCACTTCCCCAATGATTGGCTTCACATCGAGCAGATTGACAGCCAATGGGAAGCATTGAAGGAGATCCTGGAGAAAAAATCGCGTATTATGGAGGATCAGTCCGATGCCATGCGTGCCAACATCGTTGCTCAGGACAAGCTGGTCAACGAACGTATTGCTGAGATTGTCTCGCAGTGGAATGAGGAGAAGCCTGTTTCTGGTACTATCCAGCCAGATGTTGCTTCGGCCACTTTGAGCTCATTCGAAAGTCGCATTGCTAGCTTGCAAGATGATTCGCACCAAGTGGTCAAGGCAAAGGAAGCCCTGGACATCCCTGTAGGCGGAGAGAGCTCGCTTGATGCCACTCTCGAAGAAGTTCGCGATTTCCAATCAGTGTGGTCTAACCTGTCTACGATCTGGGCTAGCTTGAACGAGACGAGGGATATTCTCTGGACTGCCGTTCAGCCCCGCAAGATTAGATCCAAGGTTGATGATCTTATCAAGAGTACTAAAGACATGCCGAGCAGAATGCGGCAATACGCCGCTTTTGAGCACGTACAGTCTGTGCTGCGTGGTTTTCTGAAAGTCAACCCTATTTTGTCAGATCTCAAGTCAGATGCCATCCGCGAACGCCATTGGATCAAGATTTACAAGCAGATCAAACCTCAGAAGCGCTTCTCTCCAAGCTCCATGACGCTGGGGGATGTTTGGGACCTCAATCTCGTTGCCACTGAGGCCATTGTCAAGGATATCATCGCTCAAGCACAGGGAGAAATGGCCCTCGAGGAGTTCTTGAAACAAGTTCGTGAGACGTGGCAAAACTATGCTCTCGAGATGGTCAACTATCAGAACAAATGTCGTCTGATACGGGGATGGGACGATCTTTTCGCGAAGTGCAGTGAGAACTTGAACTCTTTGCAGGCCATGAAACACTCTCCTTATTACAAAGAATTTGAGGAAGAGGCCTTATCCTGGGAGGACAAGTTGAACCGTGTGCATGTCCTGTTTGATGTCTGGATCGATGTCCAGCGCCAGTGGGTCTACCTCGAAGGTGTTTTCACCGGCAATGCAGACATCAAGCACCTCCTTCCCATCGAGTCCGGAAGATTCCAGAATATCAACAGCGAATTCCTGGCTGTCATGAAAAAGGCCAATAAGACTCCTTATGTCCTGGACGTTCTCAACATTCCTAATGCACAGAAGTCTCTGGAGCGCTTGGCAGAGATGTTGAACAAGATTCAGAAGGCTCTGGGTGAATATTTGGAAAAGGAAAGGGTTTCATTCCCTAGATTTTACTTTGTTGGTGATGAGGATCTTTTGGAGATGATTGGCAACAGTAATGACACACTTCGCATTGCCAAGCATTTCAAAAAGATGTTTGCTGGCTTGTCGGGCCTCGTCATGAGTGACGAGACTGTTATTTCCGGGTTTACTTCTAAAGAGGGCGAGGTTGTCACACTCAAGAAGGAAATCTCCCTAGCGAAGACTCCTCGAATCAATGACTGGTTGGCTCTCCTTGAAGGTGGTATGAAATCCACACTTGCTGAGCTGCTCGCCGAGGCCGTCGACTTGTACACGCCAATATTTGAGTCAGAGGCCATCGACAGCGGCTCCCTCAATCATTTTATGCAATCTTTTCCAAGTCAGATTGTTGTTCTTGCGACCCAGGTAGCATGGACGACTGCTGTCGACAAGTCACTGACAGAAGGTGGTCAAACCTTGCAGAGCTTATTCGATAGAGAAGTGCAAGTGCTGCGTGTACTTGCCGAGACCGTTCTTGGTGACTTGGAGGTCACACAGCGCAAGAAGTGCGAGCAGATGATCACAGAATGCGTCCATCAGCGCGACGTTATTGAAAAGCTTATAAATAACAACGCGGCCTCTACCGATTACTACCTGTGGCAACTGCAAATGAGATATGTTTATGCCCCTGAAGGCAGCTTCCTTGATCGCCTCCACGTCAGAATGGCTAATGCCAAGCTCAACTATGGCTTTGAGTATCTGGGTGTCCCCGATCGACTTGTCCGAACGCCCCTCACTGATCGCTGCTTCCTGACTCTCACACAAGCCCTGTGCCAGCGTCTTGGTGGTTCTCCATATGGTCCTGCTGGTACCGGAAAGACTGAGTCTGTCAAGGCCTTGGGCCTTCAGCTTGGTAGATTTACACTTGTATTCTGCTGTGATGACACATTTGACTTTCAGGCCATGGGCAGAATCTTCCTGGGTATCTGCCAGGTTGGAGCATGGGGTTGCTTCGATGAGTTCAACCGTCTCGAGGAGAGAATCCTTTCTGCTGTGTCGCAGCAAATCCAGAACATCCAGCTAGGTCTCAAACAGGGCGTAGAGGACAGCTCATCTCAAATTGAACTGGTTGGTCGTCAGCTTAGTGTCAACGAAAACACGGGTATTTTCATCACGATGAATCCTGGCTATGCTGGTCGATCAAACTTGCCTGACAATTTGAAGAAATTGTTCCGCAGCGTGGCCATGTCGAAGCCAGACAAAGAATTGATTGCAGAGGTCATGCTTTACTCGCAAGGTTTCAGCCAGGCGAAGCAGCTTTCCAAGCAGGCTGTGCCATTTTTCGATCAATGTTCCGGCAGGTTGTCAAAGCAGGCGCATTACGACTTTGGTCTACGTGCGCTCAAGAGCGTACTGGTAAGTTCTGGCGGCCTCAAACGAGCTCGCTTGATTCGTGGAACTCTCGGCGCCGAAGATATTTTTGAGCCCGAAATTATTGTTCAAAGCATTCGAGAAACCATTGCTCCCAAGCTCATCAAGTCGGATGTCGATATATTGACCAATATCGAGAAAGACTGCTTCCCTGGTATTGAATATGTCCCTGCCAACCTCAAAGACTTGGAGGATGCAATCAAAACTATTGCCGCAGAACGACATCTCGTCGTCACGGGTCTCTGGATGACCAAAGTTTTGCAACTTTATCAAATTCAGAAGATCCATCATGGTGTCATGATGGTCGGTAACTCGGGAACGGGAAAGTCAGCTGCCTGGAGATTATTGATTGATGCACTTCAGAAGGTTGAAGGGGTCGAGGGTGTATCTCACGTTATTGATTCGAAAGTCATGTCGAAGGAAGCCTTGTACGGCAACTTGGATGCCACCACCCGAGAGTGGACCGATGGCCTGTTCACCAGCATCCTTCGCAAGATTGTTGACAACCTCCGTGGCGAAGACTCCAAGCGACACTGGATCGTATTTGATGGCGATGTTGACCCTGAATGGGTGGAAAACTTGAACAGTGTACTCGATGACAATAAGCTCCTCACACTGCCAAACGGTGAGCGTCTCAACCTACCACCCAATGTTCGAATCATGTTCGAAGTTGAGACATTGAAATATGCCACACTCGCTACTGTCAGTCGATGTGGCATGGTTTGGTTCAGCGAGGACACCGTCTCGTCAGATATGATGGTGGAAAACTATCTCGAAACCCTTCGCAGCGTGCCATTTGAGGACTTGGACGAGGACAGCCTTGCCACTGGTCAAACTCCTGCTAAGATGCTTGTTGTGCAGGGAGTAATCTCAGACTTGTTGAAGGTGCACATGACGTCGGAGAACTTTATCCTGCAGGCTCTTGAGCGCGCGAAGAGTTACAACCACATTATGGAGTTCACTGTCGCTCGTGTTCTCAACACTCTCTTCTCATTACTCAATAAGGCTGTCCGAGATGTCATAGAGTACAATGGCCAGCACTCAGACTTCCCACTGGATGCGGAACAAATAGAGGCTTTCGTCCCAAAGAAGCTCCTCTTGGCTTTGGTCTGGGCCCTCACGGGCGATTGCCCTCTCACAGATCGAAAGTCGTTTGGCGATGATCTCTGTGCATTTGCCAGCTTCGGATCTCCACCGTTGGATGGGAGCAGCTCTCTCATTGATTTCGATGTCAGCCTGCCCAAAGCCGAATGGACATCGTGGCAGAACCAAGTACCAAGCATTGAAGTGAACACTCACTCGATTATCCAAACTGATGTCGTCATTCCCACGCTGGACACTGTGCGCCACGAGGATGTTCTATACTCTTGGCTGGCCGAGCACAAGCCTCTTCTGCTGTGCGGCCCCCCTGGTTCCGGTAAAACCATGACTCTTTTCAGTGCTCTTCGAAAGCTGCCAAATATGGAGGTCGTTGGACTCAACTTTTCGAGTGCCACAACGCCTGACCTTCTCATCAAGACATTTGAGCAGTACTGCGAATACAAGAAGACACTGAATGGCGTTATGCTTTCTCCTACCCAAATTGGACGTTGGCTCGTTGTCTTCTGCGATGAGATCAACTTGCCTGCACCTGACAACTACGGAACACAACGTGCTATTTCGTTCTTGCGTCAACTCGTTGAGCACAACGGTTTCTGGCGAACGTCTGACAAGTCGTGGGTTACTCTAGACCGCATCCAGTTTGTTGGTGCTTGTAATCCACCAACAGATGCCGGTCGTACACCGCTTGGCGCCAGATTCCTTCGTCATGCACCTCTGATCATGGTTGACTATCCTGGAGAATTGTCTCTCAACCAAATCTATGGCACTTTCAATTCTGCTGTTCTTAAAATTATACCAGCACTTCGCGGTTATGCTGAAGCACTCACACATGCCATGGTTCGCTTTTATCTGGAATCTCAGCAACGTTTCACGCCCAAAATTCAGCCTCACTATGTTTACAGTCCTCGTGAACTTACTCGTTGGGTTCGCGGCGTATATGAGGCTATCAAGCCTCTCGAAACCTTGTCGATTGAGGGTCTGATTCGTATTTGGGCACATGAGGCGCTCCGCCTCTTCCAAGACCGTCTCGTCGCCGAAGATGAGAGAAAATGGACCGACGAGGCCGTTCGTCGAATCGCCCTGGAACATTTCCCCAATATCGAAGAAGACAAGGCTCTTGGTGGGCCCATCCTTTACTCCAACTGGCTTTCCAAGAATTATGTCCCTGTGGATCGAGAAGAACTTCGAGATTTCGTCAAGGCCAGACTCAAGACTTTCTGCGAGGAAGAGGTCGACGTCCCTCTCATTCTGTTCAACGATGTATTAGAACACGTGCTGCGCATCGACCGTGTTTTTAGGCAGCCTCAAGGACATCTGATCCTAATTGGTGTAAGCGGTAGTGGCAAGACGACTCTCTCGCGATTTGTTGCATGGATGAACGGTCTTAAGGTCTTTCAGATCAAGGTTCATGGCAAATACTCTGGTGAGGATTTCGATGAAGATCTGCGTGATGTGCTGCGACGATGTGGTTGCAAGGGCGAGAAAATTTGCTTCATCATGGACGAATCCAACGTTTTGGACTCTGGATTCTTAGAACGCATGAACACCTTGCTCGCCAATGCAGAGGTTCCTGGGCTTTTCGAGGGTGATGAGTATGCTGCTCTGATGACTGCTTGCAAGGAAGGAGCCCAGCGTCAGAACCTGCATCTGGACTCGCCAGAAGAGCTCTACAAGTGGTTCACACAGCAAATTGTGAACAACCTCCACGTAGTCTTCACGATGAACCCCCCCGAAGACGGTCTCTCATCCAAGGCTGCCACTAGCCCGGCCCTCTTCAACAGATGCGTGCTCAACTGGTTCGGAGACTGGTCAGACCAGGCTCTCTTCCAGGTCGGCCACGAGCTCACGCAGTCTATCGATCTTGACCGCAGCACCTTTCAAGCACCGGATACCATTCCAGTCGCTTACCGTGGTCTCAACTTGCCGCCATCCCACCGCGAATCAGTCGTCAACTCCATGGTCTATATCCACTACTCACTACAGAGATATAACGAGAAGCTATACAAACAGCAAAAGAAGGTCACTTTCCTTACGCCCAGGCACTTTTTGGACTTTGTTGGCCAGTACGTCAAGTTGTACAATGAGAAGCGCGAAGACCTCGAAGAACAGCAACGCCATCTTAATGTCGGTCTAGAGAAGCTCCGGGATACCGTGGACAAAGTACGAGACTTGCGCGTGAGTCTGGCAGAAAAGAAGACGCAACTCGAGCAGAAGGACGCAGAAGCAAATGAGAAGCTCCAGCGCATGGTAGCAGATCAGAGAGAAGCTGAGCAGAGAAAGAATACATCTTTAGAGATTCAGGCAGCGCTGGAGAAGCAGGAAGCAGAAGTGGCGAAGAGAAGGAAAGTGGTCCTAGAGGATCTGGCCAAGGCCGAACCCGCTGTTGAAGAAGCAAAGGCCAGTGTCAGCAACATCAAGAGACAACATCTGACGGAAGTGCGATCCATGGGCAACCCGCCTTCGGGTGTCAGGCTCGCTCTAGACGCTGTTTGCACTCTGCTCGGTCACAAGATCAACGATTGGAAGGCGGTCCAGGCTGTCGTACGCAAGGACGATTTCATCGCCAGTATCATCATGTTCGACAACGTGAAGCAGATGACCAGAGCTCTTAGAAACAAGATGAGAAACGACTTCCTGTCAAATCCCGAGTTCACATTTGAGAAGGTCAATCGAGCCTCCAAGGCATGCGGTCCTCTCGTTCAATGGGTAGCAGCGCAAGTCAACTATTCAGACATCTTGGACCGTGTAGGTCCTCTCAAGGAAGAGGTCACCCAGCTTGAGGAACAAGCCCTCCAGACAAAGGCAGAAGCCAAGGCTGTCGAGAACAACATCGCCGAGCTCGAGACCAGTATCAACACGTACAAGACCGAATATGCCGCGCTGATCAGCGAAACCCAGGCAATCAAGTCCGAGATGTCCAAGGTCCAGTTCAAGGTTGATCGAAGTGTCAGGTTGCTAGACAGCCTTTCATCCGAGAGAGTACGTTGGGAGGAGGGGAGCAAGTCGTTCGAGACTCAGATCAGCACTCTTGTGGGTGATGTCCTGACGGCTTCTGCTTTCCTGGCATATAGCGGTCTATACGATCAAACATTCCGAAAGTCAATGATGGATGACTGGTGCCACCAACTTCACCTCTCCGGGATCGAGTACAAGTCGCCGAACCCAGTCACCGAGTATCTTTCAACAGCAGACGAGCGCCTGGGCTGGCAAGAAAATTCGCTCCCAGTTGATGACCTATGCACTGAGAACGCAATCATTCTGAAACGCTTCAATCGCTATCCCCTCATCATCGACCCATCAGGACGAGTCACCGAGTTCCTGCAAAGAGAATGCAAGGACCGGAAGCTTACGGTCACGAGCTTCTTGGACGATACCTTCACCAAGCAGCTGGAAAGCTCCCTGCGATTCGGCAATCCGATTCTGATCCAAGATGCGGAACATTTGGATCCTATTCTCAACCACGTCTTGAATAAGGAGTACCAGCGAACTGGTGGCCGCGTGCTCATCCAGCTTGGGAAGCAGGAAATTGATTTCTCGCCCGCTTTCAAGATCTACCTGTCCACTCGTGACCCATCGGCGCAGTTTGCGCCTGACATTTGCAGCCGAACCACATTTGTCAATTTTACAGTGACGAAGAGCTCACTCCAGACGCAGTCACTAAATGACGTGCTCAAGTCTGAGAGACCTGATGTAGATGAACGACGCACCAACCTCATCAAACTACAAGGAGAATTCAAGGTTCATCTCCGTCAACTTGAGAAGCAACTGTTGCAAGCCTTGAATGAGTCTCGTGGCAATATTCTGGACGACGACAATGTGATTGAGACTTTGGAGAGACTCAAGACTGAGGCAGCCGAAATCTCGGCCAAGATGAGCAACACGGAAGGTGTCATGGCCGAAGTTGAGGAGATTACTCAACAGTACAGCGTCATCGCCAGCTCATGCAGCGCTGTGTTCGCCGTGCTTGATCAACTCCACTTTCTCAACCACTTCTACCAGTTCTCTCTGCAGTACTTCTTGGACATTTTCCAGCTGGTTCTTCACGGCAACAGGCGCTTGACTGACGAAGCTGACCACAATGCACGCCGTGACATCATTGTCAAGGATCTCTTTGTCAACACTTTCAAAAGGACAGCTCTTGGTCTTTTGCAAAAGGACCGCATCACCCTGGGAATGCTCCTCGCACAGGCTTCTCCTTACAAAATGGACAAGTCACTCATCGACATGGTTCTCGATGGACGCATTGAGGGGAAGGATCTTTCGTCTTCTCCTGACCTGAAAGACGAAGCCTTTATTGAGGCCAAGAAGCTGAGTGTTTTGAAGGACAAGCTTGACGGGGTTCAAGCAAGCGACTGGGACAGATTCTTCTCCGAGGAGCTCGCAGAGACAGTCGTACCGCAGATATGGGATGACAACACTGGCGCGATAAACCAATCGCTGTTATCGTTGCTGCTTGTCAAGCTCTTCCGCATGGACCGCTTTGTGCCTGCCGCGGAACGGTTCGTGGGTAACGTATTTGGGAGCGAAATCTTCGACTTTGTTGAAGACCTCAACGACACGGCCACTCGAATGTCTGCCACCCTACCAATTGCTTTAGTGTCCAGCCCCGGGTTTGATGCTAGTTACAAAGTGGACAACTTGGTGGAAAGGATGAATGTCAAGTGCACCAACATAGCTATGGGATCCAACGAGGGTCTCGCTAGTGCCGACAAGGCTATCAGCAATGCTGCCCAAAACGGATCATGGGTTCTCGTCAAGAACGTTCATTTAGCACCAACTTGGCTCCAGAGTCTCGAAAAACGCATGGATGCGCTCAATCCTCAGAAGGACTTCAGACTGTTCCTGTCAATGGAATCAAGCCCCAAGATCCCTGTCAACCTTTTGCGTGCTTCTCGCGTCCTTATGTATGAGCAGCCTGCGGGTGTCCGGGCAAACATGAAGGATTCCATGTCTTCACTCTCTACTCGGGCCACGAAGAGCCCCGTCGAGAGGACCAGATTGTACTTGCTCATCTCCTTCCTGCATGCTGTGGTTCAGGAACGCTTGCGGTACGCACCAAATCTTGGATGGAAGGGCTTCTGGGAGTTCAACGACAGTGATGTAAGTGGACTCTACCTCAGCAAACATGCATGGCGTGCGGCATTCTCGCACTCATTGGCGCTTTACTAACTCAGTCCTGGCAGTACGAGTGCTCGGCATTCATTGTGGACACGTGGCTCGACAGCGTGGCAGGCAAACGAACCAACATTGCTCCTCAAAACATCCCATGGGAGATGATCCGATACTTGGTCACGGAGACGTATGGCGGCAAGATCGACGATGAGGGCGACTTCAAGTTACTCAGGCAGCTAGTCACTTCTTTCCTCACTCCTGATGCGTACGAGGTCGAGCACAAGCTGGTAGAGGGCCCCGATGGCGGCTTGCTTGTTCCTTCTGGAACAAGCCTCCAAGACTTCATGGCATGGATTCACAAACTGCCTGAGCGCGAGCCTCCGACGTATCTTGGCCTGCCTGCCAATGCAGAGAAGCTCCTTCTTGTTGGTCTCGGCCGCAGTTTGATCACCGACTTGAGAAGAATCATAGACCTGCTCGATCAAGGAGAGAACTTGGTGACGGATGGGTGAGTGTTTTACTGGATGAGCGAAAAGAGTTGCGTGAGACGCTCATGCTCATTTTGCCGTTTGTCTTTTTCCGTTGTTGTTTTTTTCATCTTTTCAGGGCAATGTGCATCAAGTTGATATTGCTTTTTTTTTTTTTTTTTTTCCATCTGTCCCTTGTGTATGATATCACATGCGCTAGAATCGTTCTTCTCCAGCATTATGCAACAGCGCATGGAGGCAAACTGGATTGTTATCACGTACAGGGCGGGCTTTTTATGAAACAAACGGATTCCTCCTGGATTGGAGTTGGGCTAATCTGTAATACACATGCTAAATTTTTGTGATTAAATAAAGGGCATTCTGGCACATCTATACTATATACATTGTAAAAGTTGTTCCACCTGAGTATAATACAGGCAGGCAGTCCATTGTGTCGAATGCCGGATGCCGGGTGACGTCGGATGTTCGTCTCGCATCACTTGTGGCTGCAGGCTCACGTCGACGCATGGGGCCACGGAAGGGTTGCGTCGAAGGGAGGAGCATCTCGATGGAGATGAGCATTTGACCGTGCCGCGGCCCGCAGCACAGACACTCCCAGGCACACAGTAAATCTCGGCTGCAACAAAGTTAATCTCATATCTAGGGTAGAGCCTCTAAGTCTAAATTAGGTAGGTAGTAAAGAATTACTATATATGCTAAGCATATACTTAGTATATACTAAGACTTTAGTATATTAGTATGAAATTTATTAATTTATTAATTCGTTAATTAATTTGTTAATTTGTTAATTTGTTAATTTATTAATTTATCTATTAATTTATTAGTTATAAGGGCTATAGGTAGTATATGCCTTATCTATGCTATTCTGCTAGTTATAAGGCCTTACCCTAGATACGAGATTAACTTTGTTAGAGCCGAGATTTACTATAACCAGAGTATTGTTTGTAGTGTAGTTAGTGTAGTTTTTAGGAAAATCTTGTATTTATAGTGTAGTTATTTTTTCCTTATAGTTAATGTATTGTGGGTTTTTTTTTTGTAGTTAGTGTAGTTAGTGTAATTAGTTACTACACTACACTACATACACTACAAATGTAGTGTTAGTTAAAAAAAAGTAGGTCTTTTTATTAGTTAGTATTTTTATAAGGATTAAAAGAAGGCTAGTTATATAAAAGCTTTTATTAATACTTATTTTACCTAATTAGTTATATAATTAATAATATTATTCTATTTTAAGAATTTTACTATAACTAGGGTTAGATATAATATTATAACTTTATAATAATACTATTATACTTAATACTTTATTTTACTAATATAACTTAAAGAAAAACTTTCTTACTATATTATTGTTACGTGGCAGGATACGCTTAGCCACAAGCAATAGTAATAGGGACAGATTCGGCCCTTTAGACAAAGGAATTAACTTACTTCTTACATTATAACCTACACCTAATAGTAGCTTTTATAAGTAAACTTAGTATAACTTATAACCTATTAAATTTATTAGCCTCTCTAATAGATTTAACTTAATAATATACAAAGCTAGTATATAATAAGTAATAGTAATTAGAGATTCTTTTATTACATACCTCTAGTAACCTAAATATAATACCTATATATCTAAAACTAACTATCTATAGTATTAATTCAGAGAATAAAATATTCTTCTAATTACTAAAAATAAATTACACCTTATTTATTAGTTCTAGACTTTTAATAATATAAATCTAGATTTTAAATATTAAAAGTAAAAGCTTATTAGGATTAGTAACTAAAAAGACTTATATAAGCTTATATAATATAAATTTAATAATAGAATTATAAGAAGGTAAGAATAGCTAATATCTTAGGAATTACTTATTTACTAGAATCTAATAGACTTATAAGCTATATACCTTACTTAGATTTAAGTTAGAAACTATATTTTTAAGACTAAGTCTAAAGAATTCCTTAATAATTCTATTAAATTAAAGGGAAGTAAAGCCTTAGGGTACTAATTTAAAAGCATTACTAGCCTTATAAATAGTAATACTACTACTAAAACTAGGAAAAGCATAGAAATAAGTAAAATTAATAAAGAAAAGGGGATTATAAACTACCTTAAAAATAATATTATTACTTAAAGTAAGGAACCCCTTAATCCTTTAATAAAGTTAAATCTAGAGAATTTATAACTAGAATCCTTAGGAAATATATTAGAACTAAGGGAATTATATACTAAAGTAAATAAATATAATACTATAAGGTTCTTTTAGGGAATATTAGAATAGTAATAAGCTATGTAATAAGCTATATTAAACTAAGTAGTAAATAAAATAAACTATTTAGTAATAAGATTAATAACTAAAATTAAAGGTTTATAAAGTATAGCTACCTTAGTAAGTTTAATACTATTAGCGTAAAATCCTATATAAGGGATAGTATATTTACTAAGTAACTAGGGTTAATATAATAGCTATTTAAATACTTAGACTAGACTAGTAATATAACTAATAATACTATAATACTAGTAAGGTTTTATATAGTAATAGTTAAATCTATACTATTTATAGTAATAAATACTATACTATCTAGACTAGGGATAGTATACTAATCCTAGTTACTAAGGAAAGATAAATCTAGTGTTAGATTAGGATTAGTATAATTAGCAAATAGAATTAGTAGAATAAAATACGGATTTAACATAGAAAATTATAGATATTAGATACTTTAAGCCTTATAATAAACTAGAAAAAGCTAATACTAATCTTATTATATATAATAGGAAATAAACTATCTTTTATAATATTAAATTATAGGTCTAGGTAGTTAAAGACTACTTATATTATACTAACCCTAGCTAATAAGATATTATCTAGAAAAGATCTAGACACTATTTTAAGAAGATATAATAGTATAGTATAGATAATATCTTAATATAAGTAAATAAGTTACTATTTTTAGTAATATCTTAATAGTATTTACTATAGTATAAAAGGAATTTAGTATTTAAGTATAGGATATAATAGTATAGCTAGAGAAAGCAAAGTATACTAAGGAGAATATTATTAATAAAGTATTTTTCTATAAATTTGCATTAAAAATCTTCTAATATGTAAGAGCTAATAGTAAAATAACTAACTATTAGCTTCTTTTATATTTATACCTTAAGCTTTATCTAGGATTATACTAGATATACCTAATACTACCTTATAAGAATATAAGATTAGTATATATTACTATAGTAAATAATAAGAGATATAATTTATATAACTATTTATATAGTAAAGGCTAAGGTAAAGGCAAAAGAGTAAAGGAAAGCTTAAGGTTTATTTTAATATAGATATATCTAATAGTAATTTAGAGAATAATAAAAATAAAATATAAGCTAATTAGAATAGGCTAATAAATACATAATTCCTACCTAGAAATTAATATTACTAATAGAATAATAGGAATAAATAAGGATCCTTAGGATTTTTTAACCTAGGCTATACTAGTAAAATTAACTTACTAAAGAATAAAACTAAAGGCCTTAGTAAAATAAAACTTAAGAGAATTAAAGGAAGTAATCTAGGTTTAACTAAAACTACTAAGAAAAGGTTTAAGACTAATAAAAAGAATAATATTCTTAAACCTAAGGACTATTAGATATAAGAGGCTAATTTTAGTAACCTAGGTATTATTAATACTAGGAAAAACCGCCTAGTAAAGAAAAGGAGTATGCTTATATTATAGTATATAATAATAATTCTAATATATAATAGTATAAAACCTATCTCTAGGAATATAGCTATTATATAGCTAAGGAAGGAAAGGTCTCTAAGAAAAATAATAATAAAACTAGAATATAGGAGTCTAACTTTATTAAAACTTATTTTATAGAAAATAGTAGTAAAGAGATAAATATAGTAATAACTAAGATAGAAATAACTAAACTAAAATAACTTACCCCTAGATAAGTAATTAAGGCTATTATAAGACCTTAAGAGGTTAAATATAATAAAAAGAAAGTAAATACTTACTTAAAAATCCCTCTTAAATTTAATAATAAGGGTAAAAGTTATTAAATCTATCTTAATATAGGAATATTATTAATTCTAGTAAATAAGGCATAGTTATAATAAAATAGGTTAAATATAAAATAGAGAATATAGGAACTAAAGCTAGTATTTAGAGTATAGTCTTCCTTTTTTATTACTAAAATAGCTATATTTAATTTCTATATTCTAGGAGTAGTATATAGAATAGAAATTACTAAATATTTTATAGTTATAGTAAATATAATACTAAATTTAAGTCCTAAATTACTACTTAGAATAAACTTTCTTTATAAGTATAAAGTAAAAATTAATTTTATATATCCTAAAGTTATTTTTAGGTTAGTTTATAGTATAATAGTTAAAGTAAAAATCTTCTAACTAATAAGTAAAGTTCTATACTAGTAAGTAATTATAGCTTATATAGTAATAATTTTACTAAAAATATAGTTAACTATAGTAATTAGTTAGAAGGAGGTATAGGAAAATAAAGAGATAAGTATATACTATATATAGTTATACTTAAAGTTTTTTTCTGATACGTTAATTACTAGATTTAGCTAGAAATAGATAGTTACTTATAATCTAATAAATAAAACTATTACTATTAATAAACACTAGAAGGTTATATAACTAATAGTAGTAAGTAAGGTTAACACTAATTACTTAGTTAATAATCCTTTTATATATTATACTTATTTTAGTAAGGATATTATAAAGACTATAAGAGAGAAGAATAAGAAGGAGAATAAGTTAAATAAAGAAAGTAATAAGTTGAATTTAAAAAGGTTAATATAGGAGTGCTATTATATAGAATCTCTTGCCTAGAGAAAATCCTATATATTACTAATTAATTTAGGGTATAAGTTACTAATATTAACTAGAATGTAATAAGTAAGTTTATTAAATTAATAGATAAATATAATATTTATTAAGATAAAGGTATTATTCCTATGCCTAAGAACTAGAAAATAAGGATTAACCTTATTAAAGAATAGTAATATTAAATAAAGCTAATTAGGCCTTACTAATTAGGGGTTAAGATATAATTAAACTTAATAAAGTATATAACAAATTACACATAAAAGGTAAGATATTATATTTAGACAAACTAGTGGCTATAGTATACCTAGCGTTTATAGTGTAATATAAAACTAGCTAGGAAAAGAAAGAAAGGGTAGTAATTAATATAAGGCTACTTAATAATATAGTAATACTAGATATATACCCTTTACTAGACTAAAGTAATATTATAAATAATATATATAGTAAGAAGGTTTTCTTACTTTTTAATAGAATAGGATTTTTCTATTAGTTACTAATTAGGAGGGATTATTAAGCCTATATAGTAGTTATATTAAATTAGGGCCTTAAGGCATTAAATGTAGTATTAATAGGATTTAAAAATTCCCTTACTTTTACCTAAAGATTTATAAACTAACTTTTCTAGAAGTATAAGCATTTTATTTAGGTTTATATTAATAATATTATTATATTCTTAGATAATATTAAGGATTATTTAAATTATCTTAGTATTATGCTTAAAATTCTTAAAGAGAATAGGATAATAATTATAGTAAAGAAATTATTTATTAGCTATCCTACTATCTAGTTACTAGGTTTTGTTATTAATAGTAATAGAATTACTAATACTAATAATAGACTTAAAGCATTTTAAAAGATGATTTTTCTAAGCAATCTATTAAGTCTTAAGACCTTTATTAGAATTACTAGATTCCTTTGTAATAGGATTCTATGGTTTAATATATAAATCTAACTATAATAGGAGTGAAAAACTACGTTATTAAGAGAGTTTTAGGAAAAGGATAAAAAAATTACTAGCATTTTAAAACTAGTATAAAAACAAAAGATATAATAAAAGATATTTTTGCTAATAATAGATAAGAAAAGGCTTTTAAAGATATTAAAGTATTCCTAAGTAAGAAATAGATATTATAGTACTATAACCTAAAGAAACTGCTTTTTCTTAAAATTAACGTATATAAGGAAGGATTTAGCTTATATACCTTCTAATTATAAGAGAAATAGGATAGTTAAAGTATTCCTAGGAAAGATATTAAGAATAATAGAATATAGCTAATTTTGTTTCTTTCTAAGGCAATATTACGTGTTAAGAAATAGTATAGGTTAATAGAATGTGAGAATAAAGGGATAGCTAGGCAAGAGGTATGGGGGCACTTATATATTAACTAAAGCTTGCTAAGTCTAAGTGTGTTATGCGTGCAAGTCACTAGCTTATAGCTAGTAGCTTGCTAGTATTACGTGAACCTAGCCCTAGGGTATAGTATGCCTGCCTAGTGTGCACTAGCATATAGGTATTATAAGTAAGGCCTTATAATTACCCCCTTACTTTTAGCTAGGCTTTTAAATAGCTTTTAGTAAGTAATATATAGCTATTTACTAAGTAATAGTAATATTAAAATAATAATAAATAATACCTAGCACTTAAGTATAAGTTTACTTATAACTCCTTATTATATTACTAACTTTTCCCTTCCTTATCTATAGCAAACTTTTCCTAGATACTATTATATTATTAGTTACTATAACTTTACCTTTACTAGTTACTATATTATTAAAATAGAATTAGATAAGGAAGCATTATTATTATTACTATCCCTAATATTTATTTAAAAGGATATAGCTATATATATTATTTGCGCATAGGTTATATAAACTTTAAGAAAAACCCCTAGCTAAGCCTAATATCCCTTAGATTAACTATTAATTCCCTAGTGTGCTAAGTATTATTACTAAAGGGAAGTATTTAAAATATTATATCTAATATATTAAATATAGTAATACTTATAAGATAGTAAGTATATTACTTTCTCTATATTTTTAGTCCCTAATTACCTATATCTCTTTAGGTAATACTAACTATATAAGGGGATTTCCTTAATTTTCTTACTATTCTTAATTAGGTAAAAACTTTAATAAATACCCTAAGTAATTAGATTCCTAATAACCTTAAAGATTATATATTTTCTAAGGTAACTTACTATTATTTTAGTACTAATTATTTAAACCTTATTTTAAGGTTTAACTATACTAATACTACTTATTATATTTCCTTTAGTTTAACTAGGGTTACTAAGGTCTATTAGGTATATTTTACTATATATTCTCTAGACCTTTACTTACTCCCTAGGTAAGCTACTTTAGCTATATATAACTAGTATATTATTTTATACTAGTAACTCTTAGTTACTATATTTCCTACCCTTATCCTAGGGATAGTAAGTTAGCACTTCTTTTTACTATCTATTTACTAACTTTTTATAGCTAGACTATACTATATATTATAATACCTAAAAGGTAAAAATAACTTTATAGTTATAATATTATAACCTAGGATTTATACCCTAGGGGTAGTAAAGCACTGCTTTTTCTAGGTAATATAGGTAATAGTTTAGGAGAATAAAAGTAAGGGCACTAAGTACTTTCTTTATAATAGTATTATTCTAATATATAAGGGGTAATTATATAAGGGTTTCCCTTAAAACTCCTCTCCTTATAAGTATATTTTCTTTTATTATTTAGTAAATAGTTTAATAAGGTTTTTAATTAAAGTGTAATAGTAGCTAATAAGGCTAGGCCTTTTTTATAATTACCTTATCCTTTATTACTTATAACTTACTTATATCTTACTACACTTCCTACTTATTTTACTTTAATAAAAAGCCTAGATTATATATTAAGTGCCTTCTATATTTTCTACTACTACTTATTAATTATATTTACTTAGCTAGCCCTTTTATTTTACTAGGTATTTATTACCTTTATAAACCTTCCTATAATCCCTAACTTCTTTAACTTTAAACTTATTATTATTATCTTTAAGGTTAGGTATTAGTATTTCTTTATCTAGGGTATTTTCCTAGTAATTCTATAGCTTTAATAGGCTAATATAAAATATATTATATAGTTAACTATACTTATTAGGTAGTGCTAGTTAGTATGCTTATTTACTTATAGTATTAAGTATTTAAAATAGCCTAATAAATCTTAGGTTTAGCTTCTATTTTATATCCTTAAGTCTAATATTCTTTACTAATAATAGTACTAAGTCTTTTTTTTTTAAGGTTAATAGCTAGTATTATTAGTTATAGTACTTTACTTATACTTTAGTAGCTCTTACCTAGTTATATACTAGTTTCTCCTTAACCTTATATAGCTTCTAAATATATATATAAGCTTCTAGGACTTTCCTTTCCTTACTCTTACCTTTAAAAGCTAGGTAAAACTTAGGTAAATAGCTTATAAGAGTATAGTTTAAGAAGTACTTTATTATTTTATTATTTTATTAATAGTATTATTATATATAAATTAAGCTATTAGGAGTAATTTTAGCTATAGCTACTAGTTTTCTTTAATAAAATACTATAAGTAATACTTTAGTACTTAGTTTATTTTTTTATTTACTTATTAGTTTAGGGATAAAATACTATTAAGAGCCTTTACTTTATATATAATAAGTAATATATATCTAACTAGAATTAGCTTATAAATACTAAGCCTTTATTAAATATAATACCCTCTAGTGCCTTAAATTAAAGCTTAATTTCCTTATAAAATAACTTTACTAATTTAACTATATTAATTATAGTCTTTATAAGGAGGAAGATAAAGTACTTAGTAAATTAGTCTATAATTACTAGGATTATATTAGTTCATTACTTACCTAGCTATACTAGTAGTAATTCTATAATAAAGTCTATTAAAATCTTTACTTATAGTTACTTTAGTATTAGTAGTAATTTAAGGGTTTTATATAAGTAATACCTCCTAGCTACTATATATTAGTATACTTTATAGCTAAATATATAGTCTAAAATAGCTTTACTTATTACTAGCTACTAATAGTAATATTTTAATAGCTTAAGAGTGTATTTAGTTTTAAAGTAACTTACTAGTAAATTATTATATTATAGCTATAAAAGCTCCTATTATAAGATAGGCTTTTATAAAATAACTACCTAGGCTTTATATATTAGGAGGCCCCTTATATTATATAACTATAGACTAGCTTTTTCCCTCCTTTTTACTTAGGAGTTAATCTTACTTTTATATTTTATAAATCTAAATCTTAGTTTTATACTTTCTGTAGTAATTATACTAATAGTTTATTTACTATAGATTAGTAAGGGTTTAGTAATATAATAGCCTCCTAAACTACTTATACTATACTAATATCTTAGATATATACTACTTTCTCCTTAAAATTACCTTTATTTAGCTAACCTATTACTAGATTTATAGTAGCTAACTAGCCTTTTACCTAGGCTACTATTAACTTAGTAAGCTTTAAGACTAGTATTATACTATAACTTCTTTAATATATTAGTACTTTTTCTTTTACTATATAAGTAGCTATTATCTTTCTTTAAAGCTTTAGTAAGAGCACCTTATTTAATATAGGTTTACCCTTATAATTAGACCTTCTTAATAGTATATTTATAAGGTTACTTTTCCTTAGTTTATACTTAATTATAAAATAGAAAGGGTAAAGAAATATATACTATTATACCTACCTTTTATTTAGCTTTTATTACCTTATAAAAGTCTATAGGTTATAGTAATCTAATAGGACTTCTATAGGTATCTTTATACCTTTAATATAGTATTACTAGTGCTTAAATAACTTTACTATATTAAGTAACTCTTAGTTAGCTATACTATAGTTATATTTAGTATTTATAAACTTCCTTAACTAAAAGGCTACTAGATACTAATAGCCCTTATTATCCTACTAAGATAGGATTCCTACTATTACAAAAATTAAGGTATTTATTTTAATATACACCGCTTAACTTAGGTTATAATATTAGAGTAAAGGCACTTACTAAAAGGTATCTTTTAGCTAGTTAAACACTAGCTATTTCTTTTCTCTAAATATAAACCTCCTAGTCTAGATACTATTTTAACT
Source organism: Epichloe typhina subsp. poae (assembly GCA_030389615.1). NCBI lineage: Eukaryota > Fungi > Ascomycota > Sordariomycetes > Hypocreales > Clavicipitaceae > Epichloe > Epichloe typhina. The sequence goes on along the minus strand of CP098316.1, from coordinate 1,791,242 downwards.
ACCCTTTATTAATATATAAAGAGGTGCTATATGTGAGGCCCACTCACAACACCTGTGCGCCAGCGCACACCAGGCGGGCACACCACGCCCTAGGGCTAGGTCCACGTGACACTAGCGAGCCGCTAGCTATAAGCTAGCGACTCGCACGCATAACACACTTAGACCTAGCAAGCTTCAGAATTGTAAGAACAAAGGGATAGCTAGGTAAGAGGTATAGGGGCACTCGTATATTGACTGAATTCTGAAGCTTCTCCCACTAGCTACCTAAGAGCGATATAGGGGGTAGAACAACCTAATCTACTAGAACAATGCTACGTACTACTTAGGATTAGCTAAATAATAGTAACACTATATCTAGGGACATACTATATTCTATAACCTTATCTAAAGCTATACCCTTTACTATAGGGGTAGAAGAGGTAGTAGTTAGAGAGTAAATTACCTAGCTTAAGTAACTTAAGGAACTATAGAAGTAAGAATAGAAGCTTACTAACTTAATATAATCTTATAGAGAAGAAGGACTAGTAAAAAAGGGCTAAAGGGCTAGTTTCTCCTTAAGCCTTAGTAACTAAGAAATTAAGGTTTAAAATATTATAAAACTCTAATACCTTATAAACTTATAGAAGTATAAGATATAGCTTAATAACCTTAACTATACCTTTAAGGGGGGTAAAGAAAAAATATTACTAAGATAACTAAAAGATTCTCTTTACACTTAATTATATATATATAAACTATTAGGCTAGATAGGACTAATATATTAAAGAATAACTAGCTAATAGTTAGGATTACCCTAAGGATAACTAGGATAAGTTCTAGGACTAGACTCTTATATTACTTAAGGACTCTACAAGCTATAATATATAAATAGCTATATAGCTAGAAAACGCGAAGTAAAAAGTGGGCTAGAGTTTTATTAAGTTTAGCATTTACTTAGATTTACTAGAGAAATACCTAGAATAAGCCCTAGAAAAAACCTATACTCTTATATTCTTTATAAAATTACTTCCTAACTTATAAGACTATATTAACTTATATATAAATATTACTAGGTTAATATAAGAAGAGGTTATATAACTTACCTAATAATTCTAGGAGGTAATATTAAAGAATAAGTAAAAGCTAAGTAATTTAGAAAAGAAGAGCTTATATAAGGCCTCTTAATATTAAAGATATAACTCTTTATAAGGCTATTAGCTAAATAGGGACTAAAAAGATAAGGATAAGAATAAAGAAAAGACCCTAGCTACTTACCTAAATAATAATAAGCTATAAGGAAGAAAATAATACTATAATTATAGTAGTATAAAGTATTTTTCTATAATTATAATAAGCTAAGGAAAGACTAGTAAGAAGGTTAGGGAAACTCCTAGAGGTAAAAGTAAATACCTTTACCTTTACCTTAGACACTAGGGTACTAGTAGGATGCTAATTCTACATATTAGTTACTATTTATAAGTAAAAAGATATTAAAATAGTAGCGAATCTTAATAGTTATGCTAAGATTAACATTATTAGCGCCTAGTTTACATAGACTTATAAGCTTAATTAGGCTAAGGCTATAGCGCCTATTCTAAAGATAGTAAGGTCTCTTATAGTTCCCTAATATAGTATCTATAAGGTGCCTATTATAATCTAAGACTTAAGAGGTAAAAAGAAAGACCTTAAACTACTATATATAGCTATTAATAAGGACCTAAGAGTAAAGGAAGCCTTATATTAATTAGGATATATATACTTATAAAAGAATATATATACCTTTACTTATACTTATAAGAATAGTAGTTTAAGAAAAAAAAGATAGCCTTTTTACTACTAACTCCTTATAAGTTTATGAAGGTAATATATAATAAGATAATTATATATGCTATTATAGGTATAATAGAAGATAAGTTTATCCCTCTTAAAGATAAAGAGAAGGTAAAAGTATATAAAACTATTAAAAATATCCCTAAGGAGCTATATAAGTTTAAAGATATATTTATATTAGATAAGGTAGGGAGTCTTTTATCTAAGAAGTTAACTAACTATGTAATTAATCTTATACTAGGAGCCACACCCCTATATAGACTAATCTACCCTTTTTCCTAAAGTAAACTTAAAGAGCTTTAGGAATATATTAATAATAACCTAAGAAAAGGCTAGATAAGACCCTTAAAGAGCCTAGTAGGCATGCCTATCCTATTTATACTAAAGAAGAATAGGACGCTTTAGCTATATATAAACTATTAAGGACTTAATAAGGTAATATAGAAAAATTACTATACTCTCCCCTTAATTTTAAAGATTCTTAATTAGTACTAAGAGGCTTATTTCTTTTTAAAGATTAATATTAAGGATATATACTACTAAATCTATATTAAAGAGGGTAATAAGTAAAAGATAGCTTTTTATATATATTATAGGTATTATAAGTACCTTATAATGCCTTTTAGGTTAACTAATACCCTAGCTACTTTTTAAAGCTATATTTATAAGGCGCTTCATAGGCTAGTTAATACTATCTATATAGTGTATTTAAATAATATCTTAATCTTCTTTAAGATAAAGAAGGAGTATACTAAATATATTAAGTAAGTCTTAGAATACATAAGGTTAGTAAAGTTATATATAAAACTCTCTAAGTGCTTTTTCTATAAGGAATTAGTAAAATTTCTAGGGTTTATTCTCTTTATTAATAGGATATTAATAAATACTTACTAGGTTAATATAATTAGAGAATAGAAGAAGCTAATAAGTTTTAAGGATATATAGTTATTTCTTAGATTTTATAACTTTTACTAATAGTTTATCTATAAATACTCTAGGATTATAGCACCTCTTTATATGTTAATAAAGGGTAGTTAAAATAGTATCTAGACTAGGAGGTTTATATTTAGGGAAAAGAAATAGCTAGTGTTTAACTAGCTAAAAGATGCCTTTTAGTAAGCGCCTTTACTCTAATATTATAACCTAAGTTAAGTAGTGCGTATTAAGATAAATGCCTTAATTTTTATAATAGTAAGAATCCTATCTTAGTAAGATAATAAGGGCTATTAGTATTTAGTAGCCTTTTAGTTAAGGAAGTTTATAAATACTAAATATAACTATAGTATAGCTAACTAAGAGTTACTTACTATAGTAAAGTTATTTAAACACTAGTAATACTATATTAAAGGCATAAAGATACCTATAGAGGTTTTATTAGACTACTATAACCTATAAACCTTTATAAGGTAATAAAAGCTAAATAAAAGGCAAGTATAATAGTATATATTTCTTTACCCTTTTTATTTTATAATTAAGTATAGACTAAGGAAAAGTAACCTTATAAATACACTATTAAGAAGGTCTAATTATAAGGGTAAACCTATATTAAATAAGATACTCTTACTAAAGCTTTAAAGGAAGATAGTAGCTATTTATATAGTAAAAGAAAAAGTACTAATATATTAAAGAAGTTATAGTATAGCACTAGTCTTAAAGCCTACTAAGTTAATAGTAGCCTAGGTAAAAGGCTAGTTAGCTACTATAAATCTAGTAATAAATTAGCTAAATAAGGGTAATTTTAAGGAGAAAGTAGTATATATTTAAGATATTAGTGTAGTATAAGAGATTTAGGGGCTATTATATTACTAGATCCTTACTAATTTATAGTAAATAAACTATTAGTATAATTACTATAAAAGGTATAAGACTAAGATTTAGATTTATAAAAATATAAAGGTAAGGTTAACTCCTAAGTAAAAGGGAGGGGAAAAGCTAGTTTATAGTTATATAGTATAAAGGGTCTCCTAATATATAAAGACTAGGTAGTTATTTTATAGGAGTCTATTTTATAATAGAAGCTTTTATAGCTATACTATAATAATTTACTAGTAGGTTACTTTAGGACTAAATATACTCTTAAGCTACTAAAATATTACTATTAGTAACTAGTAATAAGTAAAGCTATTTTAGACTATATATCTAGCTATAAAGTATACTAGTATGTAGTAGCTAGAAGACACTGCTTATATAAAAGCCTTAAATTACTACTAATACTAAGGTAACTATAGGTAAAGATCTTAATAGATTTTATTATAGGATTACTACTAGTATAGCTAGGTAACTAAGAAACTAATATAATCCTAGTAATTATAGACTAATTTACTAAGTACTTTATCTTCCTTACTATAGAGACTATAATTAACATAGCTAAATTAGTAAAGTTATTTTATAAGGAAATTAAGCTTTAATTTAAGCTACTAGAGGGTATTATATCTAATAGAGAATTAGTGTTTATAAGCTAATTATAGTTAGATATATATTACTTATTATATATAAAGTAAAGGCTTTTAATAGTATTTTACCCCTAAACTAATAAGTAAATAAAGAGAATAAACTAAGTACTTAAATATTACTTATAATACTTTATTAAAGAAAACTAATAGCTATAGCTAAAGCTACTCCTAATAGCTTAATTTATATATAATAATACTATTAATAGAATAATAAGTTACTCCCTAACTATGCTTTTATAAGTTATTTACTTAAGTTTTATCTAGCTCTTAAGGATAAAAGTAAGGAAAGGAAGGTCCTAGAAGCTTATATATATATCTAGAAGCTATATAAGGTTAGGGAGAAACTAGTATATAACTAGGTAAGAGCTACTAAAGCATAGGTAAAGTATTATAATTAATAACACTAGCTATTAACCTTAAAAAGAGAAGACTTAGTATTACTATTAGTAAAGAATATTAGACTTAAGGATATAAAATAGAAGCTAAACCTAAGATTTATTAGGCTATTTTAAATACTTAATGCTATAAGTAAATAAGTATACTAACTAGCATTACCTAATAAGTATAGTTAATTATATAATATATTTTATATTAGCTTATTAAAGCTATAGAATTACTAGGAAGATACTATAGATAAAGAAATACTAATACTAGACCTTAAAGATAAAGATAATAAATTTAAAGTTAAAGAAGTTAAGGATTATAAAAAGACTTATAAAGGTAATAAATACCTAGTAAAGTAAAAGGGTTAGCTAAGTAAATATAATTAATAAGTAGTAGTAAAAGATATAGAAAGCGCTTAATATATAATTTAGGCTTTCTATTAAATTAAAATAAGGAGAAAGTATAATAAGATATAAGTAAGTTATAGGTAATAAGAGATAAGGTAATTATAAAAAGGCCTAGCCTTATTAGCTACTATTACACTTTAATTAAAAACCTTATTAAACTATTTACTAAATAATAAAGGAAAATAAACCTAAAGAGAGCTAAGTTTTATAGGAAACTTATAAATTATAGCGCTTATATAAGATAATACCTTGCTATTTAGGATAAGATACTTAGTGTTATTTATATTCTTAGTAATTACTTACTATATTATAAGGTAATACTAGTGTTTTACTATAGTTTAGGGAATATACCCTAGATTAGAGAACTATAATTACAAAACTATTTATATATTCTAAGTAGTAAGATTTTCCTAATAGTTAGCCTAGGAATAGTTAGTAAATAAGTAGTAAAAGGGAAATAAAAAGGGTAGGTAAATCTTATAATCCCTAGAGCAGGAGTAAGATATATAGTAACTAGAAGGTGCTAGTGTAAAATAATATACTACTAGTAAGTAGTAGAAGTAAACTATACCTAATTATAAGTAAAAGGCTAGTAAATAAGGAAGGAAATAATATACTTACTAAACCTTTATAGCACTAGTTAAACTAAATATAATTTAGTAAGCTATATTTATATAATTAAAGGTAAGTATAAGAGATAGCGTATACTTAGTAAAATAGAAGCAAGTCTTCTTTAGAAAGATAAGGCCTTTTGCTATAATATTTATATCCTTAGTATTTATAAGAGTTTAGATTTAGTTTAAAATAGTAAGAAGGTTAGCGAAATTACCCTTTATAGTTACTATTACCTATAAGAAAGTAATTAGTAATAAGAAAGTAAAATATAGGGAAGAAGGAGTGGATTTACCCCCTTATAAGTATTACTATAGTAGATGTATTAAATATAGTATTTTGTGAGTTTAGCTTGTTTATTATTAATAATTAAAACATAAGGGAATTAATAGTTTATTTAAGGTAAGGTAAGCTTAGCTAGGGGTTTCTCTTAAACTTAGAATAGCTTATATATAAATAATATATATAGCTATAGTTTTATAAGTAAATAGACTTATTTTCTATAGTAAAAAGCTTAGGAATAATAAGAGTAATAGTGTAAGGAAACTAAAGGTATAATAGGAATTTAGAAGGATATTTCCTATAGTTAGGGAAGGAAAAAGTATATAATATAGTAAGACGTTATAAGTAATATAAAGGTAAAGGTAAACTACTAGTTATTATTATTTTAATAGTAGCTATTACCTAGTAAGTAGCTATATACTAGCTAGCGAAAGCTATTTAGAAGCCTAGCTATAAGTAAGGGGATAATTATAAGGCTTACTTATAATACCTATGCGCTAGCATATACTAGGCAAGCACACTATACCCTAGGGCTAGGTCTACGTGACACTAGCAAGCTGCTAGCTATAAGCTAGCGACTCGCACGCATAACACACTTAGACCTAGCAAGCTTTAGTTAATATACGAGTGCCCCTATACCTCTTGCCTAGCTATCCCTTTGTTCTTACACTATAATCCTAGAGTATTTATAAATAAACTATTAGTAAAAATTACAAAATCTAAGAAATAACTATATATCCTTAAAACTTATTAGCTTCTTCTATTCTCTAATTATATTAACCTAGTAAGTATCTATTTATTAGGAGCACGGAGGCCAGGGAGTTAGGGACAGAATAGTCACATAATGGAACCCTTAGATAAGCCTTAGGTTATGTAAATAACTAAGTAGCTATTAGATAGCTATATGTATATAGTAGGGTATTTAGATAAGGACTACCTATAAGGTATATAGGAGGTTAGAGTTTAAGACCTTTATATACTTACCTTTAAGTAGTAGCTCTCTAGCTATAACTAAGAACCTTAGCTTTTACTTTATTTATATCTCCCTAATCTAGTTATAATAAGTTAAACTTTTAAACCCTTTAAGGTAAATAGACTATTAGCTAGGTTTAAATATAAAGAAGCTATAGAATATTTACTTAAAATATACTTATATTACTTAGTAAAGGAGATATAAACCTATAGTGCCTAAGAAAAGACTTATATACCCTAACTTTAGGGCCTAATAATAAAAGAATATAATAAATACTACCTAACCCTAATTAATATAGTAATACTAAATCTAGGAATAATAATAACCTAAATAAGCTAGAGCGCTACTATAAGGTTATATAAGCCTAGCTATAATATACGTATATAAGGTAAAATATTATAAATATAAAAGTATAGCTTAAAGAAATTAAGGTAAACCTATAATTAGCTAAATTAGGCAAAGAACTTATAATTACCCCTTAGATACTTATACTAATTAATCCCTTATTCCTAGCCTTCTTACCTAACCCTAACTTTATAGTAAGTATATACTTATAAAGCTTTATAAAGATATAGTATAAAGTACTAGTATATAAAGGTAATACCTATAAGAATTTATAAGTATACCTAGTAAATTTAAATATATTATTCTAGTTAAATCTAAGAACCTTTTATAATAATAAAACTAAGGTAGTATATACTAGTAACTACCTAGTAAATAATATAAAGTAATAATAAATATATTATATAATAGTAAATAAGTTAGTTAATTACTTAGCTTATTCTTAGGATAAATTTATATCCTAGTTAAACTTAGGAGTAATAAATAAGGATATAAGGTACTTAGAAGCTACTAGAATACTACTAAATCTAAGGTAAAAAAATAACTAGTTTTTCTAGTCCTTCTTAAGACTTTAGACTAAAGTAAAAGCTAAATTACCTAACTAAATTCTTATATACTTAAGAATAATAATTTTCCTAAATAGCTTAAATAATACTATAAGGAAGTATATAGTTAGCTAGGAGTTTCTAATATCTTAAAGCTACCTATAAGGATAATATAAAAAGACTAAAGTTATAATAATATTTATATTAAATAATTATAATAGAAACTATAATAATAAAGAAAGTAGGAAAAAAGATAATACTTTAGCTTCCTTATAAATAACTTATAATAAAACTTATAGTAACTAAGTATAGGTTAAAAACTATTTAAGTGCTATAAATATAGTAGTCCTAGATATAGTATAAATAAATATAAAGTAGTAAATTATTTAATTTATAAAAGTAGTAAGTATATAACTAAGAAGTATAAGAATAATAGTAATAAAACCTTAGACCCTAATAAGATTCTAATTAAGTTAGTATAAGCCTAGAATAATAGTCTTACTATAAAGAAACCTATAAATAAGAGAATAAGAATATAAGTATCCTTATAGTAAGATAACTACTAGTTAGCTATACTAGCGTTATTTAATATAGGCATAGAGTATTTAATAATTTACCCTAAATTATTATTAAAATAGGATTAAAAAAACATAGAAAAAACAAAGATAATACTAGAAAGCATAAGTAAGGATAAAATCCTATATAAAGGAATTCTATATAGGCTAATTAAGGTAAAAAATAGTATAGGCTATATAAAGGTTTACTAGATTAGCTACTATATTACTAATATAGGAGAGGGAATACTCCTAGGTATAGATTAAACCTTAGAGTATAAACCTATAGTAATAAATTAGAAATAAAATTTTTAGAGGTTCCTAATAACTAAGGATTATATTATACTTACTATAAGGAAGTAATAACTATATAAGGTAGTAAAATAGTTATTTATTATACTATTACTAGTATTACTAAAGATTAAGGTAATTAAGCCTAAGAAAAAAAAAAGGAAACTAATAAAGACTTATTAGTAAATAATATAGTAAGTAATAACTAAGGTTATAGTATAGCTATAGTAATAGTAGTAAAATATACTTATTTCCTAAAAAGAAAAAACTAAGAAGTATAATAATACTCTAGGTAGTATACTATAAGGAGGTAGTAGTAACTATATAAGAGATAGATAGTAATATAACCTAATAGTAAATCCTAGAAAAGTATATAAAATTTATAGATATATTTTTAAAAGATTTAGCTAGTAAGCTCCTAGAATTAGGTAACTATACTTATATAATTAAATTAAAAAAGAAAATAACTACCCTAGGGACTTATATATAACCTAGCTAAAAAAGAGCTAGAAGTACTTAGGGAGTACCTAGTAAGTACGTAGGAAAAAGGGTAAATTAGAAGATTAACTAGTCTAGCTAAAGCCTTAATTTTATTTATTCTAAAAAATTAAGGAAATTAAGGCTTTATATAGATTATAAGGGCCTTAATAGAATTATAGTTAAAAATAAGGCCTTTTTACTATTAATCTCTAAAATCCTTAACTAATTAGTAAGCATAAAGGTTTTTATATTACTAAATCTTTAAGAAGCATACTACTAGCTATATATTTATAAGGGTAATAAGTAAAAGATAGCTTTCTAATATTACTATAGTTACTTTAAATATTTTATAATACTATTTAAATTAGTAAATACGCTAGCTACTTTTTAAGAATATATTAATAATACCCTTAAGGGACTTATAAATAAATTTTATATTATTTACCTTAATAATATTCTAATATATAGTAGTAACCCTATAAGATATATAAAGTATATTAAAAGTATACTAAAGTAACTTTAAGACATAAACCTTTATATTAACCTTAAAAAGTGCTAATTTTCTATTAGGTAAGTAAAATTCCTAGGTTTTATTATATCTAAAAAAGGCATTAAGATAGAACTATTACAGGTTAAAGCTATTATAACCTAGCTAATACCTTATAGTGTGTTTAATATTTAATTATTCCTTAGGTTTATAGGTTTTTACTAATACTTTATAAAATAATATAATAAGGTAGTAGTCTTACTAATAGACTATTTAAAAGGTATTTAGCTAGTAAAGTTTAAGCTAAAACCTAGTAAACTAGTAGTATTTAGAGAACTTTAAAAGAAGTTTTAAGAGGCACTAATCTTAGTGTATTTTAACTTACTTTACTTACTAAGAGTAAAGATAAATATATTTAGTTATATAATTAAAGCTATACTTATAATATTAGTACTAGGTAGCTAGCACCTAGTAGTGTATTTTTAAGGAAGTTAACTAATATTAAACTTTATTACTTAATACCTAATACTAAGTTATTAGTAATCTAAGAGGTATTTTAAGCCTAGAAATACTACCTTATATATTTTTCTTATTAGATTATAGTTATTATAGACTATTTAAATTATAAGTACCTAGCTATAAAGCTAAAGCTAACTAGTAAGTAAGTAATAGTGTTAAATAAGCTTTATTTATTTAATTTTAGGATTAAATATTATATAGGTAAGTTAAACCTTATAAATACCTTATTAAGAAAAGTAAATTATATTAGTAAGAAGTATAAGGTAAAGGTATTAACCTTATAGCTACTTAACTTCTTATCTAAATTTAATAATACTAAGTAATAGGAATACTATATAAATAATAATACTATTATAAGTTCTAGTATTATATTACTTAGTATAGCTAATATTTTATTATAAAAATACTATAATAGCCTTACTAGCCTCTAGGGTTTTAAGAAGTTATAACTTAATTATATTATTAAGAAACCTAATAGTCTAGTAAAGCCTAGTAGTAGTATATAAACTAGGTTTATTAATTCTAAGTAATAAGGTTATGCCTTATTTATATTTATTAATATTTCTATAAGTCTAGCAAGCCTATAGGTTAGGAGTCTAGCTAGGTTAGTAGCTAGTAAGTAGTATAAGTATCCCTTTAAAATATTACTTATTTATAATTTATTTATAAGTTTATAGGTATACTATAAGCTAGCTACTTATAGTAGTATTATAGTAAGAATATAAGTAGTCTAGTAAATCTCTTCTAAGTTTATATATAATGCTTATTTTATATATATAGAATTAGAGGCTTTAATTTAGGTTATATTATTTTAAGTATAGTAAGATAATAACTTTACTATAGGTTATAGGAAGCTACTTAAGAGTAATAACCTAAAAGCATTATAAATATAGTTTATTAGGCCCTCTAAGCTATTAATATTTAAGAATTAAGTTTTTATTCTAGCTAGTATAAGAAAGGAAATTTTACTACTTACTTATAATAACTTAGTAGTAAGCTACTAGGGAGTTAGTAAGACCTTTTATTATATTATAAATTAGTATTACTAGCTATTAATAAAGAAAGACACTAAGTTATATATATAAACTTATATAAGCTATTAGACTTTAAAGCTAAGGTACTATAAACCTTATAGTAAGCTAGTAGTACTACTAGTGCCTAATTAGCCTTTTTAAGAATTATTAATGAATTTTATTATAAGGCTATTACCTATAAGAGACGTAAATTAGACTTATAATATAATCTTAGTTATTATAAATTATTTTATAAAATATAGTATTTATATTCTTATTTTAATATAACTAACTAGTAATAGGTTAGCTACTATATTTCTAGAATATGTTTTTAAGGACTATAATACCCTAGAAAGTATTATTATAAACTATAGTTTAATATTTACTAGTAGGTTTTAGATAACTTTTTACTACCTTATTATTACTAAGTAGTAACTAAGTACTATATTTTACTTATAAATAAATAGGTAAATAAAATATTTAACTAAGTTTTAAAGTATTATTTAAAAGCTTTTACTTACTTTAATTAGACTAACTAGGTAAATAACCTATTAATAGTATAGTTTATATATAATATAAGCGCTTACTTAACTTATAGCTATACCTTAGTAAAGGCATTATAAGGTTATAACCTTAGAGGCTTATAGTAAGTAATTATAGATATTCTAGTAGTAAATAACTAGGTAAAGACTTAAGTAACTATACTAAGAGATAAATATATAGTAATTAAGTAGCTTTTAAGTAATTTATAAACCTAGTATATAAAGTACTATAATAAGAAGTAAACTCTAATAAAGTTTAGAGTAAGTAACTATTTTTATTATTTATAAAGAATATTAACTTATAGTAACCTAGTAGGAAGCTAAGTATAAAGTACTTAGGCCCTTATAAAGTTAAAAAGGTAATTAAAACTTATAAATTAGTATATTAATTAAAGCTATTACCTAGTATATAATTATATAATATTTTTAATATTACTAATCTTAAACTATTTATAAGGGACCTAACTAGTGTAAAAGATATCTCCTTACTATAAGATAATATTATAGATAATAAATAGGAGTTTAAGGTTAAAAGAATTATTTTATATTATTATAATAGGAGATATTAGAAATACCTAGTTAAATAGAAAGGCTATAATACTTTAAAGAATTTATAGGTTAAGAGAAAAGATTTTGTTATAATAAATATTATTAATAATTATAAGTAGTAACTAAGTAGCTAGTTTATAGATATAAAGGTGTATTTAGTAAAGATTAAATAGTAATAGTAATATATAAAAAAAAAAAAACTAGATAATTTCTTAGATAATTTACCTTATAGCTACCTAGCACTATTTACCTTATATTTATGTTAGGCCCTAGCCCCTAGTATTATTATTTTTATTCCTAGGCACTAGGTTAGTAATAAGGCCCTAGGTAAGGAATTTATCCTTATTATTAAAGGAATCCCCCTCCTTATATATATATATATAAAGCTTACCTAGAAGGTTTAATAGCCTAATATAAGTAAGAAGTATAGGTATATATATAGTAAGCTATTAGTAAGTTAGTAAGGCTATAAGTAAGAATATTAAGAAACTTACTAAGGGAAGGTTTTATATAATAAAGTATAAGCTATTAAAGATATTAATTTAGACTTCTAGATTAATAGTATTACTTAGTAATAATATAGTAATTCTCTTATTAGTATTAGTCTCTTATATAATCTTTATAGTTAGCCTTACTTATCTAGCCTAGCTATGCTTATTAGTATTCTTTATAAATAAAAGTATATTATAAAGTTTATATTTTATATATATTAAGCACTAGTAGTATATTAGTAGTAACCTAAGTTATAAAAATAAATAAATATATATATTATTAAGAAAGTAAGGATTATTATTAAAGATAATATAATTATTAATATACTTAAAAAGCACTTAGTATAATTTTATAAAGTAAGTAAAGCACTAGTAATATATTAGTATAAGTATAAGTAATAAAGAAAGGGAAAATATACCCCTAAATAGTCTTTATTATTTTATATATAATAAGTATATTTTATTAAGTTACTTATATAAGTTAGTAGTAGTATATAGTAAGGTAGTAGTAAAGTTATACTTAAGAAGTTAGTATACTTAGTTAAAGTAAATTTACCTTTAGTAATATACTATAAAATAATACTATTACTATCTTTAAGAGTAATAGCTTATATTACTACTTATTATATATAGTATATATAGGGAATTTTTATATTACTAGTGCTACTAGCTATAAGTTAGTAAGGTATACACTAGGGGTTAGAGATACTATACTTATATTAAAATTTTTAAAGCTATTTACTTCTTAGGAGATTTTTAAGGAGATATCTAAGGGGTCTTCTTAGCTATTAGAGAATCTAATAAAATAGGAGTACTATAGCACTTAGATATAATTTACTATTAGTAAGTTAGTAATAATATACTATAGGAATATAGGTATAAAAGGTAAAGTAACTAATATTCTAGTATTTAAAAGGGATTAAGCATTTAAGTAAGATTAAATATAAATAATAAAATAATACTATAGGATATTAGTAACTACTATAATAATAGTTATAAAGCTACTAGGTTATAGGTAAGAGTAACTTATAATATTAAAGAAAAATATAAAGGAAGAAAATATATAAAAGTAAGGAAAAGTAAGCCTCTTTTATATTAGCCTTAGACCCCTAAGTAATTTATATACTATATATAGCTGATCTAAAAATCATAATATTTATAGTTATAACTACTACTAGTAAATATATATACTAGCTATAAACTCCTAGTAAGAATAATATAATATCCCTAATATTAAATAAGAGCTTATTTGTTTTAAATAGCATGTAGCACCTTATTTATTTAACCTAATTATAAAATCTAATATAAGTAGTTTACTTACTTAGTATTAATAAATTATTAAGTAAAGGTATATATATTAGAAGTAATAAAGTAATAAGTATATAGCTATTTAAAGCTAGAGAGTAAAGGAGGGAATTACTTAAAACCCTATAACTTTTATTTTATTATCCTAAGTAAATATAATAGCTATATACTTATAAAATAACTAGTAATATTAAATACTATTATAAGCTATATATAGTATACTTATATTAGCTAAGCAGCTCCTTTTTTAATTAAGGATAATTATATATTAGGGGGTAATATATTAGAAGCATAGAGGCTAGGGAGTTAGGGATAAAATAGTTATATAATAAAACCCTTAGATAAGCCTTAGGTTATATAAATAACTAAGTAGCTATTAAATAGCTATATATATATAGTAAGGTATTTAGATAAGGACTACCTATAAGGTATATAAAAGGTTAGAGTTTAAGACCTTTATATACCTACCCCTAAGTAATAGCTCTCTAGCTATAACTAAGAACCTTAGCCTTCACTTTGTTTATATCTCCCTAATCCAGTCGTGACACTATTAATATCCTATTAAGAAAGAGAATAAACCCTAGGAATTTTACTAATTCCTTATAAAAAGAGCACTTAAAGGGTTTTATATATAACTTCGCTAACCTTATGTGTTCTAGGACTTACTTAATATATTTAGTGTGCTCCTTCTTTATCTTAGAGAAAATTAAGATATTATCTAAATACACTATATAAATAGTATTAACTAGCCTATAAAGTGCCTTATAGATATAGCTTTAAAAAGTAACTAAGGTATTAGTTAACCTAAAAGGTATTATAAGGTACTTATAATGCCTATAATATATACAAAAAGCTATCTTTTACTTATTACCCTCTTTAATATAGATTTAGTAGTATATATCCTTAATATTAATCTTTAAAAAGAAATAAGCCCCTTAGTACTAATTAAGAATCTCTAAAATTAGAGGGAGAGTGTAGTAATTCTTTTATATTACCTTATTAAGTTCTTAATAGTTTATATATAGCTAAAGCATCCTATCCTTCTTTAGTATAAATAGAATAGGTATACTTACTAGGCTCTTTAAGGGTCTTATCTAGCCTTTTCTTAGGTTATTATTAATATATTCTTAAAGCTCTTTAAGTTTACTTTAGGAAAAAGAGTAAATTAGTTTATATAAGGGTATAGCTCCTAGTATAAGATTAATTATATAGTTAGTTAACTTCTTAGAAGACTCCTTACCTTATCTAATATAAATATATTTTTAAACTTATATAGCTCCTTAGGGATATCTTTAATAGTTCTATATACTTTTGCCTTCTCTTTATCTTTAAGAGAGATAAACTTATTTTCTATTATACTTATAATAGTATATATAATTATCTTATTATGTGTTACCTTTATAAACTTATAAGGAGTTAGTAGTAAAAAGGCTATCTTTCTCTTCTTAAACCACTATTCTTATAAGTATAAGTAAAGGTATATATATTCTTCTATAAGTATATATATTTTAATTAATATAAGGCTTCCCTTTACTCTTAGGTCCTTATTAATAGCTATATATAGTAGTTTAAGGTTTTTCTTTTTACCCCTTAAGTCTTAGATTATAATAGGTACCTTATAGACACTATATTAGGAAACTATAAGAGCCCCTACTACCTTTAGAATAAGTACTATAGCCTTAGCCTAATTAAGCTTATAAGTCTATGTAAATTAGGCGCTAATAATATTAATCTCTATATAACTATTAAAATCCACTGCTATTTTAATATCTTTATACTTATAAATAGTAACTAGTGTGTAAAATTAATACCTTACTAGTACCTTAGTGTCTAAGGTAAAGATAAGGGTATTTACTTTTACCTCTAGGAGTTTCCTTAACTTTCTTACTAGTCTTTCCTTAGCTTATTATAATTATAGAAAAGATACTTTATATTACTATAATTAAAGTATTATTTTCTTCCTTATAGCCTATTATTATTTAGGTAAGTAGCTAGGGTCTTTTCTTTATCCTTATCCTTATCTTTTTAATCCTTATTTAGCTAATAGCCTTATAAAGAGTTATATCTTTAATATTAAAGGGCCTTATATAAGCCTTTCTTTTCTAAATTACTTAGCTTTTGCTTATTTCTAGATATTACTTCCTAGAATTACTAGATAAGTTATATAATCTCTTCTTAAGTTATCCTAGTAATACTTATATATAAGTTAATATAGTCTTATAAGTTAAGGACTAATTTTATAAAGAATATAAAAGCATAAGTCTTTTCTAGAGCTTATTTAAGGTATTTCTCTAGTAAATCTAAGTAAATACTAAACTTAATAAGGCTCTAGCTTTTCTTTTACTTTATATTCTTTAGCTAAGTAGCTATCTATATATTATAGCTTATAAAGTCCTTAAGTAATATAAGGGTCTAGTCCTAGAACTTATCCTAGTTATTCTTAGGGTAATCCTAGCTATTAGCTAGTTATTCTTTAATATATTAGTCCTATCTTACCTAATAGTTTATATATATATAGTTAAGTATAAAGAGAATTTTTTAGTTATCTTAATAATACTTCTTTTTTACCCTCTTAAAGGTATAGTTAAGGTTATTAAGCTATATTTTATGCTTCTATAGGTTTATAAGGTATTAGAGTTTTATAATATTTTAAACCTTAACTTCTTAACTACTAAGACTTAAGGATATACTAGCTTTTTAGCCCTTTTTTATTAGTACTTCTTCTTTATAAAGTTATAGTAAGTTAGTAAGTTTTTATTCTTACTTCTATAGTTTCTTAAGTTACTTAAGCTAGGTAATTTGCCCTTTAACTACTATCTTTTCTTCCTTTATAGTAAAGGGTATAGTATTAGATAAGGTTATAAAATATAGTATATCTTTAGCTATAGTATTACTATTATTTAGTAACTCCTAAGTAGTATATAGTATTACTTTAGTAAATTAAGTTATTCTCCCCCTTATATTACTCTTAGGTAACTAGTAGGAGAAGCTTTAAAATTATAAGAATAAAGAGATAGCTAGGTAAGAGATATAAGGGTACTTATATATTAACTAAAGCTTACTAGGTTTAAGTATGTTATATATATAAGTTACTAGCTTATAGCTAGCAGCTTACTAGTGTTATGTGGACCTAGCCCTAGGGTGTGGTGTGCTTACCTAGTGTGCGCTAGCGCACAGGTGTTGTGAGTGGGGCCTCACATAGAAGTAAAAATAGCTGTAATTATATAGAGCGTTAGGAAA
The DNA here is from genome assembly GCA_030389615.1 of Epichloe typhina subsp. poae. Lineage (NCBI taxonomy): Eukaryota > Fungi > Ascomycota > Sordariomycetes > Hypocreales > Clavicipitaceae > Epichloe > Epichloe typhina. Next base: position 1,773,964 of record CP098316.1, on the reverse strand, counting down.
CTCTGAAAAATAGTTTAATCTAATAGTGTAATAGTTAATATATTAACTAACCATTCCCTAGCTAAGGGTATTATTAAATACACCTTATTATTAATAATAGATCTAGATAAGGCTAATTTAAAACTAGTAAAAGTTGCGAATTATTTGTTATAATTTAATCTAAAGGTAATATATATACTAGGAATATTAAATGTTATTCTAAATACGCTCTCTAAGCTACTAGTGGAGGTAACTTATAAAGAGGTAGCGTAGAAAAGTTAATATAATAAATTAGAGGTAAGTGCATATTTTGTAAGTAAGGAATATATTATAATATTAATTATAAATAATAAGCTTAAGGCTAGAATTATCTTAGGATACTAGTTAGACTAGAAATTTAGTTAAATTATTATAGCTATAAAAGCCTATTAGGAAAGGTAAGTAGTAAGAGATACTAGAGTTAAACTAAAAATTCTATTATATAAATAGGATTTACGTAAAGATAGTCTGTTATACTATTATAGTAGGGATAGATTTTTCTAGCTTTGTATTCTAATAACTAAGGTTAAATCTATCTTATAACTAGTATATAATAACTAATATTACTTTAGAATTACTAGAATAGTAGTAAAGTTATAATTAGTTTATTTTCTATGCATAAGCTAGTAAATTTATAATTATATTACTTACTATATAGTATATTAGGAAAACGCTATTAATGAATTAAAACCACTAGAGAAGTTATAACTATTATAGTTAAAGCTAATACCTTTTTATATAATTTTACTTATTTTTATAATAAATATACTAGAAGTATTAGCTATAAACACTATATAGTAAATAAAGAGGTATACTATATATAATTTACTATGCCTAGTAAATTATTTATTTAATAAGAGAACTTTTCTAATACTAGGGTATACTATATATTTAGTAGAAATTTAGGTAGAGTTACTTCTTTATACCCTATATATTATAGACTAGGGATTACTAAGATAAATTATTAGTAATAAAGACCTAAAGTTTATATTTAATATATAAAAGGAGATATTTAAGTATATAGGAGTTAAACTCCTTATAGGTATAGCATATTACCCTTAGATAGATAGAACTATAGAAAGGAAAAATTAGATAGTAATAATTATAATATAATATTATATAGTAATAAACCTAGATATAACGTAAATATTACTATTACTAGCACTATAGTATTAGCTAAATAACACTATAGCTATAGGTATAGGGCAGGCTTCTAATAAGCTATTATATAGTTTCTATCCGCTAAGTATTATTAATTTACTCTCTCTAAATAATATAACTAATACTAGATCTAATATAAATAATATTATAGTACTACAAAAGCTATACTAGTATAAGGCCTAATTAGTAATTATAATAGCAGTAGCGCTTACTAAAATCTAATATAATAATTACTATAAACTAGTTAATATTAATAAAGAAGATATAGTATATTTATAACTATATAAGGGATATAAATTACCTAGTAAACTAAAGAAAAAATAGTCCTTATAAAGGGTAGGGCTATATAAGGTATTAGAAAAAGTAAATCCTTTAGTATATTAATTAGATTTCCCTCTAAATTTATATATATATCTAGTGGTATTAGTAATGTAAATTTAGAAGCTAGTATAAGGAAAAGACCTGTTTAAAAAAGAAAAGGTAGCTCCTCCGCTAATTATATTTAATAATTTATAGGAAGCAAACTATTAGGAAATTAAGAGAATTTATAGCTATTAGATTAAGATTTTTAAGCAGACTAAAACATTAAGAATTAAATTTCTTATTAGATAAAAGGGTTATATTACTAAAGATAACTAGTGGATTATAGAAGACAAAATAAGAATTAATATAGCTAAGGTAGTAAAGAATTATCTTAAGAAAAACCTAATTAATTAGGCAAAGGAATATATAAAGAAAGGCCTTAATCCCCTTCCTAAATAATAATATTAAAAGAAAAGGCATAATAATAAGGGGGCGAATTTAATAAGTTAGTATAGAATTAATATACCCTCTTATATATATTAGTTATTACACTAGCTAAGGGTAATTCTTTATACCTATACCTTATAATATTTTATAATACCTTTATATACCTAGCGTAGCTAAATCTAGTGCACGTGCATGTAAATTCATTAAACCCTTATACTTACTATTACCTTATAATATCTCTTAATACCTATATAGTTATATTTATTTAACTTTTGTATTTCCTATACCTTATATTAACCCCTAATCCTTATATAAACTTAGTATAGTTAGTTTTAGTACCTATATAATTATATTTATTTAACCCTTATATTTTCTATACCTTATAATAACCCTTAATACCTATATAAACCTAGTATAGTTAGATTTAGTATATATATATATAGTCTCCTATAGCTCTTTATTACTATATAGCTAATTTAGCTAAATTTAGTAATATAAGGAAAATAAAGTTCTACTAGCTATTAGAGGTAAAGAGGTATTGCCTAAAGAAAATAAAAAGTATAATAAATATAAGTAGTATTATATAAGATATAGAAACGCCCTCCCTAAGATTAAATATAAAGTTTATATAGTTAATTATAATCTATATTATTACCTAAGTGTAAAACTAGAATTTATTTTATTTAATAACAAGTTAGATATATATAACTAAATGATTTATAAGCAAATATAAGTAGCATATCTATATATTTAGTGCCTAGTATTAAGATATTAAAACTAACTAGTTAGATAAATTATATATATGGATTTAGCGTAATACTTAGTTAATACTAATAAAGAAAAGGTAGTATATAAATAATAGGTAAATAACCTTTTATATAAATTAGGTATAGTAGTTATTTTTAAGGGATAGAAGCTACTATACTATATACTAAAGTTAGTACTAGGTTTTTACTAATTCTAAGAATTTATAAATCTACTAAAGCAAATCACAAATTTATACTAATAATAGTATTTAGTAACCTTAAGGATAGTGTAAGATAAATTAAATAGGCTATTATAATTAGCTATAGGGGGCGCTAAAAATATTAAAGCTATTATTACTACTATTAAGAAGGTAGCTAGAATAAAGCTAGTATTACAAAATATAGATAAAAAAGGCAATAGTAGTGGAGATTACGTAGATATAGTACTAGATTTAGAGGTAAAAGGATAGAAATATAATTAGGTAATGTAATAATTAATATAAGATAATTATAACTAGCTTTGGAAATAAGCGTAGTAAGGTTTAGGTAAAGTAGCTTAAAAGAATAATAAATTTAGTTATACTATAGAAGAAAAGAATATTAGTAAAGAGAAAGTTAAACACTAGGATAGTAATAAAAGTAGTAATAACATATAAAGAATTAATTTTACTTATTTAGGTAATAATAACGTTAAATTTAAGGCTAACCCTAATAATAATAAAGAATCTAAACCTAAAATAAGCCTTAGTAGCAATAGAGAATCTAACTTTATAAGGTCTAAAGAAGAGAAAAGGGATACTAAAACTAAATTTAAAGATAAAATTAATAATATACTTACTAAATATCTTATTAGGCTATTATAAATATAGGAGTAAATTAGAAAACTTAATTTTTAATTACTATTTACTAGATTTAGAAAACTAGGATTAAGATTAGAGAGTTACTTACTAATACTAAAGATTAGATTAGTATTATATAAAAAAGTAATAAAGAAGTTTAATATAAACTATAAAGAAAGAAGTATTAAATTAATTAATTTTAGTAGTTTTAAGTATACTATAGTAAGCTATAAGGCAAATGTATAGGATATCTATTATATAATATAAGTATATGCTTATAAATTTGCCTTAAATAGTGCTACTATAGTAGCTAATAGTTTAGAAGTAAATTTAAGGGACACTTACTTTATATTATAGTAAAACATAGTAATTTAGATTTTTACTATCTTTAATAAATAATAGGCTACTTTAAGTATATTATAATAGGTAGTATAATAAGCTAGGAAACTAGTATATTAAGTAATAGTAAATCTAATAAAGTGTAAAGTAATTAGATAAGCAAAACATTAGGTAAAAATAGTAGTAGTAGCTTATTATAATAGTATAATAGTTAAATATAGCTACTAATACACTACCTATAATAGTATAGCATTACTACTACTATAAGCTAACTTACTAGCTTTAAGATTTATAAATAAATACAAAGGTATAAATAGTATAATTATAGGAGGGCTTACTAGTATTAGAAGAATAGATTTACTTTATATTATAATAAGGAAAACACTAGTAATAATTAAATTAGCTAAACTCTAATAAAATAAAGAAAGGAATAAGGAATATAAAATAAGTAAAATCAATGATTTAATTAATTAAACTAATAAGATAGAAATCAAATTTAATAAGGTAAAAAGCCTTATAAAAGATATAAATAAATACACTAATAAATATAAGACTAAGGTAATAAAGCTAATAGAAGTAGTAGAGAATAAGGTAAAGTTAGTATAGAAAAAATTTCTATAAGTTTTAGAGATACTTAAGGATTAAAAAAACAAATTCAAAGCTTAGAATTAGGTAAAGTGCTAAAGGAAGTTAATAACTAGATTAATACTTTAAAGTATAATATAATTAATAGAAAAGAATATAAGGAGAAAATAGTAAAATTAGTAGCTATAGTAATAAAACTACGTAAAAGAATTAATCTCTAAGCAATATTTATTAATAAACTTTTACTTAAGTAAAAGAAGCTTAAGGAAGATATAAAATTAGTAAAATTAGCTACTATAGAAGCGACTCTAGTAATATTAAGTCTAGTGGAATATAAATAGACTAAATTAGCTAATACGTAATTATAAAAGGACACTTTAGCGCTAGAAATACCACGTGGAAAGTTATAAACACTAGGAATAACTAATAAGAAAACTAAATTAGTAAATAAGTAAGGGTAGGATAATACTTTAATACTAGAAATGCTAAGTAAGAAGCTAAGACTAGTAAAAAGTTAGGACTAAAGCTAAAAGTAACTTAAGTAGCTTTATATCTAGTAATACTATATATATAAGTTAATAAGCTAGTAAATAAAGAAGTAACTATAAAAGATAAATTTACTAGACTATTAGATTAATTTAGTAAAGATTTAAGGTAAAAGTTTTAGTTTTTACGAATTTGCTAAACTAATAGATTAACTTAGTAAATATAGGTATAAAAAGGAGCGTTTTTATTTTAATAATATAAAGTAATTAAATATAATTATAAAAGATGAAATAGATATTAAGGTAAAGGAATTTAGTAAGTAAAGGAAGAAAAGAATAATTTAGTAACATAAAATTAGGAATTTATTATTTAATATAATAATTTAATTAACACTATTAAAGGATTATAGTAGTTATAAATTTAGCTATAGACATATAGAACTTACTTTCTTTTCTTTTATTTTAACTTTAATAGCTAGGGAATAATTATTTAATTTAGTATAAAGGTTAAATTAGGTTATGTTTTAGCTAGTTATAACTAGGATAGTTATCTTTTAAGGCATACCTAGCACTTATTATATAGTAAGATACGCTTAGCTATAAGTAATAGTAATAGGGATAGATTTAGCCTTTTAGATAAAGAAATTAACTTACTTCTAATATTATAACCTATACCTAATAGTAGACTTTACAAGTAAACTTAGTATAACTTATAACTTGTTAAATCCGTTAGCCTCTCTAACGGATTCGACCTAACAACGTGCAGAGCTAGCACGTAACAATTATTTACTATTACTATTAATTATTTTAAATTTTAATGAATTATTATTTTTATTTTTAATAAAAATACCCTAAACTAATATAAATAAATTAAATAAGAATTTTAAATAAATAACTAGAAGTTAGTAAAATATATACTTAGTACTAAAATATTATACTTAATATAATAAGAACTTAAAAAAGCTTAAACTATTTATTTACTATTTAAACTAATTAAATATTACTCTTAGCCTTATAATTCTAAAGCTTTAAGAAGTTATATATAGTAACTTTATATATCTTATTACTATAATATATAAAGAAAGAATAAAAGATAGTAATATTTATAAAGTATTGATATATAACTAATAGTGTTATTTTAATTAAGCTATATAACTAAATTAAGCTATAAAAAATAAGTTTACCTTATTTTTAAATATAATATTAGGATTTACTTATATTTTATATACTATAATTATTATAATTATTATAGTTAGTATTATTATAATATTATAAAATATAAAAGAGGAAGGAATTTTACTTTATTAATATTTTAAAAAACCTTAAAATACTAAATAATTAAAAAGTCTAGCTTTTTCTATACTAATTTACTTATTTATACTTATATTTATATTTTATTAATTTATTACTTAAATTTTTTTAATTAAACTTTAATACTTATAATATTTAAAGTTATATAAGTAATATAAGTAATATACATATAGGCTAAGATAAGGTAAGATAAGGTAAGATAAGATAAGCTATTATAAGCTACTATAAGTTACTATAAGTTATTATAAGCTATTATATACTATTATAAGAAAAAATAAAAAAATATTAAACCTTTTAATATAAGAATTTATAAGTTATATTAGAACTTTAAATACCTCTATAATATTAGTATAAAATATAAAGAAATAAATACGTTTCTTATAATTTACCTTAATATTAATATTATATTATAAAAAAAGAAAAACCCCTCCTAGGCACAAGGTAAAACTGCTTAAATTATTATAGATCTCTATTTTTTAACACCTTTTCTAAATATCTAGCCTTCTTCTCTAGCTTTTTATTTCCTTTCTTCTTCTTACTTTTCCTAAATTCCTTAATATTTTCTTTTATTTTTTAAATTTCCTTAGATTTTTGGATAGCTATTAGGTTTTATAGCCTAGTAGTTATAGCCCCTAGCTTATAGTTACCCTTAGCTATACTATTATCTAATTAGTTAGTTATTAATTAGTTAATTAGTAGCCCTTAACCCTTACCTATTAATTATGTAATGTGTTTATTGCGAATTAAAGTGTAGTTAAGTAAGGATAAGTTATGTTTTTTTAGTTTGCCTTAGAGCTTTAAAGGATAAGTTATAAGATAAAAGAGATATAAAGAGATAAAATAAAAATAGTTATAGAGAAAGGGGAAATTACGTTAATTTATACTATAAGTAAAACTTAAATAAATTTAAGTTTAACTATAGTTACGAATTATAACTATATCTTATGTAATTATAGCTATAAAGTTTATTATAAACTTTATATTAACCTTTAGCCCTTAAATTTATAGCTTAAAGCTTATTCCTTTATTTATGTTTTACCTAACACTATAGTAATTATTAAATTTAGTTATTAATTATTACACTAGCTAGGTATTGCTAGTAATTTTTTTGTTCCTTGAAAATTAGATGCATTAGCTATAGCTAATAATCCCAAAAACAATTAAAAATCAATAAAAAAAAGAAAAAAGGATTTATCCTTTTCTAAGACTTTATACTAAATTTTAGATTTATTTAAAAGGTTTAAAATAAAGGGTTATATAGCTAAAAAACCATCTTACTTTTACTATTAGGAACATATAAGCACACTTGCCTAGATATAGTATAGTAGTTAGATTTTGAAAACCAAATTAATTTAAATAAGAGCTAAGGGTTTAAAACCTAGGTTTCCTACCCTGTAGTTAGAGGGGTTCTGTTTTTTAATTAATTATTAATAGATATAAAATAAAAGCTATAATAATAATCGTAATTATCATAGTATTAATAAGGCCTACTTTTAATTAATTTAAAATATAATTACTATAATAACTATAATTACTATATGTTCAATATATTTTCTATAATAATATCAAGACCTACTTTTAATTATATTACTATTCTTATCGTTATTATAATAGAATCCTACTATATAGTAAACTAAATTTAGCCTGTTTTCATAATAGTAATTGCAAGGCCCACTTTTAATTATATTACTATTCTTATCATTGTTATAATAGAATCCTATTATATAGTAAACTAAATTTAGCCTGTTTTTTCTAATAGTAATTACTAGACTTACTTTTAATTACACTACTATTATTAGAGTTAAATAGTAATTAAAACCCCTTACTTTATATATTATATAATAATTCCTTTTCTTAATAAATAAGCTTTATTTTCCTTCCCTTTTTCCTTTTTACTTTATATCCTTATATCTTTTCTAATACTATACTTTAAGATATAAACTTTATACTATTATAAAGCTTAAAATCTACTCTTTTTATTAAAATCTTTACAGATCTTTTAAGTCTTTTAGCCTTACTATAATAGCTAAATTAACTACCTCTTTAGTTTTTACCCCTTCTAATATTATTCCTTAAACCCTATCTAATAGCTCTTTTAATAAGAGTAATATTAATAGGAAATTTAAGAATAATATTAAAAATTAACTAAGCTATAGTTTTAAATCTAAAGCTTATATTATTAATCATAACTTATTTAATTATTATCTATTAGATATTAATTATAGTAAGGAAAGATTAGTAATATATTATTATACACAAGAAAATTGCTCTTTTAGCTTTTCTTATAAAGCTAAGCGTTTTTAATTATCTAATAGTACTAGCTATTATAAAATAAGGTATTTTACTATTACTATATTTAAAAAAAAGAGAGTACTAAGATTACTAGTAAGTTATTCTCTTATATTTATTTATTAAGTTATATATAATATTACTAATATTAATTCTAATTTAGTACCTCTTATAACCTAAAATTCCCTATCTATATAATTAAGTATCTCTACTTTTTTACAAAAAAAAGGCCTAGGCCTTCCTTAAGTGAATTTTCACTAGATACTATTATTAATCTAGCTATAAAATTTATACTAAATAATAACTTATCTTTTTCTACTTTAACTAGTAATTCTTTTAAGGAATTACTAAGTTACTTTAAATAAGTATTTATTCTTTTACTCTTTTATTATCTAACTAATAATTATAGTCTAAATATAATATCTTATTCAAATTATTAGAATATTTCTATAAATATTCATAATTTATATAATAAATCTTTCTAAGAGCTTATTATTAAGCTTAATAAACACTTCTTAAATTTTAGCTATATATCTTTATAACTAGATATATAAACATCTTTTAATTTAAAGTCCTATTTAGGAGTTATTATAAGTTAGATAACTTTAGATTTTAAATTAGAATATAAGCTTCTTAGTATATATTTATATTATTATTATTAACTACCCTTTATAATACTAATATTATTACCTAGGATTTGAAAACTTAAAAAGCATATATACTGGATTATATATTAATAATATATTTACCTAGCTTATGGCTTTATATAACATATAATCACTATCTATTATAAGGTAAGTTATATTTATCTCTTTTATATATACTAATTAGTACTTACTTATTAACTTTTTCTAGTCTTACTAGAGATAATAGTTCTAATAATAATACCTTTATAAGTGCTTTTTAAGTACTAATTATAATAGTATTAGTATTAAAGAACCTAAAGATATTTAATGTATAGCATATGTTTTAAAAATTATTACTAAGGATATGATTACAAGCTTTATAAAAGATATAATAAGTGCAGAAAATATTAAAAAATATAAGAATAATAAGATTTTATTCTATTTAATAGAATAATTTTCACATTTAACTAAAAGCAAAAGAGATTAATTTATAGGCCTTATCTAAGGTAAGTTATTTTATTTTATTTATTTTAAGTCTATTTCTAATTAAAATTATAGGTATTATAGAAAAAGTTAAAAAGCTAGCTATTCTAATTAAGAATAATGCAAATCTATACAAAGATTAGCTTCTTGCTTTAAAAGAGGCTAAGTTAAAAGGAAAACTAGCAATAAATTATAATATAACAAAAATACCACTAGGTAAGTTACTAATAGTAATAACTATATAGTATTAGGTATTAATTATTAACTATAGTATTATAAGGTTAAAAATATAATACCTTAAGCCTTATGCCTTTATTTATAGTTAAGATATATATATATCTTACTACTTTATTAAAGGATTAAGAAGCTTATTTAAAAGTAAGTTATTATATCTTTATTAAATCTTTATTTTACTATATTAAACACTAATTATTATAGGATTAATTAAGCTATAACCCACTTGCAAATATCTTTGTTAATGCAATAGATATAGGCTTAAAAAGTTAAACGCTTATTTTCCTAGAGATATAAATGAAAACTTTAACTTTTATAAGCCTTATTAATTAGTATTTTTACTTAATCCTTAATTAAATCTATTAGCATAACGAAATTAGTTAAACCTAAATAAAGCTATAATCAAGAAGCTATTAATTATATTAAAAGTTAAATATAAGGAGTATGTATAACCCTAGGCCTTAACTATAACCTTAATATTAAATTAATCTCTATATAACTTATACTAATATTAAAAAATAGATGTAAAAGATTATATAAGGCTTAAAATGAATCTTATAAAAATTCTAGCTTTAATAATGAAAATAATAAAGCTTTTACTTTAATTATTAATTTATCTAGGATTAAAAGACATCCTAGCCTGTTTAGTAATCCTAGGCCTAAGAAACTTACTTTAGCCCTTTACTAAGGTTTATTTCTAAAGAAAAGAAATAAATCTATTAAAAAGGCTAGAAAGAATAAGATTTCTAGTTATATTAAGCTGGAATAATTACATAATAAGGTATATTATTAATATTATTTACTAATAGTTATTTAATATATATATACTAACTACTTTATAGGATAATATATTTTAATAGTAGGCTAAAAATCAAGAAGCCTTTCCTATTCTATCTATTCTAGCTTGAAAATACCTTGCAATCCCTGTAACATCTAGAGCTATTAAAGGGTAATTTAATTAAGGGAGGAATGTTCTTATAAAAGAAGAACATTACTATTATATTTAACCTTATAGGAATTATTATTATTAAAAATTTAGGAAAAAGAAAGAAATAAACCTTTAATTAAGGAATATCCTTCCTTTTTTAAATATAATATATTAGATTCTAAAGAATCTAATAATTTAGAAAGATTCTAATACCTCTAGGTTTAAATCTTAGGCAAAAGGAAAGGAAAAGCTAAGACTACTACTATAAGTAGTAACTCTAGTAATAGTAATAGTCTTAAGGATTCTAACTAAATAAGTAGTTATTAAGTTATTACTATTCTTCTTATTACTACTACTCTTATTACTCTTACCATTATTACTATTATTACTATTATTACTATTACTTTAAAAAACATAAAAAAGAAAAGTATTTTATTTTATTAATAATTTTAAAAACCTTAAAATACTTAGTAATTAAAAAGTATAGCTTTTTCTATAGTAATTTCTTTATAATTACTTATATATATATATATAAGTTATTTATTTACTATTTAATTTTAATTAAACTTTAATACTAATAATATAATAAGTTAATATGATTTATTATAACTTATAGTAGCTTATAGACTATAAGCTATTATAAGCTATTATAAGCTATTATAAGCTATTATAAGTAATTATATTACTAAAAATCATAAATACTACAAATACTACAAAATACTATATATAGTGTAGTGTAGTGAAAAAATTCTCTTGTAGTGTAGTATATAGTGTAGTGTAGTATGTAGTGTAGTGTAGTGCAAAGCTCTGATAAAAAGTATAAAGAATACTAGAATATAAAAGGTAAAGTAAGGTATATAGTATACTATATATTATACTAATTAAACTATAAGGTAGCCTTTTTATATACTTATTTCTTTTCTTTTATTTATTTAAGCTTCTTTATATTATTAGTATATTATTATAGCTATTATAACTATATATATCCTTTATTTAGTTTTTATATTTCTTTATAAGGGCTTTAATCTCTTAATAAGCCTTATTAAGCCTTAATTTATTTTTAAGCTTTATTTTCTTTTTTTATATATATTATATAGCTTTATTAGTTAAGCTTTTTATATTACTACTATATATAGCTAATTATTATTACTTATAGAATTAAGTATTATTATGACTTATATTAAAGGTAAAGTCTAAGGTTAAGTTAAAGTAATCCTAGAAAAGTTAGTATATAATATTAATATAAGACTAATATAAGACTAATATAAACTTACTATTTTAACTTTCTTCTCTTTAACTATTAGTATATATAAGTAAAAGCTAATAAAAATAATATTACTATTACTTTTATTATTTACTTCCTTTTATCGTTTATATAAGGCTTATATTATTTAAGTTACTTACTTTTATTATTTACTTCCTTATTATTTCCTATATAAGGCTTATATTATTTAAGTTACTCTTATTCTTAGTATAAAAGTAAAAGTTAAACAGGAATTAGTATTATGAAAAAGCTTAAGCTTTATTATATATATTATATATTAGATAAGGTACTTAAGGGATATATAGTAAATCTATTTCTACTAAATATAAGTAAATTATAGGGGTTTTAAGAATTCTAAGAAAAACTAATATCTTTTTCCTTTCTTAAAGCTTATCTTTAGTATATTTTCTCCTTCCTAATAAGTATATTACTTATATAACTCTTATAAGAATAATCTCTCTAGGTAGGATTAATACCCTTATTAGCCCTAATTTATACCTTAAGGTATTTCTTAACTATTACTCTCTTAAGACTAGAATATAATTAGTATATATATAGTAAAAGGAATATTAAAGTTAAAGATTTTTTTTGGGGTCATTAGCTGTGGCCAATGCATCTAATTTTCAAGGAATAAAAAAATTACTAGCAATACCTAGCTAGTATAATAATTAATAACCAAATTTAATAATCACTATAGTATTAGGTAAAACATAAATAAAGGAACAAGCTTTAAGCTATAAATTTAAGGGCTAAAGGTTAATATAAAGTTTATAATAAACTTTATAGCTATAATTACGTAAGATATAGTTATAATTTATTTCAGTTTTACTTATAGTATAAATTAATGTAATTCCCCCTTCCTTTATAACTATGTTTATTCTGTCTCTTTATATCTCTTTTATCTTATAACTTATCCTTTAAAGCTCTAAGGTAAACTAAAGAAAAAACATAACTTATTCTTACTTAATTACACTTTAATTTAAATTAATAGGTAGGGGTTAAGGGCTACTAATTAGCTAATTAATAACTAACTAATTAGAAGATAGTATAGCTAAGGGTAACCATAAGCTAGGGGCTATAACTACTAGGCTATAAAACCTAATAGCTATCTAAAAATCTAAGAAAATTCTAGATAAAAAGGAAATTTAAAAAGTAAAAGAAAATATTAAGGAATTTAGAAAAAGTAAGAAGAAGAAAGGAAATAAAAAGCTAGAGAAAAAGGCTAGATATTTAGAAAAGGTGTTAAAAAATAAAGATCTATAATAATTTAAGTAGTTTTACCTCGTGTCTAGGAGGGGAATATTAAAGTTATACTTAAGAATTACTACTAAAAAAGATACTTATATTCTAGTAAATATATAATCTTCCTAATAACTACTTTCCTTTATATTAGTATTTTTACTATTTATATTCTTTATTTAAGTTTTACTTTAAATATAGCTAATATTAGTCTAGCTATTATCTAAGGGATAAGCATAGTATTAAACTACTTCTTATAGTTGAAATATATATTATATAAGTATTTAATATACTCTTTATATTTCTCTTAAGATAATATATTAAGAAAAGGTATAATAGATTTCTTAATAAGTATATCTTAGTTAGACTTTTACTAATTATACTTAATATAAATATAGTAAAAGATTAATAAATACTCTTAATGTTCCTATTATATAAAATTTAGATATTACTTATATAAGTAGTCTCTAAGACTTATTTATTATTAGTATAAATATAGTATTTATAAAACTTATATATACCTCTTACTTACTTAGTATTTATATTATAGATAATAGCCTAGATTATACTTATTATATTAGTATTTATATATTTCATATAGTGCTCTTTAATAATATACTTACTAATTATACCTAATTTCTTAAATAAAGTAAAAAAGATTTATAATAGATTAGTTATAATATATATATATATAGACTTTATTATTTATATATATCTCTTTATAGCTTTTAGCTATTAACTAAGTTATAATAATATATGTATATATTTCTTATACTAAGATATATTAGCTTTATATATTAAAAAGAATAGTATATATATATTTAACTTCTCCTTATTATATAAGAAATATATAAGAATATTAGCTATTCCCTTAATTTATTAGAAAAAGAGGTTAATTTAAAGGTATTATACTTTTATAAAAGCTTTTACTTATTTCTATAAGTATAAAATAATAAAGTAATTATTTAGTTTATATATATATATCTTATAAATTTATTATTTATCTAGGTTTTAAAGTTAATTAAAGTGCTATTTATACTTTATACCTATATCTAGTTAGTCTATAATAAATATACTCTTAGTATAAACTTACCTATAAGCTATAACCTTACTAGGTATTATAAAAGCTAAGATTAAAGAATTAAGCCTTATATCTTATTTTTATAATTAAAGGCTAGATAAATTTATATTAGGAAATTTACCTTATAATATTATAGGAATAAGGAAAGTATAGGACTTAAATATAACCTTCTTATATAATAGTTACTTAATAATATAAGCTAGATATTATATAGTAATTATATATATATAAGTTATTAATAATAAAAGATTATAATATTATTTAATAGCTAAAGATAATACCTTTTTAATATCTTATAAAATACTTTCTAAAAATAAAAGTATATTTTATATATTTTATATATAGTAAGTATAAGAAAAGGAAACCTTTTTGTTAGTTACACCAAGGTGCCTACGCAGGTTATAAGATAATTCCGTAATATTAAAGTTAATAATAGCTAGCTAAAGAGAGAGAAGAGAGGGAAAGTCTAGATAATAGAAAAGTAAGTAAAACCTATAAGTAAGGCAGAAAAGGGGGTAGTAAATTAATATAGCTAATTATATTATATATATTACGCTAGACTTATAATTAGTCTAGTCTTTAGCTATAATTAAACTAATAAAAATCCAGAGGATTTAACACTAGTAGTCTCTCTTTTTATCTGTAGCTAAAGGAGCCTAAAAATATAATAAAAATTAAATTAAAGAAAAGTGTATATAAGTAAATCCCTTAATAAGAATCTACTACTTTAATTAGCTATTATAGTATTAGTTAATTTAATTAACCTATTAGTCCTTATTTAAGCTCCTATCCCCTAATATTATAAGTCTTTTTACCTAATCTTTAATACAAATTATTAATTTATTTAAGTTAATTAAGGAAGAAAGTAATAAATTTAGTAATACCTTTATTATTATATTTACTAGATTATTATTCCTATTAATCTATCTAACTTTATAAATCTTATGCCTTTTATATAATTAATAAAGAGCTATAATATTAATTATTAGTCTTTTCTTTTTTATTATTCCTAGCTTTATAAGGTATTTATATAATAAAAAGGAGTTAGTATAAAGGATTATAGGAATTGAAGGTATTTTTAATTAGTTTATAATCTAATAAAAAGTTATAGAAATTACGTAGGTAATATCTATGCCTTAGACTATACTATATAATTTAAAGGCAAGCATGCTATGTATAACTTACTTGCTCTTTATTAAGCTATATATAATAATATTACCTTTTATAATAAAGGTATTATTATCTTATATTATCTTATTACTAATTATAATAATATATCTAATCTATAAGCTTAAATCCTTATTATTAGCAAGTAATTTATTTATAAATATAAAGAGCTTTACTTCCTTAGAAAGGGTTAAAGGGATATATTATAGTTTTTACTACTAATTCTTAATTTGCTATTTAAGGCGTTTATTAAGGTATATAATTATTAGTAAAGGGTTCTTAGTATTACGCTATAATTAATAAATTATAAGAAGCTTCTAGTTAGTATATAGTTATAATATAGCTTCCTTAGGCTTATTATTCTATATAATCTTACTTTACTATTAGAGATTAAGGATTAACTTCCTTAATCTTCTAACTTTAGCCTTTCTAGGTTAAGATTAATAAATTATTAGTATTTTAGGTTAAGATATAGCTATTAAAGATAAGGGGATTCCTAGTGGTTAATTATTACTTTTCTTTAGTAGTAAATTTAGCTTTCTAAAGCTTTTTTTTTTTTAGAAAAAGTTATTATTACTTAGGCCTAATATATTATTAGTTAATATTTTAATAATACTAAAGAGATTCTTATTATTTAGAGCTATAATTAATAAGTAAGGATTATAGGTTAAGGTTATTATATTAAGGTTATCCCTATAGTAATAAAAGTATATTACTTACTAGTAGGTTCTAGCCTTTATAATCCTATAAAGAGGTTCAATTAATTTAATTATAGTCCTTTCTAGAAAGAGATATATAATCTATTCTAGTAATCTTATAATAATTAGCCTTATTAGTATTATTTATAATTAAATATAAGCTTATATAATATTATAAATCTAAAGGTAAAGTCCTCTTTTTCTTAATAATAAAGTAATAACTATAATAAGCTATTAGCTTACTTATTATATTATTAGCAATTATATTAGGATAAATTCCTTCCTCTTATTATTATAGCCTTATATAATAAGGCAAGACTTCTTATATAGTAAGTCTATTCTCTTACCTTTAATCTCTTTAACTATATAAGAATTAAAGATTTTATAGCCTCTATGCTTTACTAGGTTATATTTAATAAATTAAAATATATTATAAGCTTATAAGGTATTAATCTTAGCTTATTTAAATTACTTAAAGGGTTTTCCTAGGGTTATAATCTTCCTTTCTTAGTAAAGTTAAAGAGTAAGGCTTTAATTAACCTTTTCTTTTATAGTAAGAAATACTATACTTAGTATCCCTCTAGCTATAGCTTCTTAAATAAAGGCCCTATCTTAATCTTTATTAATAAGTATATAGAGTTTAACTAGGCTAATATTTTTTTTAGGATTATAATTTTTACCTCTCCTTACTTTTATTCCTTTAGGGTAAGGTAATAAGTTTTTAACTTTATAGCTTACTCTTAGGGTTACCTAGGTATTATAGGCCTTTTCTATAGGCTTCTTTATACTTATAACTTAAACTATAAGGGCTTTTCTTAGCCTTTTTTACTTTCTTTTTAGTAATACCTATAGCTTTTTTCTTTTTTATTACTAATTCTTTTTAGTAATAGTAGTTAGTAATATTATTATAGCCTTCTTTATATTTTAAGGCTTTATCTCTTACTACTCTAGCTTCTTTATAATATATAAGTCTTTATAGTAAGGCTTTATTACTATAAAGTAAAATTTTACTAGGCTATAAGGTATATTAACTATATAAGTCTCCTTATTAGTAATAATTAGCTTATAAGGGCTATACTAGCTACCCTTCTCTTTATATATATATATATTAGCTTATAAAGGTAGCTAATATATAAGTACTATATTAAGACTATTCTAGGCTCTAAGGGTATTATAAACTTACTATAAAGCTAGGTAATAGTAAACCTTATTAGTATTCTTCTAAATTACTTTAGTATATTAAATAATAAAAATACTTAGTAGTAACTTATTTATTATTTATAAGTAAGCTTTAAAGACTAGTAAGGTTAGGACTATACTATTAGGGCTTATAGAGTTATTAATAGCTTTAATAGCTATCTAAAGATGTTATTTTAGCGTAAGTTCTATTCTAATTAAGTCTATAATAATATTATAGGCCTAGTATAAGGGTTTATAATATTTTTTAACCTTTCTAATACTATTATAGGCTTTAATTAGTATTTTATTAGTCTTAATTAATATTAGTTAGGTATAATGCTTAAATTTAGTTAAGACAAAGTTATTACTAGTATTATAGACTATTTATTCTAGAGGTCTAAGATAGGTATTAATCTAGCACTCTTAAATAGTATTCCAGATATCTTAAGCCTTTTACTTCCTTGGATTAAGAAATTAGGCTACTTAGAATAAGGTTACTAAATTAATAATATAAAGCACTAGTTAACTATTAATCTATATAATATTAATGATAATCTTATAGTTAAATTTATAGTTATCTTTAATTACAAATTTAAATTAACTAAGGGCCTTACTATATATTTAGTAATAGTAATAGACTTTAGTTAATTTCTTAATTACTTAGTGTTTAACTTTATAACTAGCTTATTAAAGAATCTTTATAAGTTATTAAATAGAAAGGTAACTAAGCTAATAATATAATTAATAAATATCTCCCTCTAAGAGGTAGAAAGCAACTATTTCTTTTACCTTTAGTAACTACTAAGAATAACCTTATTATTATATTATAGGTATAGTCTTATTACCTTAAATAAGTATATTTATAAGGTTATTAATCTTAATCTATATATTATCTATATTAGTAATTAAGAAAAGAAAGGGGGTAGCTATGTTAATAATAGAGAATTTAAGCTGTTTAAGCTCTATATGTATATAGAGAATACCTTTTATAACTACTTGTTAGGAAGAGCTCCCTAAAGCATCGGATGTGTAGATGCTAGTCGCGCATTGACTAGGATAAGACATCGGTGGAGACGAATATATTAGAAGTACCTCCGTGGACTAGTTATTTGTGAGGCCTCACTCACAACACCCGTGCGCTAGCGCACCACTAGGCAGGCACACTATGCCCTAGGGCTAGGTCCACGTAACACTAGCAAGCTACTAGCTATAAGCTAGTAACTCGTATATATAACATACTTAGACTTAGTAAGCTTTAGTTAATATACAAGTGCCCCTATACCTCTTGCCTAGCTATCCCTTTGTTCTCACATTATTTCCGTAGCGCACTATGTACCTTTCAGTTATAAAAGTCAGCTACTATCTACACCTCTAATTAATTAAATTAAACACTTTTTATTATCTATCTACACCCCTACCTAATAGTTATAAGCCTAGGTGGCTTTTATTGCTAAATTTATTATTATCTTTAAAGATTATTAGCTTTATTAGATTAATTTAATTAACGCTTGCTAATATCACGAGATAAACGCCTTATTATATTAATTAATAGTTAATTTTATATCCTACGTTTCCCTTAACCTATATATTCCCCTTTAATATATTTAAAGAAACCCTAAATATAGTATTATTATTAAAGAAAAACTAGATTAAGTAGTACATATAGATTAAGAATTATATAGAATCTTATAGGGTCTAGGAGTATATTAACCTAAATAAGGTTAAATTACTTAAAGAACCTATAATACCTATATACCTATAAAGGGGTTAGAGACTAGAGATTATAAATAATAACCTTAATACTCTAGAGGATTAGAAGCTTACTTATAAAGATATAAAGGACTAATTTAACTTTAAATATAAAGAGCTTTAATTTAAGCTTATAAAGTATTAAGATCTAGCTAAATAAATACTAAAGATTAGGGAATATATTTATAAGACCTTTTTAAAGAATATTTAAGATTCCCTTAACTTTATTACTAAGGTTAAGGAGAAGGAGTCTATTTAATATTATACCTAAAGAATACTATTACTTCTTTATAATTAGTATAAGCTAAATATAAGAAAGATACTTATCCTTATAGAAAATCACCTAATTAATTATCTATAAGCTAAAGGTACCTAAGATTAGTATAAGTAGGCTATAATAATTAAGGTACTATAGAGGAATTATCTAGACCTTAAGACCTAATAGACTAAAGAGATAATACTATATAAGTTTATTATATCTCTTTAAAGTAAATATAAGTTATTTTAAAAGAAATAGAATAACTTACTTAATAAGGGAATAAATAATAGCTTTCTTAAAGCTATTACTAAGTTTAAAAGGGATTATAAGGCTTTGCTAAAAGAACTAAAGACTACTAATATGCTTATAAGTAATAGATTAAATAATTTAATAAAGCTAGAGAGGCCTAAGTGCCCTAGATATATAAATCACACTATTAAGAATACCATAAAGTAGTAGGAATCCTATAATTTATTTAAGGCTCTTTATAAGCTAGAATTTGCTCTAAAGAACTAGGAAGTTAAGAAGAACTTTAAAGAGAATATTAAGAAGTATCTTAAAGGAAATTCATAGGAGAAATTAAAGTCTATAAATTAGAAGCTAGAGAAAAAGGGTAATAAGGTTATTATATCTTTATAAAACCCTATAAATAACTCTATTACTATAACTCTAGGTAAGAAGTTAGCTAATATATTATTATTTATATACTTTAAGTAATATAAATTATTAAAGGAAAGCATAAATTTATTAAATACTAGGGATAGCTTAGATTTAAGAAGGAACATAGTTCTTTATAACTCTAGAGTAAATATTTATATCTTTAATAACTTCTAATAGTTTAAGCAATCTAAATTTAATAAGAATATTATAATAAAGGTTAAGGCTAGTAGTATAATCTATATAGCTTTAGGTTAAGGGCTAGTTAGCATATCTATTATAAATCCTATATTACAAAGTATAAGAACTATTATATTAAAGACTACTTTATTTATTCCTAAATTCTATATTAATCTAGTATTAGTAATAATTATAATAAAGGTAGGTATTTTCTAGAATTAAAAGAAGGGATTCCTCTATAAAGAAAAACACCTTATAGCTAGGGTATATAATATTAATAAGCTTTATATATTATTAAGACTATTAGAGAATCTAAAGGAAGCTAATACTATATTAAGTAAAGCTCTAAGGCTACTTACAAGGGGAGATATAAATCTTTAGTATTAATAATATAGTTATCTTAGTAAGAAGGCCTTTATAAAGCTTATAAATATAACTTTAGGTATTAAATCAGTAGGACCTAAGCTTATAGAGTGTAAGATCTATACTATAGGTAAAGCTAAGTGCTAGAGATTATAGGTTATACCTAAAGGGCTTTCTTAAGGACTAGATTATAGGCTTTTAGTTAATCTAAAGTACTATAACTCTTCTTATTAGAATAGTAATAAGTATTAGTGTGTTTTTATATACCTTATAACCTTAATATAATTCTTTTACTTATTTAAATTAAAGGATAGGATTTATAATAGCTTCCGTATAATAGTAGTATTTCTAAGCACTTAATTTAGTATTTAACTATATTTTTACATAGTAATATTAAAAAAGCCCTCTTTATAGATAATATAAGGGATAAGATAGCCTTAGCAGGTATTATAGTCTATAATTTAGCTTCCTTAACACCTAGTTAGAATAGTAAGGTAAAGAGATCTAGGGGGGTGGTTAAGCAGAAGGCTAATATATTAAGTCTTAAGGCTAGATTCCCTTTAGAACTTAATAATAAGGTCTTTAATATAGCGGTTTATTTACTAAATTAAATACCTTTTAAGTATTATAGAAATTAGATTATATTATATAAACTTTAGTGAAATTAGGCTAGGAAAACTATCCTTACCTATTTATAAATATTAGAGGTTTAAAAGCCCTTAATCTTATATTTACAAGCTTATAGATATAAAGCGTTTCTAATAATAATAAAAGCTCTAGAGTATATTAAATTAAATAACATAATCCCTTAGTTAAAGTAAAAAGCTTATATTAAATACCTTATAGGTTATAAGGGCAAATCCTAGTATATTATTTAGGTTCTAACCCTTTATAATTATAAAGTTATTATATTAGCGTATATATGGTTTAATAAGGCTTTATTCTTTAAGCTAGAAGAAGAGATTAAATTAGCCTAGAAAGAGAAGATATTAATAATTACGCTACTTAAAGAGCTTAAGACTAAAGACCTTAATAAAGAGATTAGCTAAGACCTTATAGAAATAAACCTAGAAGAGGAGAATTATAACGTCTTACTATTAGTTATAGATAAGAAAAATAATTAGATTAAAGCAAAAACACTACCTTATATATTAGGGTAAGAAAGCAGCTATATTAGTGCTCTTTTAACCCCTTCTAACTTTTCTTATAAGGTATTAGTTATTATAGAGAATATAAAGCTTTAGGTATAAGGTAATAATATACTATTTTAAGAGATTAATAAATTTATAAGTAATATAATAGCTAAATACATAAAGACTACTATAGAGACTAGTGAAATTACTACTAAGGGTAGTAAGACTATAGAGAATTATAGTCCCTAGGATAATAGTATTAACCTAGATAATATTTTTACTAGAAAACACTAATAAAAGGAAATAAGAAAAGCTAAGTAAGTATAGTTTTTTTTTGCTTTTTCTTTAGTATTCTAAGGAACTTAGTATAATTTATAAATTAAAGATATACCTCTAGAACTTACTTATTATTATTAGGTAATAGTATTATTATATTATAACCGCTAGAAGGAAGTAATTATAAAGGAGCTTTTAAAGCTTTTATCCTTAAACTACTAGGAGAATAAACCTAAGGAACTAATTAATCCTAATAAGTATAAGGAAATTATTTACCTTAGCTAGGTTTTTAAATATAAAACTAATAAAAAAGGCATAGTTATAGAGTTTAAGGCTTAAATAGTAGTATAAGGTAACTAGTAACTAAAGGATAATCTTTATAATTACATTACTACCCTTA
This sequence comes from Epichloe typhina subsp. poae, assembly GCA_030389615.1. Lineage (NCBI taxonomy): Eukaryota > Fungi > Ascomycota > Sordariomycetes > Hypocreales > Clavicipitaceae > Epichloe > Epichloe typhina. The sequence continues at coordinate 1,751,525 of CP098316.1, read as the reverse complement.
CTTCTTAATCTTTATAAATATTACTTATAGTCTATTATACTAATAATCTTAATACTTAATAATATAATATTTAGAATACCTTCTTATATATAAAACTTAAAGAACTTATTTTCTATAAGCCCTTAGAGGGTATAAATATAAAAGGTTATCTCTAAAAGATAATTAGAGTATTATATAGGCTATAGGAAGCTTCTTAATAATAGTTTCTTTATTTAATAAGATTTCTTTTAGAGCTTAGCTTTATCTAAGGGAAAGAAGACCTATATATCTTTAGAAAGGATAATTTTATCCTGTTTTTCTATGTAAATAATATTATAGTGCTATACCCTAATGGATTTAAAGTAGAATTTAAAGAATTATATAAGTAATTAATAAACAGTCTAGATGTTAAGGACTAAGGTAAATTAAAGTAGTTTCTAGGTATTAAAATTATTAGAACTATAATACTAAAGAGATATGGTTATTATAGGAATTATATATTTAAAAGATTGCTTAGAAGTTTATTCCTAATATTATTAATAATAAGTTAAAGAGCTTAATTATAGCTTCTCTTCTAATAGCTATAATTTACCTAAATAATAACAAAGCTTTAGATAAAGAAATTAGCTACTATAGAGTAATTATAAGCTCTTTAGTATATCTTTATATTATTAAAAGACTAGATATAGCGTTTATAGTATTAAAGCTAGCTTCTTTTATAATAAACCTATTAGTAAAGCATATTAAATTAGCTTAGGGTGCTTTATTATATGCTTAGAATATAAAGAAGCTTTGCTTATAATATTTAGGCGTAAATAGCTTTAATAAACTATTCTCTAATATAGATGCTTTACGTAGTAATAATCCTAAGACTTAGAAGTTAATGTAAGGCTATGTTTTTATTATATATAGCGCTATAATTAATTAGAAGTCTAGAAGGTAATATTATATAATAACTTTAAGTATAGAAGTAAAGCTCTTTACCCTAAATTATAGTATAAAAGAGCGTATTTCTCTTAGTAAGCTGCTTTATAATATTAATATATATATACTACTACTCTTAATTATCTAGTATAATAATAAGTAAATAATCTAGATTACTAAATATATAGAAGGAAGGCTTTAAACTAGATTTAAGCACCTTAATATAAATTAAATATATATTTAAGAATAATATATAATAGGTAATATTAAGGTTAATTAGATAAAGACCTCTAAGATACTTATAAATAGCTTTATAAAGCCTCTTTTAGGTTAAATATATAGGGACTTTTACTATAGAATTAGCCTAAGGGAGATTCCTACTTAATTATAATACTAGGGATTATTTATAATCTTTTCTTATGCCTTTACTCTTAGCTTTAATAGATATCTTAGCTAGGGGGGGTATATTAGGAAGAGCTCCCTAAAGTATTGGATATGTAAATACTAGTTACGCATTAACTAGAATAAAATATTAGTGAAGATAAATGTATTAGAAGTACCTCCGTAGACTAGTCATTTCTGTAGCGCACTATGTACCTTTTAGGTACAAAAGTTGGCTGCTGTCTGCACCTCTAATTGATTGAATTGAACACTTTTTATCATCTATCTACACCCCTACCTAACACTACTAATCTAGCGCTAAATATAATAATTTAAAGCTTATAAGGGATTACTTTTAATAAAGGCATTAATCTTAATAAAGCTCTTACTTATACCTCTCCTATAGTTAATTTTCCTATAGCGCTAGTATTAGGTATAATACCTTTAAAAACCTCTTTAAAATAGCGTTTTTTAGAGATATAGTAAGTTAAACCTTTATTATATTCTTATAGCTTATAAAGCTCTTACTTAAGGAATATATATTAAAAGGCCTAATTATTTAGGGTTATTAGAATATTAGTATTAATAGTGTTATTATTAGTCTATAATCCTAAGTAAAAGAATTATATAATGCTTAGATATACTATTAATAGTAGCTTTTTTACCTTATTATTATTATTATCCTAGGCCTTTATATAGGCTATAAGATATAGTTTCTAATCTGAACTAGAGTTATTATTAAGTTTATTATTATCCTACCTTTTATAGGAGGTAAGAAATACCTAAAATCTCTTCTTTAAAGGGGCTATTTAATATATTTTACTAGCTTACTAGTAGTCTTTCTCTTTTAATATTCTTTAGTAAAGTAGTTAGAGAACTAGTAGCTATTCTTACTATATATAAAGTAATGCTTAGGGCTAGGCCTAGGGCTTTTTTATAATAATTTCCTTTACTATAGGATTATTATCTATACTAATAATTAGTAAATATAGCCTTTAGAGGGTTTTCTTTTTAGTACTAAAGGTATTAAGTAGTTTTTTTATTTAATTCTATAATAGTAATTACCTTATAAAAGTCTTTAGTAAGACTTTTAAAGCCTAGGGAGTATATATATTTAACTATTTAATATTTAAATACACTAGCTATAGTATTTAATATTTACTTATAAAGCTTAGTATTTACTATGTTAGAAAAATATAGCTATTTATAAATCTTTTTAAGGGTTAATAATATAATCTTAAAACACTTAAGCTTACTTTTATTAGGGTTTTTATTAATTATATTCTTTAGTATTATACTACTTTACTTATAGTAATAGAATTATTAGTTACTTTTTATCTTAAAGTGCTAATAAATATAAGTAATTATCTCTTTATAGGAATAATTATTCCTAAAGAGATAATTAAGGTAATACTATTTAGTATTACCTATTAATATAATAAGGAAAGCCTTTTAATAATATATTTAAGGAAGGTTAATCCTATTATACTTATTTTTAAAGAGTATAATCTTTAGTATTAGAAAGTTATATAGCTTCTTACTATAGTAGTTACTATTCTTATATATCTTTATAAGCTCTAAGATTTTCTTTATAATTTAAATTTTAAAAGGGAATTACTATAAAGGCAAAATTTACTATAAATAATAGTCTATAGGTTATTATAAATAATAATTATTAGGATAAAGTAATTAATTTAATTTAGATTACTATAAGGGCTCTTATAGAGGTTTAGGGAATTACCTAATTTAAGGAAGGTGGATTTCTAGGGTAGGTAATTAGGGATATTAGGGTTAAGGCTTTAGAGATTTAGAAGATTATAATCCTTCTTATAGCTAATATAGTTATTAAGTTTAAGCTATATAGTATTCTTTAAATCTAGCTTAATAGGTTCTTTCTAATCTTTTATAAGGTTATAGGTAAGTAGTTAAAGATATAATAGTAGTTTATTTTCTAGGGGTCTCTTAAGGGTAATTATTAAGGCCTTACTATTACTAGCTTTTTCCCTTATTAAAGGGCTAGATTTAGATTTTACTATCTTATAATATCTAGGCTATAAAAGAGGTTTTAAGTTATTATTCTTACTAATTAAGCTTATATATTTGCCTATTACTATTATAAAGGTTTTCTTTTACACTTTAGGAGCGTTATTACTCTAATAAAGCTAGAAAATCATGAAAGTAAGGAAAAATAGTGGAAAAGGCAGTAAAAGTAGTAAGAATAATAAATTAATAGGGATAAATAAAGTAATAGAAGTACTAAAAGTAATAAAGAAAAAATAGGAAGTAGTAGTCCTTTATTTTTATAAGAAAAGAGGGAAGGAGTGTTATGACTAGGTTAGGAGGATATAAACAAAGTGAATGCTAAGGTTCTTAGTTATAGCTAAAGAGCTATTACTTAAGGGTAAGTATATAAAGGTCTTAAACTCTAATCTCTTATATACCTTATAGGTAGTCCTTATTTAAATACCTTACTATATATACATAGCTATTTAGTAGTTACTTAGTTATTTATATAACCTAAGGCTTATCTAAGGGTTTTATTATATAACTACTTTATCCCTAGCTCCCTAGCCTTTATACTTCTAATATACTACCCCCTAATATATAATTATCCTTAATTAAAAAAGAAGCTACTTAGCTACTATAAGTATACTATATATAACTTATAATATTAATTAATATTATTAGTAATTATAGCTATATATAAGTATTATATTTACTTAGGATAAGAGATAAATATTGTTAGGTTATAGGTAATCTTTACCTTACTTCTAATTCTAAATAGCTATATAGTTACTACTTTAATATAGTAATATATATACCTTTATATAATGGATATTAATACTAAGTAAGTAAACTACTTATATTAAATTTTATAATTAGTTTAAATAAATAAAATACTATATACTATTTAAAATAAATAAATTCTTATCTAATATTAGGGATATTATATTAATCTTACTATAGGTTTATAGCTAGTGTGTATATTTACTAGTAATAGCTATAACTATAAATATTATAATTCCCTAATTAGCTATATATAGTATATAAATTACTTAGGGGTCTAAGGCTATATAAAAAAGACTTACTTTTCCTTACTTTTATATATTTCTTTTCTTTATATTCTCCCTTAATATTATAAGTTACCCTTGCCTATAAGCTAGTAGCTTTATAGCTTTTATAATAGTAGTTACTAATATCCTATAGTATTATTTTATTATTTATATCTAATCTTACTTAAATACTTAATCCCTTTTAAACACTAGAATATTAGTTACTTTACCTTTTATATTTATATTCTTATAGTATATTACTACTAACTTATTAATAGTAAATTATATTTATATAGTAAAGTACTCTTACTTAGTTAAATTCTTTAATAACTAAGAAAACTACTTAGATATTTTCTTAAAAATCTTCTAAGAAGTAAATAGCTTTAAAAATTTTAATATAAGTATAGTATCTCTAATCCTTAGTATATACCTTACTAACTTATAGCTAGTAATACTAGTAGTATAAAAATTCCTTATATATACTATATATAGTAAGTAATAATATAAGCTATTACCCTTAAAGATAGTAATAGTATAGTTTTATAGTATATTATAGAAAGTAATTTTACTTTAACTAAGTATACTAACTTCTTAAGTATAACTTTACTACTACCTTACTATATATTATTACTAACTTATATAAGTAACTTAATAAAATATACTTATTATATATAAGATAATAAAGATTACTTAGGGATATATTTTCTTTTTTCTTATTACTTATATATATACTAATATACTACTAGTGCTTTACTTACTTTATAAAATTATATTAAATACTCTTTAAGTATATTAATAGTTATATTATCTTTAATAATAATTCTTACTTCCTTAATAATATATATATATATTAGTTTTTATAACTTTATTTACTACTAATATACTACTAGTGCTTAATATATATAAAATATAAACTTTATAATATACTTTCATTTATAAAAAATACTAATAAGTATAACTAGGCTAGATAAGTAAGGCTAATTATAAAGGTTATATAAGAGGTTAATACTAATAAGTAAATTACTATATTACTACTAAGTAATACTATTAATTTAAAAGTCTAGATTAATATCTTTAATAGCTTATACTTTATTATATAAAACCTTCCCTTAGTAAGTTTTCTAATATTCTTACTTATAGCCTTACTAACTTACTAGTAGCTTATTATATATATACTTATACTTCCTATTTATATTAGGCTATTAGACTTTCTAAGTAAGCTTTATATATATATATATAAGAAAGGGGATTTCTCTAATAATAAGGATAAATCCTCTTCCTAAGGCCTTATTCTTAACCTAGTACTTAGGAATACAGATAAGAATACTAGGGGCTAGGGCCTAATATATATATAAAGTAAATAGTACTAGATAGCTATAAGATAGATTATCTAAGAAATTATCTTTTTTTTATATTACTATTACTATTTAATATTTACTTAATATACCTTTATATTTATAAACTAGCTACTTAGTTACTACTTATAAGTATTAATAATATTTATTATAATAAAATTTCTTTTCTTTACTTATAAATTCTCTAAAGTATTATAGCTTTTTTATTTAACTAGGTATTTCTAACATCTCCTATTATAATAATATAAGATAATTCTTTTAACCTTAAACTTCTATTTATTATTTATAATATTATTTTATAATAAGAATATATCTTTTACACTAGTTAGGTTCCTTATAAATAGTTTAAGGTTAGTAATAACAAAGATATTATATAGTTATATTCCCCTCCTGGGCACGAGGTAAAACTGCTTAAATTATTATAGATCTTTATTTTTTAACACCTTTTCTAAATATCTAGCCTTCTTCTCTAGCTTTTGATTTCCTTTCTTTTTCTTACTTTTCCTAAATTCCTTAATATTTTCTTCTATTTTTTAAATTTCCTTTTTATCTAGAATTTCCTTAGATTTTTAAATAGCTATTAGGTTCTATAGCCTAGTAATTATAGCCCCTAGCTTATGATTACCCTTAGCTATACTATTATCTAATTAGTTAGTTATTAATTAGTTAATTAGTAGCCCTTAACCCCTACCTATTGATTATGCAGTGTGTTTGTTAGTTTCGAATTAGAGTGTAGTTAAGTGAGAATAAGTTATGTTTTTTTTTTAGGGTTTAAGTTTGCCTTAGAGCTTTGAAGGATAAGTTATAAGATAGAAGAGATATTGTAAAGAGAGATGGAATAAATATAGTCGTAGAGGAAGGGGAAATCACGTTAATTTATACTATAAGTAAAACTTACATAGATTTAAGTTTAACTACGGTCGTGAATTATAACTATATCTTACGCAATTATAGCCACAAAGTTTGTTATAAACTTTATATTAACCTTTTAGCCCCTAAATTTATAGCTTAAAGCTTATTCCTTTATTTATGTTTTACCTAATACTATAGTAATTATTAAATTTAGTTATTATTATTACACTAGCTAGGTATTGCTAGTAATTTGTTTTGTTCCTTGAAAATTAAATACATTAGCCATAGCCAATGATCCCAAAAAATTTTAAAAATCAATATAGTTATATTCTAAGTAATAGCTTTAATTAGTATACTAATCTATAAGTTTTAATTACCTTTTTAATCTTATAAAGGCCTAGGTACTTTATACCTAGCTTTTTACTAGGTTACTATAAGTTAATATTCTTTATAAATAATAAAATATAGTTACTTACTTTAAACTTTATTAAAGTTTACTTCTTATTATAGTACTTTATATATTATATTTATAAGTTACTTAAAAGTTACTTAATTACTATATATTTATCTTTTAATATAATTACTTAAGTTTTTACTTAATTATTTACTACTAGAATATCTATAATTACTTATTATAAGCCTCTAGGGTTATAACCTTATAATATCTTTACTAAGATATAGCTATAAGTTAAGTAAATACTTATATTATATATAAACTATACTATTAATAAGTTATTTACCTAGTTAGTTTAATTAAAGTAAGTAAAAGCTTTTAAATAATACTTTAAAACTTAGTTTAAATATTTTATTTACTTATTTATTTATAAATAAAATATAATACTTAATTACTACTTAGTAGTAATAAGGTAGTAAAAGATTATCTAAAATCTACTAGTAAATATTAAACTATAGTTTATAATAATACTGTTTAAAGCACTATAGTTCTTAAAAATATATTCTAGGAATATAGTAACTAACCTATTACTAGTTAGTTATATTAAAATAAGGATATAAATACTATATTTTATAAAATAGTTTATAATAACTAAGATTATATTATAAGTCTAATTTATTTCTCTTATAAGTAGTAGCCTTATAATAAAGTCTATAAATAATTCTTAAAAAAGCTAATTAAGTATTAGTAATATTACTAGCTTACTATAAGGTTTATAATACCTTAGCTTTAAAGTCTAATAGCTTATATAAGTTTATATATATAACTTAATATCTTTCTTTATTAATAGCTAGTAATACTAGTTTATAATATAATAAAATATCTTACTAACTCCTTAGTAGCTTATTACTAGGTTATTATAAGTAAGTAGTAAAATTCCCTTTCTTATACTAACTAGAATAAAAACTTAATTCTTAAATTTTAATAGCTTAGAAAGCCTTATAAATTATTTTTATAATACTTCTAGGTTATTACTTTTAAGTAGCTTCTTATAACCTATAGTAAAGTTATTATCTTATTATACTTAGAATAATATAACTTAAATTAAAGCCTTTAATTTTATATATATAAAATAAGTATTATATATAAACTTAGAAGAGGTTTACTAAATTACTTATATTTTTACTATAATACTACTATAAGTAGCTAGCTTATAATATACTTATAGACTTATAAATAAATTATAAATAAGTAGTATTTTAAGGGAGTGTTTATAATACTTACTAGCTACTAACCTAGCTAGACTCCTAACCTATAGGCTTACTAAACTTATAGAAATATTAATAAATATAAATAAGGTATAATCTTATTACTTAGAATTAATAAACCTAGTTTATATATTACTAATAAGCTTTACTAGACTATTAGGTTTCTTAATAATATAATTAAATTATAACTTCTTAAAATCCTAAAGGCTAGTAAGGCTATTATAATATATTTATAATAAAATATTAGCTATACTAAGTAATATAATACTAGAACTTATAATAGTATTATTATTAATATAGTATTTCTATTACTTAGTATTAATAAATTTAGATAAGAAGTTAGGTAGCTATAAGGTTAATACCTTTACCTTATACTTCTTATTAATATAATTTACTTTTCTTAATAAGGTATTAGTAAGGTTTAACTTACTTATATAATATTTAATCTTAAAATTAAATAAATAAAGCTTATTTAATACTATTACTTACTTACTAGTTAGCTTTAGCTTTATATCTAAATACTTATAGTTTAAATAATTTATAATAACTATAATCTAATAAGTTAAATATATAAGGTAATATCTCTAGGCCTAAAATATCTCTTAAATTACTAATAACTTAGTATTAGGTATTAAGTAATAAAGTTTAATATTAGTTAACTTCCTTAAAAAATATATTACTAGGTGCTAGCTACCTAGTACTAATATTATAAGTATAGCTTTAATTATATAACTAAATATATTTATTTTTACTCTTAGTAAGTAAAGTAAGTTAAAATATACTAAAATTAGTATCTTTTAAAACTTATTTTAAGGTTTTCTAAAAACTACTAGTTTACTAGGTTTTAGCTTAAACTTTACTAGCTAATTACCTTTTAAATAGTCTATTAGTAAGACTACTACCTTATTATATTATTTTATAAAGTATTAGTAAAACCTTATAAACCTAAGGAATAATTAAATATTAAATATTCTATAAAGTATTAGCTAGATTATAATAGCTTTAACTTATAATAGTTTTATCTTAATACTCTTTTTAAATATAATAAAACCTAGGAATTTTACTTACCTAATAGAAAATTAGTACTTTTTAAGGTTAATATAAAGGTTTATATCTTAAAGTTACTTTAGTATACTTTTAATATACTTTATATATCTTATAAGGTTACTACTATATATTAGGATATTATTAAGGTAAATAATATAAAATTTCTTTATAAGTCTTTTAAGGGTATTATTAATATATTTCTAATAAGTAGCTAGTATATTTACTAATCTAAATAGTATTATAAGATATTTAAAGTAGTTATAGTAGTATTAAAAAGCTATCTTTTACTTATTATTCCTATAAATATATAGCTAGTAATATACTTTTTAAAAATCTAGTAATATAAAAACCTTTATACTTACTAATTAATTAAGGATTTTAGGGATTAATAATAAAGGGGCCTTATTTTTAATAGTAATTCTATTAAGGCTCTTATAATCTAAATAAAGCCTTAATTCCTTAATTTTCTTAGAATAAATAAAATTAGGGCTTTAGCTAGATTAGTTAATTTTCTAATTTACCCTTTTTTTTATATACTTACTAAGTACTCCTTAAGCACTTCTAGCTTTTTCTTAGCTAAATTATATATAAGTCCTTAGGGTAGTTATTTCCTCTTTTCTAATTTAATTATATAAGTATAATTACCTAATTATAGAAGCTTACTAGCTAAATCTTTTAAAAATATATTTATAAATTCTATATACTCTTCTAGGATTTACTATTAGGTTATATTATTATTTATCTCTTATATAGTTACTACTAACTTCTTATAATATACTACCTAAAGTATTATTATACTTCTTAGTTTTTTCTTTTTTAAAAAAAAGTATACTTTACTATTATTACTATAGCTATACTATAACCTTAGTTATTACTTACTATATTATTTACTAATAAATCTTTATTAGTTTTCTTTTTCTTTTCCTTAGGCTTAATTATCTTAATCTTTAGTAATATTAATAATAGTATTATAAATAACTATTTTACTACCTTATATAATTATTACTTTCCTATAGTAAATATAATATAGTTCTTAGTTATTAAAAACCTCTAAAAACTTTACTTCTAATTTATTACTATAGGTTTATACTCTAGAGTTTAATTTATACCTAGGAGTATTCTCTCTCCTATATTAGTAATATAGTAGCTAATTTAATAGACCTTTATATAGCCTATACTATCTTTTACCTTAATTAGCTTATATAGGATTTCTTTATATAGGATTTTATTTTTACTTATGCTTTCTAATATTATCTTTATTTTTTTTTTTTTTTAATTCTATTTTAATAATAATTTAGGGTAAATTATTAAATACTTTATACTTGTATTAAATAGCACTAGTATAGCTAACTAGTAGTTATCCTACTATAAGAATATCTATATTCTTCCCTCCTAGGCACGAGGTAAAACTGCTTAAATTATTATAAATCTTTATTTTTTAACACCTTTTCTTAATATCTAGCCTTTTTCTCTAGCTTTTTATTTCCTTTCTTCTTCTTACTTTTCCTAAATTCCTTAAAATTTTCTTTTATTTTTTAAATTTCCTTTTTATTTAGAATTTCCTTAGATTTTTAGGTAGCTATTAGATTTTATAGCCTAGTAGTTATAGCCCTTAGCTTATGGTTACCCTTAGCTTTACTATTATCTTATTAGTTAGTTATTAATTAGTTAATTAGTAGCCCTTAACCCCTACTTGTTAATTATGTAGTGTGTTTATTGCGAATTAGAGTGTAGTTAAGTGAGGATAAGTTATGTTTTTTTTGGTTTACCTTAGAGCTTTAAAGGATAAGTTATAAGATAGAAAAGATGTTACAAAGAGAGATAGAATAAACACAGTCGTAGAGGAAGGGGAAATCACGTTAATTTATGCTTAAAACTTAAATGGATTTAAGTTTAACTATAGTCACGAATTATAACTCTTATGTAATCGTAGCTATAAAGTTTATTATAAACTTTGTATTAACCTTTTAGCCCTTAAATTTATAGCTTAAAGCTTATTCCTTTGTTTATATTTTACCTAATACTATAGTAATTATTAAATTTAGTTATTAATTATTACACTAGCTAGGTATTGCTAGTAATTTTTTTGTTCCTTGAAAATTAGATACATTAGCCATAGCCAATGACCCCTAAAAAATTAAAAATCAATATTTATTTATACTATATCTAAGACTACTATATTTATAATACTTAAATAGCCTTTAACTTTTACTTAAGTACTATAAACTTTATTACAAGGTATTTATAAAAAAGCTAAAGTATTATCTCTTTCTCTTACTTTCTTTATTATTATAGTTTTTATTATAATTATTTAATATAAATATTATTATAACTTTAGCCTTTTATCTTAATTTTATAAGTAGCTTTAAGATATTAAAAACTTTTAGCTAACTATATATTTTCTTATAGTATTATTTAAGTTATTTAGGAAAATTACTATTCTTAAGTATATAAGATTTTAGTTAGGTAATTTAGCTTTTACTTTAGTTTAAAGTCTTAAGAAAAATTAAAAAAACTAATTATTTTTTTACCTTAGATTTAGTAGTATTTTAGTATTTTAGTAGTTTTTAAGTACTTTATATTTTTATTTATTACTTTAGAGTTTAACTAGGATATAAATTTATCCTAGGAGTAAGCTAAGTAATTAACTAACTTATTTACTATTATATAATATATTTATTATTACTTTATATTATTAGCTAGGTAGTTACTAGTATATATTACCTTAGTTTTATTATTATAAAAGGTTTTTAAATCTAACTAAAATAATATATTTAAATTTACTAAGTATACTTATAAATTCTTATAAGTATTAACTTTATATATAAGTACTTTATACTATATTTTTATAAAGCTTTATAAGTATATACTTACTATAAAGTTAAGGTTAGGTAAAAAAGCTAGGAATAAGGGATTAATTAGTATAACTATTAAAAGGGTAATTATAAGTTCTTTACCTAATCTAGCTAATTATAAGTTTACCTTAATTTCTTTAAGCTATACTTTTATATTTATAATATGTTACCTTATATAGGTATATTATAGCTAAGCTTATATTACCTTATATAAGTATATTATAGCTAAGTTATATAACCTTATAGTATTATTCTAGCTTATTTAAATTATTATCATTTCTAAATTTAGTATTACTATATTAATTAGGGCTAGGTAGTATTTATAATACCCTTTTTTATTAGGCTTTAAGGTTAGGATATATAAGTTACTCCTTAGGTACTATAGGTTTATATTTTCCTTACTAGGTAATATAAGTATAAGTATATTTTAAGTAAATATTCTATAGCTTTTTTATATTTAAACCTAGCTAATAGATTATGTTCCTTAAAGGATTTAAGAGTTTAACTTATTATAATTAGGTTAGGAAAATATAAATAAAGTAAAGGATAAGGTTTTTAGTTATAGCTAAAAAGCTATTACTTAAGGGTAAGTATATAAAGGTCTTAAACTTTAACCTCTTATATACCTTATAAGTAATCCTTATTTAAATACCTTACTATATATATATAGCTATTTAGTAGCTACTTAGTTATTTACATAACCTAAGGCTTATCTAAGGGTTTTATTATATAACTACTTTGTCCCTAGCTCCCTAGCCTCCGTGCTCCTAATAAGGAGGTAATTTCTTTTACTAATAAGCATAGGGTAAATAACACTAAGAGTAATAGGGCAAGAAATAAGTAATAAATACTTATAAAGAGAGATTAAAGGTCTATTAGAAGGGTAGGATATATTAAGAGAAGTTATAGGTATACTAGCTAGCTTAGCTAAGGTTATTTAATATTAGGTTTAATATAAATACCTTATAGTAATAAAATTAGTTAGTTAGTTAGTTTTCTTATAATAGACAATAGAATTAATAATTAATAATAATATCCTAGATAGATATAATAAGGTTATATACTATAAGCCTAAGGGTTAATAAATTAATTCCTTAGAAGCCTAATAAGCCTATAACTAGAATTCTAGTCTCTTCCTTTAGTATACTTATGTAGTTATACTTCTTTACTATAATAACTATTAATTGTCACGACTGGATTAGGGAGATATAAACAGAGTGAAGGCTAAGGTTCTTAGTTATAGCTAGAGAGCTATTACTTAGGGGTAGGTATATAAAGGTCTTAAACTCTAATCTCTTATATACCTTATAAGTAGTCCTTATTTAAATACCCTACTATATATACATAGCTATCTAATAGCTACTTAGCTATTCGCATAACCTAAGGCTTATCTAAGGGTTCTATTATATAACTATTCTGTCCCTGACTCCCTGGCCTCCGTGCTCCTAACATTAATTTAGTATAATAAGAGGTAGTAGCTATAGTGTTTATAGAAATATCTTTTCTTATAATAATTAGCTTATTTATAGTAATAAAGTTAACTACTAATTAGTGTTAGTTATACTAAGGTGCTTATATAAGTGATAAGATAATTTTATAATATTAAAGTTAATAATAGCTAGCTAAAGAGAGAGAAAAGAGGGAAAGTCTAGATAATAAAAAAGTAAGTAAAACCTATAAGTAAGGTAAAAACGGGAGTAGTAAATTAATATAGCTAATTATATTACATGCATCGCGCTAGACCTATAATTAGTCTAGTCTTTGGCCACGATTAAACCGATGAAAATCCGGAGGATTTAACACTTTTAATATTAAAAGAAATAAAAAAGTTATATTTCACCTTATATTTATAGCTTCTAAGGTTTACTTAGTATATATAATGAAAAACTATATTTTATTAGTATATACTTATTATATATATAGTATATATATAGACTATTTTACTTTTACTTTAACTAGGAAATATTCTAAAAAAGTAATACTATTTACTACTTATCTTAAGAGAAGTAGTACTATATATTTAAGATATATTTAAGATATTGTGTGGCTAGGAATATGACCCCTCAAGACCTCTTTTCTCACAAGACCTCTAGCCCCTTAGACCTCGGATCTATCGGATTGTCGGATCAATTCAACCACATCGGATCCGGCCTAGCCCCTGACCCCCTAGCTAGATAAAAGCCCTAGATTCCCTCCTTTTTCATAGAAAATCAACTCTCCCTTTGATGCCTTTGGCTTGGATTGTTCAATTAAGATTACGGAATTATTTTGAGATTATGGAATTATTTTAAGATTATCTAAGATTATCTAGCTGCCTAGCTAGGCTGCTTTTCCTAGCTTGGATCCTCGCGATAGATCGCAAATATCGCAGACCTAGATCCCGATATCTAGGTTTGGTCGCTAATATCGCTAATATCGTCAATATCGTCATTATCGTCAATATCGTCATTTTCGTTAGCATTATCATCATTATCAAGTCCCTCTTTTCCGTTGTTTTAGGGTGGTTGTTTTTCCCTAACAAAATATATAATATTTAAAGAATACTTATTAACTTAATATTTTATATATAATCTATTATTAAGGCCTTAAAGATAATTAATAAAAAACTCCTATAAAAAATTAGTATTAAAGCCTTATATATAAAGCTAATTACTTATATTTTAATAACTATCTAAGCTACTTACTAGTCTTTATAATTAATTAGCTCTTAATCCTTATTACTATTCTTAACTAGCTAATATAGTAAATAGTCTAGTCTTTTCTAAATTAAGAAATAAGTAATACAAGTATTATTATAAGTTATTAGTAAGTAATATATATAGTAACTATAATAACTTATCTCTTTATCTTTTCTTTAGTTTATTATTAATATTTATAGTTTTTAAATAACTAGTATATATAGTTTTTATATTACTAATAAGCTTTAAATTAAATTCTTATTTTACTACTTACTATACTTAATAAGTATTAGTTTAATATTAAGGTAAATCTTAATCCTTATATATATATAAGTTATATACTAAAATTCGCTTTTTTATTATATTATTAGAAAATAGCTTCTAGGTAAATTAGTAAACTAATATATAAATATTAAATATATACTATATATTAATAGTAGCTTTAGGGTAGTTTTATTTATTTTCCTAAAGTAAGTAAAATAAAATTAGATTTACTATATACTTAGCTTAAGTTAGAAATAAATAATAAATATATATACTTATAATACTTACTTACTTTTAAATAATTTTCTTTATATTATTCTTACTTATAATCTTAATATTATAATTAAGTACTAAAATTATATAAATAATACTATTTATATAAGCCTTAGGGTAGCTAAGTAAGGTAAGGTAATTAATAATATGTTATATATTAATTATACTTTTACTACTTTTTATAATTATAATATTAGTAATATTAATTATAAACTTTATAAACTTTATAAAGTAAGTATATATTATATTATATTTATAAAATATACTTACTTAAGGTATATTCAAAAAATTATAAATTAACTTTAGTTTTTTAGGATTATTTTATAAAGTATTTAGTAATATACTAAGTATATATAGTATATATAAATAAAGTATAAACCTTATTAGTATTACTTTCTTAGTATTAAATAATATTAGGTTAGTTAAAATAGCTTATAATTATACTTAAGTTAGTATAATAATATAAGATATAAAGAATATAATAATAATAAGATTATAATATATTTTAAGTATTATTTAACTTAGTAAAAAGATTTCTTTATATAAGTTTAAGATTTTAAAACTATATTTTAAGGAAAGAACTTTATATATAGTTAGTATATACTAGACTTATATAAACTATATATAATATATTATTTTTTAATTATTTAGTAATTTAGTTCTTTTTCTAGTAAATATTTATAATAAATTACTAAAGGTATAATTATATATAGTATATATATTTCCTATATTTATACTAATTATATTATCTTTATTATAGATTACCTTTTTATTATTTTATTAGTATATGAATTCTTTTAGTAATATAATTACTATAACTCTCTTACTTTACTACTATATATATTATATATACTATAAAAAGTAATATATACCTTATATATATTACTTTATAAATATATTCTTATACTAATATACTATAGAACTTAGTATATGTATTATATATATAATATATATATAGTGTTTCTTTACTACTTACCTAATTTAGATTATAAGGCTTTACCCTAGATCAAGATTAACTTTGTTACAGCTAAGATTTACTATAACCCCTTCATTAACCACGATGCCCGTAACGACAGCAAGTGCTTGCCCCGTCAAAACCCAAGTCCGAACAAACCTAGTGTTACGATATAAAATGTAAGATATAAAGAGTATATAAAGGTTATTATTAATTTAACTAGCTAGAGGCTAAAGCTATCGTCTAATATATAGGTTCTAGGTCACGTGCTAGGCCACATCCGAAGTGGCAGGCCACTTGTTAATTCTAGGGCGTGGATAAAAAGCAACCCTCTTCTAGTTATTTAGCAACCCTACTGTGGCTAGTAAGTGGCGAAGACGCCTAATACTAGCTGTCCATAGTAAATTACATAGTAGGTCTATACTAAGTGTCTAGACTATCCTGTATTATTAACCTAGTCTCTTATGCTTACCTATAATTTTAATTAATATAATACTAGTACTCCTATAATATTAATAACTCCCCTAGGGTATCCTATAATATTATCTTTACCTCCTATCCCTTAATATCTTTATTATTATTAATATTATTATCTAAGGGAGTATTTTTAAGTCTTATAGCTATCTAGGTATATGCTTAGGGATGCTTAGTACCTAGCTTATATAGGTTATTATTAGAGACTTTAATAACCTTTTTTAAAGCTATATATAATATATAAATTATAGTAGGAGCTATTAAGGGTAGTAGTTAAAGGGTATCCTATATAGTATAGGTATTATTATTTTCTTTTACCTAGGTATACTTAAATTTAAAGGGCTTATAATTTATACCTATAATAGAATTCCTTCTCTTTTCTAACCTAAGGGCTCCCTTTAGCCTATCTTTTACCTTTATTATTAGTAGTTTAAATAGTCTTACCTAAGAGTATATATCTAATAGTATAATATTATAATATTAGTACTAATGCTTATTAATATTACTAAGTTTGATAGGCTACCCTTCCTTTATATAATACTAAAGATAATACTAGTAAAGCATACTATACACTATAATAAGCTTATAAGGTAAGTAAGGTATTTTTATAAGCTCTTTCTCTATAAGTTTTAGCTTCTTTATAGGCTTTAGGCCTAGGACCTTTTCTTTATTAATTATAAGCTATAATATAATATAGGAAATTTTCTTATAAATTAAGCTATAGTGTAGCTACTATAATAGATTTAGTAGCTTATAGAATTAATAAGTTATAGCTTATTAAGCTTAAGTAACCTAATTAGTCTAATAGTCTTATAGGCACTAAAAAACATAGCTTAAATCCCCTATGCTACTCTAAAGGGCTTATTTTATTACTAAATTTAATAATTTAATAATAAAGGTAATATAATAACTAAAGTAGTAATATTAATTAATATAGTATAAGATAAGCTTCTTTTTATACGAATTAATCTAGGTCTATAGTATATATTTAATAGCTTAATCTAGGAACCTACTAGGCTACTAGAAGCTTACTAAGTCTTTTTTAAAGTTAGATTTTAATATACTTAGAAAAAGACTATTCTAAGTATTAAGGAATTTAGTGAATTAAGGTGCCCTCTCTATATAGCGTTTTTCTTGGTTATAGGTAGCCCTAGGGAAGTAATGCTTATATTTAGCAAGTATATTTATATTAATATACTAATAGTATAAAATATAAGGGGTTTTATTAAATATAAGGTTCCTTTTAATTACTTTAATTAATCCCTTATTATAGTCTATAACTATAATTTAAGGGCTTATAATTAATCTCTTTACTAAAACACTTATAATAGCATTAATTACCTACTTAAAATTAGCTTTAGTCTTACTGCTTATAAAGTAAGCTATAAATTAGAAGGTTTTCTTTATTAAGGTAATACTATAAGTATTAAATAATAGGAGATTAAAGTGGTTTATTTTATATATATAATTAAGGAAGAAGTAATTAGGGTTTTTCTTTAATAGTTAAAGCCTAGAGATAGGTATAATAAAAAGCTTCTTAATATACCTATTAGAGCTATATTAGTCCCTAAAAATAAAGGTATTATTATCTTAAAGCTAGTTATATAACTACTTAATCTTAGATTAGCTATTAAGTTTATCTAATTAATAGTGTTAAATTATATTCTTAATATCTTACCTTATAAGGCCTTTAACTTTAATTAGGTAGCTTTATTATAATAAAGCTAGTATTATTAAGGGAATTTAACTACTATTTAAAAAGTTAATAATCTCTTTATAATATTTTTAAATAACTTTATATTAGAACTAACTTAGATACTAGCTATTAGTAAGCTTATAATTATAGTTTTATTAAAGCTACCTCTTAATAATATAATCCTTATTAGGAGTAATAGTAATTATAAGCTTATATAAGTAGCCTATTATTTATAAGCTTAAGTTCTTCTAAGCCTTCTTTAAATAAATATCCTAATACTATAATATATAGTTTTAACCTTTATAATATTAAAGGATAATTTAGTTATAATTCCTAGTACTTAGCTTTTAGTAGTAAATTATAAGACTAAAGCTAAGCTTTTTACTAGTAGCTCTAGTAGCCTCTAGGGTAGCCTCTTTAGTAGGAAAAATATAGTTAAAAAGAGACTTTATAATAATAAGGTATTATATGTTTTTAGCTATAGAAGATAGCTTTACTCTAGCTTTAATTTATGATTTTACAATATTATGTGCGCTAGGTGCTATGTTTGACTAGTACGTGGCTGCCCGCAAAATCACGTGGTCGGCCAGTAACGGGGCAACAGGCCTACTAGCCACAGACGGGGTTGCTAAATAACTAGAAGAGGGTTGCCTGTTATCCGCGCCCTAATTCTAGCACGTAACAAATACGAGCACTACGGATAAAAGAGATAGCTGTCCTAGCTATCTAAGATCTAACGAATTTGCAACAAGCTAGGAAGCGGGCTTTTGCAAGGGAATTTAGTCAGATAGATCATCAGGTCCGGCGGTCAGGTTGCAGGAGGCGTTGCAAAGGGTCAGGCAACGAGCTTTGCAACGGGTCAGGAATTCGGTCAGGCTGTTGAACTAGCTGACGAATTTGCTGACAGGCTAGCTGCCTTCGAAGGTCATCGCGTTCTTCGAAGACTTCCTTAACGAGGTCTTCAAGCTATTAAAAATCATCCTCTTCTATCGCTAGCTTCCGTTAAAGGTCCTGTATCTGTTGCTGCTGCCACTGAATTTGCCGCTGCAATTGCTGCTACAATTGCTGCTATTGCCATAGATAACGGGTCCTTATGTCCTGAAGGTCCCGCTGATGCTGTTCCTGCTGCCACTGAAATTACTGCTCTAGCTGCAGTTAAATCTATTGATATTACTAACTAGCTAGGCATAGGTCCTTAAGGTGCTAAAAGACCTGATTTCTTGAAGAGAAGGTCTTCCTGCAGATGCCACAGGTTCTGCGTTAACGATCTTGCTTGTAAAGTCGCTGTAATTGCTGTTGCTCACACTGATCTAGCTGATGTAAGGGAAGCATTATAGCGGCTTTATTAGATTGATTGACGAATTTGTCAGATTGACGGTCGGGTCGAAGGTCGAAGGTCTTCGGATTGATCGAATTGAATCGAAGGTCGAAAAATCGAAGGTCGAGGGTCTTCGGATTGATTGAAATCGCACGATCAATTGATTCAAAGGTCGAAGGTCTTCAAATCGAAGGTCGAAGATCGAAGGTTGAAGAATCAAAGGTCTTGAATTCAACGGATCGAAGGTCTTCAATTCAACAGATCGAAAGGTCTTCAAATCAACGGATTGAAGGGTCTTCAAATCAACGGATCGAAGGGTCTTCAATTATCGACGGATCGAAAGGTCTTCAAATCAACGGATTGAAGGGCCTTCAAATCAACGGATCGAAGGTCTTCAATTCAACGGATCGAATGTCTTCAATTGAAGGTCGAAGGTCGAAGAGATCGAAGGTCTTCAAATCAACGGATCGAAGAATCGAAGGTCGAAGGTCTTCAGATCAACGGATCAAAGGTCGGCACGAGGGTCAACGAATTGATCGAATTGAATCGAAGGTCGAAGAATCGAAGAATCGAAGGTCGAAGATCTTCAGATTGATCGATATCGCACAATCAATCGATTCAAAGGTCAAAGAATCGAAGATCGAAGAATCGAAGATCGAAGAATCGAAGATCGAAGAATCGAAGGTCGAGGGTCTTCGGGCCGATTGGATTCGCACGACCAAGTCTTCGAATCAACGAATCGAAGGGTCTTTAATTCAACGGATCGAAAGTCTTTAATTCAACGGATTGAAGGGTCTTCAAAGAGATCGAAGAATCTGACAATGAGAGCGATGCCTACGGGAGCTATAAGGCCTAGCAAAAGGGATAGCTTTGAATTAGTCAGATTGATGGCCAAATTGAAGGTCAACGAATCTGACGATAGGCGCGATGCCTAGAGGGACTATCAGGCCTAGCGAAAGGGATAGATTTGACAGGCTTGGTGGGTTAGTTAACGAATAGTCGGTTTAGTGACTTTTATTAGTAGTAAAAGCGCTAGGTACGCAAAATCAAAGAGCAATTGCTACCACTTATTATAATATAAAATGTAAGATATAAAGAGTGTATAAAGGTTGTTATTGATTTAACTAGCTAGAGGCTGAAGCTATCGTCTAATATATGGGTTCTAGGTCACGTGCTAGGCCACATCCGAAGTGGCAGGCCACTTGTCAATTCTAGCACGTAACACCCAGGCACGCGCATGCATGCACCAATGCAAGATTCCTTCCTTCAGATTCCAATCTTGGAGTTGAAAGATTTTAACAATGGCCATTCAATCATTCCAACATGTCATGTTGACGCATCCACATCATTTGGCCATGGAGTCGACGCCGCCTGACTGCTGTTGGCCGATTACTCGTTGAGAAGAGGAGCGCGCTCAGCATCAGCGGGAGCTTCAGAGCGGCGCCACAGGTGATCTCTGCCAGTCCAAGCGGGCACGGCAACGCCGACGGTAGCCAGGAATAGAACAGACATGATGACAAAGGCAAAGATCCACTGCAGAGCAATGACCTGGCGCTCAAACTGGGCAACACCGATGGCGGCGGATAAGACACTGAGAGCGAAGCCCATTGTGTAGTCCTAAAAAAAAGCCATGTCAGCAAGACGTATTTCCCGAGGCGTCGCAAGAGCAACTGAAAGAGATGGAAAACAGAGCCGTACCTTGAATACAACGATGAAGAATGATCCGTAAGCCAAAATGGACCAAATGAAGATGTTGCCAAAGATTCGGGCCACCAAGTTGTGGGGGTGATGCACCATGAGGGCACCGTTCCAGTAAATGGCGACAAAGGTCCATGCCAACGGTCCAGATGCAACAGGAGTATGAATAAAGCGTGGGGAAGTGTTGTGGCGGAAGTACAGAGATGACAGGTTGATGAAGTTGGCAATGAGAATGATCTCGGCCCAGATGAAGTGCGAGCGGACAAAGAGCATCACGAAGGTGAAATGGAGCAGATTGTTGACAATGAAGTGGCCGCCCACGCTTGCGGCCCAGTTGACAACTTCCTGCTTGCGAGAGAAGAGGTGGGTGATGTAACCAAGCTGCAGGATAAAGAGAACAACCCTATTGACAGATGGTCAGCGATGCGAATCCGAAATGATTTGGATGCAAGATACCAAGATACTAGACAAAGCCAACGTACCAGTAAATATCGCCGAGGACGGGGCTCATGGTAAAGGCGGTTGGGTACAAGTTGTTCTGGTCCCAGAATCGGCGGCGGATGGTGAAGCCATCCTTGGGCTCGTTGACAACATAGTAGACGGACACAATGACGGAGAGGAGCCAAGTGACAATGGTCAGAATCTTGAAGGTGATGATGGAGCTACCACTGTAAGACTCCCGGCGGCTGAAGGGGTTCCCTATATGATTCAGTCAATATTTGGCTCGACTAAATCATTTCCATTCATACAACTCCAGGCTGTACAAGACGGGGGATGGCGACGGAGGAGGTTCTTGGTCAACATACAGGCATTGAAGTTGGCCATGGTGACGTCGTGAGCTGGAGCGGGTGGCCGGCTTCAAGCAACGCCTGATGCCGATATATGTGCTAGTAATTTTTTTTGTTCCTTGAAAATTAGATGCATTGGCCACAACCAATGACCCCCAAAAAAAAAATTAAAAATCAATATGAAAGCTACACCCCAAGTCGTCACAGGCGGTGCTGCTAGGCGTCGAGAACGATGGATATGATGATTGAAAACAGTCAATCGCTTGGTAGGAGCGCAGGAGCGGAGGAGGACTAGAAAGGGCAGCAAGGCAAGGAAGGAAACAGGGGGGGCACCTGCTCCGTCCAAGCGGCGGCTCGCTTCCATTTATTCATTCCACGCGCGGTGCTTCGAGACACGAGACACCATTGCCAAGGAACGAACACCCGTGAGTGAACGAAACGAAAGCTTGGCAAAGCGGGGGGCGAGGAGCACCCATTTACCACCCCCGTTTATTAACCCATGGCATGTGGCACACGTTCACGTCAATCTGCTGCATCATCGTCAAGCCACGCACGACTGGACGCGCCCGGTCAGAGTGGGTAACACAACGCTCGACACTCAATAAAAACAGGGATCTCCTAATTTTACTGCCGGAGACAGACAGAGAGGGGGTGTCAGGTAGGGGTGTAGATAGATGATAAAAAGTGTTTAATTCGATTAATCAGAGGTGCAGACGGTAGCTGACTTTTGTACCTAAAAGGTATATAGTATGCTATAGAAATAACTAGTTTATAAAGGTACTTCTAATATATTTATCTTTACTAATGTCTTATCCTAGCTATTATATAACTAGTATTTATATATCTAATACTTTAGGGAGCTTTTCCTAATATACCCCCTCTAGCTAAGATATTTATTAAAGCTAGAGATTAAAGGTATAAGAAAAGATTATAAATAATCCCTAGTATTATAATTAGGTAGGAATCTCCCTTAAGCTAATTCTATAGCAAAAGTCTTTATATATTTAACCTAATAAAGGCTTTATAAAGCTATTTATAGGTATCTTAGAGGTCTTTATCTAATTAACCTTAATATTACCTATTATATATTATTCTTAAATTTATATTTAATTTATATTAAGGTGCTTAAGGCTAGTTTAAAGCCTTCCTTTAGTATATTTAGTAATTTAGATTATTTACTTATTATTATATTAGATAATTAAGAGTAGTAATATATATATATTAATATTATAAAGTAGCTTACTAAGGGAAATACGCTCTTTTATACTATAATTTAGGGTAAAGAGCTTTACTTCTATACTTAAAGTTATTATATAATATTACTTTCTAGACTTCTAATTAATTATAGCACTATGTATAATAAAAACATAGCCTTATATTAACTTCTAAGTCTTAGGATTATTACTAAGTAAAGTATTTATACTAGAAAATAACATATTAAAGCTATCCGCGCCTAAATATTATAAGTAAAGTTTCTTTATGTTCTAAGCGTATAATAAAGCACCCTAAGCTAATTTAATATGCTTTACTAATAGATTTATTATAAAAGAGGCTAGCTTTAATACTATAAATACTATATCTAGTCTTCTAATAATATAAAGGTATACTAAAGAGCCTATAATTGCTTTATAGTAGCTAATTTCTTTATTAGAAGCTTTATTATTATTTAGGTAAATTATAGCTATTAGAAAAGAAGCTATAATTAAGCTCTTTAACTTATTATTAATAATATTAGGAATAAACTTCTAAGTAATCTTTTAAATATATAATTTTTGTAATAACTATATCTCTTTAGTATTATAATTTCTAATAATTTTAATGCCTAGGAATTACTTTAATTTACCTTAGTTTTTAATATCTAGACTATTTATTAATTACTTATATAATTCTTTAAATTTTACTTTAGATTTATTAGGGTATAGCACTATAATATTATTTACGTAGAAAAATAGGATAAAATTATCCTTTATAAAGATATATAGGTTTTCTTTCCCTTAGATAAAGCTAAGCTCTAAAAGGAATCTTATTAAATGAAGGAACTATTATTAGGGAGCTTCCTATAGCCTATATAATACTTTAATTATCTTCTAGAGATAACCTCTTATATTTATACCCTCTAGGGGCTTATAAAAGATAGGTTCTTTAAGTTTTATATATAGGAAAGTATTTTAAATATTATATTATTAAGTATTAAGATTATTAGTATAATAAACTATAAGTAGTATTTATAGAGATTAAGAAGTAAGGGTAGTAGTGTAATTATTAAGGTTATCTTTTAGTTACTAGTTACCTTATACTACTATTTAAGCCTTAAACTCTATAACTATACCTTTCTTATTAGTTTTATATTTAAAAACCTAGCTAAGGTTAATAATTTCCTTATACTTATTAGGATTAATTAGTTCCTTAGGTATATTCTCCTAGTAGTTTAAGAATAAAAGCTTTAAAAGCTTCTTTATAATTACTTCCTTCTAGTAATTATAATATAGTAATGCTATTACCTAATAATAATAAGTAAGTTCTATAAGTATATTTTTAATTTATAAATTATATTAAGTTCCTTAGAATACTAAAGAGAAAGTAAAAGAAAACTAAGCTTACTTAGCCTTCCTTAACTTCTTTTATTAGCGTTTTCTAGTTATAATATTATCTAGGTTAATACTATTATTACAAGGACTATAATTCTCTATAGTCTTACTACCCTTAGTAGTAATTTCGCTAGTCTTTATAGTAGTCTCTATATGTTTAGCTATTATATTATTTATAAATTTATTAATCTCTTAAAATAGTGTATTATTACCTTATGCCTAAAGCTTTATATTCTCTAGGATAACTAGTCCCTTATAAGAAAAGTTAGGAGGGGTTAAAAAAGCACTAATATAGCTACTTTCTTACCCTAATATATAAGGTAATGTTTTTGCTTTAATTTAATTATTTTCCTTATCTATAGCTAATAGTAAGAAGTTATAATTCTTCTCTTCTAGGTCTATTCCTATAAGGTCTTAACTAATTTCTTTATTAAGGTCTTTAGCCTTAAGCTCTTTAAGTAATGTGATTATTAATATCTTCTCTTTCTAGGCTAATTTAATCTCTTTTTCTAGTTTAAAGAATAAGGCCTTATTAAACTAAATATATACTAATATAATAACTTTATAATTATAAAGGGTTAGAACCTAAATAATATACTAGGATTTGCCTTTATAACCTATAAGGTATTTAATATAAGCTTTTACTCTAACTAAGGGATTATATTATTTAATTTAATATACTCTAAAGCTTTTATTATTATTAGAAATGCTTTATATTTATAAGCTTATAAATATAAAATTAAGGGTTTTTAAACCTTTAATATCTATAAATAGGTAGGGATGGTTTTCCTAGCCTAATTTTACTAAAGTTTATATAGTATAATCTAATTTCTATAATGCTTAAAAGGCGTTTAATTTAGTAAATAAACCACTATATTAAAGACTTTATTATTAAGTTTTAATAGGAATCTAGCCTCTAGACTTAATATATAAGCTTTTTACTTAACCACCCCCCTAGATCTCTTTGCCTTACTATTTTAACTAGGTGTTAAGGGAGCTAAATTATAGACTATAATACTTACTAAGGCTATCTTATCCCTTATATTATTTATAAAGAGGGCTTTTTAATATTATTATATAAAAAGTATAGTTAAATACTAAATTAAGTGCTTAGAAATGCTACTATTATTTAGAAGCTATTATAAATCCTATCCTTTAACTTAAATAAGTAAAAGAATTATATTAAGGTTATAAGGTATATAAAAACATACTAATACCTATTACTATTCTAATAAGATAAGTTATAGTACTTTAGATTAACTAAAAGCCTGTAACTTAGTCCTTAAGAAAGCCCTTTAAGTATAACCTATAATCTCTAGCGCTTAGCTTTACCTATAGCGTAGATCTCATACTTTATAAGCTTAGGTCCTGTTAATTTAATACCTAAAGTAGTATTTATAAGCTTTATAAATACTTTATTACCTAGATAACTATATTATTAATACTAAAGCTTTATATCTCCCTTTATTAAAGGCTTTAGAGGTTTGCTTAATATAGCGTTAGCTTCCTTTAGATTTTCTAATAGCCTTAATAGCATATAAAGCTTATTAATATTATAAACCCTAGCTATAGGCTAATTCCTTTTATAGAGGAATCCCTTCTTCTAATTCTAAAAGATACCTGCTTTTATTATAATTATTACTAATACTAGATTAATATAGAATTTAGGAATAAATAAAGCAGTCTCTAATATAATTATTCTTGCCTTTTATAATATAGGATTTATAATAGATATGCTAACTAGCCCTTAACCTAAAGCTATATAGATTATACTACCTGCCTTAACCTTTATTATAATATTCTTATTAAATTTAGATTACTTAAACTATTAGAAGTTATTAAAGATATAAATATTTACTCTAGAGTTATAAAGAACTATATTCCTCCTTAATTCTAAGTTATTCCTAGTATTTAATAAATTCATGCTTTCCTTTAATAATTTATATTACTTAAAGCGTATAAATAATAATATATTAGCTAACTTCTTACCTAAAGTAACTATAATAGAGTTATTTATAGGGTTTTATAAAGGCATAATAATATTATTACTTTTCTTCTCTAGCTTCTAATTTATAGCCTTTAATTTCTCCTATAAATTAGCCTTAACATACTTCTTAATATTCTTCTTAGAGTTCTTCCTAACCTTCTAATTCTTTAGAGTAATCTCTAGCTTATAAAGAGCCTTAAATAAATTATAGGATTCCTACTACTTTATAGTATCTTTAATATTATAATTTATATATCTAGGGCACTTAGGCTTCTTTAGCTTTATTAAATTATTTAATTTATTAGTTATAATTATATTAGTAGTCCTTAAATCCTTTAATTCCTTTAGCAAAGCCTTATAGTCCCTTTTAAACTTAGTAATAGCCTTAAGAAAATTACTATTTATTCCCTTATTAAGTAAGTTATTTTACTTCTTCTAAAATAACTTAAATTTACTTTAAAAAGGTATAATAAACTTATATAGTATTATCTCCTTAGTTTACTATATCTTAAAGTCTAGATAATTTCTCTAGAGTACCTTAACTATTACTATCTATTTATACTAATTATAGGTACCTTTAGCTTATAGGTAATTATTTAGGTAATTTTTTATAAGAATAAGCATCTTCTTAGTATTTAGCTTATACTAATTATAAAGAAGTAAGAGTATTCTATAGGTATAGTATTAAATAAACTCCTTCTCCTTTACCTTAGTATTAAAGTTAAGGAAGTTTTAAATATTCTTTAAAAGGGTCTTATAAATATAATCCCTAATCTTTAGTATTTATTTAGCTAGATCTTAATACTTTATAAGCTTAAATTAAAGCTCTTTATATTTAAAGTTAAATTAGTCCTTTATATCTTTATATATAAGCTTCTAATTCTCTAGAGTATTAGGGTTATTATCTAAAATCTCTAGTCTTTAACCCCTTTATAAGTATATAGGTATTATAAGTTCTTTAAGTAATTTAACCTTATTTAGGTTAATATACTTCTAGACCTTATAAGATTCTATATAGTTCTTAATTTATATAAACCACTTAATCTAGTCCTTTTCTAATAATAATACTATATTTAGGGTTTCTTTAGATATATTAAAGGGGAATATATAGGTTAAGGGAAGCGTAGGATATAATATTAGTTATTAAATAATATAATAAGGGCGTTTATCTTATGATATTAGTAAGCGTTAATTAAATAACTTTAATAAAGCTAATAATCTTTAAAGATAATAACAAATTTAGTAATAAAAGCTACCTAGGCTTATAACTATTAGGTAGGGGTGTAAATAGATAATAAAAAGTGTTTAATTTAATTAATTAAAGGTATAGATAGTAGCTAACTTTTATACCTAAAAGGTACATAGTGCGCTACGGAAATAACTAGTTTACGGAGGTACTTCTAATATATTTGTCTCCACCAATATCTTATCCTAGCCATCGTGCGACTGGCATCCACACATCCGATGCTTCAGGGAGCTCTTCCTGACAGGGGGAGAGGAGGGGAGCTTTGCTTTGCCATCATCCATCAGTAGCAGCAAATCGACAAAGCAATCGCCCCCGTACCCCCATGACGACGCTGTTTCGGCCCCCGCATCCGTTTCGCCATCGGCGACCGATTTCTTCTCCTAATTTGGACAAGTGTGACTGGTAAAGTGTCGACGTCACTCATTCGCACACACCAGCAACCACTTCCACTTCCATGCCGCTGAACCATGCTAAATCTTGATGCGGGAGTGTCGGGGTTATAGTAAATCTCGGCTCTAATAAAGTTAATCTCATATCTAGGGTAAGGCCTTATAACTAGTAAAATAGCATATATAAGGCATATACTAAGTATATGTTAATATATAGTATAAATTATATAATAAGGTAGTATATGCCTAGTATATACTAAGTATATATAAGGTTATATTACTATATTATAAGGTATATATTACCTATAGCCCTTATAACTAATAAATTAATTAATTAACAAATTAAATAACGAATTAATTGTTAGTTTCACAGGGTATTGAATTCAATGTAATAAGGTTATAAGCCTAAAGGATAGTATTATTTTATTAATAATCTATCCTAGGCTATGTTTTATATGTAGAAAAGAGAAGTTAGAAGCTAGAAGCTATATATCACGACTAAGGTTAGGGAGATATAAACAGAGTAAAGGCTAAGGTTCTTAGTTATAGCTAGAGAGCTATTACTTAAGGGTAAGTATATAAAGGTCTTAAACTTTAACTTACTATATATCCTATAGGTAGTCTTTATTTAAATACCTTACTATATATATATAGCTATCTTATAGCTACTTAGTTATTTATATAACCTAAGGCTTATCTAAGGGCTTTATTATATAACTACTTTATTCCTAGCTTCTTAGCCTTTATACTTCTAATATACTACCCCCTTAATATATAATTATTCTTAATTAAAAAGAGATTACTTAGTAATATAAGTATACTATATATAACTTATAATAGTAACTAATATTATTAGTTATTATAGTAGTATATAAGTATTATATTTACTTAGGTTAAGAGATAAATATTATTAGATTATAAGTAATCCTTACCTTATCCTTTAACTTTAAATAGCTATATACTTATTATTTTAATATAATAATATATATACCTTTATATAATAGGTTATTAATACTAAGTAAGTAAACTACTTGTATTAAATTTTATAATTAGGTTAAATAAATAAGGTATTATATACTATTTAAAATAAATAAGTTTATAATGAATATTAGGGATATTATATTATTCTTACTATAAGTTTATAGCTAGTATATATATTTACTAGTAGTAGCTATAATTATAAATATTATAATTTCTAAACTAGCTATATATAATATATAGATTACTTAGGGGTCTAAGGCTAATATAAAAAAGGCTTACTTTTCCTTACTTTTATATACTTTTTTATTTTTATTTTTATTAATATTATAAGTTACTCTTACCTATAAGCTAGTAGCTTTATAGCTTTTATTATAGTAATTACTAATAATTTATAGTATTATATTATTATTTATACTTACTTTTATTTAAATACCTAATCTTATTTTAATACTAAATATTAATTACTTTACCTTTTATATATAAGTAACTTCCTATATTATTACTAACTTACTAATAATTAACTATATTAATATTTTATAGTACTTCTTGACTACTAGTTTCTTTAGTAACTAAAATACTCTCTTAAGTATTTTCTTATAAATCTTTTAAAAAGTAAGCTACTTTTAAAATTTTAATATAAGTATAATTTCTTTAATCCCTAGTATATACCTATTACGTGCTGGCTCTGCACGTTGTTAGGTCAAATCCATCAGAGGGGCCAACGGATTTAACGGGTCATAAGTCATACTAAGTTTACTTATAAAAGCTACTATTAGGTATAGGTTATAATATAAGAAGTAAGTTAATTCCTTTATCTAAAGGGCTAAATCTATCCCTATTACTATTGCTTGTGGCTAAGCGTATCCTACTACATAATAAGTGCTAGGCGCGCCTTAAAAGATAACTATCCTAGTTATAACTAGCTAAAACATAACCTAATTTAACCTCCATACTAAATTAGATAATCGTTCCCTAGCTATTAAAGTTAAAATAAAAGAAAAGAAAGCAAGTTCTATATATCCATAGCTAAATTTATAACCACTATAATCCTTTAATAGTGTTAATTTAAATTATTATATTAAATAACAAATTCCTAATTTTATATTACTAAATTATTCTTTCCTTCCTTTACTTACTAAATTCCTTTACCCTAATGTTTATTTTGCCTTTTATAATTATGTCTAATTACTTTATATTATTAAAATAAAAACGCTCCTT
The DNA here is from genome assembly GCA_030389615.1 of Epichloe typhina subsp. poae. NCBI lineage: Eukaryota > Fungi > Ascomycota > Sordariomycetes > Hypocreales > Clavicipitaceae > Epichloe > Epichloe typhina. The sequence goes on along the minus strand of CP098316.1, from coordinate 1,720,864 downwards.
CTTTATACCTATATTTACTAAGTTAATTTATTAGTTTAGCAAATTTATAAAAACTAAAACTTTTTACCTTAAATCTTTACTAAATTAATCTAATAGTCTAGCAAATTTATCTCCTATAGTTACTTCTTTATCTACTAGCTTGTTAACTTATATATATAGCGTTACTAGACGTAAAGTTACTTAAGTTACTTTTAGCTTTAGTCCTAACTTTTCTACTAGTCTTAGCTTCTTACTTAGCGTTTCTAGCATTAAAGTATTATCTTACCCTTACTTATCTGCTAATTTAGTTTTCTTATTAGTTATTCCTAGTATTTATAACTTTCTATATAGTATTTCTAGCATTAGAGTGTCCTTTTATAATTATATATTAGCTAATTTAGTTTGTTTATATTCCGCTAGACTTAATACTACTAGAGTTACTTCTATAGTAGCTAATTTTTCTATTTTTATATCTTTCTTAAGCTTCTTCTACTTAAGTGAAAGTTTATTAATAAACATTGCTTAGAAATTAATTCTTTCACATAGTTCTATTACTATAGCTGCTAATTTTACTATCTTCTCCTTATATTCTTTTCTATTAATTATATTACGCTTTAAATTATTAATCTAGTTATTAACTTCCTTTAGCACTTTACCTAATTTTAAACTCTAAATTTATTCCTTTTAATCCTTAAGTATCTCTAAGACTTATAGAAATTTTTTTTACACTAACTTTACCTTATTCTCTACTGCTTCTATTAGCTCTATTACCTTAGTCTTATATTTATTAGTGTATTTGTTTGTATCTTTTATAAGGCTTTTTACCTTATTAAATTTAATTTCTATCTTATTAGTCTAATTAATTAAATTATTAATTTTACTTATTTTATACTCCTTATTCCTTTCTTTATTCTATTAGAGTTTAGCTAATTTAATTATTACTAGTGTTTTCCTTATTATAATATAAAGCAAATCTATCCTTCTAATACTAGTAAGCCCTCCTATAATTATACTGTTTATACCTTTATATTTATTTACAAATCTTAAAGCTAGTAGGTTAGCTTATAGTAGTAGTAACGCTATACTATTATAGGTAGTGCATTAGTAGCTATATTTAACTATCACACTATTATAATAAGCTACTACTACTATTTTTACCTAATTTTTGCTTATCTAGTTGCTTCGCACTCTATTAGATTTACTATTACTTAATACACTAGTTTCCTAGCTTATTATGCTACCTATTACTATATGCTTAAAGCAGCCTATTATTTATTAAAAATAATAAAGATTTAAATTACTATATTCTACTATAATATAAAGTAAGTGTCCCTTAAATCCACTTCTAAACTATTAGCTACTATAGTAGTACTATTTAAGGTAAATTTATAAGCACACACCTATATTACATAATAGATATCCTATATATTTGCCTTGCGGCCTACTATAGTATGCCTAAAACTACTAAAATTAATTAATTTAATACTTCTTCCTTTATAGTTTATATTAAACTCCTCTATTACCCTTTTACATACTACTAATCTAATCTTTAGTATTAGTAAGTAACTCTCTAATCTAAATCCTAGTTTTCTAAATCTAGTAAATAGTAATTAAAAATTAAGTTTTCTAATTTACTCCTACACTTATAATAGCTTAATAAGATATTTAGTAAGCATATTATTAATTTTATCTTTAGATTTAGTTTTAGCGTCCCCTTTCTCTTCTTTAAACCCTATAAAGTTAGATTCTCTATTGCTACTAGGGCCTGTTTTAGGTTCGGATTCTTTAATATTATTAGGGCCTGTTTTAGGTTTGGATTCTTTATTATTATTAGGGCTAGTCTTGAATTTAGCGTTATTATTACCTAATTAAGTAAGATTAATTCTCTGCGTATTATTACTGCTTTTATTACTATCCTAGTGTTTAACTTTCTCTTTACTAATATTCTTTTCTTCTATAGTATAACTAGATTTGTTATTCTTTTAAGCTACTTTGCCTAAAACCTACTAGGCTTATCTCTAAAGCTAGTTATAATTGTTTTATATTAATTATTATATTACCTAATTATATTCCTATCTTTCTACCTCTAAATCTAGCACTATATTTACGTAATCTTCACTACTATTGCCTTTCCTATCTATATTTTATAATACTAGCTCTATTCTAGCTACCTTCTTAATAATAGTAATAATAGCTTTAATGTTTTTAGCGCCCCCTATAGCTAATTATAATAGCTTATTTAATTTATCTTACACTATCCTTAAGGTTACTAGATACTATTATTAGTATAAATTTGTGATTTACTTTAGCGGATTTATAAATTCTTAGAATTAGTAAAAACCTAGTACTAACTTTAGCATATAGTATAGTAGTTTCTATCCCTTAAAAATAACTACTATACCTAATTTACATAAAAGGTTATTTACTTATTGCTTATATACTACCTTTTCTTTATTAGTGTTAACTAAGTATTATGCTAAATCCACGTATATAATTTGTCTAACTAGTTAGTTTTAATATCTTAATACTAGGCACTAAATACATAGATATACTACTTATATTTGCTTGTAAATTATTTAGTTATATATATTTAACTTATTATTAAATAGAATAAATTCTAGTTTTACACTTAGGTAGTAATATAAATTATAATTAACTATATAAACTTTGTATTTAATCTTAGGGAGGGCGTTTCTATATCTTATATAAAACTACTTATATTTATTATACTTTTTTATTTTCTCTAGGTAATACCTTTTTACCTCTAATAGCTAGTAAAACTTTATTCTCCTTATATTACTAAATTTAGCTAAATTAGCCACATAGTAATAGAGAGCTATAGGAGACTATATACGTATATGCTAAATCTAATTACACTAGGTTTGCATAGGTATTAGGGTTATTATAAGGTATAGAAAATACAAGGGTTAAATAAATATAACTATATAAGTACTAAAACTAACTATACTAAGTTTACGTAGGGATTAGGGGTTAATATAAGGTATAGGAAATGTAAAAGTTAAATAAATATAATTATATAGGTATTAAGAGATATTATAAGGTTATAGTAAGTATAAGGGTTTAATGAATTTACGTGCGTATACACTGGATTTAGCTACGCTAGGTATATAAAGGTATTGTAGGATATTGTAAGGTATAGGTGTAGGGAATTGCCCTTAGCTAGCGTAATAACTAATATGTGTAGGAGGGTATATTAATTCTGTACTAACTTATTAAATTCACCCCCTTATTATTATGCCTTTTCTTTTAATATTATTGTTTAGTAAAGGGATTAAGGCCTTTCTTTGTATATTCCTTTGCCTAATTAATTAGGTTCTTTTTAAGATAATCCTTTACTATCTTAGCTATATTAATCCTTATTTTATCTTCTATAATCTACTAGTTATCTTTAGTAGTGTAACCCTTCTATCTAATAAGGAATTCAATTCTTAACGTTTTAGTCCGCTTAAAAATCTTAATCTAATAGCTATAAATTCTCTTAATTTCCTAATAGTTTGCTTCCTATGAATTATTAAATATAATTAGTGAAGGAGCTGCCTTTTCTCTTTTAAATAGGTCTTTTCCTTATGCTAGCTTCTAAATTTACGCTACTAATACTACTAGATATATATATAAATTTAGAGGGAAATTTAATTAATATACTAAAGGATTTACTTTTTCTAATACCTTATATAGCCTTACCCTCTATAAGGACTATTTCTTCTTTAGTTTACTAGGTAATTTATATCCCTTATATAGTTATAGATATACTATATCTCCTTTATTAATATTAACTAGTTTATAGTGATTATTATATTGGATTTTAGTAAGCGCTACTGCTATTATAATTGCTAATTAGGCCTTATACTAGTATAGCTTTTGTAGTACTATAATGTTATTTATATTAGATCTAGTATTAGTTATGTTATTTAGAGAGAGTAAATTAATAATACTTAGCAGATAGAAACTATATAATAGCTTATTAGAAGCCTGCCCTATACCTATAGCTATAGTGTTATTTAGCTAATACTATAGTGCTAGTAATAGTAATATCTATGTTATATCTAGGTCTATTACTATATAATATTATATTACAATTATTACTATCTAATTTTTCCTTTCTATGGTTTTATCTATCTAAGGGTAATATGCTATGCCTATAAGGAGTTTAACTCCTATGCGCCTAAATATCTCTTTCTATATATTAGATATAAACTTTAGGTCTTTATTACTAATAATTTATTTTAGTAATCCCTAGTCTATAATATATAAGGCATAAAGAAGTAACTCTACTTAAATTTCTACTAGATATATAGTATACCCTAGTATTAGAAGAGTTCTCTTACTAAATAAATAATTTACTAGGCATAGTAAATTATATATAGCATACCCTCTATTTACTATATAGTATTTATAGCTAATACTTCTAGTATATCTATTATAAAATTAAGTAAAATTATATAAAAAGGTATTAGCTTTAACTATAATAGTTATAACTCCCCCAGCGGTTTTAATTAATTAATAGCGTTTTCCTAACACACTACATAGTAGGCGATATAATCACGAATTTGCTAGCTTATACGTGAAAAATAGACTAACTATAATTCTACTGCTATTCTAGTAATTCTAAAGTAATATTAGTTATTATGTACTAGTTATAAGATAAATTTAACCTTAGTTATTAGAATATAAAGCTAGAAAAATCTATCCCTACTATAATAGTATAATAGACTATCTTTACGTAAATCCTATCTATATAATAGAATTTTTAGTTTAACTCTAGTATCTTTTGCTACTTACCTTTCCTAATAGGCTTTTATAGCTATAATAATTTAACTAAACTTCTAGTCTAACTAGTATCCTAAGATAATTCTAGCCTTAAGCTTATTATCTATGATTACTATCGCAATATATTCCTTACTTATAAAATATGCACTTACCTTTAATTTATTATATTAACTTTTCTATACTACCTCTCTATAAGTTACCTTTACTAGTAGCCTAGAGAGTATATCTAAAATAATATTTAACGTTCCTAGTATATGCATTACCTTTAGATTAAATTATAATAAATAATTTATAACTTTTGCTAGTTTTAAATTAGCCTTATCTAGATCTATTATTAGTAATAAGGTATATTTAATAATACCCTTAGCTAGGGAATAGTTAGTTAATATATTAACTACTGCACTATTAGATTAAACTATTTTTCAGAGTTTTCTAACGCTCTATGTAATTATAGCTATTTCTGCTTCTGTTAACCTATACTATTTCTTAACACATAATATTACCCTAGAGAGAAATAAGATTAGCTATATCCTATTATTCTTAATATCTTTTCTAGGGATACTTTAACTATCCTATTTCTCTTATAATTAGAAGGCATATAAACTAAATCCTTTCTTATATACGTTAATCTTAAGAAAAAGCGGTTTCTTTAGGTTATAGTGCTATAATATTTATTTCTTACTTAGGAATGCTTTAATATCTTTAAAAGCCTTTTTCTTATCTATTATTAGCAAAAATATCTTCTATTATGTCTTTTGTTTCCGTACTAGTTTTAAAATACTAGTGATTTTTTTATCCTTTTCCTAAAACTCTCTTAATAACGTAGTTTTTTGCTTCTATAATAGTTAGATTTGTATATTAAACCATAGGATCCTATTACAGAGAAATCTAGCTATTCTAATAAAGGTCTTAAGACTTAACAGATTACTTAGAAAAATCATCTTTTAAAATGCTTTAAGTCTATTATTAGTATTAGTAATTCCGTTACTATTAATAACAAAACCTAGTAACTAGATAGTAAGATAGCTAATAAATGATTTCTTTACTATAATTATTATTCTATTCTCTTTAAGAATTTTAAGCATAATACTAAGATAATTTAAATAATTCTTAATGTTATCTAAAAACATAATAATATTATTAATATAAACCCGAATAAAATGCTTATACTTCTAGAAAAGTTAGTCTATAAATCTTTAGGTAAAAGCAGGGGAATTTTTAAATCCTATTAGTGCTATATTTAACGCCTTAAGGCCCTGATTTAATATAACTACTATGCGGGCTTAATAGTCTCTCCTAATTAGTAACTAATAGAAAAATCCTATTCTATTAAAAAGTAAGAAAACCTTCTTACCCTATGTGTTATTTATAATATTACTTTAGTCTAGTAAAGGGTATATATCTAGCATTACTATATTATTAAGTGGCCTTATGTTAATTACTACCCTTTCTTTCTTTTCCTAGCTAGTTTTATACTACACTATAAACACTAGGCATACTATAGCCGCTAGTTTGTCTAAATATAATATCTTACCTTTTATGTGTAATTTATTATACACTTTATTAAGTTTACTTATATCTTAACCCCTAATTAGTAAGGCCTAATTAGCCTTATTTAATATTACTATTCTTTAATAAGGTTAATCCTTATTTTCTAGTCCTTAAGTATAGGAATAATACCTTTATCTTAATAAACATTATATTTATTTATTAATTTAATAAACTTACTTACTACGTTCTAGTTAATATTAGTAACTTATACTCTAAATTAATTAGTAATTTATAGGATCTCCTCTAGGCAGGAGATTCTATATAATAGCACTCCTATATTAACCTTTTTAGATTAAACTTATTACTTTCTTTATTTAACTTATTCTCCTTCTTATTCTTCTCTTTTATAGTCTTTATAATATCCTTACTAAAATAGGCATAATATATAAAAGGATTATTAACTAAGTAATTAGCATTAACCTTACTTACTACTATTAGTTATGTAACCTTCTAGTGTTTATTAATAGTAATGGTTTTATCTATTAGATTATAGGTAACTATCTATTTCTAGCTAAATCTAGTAATTAATGCATTAGGAAAAAAACTTTAAGTATAACTATGCATAGTATATACTTATCTCTTTGTTTTCTTACGCCTCCTTCTAACTAACTACTATAGTTAACTATGTCTTTAGTAGAATTATTACTATATAAGCTGTAATTACTTACTAGTATAGAACTTTACTTATTAGTTAGAAAATTTCTACTTTAACTATTATACTATAGACTAACCTAAAAATAACTCTAGGATATATAAAATTAATTTTTACTTTATACTTATAGAGAAAGTTTATTCTAAGTAGTAATTTAGGACCTAAATTTAGTATTACATTTGCTATAACTATAAAATATCTAGTAATTTCTGTTCTATATGCTACTCCTAGAATATAGAAATTAAATATAGCTATTTTAGTAATAAAAAAGGAAGACTATACTCTAGATACTAGCTTTAGTTCCTATGTTCTTTATTTTATATTTAACCTATTCTATTATAACTATGCCTTATCTACTAGAATTAATAACGTTCCTATATTAAGATAGATTTAATAACTTTTACCCTTATTATTAAATTTAAGAGGGATTTTTAAGTAAGTATTTGCTCTCTTTCTATTGTATTTAACCTCTTAAGGTCTTATAATAGCCTTAATTACTTATCTAGGGGCGAGTTATTTTAGTTTAGTTATTTCTATCTTAGTTATTACTATATTTATCTCTTTACTACTATTTTTTATAAAATAAGTTTTAATAAAGTTAGACTCCTATATTCCGGTTTTATTATTATCCTCCTTAGAGACCTCTCCTTCCTTAGCTATATAATAGCTATATTCCTAGAGATAGGTTTTATGCTATTATGCATTAGAATTATTATTATATACTATAATATAGGCATACTCCTTTTCTTTACTAGGCGGTTTTTCCTAGTATTAATAATACCTAGGTTACTAAAATTAGCCTCTTATATCTAATAGTCCTTGGTTTTAAAAACATTATTCTTCCTATTAGTCTTAGACTTTTCTTTAGTAGTTTTAGTTAAACCTAGATTACTTCCCTTAATTCTCTTAAGTTTTATTCTACTAAGGCCTCTAGTTTTGTCCTTTAGTAAGTTAATTCCACTAGTATAGCCTAGGTTAAAAAATCCTAAGAATCCTTATCTATTCCTATTATTCTATTAGTAATGTTAATTTCTAGGCAGGAATTGTGTATTTATTAGCCTATTCTAATTAGCTTGTATTTTATTTTTGTTATTCTCTAAATTACTATTAGATATATCTATATTAAAATAGACCTTAAGCTTTCCTTTACCCTTTTTACCTTTACCCTAGCCTTTACTACATAAATAGTTATATAAATCACGTCTCTTATTATTTACTATAGTAATATATACTAATCTTATATCCTTATAAGTTAGTATTAGGCATATCTAGCGTAATCCTAGATAAAGCTTAAGGTATAAACGCAAAAGAAGCTAATAATTAGTTATTTTGCTATTAGCTCTTATATATTAGAAGATTTTTAATGTAAATTTACGGAAAGACACTTTATTAATAATATTCTCCTTAGTATACTTTGCTTTCTTTAGCTATACTATTACGTCTTATACTTAAATACTAAATTCCTTCTATACTATAGTAAATACTATTAAGATATTACTAAAAACAGTGACTTATTTGCTTATATTAAGATATTATCTATACTATACTATTACATCTCCTTAAAATAGTATCTAGATCTTTTCTAGATAATATCTTATTAGCTAGGGTTAGTATAATATAAGTGGTCTTTAACTACCTAGACCCATAATTTAACATTATAAAAGATAGTCTATTTCCTATTATATATAATAAGATTAGTATTAGCTTTTTCTAGTTTATTATAAGGCTTAAAGTGTTTAATATCCGTAATTTTCTATGTTAAATCCGCATTTCGTTTTGCTAATTCTATTTACTAACTATACTAATCCTAATCTAACGCTAGATCTATCCTTCCTTAGTAACTAGGATTAGTGTGCTATCCCTAATCTAGATAGTATAGTATTTACTACTACAAATAGTATGGATTTAACTACTACTATATAAAACCTTACTAGTATTATAGTATTATTAGTTATATTGCTAGTCTAGTCTAAGTATTTAAATAACTATTATATTAACCCTAGTTACTTAGTAAATATACTACCCCTTACATAGGATTCTACGCTAATAGTGTTAAACCTACTAAGGTAGTAATGCTCTATAAACCTCGGATTTTAGTTATTAATCTTATTACTAAATAGTCTATTCTATCTACTATTTAGTTTAACATAGCTTATTACATAGCCTATTACTATTCTAATATTCCCTAAAAGAACCTTATAGTATTATATTTATTTACTTTAGTATATAATTCCCCTAGTTCTAATATATTTCCTAAGGATTCTAGTTATAAATCCTCTAGATTTAACTCTATTAAAAGATTAGGGGTTTCTTACTTTAAGTAGTAGTGTTATTTTTAGGGTAGTTTATAATCCCCTTTCCTTTATTAATTTTGCCTATCTCTATGCTTTTCCTAGTTCTAGTAGTAGTATTACTATTTATAAGGCTAGTAATGCTTTTAGATTAGCACCCTAAGGCTTTGCTTCCCTCTAATTTAATAGAATTATTAAGGAATCCTTTAGACTTAGCCTTAGAAATATAGTTCCTAACTTAAATCCAAGTAAGGCGTATAGCTTATAAGTTTATTAGATTCTAGTGGATAGGCGGTTCCTAAGATATTAGCTATTCCTACCTTCCTATAATTCCGTTATTAAATTTATATTATGCAAGCTTATATAAGTCTTTTTAATTACTAATCCTAATAAGCTTTTGCTTTTAATATTTAAAATCCGGATTTATATTATTAAAAGTCTAGAACTAATAAACAAGGTGTAATTTATTCTTAGTAACTAGGAGAATATTCTATTCTCCTAATTAACGCTATAAATAGTTAGTTTTAGATATATAAGTATTATATCCAGGTTACTAGAGGTGCGTAATAAAAGAATCTCTAATTACTACCACTTATTACATACTAGCTCTACACATTATTAGGTTAAATCCATTAGAGAGGCTAACGGATTTAATAGGTTATAAGTTATACTAAGTTTACTTATGAAAGCTACTATTAGGTATAGGTTATAATGTAAGAAGTAAGTTAATTCCTTTGTCTAAAGGGCCAAATCTGTCCCTGTTACTATTGCTTGTGGCCAAGCGTATCCTGCCACGTAACAATACCTTACTAACTTATAGCTAGTAATACTAGTAGTAGTAAAGTTCCTTATATATAATATATATAATAAGTAATAATATAAGCTATTGATTTTTAATTTTTTGGGGTCATTGGCTATGGCTAATGCATCTAATTTTCGAGGAATAAAAAAATTACTAGTAATACCTAGCTAGTGTAATAATTAATAACTAAATTTAATAATTACTATAGTATTAGGTAAAATATAAATAAAGGAACAAGCTTTAAGCTATAAATTTAAGGGCTAAAAGGTTAATATAAAGTTTATAATAAAGTTTATAGCTATAATTATATAGGAGTTAGAATTTATAACTATAGTTAAACTTAAATCTATTTAAGTTTTACTTATAGTACAAATTAATATAATTTCCCCTTCCTTTATAACTATATTTATTCTATCTCTTTATATCTCTTCTATCTTATAACTTATCCTTTAAAGCTCTAAGGTAAACTAAAAAAAAACCTATAACTTATCCTTAATTATAGCTAATCTAATTCGTTTATCTAATCACTAGGTAAGTCATAGGCAGAGCTTTGCATGTAGTGTAGTATTTATAGTATTTTGACTTTCCTTGTAGTGTGTAGTGTAGTAAATTAAAATATAGTGTAGTATATAGTGTAGTATAGTAAATACTACATTACACTATAAATACTATATATAGTATATATAGTATAAGGGTATAAATAAAAGTAAGGCATATTAATATCTTATAATTTTCTTAGGATTTTTCTTTATTTACTTAATATAAGCCTTTTTTTAGAATTTAGTTATTTAGTTATAAATCTTTTAAGTTTATACTTATTTAAACTATTAAGCTTATAATAAGAATAGGGTAGTTAGGTATAGTATCTTTTAGTATTTATATATAAAGGAAGAATCGCATAAACTTCCGCACCGCTCTAAAGGTCTGGAATCACCTTTAAAATACAAACCACATTAATATTTAAATTCCTTGCCTCTGTTTACCCCCCCCTATAATATCGTATTATAATAAAGCTAGTAGTAGGAGTGTAAACATAACGCTAATAGTAATTAACTTAGGAGAAAGGGGGCTAGCATAGAGCTACTACTACCTAAACATAGGAATAGAATAGTTTAATATCTAGAGTAATAAGAATAACTTAAAGACTAGCTAGATCTAATTTAAATACTTAGATAATACGAAATTTTATAATAAAATCGCGAACCTTATCCTAAGTAATAAAGTTAACTAGGTATAGCGTATTACTAAGGCTATTACTAGATAGGTAGCGGACTATACCTAAGCTAAAATAAAGGTAATAAACTATAATAATAGTAACATTTATATTACTAAAGAAGCCCTTAAATAGGCTATTAAAGAGGCTATTAAAGAAGAAACTAAAGGAAATAACACTCTAACCTAGGTAAGTATTACTACTAGCCTAGCTTCTAAATAATTAAATACCTTACCCCCCCCCCTCTAGATCCTTAGTAAGTAAGAATAAGAAGTACTTATTAAAGGGAATACTATCTAGGAATTACTCTAGTTTAGGGGCATAGAAAATATAGTAATAGTAGTAAATAAAGCTATAGGCTAGACTATAGTAGTAGTAGCTAGAAGACTCCCTAGTAAAGATATAATTATTACCTTTAAAGGGAATACTACCTAACATAAGGAAGACTAAAAATAAATTACTAAGGTATTTAGGCTAGAGGCAGCCCTTTACTACTACGTGCTTAGCGTAATTATTAAGGAATTCCTAACTAAATATACTTCTATTAAGAACCTAGTAACTAAAATAGGAAAAGCTAATAAGGTAAACATAGTTAAGGTAATAGTAAGATAACCCTAGGGTAAGGGCGCCTAAAGAACCACCCTAATACTAGGCCTAGCTAAAGTTAAAGACACTAATAAAATATACTAAGATAGAATAGTCTTTAAAGCGAAGCTTTTCTAAACTAAACTATATAATAAGACCTTATAACCTTAATAGTGCTATAATTACTTCTAAATAGGATATATAGCTAAGTTCTATAAGGTAACGCTAAGGTATAGCTAGTGTAAAGCTAGCTACTATAAAGATAGGGAATCCTCCTACCTAATAAAAAATAGATAAGTAAAAGAAAACTATATTCTATGCTCTAGACTATATCTACCCTAGTTAAGAGACTATCTTATCTTAAAAGAGAAGTAAAATACTACTAAAGTAGGATACCTTAAGTAACTCTCTTACTTTACTACTTACTCCCTAAGTAAAAGCTTAACCTAGCCCTAGGAGAGGACTAGTATAGCCTTAGAGCTAATAATTATAGTAAGTAGGAAAAGAGAAAGACTTATAAATATAAAGTAAAGCGCTAAATAACTAAGATTAGGAAGTATAAGATAGTATATAAAGTAACTTAAAGCTAGATTAGAACTAGCATAAGATAGTAAAGACTAATAACCCCTCTAATTAATATAATAATATTATAAGTCCTTTTCTAAAATATAAATAAGAAGAATAAACTAGTATATATAGCGCTCTATTACTAGACTAATATAGATATAATTATAATCTAAGAATAGGAATATATAAGAAACCTATAGCCCCTAGCACTAGGCCTTACCTAGTTCTAACTTATATACTATAATGGATATAATATAGTATATATAAATAAGAAATATAAAGTAAAATTATAGTTAGCCTAGGGAGAAACTAACTAGTTACTAGTAAAACTATAAGGAATTAATATTTACTCCCTTTACTTAGAGAAATATAGTAATAACTAAAATACTCTTATTTATATAATTAACTTAGAAGAGCCCTATAACTAAAGTATATTTATAGGTAACTTTAACTAAAAACACCCCCTCTAGGATAAGCTAGATAGGAAATCTAATAAAGCAAATAAACTACTAGAGTTTATAGACTAGTAAAGGCTTAGACTTATTACCCCCTAAGGCAAACCTATAAGATAATATAAAGATAATAAAGATAGCACTATTAACCTAGCATAGGCTATGCTAGATATTAGAGTCTACTATAATAGCACTAAAGACCTCCCTAGATCTAACTATATTCTATAGCTAATTAGTATTCTTAATAAATAGTAGGAAGCTACCCCTAAGTCCTTAGATATATATAGAAAGCTATAAACTAACTATATGTAAAGGCAAAGGCTAAGGTAATACTCTAGCCTAAAAACACATTAAACCTATATAATAAAGAAGGAATAGATAACTATATAATATAGCTTATTACTAGCTTATAATAAATTATAAATAAGGTAATTCTAAAGAAAGCCTAGGGACTCCCTAGCCTAGAGATATAGTAGTTAAGGAAAGCCTAAGAGATAGTTAGTAAAGCAAGGTAAGCTAAGAGATAATAAAGACACTAGAGAACTAATATAAACTAGTAAGCCTATACTAAGGTAAATAAGGACTAAGAATATATTATTAGGGAAAAGAAAAGAAATATATAGAGGGATGCCTTATAAAAGGCTAATATATAGGAAAAGGACAGAGGGGTCTAGAGGCTTAAGAGATAGGCCTAGCTCTAAAGCTAGGCCCCCCTAGAGCTCCCTAGGCTTCCTAAGCTAGAAAAAGGCAAAAATAACCCTAACCTAGCTACTACACACAAAGATAAGGCTAGTGTACTAGTATAAAGATTTTCCCCTAAACTAATAGTAGACCTCTTATATATACTAGACCTCTCCTTCCTAAAGCTAGAAAACGCACTATTACTAAACAAAGAATAATTTAGATAAGAGAAAATTAATAATATCTTAGTAAATATAGCTAGCTAGAAAGCACTAGGAGATAATAAACTCCTAGCAGGCCTTATTAAAGCCTATAATAACCTAGCTAAAGATACTATAGCTAGGCTTCTAAACGTAGTCCTAGAAATAGGCTATTTCCTAGCCTGCTTCTAAACTATAAGAGTAGTAGTAATTAGGAAACCTAGTAAAACTACTAAGGAAATAAGGAGAGCTAATATATAAAGACTAATCTTACTACTTAATATAGTAGGAAAGATTATAGAAGTAGTAATAGTAAAGTAACTTATAGCCTTTACTAAGGTAAAAGGACTACTCCCTAAGCTCTAGATAAATAATAGGATAAATAGATTAATAGAAACTATAATAAGAGTCCTTATAAAATACGTTAGAGAGGCCTAGGGTAGGGGTAGTATTACCTTGCTAGCGTAAATAGATATATCTTCTATATTTAATAGAGTTAGCTACCTATACCTAATACACTTACTTATAAAGATAGGAGTCCTATAATAGCTAATAGTAATAATATAAAGCTTTCTTATAAATAGAACAAGCTAGCTTAGCTTTAATAAAGGACTCTCTAGACTATTTGTAATTAAGGCTAGCACCCTATAAGGTTTACCCCTCTCCCTAATCCTTTTCTTACTTTACTTAGTAAAGCTTTATATTTGCCTCTAGGCTATTCTAGGTATAGTAGCTATAGGATTTATAAATAATATAAATATAATAGCCTTTAGTAAGAATATAGTATAGACCTAGAAAAGACTTAAAGCTATATAAAAGATTTATAAGGAATAGGTAAAGTAAGTAGGAGTTAAGTTTAACCTAGCTAAAACTAAACTTATATACTTTAGTAAATCCTATAGACCCCTATAGACTAGAGTCTAGCTTAAGGCAGAGGAGATAGTGCCTATGGAATTATATAGGTTTCTAGGAGTGTAAGTTAATAGAAAACTTAACTAGAGTGCTTATAGAAATATCCTTAAGGGCAAATTAGCCTAGTAGTAGCTTACACTCTCTAAGCTAGTAGTATTAGCCTAGGGATATAGCTTTAGGGATACTAGACTTCTATATATATAGGTAGTCTAGCCTATTCTTACCTATAGAGTAAGTGCTTACTACACCCTTATAAAGAAGGGAAGGAAACTAAGAGAAGTAGTAAAAAGCTTTATAGTAAACTAATTAGCCTACCTCTAGATTATTATAAGGGCGTTTAAGGCTATGCCTATTATATAACTAGAGGTTAAGACTTATATCCCCCCCCTTAACCTTTACCTAAATAAAATAAAGCAGAAGTTTAAAGATAAAATTATTAGTAATAGGATAGTAGGGATAATCTAAGCTATAGCTAACTTAGTAGTAATAGTACTATGCTATAGAAGAAGACCCCTACCTATTAATAATAAGCTAAACACAGACCTACATAAGGAATAAAAAAGACATTAGAAGGACTAGTATAATAAAGAGAGGCTAGCCTAGAGTAAACGCGTTAAAGAACTAACTAAAGACTACCTACCCTCCTATAACCTAAAGGAAATCTAGGAATTTCACACTAATATAAATAAACATATCTCTTTAATAATTATCTAATTACGCATAGGAAAGATAAGCCTAAATAAATTCCTATTCTAAAGAAAGGTTCCTAGGGTAGTTTTACCCCTATATAGCTACAGCTAAGCTATAGAAAACTAATACTATATACTAGTTAATTATAGCAAATACAACTATAGGTAACCTTAGTAGCATTAGCCTACTAATACATAGGAAGTAAGGCTAGCCCTAAATAAACCTTAAAAAGCAAAATATTTAGCTAAATAGTTCCTAGGCATAAGATAACTCTAATACTACTTATTAGCATAGGAACTAGCTATAAGATAACTTAGAATACTACTAGACCTAGGTTAACCTTACTAATAAATAAAAAACCTCCTAATTATAAATCTAGTGTAAGGGATAAAACAAATAATATAAGCATAGAGGTAAGCTAGAGAAGGGACTAATTTTATAATTTATAATTATAATAAAGAATATTTATATCTAGAACTATTATTAAATTAATTTTAACTATAAACTCTAGGTATTATATATCTTACTAGCCTACTACTATCCTTACTCTAAACCAAAATTAAGCCACTATATTATTCCTTCTCTAGGATAAAAATAGCATTCTCTGCTACTTTATTATAAGACTTTATAAGGATAGTAGTAAGCAGGAGATAGTTTATCTTTACTATATACGTATTAAGGTATATAAGCTAATAGATAAGCTTAGTATATTATTTCTCTAAGGAACTAGCCTAGTCTAGGCTTATTACTAAGGCACTTTATTTCTTTTTTACTTAATTACTAGTATAAAGCCTTTTAACCTAGTCTTAGAAGCCTTCTAGGACTTATTAAGAGAGATTAGAGCTAGACTAAAACTATTACTAAGCTAGAGCAAACTTACATTACCCCTATTAGCTATAGAAGCCTAGGTCTTAACTAACCACTAGTGCTTATTTTGCTAGCTAGATAAATTTAGCTAAGAAAACAGGCAAATTAAATATGAATTTAAGCTAGAATAAAGATAATTATTACCTAATAATATTAATAATTTTAAACCTAGTAGTTAAAACACACATTAGTAGCCGCCCTTATTTAAAGAGTTAGCCCCGCTTCTAAGCTAGAATAGGACTAACTTACTAATAATAATATAGTACTAATACCTATAGTCCTAAATTAAATAAGACTTATAAGAAACACACTAGATCTCTCTTAGTTTACTAAGCTAGCAAGTAAATTAGCAGCGGACTAGGCCTAGAATAAAGGCAAACATAACTTATAGATAGGCCCTTCTCTAAGACTTAAGTATATTATTTCTTAGTTATAGACTTCCCTAGGAAGTCCTTATACTTAGTAAATTCCTAGGTAAATTAAAGCTAGATAAGTAGTAATATAGAAGTACTTATAGCTTCTAGTGGCATTATATTAGATTTAACTTAAATCTATAGTAAATATTAGCAAATAACCTAACCCTAGCCTAGAAAAGCCTTAGATAGCTAGAAAAAAGGAAAAACCTATAGGAAGTTTAATATAAAGAGAAGAAAGAGACTAGGACCCTAAGGGGGGAGCTCTCTTTTATACTTATAAAGGGGGGATAATTTAAATAACTTACTTAAAAATAAAGTATAACATAATTAATAAGGCTAATAATATATAAGTAATCTTAACCTAGGACTACACTATCTAGGACTATAACTACCCTCCCCTTATACTAATTAAATAAAACTAGGTGCTTTAACTTTATTAGAAGTATAAGGTAGTAATAGGCTAAAGTTAGCTAAAAAGTAGGGCTATAGAAGAGTTAGCATAAAAGTAAATAAGAAGTAAATTAACGCTATAAACCTAGATTTACTTTACCTTAGCCTAAAGTAAAGAGACTTAGAGTAGGCTTATTATTATACTAAAATAAGACTAGAAGGAGCTTATAAATACTTATTTTATATATTTTTCCTTTCTTTTTCTTTTTAATAGGATAAGGCTAGTATAAGCTAGTAACAAACACTTATAATAGGAAACACACTAAGTAGCGCAGACTTGTAATAAGGCTAGCACTAAACTGTACATAGATATAAGGGGGTTTTTCTTCCTAGTATAGGGTTTTCCCTTTTAACTTAGTATTAGGAGTACTAGTAATAGCCATCTATAGAGCTAACTAGCGTAAATAATATAGTATTTATATATAACCCTAGTTTTTTCCTAAATTCTAAAGGTTATTTTACTTTTCTAACTTTTTTATTAGATTTATAATTCTTTTTAACATACTTTTTTACTTTAAATCTAAGATTTACCCTAAAGAAATTATTTATTATTATATATAAATAGGATAATAAATCTAATAATAATATATTTATAAAGTTAAGCTATTTATAATAAAGAGAATATTTTACTTTATATTATAAAAGGTTTTTAGCTATTTAGCTGTTTTATTTTAATTATAAATAATTATATTAAGTTTCTGGGGTTTTTAAGCTAAGAGAAATGTAAAAACCTTTAAAAAGCTTTTAAAAAAAAGCTATAATATTAAAAAGGAATGTAATATCTTTTCCTTTATTACTAAAATTAGAAAAAAGCTTTAAAAGTAAGCTTAATAATATATACTATTTTTGGCTTACTTACTTAGTTATATAGTATGCTAAAAAGTAAGTCTTAAAGTAAGTCTTATTAACTACACCTTTTATTTACTAATAGCTTCTATGCTTTTTTATAATCTAGTCTAAAGAAAAAGAGGTATTAATAAAAGTAGGCCTATAAATAAGTCTAAAAGTGGGTCTTATTAACTACACCTTTTATTTACTAATAGCTTCTATGCTTTTTTATAATCTAGTCTAAAGAAAAAGAGGTATTAATAAAAGTGGGTCTATAAGTGGGTCTTACTAATTACCTTTTCCTTACTAATAACTTTTATGCTTTTTCTATAATTTAGTCTTAGAAAAAGGTTGTATTAGTAAAATTAGGTCTATAAGTAGGTCTTACTAATTAAACCTAAACTTACTAATAACTTTTATGCTTTTTCTATAATCTAGTCTAAAGAAAAAGAGGTATTAATAGAAGTAAGCCTATAAATAAGTCTATAAGTAAGTCTTACTAATTACCTTTTACTTACTAATAACTTTTATGCTTTTTCTATAATCTAGTCTTAGAAAAAGGAGGTATTAGTAAAAGTAAGTCTATAAGTAAGCCTTACTAATTATACCTAAACTTACTAATAACTTTTATGCTTTTTCTATAATCTAGTCTTAGAAAAAGGAGGTATTAGTAAAAGTAAGTCTATAAGTAGATCTTACTAATTATACCTTTACTTACTAATAACTTTTATGCTTTTTCTATAATCTAGTCTAAAGAAAAAGAGGTATTAATAAAAGTAGGCCTATAAATAAGTCTTACTAATTATAACTTTACTTACTAATATCTTTTATTCTTTTTCTATAATTTAGTCTTAGAAAAGAAGGTATTAGTAAAAGTAAGTCTAAAGTAGGGTCCTTATAGTTACCTTTTACTTAGTTAGAGTTTATACTCTTTTTTAATTAGTTATAGAATTCTTTCTTAAAAAGAGATATTAAAGTTTATTATTACTATTATTACTATTATTATCTTATAAAACATAAAAGAGAAAAGTATTTTATTTTATTAATATTTTTAAAAAGCTTAAAATACTAAGTAATTAAAAAGTATAGCTTTTTCTATGTAATTTCCTTATACTTACTTAAATTTATATTTAAGTTATTTATTTACTATTTAATTTTCATTAAACTTTAACACTTATAATATTATAAGTTAATATAATTTATTATAACTTATAGTAGCTTATAGACTATAAGCTATTATAAGCTATTATAAGCTATTATAAGTAATTATAAGTAATTATAAGTAATTGTATTACTAAAAATCATAAATACTATAAATACTACAAAATACTACATGTAGTGTAGTGTAGTGAAAAAATTCTCTTATAGTGTAGTATATAGTGTAGTGTAGTGTAGTGCAAAGCTCTGTATAGTATTAAAAAAGATAAAGAGTAAGGGGTAAAGTCTATAATTATAAATCTAATTAAACTATTTAAAGAAGCTATCTAGCTAACCTTTTAGTCTAATATAGTAATTAGATTAGTAAACGTAATTATTACTTAAAATAATATTATAAAACCTAATAAAGATATAGTAATAATATTAGGATATATTATAATATATATTAAAGGTTACTAATATAACTTAGTCTTAATTAATAAAGGGTTTAGTATAAAACTAGTAAGTAAAAGCTACCTAGCTTAATATAAATTCCTAGTAGTTTAACTCTATAAGAGAAGGTATATTTAAATAGTAAATAATACTAAATATATAATTACCTTATACTCTTATTTATAAGTTATTATAAGAGAAATCCTAGCTTTAGTAAGTTATATATTATACTAGTTTAGTAAGACTAGGATATATTATTAAGTAAAGTCTAGCTAAGAAAAATATAAGCTATAGAATATTATACTAATAATAAGCTAGTTATTAAGGGAGTAAATAAAGTTACTTAGACTTTACTAATTTACTTATACCTATATTTATTTTATAGGCCTAATAAATAAGGTTAACTTCCTAAAAGAACTAGACCTAAGGAACCTATAGAGTTTATAGAAAATAATTAAGAGATTCTAGAAGAAGTTAAGGAAATCTTAAAAGAAATAAATATATAAATCTATAAGTAAACTAATAAAGTAAATTTTAAAAAATAAGGACTATAGATAATATTACTAGTAATTCTTTATAAGGATTACTAATTAATCTAAAACTACTAGTTAAGGATAAGGAAATAAGCTTTAAATAAAGAATAACTAAAAATTAGATATAATATATATATTAGGAGAATAGATTATTAGAATATTATATTACTAAAACTAGAAATAAAGAAATATTAGCTTAAATAAAGAAAGAAAAATAGTAAGTATTTATAAATAGTAAGAGAATAGAAATTAAAATAAAGAGAATAGTTATAAGTATTACTAAATTAGATAATCTAAAGGAAAATAGTATTATACTTAGAATAAAGGACTAAACTATATTAGGGAAATAAAATTAACTTTAATTAATAATACTATAGTTTTATAAAAACTAATTTAGACTTTTAGAATAAATAGCTTTACTAATAAGATTACTAATAAAATAGAAATAAAATAACTTACCTCTTACTTTTTTAAACTAATACTAATAGGATAAATACCTAAGAAATAAAAAATTACCTAGAGTTAGCTTAAATAAAGGGAAAAGGCCTAGAAAAAAGAATAGAATAAAAATACTACTTATAGTATTATAAAGTTTAAATAGCTAAACTAAATAAAGGAAAAACTTAAAGAGAATAAAATAACCTCTAACTTAATCAGAGCTTTACATTACATTACATTACATTGTGTAATGTTTGTAATGTAATGTAATTATTACACATTACATTACATTACATATTACATTACATTACATATTACATTACATTACATATTACATTACATTACATATTACATTACATTACATATTACATTACATTACATATTACATTACATTACATATTACATTACATTACATTACACCCCCTTTTACACATTACATTACATTACATGTAATTATTTGTAATTATTTTTGATTTTTTAATATTTAAGTTAAGTAATTAGAAATTAATAGTAAGAAATTACTTAAATAATTAGAAAAGTATATATTAGGATTCTAAAAATATAGATTAAGGTTAAATTACTATACTAATCTTAATTATAACTTATAATACTAATAAAACCTATCTTTTAAGCTTATTTCTAAGAAAAATATTAAAGACTTACTTTTTAGTATACTTATTTTAATAGAAGATTATATAAAACTAAGTATATTAGTAAATATAAGTTATTATAAAAAAACTTACTTTAAGATAAACCTCTTTTAAGAGAAATTCATATATATCTAAGCAAATAAGCTATTAAGAAGTAAGTACTATAATTAGGAAGACTCACTTTAGACCCACTTTTAATTAAACCTTCTTTTAACAGAAAATCATATATATCTAAGCAAATAAGCTATTAAAAAGTAAGTACTATAATTAGGAAGACCCACTTTAGACCCACTTTTAACTAAACCTTCTTTTTAACAGAAAATTATATATATCTAAGCAAATAAGCTATTAAGAAGTAAGTACTATAATTAGGAAGACCCACTTTTAACTAAACCTTCTTTTTAATAGAAAATCATGTATATCTAAGCAAATAAGCTATTAAGAAGTAAGTACTATAATTAGGAAGACCCACTTTAGACCCACTTTTAATTATACCTTGTTTTTAATAGAAAATCATATATATCTAAGCAAATATGCTATTAAAAAGTAAGTACTATAATTAGGAAGACTTACTTTTAATTATACCTTCTTCTTAATAGAAAATTATATATATTTAAGTAACTAAGCTATAAAGAAGTAAGTACTATAATTAGGAAGACTTACTTTATACTTACTTTTTAATATAGGCTATATTAATTCTAAATAATAACCTTATTATTTTAAATCTAGTAAATATAGCTTTTTTAATCTTTTTAATCTTAAATTATTATATTTTGTTTCTAAATTTTATAAAAGAAAAGAAAAAAATTAAAGAAATTTAAAAATAATATATATTAAATCTATAAAAATAGATATTATTCTAAATATACCTTATACTAATAATATTAATTATAAGGTATATAAGAGTCTAAATATAGTTTCTTAATATAATTATTTAGATTTATAATATATTTTTTTATATTATTTATAAAAGTATATATAGGGTATTTTTTAGTAAAAAAGTTTTATTTAAAATAATAAAATATTAATAATTAGAAAATAGATATATACTTAGTATAATATCTTATAATATATAGAAATATTCAAAGAATCTAATTTAGCTTATAAACCTACTATATATACCCTATACTAGAAAATATAACTAATAGTCTAAAATATAGGAAATTTAGATAATTAATAGTAAGTTTAATAAAATACCTATTATAAAAACGCTAATATTAATTCAATAGAGAAAATTCTAAACTATACTATAAGATATTAATATATCCCACTTTTCTTTTTCCCTAACATTACATCTGTAATGTTTGTAATGTAATGTAATGTAATATATAATAATTACACATTACATTACATTACATTACATTACATTACACATTACATCAAAACCCCAAATATTACATTACATTACATTACATTACATGCTCTGAACTTAATAGAAAATAAGGGAATAGAACTACTAGACTTACTAGAGATACTTATAGGATTAGCTTAAATAGACTAGCTAGATAAGTATAACCTAGACACTAATAAATACTAAAGGGATATAATTTATATAGGAAAATAGAAAATTAAGGGGTTTACTTAAGGAAAGGAAAAACCTTATATAAATAACTAGATTAAAGTTTTATCTTAGAAAGTATTAAATAAGTTACTATATTCTAAGGACTTAGTTATAAAGTAAAAGGGTAAATATAACCTAGATATAATAGGATATATATATATACTAATTTATTTTTAAAATTAGAATATTAAGGGGTCCCCCTTAGAAATCAGAAATCCCTATATAAATAAGAAGTAATAGGACTTAGGTAAAGAAACTAGTACTAGTAGATATTATATTATAAATTTAGTGGATTTAGCCTTACTAGGAAAGTATATACTAGGTGCATAGGACATAGTAAGATAGACTAGTAAGCTAATTTATATAGGAAATTAGGAAATTAAGGCCTACCCCTTAAGATTCTAAAATCTTTATATAAATTATCTATTATTTACTTTGTCGGGGAAAAACAACCACCCCAAAACAACGGAAAAGAGGGACTTGACGATGACGATGATGATGCTAATGAAAATGACGAAAATGACGATATTGACGATATTGATGATTTCAACGATATTAGCGACTGAACCTAGATATCGGGATCTAGGTCTGCGATATTTGCGATCCATCGCGAGGATCCAAGCTAGAAAAGCAGCCTAGCTAGGCAGCTAGATAATCTCGAATAATCTCATAATAATCTCAGGAAAACACAGGTAAAAACACGATTTAAACAATCCAAGCCAAAGGCATCGAAGGGAGAGTTGATTTGCTATGAAAAAGGAGGGAATCTAGGGCTTTTATCTAGCTAGGGGGTCAGGGGCTAGGCCGGATCCGATGTGGTTGAATTGATCCGACAATCCGATAGATCCGAGGTCTAAGGGGCTAGAGGTCTTGTGAGAAAAGAGGTCTCGAGGGGTCATATTCCTAGCCACACATTACCTTACCCCCTAAAACTATTATTTTATAGTTTAAGAATTTATATATAATATTAAGAAGCTATACAAGGAATAATAACTAGAAGATAATAATTATGTAATTATACTATACTTTTAAGGAGTGCTTTATTTTAAAGCTTAAGGATATTTATACTACTAATCTTATTTAATATTATATTAACCTAATCCTAGGAGGAAAGCCTAGTAAATATAAATAATTTAAGTATTTTATAGCTTATTAAGGTTTCTTAAGATAGGTTTTCCTAGTAATAGAGAGAGTAGGAAATATTTACTATAGGAACTTAGAATAAGTAGCGCTAATAATCTTTACTCTGCCTAGATAAAAGGTTTTTAAAGTAGTTTATAACTATAAAGATATAAATAGTAAAATGATTAAACTAGGTTATCTATATTATAATATAGAAGCTAATCTAGATTTAATCTATTATAGTTACTCTTAGATTCTATTATGGACTAATACTTTAAATAGATTTTAGGCTATTAGTGTTATAAACTAGCCTTATGGCTACTACATATAAGCGTTTAGAATAAGAATATTATTCTTATAGAAGAAGAAAGGAATTATATTAGTGGTTATATAGTATCTAGATATATAGTCCCTTATGCGTAGTCTATGTGTGGTTTATATAAAGCCCTAACCTAGCTATATAAAGTATATATACTTTCTAAAGCTAGACTTAACTTAAGCTTATAGCTTAAGTCTATAATATACCCCCTTACTTACCCCTCTCTTTTTTCTCCTACTAAAAAGTAAGTATATATTAACTATAAACCCTTATTGTGCCTCCCTTAAAAAATATATTAAAGTAGTATTAGTAGCCTAGTAAGGCTAGTAGGTTACTTAGTAAGGTTATATCTTTATTATATAAATCTAAAAAAAAATTAGTATAAAATTACCTTATTTTACCTTAGCTTTACCCTTAAAAATACTAGTTATCCTTTTTATAGCCCCTTATTACTAGCTATCTCCTTATCTTATTTAGCCTTTTACTTTTATCTTAATCTTATATTTTATTTATTACTTACTAAACTTAAACTTTACTTTAAATAACTGTTATGAACTGGCCTTATAGCTACTGCGTATAAGCGTTTAGAATAAGAATATTATTCTTATAGAAGAAGAAAGGAATTACACTAGTAGTTATATAGCATCCGGATATATAGTCCCTTATACATAGTTTATGCATAGTCTATATAAAGCCCTAACCTAGCTACATAAAGTACATATACTTTCTAAAGCTAGACTTAACCTAAGCTTATAGCTTAAGTCTATAATATACCCCCTTACTTACCCCTCTTTTTCTTCTCTTACTAAAAAGTAAGTATATATTAAATACAAACCCTTATTATATAGCCCCCCTAAAAAACATAATAAAGTAATATAAGTAGCCTAGTAAGGTTAGTAAGCTACCTAGTAAGGTTATATCTTCCTTATATAAGTTTAAAAAGTTTTTAGTATAAGACTACCTTACCTTACTCTAGCTTTACCCTTAAAAACACTAGTTACTTATTTTATAGCCCCTTATAACTAGCTATCTCCTTACCTTATTTAGTCTCTTACCCTTACCCTAATCTTATATTTTATTTATTATTTACTAAATTTAAACTTTACTTTAAATAACCCCTTTATTAGTAATTATCTAACCCCTTATTATATAATATATTACCCTTACTTACTCCTAGCTATTATTTATAAATATAAAAACCTATACCCTAATTAAAGCCTAACTAATTTATCCTAAAATATAAATATCCTATCCCTCTTTCTTTAAATTTATACTTTTCCCCCTTTATATTATTATAAATCCTTCTTTTTATATCCTTCCTATCTTTATTTATTAATTTATTTATAATTATATAGTTCCTTTCCTATATCTAGTTTGCTTCCTATTATAAGTAATATTATTACCTTTACTAACTAACTTACCTTTAGTATACTCTCTCTCTTTTTTACTCTCTCTTACCTTACCTAAGGGTACTTATCTTAGTAAGTATATTTTAAAAAAGACTTTAAGAATAAAGCTTTTTCTAATAGTAAGAAGTATAATTTCCCTTATAGTCCTTATGTAAATAATCTTTAGAATAAAGGTAAATATATCTATACCCTAAGGCTAAACTAGGCCTATACCTTATACTATACTAGTTATTATATATATATCTAGGAGAAGCACTTATATAGTACTAACCTAAAACTTTATTATATCTTTAAATATCTTAAAACTCTTTTAGCTATAAGTAAAGCTATTAAGACTTTAGCTATTTTATAGTTTACTAATAGTAAGGGGTAATATACTACCCTTATAAAATTTTTTATTTACTATTATAAGTATTTTAATAGTATATTAGCTATTACTTAAATTAACATAGCTAAGGCCTAATCTCTAGCCTCCTCCCTTATAGGTATAGCCTATGCTTAGGGTATTTCTAAAGTATAGTAGCTTATACTTACTTAAATAATACTTACTTAATATAGCTATAATAACCTAGCTACTAAATTTTTTTATAGTATAAGGACTATAAATAATAACCTAACCTAGTTTATCTTCGCCTAGGAGGCTAGTAATACCTAGGTTTAATAAATAGCTAAAACTATTATAAAGCTTACTTATACTATTACTAAGGTATACTAACCCTATAAGAAGTCTAAGAATACCCCCCTATTCTAATTACTTTTTACTATAGTAAAACCTTAGCACTAGAGTATATACACACTAGATATAAACTAGGCGCCTTAATTTTTTATAGCTAAATTAAACTATACTTTTTTAGGGCTATTATTTATTTATATATCTCCTTATTATAATTTAAATTAGTTAAGTGCCTTTATATATATTATGCTTTCTAATAGCTCTTATATTAGCTATACATAGCCTTTTTATTTAACTAAGATATTCTAATTTAAACTCTTACTTAGCATGTTTTTAGCTATAAGAATTTCCTTTATCTAATACTTTATAAGATTATTATTAGTATTTATTATAATAAGTTCTAGTAGTAAATATTTATTAGCTAGTCTCTAGCTTAGTAATAGGTTATTTACTACACACTAGACTAGGTTAATATAAAAGATAGGATATAGTCCCCTTAGGATATCTAATTTAACTATTAAAGGCATAGGAATCTTAAGTACCTTATATTTAGCTATAACCTAATTTAACTTCTTATAGGGATAGTTTATCTTAATATTATAAAGACTAAGCTATATATAGTCCCTAACCTAGAATTATTTTACTAGCTTATAACTACTATTTATATTCTCCTACTATTATTACTAGATAAAGGCTATTATAGCTTATATTAAATCTATACTATCCTTTAAATATTATAGAAAGGCTTAAGCCCTTCCCTTTACTAATATAGTAAACTACCTTATAAGGGATAAGTCCTAAATTATAGCTATATTAAACTTATAAAGTGCTATATTTATACTTATCCCTATTACTAATAAATCCCTATTATTTAACACTAATTAGCAAGCTAGTAGGTAATCTAGCTATTTAAACTAGGAGAAAGATAGTATTATATATAGTATAGCTTATACTTCCTAGTTAGCCCTTTCTATACTACTATCTATCTAAGGGTAATATATAGTAAAAAGTAACTATTATATACTAACTTTACTATAAAGCTTAGTCTAGAAATTACTAAGCTAATCTAACTTATAGTCTATAATAATTTATATAAGGAACCTATAAAACTACTACTAGTAATATTTAAATTGTTTTATATAAGCCCTAGCTTCTATTAATGTTATTATCTCTAACTAAATATACTTTAATAAATAATTAGTAATAACTATAAGAAACTATAGCTAATCCTATGTTTCTACTAGTAAGTTTATTATAAAGTTAATAGATATTTATAACTAGTACCTATTAGGTAGTGGAATTAGCTTTAATAAGCCTTATTATAGTTACTAGCTCTTTTACCCTTTATAATAGTAGTAATTCTATATAAATTAGGCTATATTCTATAATATACTATCCTAATAGAAGTCCCTTTAAAGCGCCTTAAAGGTTATATTCTAGCCTAGGTAGCCTAATAAAGGTAAGTTATAGACATGCTATATTAATATTATAGTTAGTGGCTCCTACTTAGGAACCTATATTTATCCTTAAAATTATAGCGTCCTTTTATACTAATCTAATAGTCTATAATCTATTCTCTAGTATTAGTAGTATCTAGGAACTTCCTAGCCCTTACTACTACTATATTAACCTATAACCTATAAGCTTTATCCTAAGCTAAAGACTAATCCTATAGAGACTAAAGGTACTTATTTATAAATATAGACTTACTAGTAAGCAAAGTCCTTATTATAGTTAGATTATTATTAGGTATACCCCTATTTATTATTATAATAGGCTTAAGGTATATATATAGCTATCCCCTCTTAAAGAAAATTTTTGTAAGGCTTATTACTAACTAAATAATTAGTGCTTTTACTTTTTCTATTTCTAGCCTATTAGGATAGTGCTATAATAATATATCTAGTTATTCTACTTAATTACCTAGTCTATAATATAAATAGAAATTAAATAGTACTAAAGTCTTTGCTTACTATGCCTAATATTCTAATATCTCCCTTAGCGCTATAAAGTACTTAAGGTTCTTATAGTTTATTAGTATTATAAATAGTTTACTTACGCTCTATAGCTTTACTAACTATGCCTTAAGATAGGAGATAATTACTAGTAGCTCCTTATTATAAATTATATAATTCCGCTAAGTAGTTTATAATTAAGCTAAATAGTAAGCTATTAAATATAAAATACTATTATTACTAAACTAAGAGAGATACCCCCTAAAGCTATTTCTAAGTAATTTACCTTTACTAAAGTATTCCTTTTAGGATCTTACTAAGCTAGGATTAGGTATAATATAAAAGCTAACTTTAATACCTTAAAAGCCTTATTATACTTCTTTAACTAGTAAAATAAGGCTCCTTTCTTTATTAAGTTAATAAGGGGGCTTACTATATCTAAGAAATTTAGTATAAAGTTATAATAAAAGTTAGTAAAACTAAGAAAACTATAGATACCTTAGACCCTAGTTAGTGCCTCCTAATCCTAAATTACTATAATTTTCTCCTTATCTAGATAAATAGCCTTCCTTACCTAGATAATAAACCTAAGGTACTTAACCTCTTTAGTTATAAAAACACACTTTTTAATATCTAGGTCTAGACTAGCTTATTATAGTCTAGATAGTATACTATAGACTTTTTATATATAATTCTTTTATAATTTGCTTAAGTATATAAGTATATTATTAAGATATATAGTAATATAATTACTAAGGATACTACTTAACACGCTATTAATATACCTCTAGAAAGTTACTAGTGCGCTTACTAACCTAAAGGGGCATACTAGCTATTTAAATAAGCTAAACCTTATTTAAAATGTAGTCTAGTGTTCCTTACCCTTAGTAATATATATATAGTAAAATACTAATTATATATTTAGCTTTATAAACTACTTTACTTTAGCTAAAGAGTATAATATTTCTTTTACTAGTAATAGTAAGTAATAGTCTTATTTTATAATCTTATTAAGCTTGTAATAGTTTATATAAAACCTTTAACTCTTACTAGGCTTCTTTACTAGTAATACTAGGGCTATTACTAATAAGAAGCTTACTTAAATCTAACCCTTATTTATTAAGTTTATTACTTATTTCTAGATTTCTAGCAGGTACTCCTAAGGTATATTATATAAAGGCGCCTATAGTAAGTTAGGTTTATTTCTATTTATATTACGTTTTAAGTAAATATAATAGTCTAATTTCCCTTAGTGTAGTAGTAAAGCACTTATTTTACTTTCTAGAAATAAGTCTCTAAAGTCCTATAATACCTTTAGTAAGGAAGCTAGAAGCTTCTCCTTTATAAGCTTTAGGGTTATATTAATCTATAAGATAAATATAATTTCCTATAAGCTTATAGTATAAAGCTAAATATTCTCCTTCTATCTCTTTACCTATTATATTATCCTTATAAATATTAAACCTAGAATAAATACTATAGGTTAGTTAACCTTTCTATTAGCTATAGCCTATATAAGTAGCCTATTAGCTAATCTTATACATACCTACTATCTTACTATATCTAGGCTAATTTTATTCTATTTTATTTATAGTATACCTAGGATTAGTTATTTTATTAGTCCTAGGATTATATATACTATAATTAGCATTTCCTATCTATTTAAATCTAACTAAAAACAAATAATATATAAAATATATAATTATTTCTCCTAACTCTTTTTCCCCCTTACTTTATACTAATAGCTATATAAACTAACCTTTTAGTTAGAAAAGGGAGGCATTCTAACCTAAGCTTTTAGATAAGGTATTTACTTATAGTAGTATAGTAGTTATAACCTATATTAACTTAAGTATTTATAAAAGTAATCTTATTAATTAAAGCAAGGACTAAGAAAGAAATTAAGTTTATATTACTCTAAATCTCTTTATAGTCCTTATTAGCAGAGCTTTGCACTCATGTAGTGTAGTATTTCTTGTAGTATTTTTATTTAATTTTATAGCTAGCTAATAATTAAAGGTATTATCCTAAAAATCACGTGATCTTATAAAGGATAATTCTAAGAAAAATACCATATATAAAAGTGGGTCTAGAAGTGGGCACTTGCTCCACAAATCACAAATACTACATTTGTAGTATATTTTTAGTGCTAAAATGTAGTAAAATGTAGTTTTTCTAATTTACGGCCTAAGTACCCACTTTTAGACCCACTTTTATATATAACTACACTGTAGTTTTTAAGTTATCTATTTAAAAATCCAAGTTTTATATCTCTATATATTTTCTAAGATTAGATATGAATAATTTGTTAGAAAAAAAACTACAAGATGTAGTGTAGTGCAAAGCTTTGCTTATTAGTAATAGCTATATACTATAAAGCCCCTCTATGCTTCCTTTCTTTATCCCTAGTTAAATAACTTAATAATAAGGTTACTCTTTTTCTAACTAACTTATAGACTTATTATCTAAGCTAATAGCAAGCGCCTTCTTTATATTATAAGTATTTATAAAGAACTTCTTTTATAAGTATATAGTAAGATATAATAAGCATACTATAGTAAAATACTTAGAGAAGCTATATTATAAATACTAGCCCTTATTATAGTATATATTAAGTATATCCTAAGTAACTTACTTAGCGTGCTTACTATCTCTTTTATTACCTAACTTTTAGTATTTTATAGACTTTCTAGAACCTTACTAAGTCCCTATTATACCTATAGAGTAAATATTTATTATTAGCATATTCTTATCCTATACCTTAGCTTTAATTAGGTTAGGTGTTAGATTACCTTATTTCTATATATAGTGTTTTTCCTTTAGTTAGTAGGATTTAATATTTAGTGTAATACTTTAATAGTAAGCTATTACTACTATATAATTAGCCTAGGGTATATCTTATCTAACACTATAATCCCTTATTTACTTATTAAGCACTATATATAACTTAGATAACTTTACTAAGTTTACTTACCTAAGCCCTTTAGCTAAGGCTAACTTCTATTTAAAGTAAATATAAAAGTTACTAAACCTCTTATTTTATTATTATATTAACTAGTTAAGTTTTATAATAGCTATTTCCTAGTAGTAAGGGTTATTAAATATCTCCCCTAGATAGTTAAGAAGTCTAGATAAATAGAAGTCCTTTAGGTAGCCTTTCTTAAAGAAAGGTATAACTTATACCTAGACCTTAGGTAATAGGTTTTAGTAAATAAAGCACTACTAATTCTAATTACTACTAATAAACTCCTTATTTACTAGTAGCTTATAAGTTATAAGGCCTTTCTAAGCTATAAATAAGACCTTATTACTATTAAAGAGGGGGCCTATAGGTAAGGGTTTTTACTTAATTTAGATTAGTATAAGTGCTATATTTTACGTATTAGCTAAGTACTAGATTTATTTTACCTATTACTTTACCTATTATTATAGAAGTGCTAACTTATTAGTATTTATTATATTAAGTAATAATAGTATATTTACTAGCTAGGTTATTTTTATAGTAAAGAATAATATATATTATAAACTAGCCTTATAGCTACTATATATAAGCATTTAGAATAAGAATATTATTCTTATAAAAGAAGAAAGGAATTACACTAGTAATTACATAGTATCTAGATATATAGTCCCTTATACATAGTCTATGCATAGTCTATGTAAAGCCCTAACCTAGCCGCACAAAGTACGCATACTTTCCGGAGCTAGACTTAACCTAAGTTCATAGCTCGAGTCCATAACAATAACCCCTTATTACTAATTAACTAATCCCTTATTATATAATACACTACCCTTACTTACCCCTAGCTATTATTTATAAATATAAAAACCTATACTTTAATTAAAGCTTAACTAATTTATTCTAAAATATAAATATTTTATTTCCTTTTCTTTAATTTTACTTTCTTTTACCTTTATATTATTATAATACCTTTTTTTATACCCTTTTTATTATTATTTATTAATTATCTTATAACCTTAAAGCCCTTTTTTTATATTTAGTTTACTTTTTATTATAAGTAATATTATCTCTCTTACTAACTAACTTATTACTAGTATACTTTCTTTCTTTTTTTACTTTCTCTTACCTTATTTAAGGGGACTTACCTTAGTAAGTATATTTTAAAAGAAAACTTTAATAATAAAGCCTTTTTAATAATAAGGAGTATAATTTCCCTTATAGTCCTTATATAAATAATCTCTAGAATAAAGGTAAATATATTTATACCTTAGGGCTAAACTAAGCCTATGCCTTATACTATATTAGTTTTTATATATATATTTAGGAGAAGTACTTATATAGTACTAACCTAAAACTTTATTATATCTTTAAATATCTTAAGACCTTTTTAGCTATAAGTAAAGCTATTAAGACTTTAATTATACTATAGTTTACTAATAGTAAGAGATAATATACTATCCTTATAAATTTTTTTATTTATTATTATAAGTATTTTAATAGTATATTAGCTATAGCTTAAATTAACCTAGCTACGGCCTAACCCCTAGCTTTCTTCTTTATAGGTATAGCTTATACCTAGGGTACTTTTAAGGTATAGTAGCTTATACTTACCTAAATAATACTTACTTACTATAGCTATAATAACCTAGCTACTAAATTTTTTTATAGTATAAGGACTATAAATAATAACCTAACCTAGTTTATTTTTACCTAGGAGGCTAGTAATACCTAGGTCTAATAAATAGCTAAAACTATTATATAGCTAGCTTATATTATTACTAAGATATACTAACCCTATAAGAAGTCTAATAACACTCCCCCTTATTTTAATTACTTTTTACTATAGTAAAAACCTAGTACTTAAGTATATATATACTAGAGAGAAATTAGAGAACTTAGTTTACTATAGCTAAATTAAAATATACCTTTTTAAAGCTATTATTTATTTATATATTACCTTATTATAATTTAAATTAATTAAATACCTTTTTATATATTATACTTTCTAATAGTTCCTAAGTTAGCTATATATAACCTTTTTATTTAACTAAAATATTCTAGTATAAACCCTAATTTAGCGTATTTTTAGCTATAAAAACCTCCTTTACCTAATACTTTATAAGATTATTATTAGTATTTATTATAATAAGTTCTAGTAGTAAATATTTACTAGCTAGTTTCTAACTTAGTAATATATTAAATACTATATACTAGATTAGGTTAATATAAAAAATAGGATATAGCTCTCTTAGGATATCTAATTTAACTATTAAAGGTATAAGTCCTTTAAGTACTTTATATTTAGCTATTACTTAATCTAAATTCTTATAAAAATAGTTTATCTTAATATTATAAAGACTAAGCTATATATAGTCCCTAACTTAGAATTACTTTACTAGCCTATAGCTACTATTTATATTCTCCTACTATTATTACTAGATAAAGGCTATTATAGCTTATATTAAATCTATACTATTCTTTAAATATTATAAAAAGGCTTAAGCCCTTTCTTTTACTAATATAGTAAATTACTTTATAAGAGTTAAAATCCTAAATTATAGCTATATTAAACCTATAAAGTGCTATATTTATACTTATCCTAGTTACTAATAAATCCCTATTATTTAATACTAATTAGTAAGCTAGTAGGTAATCTAGCTATTTAAACTAAGAGAAAGATAGTATTATATAAAGTATAGCCTATACTTCTTAGTTAGCCCTTTCTATACTACTATTTATCTAAGGGTAATATATAGTGAAAAGTAACTATTATATATTAACCTTACTATAAAGCTTAGTCTAAAAATTACTAAGCTAATCTAACCTATAGTCTATAATAATTTATATAAGAAACCTATAAAACTACTACTAGTATTATTTAAATTATTCTATATATACCCTAGCTTTTATTAATATTATTACCTCTAACTAAATATACTTAGAAAGCTAATTAGTAATAACTATAAGGAATTATAGCTAATCCTATATTTTAGCTAGAAGGTTAGTTATAAAGTTAATAAATATTTATAACTAGTATTTATTAGGTAGTAAAATTAGCTTTAGTAAGCCTTATTATAGTTACTAGCTCTTTTACTCTTTATAATAGTAGTAGTTTTATATAAATTAAGCTATATCCTATAATACACTATCCTAATAAAAGTCCCTTTAAAGCGCCTTAAAGGTTATATTCTAGCCTAAGTACTGTTACGTGCTAGAATTGACAAGTGGCCTGCCACTTCGGATGTGGCCTGCCGTGCTGAGGATATAGCCTAGCACGTGACCTAGAACCCCTATATTAGACAATAGCTTCAGCCTCTAGCTAGTTAAATTAACAACAACCTTAACACTCATTATATCTTACATTTTATATTGTAATAAGTAGTAGTAATTGCTCTTTGATTTTGCGTACCTAGCGCTTTTACTGCTAATAAAAGCCACCAAACTAACTATTCGTTAACTAACCACTAAGCCTGTCAAATCTATCCCTTTTACTAGGCCTAATAGTCCCTCTAGGCATCGCGCCTATTGTCAGATTTGTTGACCTTTAATTCGACCATTAATCTAACTAAATCAAAGCTATCCCTTTTGATAGGCCTGATAGCTCCCTTAGGCATCGCTCCTATTGTCAGATTCTTCGATCTCTTTGAAGACCCTTTAATCCGTTGATTTGAAGACCCTTCAATCCGTTGATTTGAAGACCCTTTAATCCGTTGATTTGAAGACCCTTTAATCCGTCGATTTGAAGACCTTCGATTCTTCGATTTGAAGACCTTCGACCTTGGAATCAATTGATCGTGCGATTTCAATCAATCCGAAGACCTGTGACCTTCTATCTTCGACCTTTAATTTGAAGACCTTCGACCTTCGACCTTCGATTTTTCGACCATCGATTCTTCGACCTTCGATTCTTCGACTATTGATTCTTTGACCTTCGAATCTTCGACCTTCGAATCTTTGACCTTCGATTTAAAGACCTTCGACCTTTGACCTTTGACCCGACCGTTAAATCTGATAAATCCGTTAATTGATCTAATAAAGCCACTATAATGCTTCCCTTACATTAGCTAGATTAGTATAAGTAACAGCGATTACAGCGACTTTATAAGCAAGATTATTAACGCTAAACCTGTGGTATTTGCAGGAAAACCTTCCCTTTAAGAAATTAGGTCTTTTAGCATCTTAAGGACCTATACCTAGCTAGTTAGCAATATTAACAGATTTAATAGCAGCTAGTTTAGTAATTTTAGTAGCAGCAGGAACAACATTAGCAGGACCTTTAGGACCTAAGGACCCGTTATCTGTGGCAACAGCAGCAATTGCAGTAGTAAATTCAGTGGTAGCAGCAACAGATACAGGACCTTTAACGGAAGCTAGTAATAGAAGAGGATGATTTTTAACAGCTTAAAGACCTTGTTAAGGAAGTCTTCGAAGAACGTGATGACCTTCGAAGACAGCTAGCCTATCAGCAAATTCGTCAGCCAATTCGTCAGCTAATTCAACAGCCTAACCGAATTCCTAACCCTTTGCAAAGCTCGTTGCCTAACCCTTTGCAACGCCCCTAGCAACCTAACCGCTAGACCTGACGATCTATCTGACTGAATTCCCTTATAAGAGCCTGTTTCCTAGCTTATTGCAAATTCGTTAGATCTTAGATAGCTAGGACAGCTATCTCTTTTATCCGTGGTACTCGTATTTGTTACGTGCTAGAATTAACAAGTGGCCTGCCACTTCGGATGTGGCCTGCCGTGCCAAGGATGTGGCCTAGCACGTGACCTAGAACCCCTATATTAGACGATAGCTTCAGCCTCTAGCTAGTTAAATTAACAACAACCTTAACACTCATTATATCTTACATTTTATATCGTAACAAGTACCTTAATAAGGGTAAGTTATAGATATATTATATTAATATTATAGTTAGTAGCTTTTAATTAGGGACTTATATTTACCCTTAAAATTAGAGTAACCCTTTTACACTAATCTAATAGTCTATAATCTATTCTCTAGTATTAGTAGTATTTAAGAACTTCCTAGCCCTTATAAATACTATATTAACTTATAACTTATAAGCTTTATCCTAGGTTAAGGACTAATCCTATAGAGACTAAAGGTACTTATCTATAAATATAGACTTACTAAAGGGTAAATTCCTTAATATATTTAGGCTACTATTAGGAAGACTTCTATTTACTACTATAATAGGTTTAAGGTATATATATAGTTATCTCTCTTTAAAGGAGAACTTTATAAGACTAGTTACTAACTAAATAATAAGTACCTTTACTTTTTCTATTCCTAGTTTATCTTAATAATATTATAATAATATATCTAGTTATTTTACTTATATACCTAGTCTATAATATAAATAAAAATTAAATAATAATAGAGTTTTTACTTACTATACCTAATACTTTAATATCTCCTTTAGTACTATAAAGTACTTAAGATTCTTATAGTTTATTAGTATTATAAATAGTTTACTTATACTATATAGTTTTACTAACTATACCTTAAGATAGGAGATAATTATAAGTAACTTCTTATTATAAATTATATAATTTTACTAAGCTACCTATAATTAAGTAAAATAGTATACTACTAGATATAAAATACTATTACTACTAAACTAAGAGAGATAACTACCTAAAGCTATTCCTAAGTAGTTTACTTTTACTAAAGTATTCTTTTTAGAATCTTACTAGGCTAGGATTAAATATAATATAAAAGCTAACTTTAATACTTTAAATACCTTATTATACTTCTTTATCTAGTAAAATAAGGCTTCTTTTATTATTAAGTTAATAAGAGAGCTTACTATATTTAAGAAATCTAGTATAAAATTATAATAGAAGTTAGTAAAACCTAAAAAACTATAGACTCCCTAAACTTTAGTTAGTACCTCCTAATCCTAAATTACTATAATCTTTTCTTTATTTAGGTAAATAGCCTTTTCTATTTAAATAATAAACCTTAAGTACTTAACCTCTTTAGTAGTAAAGACATACTTCTTAATATCTAGGTTTAGACTAGCCTATTATAGTTTAAATAGTATACTATAGACTTTTTATATATAATCCCTCCTTAAACCGCCTAAGTAAATAAGTATATTATTAAGATATATAGTAATATAATCACCTAGTATCCTACTTAACGTGCTATTAATATATCTCTAGAAAGTTACTAGCGTGCTTGCTAACCTAAAGGGGCATATAAGCTATTTAAATAAGCTAAACCTTATCTAAAATGCAGTCTAGTGCTCCTTGCCTTTAGTAATATATATTATAATACAGAGCTTTGCACTACACTACACTACATACTATACTATAAGGGAATTTTTTTACTATATTACACTACATGTAGTATTTTGTAGTATTTGTAGTATTTATAATTTTTAGTAATATAGTTACTTATAATAGCTTATAATAGCTTATAATATTATTATGTTAAAGTTTAATTAAAATTAAATAGTAAATAAATAACTTAAATATAAATATAAGTAAGTATAAGGAAATTACTATAGAAAAGGCTATACTTTTTAATTACTTAGTATTTACCCCTTTTTAAAAATATTAATAAAATAAAACACTTTTCTCTTTTATATTTTTTAAGATAATAATAATAGTAATAATAGTAATAATAGTAATAATAAACTTTAATATCTCTTTTTAAGAAAGAATTCTATAACTAATTAAAAAGAGTATAAACTTTAACTAAGTAAAAGGAAATTATAAGGACCCACTTTAAACCTACTTTTATTAATACCTCTTTTTTCTAAGACTAGATTATGGAAAAAGCATAAAAGTTAATAGTAAGTAAAGGTATAATTAGTAAGACCTACTTTAGACTTACTTTTCTAAATACCTCTTTTTCTTAGACTAAATTATAGAAAAAGCATAAAAGATATTTATAGCAAAAGGTATAATTAGTAAGACCCACTTTAGACCCATTTTTATTAATACCTCTTTTTCTAAGACTAGATTATAGAAAAAGCATAAAAGTTAATAGTAAGTAAAGGTATAATTAGTAAGACTTACTTTAGACTTACTTTTATAAATACCTCTTTTTTCTTAGACTAAGTTATAGAAAAAGCATAAAAGCTATTTATAGCAAAAGGTATAATTAATAAGACCTACTTTTAGACCCACTTTTAATAAATACTACTATTCTAAGACTAGATTATAGAAATAAGTATTAAAGCTATAAGTAAGTAAATATATAACTAGTAAGATTTACTTAAGACCCACTTTTTATAATAATATATAACTAAGTAAGTAAGCTAAAATTAGTATAAGTTCTTAAACTAACTTTTAAAGCTTTTTTTTCTAATTTTAGTAACTAAGGAAAATATATTATATTCCTTTTTAATCTTATAAAAATAAAATCCAAGCCCTTTTTTAAAAGCTTTTTATAGGTTTTTGTATTTCTTCTAGCTTAAAATAATTCCTAATTATAGTACTTACTTTTTAATAGCTTATTTGCTTAGATATATATGATTTTCTCTTAAAAAGAGGTTTATCTTAAAGTAAGTTTTTTTATAATAACTTATATTTACTAATATACTTAGTTTTATATAATCTTCTATTAAAATAAGTATACTAAAAAGTAAGTCTTTAATATTTTTCTTAGAAATAAGCTTAAAAGATAGGTTTTATTAGTTTTATAAGTTATAATTAAGATTAGTATAGTAATTTAACCTTAATCTATATTTTTAGAATCCTAATATATACTTTTCTTATTATTTAAGTAATTTCTTACTATTAATTTCTAATTACTTAACTTAAATATTAAAAAATCAAAAATAATTACAAATAATTACATGTAATGTAATGTAATGTGTAAAAGGGGTGTAATGTAATGTGTAATAATTACATTACATTACAAACATTACACAATGTATTGTAATGTAATGTAAAGCTCTGTATATATCTAAGCAAATAAGCTATTAAGAAGTAAGTACTATAACTAGGAAGACCTACTTTGGACCCACTTTTAATTATACTTTCTTCTTAATAAAAAATCGTATATATCTAAGCAACTAAGCTATAAAGAAGTAAGTACTATATTTAGGAAGACTTACTTTAGACCCACTTTTTAATATAGGCTATATTAATTCTAAATAATAACCTTATTATCTTAAATCTAGTAAATATAGCTTTTTTAATCTTTTTCTAAGAAAGTTTACTATAAAATATTTTATTTTATTTTATAAAAATTATTTTCCATATATTTAAGTATTAGATTAAAATAAATTAGGTATTATATAAGTATTATAAGCTAATTATATCCTAAATTCTTTAGATTACTTAATAAATAAATAAACTAGAATTTCTTTTTATTTAAATATTATTTTAAAAATTAATATATAATTTTATATTACTTATATTATACTTAGAAGCTTTTATTATAAATAAAGCCCTTTTTTAAAATAATATAAGTTAAATAAGATATTTAATTATATAATTATACTATTTTTTAAAATTTTTATTCTTGAATTATTATTTTACATTTTATAAAAAAAAGAAAAAAATTAAATTTTTGAAAATAATATATATTAAGTCTATATAAATAGATATTATTCTAAATATAGCTTATACTAATAATATTAATCATAAGGTATATAAGAGTCTTCATATAATTTTTTTATATAATTATTTAGATTTATAATATATTATAATATATTATTTATAAAAGTATACATAGCGTATTTTTAATAATGAAAAGTTTTATTTAAAATAATAAAATATTAATTATTAGAAAATAGATATATACTTAGTATAATATCTTATAATATATAGAAAAATTCAAAGAATCTAATTAAGCTTATAAATCTACTATATATACCTTATACTAGAAAATATAACTAATAGTCTAAAATATAGGAAATTTAGATAATTAATAGTAAATCTAATAAAATACCTATTTTAAAAACGCTAATATTAATTTAATTGAAAAAATTCTAAACTATATTATAAGATATTAATATACCCTACTTTTCTTTTTCCTTCACATTATATCTGTAATGTTTGTAATGTAATGTGTAATAATTACATATTACATTACATTACATTACATTACATTACATTAC
Organism: Epichloe typhina subsp. poae; assembly: GCA_030389615.1. Classification (NCBI taxonomy): domain Eukaryota; kingdom Fungi; phylum Ascomycota; class Sordariomycetes; order Hypocreales; family Clavicipitaceae; genus Epichloe; species Epichloe typhina. The sequence goes on along the minus strand of CP098316.1, from coordinate 1,680,643 downwards.
ATGCTCTGGCTATAGGAGACTAACTAATCTTAGTTTTAATAAATATAACTTTAGTTTTACTAGAGAGTAAAAGTTTAGATAAAGATATAATAGAGAAGTTATACTATGGACTTCTTAAATAGTTTAAATTAATGTAATATAAAGAAATCCTATTAGCTATAGTTTTTAAATACTAAACTATCCTAGTAAAGTAATATTAACTTATTTAATATTAATCCTTAAAGTATTAAATTTTTAACTAGACTTTATATTATTTAAAATCTAATAAGTTATTAGTAAAATATATACTATTTACTAAAGTACTTAAGAAGTTATAAGAAGCCTATAACACTAGAGGGTATTTTAAAATAGTAATTATAATATATAAACTTTATAGGAAGTATTTCTAGCTAGACTAAAATAAAGATATAGAATTATATTATTACTTATATCTAGTATATTAATAAACTAAAATATAAGTTCCTTAAGTAAATCCTAAGACTATTACTATATTAGATCTATAAGGATTAGTTATGGTAGACTATTTAGGTTTAATAATACTAAAGGTAAAGAATAAAGATATATATATATTAGTTACTATAGACTATATAATAAGATTTATATTAGGATAATCCTATAGTAAAGCTATAGGAGATTTTATTATATAAGCTTAGGATAAAAGCTAAAGCCTAATATTTAAATAGCTAAGAAGAATTTATTATAATAATAGCTTATATTTTAAAAACCTAATATTTCGTGAGGCCCCACTCACAACACCCGTGCGCTAGCGCACCACTAGGTAGGCACACCACGCCCTAGGGCTAGGTTAATGTAACACTAGTAAGCCACTAGCTATAAGCTAGTAACTTATATATATAATATACTTAGACCTAGTAAGCTTTAGTTAATATATAAGTACCTTTATATCTCTTACTTAGTTATCCCTTTATTCTTATAATTCTAAAGCTTCTTTTACTAGCTACCTAAGAGTAATATAAAGGGAAAAATAACTTAATTTACTAGAATAATACTATATATTACTTAGGATTTACTAAATAATAGTAATACTATAGCTAGAGATATACTATATTTTATAACCTTATCTAATACTATACCCTTTACTATAAGGGAAGAAAAAGTAGTAGTTAAAGGGCAAATTACCTAGCTTAAGTAACTTAAGGAACTATAGAAATAAGAATAAAAGCTTACTAACTTAATATAACTTTATAAGGGAGAAGAATTAGTAAAAAAGGGCTAAAAAGCTAGTACCTCCTTAAGCCTTAGTAGCTAAGAAGTTAAGGTCTAAAATATTATAAAACTTTAATACCTTATAAACTTATAGAAGTATAAGATATAGCTTAATAACCTTAACTATACCTTTAAGGGGGTAAAGAAAAAGTATTATTAGGATAACTAAAAGATTCTCTTTATACTTAACTATATATATATAAACTATTAGGTAAGATAGGACTAATATATTAAAGAATAACTAGCTAATAGCTAGGATTACCCTTAGGATAACTAGGATAAGTTCTAGGACTAGACCCTTATACTACTTAAGGACTTTATAAGCTATAATATATAGATAGCTACTTAGCTAAAGAATATAAAGTAAAAGGAAGGCTAAAGTCCTATTAAATTTAGTATTTACTTAGATTTACTAGAGAAATACCTTAAATAAGCTTTAGAAAAGACCTATATCCTTATATTCTTTATAAAATTAGTTCCTAACTTATAAGACTATATTAACTTACATATAGATATTACTAGGCTAATATAAGAAGAGGTTATATAACTTACCTAATGATTTTAGGAGGTAATATTAAAGAATAAGCAAAAGCTAAATAATTTAGAAGAGAAAGGCTTATATAAAGCCCTCTAATATTAAAGACATAACTTTCTATAAGGCTATTAGCTAAATAAGGACTAAAAGGATAAGGATAAGAATAAGAATAAGGATAAAGAAAAGTCCCTAGCTACCTATCTAAATAATAATAGACTATAAGGAAGAAGGCAGTGCTATAACTATAGTAGCACTTATTATCTTACTTATAATTATAATAAGCTAAGGAAGGACTAGTAAGAAGGTTAGGAAAACTCCTAGAGGTAAAAGTAAATACCCTTATCTTTACCTTAAACACTAAGGTACTAGTAAGATATTAATTTTATATACTAGTTATTATTTATAGGCATAAAGACATTAAAATAGTAATAAATCTTAATAATTATATAGAGATTAATATTATTAGCGCTTAATTTACATAGACTTATAAGCTTAATTAAGCTAAGGCTATAGCACCTATCCTAAAGGTAATAAGGGCTTTTATAGTTCCCTAATATAGTATCTATAAGGTACTTATTATAATCTAAGACTTAAGGGGTAAAAAAAAGGACCTTAAACTACTATATATAGCTATTAATAAAGACCTAAGAGTAGAGGGAAGCCCTATATTAATTAGAATACATATACTTATAGAAGAATATGTATACCTTTGCTTATACTTATAAGAATAGTAATTTAAGAAGAAAAGGTAGCCTTTTTATTACTAACTCCTTATAAGTTTATAAAGGTAATATGTAATAAAATAATTATATATACTATTATAAGTATAATAAAAGATAAGTTTATCCCTCTTAAAGATAAAAAGAAGGTAAAAGTATATAAAACTATTAAAAATATCCCTAAGAAGCTATATAAGTTTAAAGATATATTTATATTAAATAAGATAAGGAGTTTTCTATTAAAGAAGTTAACTAACTATATAATTAATCTTATACTAGGAGTAATACCCCTATATAGACTAATTTACTCTTTTTCTAAAGTAAACTTAAAGAGCTTAGGGAATATATTAATAATAACCTAAGGAAAGGCTAGATAAGACCCTTAAAAAGCCTTATAAGTATACCTATCTTATTTATACTAAAGAAAGATAGGATACTTTAACTATATATAAACTATTAAGAACTTAATAAGGTAATATAAAAGAATTACTATACTTTTCTCTTAATTTTAAAGGTTCTTAACTAATACTAAGGGGCTTATTTTTTCTTAAAGATTAATATTAAGGATATATACTATAGAATTTATATTAAAGAGAGTAATAAGTAAAAGATAGCTTTTTATATATATTATAGGCATTATAAGTACTTTATAATACCTTTTATATTAACTAATACTATAGCTACCTTTTAAAGCTATATTTATAAGGCACTTTATAAGCTAGTTAATACTATTTATATAGTATATTTAGATAATATCTTAATTTTCTCTAAGATAAAGGAGAAGTATATTATATATATTAAGTAAGTTCTAGAATATATAAGGTTAGTAAAGTTATATATAAAACCTTCTAAGTGCTTTTTTATAAGAAATTAGTAAAATTCCTAGGCTTTATTCTCTTTATTAATAGGATATTAATAAATACTTACTAAGTTAATATAATTAGAGAATAAAAAAGCCTATAAGTTTTAAGAATATATAGTTATTTCTTAGATTCTATAACTTTTATTAATAGTTTATTTATAAATACTCTAGGATTATAATACCTCTTTATATATTAATAAAGGGTAGTTAAAATAGTATTTAGACTAGGAGATTTATATTTAAAGAAAAGAAGTAATTAGTATTTAATTAGCTAAAAGATACCTTTTAGTAAGCGCCTTTACTCTAATATTATAACCTAAGTTAAGTAATATATATTAAGATAAATACCTTAATTTTTATAATAGTAAGAATCCTATCTTAATAGGATAATAAGGGCTATTAGTATCTAGTAGCCTTTTAGTTAAGGAAGTTTATAAACACTAAATATAACTATAGTATAGCTAACTAAGAGTTACTTACTATAGTAAAGTTATTTAAATACTAGTAATACTATATTAAAGGTATAAAGATACTTATAGAGGTCCTATTAGACTACTTTAACTTATAGACCTTTATAAAGTAATATAAGCTAAATAGAAAATAAGTATAATAGTATATATTTCTCTACCTATTTTATTTTATAATTAAGTATAAACTAAGGAAAAGTAACCTTATAAATATACTATTAAGAAAGTCTAATTATAAGAGTAAACCTATATTAAATAAAGCACTCTTACTAAAGCTTTAAAGGAAAATAGTAGCTACTTATATAGTAAAAGAAGCTCCTTATATAGTAAAGAAAGAAGTACTAATATATTAAAGAAGTTATAGTATAGTATTAGTCTTAGAACCTACTACTACCTTAGTAGTCTAGGTAAAAGGCTAGTTAGCTACTATAAATCTAGTAATAAGCTAGCTAAATAAAGGTAATTTTAAGGAGAAAGTAGTATATATCTAAGATATTAGTATAGTATAAGTAGCCTAGCCCCTTAGTATTATTATTTTTATTCCTAAGTACTAGGTTAGTAGTAAGGCCCTAGGTAAAGGATTTATTCTTATTATTTAGGGGGCTATTATATTACTAAACCCTTACTAATTTATAGTAAATAGACTATTAGTGTAATTACTATAGAAAGCATAGGACTAAGATTTAGATTTATAAAAGCATAAAGGTAAGGTTAACTCCTAAGTAAAAAAGAGGAAAAAAGCTAGTCTATAGTTATATAGTATAAGGGGTCTTCTAATATATAAAGCCTAGGTAGTTATTCTATAGGAGCTTATCTTATAATAAAAGCTTTTATAATTACACTATAATAATCCGCTAGTAGGTTACTTTAGGACTAAATATACTCTTAAGCTATTAAAATATTACTATTAGTAACTAGTAATAAGTAAAGCTATTTTAGACTATATATCTAGCTACAAAGTATATTAGTATATAGTAGCTAGGAGGTATTACTTATATAGAACTCTTAAATTACTACTAATACTAAAGTAACTATAAGTAAAGATTTAATAGACTTTATTATAGGATTATTACTAGTATAGCTAGGTAAGTAAGAAACTAATATAATTCTAGTAATTATAAACTAATTTACTAAGTACTTTATTTTCCTTCCTATAAAAACTATAATTAATATAGCTAAATTAGTAAAGTTATTTTATAAGGAAATTAAGCTTTAATTTAGGGCACTAGAGGGTATTATATCTAATAGAGGCTTAGTGTTTATAAGCTAATTCTAGTTAGATATATATTACTTATTATATATAAAGTAAAGGCTCTTAATAGTATTTTACCCCTAAACTAATAGGTAAATAAAAAGAATAAACTAGGTATTAAAGTATTACTTATAGTATTTTATTAAAGAAAACTAGTAGTTATAGCTAAAATTACTTCTAATAGCTTAATTTATAAATAATAATACTATTAATAAAATAATAAGTTACTTCTTAAACTATACTTTTATAAGCTATTTACTTAAGTTTTACCTAACTCTTAAGGGTAAAAGTAAGGAAAGGAAGGTCCTAGAAGCTTATATATATATTTAAAAGCTATATAAGGTTAGGGAGAAACTAGTATATAACTAGGTAAAAGCTACTAAAGTATAAATAAAGTACTATAACTAATAATACTAGCTACTAACCCTAAAAAAGAAGATTTTATATTACTATTAGTAAAGAATATTAAACTTAAGAATATAAAATAAAAGTTCATCTCTAGATTTATTAGGCTATTTTATATACTTAATATAGTAAGTAAATAAGTATACTAACTAGTATTACCTAATAAGTATAGTTAACTATATAATATATTTTATATTAGCTTATTAAAGCTATAGAATTACTAGGAAAATACTATAAATAAAGAAATACTAATACTAAAGCTTAAAGATAAAAATAATAAATTTAAAGTTAAAAAAGTTAAGGATTATAGGAAGACTTATAAAGGTAATAAATACTTAGTAAAGTAAAAGGGTTAGCTAAGTAAATATAATTAATAAGTAGTAGTAAAAATATAGAAAATACTTAATATATAATTTAGGCTTTTTATTAAATTAAAATAAGGAAAAAGCATAATAAGATATAAGTAAGTTATAAGTAATAAGGGATAAGGTAATTATAAAAAAGGCCTAGCCTTATTAACTACTATTACACTTTAATTAAAAAACCTATTAAATAATTTACTAAATAATAATAAAAAATATTCTTATAAGAAAAGAAGTTTTAAGGGAAACCCTTTTATAGTTACCCCCTTATATATTAAAATAATACTATTATAAAGAAGGTATTTAGAGGTCTTACTCTTATTCTTATAGACTACCTATTATATTACCTAGAAAAAGCAATGCTTTACTACTACCTAAGGTATAAATCCTAGATTATAATAATATAAATATAATATTATTTTTACCTTCTAAGTATTATAATATATAAGAAAGTTTAGCTAGAAAAAGTTAGTAAATAAGTAGTAAAGGAAAAGTACTAACTTATATCCTAGGGATAAGGCTAGGAAATATAGTAACTAAAAGTTACTAGTGTAAAATAATATATTACTAGTATAAGGCTAATATAGCTTACCTAAGAAGTAAGTAAAAACCTAGAGAATATATAATGGAATATAGCTAATAGACCTTAGTAATACTAGTTAAACTAAAGGAAATATAGTATATAGTATTAGTATAGTTAAACTCTAAAATAAGGTTTAAATAATTCTTACTAAAATAATAGTAAGTTATCTCTAAAAATATATAGTCTTTAAGGTCCTTAAGAACCTAATTACTTAAGGTATTTATTAATACTTATACCTAGTTAGGAATAGCTAAAAAATTAAAGAAATCCCCCTTATAGTAAGTATTATCTAAAGAAATATTAGTAATTAGGTACTAAAAACCTAGAAAAATAACTTACTTACTATCTTATAAGTATTACTATATTTTATATATTAGATATAATACTTTAAGTATTTTACCTTAGTAATAATACTTATAAAGCTAGGGAATTAATAGTTAATCTAAGGGACTTTAGGCTTAGCTAGAGGATTTTTCTTAAACTTTATATAACTAGTATATAAATAATATATATAAGAATACTTCTTTAAATAAATATTAGGAATAATAATAACGCTTTCCTTATTAAAATTTATAGTAATAATATAGTAAATAATAAAGGTAAAGTAATAGTAACTAATAATATAATATAATTTAAGAAAAGATTACTATAGTTATAAAAGGAAAAAGAGTATAATATAAAAGGGAGTTATAAGTAAATTTATACTTAAGCGCTAGCTATTATTTATTATTATTTTAATATAGCTATTACTTAGTAAATAGCTATATAATAGCTAGTAAAAGCTATTTAAAAGCCTAACTTAAAATAAAGAGGTAATTATAAGGCCTTACTTATAATACCTATACACTAGTGTACTACTAGGTAAGTATACTATGCCCTAAGGCTAGGTTTACGTAATACTAGTAAGCTACTAGCTATAAGCTAGTAACTTGTATATATAACACACTTAGACCTAGTAAGCTTTAGTTAATATACAAGTGCCCCTATACCTCTTGCCTAGCTATCCCTTTGTTCTCACATATTTTAAGTAGTATTAGAGAAATATAAAACTACTATAATATATAAACTAGTTTTATATCTATCTTTAATAGGACTAGCTAAATAAAATATAAGACTTATTAAGGGATAGCTAATAAAATAAGCTATAAAAAGAGATAGAATTTCCCTAGACTCCTAGAACTAAGCTATCCTAAGTATTTGTTAGGAGCACGGAGGCTAGGGAGCTAGTGACAGAACAATTACATAATAAAACCCTTAGATAAGCCTTAGGTTATGTAAATAACTAAGTAGCTACTAGATAGCTATATATATATAGTAAGGTATTTAAATAAGAATTACCTATAAGGTATATAAGAGATTAGAGTTTAAGACCTTTATATACTTACCTCTAAGTAATAGCTTTTTAGCTATAACTAAGAATCTTAGCCTTTACTTTATTTATATTTCCTTAACTTAGTTATAATAAGTTAAACTCTTAAACCCTTTAAGGAAAATAAACTATTAGCTAGATTTAAATATAAAAAAGCTATAGAATATTTACTTAAAATATATTTATACTTATATTACTTAGTAAAGGAGATATAAACCTATAGTAGCTAAGAAGTAACCTATATACCTTAACTATAAAACCTAATAAAGAAAGGGTATAATAAATATTACCTAGCCCTAATTAATATAGTAATACTAAATCTAGAAATAATAATAATCTAAATAAGCTAGAAAGGTATTATAAGGTTATATAAGCTTAGCTATAATATACTTATAAGGGAAGATATTATAAATATAAAAGTATAGCTTAAAGAAATTAAGGTAAATTTATAATTAGCTAGATTAAGTAAAAAACCTATAATTACCACTTAGATAGTTATACTAACTAATCCCTTATTTCTAGCCTTTTTACTTAAGCCTAACTTTATAGTAAGTATATACTTATAAAGCTTTATTAAGATATAATATAAAGTACTTATATATAAAGGTAATACTTATAAGAATTTATAAGTATACTTAGTAAATTTAAATATATTATTTTAGTTAGATTTAAGAACTTTTTATAATAATAAAACTAAGGTAATATATACTAGTAGTTACCTAGCTAATAATATAAAGTAATAATAAATATATTATATAATAGTAAATAAGTTAGTTAACTACTTAGCTTATACCTAGGATAAATTTATATTCTAGCTAAACTCTAAAGTAATAAATAAAGATATAAGATACTTAAAAACTACTAGGATATTACTAAATCTAAGGTAAAAGAATAATTAGTTTTTCTAATTTTTCTTAAGACTTTAAACTAAAGTAAAAGCTAAATTACTTAACTAAATTCCTATATACTTAAGAATAATAATTTTTCTAAATAGCCTAAATAATACTATAAGAAAGTATATAGTTAGCTAGAAGTTTTTAATATCTTAAAGCTACTTATAGGATTAAGGTAAAAAGGCTAAAGTTATAATAATATTTATATTAAATAATTATAATAAAAGCTATAATAATAAAGAAAGTAAAAGAAAGAGATAATACTTTACCTCCTTTATAAATAACTATAAGAACAAAGGGATAGCTAGGCAAGAGGTATAGGGGCACTTGTATATTAACTAAAGCTTGCTAGGTCTAAGTGTATTATACATATAAGTTACTAGCTTATAGCTAGTAGCCAGAGCATTGCACTACAATGTGTATTGTAGTGTAGTTTTTGTAGTGTAGTGTAGTAACTACACTATAAATTACACTACACTACAAATTACACTAACTATAAGGGGAAAAAACTACATTACATTACACTACAAATTTATTTTTATAAACTATACTAACTATAAATACTACCTTTGGAGTGTTAGTAAAAATATTTATCTTAGCTTATAATAGCTTATAGTAACTTATAGTAGCTTATAATAGCTTATAATAGCTTATAATAGCTTATAATAGCTTATAATAGCTTATCTTAGCTTATCTTAGCTTATAAGTATATTACTTATATAAGTTAAAATATTATTAGTGTTAAAGTTTAATTAAAAATAAATAAGTAATAAATAAATAAAATATAAGTATAAGTATTTATAAGTAAATTACTATAGGAAAAGCTAGACTTTTTAATTATTTAGTATTTTAAGGTTTTTTAAAGTATTAATAAAATAAAATACTTTTCTCTTTTATATTTTTTAATATTATAATAAAAGTAATAAAAGTAATAAAAGTAATAAAAGTAATAAAAGTAATAAAAGTAATAAGAGTAATAAAAGTAATAAGAGTAATATATTAGTATTACCTAAAAAACTAGCTATTTAGTTAGAATCTTTAAGATTACTACTATTACTAGATTGACTACTAATAGTTATAGCCTTAGCTTTTCCTTTTTCTTTTCCTTTTCCTTTTACCTAAGATTTAAATTCAGAGATATTAGAATCTAATGTATTATATTTAAAAAAGGAAGGATATTGCTTAATTAATGGTTTTTCTTCTTCTTTTTCCTAACTCTTTAATAATATTAATTCCTTAAAGGTTAAATGTATTAGTAATGTTCTTCTTTTTGTAAGAATATTTCCACCTTGATTAAATTGTCCTTTAATAGCAGCAGATGTAGCTGGAATTGCAAGGTATTTTCGAGCTAAAATAGATAAAATTGGAAAGGCTTGTTGGTTTTTAGCCCACTAATCAAATATATTATCCTAAATAGTAATTAGTATATATAAAGTAAGTAAATATTAGTATATAATAGTATACCTTATTATGTAGTTGTTCTAGCTTAATATAACTAGAAATTTCATTTTTTCTAGCCTTTTTAATAGATTTATTTCTTTCCTTTGGAAATAAACCTTGGTAAAGGGCTGAAGTAGGTTTCTTAGGCCTAGGATTACTAAATGGGCTAGGATATCTTTTAACTCTAGATAAATCAATAATTAAAGTAGAAGCTTTATTATTTTCATTATTAGAGCTAGAATTATCATAAGATTTATTTTGAGCCTTATATAAGATTTTATATTTAGTTTCTAATATTAGTATAAGTTATAAGTTATAAGTTATAGAGGGATTACTTTGATATTAAGGGTTAGGGATTAGGGTTATACATACTCCTTATATTTAACTTTTAATATATTTAAAAGCTTTTCAATTATAGCTTCAGTTAAATTTAACTGATTTCGTAATGCTAATAGATTTAATAAAGGATCTAGTAAAAAGGCTAATAAATAAGGCTTATAAAAGTCAAAGCTTTTATTTATATCTTGAGGGAAATAATTGTTTAACTTTTTTAAGCCTATATTTATTACAATAACAAATACATTTATAAGTGGATTATAACTTAATTAATCCTATAATAATTAGCGTTTAATATAGTAAAATTAAGTTAATAACTTACTTTTAAATAAGCTTTTTAATCCTTTAATAAAGTAGTAAGATATGTATATATCTTAACTATAAATAAAGGCACAAGGCTTAATGTATTATAGTTTTAACCTTGTAATACTATAGTTAGATGATAGAAAACCTCTAAAATCTCACTTAAAGTGCCTAAATCTACCCATTCTTGATTTGTTAGGCAGGCATCTTTAAAAGCAAATATATTTGTTTTTTCGTTAAAAATTAATATAGCTTCTTTTAATAAAAGCGTAGTATTAATCATTAAATAGGTTAAATTCCATCTAGTATTATTAGCTATAGATAATAATTAGTTAATATTCAATTAATAATACCTAATAGTATATAGTTATTACTATTAAACTATTAGTAACTTACCTAGTGGTATTTTTATTATATTATAATTTGTTGCTAGTTTTCCTTTATGCTTAGCCTCTTTTAAAGTAATAAGCTAATCTTCATATAGATTTAGGTTATTCTTAATTAAGATAGCTAGCTTTTTAACTTTTCCTATAATACCTATAGTTTTAATTAGTAATAGTCTATTAGTAATAGACTTAAAATAAGATAAAATAACTTACCTTAGATAAGGCCTATAAATTGATCTCTTTGGCTTTTTGTTAAAGATGAAAATTGTTCTATTAAATAGAATAAAATTTCACTATTCTTATATTTTTTAATATCTTTTACACTTGTTATAGCTTTTATAAAGCTAGTAATTATATCCTTAGTAATAATGTTTAAAACATATGCTATACATCGGATATCTGTAGGTTTATTAATATTAATACTATTATAATTAGTACTTAAAAAGCACTTATAAAGGTATTATTATTAGTACTATTATCTCTTGTAAGACTAGAATATATAAATTATTAGTAATTAGTATATTTTAAATAGATTTATATAACTTACCTTATAATAGATAGTAACTGTATATTATATAAAGTCATAAGTTAGTTTGTCAAGTGGAAAACAACACCCCAAAAGACACAATGCTAGCCCACGATCGCGAGTAGCTCTAGAGCCTACACATAATAAAGGGGTCAATTAACTTAACAATATTAATTATAATAACGGCTAGGACTATCTTATTATATAGAGATATCCTAGATTAAATAGTCTATTAGATTAGAAGTAATGTCTTAAATAAATAAGGGAAGGTATAATCTTAATTTATCTTATAATAAACATAGGTATAATCTTAGGTAAAGTAAACATAGGGTAATCTTAAGAATCTTATAGGGTGCGTGAATTACTATTAAAGAATCTAGCTATAAGTAGTCCCTTTATAGATTAAATGATTCTTTTACCTAGATAACTAATATTGTTATCCCTTATTGTAATATCCCTATCCCTAAACCCTAGCGCTTGTCATCGTGATCGCGTTTTTTTGGGCGCGTATCTTACGGCACATATTAGGTAAATATATTATTGATATATATTCCAGTATATGTGCTTTTTAAATTTTTAAATCCTAGTTAATATTATTAGTACTATAAAACCTTAGTAATAATATTAATTTAAATACATACTAATAAGCTTATATTCCAGTTTAAAATCTGAAGTTATCCAATTTACGATAATCCCTAAATAGGACTTTGAATTAAAAGATATCTATATATCTAGTTATAAAGATATATAGCCAAAATTTAATAAGTGTTTTCTAAGCTTAATTATAAGCTCTTAAAAGGACTTATTATATAAATTATGAATATTTATAGAAATATTCCGATAATTTAAATAAGATGTTGTATTTAGACTATAATTATTAGTTAGATAATAAGGGAAGAATTAATAAGAATAAATACTTACTTAAAGTAACCTAGTAATTCCTTAAAAGAATTACTAGTTATAGTAGAAAAGATAAGTTATTCTCTAGCATAAATTTTATAGCTAGATTAATAACAGTATCTAGTAAAAATTCACTTAAGGGAGGCCTAGGTTGTTTTTTCGTAAAAAAAGTAGAAATACTTGATTGTAAAGATAGCGAAGGTTGTGTTATAAGAGGTACTAGATTAGATAATATTAGTAATTTTTATATAGCTTAATTAATAAAAATAAGATAATAACTTACTAGTAATCTTAGTACTTTCTTCTTTTTAGATATAGCAATAGTAGAATGCCTTAATTTATAATAGCTAGTACTATTAGATAATTAAAAACGCTTAGCTTTACAAGAAAAGCTAAAAGAGCAATTTTCTTATATATAATAACATATTACTAATCTTTCCTTATTATAATTAATATCTGATAGACAATAATTAAATAAGTTATAATTAATAATATAAGCTTTAGTTTCAAAACTATAGCTTAGTTGATTTTTAATATCATTCTTAAATTTCCTATTAATATTACTCTTATTAAAAGAGCTATTAGATAGGGTTTAAGAAATAATATTAGAAGGGGTAAAAACAAAAGAGGTAGATAATTCAGCCATTATAGTAAGGCTAATAGACTTTAAAGATTTGTAAATAGTTTAATAAAAAAGAGTAGATTTTAAGCTTTATAATAGTATAAAGTTTATATCTTAAAGTGTAGTATTAGAAAAGATATAAGGATCTAAAGTATAAAGAAAAAGGGAAGGGAAAGTAAGCTTATTTATAAAGAAAAGGATTTATTATATAATATTTAAAGTAAGAGGTTTTAATTACTTAAAACTTTAGAACTCTAATAATAGTAATAAAAGTTAAATTAGGCTATTTAATTAGTCTGTTAAATTAGGCTGTTAAATTAGGCTATTTAATTAGGCTATTTAATTAGGCTGTTAAATTAGGCTGTTAAATTAGGCTAAATAATACTAATACGAGTAAAAGTAACCTATAATATAGTAACTATAAAAAAAAGTTTAACCTAGTTAAATTCTATAGTAAGATTCTATTATAATATTACTAAAGAACTTTAATAATAGTAAAATAAGTAAAAGTAATTATAGTATAGTAAATTAGTAATTATAAAAAAGAACTTAAACTTAATTATATCTTTAGTAGTACTCTTTTATTATAGTTATGTAATTAAAAGTGAGTTCTATTATATAATAAATATTTATAATATATATAGTAAGGAAATTAAGTAATTATATAATTATAATTTCTATTTTATAAGTTAAAGTGGGCCCTAATATATTTTAAATCTCTTATAAATAATTTATAATATACTTAGATTTATTTATATATAATTAAAAAAGAGAGGAGGATATCCGCATTTTTTATCTAATTATTAAGGTTATAAGGTGCTAGGAGTTAAACCTTAGGCCTTTTATACCTTAACTCTAATTTAAATTAAATTTAATCTATTTTATAAATTTAACCCACTTAATTACACTAAGGGAATGTGCATTTTTGGATTCCTATTAGAAAAAAGGGCTTTACTTAGGTATATAAAGCTATACTTTTAAGCCTTTAAAAACACTTAAATCTAGTATAATAAGTTTAAATAAAGGCAAATCCTTTTTATTCTTTTTTTTATATATAGAAAAGATATTTATATATATTATAAGAAGGTCAGTTACTTATTAATAAATTTTACTAATATTCTATGTAATTTTAAAGCTTAATATAATTTATAAAATCTTATACTAAATTTTTAAATTTTTTTAAAATTTTTAAAAATATTTTAAAGCTATATACCTTAGTTAAACTAAACTTAAGAATATATATAAATACTTTAAATATAGTATTAGTAAAAATATTTTTCTTATCTTAGCTTATCTTAGCTTATCTTAGCTTATCTAAGCTTATAGTTATTTATAATAGCTTATAATAGCTTATAATAGCTTATAATAGCTTATAATAGCTTATAATAGCTTATAATAGCTTATAATAGCTTATAAGTATATTACTTATATAAGTTAAAATATTATTAGTGTTAAAGTTTAATTAAAAATAAATAAGTAATAAATAAATTAAATATAAGTATAAGTATTTATAAGTAAATTACTATAGAAAAAGCTAAACTTTTTAATTATTTAGTATTTTAAGGTTTTTTAAAATATTAATAAAATAAAATCCCTTTCTCTTTTATATTTTTTTATATTATAATAATACTAATTATAATAATTATAGTATATTATTTAAAAGTAAGTCCTAGTATTTTATTTAAAAATAAGTTAAAATAATTATAATAAAGCTTATTAAAGTTATTATAGTAATAAAAGTAATTATAATATATAAAATAAAAGTATATTTTATTATTTTATTTTAAAAATAAGTTAAAATTATTTTAATAGCTTAATTTAGTTATATAGCTTAGTTTAAATAATATAATTAGTTATATATAAATACTTTATAAATATTACTATTTTTTATTCTTTTTATATATATTATACTAAGAAAATATATAAAGTTTTTATATATAACTTCTTAAAGCTTTATAATTATAAAGTAAAAAGTAATATTTAAATAGTAAATAAATAGTTTAAGCTTTTTTAAGTTTTTATTTTATTAATAATAATATATAAGTACTAAGTATATATATTATTAACTTCTAGTTATTAATTTTAAATTCCTAATTAATTTAACTATATTAGTTTAAAGTATTATTTTAATTTAAAGTTATAAAAGTAATTATAAAAATAGAAAATAATTTTAGTAATAGTAAATAAAATTATAGTAAGGTTTTTCTTAAAGTTATATTAGTAAAGAAAAGTATTAAGAATAATAGCCTTATAAAAACTTATAATAGTACTTATAACCCTAGTTATAATAAAATCTATAAAAGGTTATAATCTTATAACTTAAATAACTAATTTAATAAAATAGCTAATAATATAAGTATAAAATTAATAGCTTTCTTCTAATTAGTATATTAATACTACTATATAAAAAGACTTACTTTTTATTTACCTAACACTACATTTGTAGTTTTTGTAGTGTAGTGTAGTTAGTGTAGTTAGTAATTACACTAACTATAAGAAAAAAAACTACACTACACTAAATACTAGCTAAAAAAACTACACTATAACTACAAAATTTTCCTCAAGACTACACTAACTACACTACAAACAATGCTCTGCTAGTGGCTTACTAGTATATAGGTATTATAAGTAAGGCCTTATAATTACCCCCTTATTTTTAGCTAGGCTTCTAAATAGCTTTTACTAGCTAGTATATAGCTATTTACTAAGTAATAGCTATATTAAAATAATAATAAATAATAGCTAGTGCTTAAGTATAAATTTACTTATAACTCCTTATTATATTATACTCTTTTCCTTTCTATAACTATAGTAATCTTTTCTTTAATATTATTATATTATTAGTTACTATTACTTTACCTTTATTACTTACTATATTATTACTATAAATTTTAATAAGAAAAGTATTATTATTATTTCTAATATTTATTTAAAGAAGTACTTTTATATATATTATTTATATACTAGTTATATAAAGTTTAAGAAAAATCCCTTAGCTAAGCCTAAAGTCCCTTAGATTAACTATTAATTCCCTAGCTTTATAAGTATTATTACTAAGAGAAATATTTAAAGTATTATATTTAGTATATAAAATATAGTAATACTTATAAAATAATAAGTATATTATTTTTTCTAGGTTTTTAATACTTAATTACTTATATTTCTTTAGGTAATACTTACTATAAAAGAGGATTTTTTTAATCTTCTAGTTATTTTTAACTAGATATAGGAGTTAATAAATACACTAAGTAATTAGGTTTTAAATAACCTTAAAGACTATATATTTTTAAAGATAACTTACTATTATTTTAGTAAAAATTATTTAAACCTTATTTTAAGGTTTAACTATACTAATATAGTATATTATATTTTCTTTAGTTTAACTAAGATTCTGAAGTTAATTAAGTATATTACTTTCTTATATACTCCCTAGGTTTTTATTTACTTCTTTAGTAAGCTATATTAGCCTTATATAACTAGTATATTATTTTATACTAGTAACTATAAGTTACTATATTTCCTAGCCTTATCCTTAGAATAGTAAGTTAGTACTTCTTTTTTATTACTTATTTACTAACTTTTTATAGCTAAATAATCTTATATATTATAATACTTAGAAAGTAAAAATAACCTTATATTTATAGTATTATAACCTAGGATTTATACCTTAGGGGGTAGTAAAATACTACTTTTTATAAGTAACATAGTAAGTAATCTAGGAGAATAAAAATAAGAATACTAAGTATTTTATTTATAATAGTATTATTTTAATATATAAGGAAGTAACTATAAAAGGTTTTCCTTAAAACTTTTTTTTATAGAAGTTTTTCTTTTATTATTTAGTAAGTAATTTAATAGTTTTTTAATTAAAGTATAATAATAGCTAATAAGGCTAGGCCTTTTTTATAATTACCTTATTTCTTATTACTTATAACTTACTTATATTTTATTATACTTTCTTTAAGTTTTCTTATAATTCTTAACTTCTTTAACTTTAAATTTATTATTTTTATCTTTAAGATCTAGTATTAGTATTTCTTTATTTATTATAATTCTTAACTTCTTATAACTTTAAATTTATTATTTTTATCTTTAAGATCTAGTAATTAGTATTTCTTTATTTATAGTATTTTCCTAGTAATTCTATACCTTTAATATAGCTAATATTAAATATATTATATAGTTAACTATACTTATTAAGTAATACTAGTTAATATACTTATTTACCTATAGTATTAAGTACTTAAAATAGCCTAATAAATCTAGGGATTAGCTTTTATTTTATATTCTTAAGTCTAATATTCTTTAATAATAATAATACTAAGTTTTCTCTTTTAGGGTTAGTAACTAGTATTATTAGTTATAATACTTTACCTATACTCTAGTAGCTTTTACTTAGTTATATACTAGTTTCTTCTTAACCTTATATAGCTTTTTATATATATATAAGCTTCTAAGACCTTCCTTTCCTTACTTTTACTCTTAAAAGCTAGGTAAAACTTAAGTAAATAGCTTATAAAAGCATAGTTTAGGAGTAACCTATTATTTTATTAATAGTATTATTATATATAAATTAGGCTATTAGGCTATTAGGAGTAATTTTAGCTATAAGTACTAGTTTTCTTTAATAAAATACTATAAGTAATATTCTAGTACTTAGTTTATTCTTTTTATTTACCTATTAGTTTAGGGGTAAAATACTATTAAAAGCCTTTACTTTATATATAATAAGTAATATATATCTAACTAGAATTAGCTTATAAATACTAAGCCTTTATTAAATATAATACCCTCTAGTGTATTAAATTAAAGCTTAATTTCGTTATAAAATAACTTTACTAATTTAGCTATGTTAATTATAGTCTTTATAGGGAGGAAAATAAAGTACTTAGTAAATTAGTTTATAATTACTAGGATTATATTAGTTTCTTACTTACCTAGCTATACTAGTAGTAATTCTATAATAAAGTCTATTAAAATCTTTACTTATAGTTACTTTAGTATTAATAGTAATTTAAGGGTTTTATATAGGTAATATCTCCTAGTTACTATATACTAGTATACTTTATAGCTAAATATATTATCTAAAATAGCTTTACTTATTACTAGCTACTAATAGTAATATTTTAATAGCTTAAAAGTGTTTTTAGTCCTAAAGTAACTTACTAGTAAATTATTATAGTATAGCTATAAAAGCTTTTATTATAAGATAGGCTTCTATAGAATAACTACCTAGGCTTTATATATTAGAAAACCTCTTATACTATATAACTATAAACTAGCTTTTCCTCTCCCTTTTACTTAGGAGTTAACCTTACCTCTATGCTTTTATAAATCTATATTTTAGTCCTATGCCTTTTATAGTAATTATACTAATAGTTTATTTACTATTAATTAGTAAGGATTTAGTAATATAATAGCCCCTAAATTACTTATATTATACTAATATCTTAGATATATATTACTTTCTTCTTAAAATTACTCTTATTTAGCTAACTTATTACTAAATCTATAGTAACCAACTAGCCTTTTACCTAGGCTACTATTAGCTTAGTAAGCTTTAAAACTAGTGCTATATTATAACTTCTTTAATATATTAGTACTTTTTTTTTCCTATATAAATAGCTTCTTTTACTATATAAGTAGCTATTATTTTTCTTTAAAGCTTTAGTAAAAGTGCTTTATTTAATATAAGTTTACCCTTATAATTAAACCTTCTTAATAGTATATTTATAAGGTTACTTTTCCTTAGTTTATACTTAATTATAAAATAAAATAAGTAAAGAAATATATATTATTATACTTACCTTTTATTTAGCTTTTACTACCTTATAAAAGTCTATAGGTTATAGTAGTCTAATAGAATCTCTATAGGTATTTTTATATTTTTAATATAGTATTACTAGTATTTAAATAACTTTACTATAGTAAGTAACTCTTAGTTAGCTATATTATAGTTATATTTAGTATTTATAAACTTCCTTAACTAAAAGGCTACTAAATACTAATAGCCCTTATTATCCTACTAAGATAGGATTCTTACTATTATAGAAATTAAGGTATTTATCTTAATATATTTTACTTAACTTAGGTTATAATATTAAAGTAAAAATACTTACTAAAAGGTATCTTTTAGCTAGTTAAATACTAGCTACTTCTTTTCTTTAAATATAAACCTCTTAGTTTAAATACTATTTTAACTACTTTTTATTAATATATAAAAATACTATAATCCTAGAGTATTTATAAATAAACTATTAGTAAAAGTTATAAAATCTAAGAAATAACTATATATTCTTAAAACTTATAGGCTTTTTTATTCTTTAATTATATTAACTTAGTAAGTATTTATTAATATCCTATTAATAAAGAGAATAAACCCTAGGAATTTTACTAATTTATTATAAAAAAAATACTTAAAGGGTTTTATATATAACTTTACTAATCTTATATATTCTAAAACTTACTTAATATATATAGTATACTTTTTCTTTATTTTAAAGAAAATTAAGATATTATTTAAATATACTATATAAATAGTATTAATTAGCTTATAAAGTGCCTTATAAATATAGCTTTAAAAGGTAGCTAGGGTATTAGTTAATCTAAAAGATATTATAAGGTACTTATAATACTTATAATATATATAAAAAGCTATCTTTTACTTATTACTCTTTTTAATATAAATTCTATAGTATATATTCTTAATATTAATCTTTAAGAAAAAATAAGCCCTTTAGTATTAATTAAGAATTTTTCAAATTAAGGGGAAAGTATAGTAATTTTTTTATATTACCTTATTAAGTCCTTAATATTTCTATATATAATTAAAGTATTTTATTTTTCTTTAGTATAAATAGAATAAGTATACTTATAAGGCTTTTTAAGGGTTTTATTTAGCCTTTCCTTAGGTTATTATTAATATATTTCTAAAGCTCTTTAAGTTTAGTTTAAAAAAAAGTAAATTAGTTTAAATAAAGATATAGCTTTAGGTATAAGATTAATTATATAGTTAGTTAACTTCTTTAATAAAAGGCTTCTTACTTTATTTAATATTAATATATCTTTAAACTTATATAGCTTCTTAGGGATATCTTTAGTAGTTTTATATACTTTTACTTTCTTTTTATCTTTAAGAAGGATAAACTTATCTTTTATAATCCTTATAATAGTATATATAATTATTTTATTATATATTATCTTTATAAATTTATAAGGAGTTAGTAATAAAAAGGCTATTTTTCTTTTCTTAAACTACTATTCTTATAAGTATAAGTAAAGGTATATATATTCTAATTAATATAAGGCTTCCCTTTACTCTTAGGTCCTTATTAATAGCTATATATAATAGCTTAAGGTCTTCTTTCAGCCCCCAAATTTGTGGCTTAAAGCTTGTTCCTTTGTTTATGTTTTACCTAACACTGCGGTGATTATTAAATTTAGTTATTAATTATTACACTAGCTAAGTATTGCTAGTAATTTTTTTGTTCCTTGAAAATTAGATGCATTGGCCACAGCTAATGATCCCAAAAAAATTAAAAATCAATAGCTTAAGGTCTTTCTCTTTACCTTATAAATCTCTAATTAAAATAAGTACCTTAAAAACACTATATTAAGGGACTATATAGGCCCTTACTACCTTTAGGATAAGTACTATAGCCTAGGCCTAATTAAGCTTATAGGTCTATATAAACTAAGCGCTAATAATATTAATCTTAGCATAACTATTAAGATTTACTACTATTTTAATATCTTTTTGCTTATAAATAATAACTAGTATATAGAATTAATATCTTACTAATACCCTAGTATCTAAGGCAAAGGTAAGGGTATTTACTTTTATCTCTAGAAGTTTCCCTGCCTTTCTTACTAGTCTTTTCTTATGTGAGAACAAAGGGATAGCTAGGCAAGAGATATAGGGGCACTCGTATATTGACTAAAGCTTGCTAGGTCTAAGTGTGTTATGCGTGCAAGTTACTAGCTTATAGCTAGTAGCTTACTAGTGTTATATAGACCTAGCCCTAGGGTATAGTATACTTACCTAGTGTATACTAGCATATAGGTGTTATAAGTAAGGCCTTATAATTACTCCCTTACTTTTAGCTAGGCTTTTAAATAGCTTTTAGTAAGTAGTATTTAGCTATTTACTAAGTAGTAGTAATATTAAAATAATAATAAATAATACCTAGCACTTAAGTATAAGTTTACCTATAACTCCTTATTATATTACTAACTTTTCCCTTCCTTATCTATAGTAAACTTTTCCTAAATACTATTATATTATTAGTTACTATAACTTTACCTTTGCTATTTACTATGTTTTTAGTATAAAATTAAATAAGAAAAGCATTATTATTATCCCTAATATTTATTTAAAGGGATATAGCTATGTCACGACTGGATTAGGAAGATATAAACAGAGTGAAGACTAAGGTTCTTAGTCATAGCTAGAGAGCTACTACTTAGGGGTAGGTATATAAAGGTCTTAAACTCTAACCTCTTACATACCTTATAGGTAATTCTTATCTAAATACCTTACTATGTGCACATAGCTATCTAATAGCTACTTAGTTATTCGCATAACCTAAGGCTTACCTAAGGGTTCCATCATGTGACTATTCTGTCCCTGACTCCCTAGCCTCCGTGCTCCTAATAAGCTATATATATTATTTATATATAGGTTACATAGACTTTAAGAAAAATCCTCCTACTAAGCCTAATATCCCTTAGATTAACTATTAATTCCCTAATACCTTAAGTATTATTATAAAAGGGAAATATTTAAAGTATTATATCTAATATATTAAATATAGTAATACTTATAAGATAGTAAGTATATTACTTTTTTTATATTTTTAGTCCTTAATTACTTATGTTTCTTTAGGTAATACTAACTATAAAAGAGAATTTCCTTAATTTTCTTACTATTCTTAACTAGATAAAGGTTTTAATAAACACCCTAAGTAATTAGGTTCCTAATAACCTTAAAGATTATATATTTTCTAAGGTAACTTACTACTATTTTAGCACTAATTATTTAAACCTTATTTTAAGGTTTAACTATACTAATATTATTTATTATATTTCCTTTAGCTTAACTAAGGCTACTAAGGTTTATTAAGTATATTTTACTATATATTCTCTAGACCTTTACTTACTCCCTAGGTAAGCTACTTTAGCTATATATAACTAGTATATTATTTTATACTAGTAACTCTTAGTTACTATATTTCCTACCCTTATCCTAAGGATAGTAAGTTAGTACTTCTCCTTTACTACTTATTTACTAACTTTTTATAGCTAAACTATACTATATATTATAATACTTAGAAAGTAAAAATAACTTTATAATTATAATATTATAACCTAGGATTTATATCTTAGGGGTAGTAAAGCACTACTTTTTCTAAGTAATATAGGTAGTAGTTTAGGAAAATAAAAATAAGGGTACTAAGTACCTCCTTTATAATAGTATTATTCTAATATATAAGGGGGTAACTATAGAAGGGTTTCCCTTAAAACTCCCCTTCTTATAAGAATCTTTTCTTTTATTATTTAGTAAATAGTTTAATAAGGTTTTTAATTAGAGTATAATAGTAGCTAATAAAGCTAGGCCTTTTTATAATTACCTTATCCCTTATTACTTATAACTTACTTATATCTTACTATACTTCTTACTTATTTTACTTTAATAAAAAGCCTAAATTATATACTAAGTGCCTTCTATATTTTCTACTACTACTTATTAATTATATTTACTTAGCTAGCCTTTCTATTTTACTAGGTATTTATTACCTTTATAAGTCTTTTTATAATTCTTAACTTCTTTAACTTTAAACTTATTATTATTATCTTTAAGGTTAAGTATTAGTATTTCTTTATCTAGGGTATTTTCCTAGTAATTCTATAGCTCTAATAGGCTAATATAAAATATATTATATAGTTAACTATACTTATTAGGTAATGCTAGTTAGTATACTTATTTACCTATAGTATTAAGTATTTAAAATAGCCTAATAAATCTTAGGTTTAGCTTTTATTTTATATCCTTAAGTCTAATATTCTTTACTAATAGTAATACTAAGTTTTCTTTTTTAAGGTTATTAGCTAATATCTTTAGTTATAGTACTTTACCTATATTTTAATAGCTTTTACTTAGTTATATACTAGTTTCTCCCTAATCTTATATAGCTTTTAAATATATATATAAGCTTCTAGGACCTCCCTTTCCTTACTCTTACCCTTAAAAGCTAGATAAAACTTAAGTAAATAGCCTATAAAAGCGTAGTTAGGGAAGTAACTTATTATTCTATTAATAGTATTATTATATATAAATTAAGCTATTAGGAGTAGCTTTAGCTATAGCTATTAGTTTTCTTTAATAAAGTATTATAAGTAATATTTAAGCACTTAGTTTATTCTCTTTATTTACCTATTAGTTTAAAGGTAAAATACTATTAAAAGCCTTTACTTTATATATAATAAGTAATATATATCTAACTAGAATTAGCTTATAAATACTAATCCTTTATTAGATATAATACCCTCTAGTGCCCTAAATTAAAGCTTAATTTCCTTATAAAATAACTTTACTAATTTAGCTATATTAATTATAGTCTTTATAATAAGGAAAATAAAGTACTTAGTAAATTAGTTTATAATTACTAGGATTACGTTAGTTTCCTAGTTACCTAGCTATACTAATAGCAATCCTATAACAAAATCTATTAAGATCTTCGCCTATAGTTACCTTATTATTAGTAGTAATTTAAGGCTTCTATATAAGTAATATCTTCTAGCTACTACACGCTAGTATACTTTGTAGCTAGATATATAGTTAAAATAGCTTTACTTATTACTAGCTATTAATAGTAATGTTTTAGTAGCTTAAGAGTATATTTAGTCCTAAAGTAACTTACTAGTAAATTATTATAGTATAGCTATAAAAGCTCCTATTATAAGATAGGCTCCTATAGAATAACTACCTAGTCTTTATATATTAGAAAACCCCTTATATTATATAACTATAAACTAGCTTTTTCTCTCCCTTTTACTTAGGAGTTAACCTTATCTCTATGCTTTTATAAATCTATATTTTAGTCCTATGCCTTTTATAGTAATTATACTAATAGTTTATTTACTATAGATTAGTAAGGATTTAGTAATATAATAGCCCCCTAAACTACTTATATTATACTAATATCTTAGATATATACTACTTTCTCCTTAAAATTACCCTTATTTAGCTAACTTATTACTAGATTTATAGTAGTTAACTAGCCTTTTACCTAGGCTACTATTAACTTAGTAGGTTTTAAGACTAGCGTTATACTATAACTTCTTTAATATATTAGTACTTCTTTCTTTACTATATAAGAAGCTTTATTTACTATATAAATAGCTACTATTTTCCTTTAAAGCTCTAGTAAAAGTGCCTTATTTAATATAGGTTTACCCTTATAATTAGACCTTCTTAATAGTGTATTTATAAGGTTACTTTTCCCTAGTCTATGCTTAATTATAAAATAAAAAAGGCAAAGGAATATATACTATTATACTTACTTTTTATTTAGCTTTTATTACCTTATAAAAGTCTATAAGTTATAGTAGTCTAATAAAACCTTTATAAGTATCTTTATACCTTTAATATAGTATTACTAGTATTTAAATAACTTTACTATAGTAAGTAACTCTTAGTTAGCTATTTTATAGTTATATTTAGTGTTTATAAACTTCTTTAATTAAAAGGCTACTAAATACTAATAGCCCTTATTATTTTACTAAGATAGGATTCTTATTATTATAAAAATTAAGGTATTTATCTTAATATATACTACTTAACTTAGGTTATAATATTAGAGTAAAGGCGCTTACTAAAAGGTATCTTTTAGCTAGTTAAATACTAGCTACTTCTTTTCTTTAAATATAAACCTCCTAGTCTAAATACTATTTTAACTACCCTTTATTAATATATAAAGAGATACTATAATCCTAGAGTATTTATAAATAAACTATTAGTTAAAGTTATAAAACCTAAGAAATAACTATATATTCTTAAAACTTATTAGCTTCTTTTATTCTCTAATTATATTAACCTAGTAAGTATTTATTAATATCCTATTAATAAAGAGAATAAACCCTAGGAATTTTACTAATTTCTTATAGAAAAAGCACTTAAAGGGTTTTATATATAACTTTACTAATTTTATATATTCTAGGACTTACTTAATATATTTAGTATGCTTCTCCTTAGTCTTAAAGAAGATTAAGATATTATCTAAATATATTATATAAATAGTATTAACTAGCTTATATAATACCTTATAAATATAACTCTAGAAAGTAGCTAGGGTATTAGTTAACCTAAAAGGTATTATAAGGTACTTATAGTACTTATAATATATATAAAAAGCTATCTTTTACTTATTACTCTCTTTAATATAAATTTAGTAATATATATTTTTAATATTAATTTTTAAAAAGAAATAGGCCCCTTAGCACTAATTAAGGATTTTTAAAATTAGGGGAGAGTATAGTAACTCTTTTATATTACCTTATTAAGTCCTTAATAGTTTATATATAGCTAAAGTATCTTATCCTTCTTTAGTATAAATAGAATAGGTATACTTACTAGGCTTTTTAAGGGTTTTATCTAGCCTTTCCTTAGGTTATTATTAATATATTCCTAGAGCTTTTTAAGTTTACTTTAGGAAAGAAAGTAAATTAGTTTATATAAGGGTATAGCTTCTAGTATAAGATTAATTATATAGTTAGTTAACTTCTTAAATAGAAGACTCCTTACCTTATCTAATATAAATATATCTTTAAACTTATATAGCTCCTTAGGGATATCTTTAATAGTTTTATATACTTTTACTTTCTTTTTATTTTTAAGAGAGATAAACTTATTTTTTATTATACTTATAATAGTATATATAATTATCTTATTATATATTACCTTTATAAACTTATAGGGAGTTAGTAATAAAAAGGCTATTTTTTTCTTTTTAAACTACTATTCTTATAAGTATAAGTAAAGGTATATATATTTTTCTATAAGTATATATATCCTAATTAATATAAGGCTTCCCTTTACTCTTAGGTCCTTATTAATAACTATATATAGTAGTTTAAGGTTCTTTTTTTTACCCCTTAAGTCTTAGATTATAATAGGTACCTTATAAATACTATATTAAGGGACTATAAAAGCCCTTACTACCTTTAGAATAGGTGCTATAGCCTTAGCCTAATTAAGCTTATAAGTCTATGTAAATTAGGCACTAATAATATTAATCTCCGCGTAACTATTAAGATTTATTACTATTTTAATATTTTTATACTTATAAATAGTAACTAATATATAAAATTAACACCTTACTAGTACTATAGTATTTAAGGTAAAGGTAAGGGTATTTACTTTTACCTCTAGGAGTTTTCTTAACCTTCTTACTAGTCTTTCCTTAGCTTATTATAATTATAAAAAGATACTTTATACTACTATAATTAAAGCACTATTTTCTTCCTTATAGCTTATTATTATTTAGGTAAGTAGCTAGGGTCTTTTCTTTATCCTTATTTAGCTAATAGCCTTATAAAGAGTTATATCTTTAATATTAAGGGGCCTTATATAAGCTTTTCTCTTCTAAATTACTTAGCTTTTGCTTATTTCTAGATATTACTTCTTAGAATTACTAGGTAAGTTATATAATCTTTTCTTAAGTTATTCTAGTAATATTTATATATAAGTTAATATAGTCTTATAAATTAGGAAGTAATTTTATAAAGAATATAAAAGTATAGGTCTTTTCTAGAGCTTATTCTAGGTATTTCTCTAGTAAATCTAGGTAAATACTAAAATTAATAAGGCTTTAGCCCTCCTTTTACTTTATATTCTCTAGCTAAGTAGCTATCTATATATTATAGCTTATAAAGTCCTTAAGTAATATAAGAGTGTAGTTCTAGAACTTATTCTAGTTATCCTTAGGGTAATCCTAGCTATTAGCTAGTTATTCTTTAATATATTAGTCTTATCTTACCTAATAGTTTATATATATATAGTTAAGTATAAAGAGAATCTTTTAGTTATTTTAATAATACTTCTTTTTTACCCCTTAAAGGCATAGTTAAGGTTATTAAGCTATATCTTATACTTTTATAGGTTTATAAGGTATTAAAGTTCTATAATATTTTAAACCTTAACTTCTTAGCTACTAAGACTTAAGAATATACTAGCCTTTTAGCCTTTTTTTATTAGTACTTCTTCTTTATAAAGTTATAGTAAGTTAGTAAGTTTCTATTCTTACTCCTATAGTTCCTTAAGTTACTTAAGCTAGGTAATTTACCCTTTAACTATTACCTTTTCTTCCTTTATAATAAAAGGTATAGTATTAGATAGGGTTATAAAATATAGTATATCTCTAGCTATAGTATTACTATTATTTAGTAAATCCTAAGTAGTATATAGTATTACTTTAGTAAATTAAGTTATTCTCTCCTTTATATTACTCTTAGGTAATTAGTAAAAGAAGCTTTAGAATTATAAAAATAAAGGGATAGCTAAGTAAGAGATATAAGGGCACTTATATATTAACTAAAGCTTACTAAGTCTAAGTGTGTTATATATATAAGTTACTAGCTTATAGCTAGTGGCTTGCTAGTGTTACGTAAACCTAGCCCTAGGGCATAGTGTGCCTGCCTAGTGTGCGCTAGCACACGGGTGTTGTGAGTGGGGCCTCACATCTTAGCTTATTATAATTATAAATAAGGTACTTTATATTACTATAATTAAATTATTACTTTCTTTCTTATAGCTAGTTATTATTTAGGTAAGTAGCTAGGGTTTTTTCTTTATCCTTATTCTTATCCTTTTAGTCCTTATTTAGCTAGTAGCCCTATAAAGAGTTATATCTTTAATATTAAGGGGCCTTATATAGACCTTTCTTTTTTAAATTACTTAGCTTTTACTTATTTCTAGATATTACTTCCTAGAATTACTAGGTAAGTTATATAACCTTTTCTTAAGTTATCCTAGTAATATTTATATATAAGTTAATATAGTCTTATAAATTAGGAAGTAATTTTATAAAGAATATAAAAGTATAGGTCTTTTCTAGAGCTTATTCTAGGTATTTCTCTAGTAAATCTAGGTAAATACTAAATTTAATAGGACTTTAGCCTTTCTTTTACTTTATATTCTCTAGCTATATAGCTATTTATATATTATAGCTTATAAAGTCCTTAAGTAATATAAAGGTCTAATTCTAAAACTTATTCTAGTTATCCTTAAGGTTATCCTAGCTATTAGCTAAAGTTATTCTTTAATATATTAGTCTTATCTTATCTAATAGTTTATATATATATAGTTAAGTATAAAGAGAATCTTTTAGTTATTCTAATAATACTTTTTCTTTACCTCCTTAATAGTATAGTTAAGGTTATTAAGCTATATCTTATACTTTTATAAGTTTATAAGGTATTAAAGTTTTATAATATTTTAGACCTTAACTTCTTAGCTACTAAGACTTAAGAATATACTAGTATTTTAGCCTCTTTTTACTAGTTTCTTTTCTTTATAAAGTTATATTAAGTTTATAAGCTTTTATTCTTACTTTTATAGTTTCTTAAGTTACTTAAGCTAGCTAATTTACTCTTTAATTACTATTTCTTTTACCCTTATAGTAAAGAGTATAGTATTAGATAAGGTTATAAAATATAGTATATCTTTAGCTATAGTATTACTATTATTTAGTAAATTATAAGTAATATATAGTATTATTCTAGTAAATTAGGTTATTCTTCCCCTTATATTACTTTTAGGTAACTAGTAGTAAAAGCTTTAGAATTATAAGAATAAAGGGATAGCTAAGTAAGAGGTATAAGGGTACTTATATATTAACTAAAGCTTACTAGGGCTAAGTATATTATATATATAAGTCACTAGCTTATAGCTAGTAGCTTACTAGTGTTATATAAACCTAGCCCTAGGGCGTAGTGTGCTTGCCTAGTAGTGCGCTAGCGCATAAGTGTTATAAGCGGGGCCTTACAATAACTTATAGTAAAGTTTATAATAACTAAGTATAAGTTAAAAGCGTTTTAAGTACTATAAATATAGTAGCTTTAAATATAATATAAATAGATATAAAGTAATAAACTACTTAATTTATAAAAATAGTAAGTATATTACTAAGAAGTATAAGAATAGTAGTAATAAGACCTTAGATCTTAATAAGATTCTAATTAAATTAGTATAAGCCTAGGATAATAGTCTTGCTATAGAAAAACCTATAAATAAGAAAATAAAAATATAAGTATTCTTATAGTAAGATAACTACTAGTTAGCTATACTAGTACTATTTAATATTAGTATAAAGTATTTAGTAATTTATCTTAAATTATTATTAAAATAGGATTAAAAGAATATAAAGAAAATAAAGAAAATAAAGATAATACTAAAAAGTATAAGTAAAAATAAAATCCTATATAAAGAAATCCTATATAGATTAATTAAGATAAAAGATATTATAAGCTATATAAAGGTTTATTAAATTAGCTACTATATTACTAATATAAAAGAGAGAATACTCCTAGGTATAAACTAAACCCTAGAGTATAAACTTATAGTAATAGATTAAAAGTAAAGTTTTTAAAGGTTTTTAATAACTAAGAATTATATTATACTTACTATAGGAAAATAATAATTATATAAGGTAGTAAAATAGTTATTTATTATACTATTACTAGTATTACTAGTATTACTAAAAATTAAGGTAATTAAGCCTAAGAAAAAGAAAAGAAAGACTAATAAGGATTTAATAGTAAATAATATAGTACGTAATAACCTAGGTTATAGTATAGCTATAGTAATAGTAGTAAAGTATACTTATCCCTTAAAAAGAAAAAACTAAGAAGTATAATAATACTTTAGGTAGTATATTATAAGAAGTTAGTAGTAATTATATAAAAAATAAATAGTAATATAACCTAATAGTAAATCCTAGAAAAATATATAGAATTTATAAATATATTTTTAAAAGATTTAGCTAGTAAGCTTTTAAAATTAAGTAGCTATACTTATATAATTAAATTAAAAAAGGAAATAACTACCCTAAGGACTTATATATAACCTAGCTAAAAAAGAGCTAAAAATACTTAGGGAGTACTTAGTAAGTATATAAGAAAAAAGTAAATTAGAAGATTAACTAATTTAGCTAAAGCCTTAATTTTATTTATTCTAAAAATTAGGGAAATTAAGGCTTTATATAGATTATAAAGGCCTTAATAGGATTACTATTAAAAATAAGGCCCCTTTACTATTAATCTTTAAAATTCTAAATTAATTTAGAAGTATAAAGGTTTTTATATTACTTAATCTTTAAGAGGTATACTACTAGCTATATATTTATAAGAGTAATAAGTAAAAGATAGCCTTTTAATACTACTATAGCTACTTTAAATATCTTATAATACTATTTAGGTTAGTAAATATACTAGTTACTTTTTAGGAATATATTAATAATACCCTTAAGGGATTTATAGATAAATTCTATATTATTTACCTTAATAATATTCTAATATATAGTAATAACCCTATAAAGTATATAAAGTATATTAAAAAGGTACTAGAGTAACTTTAAGATATAGACCTTTATATTAACCTTAAAAAGTACTAATTTTTTATTAGGTAAGTAAAATTCCTAGGTTTTATTATATCTAAAAAGGGTATTAAGATAAAACTATTATAAGTTAAAGCTATTATAACCTAGCTAATACCTTATAGTATATTTAATATTTAATTATTTCTTAAGTTTATAAGGTTTTACTAATACTTTATATAATAATATAATAAGGTAATAGTCTTACTAATAGACTATTTAAAAGATAATTAGCTAGTAAAGTGTTAGCTAAAACCTAGTAAACTAATAGTATTTAAAAAACTTTAAAAGAAGTTTTAAGAAATACTAATTTTAGTATATTTTAACTTACTTTACTTACTAAAAGTAAAAATAAATATATTTAGTTATATAATTAAAGCTATACTTATAATATTAATACTAGGTAGCTAGCACTTAGTAATATATTTTTTAAGGAAGTTAACTAATATTAAACTTTATTACTTAATACCTAATACTAAGTTATTAGTAATTTAAGAGATATTTTAGGCCTAGAGATATTACCTTATATATTTAACTTATTAAATTATAGTTATTATAGACTATTTAAACTATAAGTATTTAGCTATAAAGCTAAAGCTAACTAGTAAGTAAGTAATAGTATTAAATAAGCTTTATTTATTTAATTTTAGAATTAAATATTATATAAGTAAGTTAAACCTTACTAATATTTTATTAAAAAAGTAAATTATATTAGTAAGAAGTATAAGATAAAGGTATTAACCTTATAATTACCTAACTTCTTATTTAAATTTAATAATACTAAGTAATAGAAATACTATATTAATAATAGTATTATTATAGATTTTAGTATTATATTACTTAGTATAGCTAATATTTTAATATAAAGATATTATAAAACTTTACTAGCCTTTAGGGTTTTAAGAATTTATAACTTAATTATATTATTAAAAACCTAATAGTCTAGTAAAGCTTATTAGTAATATATAAACTAGGTTTATTAATTCTAAGTAATAAGATTATACCTTATTTATATTTATTAATATTTCTATAAGTTTAGTAAGCCTATAGGTTAGGAGTCTAGCTAGGTTAGTAGCTAGTAAGTATTATAAGCACTCCCTTAAAATACTACTTATTTATAATTTATTTATAAGTCTATAAGTATACTATAAGCTAGCTACTTATAGTAGTATTATAGTAAAAATATAAGTAATCTAGTAAACCTCTTCTAAGTTTATATATAATACTTATTTTATATATATAAAATTAAAGGCTTTAATTTAAGTTATATTATTCTAAGTATAATAAGATAATAACTTTACTATAGGTTATAAGAAGCTACTTAAAAGTAATAACTTAAAAGTATTATAAATATAGTTTATTAAACCCTCTAAGCTATAAATATTTAAGAATAAAGTTTTTATTCTAATTAGTATAAGAAAGGAGATTTTATTACTTACTTATAATAACTTAGTAGTAAGCTACTAAGGAGTTAGTAAAACTCTTTATTAAATTATAAATTAGTATTACTAGCTATTAATAAAGAAAGACACTAAGTTATATATATAAACTTATATAAGCTATTAAACTTTAAAGCTAAGATATTATAAACCTTTTAGTAAACTAGTAGTATTACTAGTACTTAACTAGTTTTTTTAAGAATTATTAATAGATTTTATTATAAGGCTATTACCTATAAGAGATATAAATTAGACTTATAATATAATCTAAGTTATTATAAACTATTTTATAAAATATAGTATTTATATCCTTATTTTAATATACTTAATTAGTAATAAGTTAGTTACTATATTTCTAAAATATATTTTTAAGGATTATAATACCTTAAAAGGTATTATTATAAACTATAGTTTAATATTTATTAGTGAGTTTTAAATAACTTTTTACTACCTTATTATAACTAAGTAATAACTAAGTACTATATTTTACTTATAAATAAATAAGTAAATAAAATATTTAAACTAAATATTTAAACTAAATTTTAAAGCATTATTTAAGAGCTTTTACTTACTTTAATTAAACTAACTAAGTAAATAACTTATTAATAGTATAGTTTATATATAATATAAGTATTTACTTAACTTATAGGTATACCCTAGTAAAGGTACTATAAGGTTATAACCCTAAAGACTTATAATAAGTAGTTATAAATATTTTAGTAGTAAATAACTAAGTAAAAACTTAAGTAATTATTTTATTATTTATAAAGAATATTAACTTATAGTAACTAAATAAGAAGCTAAGTATAAAGTACTTAGGCCTTTATAAGATTAAAAAGGTAATTAAAACTTATAAATTAGTATACTAATTAAAGCTATTACTTAAAATATAACTATATAATATCTTTCATATTACTAACCTTAAACTATTTATAAGGGACTTAACTAGTATAAAATATATATTCTTATTATAAGATAATATTATAAATAGTAAGTAAGAGTTTAATATTAAAAAATTTATCTTATATTATTATAATAGGAGATATTAGAAATACCTAGTTAAATAAAAAGGCTATAATACTTTAGAGAATTTATAAGTAAAAAAAAGATTTTATTATAATAAATATTATTAATAATTATAAGTAATAACTAAGTAGCTAGTTTATAAATATAAAGGTATATTTAGTAAAGATTAAATAGTAATCGTAATATATATAAAAAAATAAAGATAATTTCTTAGATAATTTACCTTATAGCTACCTAGCACTATTTACCTTATTAATATATTAGGCCTTAAGCCCTTAGTATTCTTATTTTTATTTTTAAGCACTAGGGTAATACTAAGGCCTAGGGGAGAGAATTTATTCTTATTATTAAAGAAATCCTTTTTCTTATATATATATATATATAAAGCTTACTAAGAAAGTCTAATAGCCTAATATAAGTAAGAAGTATAAGTATATATATAGTAAGCTACTAGTAAGTTAGTAAAGCTATAAGTAAGAATATTAGAAAACTTATTAAAAAAGGTTTTATATAATAAAATATAAGCTATTAAAAATATTAATTTAGACTTCTAGATTAATAGTATTACTTAGTAGTAATATAGTAATTTACTTATTAGTATTAGTCTTTTATATAACCTTTATAGTTAGCTTTACTTATTTAGCTTAATTATACTTATTAGTATTCTTTATAAATAGAAGTATATTATAAAGTTTATATTTTATATATATTAAGTACTAGTATATTAGGAATAACTAAAGTTATAAAAACTAATATATATATATATTATTAAGAAATTAAGGATTATTATTAAAAATAATATAATTTTTAATATACTTAAAAAGTACTTAATATAATTTTATAAAGTAAGTAAAGTACTAGTAATATATTAGTATATATATAAGTAATAAGAAAAAGGAAAATATATTCTTATATAGTCTTTATTATTTTATATATAATAAGTATATTTTATTAAGTTATTTATATAAGTTAGTAATAATATATAGTAAGATAATAATAAAGTTATACTTAAGGAGTTAGTATACTTAGTTAAAATAGATTTACTTTTTTAATATATTATAAAACTATATTATTACTATCTTTAAAAGTAATAGCTTATATTATTACTTACTATATATAGTATATATAAGGAGTTTTTATATTACTAATATTACTAGCTATAAGTTAGTAAGGTGTATACTAGGGATTAAAGATATTATACTTATATTAAATTTTTAAAGCTATTTATTTCTTAGGAGATTTTTAAGGAAATATCTAAGGGGTTTTCTTAGTTATTAAAGAATTAATTAAAGAAAAAGTACAATATTATATAAATATAATTTACTATTAGTAAGTTAGTAATAATATACTTTAAGAATATAAGTATAAAAGGTAAAGTAACTAATATTTTAGTATTTAAATAAAATTAGGTATTTAAGTAAAATTAGGTATTTAAGTAAGATTAAATATAAATAATAAAATAATACTATAGGATATTAGTAATTACTATAATAAATACTATAAAGCTACTAGCTTATAAGTAAGGGTAACTTATAATATTAAGAGAGAATATAAAGAAAAAAATATATAAAAGTAAGGAAAAGTAAGCCTTTTTTATATTAGCCTTAAACCCCTAAGTAATTTATATACTATATATAGCTAATCTAGGAATTAAAATATTTATAGTTATAGTTACTACTAGTAAATATATATACTAGCTATAAACTTATAGTAAGATTAATATAATATCCTTAATATTAAATAAAAAGTATATTTATTTTAAATAGTATATAATACCTTATTTATTTAACTTAATTATAAAATCTAATATAAGTAATTTACTTACTTAGTATTCATAACCTATTAAATAAAGGTATATATATAAGGAGTAATAAAGTAATAAGTATATAGCTATTTAAAGTTAAAGAGTAAAGAAAAGATTACCTAAAACCCTATAACTTTTATTTTATTATCCTAAGTAAATATAATACTTATATACTAGTAAAATAACTACTAATATTAAATACTTATATTAGCTAAGTAGCTTTTTTTTAATTAAGAATAATTATATATAAGGAGGTAATATATTAGAAGTATAAAGGCTAGGGAGCTAGGGATAAAATAGTTATATAATAAAACCCTTAGATAAGCCTTAGGTTATATAAATAACTAAGTAACTACTAAATAGCTATATATATATAATAAGGTATTTAAATAAGGACTACCTATAAGGTATATAAGAGGTTAGAGTTTAAGACCTTTATATCCTTACCCTTAAGTAATAGCTCTCTAGCTATAACTAAGAACCTTAGCCTTTACTTTATTTATATCCCCCTAACCTAGTTATAATAGTATTATAGTAGTTATTAATAATTACTATATATTAGGTATTAGAATAAGCCTAGTAATATTAATAATAGGATTTAAACTATTTATAGAATATATAAAAGTAAAAACTTAAAACCTTAGAACTAGAGAATCTAGAGATAAATAACTTAGAATTACTTGAAGAAACTAATTAATAAAACCTAGATTTATAAGAGAAATAAAAAGAGTTAGTTTAGATATAGAAAGTAGATAAAGAGAATAAGTTAAAAGGGAAGTTTTATAAAACCTAAGGGAAACTATTA
This sequence comes from Epichloe typhina subsp. poae, assembly GCA_030389615.1. Lineage (NCBI taxonomy): Eukaryota > Fungi > Ascomycota > Sordariomycetes > Hypocreales > Clavicipitaceae > Epichloe > Epichloe typhina. The sequence goes on along the minus strand of CP098316.1, from coordinate 1,644,731 downwards.
AAGGTTATCTAAAAGGTATTCTTAGTAATATATAAGATTAAACTATTAGAAAGTAAGATAATAAGAAAAATCTACCTAAATAACTTAAAACTATATATCCTATAATTAAAGAAACTTTAACTATTTAGATTAAATATATAAAATCTAGCTAAATAGGGAACTAAGGATTATATTAATTTAAAGAAGAATAAAGTATTATAATAGAAGAATTAGGGTATTAGGGTTAATACTAATATAATATCCCCCCTAGCCTATTAAGTAAGGAAATAGCTTATATAATTAAGAAAGAACTAGAGTGGTAATAAGGGTAGGGAGAACCTAGCTATAGCAGATACTAATCAACTATTATCACTGCCTGCATCATTACAGTACTACTACAGACCTGCGCCCACACATCCGACGCTTCAGGGAGCTCTTCCTGACAATAACTGTACATACAATTTGTACCATGTAAAGTCAGTGCAAGCTTTGCACTGGCTCGTGGATCTGACCCATAACTAGTCCTGGGTTCCGACATTCAAAGATGGATTAGTCACTTCTCAAATTAGTTAACTAGATGCTCCATGCACAATTCTTGCCCCCTCGAGCCACTTAGCGTCTTGGAAAATAAACACCATCTTTCAAAACTAAAGAAGTCCCTTCAAGCTGTCTCGTAATCCCGCTAACTTACGTGGCCTCTTGGCGCCTCAGGCTACATGTCACGAGCACATTTCGTCGCCAAACATACATAAGCACCTTTCCGCCGGCGTTTTCTCTGCTTATTCCTAAGATTTCGTTTCACCATACTAAGCGTCATTTGCCAAGATGATGAATGCAATTAAAGCATCTTTCGCAAAAACTCGAACCCTAATGTCCAAGTTCGTTAGGTCTCCATCTCAGCTTGCATCATTAGATCGTGTGAACCCTTGTCCAGTTGCAGAAGAACCGGACTATTACAAGACGGGGGGGTTCCATCCCATTTCCCTAGGCGATACGTTTGGTCCTGATCAATACACCATCCTGAGGAAACTGGGATATGGACAATATTCCACTGTTTGGCTAGCTAGGGATTCTAAGTAAGTTGTCCATCGGTGTCGTAAACCAAGCTAACTGGTTCTGCAGATACCAAAGATATGTGGCACTCAAGATGCTGAGGGCTGATTGTTATGGCGGGCCCCATGACATCTTCGAGAGAGAAATTCTTCTCAGAATCTCGGAAGTTTCTGAAAAAAGCTCCCATGAAGGCCGCAACTATGTATCAGGTCTTCTCGATCACTTCAAGCATACAGGACCCAATGGAGATCATGTGTGTTTAGCATTTGATGTACTAGGACACCACCTGGGTTTTCAGTCGGCCAAATATGAAGATGGAAAACTGCCTGTGAAGGCAGTGAAAGTGATTACACGGCAGCTTCTGCTTGGGCTTGACTTTCTCCACAGAGAGTGTGGTATCATCCATACCGGTATGACATAGGACACCAGGTGAATAAATGGCCAAATGTTGCAATGCTCATATGTCTACTTCTTCGTATAGATCTGAAACCAACAAATATACTTTTGGAGTTGGAAAATCCGAACGGTGCTATTTCCCAGTATCTTGCAGAAGTTCCCCAACGGACGGGTCTTCAACGTGGTGCTACAGTACCGCTTCGAGAGGTCATCACAACACCGCTAGTCTCGGAAATGGAAAAGCCTCACATCAGAATAATTGACTTTGGCGTAGGTAGGTGGGCAGACAGGCTATTGCGCTTCCATTGGCACATAAGCTAATCTTTTTCTAGCGTCTTGGAGGGAAAATCGTCTGTCAGATCAGATCCAATCCCTCGCTCTGAGAGCACCTGAAGTGTCAATCGGCGCTCCCTGGGATGCGGGGGTTGATATATGGAGTCTCGGATGCCTTGTAAGTGTCTCATGATTTAATAATATTTCGCACCACTGCGCAGTTTATTTTAACATTAAAACCGAGCATCAACAGGTGGTGGAGTTTGTTCAAGGGATAGTCCTTTTCTCCGGTGAAGCATCAGACACTGGGTCTTGGACCGCTGAAGATGACCATCTAGCAAGAATTTCCGAGATCCTTGGCCCTTTCCCCCTTCACTTCATAGAAACGGGGAGCCACGCCGCGCACTTTTTTGACAAAAAAGGTATATTCCATCAAGGTCGTTCATATGCTGTAGTCACTCTAATGTGGATTGGTCGCAGGAAACCTTCTTCGAATCCCTAACTTGAAACCCACAAGCCTTGAGCGCCTGATAAATGGCACAACAAAGCCTTTCCTAAAACCTAGAGATATGCCCGATACTGAAGTCCCTATCTTTATCGACTTCCTTAGAGGCATGCTTGAAATTGACCCAGGGTCTCGAAAGTCAGCATCAGAACTGTTGCAACATGAGTGGATTAATCTTTAGAAACTAAGAAAAATGGCCGAGGCGGCAATGGTCTTAATTACAGCAACAGAGGTTTGGAATAGCTTAGCCCTTACTCTTGACAATGGAGCCAAAGTGGTCAGAAACAGACCATTTCATTTATCTACCTTTTTTCAAGGTATTTTTGGTTCTTTCTTAGTGACCTCAAAACCCTCTTCTTCTCGAGTCCATGATACACGTTTCATGAAGCCTACTTGTACCCAGTTACTGCCATCGAGGGATTCTGCTGTCCCATGGGACAGCTTGCGTAGCCTATCCTGATCTTTCGGGACCATCCCCTTGGAGAAATAGTACTTGACTATGTTGACCGTAGGCATCTTTGCTTGGTTGTAATGGATTGTTCGCGGGTTGTGAGTTGTGATTTCTCCAAGTGACAAAGTTAGGAAACCATCAAAGAAAATAGATGCAGAACAGACATTCTGTTGCATACAATGTCGGTTGTACATGCTTTTATAGACCTGCTGGTGGACAAGGTACCACACGGGCTTAATCGTTCTCTGTTTTAAAAAAAAACTACTGCCAGCGTCTACAAACCGACATCCGTCAAATAGCGATTTCTCTCGTCCCTACAGTAGCCATAATGGATTCTAATCCCAGGCGCCAACCATCGCCAGGCAATGAATGGTGCATCATGCATGCAACAAATACCATACAGAGTACCAAGTGAAACACTGGCACGCTACGATGTGAAGAACGGCCAGGGTACAAGATCCTTATGGCTACCCGAATTTATCGGCATCATAAGCGCAGGGAAAGCGTTAGTATTCGCCTAGGCTAATTATTATTCGCTTCTGTTTTTACTAATAATATTAATATTAAGTATATAAAAGGGCTTTTTTAGTTAATTTACTATAATATAAATTTATATATAATTATCTCTTTTTAAGGGTATATACTTTTCCCTTTACTAAGATATTACTTAGTAAATATCTAAGAAAAAGTAATATCTTAGTAAACAATACCTTTTCTTTTCTTTTCTTTTCTTCTCCTAAAATAATAGCTTTACTAAGATATTACTTAGTAAATATCTAAGGAGAAGTAATATCTTAGTAAGTAATATGTTATGAACTAGCCTTATGGCTACTGTATATAAGCGTTTAGAATAAGAATATTATTCTTATAGAAAAAGAAAGGAATTACACTAGTAGTTACATAGTATTTAAATATATAGTCCCTTATACGTAGTCTATATATAGTCTATGTAAAGCCTTAACCTAGCTATATAAAGTATATATACTTTCTAAAGCTAAACTTAACCTAAGCTTATAGCTTAAGTTTATAATATACCCCCTTACTTACTCTTTTTTTTTTCTCTTACTAAAAAGTAAGGATATATTAAATAGAAACCCTTATTATATAGCCTCCCTTAAAAAATATAATAAAGTAATATAAGTAGCCTAGTAAGGCTAGTAAGTTACCTAGTAAGATTATATCTTTACTATATAAATCTAAAGAAATTTTAGTATAAGACTACCTTACTTTAATTTAGTTTTACCTTTAAAAATACTAGTTACTTATTTTATAGCTTCTTATTACTAGCTATCTTCTTACCTTATTTAGTTTATTATCTTTACCTTAATCTTATATTTTATTTATTACTTACTAAACTTAAACTTTACTTTAAATAACCCCCTTATTATTAATTACCTAACCCCTTATTATATAATATACTACCCTTACTTACCCCTAGCTATTATTTATAAATATAAAAACCTATACTTTAATTAAAGCCTAACTAATTTATCTTAAAATATAAATCTTCTATTCTTCTTTCTTTTATTTTACTTCCTTTTACCTTTATATTATTATAATACTTTCTTTTTATATTTTTTATCTTTATTTATTAATTATTCTATAACCTTAAAGCCCTTTTTTTATATTTAGTTTACTCTTTATTATAAGTAATATTATCTCTCTTACTAACTAACTTATCTCTAAAGTACCTCCTTCCTTTTCTTTACTTTCTCTTACCTTATTTAAAGGGACTTACCTTAGTAAGTATATTTTAGAAGAAAACTTTAAAAATAAAGCTCTCTTTAATAATAAAAAGTATAATTTTCTTTATAGCCTTTATATAAATAACCTTTATAATAAAAGGAAGTATATTTATACTCTAGGGCTAAACTAGGCCTATATCTTATACTATACTAGTTATTATATATATATCTAGAAGAAATACTTATATAATACTAACTTAAAACTTTATTATATATTTAAATATCTTAAGACCTTTATAGCTATAAGTAAAGCTATTAAGACTTTAGCTATACTATAGTTTACTAATAGTAAGGGATAATATACTACCCTTATAAAAATTTTTATTTACTATTATAAGTATTTTAATAGTATATTAGCTATAGCTTAAATTAACCTAGCTAAGGCCTAACCCCTAGCTTCCTTCTCTATAAGTATAGCCTATACCTAGGGTATCTCTAAGGTATAGTAACTTATACTTACTTAGATAATACTTATATACTATAGCTATAATAACCTAGCTACTAAATTTTTCTATAGTATAAAAACTATAAATAATAACCTAGCCTAGTTTATTTTTACCTAGGAGGCTAGTAATACCTAGGTCTAATAAATAGCTAAAACTATTATAAAGCTAGCCTATATTATTACTAAGGTATACTAACCCTATAAGAAGTCTAATAATATTCCCCCTTTATTTTAATTACTTTTTACTATAGTAAAAATCTAGCGCTTAAGTGTATATATACTAGAGGGAACTTAAAGGACTTAGTTTACTATAGCTAAATTAAAACATACCTTTTGTGAGAACAAAGGGATAGCTAGGCAAGAGGTATAGGGGCACTCGTATATTAACTAAAGCTTGCTAAGTCTAAGTGTGTTATATGTATAAGTTACTAGCTTATAGCTAGTAGCTTACTAGTATTATATAAACCTAGCCCTAGGGTATAGTATACTTACCTAGTAGTATACTAGTATATAAGTATTATAAGTAAGGCCTTATAATTACCCTCTTATTTTTAGCTAGGCTTTTGAATAGCTTTTACTAGCTAGTATATAGCTATTTACTAAGTAATAGCTATATTAAAATAATAATAAATAATAGCTAGCGCTTAAGTATAAATTTACTTATAACTCTCTCTTATATTATACTCTTTTTCTTTTTATAACTATAGTAATCTTTTCTTAGATTAGATTATATTATTAGTTACTATTACTTTACCTTTATTATTTACTATATTATTACTATAAATTCTAATAAGGGAAGTATTATTATTATTCCTAATACTTATTTAAAGGAGTATTCTTATATATATTATTTATATACTAGTTATATAAAGTTTAAGAAAAATCCCCTAGCTAAGCCTAAAGTCCCTTAGATTAACTATTAATTCCCTAGCTTTATAAGTATTACTATAAAGAGAAAATATTTAAAGTATTATATCTAATATATAAAATATAGTAATACTTATAAGATAGTAAGTATATTATTCTCTTTAGGTTTTTAATACCTAATTATCTATATTTTTATAAGTAATACTTATTATAAGGGAGGATTTCCTAGATTTTCTAGCTATTCTTAACTAGATATAAGAGTTAATAAATACCCTAAGTAATTAAGTTATTAATAACCCTAAAGATTATATATTTTTAAAGGTAACTTACTATTATTTTAGTAAGAATTATTTAAACCTTATTTTAGGGTTTAACTATACTAATACTATATATTATATTTCCTTTAGTTTAACTAGTATTACTAAGGTTTATTAGGTATATTTCCTTATATATTCTCTAGATCTTTACTTACTCCTTAGGTAAGCTATATTAGCCTTATATAACTAGTATATTATTTTATACTAGTAACTTTTAGTTACTATATTTCCTAGCCTTATTCTTAAGATAGTAAGTTAGTACTTCTCTTTTATTACTTATTTACTAACTTTTCCTAGCTAAATTACCTTATATATTATAATACTTAGAAAGTAAAAATAATATTATATTTATATTATTATAATTTAGGATTTATACCCTAAGGGGTAGTAAAGTATTACTTTTTCTAGGTAATATAGCTAGTAGTTTAGGAGAATAAAAGTAAGACTACTAAATACTTTCTTTATAATAGTATTATTTAAATATATAAGGAAGTAACTATAAAAGAATTTCTCTTAAAACTTCTCTCCTTATAAAAATATTTTCTTTTATTATTTAGTAAATAGTTTAATAGGTTTTTTAATTAAAGTATAATAGTAGCTAATAAGGCTAGGCCTTTTTTATAATTACCTTATCCCTTATTACTTATAACTTACTTATATCTTACTATACTTTTTTCTTATTTTAATTTAATAAAAAGCCTAAATTATATATTAAGTGCTTTTTATATCTTTTACTACTACTTATTAATTATATTTACTTAGCTAACCCTTTTCCTTTACTAGGTATTTATTATCTTTATAAGTTTTTTTATAATCCTTAACTTCTTTAACTTTAAATTTATTATCTTTATCTTTAAGGTTTAGTATTAGTATTTCTTTATTTATAGTATTTTCCTAGTAATTCTATAGCTTTAATAAGCTAATATAAAATATATTATATAGTTAACTATACTTATTAGGTAATACTAGTTAGTATACTTATTTACTTACTATATTAAGTATATAAAATAGCCTAATAAATCTAGGGATTAGCTTTTATTTTATATTATTAAGTCTAATATTCTTTACTAATAGTAATATAAAGTTTTCTTTTTTAAGATTAGTAGCTAGTATTATTAGTTATAGTACTTTACTTATACTTTAGTAGCTTTTACCTAGTTATATACTAGTTTCTTCTTAACCTTATATAGCTTTTAAATATATATATAAGCTTCTAAAACCTTCTTTTCCTTACTTTTACCCTTAAGAGTTAAGTAAAACTTAGGTAAATAGCTTATAAAAGTATAGTTTAGGAAGTAACTTATTATTTTCTTAATAATATTATTATATATAAATTAAGCTATTAGAAGTAATTTTAGCTATAGCTACTAGTTTTCTTTAATAAAATACTATAAGTAATACTTTAGTACTTAGTTTATTCTTTTTATTTACCTATTAGTTCAGGGGTAAAATACTATTAAAAGCCTTTACTTTATATATAATAAGTAATATATATCTAACTAGAATTAGCTTATAAATACTAAGCCTTTATTAAATATAATACTCTTTAGTGCCCTAAATTAAAGCTTAATTTCCTTATAAAATAACTTTACTAATTTAGCTATATTAATTATAGTCTTTATAAGAAGAAAGATAAAGTACTTAGTAAATTAGTTTATAATTACTAGGATTATATTAGTTTCCTACTTACCTAGCTATACTAGTAGTAATTTTATAATAAAGTCTATTAAAATCTTTACTTATAGTTACTTTAGTATTAGTAGTAATTTAAGGGTTTTATATAAGTAATACCTCTTAGCTATTATATATTAGTATACTCTATAGCTAAATATATAGTCTAAAATAGCTTTACTTATTACTAGCTACTAATAATAATATTTTAATAGCTTAAGAGTATATTTAGTTTTAAAGTAACTTACTAGTAAATTATTATAGTATAGCTATAAAAGCTTCTATTATAAAATAAGCTCCTATAGAATAACTACCTAGGCTTTATATATTAGAAGGCCTCTTATACTATATAATTATAAACTAGCTTTTTCTTTCCTTTTTACTTAGAAGTTAACCTTATTTTTATATTTTTATAAATCTAATCTTAGTCCTATACCTTTTATAGTAGTTATACTAATAGTTTATTTACTATAAATTAGTAAGAATTTAGTAATATAATAGCCCCTAAATTACTTATACTATACTAATATCTTAGATATATACTACCTTCTCCTTAAAATTACTCTTATTTAGCTAACCTATTACTAAATTTATAGTAGCTAACTAGCCTTTTACCTAGGCTACTATTAGCTTAGTAAGCTTTAAAACTAGTATTATACTATAACTTCTTTAATATATTAGTACTTTTTCTTTTACTATATAAGTAATTACTATTTTTCTTTAAAGCTTTAGTAAAAGTGCCTTATTTAATATAGGTTTACCTTTATAATTAAACCTTCTTAATAGTATATTTATAAGGTTACTTTTTCTTAGTTTATACTTAATTATAAAATAAAATAAGTAAAGGAATATATACTATTATACTTATCTTTTATTTAGCTTTTACTACCTTATAAAGGTCTATAAGTTATAGTAGTCTAATAAGACCTTTATAGGTATCTTTATACTTTTAATATAGTATTACTAGTATTTAAATAACTTTACTATAGTAAGTAACTCTTAGTTAGCTATACTATAGTTATATTTAGTATTTATAAACTTCCTTAACTAAAAGGCTACTAAATACTAATAGCCCTTATTATCTTACTAAGATAGGATTCTTACTATTATAAAAATTAAGGTATTTATCTTAATATATATTACTTAACTTAGGTTATAATATTAGAGTAAAAATACTTACTAGAAGGTATTTTTAGCTAGTTAAATACTAGCTACTTCTTTTCTTTAAATATAAACCTCCTAGTCTAAATACTATTTTAACTACCCTTTATTAATATATAAAAAGATACTATAATCCTAGAGTATTTATAAATAAACTATTAGTAAAAGTTATAGAATTTAAGAAATAACTATATATCTTTAAAACTTATAAATTCTTTCTAATCTTTTATTATATTAACTTAGTAAGTATTTATTAATATTCTATTAATAAAAAGAATAAACCCTAGGAATTTTACTAATTCCTTATAAAAAGAGTACTTAAAAGGTTTTATATATAACTTTACTAATCTTATGTATTTTAAAACTTACTTAATATATATAGTATACTCCTTCTTTATCTTAAAGAAAATTAAGATATTATCTAAATATACTATATAAATAGTATTAACTAGCCTATAAAGTACCTTATAAATATAGCTTTAAAAGATAGCTAAGGTATTAGTTAACCTAAAAGGTATTATAAGGTACTTATAGTGCTTATAATATATATAAAAAGCTATTTTTTACTTATTACTCTTTTTAATATAAATTCTATAGTATATATTCTTAATATTAATCTTTAAGAAAAAATAAGCCTCTTAATATTAGTTAAGAATCTTTAAAATTAAGGGGAAAGTATAGTAATTTTTTTATATTACCTTATTAAGTCCTTAATAATTTATATATAATTAAAGTATTCTATTTTTCTTTAGTATAAATAGGATAGGTATACTTATAAGGCTTTTTAAGGGTTTTATCTAGCCTTTTCTTAAGTTATTATTAATATATTTCTAAAGCTCTTTAAGTTTACTTTAGAAAAGAAAGTAAATTAGTTTATATAAGGGTATTACTCCTAGTATAAAATTAATTATATAATTAGTTAACTTCTTTAATAAAAACTCCTTACTTTATTTAATATAAATATATCTTTAAACTTATATAGCTTCTTAGGAATATCTTTAATAGTTTTATATACTTTTACCTTCTCTTTATCTTTAAGAGAGATAAACTTATCTTTTATTATACTTATAATAGTATATATAATTATTTTATTATATATTACCTTTATAAACTTATAAGAAGTTAGTAATAAAAAGGCTACCTTTCTTTTCTTAAATTACTATTCTTATAAGTATAAGTAAAGGTATATATATTCTTTTATAAGTATATATATTTTAATAATATAAGGCTTCCCTTTGCTCTTAGGTCCTTATTAATAGCTATATATAGTAGTTTAAGGTTCTTTTTTTTACCCCTTAAGTCTTAGATTATAATAAGTACCTTATAAATACTATATTAGGAAACTATAAAAGCCCTTATTACCTTTAAAATAGGTACTATAGCCTTAGCCTAATTAAGCTTATAAGTCTATATAAACTAAGTACTAATAATATTAATCTTAGTATAACTATTAAGATTTACTACTATTTTAATATCTTTTTACTTATAAATAGTAACTAGTATATAGAATTAATATCCTATTAGTACCTTAGTATTTAAGGTAAAAGTAAGGGTATTTACTTTTACCTCTAGGAGTTTCCTTAACTTTCTTACTAGTCTTTTCTTAGCTTATTATAATTATAAATAAGGTACTTTATACTACTATAATTAAAGTAATACTTTTTTCTTATAGTTTATTATTATTTAGGTAAGTAGCTAGGGTTTTTCTTTATTTTTATTCTTATCCTTTTAGTTTTTATTTATCTAATAGCCTTATAAAGAGTTATATTTTTAATATTAAGAGGCTTTATATAAGCCTTTCTTTTCTAAATTACTTAGCTTTTACTTATTTCTAGATATTACTTCCTAGAATTACTAGGTAAGTTATATAACCTTTTCTTAAGTTATCCTAGTAATATTTATATATAAGTTAATATAGTTTTATAAGTTAGAAACTAATTTTATAAAGAATATAAAGGTATAGGTTTTTTCTAGAGCTTATTTAAGGTATTTCTCTAGGAAATCTAAGTAAATACTAAACTTAATAAGGCTCTAGCCTTTCTTTTACTTTATATTCTTTAGCTAAGTAACTATTTATATATTATAGCTTATAAAGTCCTTAAGTAGTATAAGAGTCTAGTCTTAGAACTTATTTGTCACGACTAGATCGGGGAGATATGAACAGAGTAAAGGCTAAGGTTCTTAGTCATAGCTAGAGAGCTACTACTTAGGGGTAGGTATATAAAGGTCTTAAACTCTAACCTCCTACATACCTTATAGGTAGTCCTTATCTAAATACCCTACTATATATATATAGCTATCTAATAGCTACTTAGTTATTTACATAACCTAAGGCTTATCTAAGGGTTTTATTATATAACTATTCTATCCCTAGCTCCCTAGCCTTTATACTCCTAATATACTACCCCTTAATATATAATTATTCTTAATTAAAAAGGAGCTGCTTAGCTAATGTAAGTATACTATATTTAGCTTATAATAGTATTTAATATTACTAGCTATTTTATAAGTGTATAGCTATTATATTTACTTAGGATAATAAAATAAAAGTTATAGGGTTCTAGGTAATTCCCTCCTTTACCCTCTAGCTTTAAATAGCTATATACTTACTGCTTTATTACTTCTAATATATATACCTTTACCTAATGATTTATTAACACTAAGTAAGTAAACTACTTATATTAGATTTTGTAATTAGGTTAAATAAGTAAGGTGCTACGTGCTATTTAAAATAAATAAGCTCTTATCTAATATTAGGGATATTATATTATTCTTACTAGGAGTTTATAGCTAGTATATATATTTGCTAGTAGTAGCTATAACTATAAATATTATGATTTCTAGATTAGCTATATATAATATATAAATCACTTAGGGGTCTAAGGCTAATATAAAAGAGGCTTGCTTTTCCTTGCTTTTATATATTCTTTTCCTTTATATTCTCCTTTAATATTATAAGTTACCCTTACCTATAACCTAGTAGCTTTATAGCTACTATTATAGTAGTTACTAATATCTTATAGTATTATTTTATTATCTATATCTAATTTTACTTAAACGCTTAATCCCTTTTAAATACTAGAATATTAGTTACTTTACCTTCTATATTTACATTCCTATAGTGTGTTACTACTGACTTACTAATAGTAAATTATATCTAAGCGCTATAGTACTCCTATTCTATTAGATTCTTTAATAGCTAAGAAAACCCCTTAAATATCTTCTTAAAAATCTCCTAAGAAGCAAATAGCTTTAAAAATTTTAATATAAGTATAAAGTCTCTAACCCCTAGCGCATGCCTTACTAACTTATAGCTAGTAATGCTAGTAGTATAAAAATTCCTTATATACACTATATATAGTAAGTAGTAATATAGGCTATTACCCTTAAAGATAATAATAGTATTATTCTATAATATATTACTAAAGGGAAATTTACTTTAACTAAGTATACTAACTCCTTAAGTATAACTTTACTACTACCTTACTATATATTACTACTAACTTATATAGGTAACTTAATAAAATATACTTATTATATATAAAATAATAAAGATTACTTAGGGGTATATCTTCCCTTTCTTTACTACTTATATTTATACTAATACACTACTAGTGCTTTACTTACTTTATAAAATTATACTAAGTACTCTTTAAGCATATTAATAGTTATATTATCTTTAATAATAATCCTTACTTTCTTAATAATATATATATATATTTATCTTTATAACTTAGGTTACTACTAATATACTACTAGTGCTTAATATATATAAAATATAAACTTTATAATATACTTCTATTTACAAAGAACGCTAATAAGTATAGCTAGGCTAGATAAGTAAGGCTAACTATAGAGGTTATATAAGAGGCTAATACTAATAAGAGAATTACTATATTACTACTAAGTAATACTATTAATTTAGAAGTTTAGATTAATATCTTTAATAGCTTATGCTTTATTATATAAAACCTTCCCTTAGTAAGTTTCTTAATATTCTTACTTATAGCCTTGCTAACTTACTAATAGCTTACTACATATATACCTACGCTTCTTACTTATATTAGGCTATTAGACCTTCTAGGTAAGCTTTATATATATATATATAGGGAGGGGATTTCTCTAATAATAAGGATAAATCCCTTACCTAGGGCCTTACTACTAACCTAGCGCCTAGGAATAAAAATAATAATACTAGGGGGCTAGGGCCTAATGTAAACATAGGGTAAATAGTGCTAGGTAGCTATAAGGTGAATTATCTAAGAAATTATCTAGTTTTTTTTTTTTTATATATTACTATTACTATTTAATCTTTACTAAATACACCTTTGTGTTTATAAACTAGCTACTTAGTTACTACTTATAATTATTAATAATATTTATTATAATAAAATCTCTTCTCTTAACCTATAAATTCTCTAAAGTATTATAGCCCTTTTATTTAACTAGGTATTTCTAATATCTTCTATTATAATAATATAAGATAATTCTTTTAACTTTAAACTCCTATTTATTATTTATAATATTATCTTATAGTAAGGACATGTCTTTTACACTAGTTAAGTCCCTTATAAATAGTTTAAGGTTAGTAATATTAAAAATATTATATAGTTATATACTAGGTAGTAGCTTTAATTAGTATACTAATCTATAAGTTTTAATTACCTTTTTAACTTTATAAGGGCCTAGGTATTTTACACTTAGCTTCTTACTAGGTTACTATAGGTTAATATTCTTTATAAATAATAAAATATAGTTACTTACTCTAAACTTTATTAAAGTCTGCTTCTTATTATAGTGCTTTATATACTAGGTCTATAAGTTACTTAGAAGCTACTTAATTACTATATATTTATCTCTTAGTATAGTTACTTAAGTCTTCGCCTAGTTATTTACTACTAGAATATCTATAACTACTTACTATAAGCCTCTAGGGTTATAACCTTATAGCGCCTCCACTAGGGTATAGCTATAAGTTAAGTAAGCGCTTATATTATATATAAACTATACTATTAATAAGTTATTTGCCTAGTTAGTCTAATTAAAGCAAGCAAAAGCTCTTAGATAATACTTTAAAACTTAGTTTAGATATTCTATTTGCCTATCTATTTATAGGTAAAACATAGTGCTTAGTTACCACTTAGTAATAATAAGGTAGTAAAAGGTTATCTAAAACCCGCTAGTAAATATTAAACTATAGTCTATAATAATACCTTCTAGGGTATTATAGTCCCTAAAAACGTATTCTAGAAATATAGTAGCTAACCTATTGCTAGTTAGCTGTGTTAATATAGGAATGTAAATACTATATTTTATAAAATAATCTATAATAACTAAGATTATATTATAAGTCTAATTTATATCTCTTACAGGTAGTAGCCCTGTAATAAAATCTATTAATAATTCTTAAAAAGGCTAATTAGGTACTAGTAGCACTACTAGCTTACTATAAGGTTTATAGTGCCTTAGCTTTAAAGTCTAATAGCTTACGTAAGTTTGCATATATAACTTAGTGTCTTTCTTTATTAATAGCTAGTAATACTAGTTTATAATATAATAAAGGGTCCTACTAACTCCCTAGTGGCTTACTACTAGGTTATTATAGGTAAGTAGTAAAATTTCCTTTCTTATACTAGCTAGAATAAAAACTTAATTCTTAAATATTAATAGCTTAGAGAGTCTAATAAACTATATTTATAATACTTCTAGGTTACTACTCTTAAGCAGCTTCCTATAACCTATAGTAAAGTTATTACCTTACTATGCTTTAAATAACATAACCTAAATTAAAGCCTCTAATTCTATATGTATAAAATAAGCATTATGTGTAAACTTAGAAGAGGTTTACTAAACTACTTATATTCTTACTATAACACTACTATAAGTAGCTAGCTTATAGTGTGCTTATAAACTTATAAATAAATTATAGCTAAGCAATATTTTAAAGGGGCGCTTATACTACTTGCTAGCTACTAACCTAGCCAGACTCCTAACCTATAGGCTTACTAGACTTATAGAAACATTAAAAAACATAGATAAGGCGCGACCTTACTACTTAGAATTAACAGACCTAGTTTACATACTACTACTAGGCTTTACTAGACTATTAGGTTCCTTAATAATATAATTAAGTTATAACTTCTTAAAACCCTAGAGGCTAGTAAGGCCCTCGCAGTGTCTTTATAATAAAACATTAGCTACACTAAGTAATATAATACTAGAACCCGTAATAGCACTATTATTTATATAGTATTCCTATTACTTAGTATTATTAAATTTAAATAAGAAGTTAGGTAGCTATAAGGTTAATGCCTCTACCCTACGCTTCTTACTAATATAATTTGCTCTTCTTAATAAGGCATCCGTAAGGTTTAACTTACCTATATAATGTTTAATCCTAAAATTAAATAAATAAAGCTTATCTAACACTATCACTTACCTGCTAGTTAGCTTTAGCTTTATAGCTAGGTACTTATAATTTAGATAGTTTATAATAACTATAATCTAATAAGAAGAATATACAAGGTAGTGTCTCTAGGCTTAAAATACCTCTTAGATTACTAATAACTTAGTATTAGGTATTAAGTAGTAAAGTTTAATATTAGTTAACTTCCTTAAAAATATACTACTAGGTGCTAGCTACCTAGCACTAATATTATAAGTATAGCTTTAATTATATAACTAGATATATTTATTTTTACTCTTAGCAAGCAAAGTAAGTTAAAATACACTAAAATTAGCGCCTTTTAAAACTTCTTTTAAAATTCTTTAAACACTACTAGTTTACTAGGTTCTAGCTTAAACTCCACTAGCTAAACACCTTTTAAATAGTTTATTAATAAGACTACTACCTTACTATACTATTTTATAAAGTATTAGTAAAAACCTGTAAACCTAAGGAATAATTAAATATTAAACACACTATAGGGTATTAGCTAGGTCATAATAGCTTTAACCCGCAATAGTTCTATCTTAATACCCTTTTTAAATATAATAAAACCTAGGAATTTTACCTACCTAATAGAAAATTAATACTTTTTAAGGTTAATATAAAAGTCCGCGTCTTAAAGTTACTCTAGCACACTTTTAATATACTCTATATATCTTATAGGGTCACTACTATATATTAGGATATTATTAAGGTAAATAATATAGAATTCATTTATAAGTCCCTTAAGGGCGTTATTAATATATTCCTAAAAAGTAGCTAGCGTATTTACTAATCTAAATAGCATTATAAAGTATTTAAAATAGCCATAGTAGTATTAGAAGGCTATCTTTTACTTATTACCCTCGCGAATACATAGCTAGTAGTACGCTTCTTAAAGATTTAGTAATATAAAAACCTTTATACTTACTAATTAGTTAAGGATTTTAGAGATTAATAGCAAAGGGGCCTTATTTTTAACTATAATCCTATTAAGGCCCTTATAATTTATATAAAGCCTTAATTTCCTTGATTTTTTTAGAATAAATAAAATTAGGGCTCTAGCTAGACTAGTTAATCTTCTAATCTACTCTTTTTGCTACGCACTTACTAGGTACTCTCTAAGCACTTCTAGCTCTTTTTTAGCTAGGTTATATATAGGTCCCTAGGGTAGTTATTTCCCCTCTTCTAATTTAATTACATAAGTATAGCTACTTAATTCTAGGAGCTTGCTAGCTAGATCTTTTAAAAACATATCTATAAATTTCACGTACTCTTCTAGGATTTACTATTAGGTTATATTACTATCTATCTCTTATAGGGTTACTACTACCTCCTTATAGTATATTACCTAAAGCGCTATTATACTTCTTAGTTTTTTCTTTTTTAAGAAATAAGTATGTTTTACTACTATTACTATAGCTACGCTATAACCTTAGTTATTACTTACTATATTATTTACTAATAAGTCTTTATTAGTCTCCTTTCTTTTTCCCTAGGCTTAATTACCCTAATCTTTAGTAATACTAGTAATAGCATAATAAATAATTATTTTACTACCCTATATAGTTATTGCTTCCTTATAGTAAGTGTAATATAGTCCTTAGTTATTAGGAACCTCTAAAAATTCTACTTCTAATCTATTACTATAGGTTTATACTCTAGGGTCTAATCTATACCTAGGAGTATCCCTCTCCTATATTAGTAATATAGTAGCTAATCTAGTAAACCTTTATATAGCCTATACTATCTTTTACCTTAATTAGCCTATGTAAGATTCCTTTATATAGGATTTTATCCTTACTTACGCTTTCTAGTGTTATCTCTATTTTTTCTATATTCTTCTAATTCTATTTTAATAATAATTTAGGGTAGATTATTAAATACTTTACACCTATATTAAATAGCGCTAGCATAGCTAACTAGTAGTTATCTTACTATAAGGACACCTGTATTCTTATTCTCTTATTTATAGGTTTCTTTATAATAAGACTATTATCCTAGGCTTATGCTAACCTAATTAGAATCTTATTAGGGTCTAAGGTCTTATTGCTACTATCCTTATGCTTCTTAGTTATATACTTACTACTTTTATAAATTAAATAATCCACTACTTTATATCTATTTTGTCAAGTGGAAAACAACACCCCAAAAGACACGATGCTAGCCCACGATCGCGAGTAGCTCTAGAGCCTACACACAACAGAGGGGTTAATCAACTTGACAATATTAATCACAACAATAGCTAGGACTATCTTGTTATATAGAGATATCCTAGATCAAATAGTTTGTTAGATTAGAAGTAATGTCTTAAATGAATAAGGGAGGGTATAATCTTAATTTATCTCATAGTAAACATAGGTATAATCTTAGGTAAAGCAAACACAGGGTAATCTTAAGAATCTTATAGGGTGTGTAAATTACTATTAAAGAATCTAGCTATAAGTAGTCCCTTTATAGATTAAATAATCCTCTTACCTAGATGACTAATATTGTTATCCCTTATTATAATATCCCTATCCCTAAACCCTAGCGCTTGTTATTATAATTGCGTGTTTTTAAGCGCGTATCTTACGGCACATAACACCTCCCTAGGTGTATACTAGTTACCTCTAACTAGTTATAAACTAACCTTCTATGTCTAGGATAAACTTTTTAATATAGTCCCTTAAAATAGTTTTTATGAGGTAAACCCTATCTAGTGTTTTTAGATAATAAGCTCCTAAGACTAGCGCTTGCTTATAGATACGGAAAGGTCTGTTCTATCTTATTGTGAGTTTCTTTATAGTAGATATGTTAATATTCCTTCTAATATTATATACTAGAATAAAATCCCCTAGTTTTAATTAATCCTTCCTAAGAGAGGCAGCCTAGTTCTTATTAGTTTAGTTTATAAGTTACTTCCTAAAGTTAAACACCTTCTTCCTTGCTTTCCTAATATCTTTTGCCTTCCTTTTAAGTATTTAGACTTAAGCTTTAAACAAGTCCTAACTTATAGTAACTGCTTCCTAGTTAATTAGCCTCTAGGTTAGGAATTTAACTTCTAAGGGTAGGATTAGTTCCTATCTATAAATTAAATAAAAGGCGGATTTCCTATATGATTCGCGAATAGCAGTGCGGTTTATAAGAAGGGCTTTATTAAGGTGCTTTACCTATTAGCTATTTAACCCTCCTAATTTTGCTAAAGCAAACATAAGGGACTAGTGTCTAGCTTTAATAAGGGAATTTACCTTTAGGTTATACCTAGATGTTTAAATTCCCTTAATACTAACATTTATAAGTGCTTCCTTAAGATTTCCTTATATCTTAGGACCTCTATTATAAACTATAAACTAAAAAAGTCTAAACTAACTAATTAAAGATAATAGGAATTTTCTAATTACTAGCACTATCGCATTCCTAACTAGTGTAGCCTCTACCTATCCTATTAAGTTATATTTAGCTTCTAAGAGATACTTATATTTGTGATTAATTAGAAAATACTAAGTATTAATATAGATCTTACTTATTAGGTTCCCTAGCGTAACTAGTATAGATAGTTCTTAAGGTTACTAAGGCGCAAACTTTTAATATGTCTTATAGTAAGTTAGCATCTCTTAAGTTATATTCTAGAGTCCCTTTTACTAATATTACTGTTTTGTTACTTAGAAAACTACTTTAACACCTTTATAACTAAGTTCTTTGTAAATAGCCTTAACTATTATGTATTACTACTTAGGAATATTAATAACTAACGCTAGTCCTTTTATAATTCCTATTAGTCTTTTCTATAGGTATCTATTTTCTAGGTAAAACTTCTTAGCTTTATTATAAAGCTTCCTATAGTCCCTAGCGCTAAGATTAATTAGTTTTTAGAGGGTAAATAAGAAATTAATTACCTATTATATCTCCTATAAATAGTCCTTCTTACTATTTTCTTTTATTTTAATACTATTAAGATATAAGTTAATAAAGTCCTTAATATCTCCTTTAACTTCTTAATCTAATTAATCTAATAGCCTAGGACCCTTTCTAGATAAGGTATTAGCGATTTTGTTCTTTTTGCTAGGAATATATTATACTAAAAAATTAAATAGTAGTATATAGCTTATTTATTATGTAATAAGAGCCCTAGGCATATCGTTAACAGCTCTGTTAAGCTAGTGCACTAGGACTTGCGAATTTGTTTCTAATATAAAGGGAACTCTATAGAGGTAGATTTATAGCCTTCTTAACGCGTAAACAACTACTTAGCATTCTCTTTTAGTTACGTTATACTTAGCCTTAGTAATAGTCTAGACACCGCTTTTATATTAAATAGAATAGCGTTTACCTTTAATAATTTATAGTAATACTACTCCCTATCCTAGCAAACTCGCGTCTACTATAAGGATAATTTCCCTAAAGCCTAGTCTAAGATTAAGTAAAATAAAAACTAGGGCTATAGTTATTACCTTCTTTAAAACATCTATAGCTTCTTATTACTCTAGTCCCTATTCCTATTCTATTATCTTTCTTAGTAAAATCACTAGTAGTCTTGCCTTCTATACGTAGTACTTAACCTAAATATAGTAAACTCCTATTAATCTAATAAAAGATTACACTTCTAATAGATCTTAATAAACTTTCTAGTCTAGAATCTTTATTATCTTTACCTTAGTTAGTTTCTATCTATTTATTCTACATATAAATCCTATAATTTTAGCTAACTTCTAGTAGAATTTTAACTTAGCTACTAAAGCTATATAACCAGAGAGTTTAATATTAACCAAAACTTTGTTAATGTTAATTAAATGCTCTATTATATATCTGCGTATTCTAGGCATAATTTCCTCCTTATTGTACGTTATAGTTAGGCCTTTAATAGCAATATTATCTAGGAAGGGCATGTAGATTTTAGGGATTAAGTTAAATAGGATTTGGCTAATAATCCTAATAAATTAAGCTACTAAGTTAGTAGCTCCCTATAGTAGGTAGTAAAGTTGTAAAAGGCTAATTATAGTAAAAATTATAGTTATATCTTTACTTTATTCCGCTAATTTCACTTAATTATATCCTAATAAAAGATTAATAATAGATAAGATTTTATATATTATAAAGCTCTTGCTAAATGCCTCCGCTCCTTAAGGGATTAGCGTATTATGTATCGTGACCTTATTATACTTAGTGGCTAATAGGATTAGGCAAATCCCTCTATCCTTCTTTATAATAAGAAAGTAAGGGTTCCTATAAGAACTATAGCTTTCTTCTAGATGCCTATACTTTAACTTCTTCTTTAATAAATTAACTAGTTTCCCTTATAACCTAAGAGGTATTAGGATAGAACTAGCTTGCTATGCCTTATGTTTAATAACCTTAATAACTTGCAGTAATATTACTAGTAGGTTAACTTTTTTACACTTAGATAAGTCCTATGCTAGCGCTACTTCTTAGTTATAAAGAATTTCTTTAAAAACATTAACTTCCTCTTATATTAGATATTCTCACACCCCTTAACTATCTAATCTAGCCGTTCCTAGGTTATCCTAAAACCTTATAGGTTTTTGCTAAATCTCCTAGTAATATACTTATTATATTTCCTAGATATATCTAAACGTGATTTTGCTTCTTTCTATTTCTTTATTTTCTATTTAAGGTCTCCTTCTAGGGTTAACCTATTAGAAAGTATATTATTATGTAAATAAATCTTATTAGCTTTGCGTTTATATATTATGTTTATTATAAGATTAGGTGGTTTTAGTTGTCTTAGAGGCTAGAAATCCTCTATAATTACTTTAAGTTAATAGTTATAGTTTACTATTATATCCTTAATAACTTCTTAGAAGATATTAGTCCCTTCTCTAGTTATAATAGGGATTAGTACTTTATTATTATCTATCTCTGCTTCTAATCCTTTGCGAACTATTTAATTCTTCTCTTCCTTTACTTTAGGATAGCTAAATATAATAATATTAATAGTAAGTTAGTAGGCTAGCTACGTATTAGTGTACTACTATTAGATGCTTCCTATAACTCTTAAGATAATAATAATATCTCTAAAGTAACACTAGGCAAAAAGTTTACTACTTCTTAAATAGTTAAACTATATTTGTAATAGCCTAAAGAATAGCATTCCTAGAATTAGGCTTATATTAACAGAGTCTAGGCTAACATAGAAGTTAGTAGGTATCTAAATGTTCCTTAAATACAGCTTTATCTAAACCTCCCTAATTATCTTAATCCTATATAAGGAGAATAAAGTAGTATTTATTGTATTTATAGGATAGATTTTTAAACCTAAGCATCTAGCTATGCTTTTTGTAATTATATTTCCTTGTGATCCTATGTTAATAAGCCCTAGGAGTTCTCCTATAGGGTTATCTAGATAAACTTATAAGTATAGTAAATCCTATAACTAGTTAACTATAGCTTATAGCTTTATAATTATATTAAGTATAAAGTTTGCTTTAGGTAAATTAATTGGTTTTTACTAGGGTTTATTCTATTACACTTAAGTTCTAAGCCTTTCTTAAATCCTTTCCTACAGGGTAGCGTTAATTTCTAGCGGGGGCGTTAGGGCTATCTTTAGCGGATTTACCCTAGCTTTTGCTTTATTTCTCTTATTCTCTTTAAGAGCGTCCTTTATTATTTAGATAATAAAATTAATCTAGTTCTTTAGATTAATTAGTCTTAGAGTTATTTTAACCCTAAACATTCTTAAAGGAGGCATAGGCCCTAGTGTGTTACTATTATAATAATAAACATCTTTAATGCCTTTTGCTTGTAAGAGACACTTATTACTAACTACCTTTACTAGTATTAGCATAATATAGTAAACATTCCAAAAGGGTACTCTAAGTTTCTTCTAGAAAACCTTATTATATAGTTAATCTAAAATCCTCTGTTTAACCTTACCTAGTAAATCCTTCTTTCCCTTAGTTAAGGTATTATTACCTTATCTAGGTTGCTCTTAGCCTTAGTAATCCTATTTGTCTTCTTCTATAATATCCTTAACTCTTAGGCGCTTTACTACCTATTCCCTAATAGCTATAATCTTTCTATTATAGTTATTTACCTCCTTTTCTTTTATATATAACTTCTTAAACTTAATAGCTAAGACTACACCTAAGGGCTTCCTTTATAGGATTAATATTACTTTAACCTCTCTTTCTAGGTAGTATTTAGCAGGGTTAAACTAGCTCTTTATTTAATTAAATATATCTTATTTCTCTAGTGACATATCCTAGCTTTTTCCTTCACAAAGACTATGCTTCTTAATTTAAGGAATTATATAGGTAATCTTACTATCCGGAAAGTATTTAATCTAGAATATAGCTAGCTGTCTTATATAGCTACTAATCTAGAGGAATTTTAAAAGTAAAATAGGTAGTATTATCTAGCGCCTTATATTATCCCTAATTACTAAAATACGGATAGCTAGGTCATAGATAGCGAATTTTAATATCTTATTAAACCCTAATATGTTACACTTTATAGCTAAGTAAGACTTATTATTACAGTAATAGCAATGGTTTAACTAGCAGCCTCGTCTACCTATTACATTAATTTCGAAAATGCGGTCTTTATCTTAATTAAATAATCCAATACTATTTAGCTAGTAATTCCGTTACTAGTGTTATAGGTTGCTATTATACTTCCTTTTAAGCTACTTTATAATGTTAATTTCCTTCCTTACCTAGGCTATAACTATAATTTTTAACTTAGCTAACTATTTTATTAAATTATCTATTTAATCTTAGTATTTGGCTAGTCTAGGAGTTATGCCCTTTTTTGCTATGTTATTAAAAGTAATACTTTTCTTTTTACGCTCTGTAAGTTTAGCCTACACTAGGTAATTCCTCTAGCTAGTCTAATAATTACTAAGGGTAGGCAGATTAAATAGTCTCTAACTCTTTAGGTAAGACTTAGTATTATCTAATAGGTACTCTCCTAAGTTAGAGATTTCGGGGTCCCTATATCTAAGCTTTAGTTATATATAAATATGCGTGTTAAGCTTTGTCTAAAGTGGTTTATACTTTATAACTAGAATTTCTTTATAGGTAAACCCCTTTTAATTTATAAAGCTTAAGATTAAATACTCTAGAAGGGCCTTATAAATGTAGTTAGACTAAGTTATAGTAGTTCTCTATTCTATAAGGTTTATATTTAATATTAAAGCTTAATGCTTTTATAACTAGTAATAGGTTTCTTTAATAGACTTTAGTTACATTAGGTTAAGGTCTTTAAGCTATCCTTAAGCGCTTTCTATTTAATCCTAACTTATAGTATTAAACTAAAGAAGCATTTCGTTCTTTAATTCCGCCTAAGTGCGTAATACTATTAGTATCTTAACTACCTATTAGACCTAGGGGTTAACGTTATGTTTAAGCATATTTCGCTAATTCTTTTTAGGGATATATATTACCTTTATCTTAGCCTTAAAGTCCTTAATAAAGTTAGCTACGTTTTCTCCTATAAACTACTAAATATTATACTTACTTTACATTATAATAAGGGATATCTAGTAAGCTATTATTTCCCTAAGAATTTTTGTAAAGGATTTTACATTAAGTCTATTAAGGGGTCTAGAGGCTTTTCCTTTACTATTAAGGGCCTTCTCTAGTAAGTTATTAAAGCCTAAGTATATTAGCATTAAAACTATATTAGGATTAAATAGTTCCTTGCTAGTAGTTAGGGTATCTAGTAATAGTAATTCCTAAAGTTCCTTTAGGTAATATAGTTACTTAATAAATCCTGCTTTACTTAGGTAATAGGAGTATAAAGATAAATAATTAAATATAGAGTTAGGTAATAGTGCTTTTAATTAATCTTAGAGAAGAATAGTTACTTAACTAAAGGCTTTAATTATAAAGAAAATTTCTTAATAGAAATCTTCTAGAAGAGTTATACTTATAGTTATAAATAACTTATAAGCAAAAACTAGGATTATGATTACATAGCTCCTTATAATTAACTATAAGACCCTAATGTATAGCTAAATAATTATAAAATTAGCTATAGGGCTTAAGATTAAATAGTTTATAGCGCTAGATAGCGGTTTCTGTTCTGTATTCTTGTGTCTAAAGACTCTTAGCAAGGGGGTAATAGCTTAGCTAGTGTTCGTAGTGTATGCGTCTAAACTAGCTTACCTCCTTTCTAGCGTCTCTATATAACATAGTCTCCTTTCTTTAATCTAGCTTAGCTCCTCTAGATTAACTAGTCTTAAACTAGTGCCTTAGCCTTTCTAAGGTCTAGAACTAGGCTTCTAGCCTATGTTATATTATAGGGAAAATAAAATAAAGGGGTCTTTACGTAAACAGTTTAGTATTAGCTAAAAATTACAGCTAAAAAAGTGCGCTTCTAATTAATCTTAGTCTGTAGTAAATTAAATAGAAAGCGGAAGGTCTAGGGTTTAATTCCCCGTTTCTCCACTAGTTTTATTAAGTGAAAAACAACACCCTAAAAGACATAATACTAGCCCACAATTGCGAGTAGCTCTAGAGCTTACACACAACAGAGGGGTTAATTAACTTAACAATATTAATTATAATAATGGCTAGAACTATCTCGTCATACAGAGATATCCTAGATTAAATGGTCTGTCAGATCGGAAGTAATGTCTTAAATAAATAAGGGAGGGTATAATCTTAATTTATCTTATAGTAAATATAGGTATAATCTTAGGTAAAGCAAACACAGGGTAATCTTAAGAATCTCGTAGGGTACGTGAATTACTATTAAAGAATCTGGCTATAAGTAGTCCCTTTATAGATCAAATGATCCTCTTGCCTAGATAACTAATATCATTATCCCTTGTTGTGATATCCCTATCCCTGAACCCTAGCGCTTGTCATCGTGATCGCGTGTTTTTAGGCGCGCATCTTACGGCACACACTATTTACACTATGTCTAGGACTACTATATTTATAGCACTTAAACAGTCTTTAACCTATGCTTAGTTACTATAAGTCTTGCTATAAGTTATCTATAAGGAAGCTAGAGCATTATCTCTTTCTCCTACCTTCTTTATTATCTTAGTTTCTATTATAATTATTTAACATAAATATTATCATAACTTTAGCCTTTTTACCTTATCCTTATAGGTAGCTCTAAGATATTAGGAACTCCTAGCTAACTATATGCTTCCTTATAGCATTATTTAGGCTATTTAAGAAAATTACTATCCTTAAGTATATAAGGATTTAGTTAGGTAATTTAGCTTTTACTTTAGTCTAAAGTCTTAAGAAGGACTAGAAAGACTAGTTATTCTTTTACCTTAGGTTTAGTAATATCCTAGTGGCTTCTAAGCACCTTATATCCTTATCTATTACTCCTAAGTTTAACTAGGACACGAATTTATCCTAAGAATAAGCTAAGTAATTAACTAACCTATTTACTATTACATAACATATTTATTATTACTTTACATTATCCACTAGGTAGCTACTAGCATATACTACCTTAGTTTTATTATCCTAAAAGGTTCTTAGATTTAACTAGAATAATACATTTAAATCCGCTAGGTACGCCTATAGATTCTTATAGGTATTACCTTTATATGCTAGCACTTTATACTATATCTTTATAAAGCTTTATAAGTATATACTTACTATAAAGTTAGGGTTAGGTAGGAAGGCTAGGAATAAGGGATTAATTAGTATAAGTGTCTAAGGGGTAATTATAGGTCCTTTACCTAATCTAGCTAATTATAGGTTTGCCTTAATTTCTTTAAGCTATGCTTTTATATTTATAATATCCTGCCTTATACAAGCATATTATAGCTAGGTTTATATAACCTTATAGTAGTGCTCTAGCTTATCTAGGTTATTATTATTCCTAGATTTAGTGTTACTACGTTAATTAGGGTTAGGTAGTGTCTATTAAATCCTTTTATTATTAGGCCTTAAAGTTAGGGTATATAGGTTACTCCCTAGGTACTATAGGTTTATATCTCCCTTACTAGGTAATATAGGTGTGTTTTAAGTAGATATTCTGTAGCTTCTTTACATTTAAACCTAGCTAATAGTTTATTTACCCTAAAGGGTTTAAGAGTTTAACTTATTATAACTAGATTAGGGAGATATAAATAAAGTAAAGGCTAAGGTTCTTAGTTATAGCTAGAGAGCTACTACTTAGGGGTAAGTATATAAAAGTCTTAAACTCTAACCTCCTATATACCTTATAAGTAGTTCTTATTTAAATACCCTACTACGTATACATAGCTATCTAATAGCTACTTAGTTATCCGCATAACCTAAGGCTTATCTAAGGGTTCTATTATGTGACTATTCTATCCCTAGCTCCCTAGCCTCCGTGCTCCTAACATTATTCTAGTTATTCTTAAGGTAATCCTAGCTATTACCTAGTTTTTTTTTAATATATTAGTCTTATCTTACCTAATAGTTTATATATATATAGTTAAGTATAAAGAGAATTTTTTAGTTTTTCTAATAATACTTTTTCTTTACTTTTTTAAAGGTATAGTTAAGGTTATTAAGCTATATTTTATACTTTTATAAGTTTATAAGGTATTAAAGTTTTATAATATTTTAAACCTTAACTTCTTAGTTACTAAGACTTAAGAATATACTAGCTTTTTAGCTCTTTTTTATTAGTATCTTTTCTTTATAAAGTTATAATAAGTTAGTAAGTTTTTATTTTTACTTCTATAGTTTCTTAAGTTACTTAAGCTAGGTAATTTACCCTTTAATTACTATTTTTTCTTCCCTTATAGTAAAGGGTATAATATTAGAAAAGGTTATAAAATATAGTATATCTTTAGCTATAGTATTACTATTATTTAGTTAAACCTTAGTAATATATAGTATTATTCTAGTAAATTAGGTTATTTTTCTTTTTATATTACTCTTAGGTAGTTAGTAAAAGAAGCTTTAGAATTATAAGAATAAAGGGATAGCTAGGTAAAAGATATAAGGATACTTATATATTAACTAAAGCTTACTAGGTTTAAGTGTGTTATATATATAAGTTACTAGCTTATAGCTAGTAGCTTACTAGTATTACATAAACCTAGCCCTAGGGCGTGGTGTGCTTACTTAGTGGTGTGCTAGCGCATAGGTGTTATAAGTAAGGCCTTATATAAGTACTTTATATCTTTATTTATGACTTTAGAGTTTAACTAGAATATTAATTTATCCTAGAAGTAAGCTAAGTAATTAACTAACTTATTTACTATTATATAATATATTTATTATTACTTTATATTATTAGCTAGGTAACTACTAGTATATATTACCTTAGTTTTATTATTATAAAAGGTTCTTAGATTTAACTAGAATAATATATTTAAATTTACTAGGTATACTTATAAATTCTTATAAGTATTACCTTTATATATAAGTACTTTATACTATATCTTTATAAAGCTTTATAAGTATATACTTATTATAAAGTTAGGGTTAGGTAAGAAAGCTAGGAATAAGGAATTAATTAGTATAATTATCTAAGGGGTAATTATAAGTTTTTACCTAATCTAGCTAATTATAGGTTTACCTTAATTTCTTTAAGCTATATTTCTATATTTATAATATCTTACTTTATATAGGTATATTATAGCTAAGCTTATATAACCTTATAACGCTATTTTAGCTTATCTAGATTATTATTATTTCTAGATTTAGTATTACTATATTAATTAGGGTTAGGTAGTATTTATTATACCCTTTCTTTATTAAGCCCTAAGGTTAAGGTATATAAGTTACTCCCTAAGCACTATAGGTTTATATCTCCCTTACTAAGTAGTATAAGTATAGGTATATTTTAAGTAAATATTTTATAGCTTCTTTATATTTAAACCTAGCTAATAGTTTATTTTCCCTAAAGGGTTTAAGAGTTTAACTTATTATAACTAGATTAAGAAAATATAAATAAAGTAAAAGCTAAGGTTCTTAGTTATAGCTAAAGAGTTATTACTTAAGAATAGGTATATAAAGGTCTTAAACTCTAATCTCCTATATACCTTATAAGTAATTCTTATCTAAATACCTTACTATATATATATAGCTATTTAGTAGCTACTTAATTATTTACATAACCTAAGGCTTATCTAAGGGTTTTATTATGTAACCACTCTGTCCCTAGCTCCCTAGCCTCCGTGCTCCTAACATAGTATTATTATTATTTAGCTAATCCTAAGTAATATATAGTATTATTTTAGTAAATTAAGTTATTTTTCTTCTTATATTACTCTTAGGTAACTAGTAAAAGAAGCTTTAAAATTATAAAAATAAGGAATAACTAGGTAAAAGATATAAAGGTATTTATATATTAACTAAAGCTTACTAGGTCTAAGTGTATTATATATATAAGTTACTAGCTTATAGCTAGTAGCTTACTAGTGTTATATAAACCTAGCCTTATAGCGTAGTACACTAGTAAGGTGTATTCGTGTTATAAGCGGGGCCTTATAATTAACCTTAGGTAAAATCTCCTTAGCTATATTTAAAAGGTTTTTAACTACTATTTAGCCTTATTATTGAATTTTAATTTTTTTGGGGTCATTGGTTCTGGCCAGAGCATGTAATGTAATGTAATGTAATGTGTAATTATTACACATTACAATATATTTATTACAGATGTAATATTAGGGTAAAATAAAAGTGAGGTATATTAATATCTTATAATATTATTTAGATATTTCTTTATTAACTTAATATTAGCGTTAATATTACTTTTATTTTAGTTTATTTACTATAAATTATTTAAGTTTCCTTAGTTTTATATTATTAGCTATATATTAGGGTATAGGGTATATTTTATAAGTTCAATAGTCTTATAGGAATTTTTTAATTTTTCTCTATATTATAAGATATTAAAATACTAATAAATCTAATTCCTAAGGATTAATATTATATTATTTAACCTAAGTGTTTTTTTACTAAAAAATACCTTATATAATAAGCTTTTTTTTTCCTTTTTTTCTCTTAAAAGCTAAAGTAATTAAAAAGATAAAAAAAAAGATTTTAATTAATTACTAAAGAGTATTTTATATTTAACTAATTAGAAAAGATATTTTTATAAGATAACCTTATTTTAATAAAGATAAAGTAAGAAGCTTTACTTTACTCTCTTACCTTTGCCTTGCTAATAACGCAAATTGCAGGCAAAGCTCCGCTTTCCTAACTAGCATCTCACCCCTATCTACGGCGTTAAGCCAAGCTTGTTAACCAATAATTGGATGCTGCTTCTAGCTAGGGAGCGCCGCCCGGAGCGGGAGAAGGTTCTTCCATGCGTAGGAGTTGGATTAACACGTAAACATGCAATAGTGATTTTTCAATTATGCAGTAGTAACTAGGCCTAAAACGGAAGAAGTACCCGCGCTTGTAAATTTACAAGATAAGTAACCTTATATAATTCTTAGGGCGCAGGAACTAGCTAGTTTACTCTATGGAATTACTATAGGCTGTAATAAAAGCTTTATATCTCTAAAAGAAGCTTAAAAACGTGTTTTCCTTATTATATGCATATTTAATAACATATATAACTTATAGGATGTCACTCCCCTTATAAATTTGCGGGCGCGGGTACCTTTTCCGTTTTAGGCCTAGTTACTACTACATGATTGAAAAATCACTACTACATGTTTACGTGTTGGAGTTAGATGCGCAGAACACCTGTGGCTTCTATTTATGGCCATCCATTTGCGCCGGGAGGTATACTTTATACCTTCCCCGAATGCCTCAGATTTTATGGGTCTTCGATAATAAGACAGCTACCTTCTTCTACTTTCTCCTAATTTCTCTCGCGAAGGTCATTCTCACAACTGAGTCCTATTCTTAGCCAGAGACTAAAGTCACGGCTTCGCCTTAACCAACTCGGCCGCGCGTTCTCTGTCACCGCATTTAACTTAATAACGCATACTGAAGACTTTACACCCTACTATTTGTACAAACCTCTTAAGGAAGTGGAGAGGCTTGAAAACTACCGACTAGGTGGATATCACCCGGTGAAAATTGGCATTCAGTTTCATGGCCGTTGTCGAATACTTTATAAGCTTGGCTATGATTCCAAGTCTTGAATTCTTCGATTATTCGTCTCAGCGCGCAGCTCATACCTATTCGTAACACTAGCTGGCTTATTCACGGGCGTTTTGCAGATCACCTGACTGACTCCGACATCCTTCCGCCAGTCACATAGCGCATATTCTCTGTCCTCAACACTCACATCATCTTTACTAATGCCCCGTATTGATCAGTTTCGAACTACTCGTCCATTCCTACAAGCTTATATGATAAGCCTGTTTTCCCTCTCAGGCAATGCTAACGTCTTTTTTGCGGTCTTTTCCTCGGCTTGGACGGACATGGAGGCCACTCAACTTCTCCAGCCAGAATTTCCTCCAGATATCTGCAGGTCGGAAAATTGAAGAAGAGACCATCCCGGGCTACGTTGCTTCCCGGTATTATCCTGCTCGAATAGGGGAAATCTTCAAGGATAGGTATCAAGTCGTAGGAAAATTAGGATTTGGAGCTAGCTCAACTGCATGGCTTGCACGAGACATGAAGTGAGAACCCCTGGAATTCATGGAAAGAATTATTTCGAATCGGCTCGCTCACGCACTAAAACTACAGCTGCCGTCGCTATGTTACCCTCAAAATCTATATCAACTCTGAATCAATGGGACAGCAGTTGGATGATGAGCTCAACATATACAAACGTATGGAGAGAGGCTCAAAATATCATCCAGGTCGCAGTGCTGTCAGATCATTACTTGACTCGTTCGATGTTAATGGACCTGAGGATAAACACCGATGCCTCGTACATCCTCCATTATGGGAAAGTGTTTTGACCTTTTTACACCGTAACCCGGTACGAAGGCTGCCTGCACCGGTCCTGGCATTTGTGCTCCAGCGCCTGTTTTTGGCATTGGACTATCTACACACAGAATGCCAGATCATACATACTGGTAAGTGCTCTGGGTTTTCCTTACACTCCTTCTATCACTTACCCGAAAATTCTATCAGATATCAAGGCCGATAATATCATGTTTGGCACCGCGGATGATTCAGTTTTCAGCGATTTTATAGAGGAGGAGCTTCAAACCCCTTGTCCGAGGAAGGAACTAGACGGAAGGACAGTTTACGTGTCCCGAGAACTCAAAATGCCCAGGAAATGGGGTGCCCCCGTCCTATGCGACTTTGGTTCTGCCATGGTTGGCGACAGAGACCACTTCGAAGACATCCAACCCAATATTTATCGAGCACCGGAGGTAATTCTGGAAAGCCCATGGACGTTCAGCGTCGATCTATGGAATGTGGGATGCATGGTAAGATGAACAGACTGAAAATAGTGGTGCGGACGTTTTTAAACTTGCTTCACAGATCTGGGACATTTTCGAAGGCGGCTCCTTGTTCACCGGCCAAGACCCGGAATTTCTAACTTACCGAAGTCGAGCGCATGTCGCCGAAATGATACGTCTGCTTGGCCCACCGCCGCCCAGGCTTCTTGCCCAAGGGAGGCTAAGCCACAAATTCTTTTCAGATGACGGCAAGTCAAGCTTCTTGTATCATCTGGCGAATTGTTGTATCCACTAACTGAATCCGACTCTCTAGGTAATTTCTGTGCTGGAATTCCATTACAAGATCACATCCCGCTTGAGGAGAGGGAAACTACTCTCGATGGACGGGACAAAGTGAAATTCTTGCGCCTAATACGGAAGATGCTGCAGTGGGAGCCGGGCAAGCGTAGTTCTGCCAAGGCGTTAGGAGAGGACGAGTGGATACGTGAGCATTTGTAAGGACGCACAAAGAATCAGATCTTACTAGGAGCGCTGTAAGGTTGATATTCGGTCGGCCATATGCTGTACAGCTGTGAAGTAGATTTTGAATACAGGGCTTCTCGAAATCGGCTTGACCAACACACACATGTCTTTGATTTTCCGTCCTCGCTGCCAAGACCCTAGTCCAGGCAAATTATTTAGCGGGCCGCATGAAGCCGTGCTGAAAAAAGCATCGCGCTGGTATCGTTGCGGCATACCTTGACTACGGAGTGCATATTGGAATCACATCGAAATTAGCAGGTGCGTACGTGGCAATGCCTGTTTTACATATAAATAGACCTTTGGTCCCAGGCCCTCCTTTTGCAAAGGTATTAGAAGATAATAGAAAGTTAAATGATGATGTTGCGAAAACTATGTGTCGCCTAAGGAAGGGGGGAGGAGGAGGTAATTAAGAGAGTATATTATAGACTTAAGCTTTAAGCTTAGATTAATTATAGCTCCAGGAAGCATATAGGTTATATATAGTAAGGTTAGGGCTATATATAGACTACACATATACCGCGTATAGGCTATTATATATCTAGGCTTTATGTAATTACTTTATAAAGTTCTTTTCTTCTTCTATAAGAATAACATTCTTACTCTAAACGCTTATCTACAGTAGCCATAAGGCTAGTTCTTAACACTTTTCCCCCTTTTCTCCTACCTTCTAACCTAGCTAGATTCCTTTTCTTCTTCCCTCTTCTTAGTAAGTTAGCTATTATTAGTATTAATACCTTAAACATTAAATTTAAATCTCTTGCACTAGTGCATTAATTCTTGGTGTAACTAATAATAATTATAATGTACAAAAATATTTTTTTAAAATCATAAACTTATAAATTTATAAATTTATAAAATCATAAAATCATTTAATCATAAATAAGAGATTTAGGGTTTTTTTGTTTTAGCAGCTCTTTGCGGGACCTCTCTAAGGTGCCACCGTAGGTGGAGCCATTGAGAAGATGAACAAGTTTGTTTTGAAGAACATCTCACTCGTGGGCATCCACTAGGGCGCATACAGCGTCAACGAAAGGGAAACCGTCTCCGTCGTCTGGAATGTCGTCTCGAAGCTGGTAAAGGAGGGAAAGCTCAAGGGCACAGAATTTACGGATGAGAAATTTGTCGGGCTGGATCGAGTCAAGGATGCGCTGACCGCTTTGTCAGGACGCGGAACATATGGGGCAAGGTTGTCGTCAAGATCCCCAAGGAAGGCGTTAGCCGGTTGTAGATTACAACTGAATGCAATTGAACAACGACTTCAAACCAAAGGAAACGCTCAAAGTCTCAGAACCTGTGCGCGACCAGACGGCTTGTTCACCAGTGACTTACTATACGGCACATCAGCCGAGACGCCAATAATGTATGCTCAGTAGACATGCAAAGCAAATGAATGAAAACAACAAGACAAAGAGTGCAAAGCTCATAAAACATATCCCCACTACTAAGCCGTCGCCTCAACCAACCAACAGAGGTTTGGGATTCTCGTCAGTCGCGCATTGCTGTCCAGTCCGCAAGATCTCAAATTATCAAGTCTAGCGCCTAATCTGTGCTAGCTTATGCGGTCATCTTCTGCGAAGCAAGTTAACGATGAGTCTAAACATTAGGGCCTTAGTCGATGTCCATAAGCTCCGAGTCCTGCTCCTTCAGCATCCGAATTACCTCCCCATGAATCTGCTCCTGTCGTTTTGCCCGGTTCTCCCGCATTGCTAATTCTGCTTTATCTTTATCCCGCTGCACCATAAGTTCCTTTACCTGAGTTCGAAGTTGTTCGTTCTCACCCAATATTTTCCCCATATCATCCTTCGTCTTCTTGATCATTCCAAGCATATCATCTATTCGATCCCGCTCGTTCTTAATCATGGACTCTAGATTGCCCAATCGCACTTGGTCAATCCCTCCTGTGATATCAACCGCAGTGCCTTCGGGTGGCTCTTTTATTTCTTCTACACCATCTTCGGAGCTTCCAGTCGGGGCGATAGGTATTAGCTCATCAGGGGCTGCAGCTGCAGGGCTTTCCACAGTATCCTAAACATCCTGGTTAGCTGCTGGATATCCAAGGCCCGTTTATGTATGCGTATCTATGCATGGGAAGAAGAAGAGTCTTACACTGTGTTCTTCTTGTTGCGCATGACATGGTCGTCGAAAAGCCTTATAAGGGATCTTATCCATGCTAATTTCTGGCAATGGAAGAAGTCCCTGGACTATGGCCCCCATGGTGCCATGGGTTTGTGGAATAATTCCCGCAAAGCGCGGCTCCAACACATTCGGATGCTCTTGTGCGTATTTCTCAAAAAAAGACCTGCTACTGCACGCAGTTGCACCATAGAGGATCATGAGGAGCTCCATCTCAGCTACTGTTGGCTGTCGGCCATGCTTTATAAGGTATCTAATTAAAGCGTGTTGAGAGATGGTAGTCGCTGAGGCTCTAAGCGTGATGTAGCTATAGACATCGACAAATTCAGATCTTTCGGTTGCGGTAAGAGAATAGTATTGTGACTCATAAGTTTCGCAGAGTAACTGATATGATAGCTTCTCAATAGGATGCCGAGATTGATGTTGGCGGAGTGGGATGAGCGGCTCTTGCGTGGCCATTGTAGAAGTCTGGTAGCAGTGAGAGGCGGGTTTAGTGTAGAAGAGATGAAAGAAAAGTGCGACGCCAGATAATGACTTGTTTCGATAACAGCGCTTATTTGTATAATATGTCGAGTGGTGATACTTGATAGGAGCTAAGAAGCAAAATGAGAAATCTGCCCTCAGGCGTAGGTGGGCAAGAACGGGATGTTTGAAGAAGGAGTTCGTAACCCGGCCTGTGACGTTAACAAATGATGTTTGACAAACAGCCAACAGCCAACAGCCAACAGCTGCATGAACGAGCCTGCCAGCTGCCGTGACTGTGATGCGCTGCCACACATGGGAGTTTCTATTTCACATTAATTGCTCCGTCTCTGAAGAACAGTCCTTAAACATACTCGACATTGAGATTCTCCGCGCAAAAGGTCAAAGAAGCTGTTGATTCCGGCCCTGACAGCCTATCAGTGCTGCTAAATATATGTAAACCGCTCGATGTGCCCTTGAACATGGACAGTTGGTCTGATACGCGTATGTTTGGCTAGTCTTGATCATATAGTCTCTCATGTCAGTTTGCCCACCACAAGTGTAGGCAGGTGTCAAGTGGGTGGCTGGCACTGCCACCACAAGTTACAACATGTGATATCTCCATCCATGTTGTTATGGCGTCTCCTACATCTGCACAGACGCGTCACGTTCCTGAGCCGCCTTTATCCTCAGATAAACAAGCAAGCTAGACTCGATACCTCCTCTTTCGCCCCCCAGGATTCATCTGC
Organism: Epichloe typhina subsp. poae; assembly: GCA_030389615.1. Taxonomy (NCBI): domain Eukaryota; kingdom Fungi; phylum Ascomycota; class Sordariomycetes; order Hypocreales; family Clavicipitaceae; genus Epichloe; species Epichloe typhina. The sequence goes on along the minus strand of CP098316.1, from coordinate 1,609,362 downwards.
ACTTGAATTGTATTCGGTGCATATTGTCTCGACCTTGCTTCAGTCCCCCACCCAATTGCTTTTGCCGCAAAACAAAAACGTCCAACCTCCAACATGCAGCTTGGTATTGATATATCTGTACCGCCAGATACTTCCGAGAATCCTGTCGAGAAGCTCGCCTACGAGCTTCTTTGCCAGGAGTACAGATGGCGGTATTCGAATCTGTCTTACATAGAGAAGGATGACTTCTGGAGGGTTCTCCAGAAGGTAACGGTCAAGCCGTCCATGACCTGCGTATCGAAACACACGTCCAGTGCTCTGCATTTCAACCGACCACCTACTGTAGCCGAGTTTGAGCTCTTGGCCATACTCTACGGCGTACATGCCTGCGCCAACCGCCATTGGTTCCGAACGTACGCCGCTGAACATCCAGAGATCCTTGAGCCACGGTTCATCGGCATCATTGCCCAGATTGGGAAGTGCGAATTGAAAAACATCATACAAGGTAGAATCACAATGCCGAGCATTTCCATGCGCAAGATTTCATTTGGGAACCACCGAGGTGTACGACGCGGAGCTCGGCCACCATTATCTCGTGGCGCAGTATCGGTAAGCATGACCTTGCAGTTTGCGGGATCAAGATTCAGATCCACTGACACATCAAGACACATTCATCAATAGAAACAAACAATCCGCAGAGACCGACACCCTCAACTCACGGCTCGGGCTCTGCTGTTCCCGAGTCAGCCCCTCCAGTGCCAGGGAACTCACCGGCAGCTCCCTTTGTCGAGGTCGCCGACAGCGAAGATTCAGGCGGAGAAGATGACACCATCAAGGCTGAGTATGTTGAGGAAATTCTGGTGCCCTCACGCGACAGCGACATCACGATTGCCGCCGATTCACCAACGCTTAACTTGGAAGATGTCGCCACAAAGCTGCAGTCATTCGTGACGCAAAGCACCACGGCCGTGCAAAACTTGCATGATGCGCTCAGATCATTCGAAAGGAAACTTACGTGGATGGGCAACAAGCTCGACTGCATGGAGACTCGTAACCATGGCGTTGCAAGTGAGATTAGCAACTTGGGGATCAGTCACTACACTATGCGTCGGGACCACGCAGAGCTGCAGAGACGTCATGCCCAGCTTTGCGAAGTGATAGGGGCGCCTGCAACGTGAGAACACCGGGGAGCATGTCCATTTGAAGCAGTGGCGTACATTGGAAGATTGGTGAAGAAATGACTTAGATGAGTGTAAGGAAGATTTGAAAAATGGTGTCGGGAACTTTGAATACGCGGGTTGTGGTTATGGTCCGGGCTCGGAAAGTAGTTTGTGAAACATGGGACTGGTTCTAAAATGACTGATGGACTAGCCAATAAAGAGACATGAGCTTTGTCCAAATCACTTCGTTCCATGCGCACCAACATTCGGCGAAGTCTCGTGATGGCAGCAATCCCAGATTATCCACCTTCGTCCCCCCCCCCCTTCCCGGGCCCTCCGCCTCGCTCGAAAGCCTTCAGCGGGGCAACCACATTCATCAACCCTCCCACACTCATTGGCCTGCGATCTAGCTTCCCTCCATCTATAGTAGCATCTGCAGCTACAAAGCTCCCATCCCTTCGCCCACGCAACACAAAGGAGCCAAAGCGCAAAACACCGCGCGAGGGAGGTGCCTCACGAACCCCTGACCATGGCATGGGTCCAATCCCCAGCTGCCTCGCTTCTCGGGCGACAGCTCAAAGAGATCCAATCGAGCAAGGACCTCCAAGGCGTGTCCTGCGGCCTCGTCAACGACAGTAACATATTCGAATGGGAGGTCATGCTCATGATTAACGACGATTGCAAATATTACGGCGGTGCGTGTAATTTCCGTTCCCTTCACCACTCAAACACTCCTTGCTACACCAGCCCCCTCAAAACAAAAAGAGGAAGAAAAAAAGAAAAAGAAAACCCCGTGGAAATCAAACAAGCCAGGCTAACGATGCATTCCATGTGTAGGAGGCAACTTTCGCGCCATACTCGTCTTCCCCCCTACGTACCCTCACATGCCACCCTCTCTGACCTTCCAAGCGCCGATCCCGTTCCACCCAAATATATATCCAGAAGGCAGGCTCTGCATATCCATCTTGCATCCACCCGAGGAGGACGAATACGGATACGAAGCGGCTTCAGAGCGATGGAGCCCCGTCCAGAGCCCGGAAACCATTCTCGTCAGCACAATCAGCTTGTTTCATGATCCGAACATCGACAGTCCTGCGAATGTCGAGGCCGCGAGGATGCTGCGAGAGGAAAAGGAGGGAAAACACAAGGATTTCAGAAGACAGTGCAGGAAGTGTGTGAGGGAGAGCCTGGGCGAGGACTAGAATGGGGACAAGTACAATTCAGGGATGGACTTTTTTTTGGGCACAGCATGGTGTTCCGTAGCACAGCGGCGTTTTATGAATGGGTCAAGTCGTTTTGTGGGATTATTTAGACTCTGGCGGTGCAAGGCGGTACAGTATAATCTTGTGTTTTATGATTATGGTTGTGGTTGTGGGTTGTGGTACACACGGGTCATCTACTGAGCAGCTGTAGTGTACTGTGACCGTGCAAAAATGTTTGCAGATCAATCTTTGTTGATGATGCATGTTCAAGAGTTCAGTGACGGGAAAACAGTCCTATTTGCTGTCCGAGAGGCCAATGAGCCCTGTCATGACCCTGTCCCATTCCTCATTCCATCTCAATGACCCTTCCTCGATAGCCCCCTTCTTGAGGCTGGCCAGCTCCTTCTGCCCCTGCTGACTGAATAATCTCTGCATGATGTCCCTGAGCTGTGAGGCTGTTTCGAAGCCGCATCCATTCTGACCCTCCTTCACAAGTTCGCCAAAGCTTTCGAAGGCGGAATACGCCGCGACAGGCAAACCTGCTCCGAACATGTCGACAACCTTCATGGGCAGATCAACTCCTGAGCTAGACTTGTGGAGAGAGATGCCGAGATCGGCACAGGCGAGAAGCGTGGCATAGTCGCGGTTTGAAAGCCAAGCTGTGAGGACTTTGATTCCTGGAAGACGTCCGTTGTCCTGGATTTGCTGGATCAAATCCAGATACTTTTGCTTCTCTGGGCCTTTACCGGTGATGATGGCCAGAATAGGAGATGGCGGCTCCCTTGACGCATCCTCTTCGCTTGGATTCGCGTATGCGACCAAAGCTTCGAGTAGGATGCTGAAATCCTCATCCGGGGTCCACGACGTGCTGCTTACAATGAGGCACATACTGCCGTCCAGAATGTTCTTGGCGTGTGGTTTGGTCTCTGGGAGGCGCCCAAGGAATTCCTGCCTAGCTTTTACAGAGTCGACTGGCTGAAAGAGTTCTGCGGGTCGGTCATGTAATGTGTAAACTGGGCTTCGCAGGTTGAAGCGTCGGCCACGGAGTTCACGAGCCATGGCGTCTGTGACAGCCAGATTGGCGTTTCCGAGAAACTTTCCCAGAATAATTTCATACCACTTGTAGAACGGTACAAAGACGGCGTAAAGTGACTTCTGGGCGAGAATCGTGTGTCCATAATTATGCCAGTCAATAACGACTTTGCTACCTCGAACAAGGGACACGAAAAGGGCTACATGAAAAGTAGGAATTGATGGCGGATTCTGTGCCGGTCAGCAAGCATGTCCGTCATTGCCGACTGCAGAGTTGCTCTGTGTGAAAGTACCTGAATGATGATCCATTGCGCCGCTGGTGTCGCCCACATCATGGCATAAAACAAAGTCCAGAACTGCTGGATCACTTTACACGGAATGTTGAGGAAAAAGGGCAGCGTGCTCCAGGCAATCCATTCCGGTTGCGGCGCGAGAGCGTACATGGACACTCGTTCATTGCCAATGAGATCAGGATGTCTGGAGGTTTCTGTGATGAAGAGGTCGAGGTTAGCGCGCGGAATCGACGCAGGTTTCCCAGTCAACACGTAATATCCTACCTACCTTTGTAGGCGATGATATCAACCTTTCTCCCATGCTTGGCAACGCTGATGGCGTGGTACTGCATGCGCGGGCTTCGACCAATGTCGCCCAGAACTAAGATCTGGATGTGGTTGTCCTCGGGGTTTTGTGGTGGCTTGTAGCGACTTGGGATGACTCGGTAGAGTGCCGAGGCGAGCCATGCCAGAGCCTTGACGCCATACTTGAGAGCAAAGACGGAGAGAATGCCTCCAAGAGCGGAAAGGAGAAAAGGGACAATCATGGTTATGCTCGAATCCGATGTCAATCGTCTATTATGACGAGGCAGGCACATTGGGGGGGTGGAGCTGGCCACGGCGACAGCGGGAGAAATCGGAGAAGTGCCTGCCTGGTCTGGTCTGGTCGGGGTTACAGTAAATCTCGGCTCTAACAAAGTTGATCTCGTATCCAGGGTAGGGCCTTATGACTAGCAGAATAGCATATGCCTAGCATATATAAGGTTATAGCCCTTATAACAAATTAACAAATTAACAAATTAACAAATTTCGCACTAATATACTATATATAGACTTTAGTATATGCTAAGCATATACTTAGCATATGTAGCAATTCTTTACCGCCTACCTAATTTAGATTTAGAGGCTTTACCCTAGATACGAGATTAACTTTGTTAGAGCCGAGATTTACTATGTGCCCGGTCTAGTCTGGTCTGGTCTGGTCTAGTCTTGCTTTTGCTACAGACTCGGTGCGATCCTTGTCATGATGGCCGCCTTCTCGAAACGCCGTTTCTTTGCAAACAAGTGCTATCAATTCACAAGCAACAGGCTAAAGTCCGCCAGTCACGCGGGATCGCTTTGTCGCCTCCCTTTTGCAGCTGACAGGGTAGGGTTAATAGGGTCCATTATCAATTCATCTCGCGTATGACAAGGCCTGCAGACTAATCAAACAAGGTTACGTTGGTCCATACTTGACCATAATATGTAATGGGATCAACACCAGTACTCCCCGCAACCCTTCTGCTTTACCCTCTGTCAATCAATTCTCAATCCTTCTATTTATTCTACACTAGTAGCGAGGGCCAGCAACCGATGGGCCAAATCTGACAGAAATGAAGAAATCACTGGGCGCCGACGCTCTCAGTCAGCTTGGTCGAGAGCAGAAAGCGTTGCTTGATACGATTGACGGCCTGAGAGGGCTTGGGGTTGAACTTGACACTCTGCCTCAAATCGTAGTCGTCGGCGACAAGTCATCCGGCAAAAGTTCTGTTCTCGAAGCCATATCACACATTCCATTCCCTGTGAAGAGCGGACTTTGCACACGATCCCCTACCGAGTTGGTCTTGAGAACGGCTGCAGAGCCCAAATTCGCCGTCAGGCTTCGAAGCCAGAATGGGGCACGGGACGCGCCTTTCCACAAAGAGCTCGCCGCTAAAGATGACCTTCCCAGTATCATTGAAGAGGCAAAAGAGGAGATGGGCATCGGAGCTGGCACCAAAGACTTCTCGGATGAGGCATTGAACATCGAGTTATCTGGGCCAGACCTGCCGCATCTGACCCTCGTTGACTTGCCTGGACTGTACCGCACCGAAATCAAAGATGAATCCGATGAGGGTATTGAGATGGTCAGATCGCTAGCGAAGAGGTACATGAGTCAGAAAAATACCATCATTCTTGCTGTGGTATCCGCTAGCAATGATGCTGCTCTCCAAGAAGTCCTCAAATTAGCAAAGACCTACGACCCCAGTCGAGAGCGCACAATTGGCGTAATCACAAAACCAGACTCCCTCGAGCCATCATCACCGGATGAATCAGCTTTCATTCGACTTGCACAGAATCAGGATCCCGTACACTCCTTCAAACTGGGCTGGCACATTCTTCGAAACCGAAGCAGCTTAGAGAATGACGAGAACAATGCTGGCCAGTCAAAAACCTCGTATGAAGAGAGAGATGAGAAGGAAAGAGAGTTCCTCGACTCTGGATTCTGGACATCAATTCCGGTTTTTAATCGGGGTGTCGAAGCACTGAGACACAAGCTCAGTGCTGCATTGACCCGACACATACAGTCAAGTCTCCCCGATCTCATCGCCAGTATGGACCAGAAGCTCAAGACCAATCGACGGGAGTTGATGAAGCTTGGTGAACCACGAACGACAGATTCAGAGCGTCGGCAATTCATTTTCAGTGTCGCAAACCAATATCGTGAGATTGCCTATGCGTCGACGCGTGGTCTATACGACGGTAAATTTTTCCGAACAGCAAATCAGAGTACCCTAGCCGCTCCATTTGGTGGCTATGATGAACGGAGATTGCGAGCTGTGGTGCGCAACTTGAATCGTGCTTTCCACTCGGTGATGGTGACCAAGGGCGCTCGGCGGAACATCTGGTTTCCTGATACACCCATTCTCTCGGGTGATCCAGTCTTAGCATCTTACAAATCATGGATTGCCTTGTTTAACTCAATTAGTCATCCAACAAACACATCCTGGTCATCCGTGGAAAGAGAGCTCGAAGCTGCGGCTGCAAACAGTATGGGAAATCAATTTCCTGGTTCCCTAAGTGACAGCGTCGCTCTTGAACTATTCCGTGACCAAGCTCAGAAATGGCCGGAAATCGCCTCGCAATATCTTGACTTGGTTCTCAGAGCCGCCAAAATCTTTGTTCAATCGGCTCTTGACCACATACTGGGGGCAAACAAAACCACTAAAGATGCTCTTTACAATTGCTTTGTGGATGGCTTTTTCGAAGCACGAAAGCTCGAGCTCGATGCAAAACTCAAAGAGCTGACACATCATTATATGGAGGGTGATATCATCTGTCTTGAAGAAGAGTTCTACAGACGCATTGCCAAAAAAAATAAGCAGTATTTGGCAACTCATATCAAGACAATGGTGCCTGAAGCTTCCCGTGGTGGCACTTTGACAAAAGATGATGTGGTCAAAGCGGTTGAGGAAGCCCCATCAGATGAGATGGATAGCTTTGGCCTCAAGAGGGTCTTTGAAATGATGGATGCATATTACCAGGTTTGTCGTTTCATGAGCCCATTGCCATTACCGCCCTAACGTGAATGCAGATGTACCTTGGGACTTTTACGGACAACGTCATTATTCTAGCTGCCGAGAATTGCCTGGTTGCCAAGATCCCAGATCTCCTCAAAAGCATCATTGATAAGGACATGGAACCAGATATGCTTGCAGTCTTGGCTGACGAGCCGCGGTTAATCAGTCAGGAGCGCAAACGACTTAGGAAGCAAGTCTCTGCACTTGAGGATGGCCTGCGTATATGTGAAAAGAACCGGCCGTTGATGGGCTCTCGTGAGTATTCCCAACCAATGAAGTAAAATGTCAATTTTATTGCTGACGCGAGAAGTTCTTCCCAATAATGTGACACCACAGGAGAATGAAAATGTGCCACCGCCTCAGGCGGACCGCAATTTGGCCAAATCTGTTGGCTGCAACCAAGGCACTTCTTCGAGCAACAAAGACACATCTGCCTCTGTTAAAGCGTCTAGCTCTCACTCGTTTTCCCTGGAGACGAAAAGTAGCAGCTCACGAAGCGGCGGCGCGACACCGTCTTCCCCTGCAACGCTGGCTTCAGACGGGTTGCCGGGTGGAAGCAACGCACCCTCCTCGACCAAAACTACAACTGCTTCCGGTGGGCTATCTGGTGGAAGCAATGTAGCCCCCTCTGTCATGACCACAGCTCCTTCAGGCGGGTTGCCTGGTGGAAGCAGCGCATCCTCTAGCAAAACTACAACTGCTCCAGGTGGGCTATTTGGTGGAAGCAGTGTAGCCCCCTCTGTCAAGACCACAGCTCCTTTATGTGGATTTTTCAGCCCAACAACCAATTTGGAGGGTTCGTTCAGTGGAAGTAATGCACCACCCGCTTCTACTAGGACCATGAGTCCTTCCTTTTCGATGTTCAGTAATCAAAATATCTCTACTAGTACGACTACTGCTCCAGGCGGGCTGTTTGGTGGAGCTAACGCAACCTCGTCTGCCACGACCACGGCTCCTTCGGGTGGGTGTTACGTTGCTAGAACAAATACCGCTTCGGGTAGTCTCTTTGGCAACGCACGAAGTTGCTGAGGCGAACCAGCTGGTAGTGGATTGTTCGGATCTGGCAAAGGAGGATTAACACACGCTGCTGTATCTGGGTCTTGCTTATTCTTTCTCAAATCTGAGAATGCGATTGGGGACGGATCTTGGTGCACACCAATGTTGTAGATCAATGCAATCACTAATATCAATGAGTCAGTGTATTTTCATTTTTGCAAAGATGGTAAAAAAAAGCCCTTCTTTAATGTACTGCTTATGGGACTTGATTATGAGCTCTTTCTGATGCCAATTCCCAGAGCAAATTTCTGTCCTGTCCCATGTCCCATATTCTGTGTCCCGTGCTCCGTGTCCCATGCCCAATGTGATAGTTCTGCCCTCTGCTTTTCAGAGAAGTCTTTGATATGTCTTGTCTCCATATTGCCGTTTCCTCAGCGCTCCAAGTCTTTGTCAGATCGAAGAAAGAGATGTCAAAGTCATTATGATAGTTTAGGAAACTGCGACTCTCGAAAAGCCTTGGTTCTTGCGGTATTGCATTATCAAGGCTCGAGGATCGCTGCGATCTGGGGGAATCTCTGTTAGGGCTTATTCTATCAACGCGAAAACGACACACGAGGTATACGAGTTTATGTGTATGGAAAAAAACTGGAATCTTACCTACTTCTGATTCGGATTCTTCCTTGCAATGCTCATCCTCACTCATGCTGTCGTCGCTGCTTGGGCACACGTCTTCCACCAAATGAAATTTTAAACGAATCGTCAACAGTCGCGGCAGGGAGACAGTCTTGGCGAGGGGCAAAATGGCCTTGGCGAATAGATCCTAGCTATACTGGTGGGTAATCTTGCTCTTGATCGTCATCTCACCAACCTCGACCTCGGCGGAGTAGGTAAATGACACGGCGTCCAAGTCGTATCCGTTCTCCACCAATGCATTTTGGAGCATTTCCATCATACCAGTCTCGGTCCAGGACCTTCCATGATATTGAAAAAGTTCCATGGAGTGAATGGGAGCCCTCTCTATTCCTTCGTATTCGAAAACCCAAATGATATTATGGAGGGGAAGAGCAGAGGTCGGGCTGGGAGAATCCATACTTGAGTTCGTTGCCGTGCTCCTCAGTCCTGTATCGTTGAAGGATGGGTTCGGAAAGGGCTCTTCTCCAAAGATGGTGCAGGGAAAGGGGGGGGAAAAAAACCGGGGAGCGATCAAAGCAAGGCAAGAGAATGTGAGGGAAAAAAAGAGACAATTTGATGAGGCGACAGGTCTTTTCTGTTGTAATCCTGCTCCTGAGTAAACGCTGGTGCCACTTTCCGGTTGCAGCTGGCATCACCCGGCAGTGCAGTGACGTTGAAGGATGTCTCCGAGACGAGAATGAAATGATGTATCTATGAGCTTTGTTGCACATTCGCTTGTAATTGTCTTGCTTGAATCCGACGGCATCCACAGGGCCTCGTGGGACTTGTCATATCATGAAGAGCGTCTTTCATGTTCATGGCCGGTAACTCTACACTGTAGCTATCAAGAAAGAAAAAAAAAATCCATGGGTATTTATACGCTCCAAACCATGCGCCGTATACTAATATAGTTCTACTTTTTTGAAGTGCCGAATCCCGTAAAGCCCATCTGGGCCATCATATCCTCCTCGTCGTGCTCGCCCTCGTTGCGCACATCCTCGCCATACTCGGTCTTGACCTTGGCAGCCTCCTCCTTCTCCCGGCGCTTCTTCTCCGTCTCTTCCCTCCTGCGTCTCCGTCTCTCCTCCAACTCCTGCTCTCGCTCCCCTTCCCTTATCCGCAGTCTCTCCTGCAGACCCGTGGCTTTGTCCTTTTCCAGCTCGTCCCTCTTGCGAACCCAATAGGCGATGCGCTCGCGGACCTCGTCCACGGTGGCGCGCTTGACTTCCATCGTCTGGCCCGTGTTGAGAAGATGCTGCATGGTGTTGATGTGCTCGAGGTACTGCTTGTTGTCTTTGAACGTGAGGTCGCATGCCTCGCAGTAGAATCCTGCGCTTCGACCTCGCTTGCCGACGCCAGCGCCGACTGGCACGAGCTGGGACTTGCCCACCTGCGCCGTGAGGTCTATGACATTTCTTCTGGCTGTGGTGTAGGTCTCGTCGCCGGTCAACGGCTTGTGGTACGTTTTCCCGGCGAGCTTTGCTTCGTATCGCGCCTTGCGTTCTTCTTTTTCCCTGGCCTCGCGCTCGCTGGCTTTGGCTGCGTATTCGTCCAGGTCCCATGTTTTGCGAAAATCGGTGTCGGCGCCCTTCTTGGAGTCGGCCATGGTGAGCACAGGCAGACAATGCTGCACGGGTCCTCGTCCTGGGCGTCGCGCGTGCGGGTGCTGGCACTCTTCAGGTTGGGGGAGAATGGAAGGTCGAGGTTGGGACACGAAATGATGGGTTGAATCAAAGTTCGGGTGAATTAGTGGGTCAATCAATTTATGTACGGCTGGAATTCCTCTACAAAACAAAATCCTCAGCTTTTATTGGCAAATAAATGTTGCCCCGCGGAGGGGCAGTTTTTCTCTCTCTTCGCATTGACCGACACCCAGCTTTTGGCATTGCGACAGGCGCAAACACTGCTCTCAGACATCATGCTGTATCTGGTTGGTCTGGGTCTTTCGGACGAGACGGATATCACTGTCAAAGGCCTCGAGGTCGTCAAAAATGCCTCGAGGGTCTATCTAGAGGCCTACACGAGCATCCTACTGGTAGATCAGTCTGTGCTGGCATGTTCCGACCCATCGCCCTCCCTTCTTCGCGACTCGGCTGACATTTGTGCAGGAGAACTACTATGGCCGTTCGATTACGATTGCCGACAGAGAGATGGTCGAGTCCAACAGTGAAGAGATTTTGCGCAATGCTCAAAACGAAGATGTAGCCTTCTGTGTTGTCGGAGATCCCTTTGGGTCAGTCGTATTCACTCGGCCTCAAGGCCGTTGTGTTTGGCATCCAAGCTGACAAGCCTGCAGAGCAACAACGCACACGGACCTTGTCATCAGAGCTCGAGAGTTATCCATCCCCGTCCGAACCGTTCCGAATGCTTCCATCATGTCCGGCATCGGCGCATGCGGCTTGCAGCTTTACAACTTTGGACAAACCGTCTCCATGGTCTTCTTCACGGATTCATGGAAACCTGCTTCATTCTATGACCGGATCAAGGAAAATCGTAGCATTGGCCTGCATACCTTGGTACTGGTCGACATCAAGGTCAAGGAACAAAGCTTGGAAAACATGGCTAGGGGACGGCTCATATACGAACCTCCTCGATACATGACGGTCGGCCAGTGCGCACAACAAATGCTTGACGTTGAAGATGAGAAGCAAGAGGGCGTTTACGCCCGGAACAGCTTGGCTATCGGTGCGGCCCGTGTTGGTGGAAAGACGGAGAAATTCGTAGCAGGCACATTAGAGGAGCTCTGTTCCACCGATGATGAGCTGGGCCCGCCTCTTCACAGCCTCGTCCTGCTGGGAAGAAGGACGCACGAACTTGAACACGATTACGTCCGAGAGTTCGCCGTGGACAAGGGGAAGTGGGACAAGATTTGGAAGGAGGAATATGGCAAGCAATTGTAGGTTGCAAGTGTGGCGGAAGAGCCGACGGGCACTTGGTAGCGCGGGTTCTGATCGGTGGTGAAGTCGATTCATGAAGTCCATGATCTGATACATTCATTGCATCATTCAGACAGATGCCCATGCACGGGTGGACATCTATCCAATTCACCTGTCGGTGGCTGCAGATGATGGTCTTCTTGATCGGGCATGCTGGGCGGGAAGCCTCGCTTTGATGCGCGAATGCCAGCGCCAAAGATCGGCGTTTGTCCAGCTCCCCAACCTTGGAACACTCCATCGGCGGTTATATTGGTATGAGTGGTGTCCCATCAGTATAGGACATCGTTTGAGGTCCACATGACAGCGAGCTCCTTGTGAAATGGCTCCAGAATCTTGTCCATGGCCTTGCTACGACTCCACGCACTCTCCCACTCCGGCCGTAACAAAGCCTTGCCGTATTCCCAGTAAGTGGGATAGTAACCCGACATCTCCCAATCCAAGATGGCCACGACCTTATCTCCTTGTACCATAATGTTGCGAGGGTCGAAGTCACCGTGCGTCAGGACAATGTCATGGTCTTCATGACGCTTAACCAGACTGTACATCTCCACTCGGCAAATCCATTCTCGTTGTCCTTCTTCATCGCTTTCACGATGCCCTCGTTGAAGTCTTGCTCGGTTCTGTAGGGTCCGTATCCTTCCGGATCTTCACAAAAGTACTGGTCGTTGCATGCTGAACCGTCGATGCAGCCGATGAAGTCGGCCTTGAAGCAGCGAAGCTGAGCCATGTAGCCGCGAAGCTGGGAGATAACCGACTCTTGCTCCGCCTCGGTATAGTCGGCCCACGCATCTTTGAGGGTTTTCCCTTCCACGTAGTCCATAACAATGACGACATGTCCCGTTTTATCGTCGCGATAGGCATTTTGAACTTCTGGGACAGGAATCGAGGTGTTGGCACGGATGAATCTCATCGTCTCGGCTTCTGCCATGCGAGTGTATGTTTTAACGACTGTATTTGGATCAATCCTGTATACTGGTGAGAATGCCAACTTGTAGCCCTTGGCAAGTTGCTCCGGGGTGATTATTCGCGCCATTTCTGTAGGGCTGCAGCTGGTGTTTGTGCTTAATTCAGGCAGAAGATTGAGCCATAATACGGACAGTACACAAAGTTCAAGACAATGATGACTCATCATCATCAGTAGCTTAGGTGAGCCCCCCAGCCGCCTCGCAGCACCGCACCCCTTTTCCCCTTTTGTTGGTAGGGCTTGTTCCCGCGTATGACGAGTCCGTTGCTACGTGTTATCACACGAATACCAATTGTCCCCTTGCTAGGTATAATTCGCAACAATGAGGTACAAAACACTCCTAGATATCCGATACGTTGATCATGATTATTGTTGAGAATTCTTTCGAATTTTTTTTTTAAATTAATACAAATCAAAAGAGGGGGGCGACAGCTGGGATAGACGCACGTCGGGCCGGAACAAGGTAAAAGTTGTCCACAGCTAATTAGGAGCCGGCGAAGATCCCGCACCTGCCCCGCGTGCGCTTTAATATGGCAGGTGCGAGCGCCGCCCGAATAGCCCGGACCCTCTAAAGTTGCGACAATTAATCGTGTTCAATCACGCCTGATGCGACGTCTCCTTCTCTACCGACTGTCCTCACACCACCCTCACCCTCTTCCATCTTTACTCTCCTCACCTTTGTCTCCAAGTCTTGCCCAGTCCCCGGTTGTCGTACTTGTCTATTCATTCTTTCGAGCCATAGCCAGCACCCTCGAGGTTCTGTCATCAGCCAGGGGGGCCGTCCATTTCTTCCTACTTTGACGCAGCCTTTCTTTCCCCTGTCGTGGATCCGACAGCAAGCCGTGAGATCTTGCGCCGCCCGTCAAGACTGTCCAAATCGGTCACATTTCTTGTGCCACGGCCCTTCGTCGCTCTGTAGCTCGAGGCTTGTGTACAACATCGTTTACGTGTGATTTTTTTGTTTTTACGGTGAAACCTGGAAGTGGCCGTCCGCAACTGGCAATTGCGGTTAGACACCTGGCCCTTGGTCTCGTTCAGCTGTACCCAGCTGTGACTGCTCGATTCATGGCACCTTGGATGCCTTCACAAGTGCTCGCCTGCCAACCACCAGCACCGAGAGAAACCCCCCTCCAGTTGGGCAAATTGGATGCCCTGGTTTGATCGGGATTCTTCTTTATTCTACACCACTACCGTCTGAAGCTTCGTCAACCATTTAACCTCGGGAGTTTGGAGAACGAACCGACAATTTCCTACCTAGTCTTACTGGAAGCCATAGAAGCACACGATGGCTGGACTGTTAAACGTGAGCCTTTTTGCCCGCATCACTTCGAATGTCGCCGTGAACTAACTTTCAAATAAGACGGCTTTCCCTTGGGAATGCAGAGATAGAGAAGACCAAGCAAAGGCTTCCTACAACCACCCACTTAGGCGTACTAATCAAGTCCTCTCTGAGGAGAACATGCGGCTCAAGAGGATACTCCGAGAGAATGGCATATCTTGGTCCCCCATTGCCCAAGCACACATGGCACAGCACAATCCTGCCTTACGACGACGTACTCGGTCTTCCATGTCCTCGCACGAGCTGGGATGCCCCAGTCTGCCCACTGAGGTGATATTGAGAATTCTCAAATTCACGATGCAAAGCCCTCACCCAATAATCGATCCACTATCGCGTCTTGTTCCCGAAAACTTGTCTGATAAGGAGAAGTCCCGTGGCAATCAAATTGCCATTCACTTCCTGGCAACTTGCAGAGCACTTCATGCAGAGGGGACTCGTTATTTGTGGGAATCAAACAGCTTCGTCTTTACGACACCAGAATCACTCCGCCACTTCTCTCAGTTGAGCCCTGAATATCGAAACAAGATAACTCATGTGAAGCTCAGAATCATCGCGCGCTACTACGACGACCAACGTCGCAAGCACAGATTGGAACGAGGATACCATCCTGATCTGAAAAAGGATCAACTGTTGAATGTGCGGCTGCGCCCGAAAGAACCGCCTCTCATCAGGGGTGGATTTCGCTGCTATACCTGGTCCCAGATTGCAGACTTCTTAATGGCACTCCGCGCACCGTACGAGCCAAATTATAAAGACAAGAACAGCCCTCGGCCTCGTCTTCTCCCTTCACTCTTGTTGCTTCGACTTGATCTTGTAAACTTTTCTGAAACCCTGTTGCCCTTTTCAGGCTCGGAGCTTCATGAAATCGCATCTCACGAGCTTGGATGCACGCTTAATGAGCTTCAAATCACCGGTATGCCATTTGACGACGCTGGAATGAAGGCATCGGCAGAATTAAGTGGTATGCTCAAGGACGAAGGCCTCTACTTGGATGGTTCTGCTTCCTACATTGCTCATAAAAAGTACTTGCAGAACTTGTCGGGCAAAAAATGGTGTGCTCGCGTGGTTCGTGCGGCCAAGAGCAAGGTACATGCTGCTGATGATGATGACTCTGAGGAGTCGGATGATGAGGACCTTCTTGGCCACAGACACATTCATCCAAGGCTAGGAATCATGCCTCCAGTGCCACCGGAAGAGGGCCACCCAACCTCAACCCGCGATCAAGACAAGGTGATCTGGAAGCGGGTTCCCATCTCGCGAGAAAGCGAAGAACGATACTGGGTGCAGTTCTCCAGGGCGGGTGGTTACGAAATTGCAGAACCCGAATGGGAGACTGACGAAGAAGGCCTTTGTCCGTGCTGTGGCGAAGGACATCTCAGCTCGTCATTCCTGAGCTATATGATGAATGATGACGATGATTTTGTCGATTTGGACTGAACAGACAGTGGACGAGTCAATTTTGTTGAACATGTTTTAATTCGTGTGGAGTTCAAGTTGCGGGGGCTCACGACGACCGATAATAATGGCAGTAAAATGACATGACGGAGACAGATGGGTGGAATTTGCTTCAATCAAGTCGGGGGGGGTTTTTTTTTTTAAAAATCATTGCGTGGTAGATTCCTTGAGATTTGCTATTACAGCAGTGGTCTGGGATGGATGGCGCGCCATCGTATTGTGTTTGTTTGACAAGCTCACTAGGTGCTCACAATGATAAGTTTGACACGTTGTATGGAGAAAGGGCAAAAATACATTGATGACGATGTCAATCTTCAAGCAAGAAATGCATGGATCTTTAATGACAAACTGATGCGATGTTACCGCGGGCGGATGCTTAGTCGGACACTCACGCGACTCACGAGTTAGGAATGTGGATGAGGGCCACGCTTGCTCCATCTGTAGCCCCATCTGTAGCCCCATTTGTAAGCGGGCGGACCCTTGGCCATACAATTCAGTTATATCTGTCACTTCGCGTCAGCCATAGTTACCATAGTTACCCATCCTGGATGTCTTCTTGATTTGCAATTGCTTGATTGTTGCAGACCTTGACGCCTAGAGTGGTCTGGCCCTTTACTGGAAGCAAACATGCTGCTGAACGGCATTCAACTACAGATAGCCGCAGCCATGGCTGTGGCCGTGTTTGCGTCGACTGTTCTTTCCGAGCACACCAGCAATTGGGCCGTCTTGGTCTGCACGTCGCGGTTTTGGTTCAATTATCGTCACCTTGCAAACGTACTCTCCATCTATCGAACCGTCAAGCGGCTCGGCATCCCTGACTCGCAAATCATTCTCATGCTTCCCGACGACATGGCCTGTAATCCGCGCAACGCATTTCCGGGCACCGTCTACAGCAATTCCGATCGAGCTGTCGATCTGTACGGAGACAATATCGAGGTCGACTATCGTGGGTATGAAGTCACAGTCGAAAACTTCACTCGACTACTGACCGACCGGGTTGGCGACGAGATGCCGCGTAGTAAACGCCTGCTCACAGACGAGCGAAGCAACATTCTGGTGTACATGACCGGGCATGGTGGAAATGAGTTTTTGAAGTTCCAGGATGCCGAGGAAATCGGTTCATTTGATCTTGCTGATGCATTTCAACAGATGTGGGAGAAGAAGAGGTACGTCGCCAAACGACGGATTTGCACCCCCCGGTGTCCCCCCGTGTCCGTCCCTAGGGAAACAGGGAGACGGAAACAAAAAAAGGCAGCTAACCGACGACCTCTATCAGATACCACGAGATTCTTTTTATGATAGACACATGCCAAGCAAACACCATGTACAGCAGGCTCTACTCGCCCAACATTATTGCTACGGGGTCGTCAGAGCTGGACCAGTCGTCGTATTCTCACCACGCTGACAACGACGTCGGCGTTGCAGTCATCGATCGATACACCTATTACAACTTGGAATTCTTGGAGAATCAAGTCAGAGATCTCAACAGTCGTAAGACTGTGGGTGAGCTCTTTGACAGCTATGATTACGAGAAGATTCATTCACATGCTGGAGTACGGTACGACCTCTTCCCGGGTGGTGCTGAGGGAGCTCGAAGTCGGTTGATTACCGACTTCTTCGGTAACATCCAGAATGTGGAAGTGGATCGGGATGCTAGTTCTTCACTGGACGAGCAGTTGCTCTCGTTGAGCAAGACTATCACGCTGCTAAGACAGAAGGAGGCGGAAGCAGATGCCGCTCGCAGAAACTCGACGTCTGCGCCTGCCAGTGTTCCAGACGAATCAGTCACCAAAATCCAGAGTGCGACAGTGCTGACTGGTAATAATTGGTGGACAAAGAAGGTTGTTGGCGCGAGTGCCCTCGCAGGCTGCGGCTTGTTATGGGGTCTCGGATCATTTATGGAAATATGAATAGCATTTAGGAAGGAAGGAGAGGGAGACGAAAACTCATGATCAACACGCAGATCTCATGAATCGTTTATTTTTTCTTTTCCCCTTTGGCTGGTTAGTTACGCATCGCCTTTGAAAGTCAAGGTTAGGGCGACCCTGGGAATGGCGTTGGTTGTCATGTTGGAACTGTTGACGCATGCACAACGAGGTTGCATCGCGCATACGTCTTCACTTTATTGATAGATATACATATAATGTTCGTTTCTCAGGCTTTGGATATTCAGGTCCATGAACAATTGCGCAGACGCTGTCAATGTGCCTCGCGCATTACTCGAATCTCTGTGGGATTGGTCGGGAAGGCCAGCGCGAGTGCGCGAGGGTTTGCCTTAGTAAGCAAAACCCGACCACCACGAACTCTCATGACGAGCAAGTTCATGCAGAAAACCGTGCTTTCATTTCTGCTCTATGGCATTCCGCAAAAAGCTTGCGTGATGGACTGCAGGTGATGTTGTGCCAGTCTGCGGCGTAGACTGCTTTTTGAACCAAACAATGGATCGTTCAAAAGTGAGTTTTACCATGAAATTTCAAATACCATCGTGTCGCCAATAGCCCAGCCCCCCTTACTCAACTTGCACCAAACGCCTCACTTTCATGGCTTCATCGAGAACGCACTCGGCCTGACAGGAATGGAATAGGCTCGGCCATTACAGCCGCTGGGGCTCAGAGCGCGCCCAATTGCGACTCGCGCGATATCATGGTCCTGCGACGCGGAATTGGCCATTGCCACAGATGACACCATTCATGTATTCCTGCCCGAGTATCCACGGCCAGGCAACTCCCCGGAGGACGCTGCCGACGAAGATGCCTTTCAGCCGCAGTTTACTCTCGCACTCACAACGAGCGGCATCATTCGCCCAGATCCAGCCATCAACGGCCCGTTGTGCGCCTTTGCCGGCGTGAGTTTGCCTGGTCCTGATGCTGACGAACCCCTCGTCTTCAAAGGCGTAGGAAGTGCAGAGGCTACCAGGGCGGGCTCCTCGCTGGGACAGAGCCTCGGGGTAGAATGGTCGCCGAACGGGCTGGGGCAGAATTTGCGGCCCGTCCTGAGCATCGCGACTACATCCGGGAGCATCGTGACAATAGGTGAGCACATCGATAGCAGAACAGCCGTGGCCTCCAGTCTGCGATCACGCACGTTCAAGCATTGGAAAGTTCTCTGGGGCCTGGGCGCGCAGCTGCCCATTCCCGATGGAGAGAGCGCCGCTGGATTTCGAAACATGAATGAGCGGATTGTTTCTTTCTCCTGGGCGAGAGAGATTGGGTCCGGGGTGGCTTTGCTGGCCTACATGAATGATGAGCGGGAAGTTGTCGTCATGGGTGTGCAGTTTCTGAAGAGGGTCCGGGAGGCGTCTGGGTCCATGAGTGAGGAGCTGGGGTGGGAAATATTCGAGGTTGATAGATTCGACGGCAAGAGTCCTCATGATGTGGGTAGGGTCTCTGTTCCTACATTTCTTCATGTTTCTTTTTCCGGGGTGATACTATCGGGCCTCCCGTGTTGGAATGGGGCGAGAGCAATGGCTAACCATGTTTTGACAGATGACCGACTTTGGCGATCCCGATTTCGTCCCCTCTGGTGGCGGATTTTGTCTCAAATGGAGCCCATGGTTTGTCACGGGAGAGGACCGGACAGCGACACTGGCCTATGTGGCGAGGAACTATGTTGGTTTCAGAAGAGTGACTATTCAAGGGGCATGGCTGCGAGGGCGGGATCCGACGATTCGGGTTGAGAAGTCCAATTCCGTGTCCATCTGCACCTTTCTCTCCGCAGATGCCTTTGTGGAATGGGAAGATGCTGTAAGTCTTGAACCTCCTTCTCCCCTCACCCCCATCTTACAAAGTGACGTAGTCGTGGAAACTCTGGGTCAGCACTTGCTGACCAGCTGGATGAGCAGGTATGGCAGGAGGGCGATTCACAAGTGGCCCGTGGCATAATAGCGACGCCTTTTGTTGTCAAGCCCTTCCAGGTCGATCTATGTGCGGATCCAACGCAGCCCACGGCTCCGCACTCATCGGGAGACTGTTCGACGCTGTATCCCCAGCCAGAGGAGTTGTCGACGAATCCCATCACAGGCAAGCCCAAGATGATGACACACGCCCCTCGCTCACTCGGACTCCCAAAGCAATCTCTGACCTGTCGACAGACCTGATCATTCATCATCCCGATCCATCGAACAGACCCTCGGAGCCACTCTACTCCCTCATCCGCCTGTCAGCCACCCCAACCAACCAAGACTGGTACCAAACCAACCTGCCCTCGCAGGACAAACTTCCGCAATGGGCCGAGCGAGTCCGCCGTGCCACAGCCCGCGAAGTGCCACGAGTCGAGGCCCTGGGCGGCATCGACTCGGGATCCGACACCGACTCCGAGTTCGACGAGCCAGAAGTCGACATGACCATGATGCCAGACGAGGACCGCCTCTCCAAAGTCCATCCCCATCGCTTCCGCCTATGGGGCATGGCCGCCTCCCCCGGAGACGGGTGCGTCGCCACCCTCGTCTCAAAGCACGTCACCCAGCACGCGGACCGCCGGCCGCGATCAAGAGTCCTCTTCTCATGGCCCAGACACGACGACGACGCAGCGCTCGCAGCACCCCCCGTGCCGCCGCCGCCCAGGTCCCTGACAACCGAAGGCACCGTCTGGGAAGCCATGTACGGAAATGTCGTTGAGATTCCGACCTCGCTGTCCAAGACCACGGGCCGGTCCCTGTTCCGAGAGACGTCGCTGAGAAAGCAGTTCAAGTCGGTGATTCCCAAGCAAACGTGTGTATTCTGCAACACCAGACTCGTCACGCTCGGGAATGAATCGACTTGTGAAAAGGGTCACTCGTTCGGTACGTCTCCATTCCATTTCCCTACTGTTCTCTTCCTGCCTGAAAAACCCCCCAACAACCAACGACCAACGACCAACGTCAACAGCAACGTGTACCGCCACGGGTCTCGCCATTCTCGCCCCGGGTATATCGCGAGTATGCTCGATATGCGACCTTCGTTGCCTGAACGTATCAGAGTTGTCGCGAATAGCAACCCAGCATATCGGTCCCGACGCGACGGTGCAATCGCTGCGAGAAGTTTGCGGCGGCTGCGGGGGGAAGTTCCTGATCTGAGGACACGGCATATAATACAGTCTTGTGTTGTTACTCGATGTGGTTTTTTTTTTTTTTTTTTTTTTTCCTTTCCTCCCAGAATTTCCGCCTGCCTGTATGGAGATGCATGAGTGGCATTTTGGTTTATGTATATATATATATATCATGTGCCGACATGATTGATGCAAGCGAAGCCCTTCTCGCACGCACTCTCCAGTGTCTGACCCTGCGAAGAACCATTCTGGTGCCCGATCAAGCGCTCGGCATGCCATCTTCGCAGTCAAGGCAGCATAGCAGCGCAATCAACGCTCTCTCAACCCACGTTTCACGTTTCACTCGACACACGTCATGTCTGGTCGAACACGTCTTTTTTTCATTACTGGTCTCGTTTCTTCGCGTCTCATCTCTCCTACTCGTTTCTCCAAAGCCATCGCCAACAACTTGATACAGTAAACTACCAAAGCACGTGGCTCTCGAGATCCCGATATCCCCATCAGCACGTAAAGCCCGAGGCCTCCTACCATGTGCGCACGCCATCTCCCTCCCAACTCCCAACACCATGACCCGTCTCTCCTTAAGGCTTCAAGAATCGGACCATCCATTTTCTGCCCAAATAAAGGACCAGCACCACCCTCGTGGACTGGGCACTAGCGAGGTGACATGCATATCACCCAGCATATGTATGAGAGTTATATCAACATCAAGAGAAAAGAAGAAAAGAAAAATCGTCAAAGTCTGCGGGTCAATTGGCCTAACAACGGGCCGAAAAGGTTTGACAAAAGGACATGAAATGAGAGCTGAATGAGAGAAAGAATAGAAGGGATACAAAAATTCATCATATAAATCAAAGACTTTCGCCATCATAGGGAGAAGAAACTGAGGCTGCCTCTCGATGGTAGAGCCGGGCAGGGTCAAGCTCCTCCACCATCCCCCCCCCCAAAAAAAATAGAAGGGATATCGGATGTTGTGGGTATCCATAAGTCCATCCTATTGAGAGAAAACGCCGTCCTCTGTATGCCTTGGTCCTCTTTTCATGACTCCTGAAGCAGTATTTAGCAGAAATAAAGCACGCGATGACGTTTTCAGATCAGATAAACTGAGTCAAAAGTGTTCAGTAAGCCTGACCCGGCACTGGCTTTCTGCCAACAGGACCCGTCGGCGGCCCATTGGAAGGACCACGAGGAGGCGATTGGACTGGTGTCGTGGGAGCGACGCCAGGGTGGCCGCCGATTTGTCGGTGTGCGCCCATTGGGCTTTGTGGTCGACTTCCAGGAGCTCCTGGGGGAGGTCCGTTGGGTCGAGGTCGGGGGCTGTGAGGACGTCCAGATGGACTCATCGGTCGCGGTCTTGGAATGCCTGGTCCGCCCGGGCCCATTCGAGGGCGACCTGGCGGCAAACCCTGGGGAGTCATGGGTCTACCTTGAGGCGTCATGGGTCGCTGGGGAGGACCTCTAGGAAACTGACCATTGGGGTTGACAGGAGGACCTAGTCGTGGTCCGCCTTGAGGAGATCTTGGCTTGACGGGTCGTGTAGACAAGCAAGTCCGGGGAACGACACCTTGTTGAGACCTGTCCAGACGAATGCAAAGAGCCTGGGACAAGACGTTAGCGGGTATTGAAGATGCTGATACCGCGACCGTAGTAGCTAGCTTACCCATCCATCATCATATTCGTGTAATAATCGCACGAGGTCACCAGCCTTCATTTCCATCTCATCGTCCAAAGAAGGCTTGAAGTCTAATTGAACACGGTGGACGTTGGAGTTGGAAGGGCCGCCGGCTGCAGCAATAGCTGCTGCCCCGTTGGACTGGAGCACTGCCGAACCGGGGCTGACAGACGTCATGCTGAATTCCGTGCCAGCAGGGCTGGGAGGCATCGGGCCAAGGGCGGGGGGGACGGTGAGATCGAGTTTGCTCGGTCCGGTCTTTCGCATAGAGGTTTTTCGTGTCAATGCGCCGGCGGCAGCGCCTGCAGCGATGGCAGGTCCGCTGGCCGTGAAAGGATCCGAAGGAGGGACAGCGCCGTGTTCCATGGTAGCAGGCTCCGTGATGCGCTCAGCCTGGCTTCCAAAGGGATTGGCGGGATGTGTGCTCTGGCTTGTAGCAGTACGCTCTTGCATGCCGTTTTTCTGACCATTTGCGTTCACAACAGCAGCTGCGGGTGTAAGAGCAGCGCCAGCTCCCTTGCTTGCGCGTTTGTCAATATTCCAGTTGGGAAGGAGCTGGGTAACAGGTCGGAGGCTAATGCGCGGTGCGTGAGGGTCGCTTCGAATGGTCATGGTGTCAAATGGGTTGTCGTTTCTGTGGTATTTCTCATGATCTGCTTCCTCGCGCGCAGTAGCAGCCTGTCGGCGGCGACGGCTGAAGAGAAGAAAAGCAGCCAGGCCGACAAGGAAGACTCCACCGAGAACACCAAAGGCAATACCGGCCTTGGCCCCCGTACTGGTGCCTTCGCCACCACTGTCTTGGGGCGTTGTCGACTGGCCAGTAGGTGTTGTGGTCGGGGCAATACTCAATGTACCTGTAGAGGTGGAGATGGAGAGGTTGTCGTCGACAGTCGCACTCGGTGGCACGGTCGGCTTCCCAGTGGCTTTCGCAAGAACAGTGTCGAGGTCGGGGGAGGTCGAGGGTTGACGAATTTCCGAGGGAAAAATGGACGCGCTTTCTTTGACCTCTGGCCTTGGGGTGAGAGTGGGAGTTGGAGAGGGAATGGGAGTGGGCTTTGGTTGTACCTCCCTCGTCGGCTTCCGAGGTTGGGTCGTGGCTTCTGGAGTCAGGGTCGGTTCCGGAGCCTGGTCCATGTTCAATGTTGAATAGCCAGCAACAGGACCCTCGAATGTGGCCTCCAAAGTTTTGTAGACGGTGCGAATGAAAGTAGCTTGACCATCTAGACTTTGATGTTAGCTTGGCAACATCAATTGTGCAGTGCAGTGCAGCGCAATGGCACGTTGGGCGATCGAGGGCAAAACTAAACAAAACAATGGATGCAGTCACTCACCTCCGCCTGAGTCGTCCCTCGGTTCTTTTCCAGTCTTCTTCATCTCGTCATCATCAAAGGGCTCGCTCGACAACTCTTCCATCTCATCGATAATGTCGCGAGCAACGACGTGATGATGCCCATGTGAGTGAGGCATCTTGGGTCGTACGCGATGGGCCAAGACTGGGAAGCTCGACAGAAACAGACAATGGCGGTGCTATGAGCCAGGCGCATATATTTGTTGCGCAGCTGGCAAAAGACTGGACGGCTGACCGACTGGAATGTGAGGGTGGCCGTATCCGAGGGAGACGAGAATGTACCAGCAAACTATGGGCCCACGAGCGCGTTGTTGGCGTGAGCAACCGTCGATTTGTCTCACTACGGACGGCTCGGGCAAGGGACTGTCGAAACAAATAATAAAGGCAAGGGCAAAACAATTGGGCCAGCTGGCAAGTGATGGTAATCCTGTTGCACAAGTAAACAGACTTGGGGCTGAGTCTAGTCGAGTCGGAGTCGAGTCCGTGATCCGTTTCGAGTGCAAAAGAAAAGTCGGGATCCGGTCGTCGGCGTAGTACGGGCAATGAATGAATGAATGAATGATGGCTGGTTGTTATGGGTCGAAGAGAGCGAGCGAAAAGGCTTGTAAAAAGCAATTTGGTGGAAGGAATGGAACGAGCGGGCAGAAGCTCAGCAGCAGCAACGCTCAAGAAGCCATCACACGCACATGCGTAGGCGTAGGCGTACAGCAGCAAGTTGGTGATGGTGCAGGACTTGAGGGAGAAAGGCGGGAGGCAGGAGGCGGGACACGGGAAACTGGGAATATGATGATCATCGGCAGAGGGGCCGACTTGGGGGGGGCACAGCACGAATCGCAAGTGCAGTGCCGTGCAGTGCAGTGCAGTGCAGCTTGTGATGGGAGGTGATGAGCTGCATTACGACCGCTGGTTTGCTGTTGTTGTTGCCCGTGGTAGCACAGCGGTGCCCTGCAACCCTGGGCTTGGGCGCCAGAACCGGGGTGCAGGGGTAGGCGGGGTGGGGCGGCTTGAGCACGCCGCCCTAGCCATCCTAAATCATCGCATTGATGCATGTTAACATTTCCAGTTTATGCGACGAGACAATTCAAACTCCATTCCAGCAGCAGCAGCGGCAGAGACTCTACGGCAAGTACGGGCCTTTGCTCGGGGTATCCCGACCAAGAGCAAACAAACTGCTTGGACGAAGGACAACTTTGAGGTGCTCTCAAGTTTGGAGGGAGACGGAATTCTCCATGTTACCGCCGTTCATTGTGTTGGTCAAACTGCGAGCCAACAACAAGCCATAATAATACCGAGTACGCATCCGTACATGAGTAGTGTAGTGCTGTTGTTATTAATTAGGTACACACGGCAAAAGTCAGTCATGGGCATTCGGCAGGGTGCGCGAGTAAAAGCGGCGGCGCCCTGCAACTAACTGCCTGTTCGGAATAAACTTTCAGGGGCACAGAGGCTGAGAGGGGAACTCGCAGGAACCAGGGGGTGTGTGGGTGGCCCCAGGCACCAGGCCAGGCACGAAGGCGAGCCAGCCCTCGTTCCTGATTGGCCTGCTGCCTGTGACTTGCGCAAACGAGATTGCTAGCCAGGAACGGCAATCGTGTGTCTGTCTGCTGTCTGTCTGTCTCGCTGCCCGTGCGTCATCCACGCCTTTTTGTTCTCGTCGTCCCGTGCTCGTCACTTTTCTTTCTACTTTTTACTTTTTACTTTGCCCTTCCGGCTGTCACCACCAGGGGGCGGCCGCTTCCCTGATGTAATGTGATGGATGGCATGGGATAGGATGTGACATGTAGTCATTCTAACATCTGCCTGAGCCTGGCGGACGTGCGATCTATCCCATTCATTAACTCAAGGTGCATGCAGTGCGCCGATTGTCCTGCTGCAAGCCATCTGCATGACTGTTGACTGGCTGCCGTCCAACTTGTTGAGTTGGCTATGTACGCAGCCATATGAGATCAGAATTTGATGGGACTTGATTGCATTCTGAGCTTCTACGGAGTTATGAACCACGGATTCCAGGAGGCGTCTCGACTCGAAAGTCTAGGGAAACAGGAAAGGATAAAAACATAAAGACGGGAAAGGGGGAGGTCAGAGATGGAATAGCACATCTACTAGTGTTCCTCCATGTCTCGAGCAGAACCTTGAAACCGTTTCGATAGAAGAGTTATAGTAAGTTTATCTGCCTTCCCTTGTGCAGGTTCATCCTTTGTGCAATGCCGCTAAAATCATGGAGTGCGCCCACCAGCAAGGCAAGGGTCATTGAGTTGTGTCTGATGAGTGAGCTGAGTGAGTGAGCCTGAGTGAGCCTGAGTGAGCCTGAGAGGGCCTGAGTGGGCCTGAGTGGGCCCACCCACGACGTCACCGACCCGTCCCCCAACAAGTCCCAAACAACAAGGCTAAAACACGCGCCGTCATTCACGGCTCCATCCCGACATTCTCTCCCTCCAGAGCCCTTGTTTTCCCCTCCGATTATTCATGTTGCCAAGCCCGCCGAGCGCAATTCCGGCCCAGCCCGAGGGTTCGAGGACCGGGTTTTGTCCCCATACCATCCATGTCCCACTGTTCGTCGTCCTGGTCCAGAATCCTGAGGTGAAGAGACGTATTACATATGCTTTCCATCGTGCGCCAAAAATCACCCCAAGACCACATCAGTGTCAGGCAATCTTCCTCTGTACACATGTAAATTGCATCCATTGAAGCCATTCGTGGTGGCATGGTGGAGAATGGTATTTTTTTACGTCCCCGTAGTCCGTAATTGCCTTATTACATGGAATCTTCCATTTGCCGACTTCTCGTCTTGGACCAATCATCTCTGTTCTGCTTGCCGCCCTGGTCTTCGAGTCCCATGCCTCGCTCGACCCATTCCTTGCTTTCCATGTGCTTGAGACGACTGAGTGCTCGTGCAAAGGCAAAGGCTTCTTCCTCACCGGCAAATAGATTCGAGTTTTTGAGCTGCTTTGCCTGAGTTTCCACGTCATCTAGAAGCTCTTCGGCGGCGGAAACGGCATCCTCGATTGCTCGCTTGTTTTTCTCGCTTCCCTGAAGCAAACTCTCCGCAATCTCGTCTCTAGACACGAAAAGTTCGGTGAGAGGCGTCTCTGTTGTGAGAACCAGCTTGGCATTGCCTTCGTACACGGCGTCGATGAACGTGATGAAGCGGCGAGCCAGGTCGCGCTCGTGGACCGTCATGCCGGGCACGTCGGAAACGATGAAGGCGTCGTACGATCGCACGAGTTCGAGGTAGTCGGCCGCTGATTTTGGCTTTCGTATTAGCTCGTCAAACGTAAACCATGCGCATCTGCCGCTCACGCGCGGCACGAAGATTTCTCGTCCCCAGACTTTCTGAGTCTCTGAGTGAGGCGCAAAGTTCTTCGAGTCCCCTAGGAACCGGAACCATTTTTCGGCATGAGGGTTGGCGTGTCCATCTAGCGGTGTGTGGAAGACCCCAGATGGTGGTCTGGGAATCTTTCGGTAATCTGTGGGTGAGTCGAGATTGATGACATGCAGCCGGTTCTTGAGCAATTTGATGGCAGGAATGAAGGATTCGCGCTGTATGCCGTTCTTGTACAAGTCATCTGGGTGTCGATTCGACGTTGTCACCAGAACGACTCCGTGAGACATGAGGCATTCTAGCAGTCTATTTTTTGAGGGCAAAAAAAAAATTGTCAGTTTTTCCTGAAGCGCATCTGCTGGCTCGGGCATCTCGGGGGGTGCAACTCTATGAAGGACTCACCTTCGCAAAATCATGGCATCAGCCACATCTGTGCACTGGAACTCATCAAAACACAGCACATTTCCATGCTCAGCGATATCGGCCGCCACAAAGGGAACGGCATCGACGTCAGTACCGTGATCCATCTTCAACTTGTGCAGTCGCTTGTGGACATCTTGCATGAAGTTGTGAAAATGTATCCGAGTTTTGCTCTGCACCGAGCTGGGAAGCGTATCGTAGAATAAGTCCATCAGCATCGTCTTACCGCTGCCAACGTCGCCATATAGGTATAAGCACCGGGGTAAATCTTTGGGAATCTCGCCAATCGTCGGTTGTGCTGCGCTGCTTTTACCGAACAAGGACGAGAATACAGACTTCTTGCTCGGTTTGAGCTGCTCCAGACTTGGACGAATGGCCGCCGGTGCGCTATAGTTGCATAGTTCATTGTGTAGATGCTGCAAGCTCTGGATAATCCCTTGACGTGGGCAGGATTTAGCTTTTTTTTTTTTCCTCCTAATAATGGAAATAAAAGGGGTGTAGCAGCGAGCAATTGTAGTCCATCATACCTCTCTGATGTTCATCGTCTCGCAATACGCCAGCGTCTACCCTTCTGTCATATTCGGCCAGAGGACCCCCGCTTCGTATCTCGCTGTCCACGACAGTCGCTGCCGTGCGAAGGCTCACTACACATGGTGAGGGTACAGCGAAGCATGATGGAGAGATAGTACGCCATGGGGACAGTCTGTTGACGATCGGGTGAGAGTTGTGTCGTGCGGCAGAAAACGTATGCCGCCTTGCGGCTCTTGAGCCGCTCGCTCTACATTCCGCTGCTCGCAGTCGCCGAATGGCGGCCCTGTGCGGCGCGCTTCCTCGCATTGTTTCCCTGGCAAGTTGCTGTGTAAGGCCTCTCAGAGCCAAGAATCCGACTGCTCCGGCGAGATGTGCGCGGGTGTGTGTATTATCCGGACCCAACGGTCGGCTGTCACGAAAGAGCAGCGACGTCACGGGAGTGGGCTTGGATACCGAGGGACGGCATCTAAAAGAATGGCCGTGAAACGATGCATTATTCTTTGCCTGGGCGGGGGCCGCGGGGCTGACAAGGCGCGTGGCCTGCCTCACCGGACTACCCTGTAGCGGTGGGAAATTTTGCCTCTACTGTTATGTCATGGTGCAATCCCCCGTCTGGTCGTGTCATGTTTGAGGATTTTCGCATTGCTGAATGGTGGTTAATCATCAGGTGCAACTATAGTTTCAGTTCTTCTCACCAACGTCCACACTGCCTGAAAGGACATAATTGTTCATGGCGAGAAAGCGATACAAATTTGGCCGCGTGCTGCTTGCTAGATAACGGAACGGGTTTGGGATCGGATGAAAATATCCTCACTTACGTGGTAGACTGACAACATTTGCAGGATGAGCCGGTTTTCTTGGACTTGCGTCGAGCAGAAATTGAGCAGAATTCGAGAGTCATCAAACCCAGAAAAGCCAAAACTTGTTTTCCAGTCGCATTGTTGCGCCCATGATGAGGCATAGCGATCGCTGTTTCCCGATGAACCAAGCCGAGCGAGAAAGTAGCTGTCTAAGTTTTATTTCTTAGATGCAACTCATATACGTATACGGTGGCGCGAGCGATGCTCACCTGCCCTGTCTTGATAAAAAGTTTCGCATGGTGCAGAAGCTGTCGACGATTTTCATCAATATTGATTGACCCAAGGATCGACAAAAAGAAACGCGAGACAAATCCAATCCAGTCAACTATTAGGGATTCTTGCATTTCAGAAGTGGGTAAAGCTGCAGCACGCTGTCCAATCCTCCATCGTCTATTCGTTCGCCTAGCTCCAGATGTTTGCGTGGTGTTTGCCAACGAGGAAGCATCTTCAAGTAGCCAAGGCGGCAATCCGAAGGCGGAGCACATGGAGACACCTTAATGCAAATCAGACGGCATCATCGATGTGTATAATATGGGGCAACAGCTGAGCAGGATGTGGCTGATAGAGTGTTGGGCCAAAGAAAAAGACAAAGCAGCCAGGGATATCCACAGTGAGACGAGATCGAATCTATCATATGGTAGCATTCGCATACAATGCGATATGCACAGGGGACAAGTCGTGTGAGCCTCACGAATGACAAGTTGGACAGCAAAGCGGCAAGACAAGACCAGACGGGTTAAGGACGGGGAAGGAGGGGGGGTATGTAATTAGGGGGGGCTGAAATGGCGGACTGTGAATGGCCTTGTGGCTCCAGTAGCTCCTCCCATGTTGGTCCACCCGAGCCTGGAGCGGAGCTCCTTCTTGGATTGGGAACCAGGCATCAAGCATCACAAGCATCACAATTATCACAATTATCACAAGCATCACAACCGGACAGCCTGTACGGATTACTCCGCATACGCAGGAGAGAATGTGCCACAGTGGCACCAGAGCACATGGAAAAATCCCGACCTTGTGGCTCGAGTAGTACCCTGTGGGAGCCTGTGGGAGCCTGTGGGAGCACTTGTTGTTGGAGGCGCTTCTCTGCCTCATCAAATTCGCCCAAGGAACCAACGTTTGGCGAACACTCTGTGCAGGACAACGACTTGTTGTGCCTTTGGCACCGCTTGCACCTTGTTTGGTTTGGTTCGGCCCCATCCACAACTTCTCCGAACTTCTCCCACGCACTCACTCCCAGACCCATTTCTGAGTCATTTTCTGCGCGTCCGCTTTTTGGGAATTGGAGTAGTCGGCAGCCCAACAACCCATTGTGATGCACGCAGCGCCTTGGTGTGTCTCTGTCTCTGTTGTCTGTTGTCTGTTGTCTGTTGTCTGTTGTCTGTTGTCTGGCGGTTCAGGCGAGCTGGCAATGGGGTGCCATCTCCCAAGATGCCGTCCATCCCATCTTACCCGAAGACTGGGCACACCAGCATCCTTGACGATGCTCTGTTCATGCTGTACACTGTACACTAGTGTACACGAATGCAGGCTATCAAATCTGCACGATAGCTATAACTTTATGGCTTCAACAGGGGTGTGGATGAAGCCTGACCAACATACCGGCAGACCAGCAGAACCAACAGAGTGGTGGGCACAAAAAGGACAAAGAAAGACGAGGAAAAGAAAAGCAATCGCGAGGCATATGGGCAGGTACTAATCCGTGCTTCGCACGGGCATACATACAGGCAGCAGACGTTGGTGACGGCTTCCTTGGATCAATGTCATGTCGAGGAGTAAACTTCATTCTCGACAAATCAACGTCTTAGGACATTGCCACAAACTTAGCATCTGGCCATTTACACAAGCAACTTACTCACGTCAACCCACTCCTTTTTCCCTCTTTTTCTCCGACAACCGGGGACTTGGTTCTGAACAACGCCGAGATGCAACAGTCCACATCTTGCGTACGATTACCGGCGCGAAAGCTTCAAACTTCGACACTGTGCCCACATAATCGAGCTGCCCGCCTCGCGTGGCGTTGTCACACACTCACCCCCCTCACAGAGCATGTAGGAGGGAGCAAAGGCAGATTCTGCCAGGTTCGCACACCAGCTTGAAATGCAGAGCTGGGGCATTTGTCTCTGCGTACCAGCGAGCCACAGACCAGACCAGACTCCCCCGCCTGTTAGTCCTGTTAGTCCTGTCAGTCGCCGGCTGCAAGCTTCGGATCCCCGTTGTAGTCTGTTGACTGCCCAGTCCATTCCTGATAGCCCTCGTCTTTCGGTGGCTTGAATCAGGTTTCCCTTCCAACTCTTCTTTTAGACCTGTGGATCTAACCTGATGTGCGGCTTCATCTCTTGACCTTGAATACGAAGACACCCGGGGCTTTTCTTGTCCATGTTCTAGTTTGTCTCCCTGTTCATAATCGTACAATCTACGTCTGGCACCTTCGGGGGTAGACTATAAGATATGACAGCGCCTCAGATTGTCATTCCAGCTAACTCCATATGCCTTCACTGTGCGGTCATTTTGGCTATCCTGCCCAAGCTCTGTCTCCTTTTGTATCAGTCAAATATTGATACAAATTGATAGAAAACGGGACCATCTTTCTTCGTGACTGACAGCTGCTTTCCCAATCCAGCTTATCTGCTGTTCCCGCCTCCAACCGCTTACCTTCCACCAAGGAAGGTTTTAGGGCCTCTTTCTGGGAACTACAAGCCCTTTCGGCCAGATGACTACTGAAGCTGTAGGTACCGGAGCGCCTTCGAGCTTCTTGCACCTATCTCTTCTTTTCGAGATAGTTTCTGACATGGCGGCTATTGGCGCGCACAGCAGAAAGCCAACTTGGCCCGCATTCGGGATAATCAAAGGAGGTCCCGGGCCCGAAGAAGAGAGTATTTGCAAGAACTGGAGCAAAGACTACGGGCCTGTGAGCTTCAAGGCATCGAAGCGTCTTCGGAGGTGCAGATGGCTGCTCGAAGAGTCGCAGATGAGAACAGACAGCTCAGAGAGCTCCTCCACAAGCACGGAGCAACAGACGACTATATCGCGCAATACTTGCTGGCAAGCACCGCGAACAATACAGATTCTAGCCATGGACAGGGGCACAATGTTCAAGCTATGGACCCGGCAACGGCACCACAGTCTCTACAGCAGTTGATGCTTCCAAGACGAGCACCATATCTCGAGCCTAGCGTTCAGCTCACTCTACCGAGCCAGTCTAGCAGGGAAGCATCTATCGCGAGCGGCTCAACAACAAACTCTTCCGCATGGGAGTCCTCGCAGTCGACCATGACAGGGTACAGCCATCACGCGCAGCAATTTGGCGTGCCTACCTCAGCAATAGGCTCGTCAGATCAACACCAGTATGCACCTTCCATGTTTTATGCGCAGCCAGGTAGCACTCAGGCAGATCCGTTCCAAAGGCCTCCCTCGGGGCATGTCATGAACGATCTTCGGCAAGGCCTAGCCACAACACAGCCAATTTCAATCAACGATAGCACAGCGATAAACTACCAGTTCCAGATGAACACCTTTCATGATCCTGCCCATCGATACAATCCTCCTGGAGGGCTCTGACAATCACTTCATGGTGCTCTCGCGGTAGCATCTTGTCGTTGAAAAGGAGCCTGGCCTACTGAGCCCAAGCTTCACAGCTGTTGGCAGAATACCTAATGCAAGCAACAGAACGCGACTCGACGGAAAACCCGGCACAACAAGAAAAAATCCGACGATACTCCTTACAAGGTGGTGCTAGAGCGAATGGCGCTTCTCATCGCTGGCGCTCGAGATCCCGGCGACACAGACCTCTCAGCTTCCACATAATCAATGCCATTTGCGATGCCATTGCAACATCAAGCGCCGGGACGCCAAAGAGTTGCATGAAGCCGATACAGGTCTTCAATTTGATCCGGGCTTGAATTGGCCAAGGCGGTAAAAACAATTCGACTGGTCCGATTGTGCCGGTGTGGCGGAACGCTGGTGCGGCGAACGGCGTACGGCGTACGAAAGTCACAAGATACGAGTAGGATTTTGCAAGAGCTGATGGGATGATATTTAGGGTTCGACCCGGACAAGTGGAACGAGCACACACCACGGGTTATTCATGCGAAATAACAGGACTTTCACTGCTGAGCCCCTGTAGATCTACGCAGTATGAGTCCGAAGTCATGAAGATTGAAGAACGGGTCGGTCGAGGAGGGAATGCAGCACGGCAAAGATCGAATGCCCGGATTGACACACACGCGAATGCAGGGGGTCAAGCAATAGAGTTTATTTTTAGAGATGAGATAATTGCAAAAACGGCAAGCAATGGATTATAATACTCGCGCACAGCTTTGAGAAGGGGTCTCAATGGCATTTACAGTATTTCATGTTCTGCAGACATGACGAATGGAAGATTTCTACAAGACAATATGGCCGATAATACGTCCGGGTGAAGACGAGCGATTCAAGTTGAGCGTGCCAAGAATCATGCATGCAGCTCCTGTGAACGGCCAAGGCCAAGGGCAAAGGATCGGGAGAGCACTACACGAAACAGGTCATTGCTCGAGCGAAGATACCGCCAGGACGGCAATGAAGCACTTGTCGAGCGTCACATTGCCTTGACAGCGGCTTCGTGAGCCCGCGGCCGGGAGAGCCCACCGTCTGGTCCAAAGTCCTTTCTCTTCTCACAGACATAGGGTAGGGTCCAAGAGAGAGCGCGCCACAACAAGTCAAACACCAAAAAGGAAAGCGGCAGCGACAGCGACAAGCCGCGGCAGGAATAGAAGTTGACGTTGACGACTTGGCGACCGGTGGCGATGCCAGACCACCTAGTCAAGTACCTCATCAGCAAAGAGGTGTTGCGTCTTGGTTACGGCGCCGCCTGGTTGCCAACCGCAGCGGGCATCTGGCATCCATCGCCGAGGCGGAGAACTTGGCGTTGCGTTGCGTCTGCACCGGAATTTCCCACCCACGTCTCATGGCGCAGCGGGCTCGTAGGGCTGCAGGGCGGGCCAATGGAGGACTTCTCCGAGACGGGGTCGTAGGAGTTGGGCCTAGGATATCATGTAGCAGGCAAGGCAGCGAGAGCCAGTTTCTACGCCAGACAGTAAGTGGTGATGACGCGGTCGGGGAAAGGGCAAGAGTTTTGCTGCGAGGCGCCATCGAGTGAACTGCATGGATGTTGAGCAAAGGCAGCATGGAGTGTATTCAGACCAGACTCGAAACTCCATAATCCATACCCAAATGCAAGTCCTGCCGATTGGAAAGGATAGACAGACGAAAAAAAAAAAAAAAAACATGGAGACACAAAACAGGACCGTGTCGCTTTGCTCTACAGCGTACGAGCCACCGGCACATGCTAAACGCTGTGCGGCCCTTCTTATAAAAAGTAATCCGCGACTGGCTTCTTTGCCGGCATCCCCCTTGAGTCCTGCGGCGCAGCCTGGAACACCCGGTATCGCCTCGCAGGACCGTTCTTGACCAACCCATCCGACTCCAGCATCAGGCCGCGCCCGCCATCACTGCGGTTCACGTCGCCGTTGGTGCGGGCGAAGATTCCCGTGCCCGACTCATCTTCTGACAGCTCCAACACGGCAGCCACGTTTCCACAGCGGTAGCAGTAGTTCGGGGCCGACCAGACGGTCACAATGGAGGCGTCAAACATCTCCTTGAAGCCTTCCATGACGAGTTGATGGGCGCGAGCAATCAGGCTGAGGTCGTTGCGGTGGTTGAAGACTTTGACTATGTCAGCGCCGAAGAGAAATCCCGCGCCGCGCGGGGACAACCCCCATCCGTCGATATCATCGGGGTCGGACCACAGCAGGTCGCACATGGCGCCTTCGTGGGGCACCTCTTGCTTCCGATCGATGAGGCGGATCTTATCGAGCGTGTCAATCAGAGGACTCAGGCCGCCGTGGACACAAAGCACCGCTCCAGCCGGGTTGCCTACGCTGCCGTTGCTGGAGCCCGATGCACTTGTGCCGGGCGGTCCTGTCTTGTCTCCCGGGCCACCGCTGCCTTGCCCCTGGGAACTGCCCGGTCGCGGCGGCGGCGACGGCGGCGGCTGATGACGCTGACGGGCGAACCGACTAAGGACGGCACCGTTCTGGTCACACACTTCGATCTCGGTGTCGTCGTCGGCGGCTTGTCCCGAGCCGGGGGGGGACAGTGTGTTGGATGCGCCGAGGACAATGGCACCCAGCGCGAGGTAATCGAATATGTCGCAGCAGTACCTCCACACGTTGGCGCTCCCGTATTTTCGCAGGCATTCGTCGTAGAAGCCGTAGACAGTGGTGATCTGGCGGGACTCGTGGTTGCCGCGGATCAGCGTGATGCGGTCGGGGTATCGAACTTTTAAGCATAGCAGGAGGAGAAAGGATTCCAAGGAATAAAAGCCACGGTCCACAAAGTCACCTTGGCCGACTCTGTCAGTCCACGCGTCCCCTAGCTCAGGCAGATTTCATCATTTTTCGCCATATGCCCGCAGGAGATTCGGGAAGCATCACCATGATTTGCCACGTACCCATGAAGAGATAGTTCGTATCAGGGACATCTCCGCCGACGCGAAATAGTTCCATCAGGTCGTGGAACTGCCCATGAATATCGCCGCATATCTGAAAAGACTTTTGTTAGTCTTGCCATGTTGCGTTCGCTGTGTGCCTCGTGATGCCGCGTACCGTCACTGGCGCACACACTGTGACGATGTTGCCTTCCTCGATCAGAAGCTCTCGCGCCCGATGGCACACCTCCCGGACTTGAGGCTCGGGGATTGGCCGGCACGCACGAAGCTGCGCAATAGCTCTGAGGTGCTGGTGATTAGCTTGGTCTGTGAGGATGATTTGCCTGGCTGGGCTGCAACACACTTGTCGAGATCGCTCATGGTGATTTTGGCGTGTCCTACGGTCGCACGTGATGCGCCGTGGTCGATTACAGTCACGATCCGATCAAGCCTTCAGCGACCCATGCAGAAGTCTGCTTTTCAAGATGCGAGTCGCGCGCCAATGTGGGTTCAATGGTCAGTGGTCAGTGGTCACCCCGCCAAGCTACTGTGTACATGTACATAACAAGATGGCGGGCAGGGGCTGGTGAGGTTGTGAGGTTGTGAGCCTGGGATTTTCATTTTGCCGGCTCCGGCTTCCACAGCAGCTTTTCCCAATGGCGCGACGTTTGGCCATGATCAACTGCGAATTCTGGCGCCCACTGTTGACCAGCTTATGCGCGCCGCACGTATTGGCCAAGGCGATCCGCTCTAGCGAACAGAACATGATTTCTTCATCATGTAAGTCGTCGAGCCACACTGCCTCTGCGCCATCTCTCTCTCCCACACTAACTTCCCAACCGAAATGCCTCTCTTGATCAACCCCATCCGGCCTAACAGAACTTGCTTCCCGGGACCATATGCCACCACATCTCCATCCCAGGTCGCGCATGACCTCATCTCTATTCGCAACGACCGTCATCGCTAGCTTCTTCGTCGTCGCGCTGCCGCATTTATTGCCTTGTCCGGTACCGCGAGCCAAATATGCTGACGGCGAGGTGGTCGTTGATGAGAATGGGAGACGGAGGAGATGGAGACGGCGAGACATGACGCCAGAGACGCCAGAGACGCCAGAATCGCCAGATGGCATTGTACAGTTTGACCAGACTACGGACGAATATACGGACCCTGCGTCGGAACGCTCGAGGAGGGAATGTCCTGTTCCGAAACCAGGCGGCATGCTGGGGGAGTGGCTAGGCTTCCACAAAACCGACAAAACCGACCATGGACAAAATGGAAAACGCATACAAAGATGACATGGGTCCCAGAACCAAAATCAAATGTAACAATAAGAGGAAAAATGTTGTACCAACAAGCCGGGAAAAATTAAGAAGAAGTGTCGGAATTTTTGACCCAGAACATGAGCCGCCAGGCAACGCTGCGTCAAGGCCATGCCTGCTTGTCCTCGAGGTTAAGTCGTTGAATCAAATGCTATACGTTAATTAGCCAAGCACTCGTCTTCCCTCCGCTGGCTTATTTTTGTGCTTGGAATTCTTCGCCGTTTATCTCCTTTGTGGGAGGCTACAGAGCTCATTGCTCTCTAGTCACGAGTACCAGAAGCCAGTGCTCCCGCCGTCCGCAAAGACTACAGACACTACAGATAAGCGACCAAGGGGGTATGCACTATGCAGCCTGTGAGACCGACAAGGTGAGAGAATGCGACGAGGTCCTGGCAATCGGAAACCATATGAAAAAGTCGGTTTTTGTTGTTGTTGGGACGAGTAGGAGAGAATGAAGAAGAAAACATAAGCAAGCAGATAGAGCGACCTTTGTTTGAGGCAGAAGCCGTGTTTCAAAGGGTGTCGGGGACATCCGACGACAGAGCTATTCACGGGACTTGTCTTTGATTGAGATCAAGAATTTGTCGAGAAGCATAGAAACATGTCACCAGTGGCCGAGTGAGGCGTCAGACGACGGGGTCAGCTGGTCCAGACTGAGCAGTTCCCGCCGTCGGTACGATGGGATACCGAGATACCGAGATACCGGGCGAGATCTGGCGAGATCTGACGTGGCTGATGAGGCAGCAAAACCAGGGGCTTGTCGTGTCACTCGTGTGGCTCAATCAGGCTGCTCCATCTTCGGCGCACAACCGCCCCACTCACTGCCTTGCCTTGCCTTGCCTTGCCTTGCCTTGCAAGTTGCCATACATCCGGGCACTGGGCAGTTGCCCGACTTCCTCCGTAGTCGCTCAACAATGTATCAAATCGTATGAGATGCTACCCCGCCCCCCTTGCGACGCCCGGAATCACTCGATCCCCCCTCTCTCTTACATCTACTTGCGGCAGTCAACCGAATCCGCACTTCTGTCCTTGATTCCGGGGCAAGCAGCCTCACGGGGCCTGCAAGCTAGCAGCTTGGCAGCACTCGGTACTCGCCATTCCGCTGGACCTCCGTATCATCATCCGATCTCGTCCAACTCCTGCCCATGCATGGCCTTGCGCTCTGCAAAGCAAGAGTCTGGCATATTCCGGGAACGGCCAAGACCCGGTGTCAGACATCACTCGTCGTGATAGCCAAGGATTCAGTTAACTCGAGGGACTCGGGGGACGTTTACTACTGCGCCTGTGTATCGGTTTCTAACAGCGTATCAAGCTCCCGCGATGTTTGATCCAACCATCACGACATATCAAATGGCATTCTCAAACGGGCCTGGGCGCTTGAGATATCCTCGAGTGGTGGTGTCTGGGAACTTGAACTCGCGACACGGCCGTTACGAGTCTTAGGACCACGATCCTCTGACTATATATTACGTCCTGTTGCTCGCTCCCGTCTCGACTTTTGACATCTCGGCTCTCTTTCATCATCTTCCAAGGCTCTCGCGCAATCACATCAAGCAAGTCTTCGTTCTTTACTCTTCTCCCTCATTCACTTTCTTTCGCTGCAGAGCTGCGCTCCAATTCAACTCATCCAAGTCCATCTTTTGTTTGCTTGCTTCTACGTTCTCTCCGATTGTGTGAGCTTGATCTGAGGAAGGGTTCAGTACTCCAAGTCATTCATTTACAACAAAGAGCACAACGCCATCATGAAGTCTGTCACTATTCTCCTCCTCACCGCTGGTCTGGTGTCTGCTGTCGTCGTTCCTGTTCAGTTGGCTGAGCGAGAGGCTCTCCAGTCCGTTCCAGGCGTCGATATTCCTGAATGCAAAAATGAAGTTGAGAAGCGAGCCATGAAATTTGCCCACCTTGTCGCCAGGGTAGAAGCAGCACCAGCTACTGCTCCCGGTCTTCCTGCTGAGAATCAAACCGCTCCCGCTGAAGGCCAGCCGAAAGCAGTCGAAAGCCAGCCAGACAACGTGCGAGGGGAACCCGCAGAGTCTGCCCCTCCTGCTCCCGCTCCTCCTGCTGAGAGTCAAATCGCTCCCGTTGAGGGCCAGCAGAAACCGGCGGAAAGCCAGCCAGCCAACGAGAGAGGGAAACCCGCTGAGTCTGCCCCTCCTGCTCCCGCTCCAACCCAGGAACAAAATCAAGGCAACAAGGATCAGAACCAGAACGGGAACCAGAACCAGAACCAGAATGGAAACAAGGACAATAACAGAAATGGCAATAACAACAACAACAATAATAATAATGATATTAACCAAATCATTCAGAATGGTGTTCAGAATGGCACTGTTCTCCAGGGCATCTTCACCCCCGCGATCACGGGCATCATCAACAACATGGGTCTGGGCCAGAACGTCAATGTCCAAGCCATCCAGGGTCTGAACTTCCCCAACCAGATTGTCGTGCTCAACCAGCTACAACAGCTGCAGACTCTCATGCAGTTCAACATTGTTCAGCGCCAACAAGTCGTCACTTTCGTTGGTCAGGGCATCTCGAACAATGGGGTGAATATCGGTGAGTGATGACTAATTCGGGAACCCGAGTATAGGACACTAACTTCTTACAGCACTTTTGAAGCGTGACGTCGACGACCTGTCTACTGCAAGAACAGTCGCGGGGTGGGATACTTGAGGCACAGTGTCAATACGCGACACGTGCTGGTTCAAAATGATGTCCAGTCGTCAGAGCACCGTAAAGGAGAATTTTGGTGCGGTCCTTGCAGATGGGCCTCGTCTGCTGGGGGGATAAGGGACATTTGTTCAACTGGACGTGGGATGTAGTAGCCAATAGAGCAAGTCAAGTAGCCATGAATCAATGGGATGGGAATAGCAAGGGCAGGAAACATGCGTGTCTCTTACACGGAGCCTCTCTTCCATGCCACCGTACTAGGCATCGACATGGCAGTGTTACCCTTTGTTCCCGCTGGATCAATTTTGACGCACCAGATTTCGCCGTGACAGCCTGCAGCTTGCTATGCAGCTATGCAGTCAGCTATGCAGTACGGAGTGAGAAGCCATCATCTGTCACGGGGGTGGCCTCGGCATTGCATTTCTGTTCTGTAAGGCGAGAAGACAATGCGACGCCATCCGGTGGCAATGGAAAGATTGCCGAGGCCGCTCCTTCTCTTCCCTCACACAGCCCACACAGCCCACACAGCCCCATTTCCTGCCAGATCTGGGGTGCGCCGAATATAGCCATGGATTGATTATTGATTGACTGGGGCGGCGGAACGCTCCACAGAGAGGAACGATGGATGCCCGATGGATGACATGCTGTGCCACGGAGATTTTGCATGTACATGCGGAGTACGGAGTGAGGAGTACGGTCGGAACGGTTAGCCACCTTAGCGGGATGCGATAAATCAATAATGCCGCGCCGCCTGGCCGTTTGTTCGGGCCGTCGATCCTGTCGGTGAGGTGAGTTCTCCACACGCCGCCGCGATGGTATGTATTCGTACGAGATTTTGGTAAAGGACGAAATGTTATGCCATCTCGGGCAAGCCAGATAGATGGAGCTTCCTCTTCTCTGGCGAGACGGTGTGTCTTGTGATGACCATTCGGGTAATTCTGACCGATTCTGACCGATTCTGACCGATTACGGATTACGTGTGTGGAGCCTAGCCTGCTTGCTTGCTGGGCGTGAAATAAAGCCCCGGCGTTGTACATGAAGCCCCAACAGGGAAGGAGGCACCAGACGTTATTAGTAAGGTTTGTTGTTAGGCTGTTCATAGGTGCGCTGACCCCTTGCAGTCATTACTCATGTCCAAGGACGGGGAGAAGGAAGGCAAAAGGAAAAAGGGGTTCGAACATGGCACGACTCCCTCAGCAATGGTCAGCATTCATCTCCACCCGGCCCACGTCGCACCCCTGGCTCGTGTTGACGACGCAGGGACGCCGCAGGGACGCAGGTGAGAATCTCTGCGCCTCAAAAGAGATTTGGCTTGGCTCGTCTGGTCCATGCCAATGGCCAAAAATGCTACGGCATGTTCAGCACGGCATGTTCAGCACGGCATGGCGCGGCATGCACCTTAGCTTGGGTCAAACAGCAAATCCGATAATGAATCCCGCTCCTCCCGCCTCGTCATTTTCCCTTGCTCCCTTGCCATCATCATATATCAAGGAATCCCCTCGTCAGCTCGTCAGCTCACCACCATTCCATTCGATCCTGGCTGATCCT
Organism: Epichloe typhina subsp. poae; assembly: GCA_030389615.1. Classification (NCBI taxonomy): domain Eukaryota; kingdom Fungi; phylum Ascomycota; class Sordariomycetes; order Hypocreales; family Clavicipitaceae; genus Epichloe; species Epichloe typhina. The sequence goes on along the minus strand of CP098316.1, from coordinate 1,568,857 downwards.
TTTACCACGTACTTTATCAATTTCGTTTGCATGTGAAGGGGGTCCCGCTCCCGCTCGCGTGATCACATCCCCGTTCTGCTCTTCTTATTGTTGGGCTAGTCGCACTCGCCGTCTCCGTCACCGCTTCGAAAAAGAAAGCCACGGCACGGGAAACCGGTCCAGCCCAGCACAAAAACAGGACTGACAACTGATGAAACACCGAATCAGGCCTTGTTGAAATATGAGAGAGTCCCTACAGTCTGCTGCAGTCAGCTGTTACGAGAATTGGACGTATTTGAAAGGGCTGCCAGGTTCTCAAGTTTGCAAACCGCAATGCGTCCAAACATCATCAGGGGGCCCACGACGGCAGCCACGACGGCGGCTGTGCTGGCCAGAGACCACAGCGCCCGGGACCATCTTGACGACACCAACTCGGACTCCAATACATACTTCACCTACCGTCCACTCTCGAACCTGCCCACGCCGCCTCCAACGTACAAGGAGAACAAAACACCCAGCGCAGTCGCCTCGGGCAGCCCGGAGGATGGTGAGTCCGGCACAAGCAAATTCAGAGGTTCGTCGTACCACATCTACCCGTGTACGCGTCATGTTCAATTCAATTCAATTCAACTCAATTCGATTCAAAAAAAAAAAAAAAAGAGAGAAAAAAGAGAGCAAAAAAACTGATTATTGTCAACCAATAGGACCTGCCGTCCATCTTGTCAATCTCGTTCCATCTTCAGCTTCGCTGACTTCAGCATCCGTCCCCGATGTACAAGCTCTGCTGAGCCGAGCCGACTTGCCAATCGAGACAGTCGCTCTTGCAGTATGCATTCTTGATAGCTTGGACAAGAAGTTTGCCCGTGCATGGAGACTTTCGTGCCCTTTGCATCCCGGCGCGCCAGTGCCATCATCCACCAGCAAACGACACAGCCTCCCTCCGACGCCCCTGCTCTATCAACACCAACAGCACCAGATGCTTCACATTGACTCCGTGCCTCCCGAGATCATCATCCTAGCTGCCTTGGTCATTGCTGTAAAGTTTATCGAGGATCCGCAGCAAAATACACAATTCTATTGCCATGTCTGGGGTCGAGGCATTTGGTCACACGATCAGCTCAATGTCACGGAACGATGTATCATGGAAAGCCTGAACTACCGCATCATGCCACTTTGCGACGAAGATTGCCTGGCCGACGCCATGGTTGACATGCAATTAGCTGGACAACAGTTCGACTGGGCCATGCGCGAACTGACGCCGCCAGAGAGCGTCGCGAGCACAGAACACGACGGCAACTTTGTTCTGGGCCACAGCAGATCCAAGACCATGGTGGCTTCGACGGCGGCAATGGGACTCGGTCTCTCTTTTACTCCGTCAGGATCCCCGTTTGCCGAGTCTTCGAAAGCTGCCACGCCTCGGACAGAGAGGTGACTGGCACATGGTGCTTTTGATTTGATTGCAGCCATTTATTTCTGCTCGCACGTGTATGAGCGACCCGATACCCGTACATTTCGCCATGATAGCCACGATGCAGCAATGGCAGGAGCCGAACGCGTATCTGGATATCCATTTCATCATGGCCAATAGCAACCACTGACTTTTTGTTTCTTTTTCGTGCTCAGGGGAACTGAACTCGAAACTCTTGATGACCCGGGAAAGCATACGGCGTTGAGCACTCTTCTTCGCCTTTGAATATGAGGATCGGCAATTTGAACAAAAGGATGTTTTCTTTTTTATTTCAAGTTGTGATTTTGTTTGTGATGGTTTCTGTTTGGAAATCATAGATATACCCCCGTGGCCGTAATTCCGCGGAACAAGGCCTTTGTTTGGCGATTCTTTCCTCAGCAGTAATGGCTTTGGCCCAAGTGGATTCAAATATATTCACGGTCGCGAACTGTTCTTTACAGTCTCCAAACCCCATCTAAGGACTCAGCCTCTCCACCTTCCACTCATCATCCTTCCCATCCCTCCCCTCCTCGCGCTCATAGACGAACCGATCGTGAAGTCGGCTCTGCCTACCCTGCCAAAACTCCACCCTCGTCGGCACGATGCGCAGGCCTCCCCAGAACTCAGGCACAGGAATCTCCTCTTCGCCTTCAAACTTCTTCTCCGTCTCGGCCACCCACTCCTCCAACTGGGCTCTCCCGTCATCCCCCTCGCCCTTGGGCTCCAACACCTGACTCTGTCTGCTGGCCCAGGCCCCGATCCTGCTCCCCCGCACCCTCGTATCAAAATACGCCTGACTCTCCTCCCTGGAGTACCGCGCCGCGATGCCCTCGACGCGCACCTGTCTCTGCAGGGGACCCCAGTGGAAGACGAGGGCAGCATGAGGATTCGTCGCCAGGTCAGCTGCCTTGCGGGAGGTGCCGAAATTGGAGTAGATGACGTAGCCGCCCTTGGCGTCGAGCTCCTTGAGGTAGACGATGCGGGAGGAGACACGGCCGGAGGGCAGCTCGGCTGTGGACAGTGCGCATGCTTCGGGCTGCGAGAGGCGAGAGGCTTGCGCTTCGGCGAACCATGTGTTGAACTGGATGGTCGGGGAGGCGAGCAGCTGCGATCTGGAGAGGGTGGACTTTGTGAATTGTTCGGCTTGGCCGTGAGGGGAGGATCCTGCTGGGGCGACTTTTTATTTTATTTAATTATTAACTTTTGATTTGAATTCTCAACTCTCAATTTGGGGATTGGGGGACGATTCGTGGGGGCGGGGAGGTCGCTGGTGAGATCTGGGACTTACAGATGAGCTTGGCGTTGGAGGGGGGTTGGGGGTTGTAGAGTGCCATTTTGGAGGGTTGGACAAGGGCGCGGGCGCGGGTGTAGCGCATTGATTGAGGCGGCTGCGGGAGGCGACTGGCGGGAGGCGACTGGTGGGCTATGGTGATGATGGTTGTTTGTTGTGGTTGTGCTTGCGGCTGTGGGTGAGTGTGACGTTTACGTTTGCAGTTCGGTTCGTGCGACGGCCACGGCATGGTGGGAATTGATTGGCAGATGGGTTGGGTCCTTCTGGTGGGGCAGCCCGACCGACGATGCGGGGGATTTTTGAACCGGCGCATCGCCGCACAACGCATCTAATATCTAATGTAGTAATACCACCATATTACCATTGTAGCCGAATTCCAGGGGAAGGCGAGCGCGGCCCACGGCCAAGCTCTACATATTGAAATCATGCAGTTCATTCGCCGGTCCTGCTTGGCCCGAAGGTCCGGCCCGTGTTCTTCGTTCCACTAAATAACGACCCCGCACAGAGGTATTAAACCTTCCTTTCCAGTTCCGCCATAGTTTTGTCCACATCACTTTGAATAGAGTCCTGTCTTTGCAAGACGTTTTGCGAGTTAATGGCAGCTAGGGCATGCGCTACAAGGCTTGCGGTTTCCAAACTCCCAGTCCAGCAGCCAGTGATAATACTACCACAGCTCAAAAAGGTCACATCCGGGAAGTCACCTTTTTGGAAGCGTTTCTCCACCTCATCCTCTGCCAGGTCGTCATAAGGCTCGTGGCCAGTGAGGATGAAAAATAACACAGAGCCCAGAGCAAAAATATCATCTCTTATCTCAGGTTTGCGTTTCCAGCTCCACCCCGGGCGCTGGAATCTTGGGCTGGTCGTGATGGTGGGAAGAGAGCCAGAAATGGATGAACCAGCAAAGTCAGCTATGTGAAGCTCAAGCGTCTCATCCAGCATAAAGTTGCGAGGCGTAACATCACAGTGGATTATATCAGCCTCGTGCACAACGACAAGTGCCTCTGCTGCTTGTAATGTCCATTGTAGTCGTCGTGTAGCCGTCATCGAAGTCCCATGACGTCCCATGTACGATCGCAAGTCACCGTTCTCGAGGTACTCCAGGACCAGAGAGTGGGATTCCGCATCCCAGCTGATAAAAGCAGGGGTGCGGCCGCTGTTCCCAATGCGCCGGTATGCCGCAGCCTCGGTTATCATATCCTGGCGACACCTGTCCTCTTCGTGGGGGCAGTACGGGTTCGGTTTTGGATACTTTACGATGCTGTCGTCTGTGAGCCTGTCAACGATTGACGTCGCTCCGGAGCCAACGAAATCACCTTTCGTGGTGTAATATATCTCTCCGTATGGTATTTCATCTTGAACCGGTAACCGAAACGCTATCTCTGGGAGGGGGGGGAGCCGCTGCCGCCGCCATGATCCAGGTATGCGATGATATGTGAGATGACGAGGGCATATGTGAGGCTTAGACTTCTTGCTTCGTTAGCAAACAAACGCAGTTTTTTTTTTCTTGTCACGAAATATACAAACCAGATTATGTTCCACAATTGCGCCTGCGGGATGAGTTACGCAGATGGGCGCAAATAAGAACCTTATGATTCTACCGTACTGGGTGGCAATGACATCGCGAAGCCATTCGACACACGAGTGGATAGATGATGATATCATGGAAACGAGACAATATCGCTGCAGGGATAGAGCCAAATAGCAGACGTAAGGAAAGAGAACTCAGGTGTAATCATTTTCGCGCCAGGAGTCGTGAAAGCTACTCCAGTGCTGGATTTCTGCCTGAGGTTCCCGAGGTTGCCGTGGTAAATTCATCGGAATTGGCTAGGCATCATCCACATCCCCTGATCAAGTGGGCCACCACGAGAGCACACATCCACCTTGCCCCGCATTTTTCGAGAGCTATTAAATGAGGGGCGTGTTTATCAAGCAACCAATTCTGTCTAACTAGCACTAGCACCCCTAAAGGTGGCTACAGATTCTCAGGGGGATATATTGTCACCGGGGCGGGTGCCCTGCAGGGGGGTCTTCTCGTACCCGACCCACCTAGCTAGCTAGATTCTATGCAAGGTAGCTGCGATAAATTTACCGCATTTGTGCAAATACTCAATTACAGTCTGTCAACATGGATCGCGGATTATAATAGATAGGGTGCACTCCATTAGCATGGTCGATCTTATAAGGCACACCCTTCGCCCAGCCATGCGCATCATGAATACTCCGGACCTGATCGCCCACGAATTTGATCTGCCGTGGCTCGTTTGTCTTGATAATACATGCATTATCGCCTTGAGAGACTCGAACAGTCATGACTGGTAATTCGTTTTCCCCATCTTGATGCGCATCGAGATGGTCATAGTTGATATTGAACAAATCACAGATAATGAAGACAACAGAGTCCCAGCGCTCAACCGCAATCAACCCGCAGTTGGACGTATTATACTCGTCATCCGTCGATACCAAACTATCATACTTGAGATGCCGCAGGACTTTCGATATCATCTTTTGCGGATCATCCCATGCCTCCTGCCATAGACGAACGCTTCGTTGTTTCACGATGATGAGGACACGAAGCGGTGATTCCATCGTGTAGGATGTGGTGGTCGGCCAGGCGGCGCTGTCCGAGGTGCGCAGGCTTCTTCTGTTCTTCACAACCGATAGCAGCGGAAGCATCTAAAACTGCGTCACCTGAGTCGCGTCGGAGCGAGTGATGCCGTGCTAGAGTAATGAACTAGTTTTTGGGTTGGGAAAGACCACAGACAAAGGTGCCAGGCGTCCAATGATTCGGCACAAGGTTTATGGTCAAATGATAAACGGGCAAAATGAGTATACGCATCCCAATCCTGATACAACTTCGGTTCAATTTCGGAGGATTTCGGACCAAATTTGCCGGACGCTAAGCCACAAATGACAGCATCTGTGGGGCAAGCTCTAGAGCCGGTGAGACTACACTTTCGTACCGTGGGATGCTAGACCAATCAGAAGGATCGTTACTCAAGGTCGCCCCCTCGTGCTAGCGAAAAAGAATGGGGCTGGTACGAAATTGTAGCCTTACCGGTTCTGAGGAGATCTCGTCTGCCTCGGCGGCTGAGTTTACGTAAAGAGTACAATATGGTCATCGCCAGACCAGAACAAAAGTCCTACAGACACCACAATGCAATTTATTGAAACTACACTCAACTAAGCTAAACTATCCAAGTAAACAAACCTAGCTAGTTACGTACTGCATACACAAAATGAGTACACGTACCCACATGTACATACAACACTACACACGCATACATATGCGTACGCGAGCCACGCACACACACACATACATAATCTACTGTACATCATGTTATACTTGTATCTATGCTCTTACACGCAATCGAGTCCAGCGACTGCTATTCGATACGGATTACGGCGACAAGACACCCACATGGCTGCCTCAAAGCCCAATAACTACCAAAATACGAATACCTTTGAACAATGCGTCTATCGAAAATGAACGAATTCCCCATCTACGCCTTTTTTGTTTTCCATAGTCGAGGAAAAAATTATCTTCCTTGTTGCGGAATCATCCCGAAGCGGCTCTTGGCCATGCACCGGCCGGACAGGCATATGGTCTAGAAAACATCGACATCGCTTTACGAAGGAACCATGACAAGCGCCAACAGGGCCATCCTGCAGTACAGTCCATATCGCATCTATCTCGTTTGTTAGCCTTTGCGAGTCTTCCCAAGGTCACACCGCAGTGTAATGGAGTTAAAAATGACTCACTTGTCTAAAGTACGCCGCGCGCTGATCAAAGTCCACCTCGTCGGCAACCTCCTCATTTCTGGGAAGAGGGTGCATCACCACCATTTGGCTCTTGGCGTGCTTCAAGGCAGCATTGTCCACGCGGTATGAGTTCTTGACCTTCTCATACTGCTCGGCGCTCTCGAAGCGCTCCTGCTGTACGCGAGTGCAGTAGAGCACATCGCTACGAGCAATGATCTCTGGGGTCAAAGTCTCACACTCGCAAACAAGTTTGCCCGAAGTAACCAGCTGTTCTCGAACATCCTTGGGCAGCTCAAGACCTTTGGGGGCCACCAGCTGCACCTGAACCTGGTAGTGGCGCAGGAGCTGGACCAACGAGTGCACGGTTCGACCATACAAGAGATCACCCAGAAAGGTAATGGTGAGGCCTTGGACGGTTCCAAGCTCCTCGCGGATGGTGAAGAGATCCAGAAAAGCTTGTGTGGGGTGCTCCTTGCTGCCGTTTCCTCCGTTGATGACAGGAACGTCACTGTACTTCTCGGCGACATGGACCGAATCTTCGTCAGGGTGTCGCAAAACAATGGCGTCGCCATAGCAAGCCAGAGTGCGCAGAGTGTCCTGCAGGGACTCACCCTTCTTCACGGACGAGTGTGAAGTTGGGACGGCGATGGTTCGACCTCCGAGACGCTGCATGGCCGCGTCAAACGACGCAGACGTTCTAGTCGAGGGTTCGTAGAAGAGAGTGCAAAGAACTCGGCCGCGCAGTACATCCAAAACGCCGGCACGCTGGACACCGAGGCGCATCTCCTGGGCAACGGTGAACAGCAAATGCAGATCGGCACGAGAGTACTTGTTTACAGACAGAACGTTGGCGTTTTTGAAGACGGACGGCTGCGAGAGAAGCTTTGTGACCGAGGTGCTGATGGAGAAGCTCTGCTGAATAGCCGCGGGCAAAGCAAGCTCATCAATCTGCCCGCCACGAAAGGGCGACGCCAGCGTTCCGTCAGCAGCCCGTCGTCGAGGACTTTCAGTGACCGAAGAGATGGAAGGAAGAGCAGCCTTCATCTCGGGAGTCTTGGCAGACTTGGCCGGGGGTGGTGGAGGAAGGTCGCTCAGCTGGAAATCACGCTTCGAGACATCCAAGTAAACGTGGCGAGCAATAGCTTCTACCAAGATTTTGGCGTTCTTGACGTTGGTCACCAAAGGAATCTGGTAGTCAACAGCCATACGTCGAGTCTTGTAACCTTTGCTCATGTAGTTGGCGGGACGGCGATACTTGTTGTTTGAGGGTAGATTGATGTACAAGTCAATCATGTTCTTGGCCAGATGCTGCGTCAGAGAGAATTCAGAGCTAATGTCCTCGTCGCGGCCGAGGACCTCGAGGTACTGGACCTGAACACCATGCTCCTGCAAGAAATCAGCCGTACCAGCAGTGGCGAACAGCTTGTAGCCGATGCGCTGCAGCTTCTGGATCGAGGGGAGCAAGTCTTTCTTGTCCTTGTAGGATCCAACAGAGAGGAGGATATTAGCCTTGGGAATCTTGAAGCCGGTAGATAAAAGAGCCTTGAGATAAGCCTCATATTTGTCAACGCCAAAGCAAGCAACTTCACCAGTGGAAGCCATCTCGACACCCAAAACAGGGTCAGCGCCAGAGAGACGTGAGAAACTGAACTGGGGCACCTTGACACCGACACAGTCAGGCCGGATGGTGGTGGCAGGGTACTCTGTGAAAGGCTGATGCATGATGGCCTTGGTGGCCATCTCGATCAGGTCAACGCCCATGGTCTTGGAGACGAAGGGGAAAGATCGAGATGCACGAACGTTGCACTCGATAACCTTGATATCATTATCCTTGGCGATGAATTGAATGTTGAAGGGACCCGTGACATTCAGAGCGGCACCAATCTTCCGGGTGGCTTCCTCAATTCTCTCAATGGTAGCCTGCTCCAGATCCTGAGGTGGAAGGATCAAGGTTGCGTCACCAGAGTGCACACCGGCGTTTTCAACATGCTCGGAAATGAAGTGACCGACGACTACACCGTCCTTGGCAACAGCGTCCATCTCAATCTCCTTGGCGTTCTCAATGTACTTGGAGATGACGACGGGATGCTCGCGGGACACCTCGGCAGCTTGCGCCAGGTAGCTCTCCAAGTCCTTCTCGGAGTAGACGGTGTTCATGGCGGCACCAGAAAGCACGTAAGAGGGGCGTACAAGCACAGGATAGTTGACGTTGTTGCAGAATTCTCGGGCCTCGGAGAAGCTGGTGAGTTCCCTCCACGTAGGCTGGTCAACCTCGATGCGATCCAACATGCGTGAGAACTTGTATCGGTTCTCGGCCATGTCAATCATCTCGGGCGAGGTACCAAGGATCTTGACGCCGGCTCGGTGGAGGGGTAGGGCAATGTTATTGGGAGTTTGTCCGCCCATGGCTCCGAGAACGCCGCTAGCGGCCTCCAGCTGGTAAATATCCAAAATAGTTTCGAGATTGATGTTCTCAAAGTAGAGCTTGTCGGCTTCGTCATAATCGGTACTGACCGTCTCGGGGTTATAATTGACCATGACCGTCTTGAAGCCGGTGCTGCGCAGGGTTCTAATGGCACGAACAGAACACCAATCGAACTCGACTGAGGAACCGATACGGTAGACACCAGAGCCCAGAACCATGACACCATGGTCGTCGAACGAAACGTCGTCCTCACTGGCATTGTAGGTGAGATAGAGGTAGTTGGTGAAGGCCGGGAACTCGGCAGCAACCGTGTCAATTTGCTTAACGAAGGGTCGAATACCAGCCTCGAGTCGCATGCGGCGAACAGCGATCTCGTTAGAGTCCCAGAACTTGGCGAGCTGACGGTCGCAGAAGCCGAGACGCTTAGCTTGCACAAGCAGATCGGGAGATCGTGAAATGTCCTTGGAGTTGTATCGGCTCATGTCCTTGGCAAAGTCGCTCAGTCCCTTGAGCTTACGCAAAAACCATTTGTCAATCTTGGTCATTTCCCAGATCTTGTCGACGGAGTAGCCCTCATGCATAGCATTGGCAATGGCGAAGAGACGCTGGTCAGAGGGCGTCTGGAGCTCATCGTCAATGGACATCAAGGCAGGCGTCTCATTGAATCCCAAGTTGTGGAAGTCGATGGATCGAATAGCCTTTTGGATAGCTTCTTCGAAAGATCGACCGATACTCATGACCTCGCCCACACTCTTCATGGAGGAACCCAGCTGCGTAGACACACGCGTGAATTTCTTGAGATCCCATCGAGGCATCTTCACAACGCAGTAGTCGAGAGATGGCTCAAAGCAAGCGCAAGTAGACTTTGTGACAGAGTTCTTGATTTCCTTGAGGGGAATGCCAAGACCCAACTTGGCGGCAATGAAGGCCAAGGGATAGCCAGTGGCCTTGGAAGCCAGGGCCGAGGAACGAGACAAACGTGCGTTGACCTCAATAATGCAGTATTCTCTTGAGAATGGATTCAGAGCATACTGAATGTTGCATTCACCCACAACGCCGAGGTGGCGGATAACGTTAACAGCGGTTGTTCGAAGCATGTTGTAGTCTTCATCGCATAAAGTCTGAGAAGGTGCGACAACAATAGAGTCACCGGTATGGATACCCAGGGGATCAAAATTTTCCATGTTGCAAACGGTAATGCAGTTGTCTTGTGCGTCACGAACAACCTCATACTCGATTTCCTTCCATCCCTTCATACTGCGCTCTATAAGCACCTGAGGACTGGCGGCGAAGGCTTTGTTGCAGAGATCGAGCAGCTCATCCTCATTGTTGGCAAACCCACTGCCGAGACCACCGAGGGCATAAGCAGCGCGAACAATGACGGGGAAGCCAATATCTTTTACCACATGCATGGCCTCGTCGACGTTGCTGGCGGATGCTGACTTGGCGCATTTCTCGCCAATAGAGTCCATGGAGCGAGCAAAAAGCTCACGGTCCTCTGTAGTGATGATGGTATCAATGGGAGTGCCCAAAACCTTGACTCCAAGGCCTTCAAACTCATCCTTGAGCTGTATACCAACCTGCAGAGCCGTCTGACCACCAAAAGTAACGTAGATAGCATCCGGTCGTTCGTAGTGGATTACTTTGCGCACGAATTCAGCGTTGACAGGCAAGAAGTAAACCTTGTCAGCGAGACCCTTGGATGTCTGAATGGTAGCGATATTGGGGTTGATGAGGACCGTGTAGATGCCCTCCTCCTTGAGAGCCTTGATGGCCTGGCTGCCAGAGTAGTCGAATTCACCAGCCTGTCCAATGCTGAGACCGCCGCTACCGAGGACAAGAACCTTCTTGACATGGACACGGGGGTGAAGTTTCTCGTTCTCCTCAATAGTACCGCCGGGGAAACTGACAGGCTGCTGCAAAAGAGCAGAGTTCTCTGTGCAGTTAACAATGGTGTCAATGAAGACATCAAAGAGGAACTCGGTATCACGAGGGCCAGGTGTGCTCTCGGGATGGAACTGAACGCTGAAGTAGGGCTTGTCAACGTGCATGATACCCTCGTTGCTCCCGTCGTTGGCGTTGACAAACAGCTCTTTCCAGCCAGAAGGCAGCGTGTTGGCGTCAACTGCGAAGCCGTGGTTCTGAGAGGTGATGTGACACTTTCCGGTGACCATGCTTGTGCAAGGAATGTTGTGGCCGCGGTTGCCAAACTTCATTTTGCTAGTCTTGGCGCCCGAGGCACGGGCGAGCAATTGGTGACCCAAGCAAATACCGAAGACGGGGGTCTTGTTCTTTTCCATGACAGCCTGGATGTTCTTGACGGTAACGTCAAGAATTGAGGGGTCACCAGGTCCATTGGAGAGGAAGAGACCATCATACTGATCTCCAGCCTCCTTGACCAGGTCATGGTCCCACGGGCAGACCATGACCTCGACTCCACGCCTGAGGAAGCATCGGAGCTGATTATATTTCATACCAACATCGACACACAAAACACGGATAGGTCGGCCTGAAGGATGCTTGCGGGTAGTCACAGAGTTGGGTGGCTTATACAGCTTGGGAGTCTTGACAGACACTACAGGCAGAGAACACAGCGATGAGTATATGCTCTCAATCTAGAAACGAAGACATCACGGAGTACGCAAGGATAAAACTTACCCTCAGCCACGAGATTTTTTTGATTGGGATTCACCCATTGAACCTCAGCAAATTGCTCGGAGGAAGCGTTGAAAACAGCGCCATTGGTGACACCGTTGGTTTCAGCACCCTTGATCTGGAGCCTCATCTTGCCCAGCATGCTACCCTTCTCCCGGATCTTCTTGGTCAGGGCTCTGGTATCAACACCGTACATGGCAGGCACGCCCTGCTCCTTCAACCAAGTGCCGAGCGAGGAGGTAGCCAGAAAGTGGGAGAAATCTTCACCGCAGTACGAGGCGGCGACGACACCGGCAACATGGATCTGGGAGGACTCGAAATGAGCAGGCAGGTCGCCGAGCAACTCATCCATGGTTTCGCGCGAAGGCACACCGTAGTTTCCAACGAGTGGGAAGGTGATGACGAGGATCTGTCCCCGATACGAGGGGTCCGTCAGAGACTCAGGATATCCCACCATACCCGTCTGGAGGACCAGCTCTCCAGCAACACTCTTGGTAGCTCCGAAGCTGTAGCCAGTGTAGGCGGAGCCATCTTCGAGCTCGAGGCAGGTGAGGCCTTCGTCGTTGGTGTTCGAAAAGCGCGCCGAAGACGGCGGCAACGCTTTGAAAGCCATTTTGAAGCGGGTTATGTGGTTTGCGGTTCGCGGTTCGCGGTTCGCGGTAGGAATAAGAGAAGGGAAAGATAAGAAGAATTATTTGGCGGGGCAAAAGCACGATTCGATCAGAAGAGATAGATGCTCTGGGTGCGGTGGGATCTGCTAGCGACAGCTGGGCAAGAAAACTCGTTCTCAGAGCTTTCTTGGACAGGTCTCAAGCTTAACCTCGCAATCATCTGCCGCAGCAACAGAATTGTGAATAATCTCTTTACTTTCTGTCCCGAGTATGAAGAGGGTTTGTGGAGAGATTTGAGGGACGAGAGAAGCGAGACCCCGGATGCGGGATCATGAAACTTTTTTTTTTCGGTCCATTCTGCCCTCTGGTTCGTCGGTGTTCGGGTCCCTTGCTGCAAGGGCATGGGTGCAAGTTGGCTCCCCACGACGCGCTCTCATTGGGCAATTGCGGTCAAAGAACCTGCTGGGCCCACTGCGACTGCGGATCTATTAGCAGCGAGGCTCCGTTTTTGTTGCTGTCGATCAGCAGTATAATAATACAGCGAGCGGATTATCATTCTAGACGCTCTAAAAGTCTCGTGACCATCCTTTGGTGCCCCGCTTATTCTTCCACAACGCTCACGGGCACCACTGACTGACTGACTGACTGGCTGACTGGCTGACTGGCTGATTAATTGACTGTCTAAGCGCGCAATCGTCTCAAAAACTGGCTCAAAGAGCTGATCGCAGATATCCACGTAATAGCTTGCGTCCCATAATAAAGATTCCCCAGATCGAGAATATGGGTCCCCCTTCCAAATCATCTCTCAGGGGCTAGGCCAGCGCTGATGAGGCTCATGATTTGGTAGGTGGAGTACGGTGGAAACACAAGACAAGTTACGGTGAGGAGAGGCATCAAACATCACAAAAAAGGCTGCCTCTCGCGAACAAAGATATGCCACAAGATGTCGGCATTCAATACCCTAATGCTAGTACTTACAAGTTGTACACGAGCCACATTCTCGGCTTCCCTTTCCGCAGCTCACAGTTGTCACTTGCACGTAGTTGACAACAAGAGAGGCGAAGCCATCCCGACCAGTCGCAGAGCAGGCTTTCCCGAAGCCAATGACACCTTTCTCAAGGGAAGCTCCTAAAGAAGGATTGTATACTAATTTTGTACACCAAGCATGTCGTCATCGATAGATGCGCGGTTCGTGGCATCGCCCCGTATCAAAGGTCCTCATTTAGATTCATTTTCCCTGTCACAATCAGTGGACGCATCATCCCATCATGCCGGGATGACCAGGTGGAATTGTCATGGTTGGCATCTGGGGATTTTGTTGAACAATGGGGCTTGCCTGGTTTGAACCCTGGGCGCCTGGTTTCTGCCCTGATCCTGGCGCACGGAAGACAGGTTCCTTCTTGGGGTCAAATCCGGGAAACACAGCCTGAAGCCTGCGATACAAGTCCTTGATCGACTTGTATCGCTCTTGCCTGTCCGCCAGGGTATCCATGTTCGTGTTCTGTCCTTCAGCTCCGGCGGGTGCTGTCCTCAGTTGTAGTGACAAATTCAGAGGAGGCGCGCTGAGGTATGCCGGACAAGGGGGGGCCTTGACCTCCGGTTTGCGGTCCGCTAAAGCGGCCATGTAGGACAAATTTGCCTGTAGTCTTCTCATACATCTGGGACGAAAACGTTAGCACAGGCATACCTCTCGGCATGTAGCAGCACGTACTGAAGGTAATCTTGCTGGAATAAGTTTTCTTCCTCGGTTGGCTTTCGGTCTGCTGGATTACCGCTTGGCGGGGGATTTTCCTTCTTCAACTCTTGTTGTGTAGTTTGGATCTGGATCGACTCATACAACAGTTCATGATTGATGTCTAGTAGTAGTGCGAACCTTTCCTTCTCACGAAGTTCGGTACCGGGGCTCATTGGTGTTGCGGATGTTGGGAGGCTCATGCCTCCGCCATGACTAGCGGAGAATGTCGGTGTTTGCGGTGTACCTAAAGCAGATGACTGCTGGGCATTTTGAGGAGTTTGATTTTGGCCTTGGGGCTGCGGAGCATTGAACAGTGGGTGCTGGTGGTGCATGACATTCGTCGGGGTGCCTTGAGCTGCGCTCGCAGGTCTTTGTGGAGCGGAAACCTGATTCATGCTTGGGTTCATCTGTTGTTGGAGAGCCTGATGTTGCTGCTGCTGTTGGGGCTGTTGCTGTTGGGGCGGGTGCTGTGCTTGTTGCTGTTGCGATTGCTGGCTTTGCTGAGAATGCTGCTGATGCTGCTGACCCTGGTGAGGATGATGTTGTTGTGGTTGTGGCTGTTGTGGTTGTGGTTGTTGGTGCGGTGGTTGTTGGTGTTGGTGGTGCTGCTGCTGTTGATGCTGATGCTGATGCTGCTGCTGATGCTGCTGTTGTTGTGCCGCTTGCTGAGCTGCTTGCTGAGCTTGCTGAGCTTGCTGTGCTTGCATCCTCTGCATCAGTTGCACTTGTTGAGGGTTCATGCCCGGCTGGTTCATTGAAAACCCTTGCATACCACCGGCCATCATGTAATTGTTTGGCGCGAAGTTCTGCGGAGCGCCACCGGGCATCATCTGACCGTACGCTCCTCCAGGGAACGGTTGAGAATATCCAGGCACTGTAGTCGCGGCACGTTAGTAATCACCCGTTGTTCGCCTCGAGTCCGATTGCCTCGGAGTATCGTATGCCACGCTCAACAATCGGCGGGCGCACCGGCCGTCTCGGAGAGGTAGAGCAACTCACTTTGGCCATTAGAAGGCATACTGGGCATACCAGGATTCTGCATCATTCCGCCCGGCATACCCTGCATCAATTGAGAATTAGCTCCGGGGTTGAAGGCTCCTTGCGGCATACCGCCAAACTGCTGCTGCTGATTAAACATCATCTGCGGATTGGGCTGTCCCTGCTGCTGCTGCTGTCCCTGCTGCTGTTGTTGTCCCTGCGTTTGTTGCTGTCCCTGCTGCTGCTGTGGCGCACTGGACTGGTTGAAAGCCGGATTGCCAAAGCTGTAGCCCGCATTATACATGGCGGAAGGGGAAGGGCTTCCCAACGGAGGTTCGATTGAGGCGGAAAGGCCCGACGGACCAGATTTGACCCGGCGCCAAAAGACGGCCAAGACGCGGTGCGGCAGGGAGACAGGACGACTTCAGTGACGATGGACAGAGCTTGGCGATTTCGACACAATATGGTGATGGGTCGGAGGCGGCAGATTTTGATACCAGACGCAGCTCCGATAGCCTCTTTCCTCTATGCTTGCCAATTACTATGAGCGCTATCTCGACTCTCACGGGGATTCTGCTAGCTTTGTGACGTTGGGCGCGGCGGATGCTCTGAAGGGCAGGGAAAACCGACGTGGTCGTTTTCATGAATGTTGTTCACCGCAATGGGGGCTATCGTCTTGGTGTCTGGGAGGCAGTTGTGTTGTTGTGTCGTTGTGTTGGGGCCGACGGGCCGAGGGCGAGCGCTCTCCGTTCGGGCGCGCGTCGTGGAATCTGCGATTGCGGAAAGATGAGGTTGGGTTGGCCGAACGAAGGTGGAAAGGTTGACGTGACGGGACGGGGCTGGTCGGTCGGTCTGGGTCGGTCTGTGTAATCCGTACAGTGGGGTTGTATGTAAAGTTGTATGTAACGGCGGGGCAGCCTGGTCGGTCACGTTTAACCTCTCACCCAACATGGCGACACGTGGAGAGAGTCTTTCTCGATGCGAGGTCATGGAAATCGCTTTTTATGGGCACTAAAATATCATTTGCATCATACATTATGGGGGTTGAACTTGGAGAAGCAGAAACCCAACCACCCGGATGCTCCCTCGTGTTCCCTCATACCTCCGACGAACCAGACAAAGCAGCGCCGCGGGACAACTCTGCCTCAAGATCATCCAGTCGAGATTTGACCGACGGTGGATGTTCTTGGTACGTTAAAAGCGAGACGAATAGCGACGCCACTGAAACGCCGAGGCATATGTACATGTCAATTCGGAAGGCATCGATGAACGCCTCCCTGGCTAGCATTTGCTGGGCAGATGAAAATGTGAATATTGCCAGAGGTGAGCTGTAAAAGTTGGCCAGCTGCTCAGGTGTCAGGATATCCTTCAGGTTGGTTTGGATCCTCGTGATCAGTACGATGATGCTGATTGCGACACCAATGCTGCCCCCAAACACTCGCATTTGGGCGATAATGCCCTGGGATATAGCTACATGTCGAGAGTCAGCGACTGCTTTCTACTGTCATCGACCTGGGTCTTCCAATGAGGCAGTAAACTCGCTCCAGACTCACCGTGGTCCTCGAAGCCGACTTGAAGTACAGAGAGAAAGGTCGTGCTCGATATCTTCAGACCAACGCCCAACCCAAGAATAGCCTCAAGGGCCCATTGCTTCGGCGGCGGTTTCCAGTCATCCGGTAGATCAGAAAGAAGCCCAGAAGCTATCGCTGTGATTATGCTAGCAGCGACAAGAAGCGGAAAGATGGTGTTTTTCCTCAGTGAGAGACCACCGCCCAAAGCACAACCAGCAGCTCCACCGCCCATCATGGGAAGCAACAGTGCACCTGCTTTGACTGGTCCATACGAGTTGACGATCTGTGACCGAAGAGGAATGTTGATGACTGTGAGAAGCAAGACAAATCCGGACAGAAAAGTATCTCTAGTTTCAGGATTTCACATCAGGACTCGAGACTGTGCAAGTTGAGCTTGAGACTCGAGACTTGGAACTTACAGGCTGGCGGCCATCATAACACGGCTCGAAATAATCCGCCATGGCAGCTGTGCTCGGATAAGGTGTAGTTTGGGGTTCTTGAAGAGCACTCTCTGCCACACGATCAGCGATATCCAGCAAAGGCCTGCCAAAATCAAGACAGTAATCGTTGTGGCGCTTCCCCAAGCATAATCTTTGATGGCAGCTTGGTTGATGATGAAGACCGGAAGAACAGTTCCAGCCAGGACCAAGACTGCCCCCATGTAGTCAAGTTGTCGAAATGAGATTTTCACGAACAGCTGATAGTCCTTTGGCCACAGGAAAAGGAGCAACACTGCTGGGACGAAGGCGCAGGGGCCGCTGAACAGCAGGATTAGTTTTCTCCACAGGTATCAGGCAATTCCGAGCTAAAAGACGATAGGCCTCACTTGATCCAGAAAACATATCGCCAGCCAACGTAAGTCGTGAGCAGGCCCCCCAGCACTGGGCCAACCAGCCCAGCCAGAGCCACAATCACTCCCAGGGTTGAAGTCACAAGGACAACTTTGGAGGGCGGACTGAGCTCTGGGAAAGTGATCATGGCCATGGAATACATGCCTGCGCCGCCGATTCCTTGTACGGCACGGAAACCGATAAGCTGGTCGAGGGTGGTTGAGGCACCACATCCCATGGATGCAGCCAGAAAAATAATGAATGACGTGCACACTATTGTCTTTCTCCCGACGGCATCGGAGAATCGAGCCATGGCGACAGCAAAGCCTGGCACGTATCAGCCAAATCTTAATCAACTGGTGACTGACTGGCCGGTTTCACTCACCAACTTCGGTCAACGTGTAGCTCAACACTACCCATGACGACGTCCTGAAGTCTTGGAAATCCTCCGATACTTCCACAAGCATGGTAGCCACTACAGTGGCATCTATCAGAGATAGAAACAGCCCCATACCAACACTAAACAGGCCTCAGTGTTAGCATGTCTACTGTCATTCATCCATAGTCAATCAAGATTGGCTCTTTTCACCACCTACCATCCAAACAACACCACCAGCCTCCAAGCCGCAATGGGCTCCTTCCGCTTTATAACAAGCCCATTATTTGGCAACGACGAGGAAAATGATTCCGTTCGTCTCCCGTGATCCTCGACGGCGGGCGTAGCGGCGGGCGTAGCGGCGGGCGACTCTCTGTCATGATTCATCATGTCTCGCCATCTACCGCACGACAGCCCATGAGGTCTGCAGCTTGACTTGGGCATGTCCCGACATTAACGAGAGATCAAAACGGAAAGCGGACGAAGAGAATGATGTTCTTAAACAGTAGGTGTCCGGGTCAACGAACAGTCGAATGGGTCTAAGCGAGGCAGTGACGTACAATGACTTGTGTACCACTGAGAGCGGCATTGAAATGAAGCAAATATTTGCTTCGCAAACCTCCATTGTTTCCAGTCATACCCCGCTCATCGGTCCATCGGTCCCTAGACAAAGGCCGAAAAAAGGATGTATCGCTTGACGAGCTAGCTCGCTGCCGGGAACTGTTTTTGGTGGTTCAGTGTCGATCTGGGTTGTCGATCGCACAGTATTGTAAAGGGGCTCTGACACTGTCTAAATCCGTGGAACTCGGAAGCTGGATTGGGATAGGCGCACTGTGTTGGTTGGAAGTCGTCAGCCAACAAACATTGTAGTACGTCTATTTGTCTGTGGAGCGTATAATCAATTGCACGTACTTGGACTTCTTCTCGGTCTTGACTGCGACGCCTTTCATGCAGGCGATATCCTCTGGGATGGAATGCTTTTCCCCAATGACTCCAACGATAATAACGCACCCATCTGACACGTCGTGTAATCGGCCCATATGGCTCCTTCGAGTCCTTCAACAGCTCCGTGAGGCCGTCCACTTCAGACCGAGGCCGAGGCACTCACTGGCCGCAGGAGCGACTTGTTTCACGAAGTATCGTACCACGCATTATCCTTGTCAGGCCAGCTTACGTTATTACGTAGTAAACAAACGCGCAGGTCTTCCACCTCTTTGCTAAGTCGAGATGCTGTGTCCGAAGAAGCTGAGCAGAAAAAGCCTCGGGTCCATTGAATGGCCAAGAAATTCCTTCCATCATTGCAAGTTCATTCCAACGCCCCCCCCGGCTGCAGGATGGCGAGTCACACCCTGTATACAATACACCCTGTCCCAAGTCTGAGGGTTCGCGGCACCCATGGCAATGGCAGTGGCAAAGAGGTTCGCAGCCATCACATGGATTACATACGGACGTATGTGGTCTTGAACATGTTACTTTTTCCTGTAGCATGGCTCGCGCGGGTTGATGCGATTTAACTAACCAGGGGATTACCTAATCGTTTGCGCAAGAAGATGCCTCCGGACTCGGAGGGGCTCGCCGTTGACTCAAAGTATTTTTCATCTTATCTTATCACTCCTCCTTCCAGCCCATGGAGTCTCTTGCCAACAACCCCCCAACTACCCCTCCACGACCACGACCACGACCACGACCACCATCACCATCGCCACCCACCTAGATCCCGAATCGCCATGTCGCCATTCAACCTGGAGACTTGCGCTCGGCCCAACATCCTGGCGCTGCAGCCATATCGCTGCGCTCGAGAGTGAGTTGTGTTCCTCGGGAATTGCCCCTCCAAACCAGAGCATCATCCCCCAAACCAACCAACGTCCCAAAACAGCGACTACAAAGACGACGGCACAAACGTCCTCCTCGACGCCAACGAGAACGCCTGCGGGCCCTCGATCCACTCCTCCGACGTGGCCGACTCGAACTCGTCCCTCGCGGGCCTCAACCCCCTCGGCCTGCACCGCTACCCAGACCCTCACCAGCACGAGCTGAAGCAGCTCCTCTGCGACCTGCGCAACACGCACGCGCACACCCCCAAGACCATCATCCCCGACAACCTCTTCGTCGGCGTCGGCTCCGACGAGGCCATCGACGCCCTCATCCGGTGCTTCTGCGTCCCCGGCAAGGATCGCATCCTCACATGCCCCCCCACATACGGCATGTACGGCGTCTCGGCACAGGTCAACGACGTGGCCCTCGTCACGGTCCCCCTCTCGCCGGCCCCCGACTTCTCCCTCGACGTGCCCGCCGTCGCGGCCGCCCTGGCGCGGGACCCGAGCATCAAGCTCGCCTACCTCTGCTCCCCCGGCAACCCCACCGGCGCGCTGCTCTCCAGGGCCGACGTCCAGCAGATCCTCAACCACCCCACCTGGAACGGCGTGGTGGTCCTCGACGAAGCCTACATTGATTTCGCCCCGGAAGACGCCTCCCTCGCCGAGCTAGCAGCCGAGTTCCCCAACCTCGTCGTCGTGCAGACCCTCTCCAAGGCCTTCGGCATGGCGGGCATCCGCCTCGGCGCCGCCTTCGCCCCGGCCCCCATCGCCCGCCTGCTAAACAACATGAAGGCGCCCTACAACATCGCCAGCCCCACGAGCGCCCTCGCGCGCTACGCCCTCGGCGGCAAGGGCCTCGCCGTCATGGCAGGCAACCGCGCAAAGCTCGTGGCCCAGCGCGAGCGACTGCTGCGGGAACTGCCCGCGATTGAGGGCGTGGGGAGGCTGCGCGGCGGCACGGCAAGCAACTTCCTGCTGTACGAGATACTCGACTCGGACGGCCACCCGGACAACACGACGGCGCTGGCCGTCTACGAGAGACTCGCGGAGCAGGAGCGCGTCGTGGTCCGGTTTCGGGGCAAAGAGCACGGGTGCCAGGGCTGTTTGCGCATCACCGTCGGCACGCAAGACGAAGTGACGCGCTTTCTCGACTCGTTGCGCGAGGCATTGGCTGAGGTGAGGAAATCTTCATCGTAGATGATGGGACATGCGGGTGCGCCGCGGTGCTGCGCCGCATCGCATTACATTGCATTGCATTGCTCTTGTTTCCATATTTTCTTACATCCTTCATTACACCGGGGAAGCTGGCTTTGTTTTCCCTTGTATAACACAGAATAGACATGCGGGGGGGGATAGACACTTCATAGAATGAACAAGTCACTTTTATTGAATCAGAGCCGTGGCATCATCTGAACTTGCTTAGAAAAAAAATGAATTTGTTCAATCATCTAAAGCCCATGTACATACCTCGGGTCAACCCGAGGGATTGTTGTACCGTAGTAACATGCACCAAGTGTTTCCATTCATGCCAACGCCATCCCTTTCCAAAGCATGCAAAAGTCGTATCACGTCATGTTCGAAGCCCAAATGGCGCATTATATGCTGGGCAGTGTATATACCTCTAAGGGGTGGCATATTTACAAACACAAGGAGGTTATGTTTAGTGAATGTGTCGTATAAATGAGGAAAGCGACCTGACAGAGGGAATGTTCGGTTTTTTTTTTTCCTTTTTGTTTTCCTTTTTTGGAACCCCCAATGGCTCCCAATGGGTGGGGAGTCGGTCGAACCCTGCTTGTAGGAAGAATGCTCCTGTGTGCCAAGAGCCCCTTTGTAGTCCGGAATGGGATGCGCATGACGACGGTTCTTGGAGGAGGTAATGCAATCAATCATGCCAAGCTCCAGGCTGCAAGAACGGAACCAAATGCGACTGTGAATAATGCCCGGTTTCCCGTGACCACATTTGCCTCCGACTTGCTTGGACTCTCATCGCTGGGTTGGGTAGGGACTGGGGACGGTGGTTGAGAGGCGGGTGGCTTTACTTCGCGCTTGGTTGTCTCGCTGCTGGCATACGTGTCAATGGACGCGAACGTGACATCCTTCACCCACTTGATTTCGTTTGCCTTGAGCGGAAGAGCAGAGTCTCGAGCGAGGAGGCCCTGAACTGTCTCCTGCGCGCACATTGCACCTCCAAAGGAGACAACGTTGTCAAAGCCACCCACGTACCACTTCATGCCGCAATGGTGACCAGACTTGCCACCAGTGCAAGTGCCAGTCAGCGCCTTGACGGTAGGAACGAGCAAGCTCTCCACCTTTTCGCGCAGCGAAGGCATGAGTTGCGCAGTCTGCCACATGAAGCGGGAGAGATATCCCTTGAAGGTGATCATGTCGTAATTGCAATTACCCTTGGGCTCGCATTCTGTTTCCCACATGATGTTCTTGTCCTTGCCCGTGAAGAAAAACTTGCCAGCCTCGTCAAGAATCTTCTCAGTGCGCTGGCTCCACTTGTCGTCGGTGGTTTGCTCGGCCATGACTGCAGCGCCGTACAGGAAGATGCCCGTCGTGTAGGAAAAGGATTTCTTGTTGACCTGCTTGCAGCCAGATTCAATGCCAGCACCGTCGTAAATTCGATAGGACTGGCTGTCAATGAAGCCAACTTGTGCGTTCCAATCCCAAATTTTTTCGGCCCAATCGAGATAGGTTTCGTTGCCCGTCGCACGAGCCAAGCGCGCTGCCAGCTGAAAGAAGCCACCGTTGCTAACAGAGTTTTTGTACTTTAAGCCGTTGGGGTTGGTGGCGTAGATCTGCCAGAAAAGACCGCCATTACAGTTCTTGGTATCCCATCGACCGGCAAGTTGATTGAAAACGTTGATGGAAATGTCGAGCCAGGAAGGGAGGTTGGAGTTGGGCTGAGGGAAGTTGCGCTCGGCAGCAGACAGGACAGCTGAGCCCCAGAAGAACAGATCGTCGTTGCCTTCTTCGTCGGCATGCTCAGCAGGCATGTAGTCTTTGCCCGCCCCGAGGTTGGTAGGGGCCAGCAAGGCTTGCAGTACAACATCATTGTAGCTAGGATCGGTGGTGTAATGGTAATAATCCAGCATGGAACACCAGAGGGCCCCAGCTACCCACCAATAATATGGTTTATTGACAGAGCCATATTCCTGCAGAAGAGCGTCAGACTGATGACCTGGCGGGACTTGCTGAGCAACAAATATGACGGAGGGTTTGATGGCATGCATACCCTTGATTTGGGGTCGGTAGTGTTGCCTGTGTAATAGCTCATAGTTTCATGAGCGAGGGTAGCTGCCACGTTTCGGACCGAGGCTGCACGTGTGGTTAGCAGTGTGACTTAAACAAATATAAGCTGCTTAGCTCCGGAACTTACTCTGGCTGTCAACATTGACGTCCTTGGGGGCGTAGATGCCACCCAGGGTAGCCACCGCATGGACACTCTTGACGAACTTCATGACTGCGAAATAAGAATAGGAACCATCAAGGCGAAAAGCCTAGCAGACAAAGAGCGCGCTAGGAGTAGACTGATGAAGAGAGAAGACGAACGAATATGTTGAGACTATCGATGCAAAGTGGTTGTAACGGTGAATCGTTCGTCTCTCTTTTTCGTTTGCTATTGGCAATGACTAGGAAAATGAGGAATCTTCGACCAGGAAGATACGCGATATGTACTCGGTAAAGATTCTAGAAAAGGCAACCGTAGTCCGAATACTTGCAAGAATGAAATGGAAAATGGAAACAAATGCAAACAAGAACTGGTCTGTGTTTGCCAAGGCCAGCTAGGAAACGTGGTGGGCTGAGGGGGGAGAGGGAGCACGATGCGAGATACAAAGTAGCAAACAAGCCGGGCCACACTGAGAACTGCAGGAGAGAATGAAGACGTGGTGAAGCAGGAAGACGGCACAAAGATATGTAGAAAGGAAAAAGGTGAAGGATGCCCCAAAGGAAACAAAAAAGAGGCTGAAATCAGATGAATGCGCTTATGCGAGAGGCGGTACTCCGTTATCCGTCAATAGTACCGACTATCACGGACCAATCCCCACGGATCAGCCAGGGGTCGTACGGTGGACGTACAATACGGACTAGACTTTGCCTGCTTGAGGCTTCCATGGCCATGGCTTTTTCGCTTTTTCGTGTCGAGTGGGTGGCCATGGACGGTGAGTGTTTCAGCCAGCTCCCCCGCCTCGCGCGCGGTAAGACGGGGAAAAAGAAGCATCAGCGACTTGAGCAAGTCCCGGCCAGTCGTTCAGATGGATGGGATGACTGGGATGACTGGGAAGCCTCACTACTACATAAGGCCTAGCGCGGCTACGGAAGGAAGGCGGGCTCCAGCAACCTGCCTGCCTGCCACCCTGCTCCGTCGATCAGATCAGATATCCAATGGCCCAAAATCCACCCGGTCTGAAACCTGCAAAGCGTTGCGCCGTGCCAGACAGAACCCAGGGATCGCGGACTGACCCAACACATGCCTCTTGCACCCATGCACCCATGCACCCATGATGCCCTCAGCCCGAGTCACAGAAAGAAGAGAAAAAAAGGGGGCACCAGGCTGAAAGAACAATGCCCCGACCCACTTGAGCGTTGAGACGGTCTTTTCTGAACGGCCCAAGACGCTCAAGCGGCGGAGCAGGGAGGGGGGGATCCGAGCTGCATGCAACCCATGCAAAAAAAAAAAAAACCCATGTGAATCTTGCGGAGCACGGCAGATCGACCCAAGGTACAGTCTTATCCCTGTTTGTTTTTACCCAACCTGTGGCACTAAACAGGGCAAAAGGTTACTATATTACGTGTATTTTACTAGGACTACAGTCTAATTCCTGCTTGTGTGTACAGGAGTTACATACACAACGCCAGGGCCAGTAAGCCAACGACAGGTCTTTCCGTGGCTTAGTGCGGCACTAGTAGGGTAAGAAGTACCTTATTTCATTCGCACTCCACTGAGCCTACAAAGTATCTCCTACTGGCGTACATACCCCCGTAGTATTCCCAACAGCTCCCCTTACTAAAGCCACTAGTGGCCGCCCCACGCGGGACCTTGTAGTCGACGGGGCGTCGTATCGTAAAATCATCCAGGGGTTATTATGTAGACTGTATTCCCCGAACATCAACACCACCCTCTCATGTGTCCTACCTCGGCTCGCCAGCCAAAACAACTCCCTAGTCCGCGCAAAAATGCAGCCATCCGGGCTTACGAGAGCAAAGCTGACATCGCGCGTGCCAAGAAATTTCTTTGCCGGAACCAAGGGAGGCGGATAACAAGACACATGAAGATTGGGGTTCAAGAGGCTGGAGGTTCCAGACATATGGCCACACGTGGAGTAACTTGCAATGCGAGGGACGGTAGGTAGCTAGCCGGGTCCAACAAAGTGTGTGTGCGTGCGAATGGCTGGCGAATGGCTAGTGTCTCGCCAGCGTCACGTGGACCTAGCTAGCCCTAGGGCTCGGTACGCCAGACGCCAGAGTCTTGACAGGAAAGGGGGTCCGTTTGGACAGCTTGGCTTCCAAGGCGGGAGCCCTGGCTTCTCGTGTTCAAAGGTGGCTGGCTAGTGAAGCTATTGCGTCTGAGACATCCCTGAGCGGTGTCGGACGAGAATTGACAGGACTGTATGAACTGGTTGTCTACGGAGCAGTCATCCTTGATTAATTTCATACGGTAGAGCTACGGCATATGAAGCTCTGACAAGCACATACATAGTAATGCGACCAGGGTATATAGGCGGTGGAAATCAAAGCTTCAAAATCGAAAGCATAATCAAACTGCCCCGTTTCGGGACCCGTGATGCAACGGACGTGTCGAGTTCACTCTGAACTGCAAACTCTGTATGGCTCTTATTGCAAAGATGCAATCAGCTTTCACTTTGCATTCCTACTAACTCTTTTTCTTTGCCGCCCAATTCTTCCCCCATTGATCAGATCCATGATCCTCGAACAGCTTTGGCTTGATGGCCAAATCGGGATATAACGCCTGCAGTCTCTTCCCACAGATACCGCCCTTGAACGAGACAAACCGACTCGAGCTATGCCAAGGTTCAACGAAACGCCGTGCAAAAAAAAAAAGGCCGCTCATCCTACGCTTTCCAAAAGAAGAAAGCAGTCCTTCATGCCAAGATCCGTCGTCTGGTCACTGACAGGGCATGTGGCCGCCTGTTAATGGGGTATATATCTGCATCCTCCTGTTCCGACCCTATGTATACATGTAATCCTGTTATCCGTCTCATGGCCAAATCACGCTACCAAGAGTAAAGTGGTGGCAAGAGTGCCTAACATGGCGGCAGCTCTAGCATAATCGCAGTCCGAAAGCAGGCTAGTCGCTGCACTGCCCTGCGTCGGCGAGGAATAGTACACGGCGGTAGATGGCACTGTCGGAGCGGCGATATCTGTGCCCGTAACGTCGAGCGAGTCGTCCGTTTCTGACGGTTTCTGCGCAAGCGTCAGAGTGCCCCAATGGACATTGGATCCAGTAAAAGTCGATGTCCACGAAACCTCTGTCGGGCCGGTGTATTTGCCGTTCGTGTAGCCCGATCGATAGCTAGAGTAACCTGAGCAGGTCGCTGCCGTTGTGCCATTCATGTTGCACTCGAGGTCCGCGATGCTACAGCTTGTTAGCACAAAACGCCAGCGCAATAAGGATGAGAGACAGATGATGCTTACTACGTAGACGTCAGAGTGCCGTGAAACTTGAGCGTGCTGGCACCCTCCACGATGATGAATGGAAACTCAAGCGACAAATCACAAGCAACTTGAGCTGCCGTGGGACAGAAGATGGTGTATGTGGTTTCGCTTGCAGTCTTGTTCTATTTCATCAAGTCATGTCAGCCGTTCGGAGCTATGAATTATATCTGTCCATCTCGCGGGGGAAGAAAAAACCCCCTAAAAAAAAAGAAAGATCGGCGTACGACCTACCGTGGAGAGAATGCTGCCCCTCATAGCAGACCATTGATCCTCGCTGTAGTATGGTATAAAGATGGGAGCTGCCGTTATCGTAGGCGTCGGTGTAGGATCATCATCGGCAACGCAGACGCTCGCAGACGCGAGTAGTAGAAGAGCGAGAGCCCTGGAGAAGGCTGGCGCGAACCGGAGCATCGCGGTGGGAAAGAAAAAAGATGGTCGCCCTCTCCTCACCCTTGTCTCTCCTTCTCGCCGTGTTGTCTTACTCTTGCCGTTGATGTTGTCAGCGTCCAGTCAGTCTCGTCGATGGAGCTGATGGATGACTTTGTCGCATCAAGAGAAACAGGGCTCTCTTTCGCGGCCAGACGCTGGGCAAAAGACAAAGACATGAGAAGAAGGAGGGGGCGGGAGGGAAAGGGCGTTTGATTCTTGAAGCGGCGATGGGGAGTGAAGGAGACAATGCGGTCTTGTTGGGCCCTCTTTGATGAGAAGTCTTGGCCAAAGTCCAAATACGGATTAGTCCCGCGGCCGCCCTCAGTCTTGGCAGGCCAAGCGGCAACGTGGGCGTGTCATAGCCAAGTTGCCGCTCTGGTGCCATGATGACGACGATTTGTGCCGGATCTCAAGCGTCCGACTTTTGGCAATAGCTGTACAGGTGCCCAAACGGGGTTCCCCCTCCTTTGTCTGTCGAGAAGAAGGCGTGTCTTGTGAATAGCGTTGTTGCCAAGCCTGTGCACGGTGCACGGTGCACGTGGGAGTAGAGTAACCAAGATGATATCGTGACGCGGACCGTCACCAAGAGCCGGTGGGTGTCGCGTTTTGAAGAATGAATGCCTTCTGTGTACGGAGTAATTAGCCGGGCGATCCTGTATCCTGGCTCTGGCGAGATGACCGGCTCGGGCCGGCAAAGTCGGATCATTAAAAGTTTATTGCAGTGATTTTTCCGTTCGCTTGCCCTTGCCCTTGCCACGGGAATAACGAAGCCGCCGGCAAAACCCTGGCACCGAACCAAAAGGCTTCTTCAGACCAAACCAGCCAACACCCCTCGATGCACACTCTGTATCGCAAGAAGCAATCGTACTTTCAAATTGCAGGCATTTAGGGGAAAGTGGCCTTTATGCAAAGTGGACATAGTTCTATAACTTTCTATGCGAATTAGAATGGCTAGCGCGTCCCTTCATATACTGAATCATGCACGCGCAAAGTTTGCGCGGCTTCGTGGATCACATCTTCATGCAAAGTGGACATAGTTTTATAACTTTCTACGTATGCAAATTACAGAATGGCTAGCGCGTCCCGTATAATTAATACACTGAATTATGCGCGGCTTCGTGCATCACATCCCAAGAATAGACTTCTTATAAATAAATACCCTCGCTCACTCGCTCACCCTTTGCCCGATATTCTCCTATTTCCCGTTCCCCTTTCCTCTTTACCCTTGCCCGCATAATCTCATCTTTCGATCGCTCACTCACTCACTCACTCACTCACTCATTATCATCCCGTCTCATCATGGCACGCTCATTAGCCCTCATCGCCACATTGGCCGGCGCCGCCCTCGCCGCCGACACCACCACCGTCCAGGTTCTCTTCGGCGGTTTCCCCATGGCCGGCTCCGTCATCCACGCCGACGCAACGGCCACGACGCTCTCGATCAATTGCCCCTCCGATGCGGTTTCGGAGAAAAGCGACCCCTCCCGGGCTGGCGTCATCGTTACACAGGGACCCAGTACATTCGAGATTGACGGGCAGCAGTTTCCCGCCGTGACTAGCTCTGGATTGGCGTAGGTTTTATCATCATCATCATCATCATTTGTTTCTAAAACATTTGCCATCGCGACGCGATATTGGCCTTATGCTTGTTCTCCGGGCAGTGTTTCAATGTTTGCTAACACGCAAGCTCCTATACAGAATCCTCGGTGCAAATTGCAAGCTCGATCCCGCCAAGGACGAGGCCCGTTGCACCTACATGACCGCCTCGGGAACCGACACCCTAAGGGCACAGATCACCACGAAATACTCTGGGTTGATGGGCCCTGTCCAGATCACGGCCGGCGCAGAGAAGCTGACTGCCGCCAACAGCAATGATGCCAGTGCCAGTGCCAGTGCCAGTGCCGATGCCAGTGCCAGTGCCAGTGCCAGTGCCACTCCTGCGCCCACCGCAAGCGGCTCTACCTCTGGAAACGCAGTGAGCAAGACAAGCGCCGCGGCGTCGTCATCTACCGGCACGAATGCTGCTGGGCCCATGGTGACGCAGAATGCTGTCTGGGCGGGCGTGGCGGCTGTCGTGGGAGGTGTGCTTGCTTTGTAAGGACGGGGTTTGCCTTGTCGCGGGTGATTTCTTTTCGTTTGCGTATATTTGTAATAGACGAAAGTCTTTGATAAACGTCTGATGCGTTGTTCAATACATTTGGAGTTGCACTTTTTGAGGCTTGACCCTGCAGATGACGAGGATGAAGAACGTAACGAAGATGTCAATAGGATTCCAAGAAAGGGGGTAAATGAAAAGAAAAAAAAAAGAGAAAAATAAAAAGGTCGTGCAAAGAAACGACCCAAACTCCAACAGATGCACCTTGCACGCACGCTCACGCCCACAATGCAACGCCATCAACCCTCGTTCCTATCCTCCCGACCATCCTGCCAACTCGTACAATTAATACACCGCAAGCACTAAACCACGCAGAGAAAAAAAAATACGTCAGTAAAGTCGGGAAAACCACTGAGTTCTCGCACCAACTCACCTTTTCATTAATGCGTTTTCGGCAATACCGACACTTCTTAGTGTACTTTATAATCGGATCATGCGACACAAGAGTATACACGTGCGCGAGGCCGTACAGCGCAAATCCCACCATGATGAATGAAATAACCTGGTACACAAACGAGCCGTAGGCCATGACGACGGCGCCGTCGTCCAGCGCCTGATGCAGCGTGTTGTACCCCGTCGTGGCGTTGTAGTTGGCCCCGTACCTGAGGACCGCGAACTTCTCCTCAATGTTCTTGTTTACGGGGAAGAGGACGGAGAGCGGGGGCATGAGGATTGCGCTGACAAAGGTCTTGATGAGGTCGGTGAAGATGTTGGCGATGCTGTAATGGATGAAAAGGCTTGGTTAGCCTGCGGGGAGCCTCTTTTATGGATTTTAATGAATTTTATAATATCGGGAAAGGCGCAACCAGGAAAAACAGCGGATGGGGGGAGAAGGAGAAGGAATGGCACAAACATCAAACCAAATGCTATCTGCAGAATATTCCCCTGGAAAGCGAAGTCGACGAAGCCATCAAAGAAGCGCTTCATATTGTGTCTGCCGCGCCCGAGCAGCGACGACGTTTCGGTGCTGCCATGTTCGACGTCGCTGGGCATGGTGGGCAGCTGTGGTGGTGCAGGGGGTCCATGGATCGAGATGGGCAGAGGAACTATTCTCCGACTGGGCGACTGGGCCAGACAGGTTCGGGTCGATAACGGTGTCTAGCTGTTGAAATGCTGTTCAATACGCTGCTACCGGATTGACATGACACACAGAGGAAAGGAGAAAGGATGAAAGGATGAAAGAAAGAAAGGACAGGCGTCGATATGGGCCTTCTGTCGGGCGTGGGCGTGATGACGCACGCAATTGGCTGCGGTTGGGCCTGGACTCTGGATCCGGGGTGTAGGCGCGTGGGTGGTGGGGCGCAGATCGATCTGGGGTCAGGCATTGCCGCGTGCCGGGGCTGTCAGTTCACATTTTCTTCATCAATAACTCTCTGCCCATGACTAATTTCATCGACTTCTGTGTGCATTATTCAAGTAAGTACAGCGCTTGCCTCGTGCTAGCTATTCTATTCTCCGTCACAAATCACAGTAAT
Organism: Epichloe typhina subsp. poae; assembly: GCA_030389615.1. Taxonomy (NCBI): domain Eukaryota; kingdom Fungi; phylum Ascomycota; class Sordariomycetes; order Hypocreales; family Clavicipitaceae; genus Epichloe; species Epichloe typhina. Next base: position 1,538,643 of record CP098316.1, on the reverse strand, counting down.
GTCTGCTTGCCGCTTGGCACAAAATTGCATCGTGGTATCATCGAGTCATTTCGAATTTTCCATCACGCTTAATTTCTTGTTCCCGTCTTCATCCTTGTCCGTCTTTCTTCTAGAAGCCCCTTTCCTCGGTGAAACCACGGAATCCTGTTCTCGTGCGTTTAGTGACCGCACCGCAAGCACTAAACCATGCTAGGAGTCGATATGCTTGACGTGCTTCTCATTGAGTCCACGCCTCTTTCTGTCTCTGCGCACGGCACAGAACTGACCCAGCCAGAAAAGCGCGACAATGCCCATGAAACCAGTGGAAATCCAGCTCAAAGTGTAGAACTTGGTGCCTGTGGTTGCCGAAAGACCAACTTTTTCGCCCGCCTTGTTGAGATCCTTGACCCCTTTGTTCGCAGCAACCGTGACAACGATGCTGCCAATGAGAAGTGAAAGGAAACCGAGCGACGAAATCACAAAGTTGGCCAAAACAACGCGGCGGAGGTCCGGTTTCCAGAGGGCCAGAATGCTGCTTAGGAAGGCTAGGCCGCTGAATCCGGCGCCGATTGCGTAAATAACAAACACACCCAGGATAGCCTGGTTGATGTCGTCGAGCGTTTCTTGAATGCTGTCTGGCCATTTGATGCTGGCAAGGTTGAGCTTGACGGGACCGGCTGTGAGTTCTTTGTCTAGGATTTGGCTGAGGTTGAAACGGCCTGCAGAGCGAGCCAAAGTTAGCACAGAAACATGGTTCCACCATTCTTACATGGTACGTTGTGCAAAGAAAAGGACAAATAGAATATAGGGAAAGAATACAAAGCACGCACTGTCTGGGCTCGACGTAGTACAGTTGGTAATGTTCAGCCCAACACCCGGAGCCGTCGCGTTGGGCGAGTAGTATCCCTCACACGAGTCCATGACGTGCAAAGAGTACCATTCCTTGATACCAATATTCTTGGCCAGCTTATCGGCAATGTGGCCCGTAACATTGTTGATCTTGTCCTTTGCGTCGTTCTTCTTGTCGTCCCACCAACCTTGGACATGGCCAAGTAGGCCATCCTTTTTCTTATCGCCGCTTTTTTCCTTCTCGGAGCTCGTATCCAAGAGGTTGTGCCCGACCATGGAAGTGTTGAGCTACCGAGCCACAGGTCAGGAAATGCAACGCAAGCCACTGATGGTAGATTTCTCGTTTCCCTTACCCGAACGATGGCATAGTCCTCCATGAACCCCTGTTTATGACCTGCAAATAGTGCCAACATGGAGAGCACAAAGGCCACCACAGCCAGTACCACAGGCACCAGGATGACCAGTCGTCCGCACAGCTTCATTTTCGCAATGGTGTTTCTCGTAGCATGTAATGGTTTTCGTGATGTAGAAGGCGAGTTTGGAGGCAGCTGGCTGGCAGCGCAAAAACAGCTGCTGGAGATGCAACACAGGAGGAGAACAGAAATGACGGAGACGGTAAAATGAAGGTAAGTTGCACAGATGGGCTGGAGCATTGTTCTAATATATACATGCACACATTCCGGCGTCACCCTCACCGCCAGCGCCAGCGCCAGCGTACCAGTGATTTGCGTTTGTCGTATCACCGGGGCCCTTGTTTATCTGGGCAAGCAAGCACATTGATTGGCACATGGTTAGGAAACAAACCCACTTGTCTGTGAATAACATCCAACGAGGTTGAGATGCGAGAGGGAGGGAGAGGAGAGCGCTGTTCCGGCTGTGAATCAACAGGCCAACCAATGCCGAGCAAACCAGGGTGCAGAAACAGGAAACTTGAGTTGTTCGGCCGATGGATATTATTCCATGTACAAACTAGCAGGGAACACCGTGGCGCAAAGGATTTGGTGCCTGGCAGACAGGGATTGTAAGCTGGAAGAGACCCTGTTCAACACGGCGCCGCTGTTTGTTTGGTGGACAGGCTGTAGAAGTGTTGCGTCAAATCACAGACCAGACCGCAGATATTGAAAGGGGGGTGCAGACAGGGAGGCACAGGGAGGCACAGGGGGTGCGTCACTGCGCTGGCACCACCCAAACTGGGCGCTGGGCACTGTGGCGTGGCAATGGCAATTGAACCATTGGCATTGGGCGGGCCGCCCGCCCTGGCTCCACAGAAGTCTTCATCCTGGGACGGGAGCACAATCACGCGTTGCTGGCTGAATGCCTTCTTCACGTGTCGTCACTGTTCTCTTCGTCCGCGCAAGGGAGCGCAAGAAGCACAGCACCATGCCAGGGCCCTTACCCATCCGACTCCATTTTGGACTGGCGTCAACCGACCAGCCCTGTTGTTTCCAAGCGACGGTTATTTTTCTACTCAACCGCAGATAAAAGAAGCTCGCGAGATTCCCAGGGCCCCGTCGGCCAACATGACCTCCAATGCAGTCGGAGATTGTCCCGAATTGGATAGCAAAAGCTTAGCTTGCTGAGAGGCCACGACCCCCCACGACCCCCTACGAACCCATGTGCATTGTGACGTCGTGTTGCAGCTGGGGTGCAGTTGTGGAAATAAAGACATCGGGGGCGTTGGAATGCTTTGAATGAAATGTGAAATGTGAAATGTGAAATGTGCATCGTGGGGAGGGGGGCGGGCGAATGCGGAAGGAGCATGGCAGATCGAATAATGCCCGTTCCCGTTGGCCACACGGCGGGCGCTGCAGCTGCCAACGATGCAGCTGCCCAGCACGTCTGGGTGCCCTGAATGCCCTGAATGCCGCCGGGGACGGCGCCTGCCGCCGCGAAACGGGAGTCAACGGCCTGCATCATCTACTACAGCGATTGACAACTTCCGTCATCCAACCCGTACGGATTACTGCATCATCTCATCTCCCAAGGCGCGGCGTGACCAGCGACCAGCGACCAGCGACCAGCGACCATCGCGACGTGATGGGATGGCGTGACGTGACTCACCTTTCGCCTCGACTCAACCCCGCCCTAATTTCCTGTCCTCCGTGTCTCATGCGCCCCGTCGCCTTCGACTCGACTCTCTTGCGAAGCCACCCGAACGCGACATATCCAAACAACAGACCAGCCTCATTTTCCTCCTCCTCCTCCTCCTCCTCCTCCTCCTCCTCCTCCTTCTCCTCGCGCGATCCCTCCCCCGTCCCGCAGTCCACGAGGCCTTTGGCTGTACTCCTTGGCGCTCCTTGGAAATACCCGAGCTGTACTTATCTGCCGATATCCTCGTCTTCCTCACCCAACGTCTGCGTAACCTGAATAAAGAAACAGAACAAAACAAAGTCCCGTACGACGCCCGCAAATTGCCCAACCACCGACCATGAGAGTGCAAGCCTCTAGCTACTCTATTCACACGTCCTTCCTTCGTTGAGGGCCATCATCGTCATGCGATAGACATTGAATCTTTCTCCTTTCTCATTGCTATCGCAGAGCTCTTGCATTTGCCTATCCACGAACAAGCTAGCCTGCCTGCTACTACTGTTTACTTCTCCTCGTAGTAGTTGGGGAGCCGCATTGTCAAACAAACCATGTCTTCTCTCGAGGCCAAGATCGTCATTCTCGGCGCTCAAGGCGTGGGGAAAACCTCGCTCGTCATGCGATACTGCAAAGGCGCTTTCAATCCATCTCAGATCACGTCGACTGTTGGCGCAAGTTTCTTGACCAAGCGCGTGGTCGACTCCGACACAGATACCATGGTGCGACTCCAGATCTGGGACACAGGTTCGTTTGCCCATGTCTTCTCCACCGTTCCCTGTTTTGTTGTTGTGAACAAGAAGTGTTCCCGCCCAAATGTCATGAATCAAAGCTAACCCGGCTGTGGATATCAAGCCGGCCAAGAGAGGTTCCGCTCTATATCGCGGCTGTACTATCGCGGCGCAAATGCCTGCATCCTGTGTTACAGTATTACCGATGCCCAGTCTTTTGCTGAAATGGGCGTCTGGCTGACTGAGCTCCGACGCAATCTACCCAACGACGTTGTCTTGCATGTGGTGGGAACCAAGGCTGACATCGTCGCTCGTGATCCCTCCGCCAGGCAGGTTCCGTTTGAACGCTGCATTGCATACGTTGCTGAGAATCTCGCTCCCGGTGTTGGCGGCACACCTCCGCCTACGGCTACTCCTCTCAACGGCCCCGGCCATATGCCCAACGTCGAGCCGAGAACGCCCAGCTCCAAGAGAAGCTCCGGCTTCTGGGCGCAGGAAGTCGGATGGGATGCATGCCACGAAATCAGTGCCGAGAGTGGTGAGGGCGTCGAGGAAGTATTCAGAGTCGTGGCCCGGAAGCTCGTTGAGCAGAACCGCAAGATGCAGCAAGCCCTCTTATCAGCCATGACGACCCCCGGAACCCCCGGCCACGAAGCCGGCACGGATGGTGGATATTTCGACGGCGTCAACCCCAGAGGAAGTTTCCGCGTTGGACGTGATCGACGAAGCTGGTTATTTTCGCCCGCCTTCTCGCCCGCCGTCACCGTGGACAGAAACGGCGCAAGCGCACAAGAGCAACACCGAGATGACGATATGCCCAAGGAGCGACGTCGCTGCTGCTAGCAGAGGATTGGGTCGCCGTGGCTCACACCGTGGACCGCTCCTCTAAACACATTGGAGAAATCAACTGGATTTGGTTCATCAGGCTGCTTCGTCTGTTTGGGGGTGCAACGGAATCATGCGACAATATCAGGCAGGATGGGGTAGGTCCGGGTCCAACGCCTCGAATTGCACGAAACTCGGTAAATATGCCCCGTTTTGACCAATGTCCAAGTTTACAGACAAGTTGTATCTTGCACACATTAGCTTTCTCGTATGCCTTTCCCAAACTCTCTATTCTGTCGTCGTGTCTTTTTTTTTCTTTTTCTCCCGGCGAAGCTTGTTTCCGCGTCGCGTTCTGGTGTTTTTGGCATTTTCATTAGACTCGGACTTTGCATGTTCTGGCGCCCATATACGACGCAGTACGACTGGTTTTCGGTTGCGTTTGATGTATGTGGGCATGTCATGGGAGAAATATAATGGCCGCTGCTGCATGATTGCCATTTGGTTTTGTTTAGCCTCGGGCGCGGGGGGTTGGATCAATACATTCATAGCCTATCATGTATGGCTTTGCGTCGCGAGACAATTTTTTCTCTCTCCATCTTCAGAGTTATCTTTTTTTTTTCAGTTAACCTTTTCTATATATCCATACCCAATTCATTGTTTCTTTCAAGAGGATGACAATCATTTCCGAGCTGAGTGAACTACAAACCGGGTGTGCTTTATACTCCCTCATCCTTTTTCGGCATCAATGTCGTCTGTCACTGCAGGCGGCGCCGGTATGTCCACGCCCAAGAGCCTGTACTCTAGCCCGATGTACCCATCGCTCACTACCAAGACATCTACCTTTCTGGCCTGCCCGCCCTGCCCGCCCTGCACACCGGGTAGCTTGATGGTTGCCCTGGCCGACGGTGTGCTTCCCTGGCCGACGGTGGTCCTTCCGGGACTTGTCCATGTCAGCCTCTTGACGGCAATGACTTCATCGCGCGTCACATCGGCTATGAGGACGAACCAGCCTTCTGTCTGGGGCTTGGGGAACTTGGGTGCGTACATGCGGGCGTCTCGGTCGGCGAGGGGGTTGATCCGTTTGAGATGGACTGTTACGGAGAGCGCTGTGACGTCGGTCGTTGAGACGGCAACGTTGGGAAGCACCGAGACGGCGCGATTGAAGCGCGATTGAAGCTGGGCTGACTTCAAGCCAAGCTTCTTGGCGAGTGCGTTGATCTCGTGCGGTTTGGAAGCACTGATCTTGGCGAGTTGTGTGTCGTCGTTGGTCGATTCGGGCTCTACGCCAGGGAAGATGGAAACGACGGGGTCGGTGGGCAGGCGTGCAGACTTGATGCACTGGAGGAGCTTCATCATTTGTAGGCACGAGGAGAGGTACCCTAGCTCGGTGAGGACATCGATGGATGCCTGGATGATACGAATGGCTTGGTCCAGGACAGACGTCTGGTCGCCGACGTAGTCTGTGATTGGAAGCTCGATGCGCGACATGTGTGCTTGGAGCAGCAGGAAGGCCTTGACGTGCGGGTCCCACATTGGCAGGCCGAAGGCATGGCCGGGATAGGGCAGGTTGGAAGACAGAGTGTCGTTGATGAGATCTTCGTTGTGGCGCACGGGGAGCTCGTCGTACTCCGTGGCGCGGGACATCCAAGACAGGACGTCAAGGAAAGACGCCTCGGCTTTGGCGTAACGGACCAGGTGGCGGATCGTCTTGTGCGACAGATAGTAGTAGCTCATGATCTTGCCGAGGGGGGTTGGGTCGACATCGCCGTTGGGGAAGACCTCGACGCACTTTGATTGCGCGAGTTCGTCGAGAGACTTGTTGACCATGTCCACCATGAACTCATTGGCGAGCTGCTGCGCGACAATGGTGCTGTGCTCTTCGGCCGAAAGCTCGAGGCCGTAGTAGGAAGGGTTCTTGTGGAGTCTGCGGAAGAAGAAGGTCCATGTTAGGTAGTCGAGGGCATCTTGCTTGGTGACAATGGTGTCAGCCGATACTTCGGCGCAGAGATGGTTGTCCAGTACGGTGTGGAGAGATGACTCAACAGGGAACCCCGTGTGCAGGAAATGCTTGTAGAAGTCCTTTTTGGAATCCTGCGTGAAGATGCGGGCCACGCCTGAGTTGTCGAACTGCGGACGACCTGCCCGACCGAGCATCTGAAGCACGTCGGTGAGGTCCATGTCCTTGTAACCCTCCATCTTGGCATCATAGAACTGCGTGCCCTTGACGACCACCAAGTGTGCGGGCAGATTGACGCCCCATGCAAGGGTGCTCGTCGCGACGAGGATTTGTATCTTGTTGTTGAGAAAGAGCTCCTCGGACAGTTGACGATCTGATTCGACAAGACCCGCGTGATGAAGACCGATGCCGAAGTTGATGGCCTCTTTCAGCGCATCATCTTTCACCCGCGCCAGGTTGAGCTGGAGGTCTTCTTCGTCCATGCGCAGGAATCGACGGGGGTTGTCTTCCACGCCGCAGAAGTTGATGAGGTCCTTGGCTGTGAGGCGAGTCTGTCGGCGCGATGCTACGAACACAATGACTGGCTTGTCGGGGCTGTGGTTCTTGATGGCAAGGAATGTGGGACGATTCATAGACTGCATCAGGGGGCAGAACCCGCGAATATCTGGGAACCCATCGATGTACAGTTCCAAAGGCACAGGGCGGACAGAGTGTTTGAAGTTGAAAAGGCCTTCCTTGACGCCGAGCCAACTGCCCAGGTCCGTGGCGTTGGCGCAGGCCGTCGACATGCCCAGCAGACGAACCTTGTTCTTGGTTGAGGACGAAATGTAATTCATGCCTATTGAATCTCAGTGTTTCGTTTCGATATTTTGCCAAGCCAGAAGGGGGGGACTTACGTGAAACGATAATCTCTAGAATGGGACCTCGATCACCGGCCAGCAAGTGAATCTCGTCAATGATGACCAAGCTTACCTGCCTAACGTATCCTCTTGTCTGCCAAGAACGCGAAATGCCATCCCACTTCTCGGGAGTGGTGATGATGATGTCGGCGTCCTTTATCATCCTGGTGTCCGGGGTATTGTCGCCCGTCAACTCAACAATCTTCAATCCCAGAGGACGTGCTAGTCTCTTTTCCCAATCCTTGACTCGCTCACGAACGAGTGCCTTCATAGGAGCAATGTAGACCACCTTTGACTTGGGCCGCTCGCGGAAAGCCCACCACATGGCCAATTCTGCCGCCACAGTCTTTCCACTGCCAGTCGGAGAACCAAGGAGAACGTTGGCTGGCGTGTGATATAGGGTGTAGAAAATCTGCGTCTGCATCGGATTGAAGAACTGAAATCGTTGGGCATAGATTTCCTCCAAGCCAGGGTTCTTCAGCGCGGAAATGGGCAGTGGCTGCAAGTTGAGGAGATCTGTGTATACGCTCTCCGTGTCTGGCCGAATGAGATGTTGGAACGACACAGGCGTGACGGTCTCGGCACCGAGCCACCTGTCAGATACGGCACGAACATAGATCTGCGTAGGCAGCGGATCTGACAAAGGAATGGTAAAGTTGAGTTCGTGTTCATCATGAAGCTTTCTCCTGTTCAGAATGAAGAATTCATGGTGATAAATCTCGAACGTGTCGGAATTTTCAACCCAAATGTAAAAGGATTCTGATGTTCCATGGATTTGGTCCTTCCATTGGAAATCAGGGATGACGTGTAGCTTAATTCGCAATACATCGCGGTTCAATGGGGCTATCTCGGCCTCGACATGTACCGTGGGAAAGTGGTTCAGAATTCTAGCGATGTTCCTACCCGCACTGTGGTTGTGAACCAGGCTTCCAATTTCAGCTGACTCCATTTCTTTCATGGTCTCTATTGTCAGATGCTCCTTGGAATCCAGCTGGTTGAGTACGGGCTTTGCCAAATCGAACTGGTGGAGAGGGTGCTGGAATGGCCAGATTCTTCTTTCAATCGATTTGCATAGGGTGAGGAGGACCAGGCACTGGTGTCCCCATCTCCTATTGAGTGCCAGCATGAACAAAGCTCTGCAGATTCGGCCAGATTGCTGAGCCACATAGTTCATGTCATTGGACAGTGCAAAGTCGTCTAGCTGCTGTCTAGAGATGTACGACTGCAGCAGAATGTTGGTCTTTGATTGTGGTGTATCAATGCCTCCTTCAACATCGCAAGGAACGACATCTTGCTTCAGATGCGTCAGCTCCTTCGCTTCCGTATCCCTCGACTGGATATTGTCGAACTCCCCGCTCATGCTGATCATCTTCAGAATGTCTGCCTCTGTGGCCTGCGGCTGCATCATGGTGTTGAAAACCTGTATGCTTGTGTGCAAAATGTAGCACTGACTGGCGATTCGGCCAATGTCCTTGCTTCGTAACTCCTCGGTTCTTTCATTGAAAATGATCATCTGGCACTGCTGCAGGGTTTTTGCAGCTTGAATCGCCAGCTGACGTCTTCTCTGTACCAGGGTTGGATCATCGCGAAACTCGGCCCACTCGATGCCATAAGAAGTCGGGCTCCTTTGCATACGAACAAATAGATAAGAGTACCCTATCCATTGCACTGCGTCTTGTATCGATGTCACGGTACCGAGGGCGATCTCGGCGTTGAGATTGTCAACCAGTTTCGCAGAGAATCTAGACTCGATAGGCTGTTGCTCCGTGATAGCTCTCAAGTAATGCTGTAGCCTGTCCTGAGTAGTACATATCATGCCAATACCGGTGTCCTCGAATTGCGGACGACCAGCACGACCAAAGATTTGCAGTACATCCAGGATTCCAAGATCCACAAACTTGCCCACTTGAGCGCTATATACCTGAGTTCCTTTGATGACTACGGCGGCAGCGGGCAAGTTGACACCCCAGGCCAGCGTGGCAGTACAGCAGAGAACTTTGAGAACGCCGTCGGCAAAGAGTCGCTCCATGATGTTTCTGTCTGCTCTTGCCATTCCTGCGTGATGAACTCCGATACCCTTGGACAGAAGATCTCGAATGTCCTTGGCACGGGACGACTTCATATCACGACAGGCCTGATCATACTTGGGATGGCCGCTTGGATCGAACAAATCCATGCAGAATTGCTCGATGGCCTTTTGATGAAGCATTCTAGCAGTGACCATGGTGTCTCGTCGCGAATGGACAAATACCATGACTTGGTGGTCTCTCTCAAGCATTTCTTTGACCTTGTCGAAGGCAATATTGTCCAAGTTTTCCTTGGATTGCTTGGAGCCTGCTTTGCCCTTGACACCAATGAAGTGCTGCTCTAAAGGCACTGGACGAAACGATGCATCGAAATAGAAAAGACCAGCCTGCTTGTTGACCTTCAGAAAATCGGCAACATCCACGTAGTTGGGCAATGTGGCACTGAGACCAATGATACGAATGAGCGATTGTGTACTCTCAACCTGCCGCTCGGTTCGGGCGACAAGGGACTCGAGCACAGCACCTCGTTCATCATGGAGCATGTGAACCTCATCGATGATAAGGAGGCGCACTTTTTGAACAAGTTCCGTATCTCCCGTGCCTTTTCTCGTGACAACGTCCCATTTTTCAGGAGTCGTAACAATGATTTGCGTTTGCACAATTTCCGATTTTGTGAGCTGCATATCACCAGTGTATTCACGGCACTTGACACCCAGCCACGCGAGACGCTTGCCCAGCTTCTCCGTGATTTCTGCCGCAAGAGCTTTCATGGGTGCGACGTACACGATCTTGAAGTCGTCAACGTCAACCGCATATTCAGTCGCATCAGGACTCTCCACAGGATTAGGATACACATGCTGGCCGACAGTATGCAGTACAGCCAGCATAGCAGCGTCAGTTTTACCCTAAGCGGCATCAGTCAGTCACCTTCTCCTCGCCATCACAGGGTTGTCCAAAGGCGATGTGAAACTTACCGCACCAGTCGGTGCGCAAATCAGCATATTCTCATTTGTCTTGTACCCCACGGGAAAGACTAGGCTTTGCATGCGATTTAGCGTCTTGTACCCTTTGAAAGTATGCCGACAGAGACCATCGAGATCGGAAATTTTGACAAGCTTCTCTCCAGGACCAGGCACGCCTTTGCGTCCAGGGGGAACAGAATATTCCTCGTACTTGTCGAACTGATGATGCGTGGATCCAACTGGCAGACCATACTTCTTGCCGGTGACGCTCAAAGTATTACCAGCATGATAGGATCGGTATACGTGTGGATAACGCGGTTCCTTCTTGCTAGCAGACGCAGGGGACGCGGTCTTGTGCTCAAAGTCCTGACGTCGAAGTGCAACTTCTCTTTCCGACTTGGTCAACAACCGACCACTGGTAGCTTCTCGCTGATGGTGGGCTTTGGGAGAGGCCAAAATATCATCTTTCTTAGACAAGATATCAATGATGAAGTCAAAGTCATCAAAACCAACCAAATCCGTGAGCTCTGCCTGCAACTGCTCATCAGACCGACCGGATGCAAGCAAGCTCGTAAGCTGACTCTGGAAAACATCCGGGGACAATCCATTCTTGGACGCAATCTCAGCGGACCTGTCGAAGAACCAGGCTGAGCTGCCTTCTCCACCTGTTGCAACGACAGCATCTAGGTCCGCAAAATCACTGCTGTAGTCGTCCTCTTCATCATCCGAGATGAAGTCCCAAACATCTTTGCCACTTTTCCCTGACGAGTAGCCTTCCAAATCGTCGTCGTCGTCGACGACATGACTCTCTCCTGATTTGAGCGGAGCAGGAAGCTTGAGAGTTGCGAGAGCGGCTCGCATGGCTGCAAATTGTTCTCTCCATTCTGCCTCTGCTGCTATGAGGTCAGTGGACGCCATGACGACTTGGTCAATGGAGAAATATGTCGCGATTCGTGTTTTGAATGTAGTGACCGGAACCAAACTGATGTGACAGTAGCGTAGGTCCCGTCAGCAGGTGTCTGGTCCGTCTCTGTCACAAGGAGTCATTCAATTTGAAGCAGATGGACGAGTCACACCGCCCCCGCACACCAGCCAAACACGAACCCCCCAAAAAAAAATCTTTCCGGCCTGGTGTGTACATTGCACATATTGCCCCGCATCATGAGAAGAAAATCAAGCCCGCGCCAACGCTCACAAGCAGTCTTCGTCTTCGCATGCCTCTGCAAAGCCCAGAAAATTATGCAATTGCCTGGTTGCCGAACACTACTGTCTCGGGCACACAGTAAATCTCGGCTGCAACAAAGTTAATCTCGTATCTAGGGTGGGGCCTTGCGACTGGCAGAATGGCATATGCCTTGTATATATAAGGTATATATAGTTATAAAGTGCGAATTTTTACTTATATAATTTTTTTCCTAGTATATACCTAGTATATATAATTATAAAGTGTAAATTTTTACTTATATAATTTTTTAATTATATATATATTATCTTATATATACTATATATATATATTATATATACTATTATAAAGTATAATTATTAGCTAATTAATTTTTTAGGGTTACATATACTTACCTTATATATATACTATACTTACTACTATAAGCTTTTTCCTTCTTTTCTTTTTCTTTTATTATTACTCTTACCTTTTTACACTTAGTATTTAACCCTATAATTTTCTTACTTTATATATAGTTATTATATTTATTAAATATCTTAATTTACTAACTACTTTATATAGTTTTTATAAAAAAACCAATTTCTATACTTATTTTAATAGTAAGTAATATTTAGATTTATATATATATATAGTATATACTAATTATATTTAAAGATATATTTATTAGATATTAAAAATACTATACTATTATTAGGTACCTAAGGGCAAAGGTAATAAATATATAAGTCCTATTTAGATATCTTATACTAATTATATATATATATATATATAGGCTTTTCTTCTAGTATTAAGCTTATAAATACTAAAACTAATACTAAGAATATATATAAGAATAAGGACACTAGCTATATTTATAGTATATATTTTATATATAGTATATAAATAAAATAACTTATAAATAGTAAGTAAATAGGTTAATTATATAAAAGATTTATCTAAAGGTAAGCTAATATATATAAGATATATATTATATATTTACTAATATATTATAGTTTTAGTAGCTATATATAAGCTTAGTAGTTATAAGTATAATATTCTAGCTATATATATTATAATACTAATATTTTATAAATAGCTAGCTTTAATCTCTTAAAATTTAGTGCTACTATATATATTCCCTCTTATTATATATATATATATTATATTAATAATATATAGCTATAGTATTAAAAAAGTAAATAATTACTTATATAATTATATAATTCCTAAAGGTAAATTAAGTTAAGTATATTATATATTATATATATATATTAGGTATATTCTTACTTTTTAAATATATTATTATCTAGAAAAGAAGTATAGTATTAAAAATATATATATTTCTAATATATATAGCTATTATAGAATATATACTAATTATTTATAGTTAATACTAACTCCTATTCCTAGGTAAATAAGAATAAGATTTTTATAAGGTATTAGTATATATATATAGTATATATATATAGCTAGTGCTAATTTAATATTAGTAAACTTATTTAAATAATCCTTTACTATAAGTAGTATAATATACTATTTATTAAAAAGCTATTTAGGTAAGTATATATTAAGCCTATATATAATATATATACTAAACTAAGACCTAGTCCCTTAGGGTCTTAAGACCTTACTTATATTTTTACTAAGTTTTTTAACTAAAAGGTATATATTATATAATATCTATAAAATATATTTAATATATATACTAACTAATATTATAGTGTAAATAATAAGTAATTTACTATATACTAAGGCTAGTAGTTTTATTATTTTATATATATTATAACCTTTTTTATATATTTTAAAAGTATTAACTATTTATAAGTAAAATACTTTAATATTAGGGATAAGATAGGTATTAAAGGGAAGTATAAGGTATATCCTACTAATACTATATATATAGTAACTATATACTTATATTTTTAGTATAATAAGGACTATAAGAATTATTAGTAACCCTCTCTTAGTCTAGGTAATAGCTAGAATAGGCTTACTAGTAAGTTTATATAGTAAGCTTATAAGTAATATATATTACTAATATAATTCTAAGAATCTAAGGCACTAGTAATATAGCTAGAGAATATATATAAGTAATCTTAATATATCTAATATATATAAGGCTAATAATAATATAGTTACTCCTATATAGAAGGGTATATATACTAGGAAGCTAAAGGCTAAGAAAAAGGCTAAGAAAGTAGCTAGAATTATAGCTACTATAGCTATAAAGGTAGCCCTAAATTAGAAAACTAATTAAATTTCTCTTACTTAATATATACCTAGTATATATAGATTTACTTTAATTTACTTTAATTAGTTTTATATAGTTTCTATATAGTATATTTTTTAATAAGGATATATATGCTATATATATTATACTAAGTAAAAGGCTAGATTAGTTTTTAATAGAAATTAACTAAAGTTAAGTATATTTACTTATATTATATATATATATATATAATATATAACTATATATAGTAAAAGTAAAATATTATAATATAAAGAAAGGTAAATAATATATAATACCTATATATACTTAGTATATACTTAGTATATAGTATATATACTTATAGTTAGTTTAGTGTATTTTATTTAGTTATAAGGCACTAAAAAATTAAACTAATATATATATAATATATACTAAATCTTATTCTCTTATTCTTTTTATTTATAATATATATATAAAGATAGTAGTCTAAGTAACTAATTTTATTAATAACTTTATATTTAAAGTAGTAAACCTCTTTAAATTAGGCTATTATTATAGGCTAATTCTAATTTCTTTAAAGCTACTTCCCTTTTATAAATTAATACCTATATATAAGGTATATTTATAGTATATATAATATATATATAAAGGCTAACTTACTCTTAGTTATAATATTATTATTAATAATAGTAGGAAAATATATAGTAAGAGCTTTTTAAATAATACTAGTATAAGTGTCCTTATATAAGTAATATATATATATATTAATAAGTATATATAAATAGATTTATTACTATATTTACTAGTATTATAAGGGAGAGTATAGCTACCTAGTAAAGTAAATATTAAGATTAAAAAGAAAATTATAAGTAAAAAGTATATATTATATATATATAATATATATAGTATATACTTATATTACTAATAGCGTAATCTACTACTAGGTATTATCTAATAGCTAGCATAATATATAATATCTTTATAAGCCTAGGTATATTACTTTATTATATACTATATATATATACTTATTAATTTATTTATAGATTAGGCCCTAAGATATCCTTATAATAGAAGTTTATAAATAAACTTAAGCTTCTTATATAAGTTATAAGTATACTATATATAAGGCATAACTAATATATAATACTTAATAAGGAATAAGATAGCGTGTTTAAGCTTAAATATAGCTCTTTATTTTACTAGGCTAGTTATATTACTAGGAAATAATAAAATCTATAATTATTATATAAGGGTAATAATTATTTATATATATATAGTTAAAGTAAGAGTTCTATAGAGAATAGCTCTTAGCTTACTAATAACTAAGAGATATAATATATATTTGTTATGGACTGGCCCCTAGGTGACTGCAATAGGGCGTCGATATAGTATTGAGAGACTTGAGGAGGGAAAAGAGAAGGGAAGAGAGGCGATCCCTAGTGGTGCCCCTTATACCCCCTTAGCTTCTTATGTAAGCCCCCTTTTCCTTACCCTAGCTACCTCTGCTTATCCTCTCCCTGTTTGCTATGCGGATAATGCTTAGGCAAAGCCTAAGCCCTTACATATGCCCCTACTTATCTATAACTAAAAAAATTTTCCTCTTACTATATCCCCTATTAACAAGCATGTTATATTATAATACGCGTAATGCGTTCACCCTGCTAATAGTTTGTTTGTTATGTATATCCGCCCTGCCCCTTATTTGCCTATAGGATGCCTAATATAGGTGTGCCCTACTTCTATGTATTATTATTATAATACACATAATGTATTTACCCCGCTAATGCCCTGTTTATTATGGCGTCTTACCTCACCCTTACTAGTTTATAAGGTGTCTAATACAGGTGTAACTACCTATATAAATATCCTACTTAATTTCCTTATGTTATTATACTTTCCCTTATATAATACTATTATTTAGGTATTATAATTCTATTATACCTTCCTTCCTATTTCCTATTAAACCCTCTTACTATACTAAACACTTCCTTATTAGACATACCTTAGAATCCTACTAATTCCCCTAGCCTTCTAGCTGCTCCCGTAACGCCCTTATCCTATTTTATTAGTAAGTATTTTATAGAAGGTAACTTTAATAATAAATAGTATACTACCCCTAAGTTAGTCTAGCGCCCTTACGGGCCTTGTATAAAATGGGCTCTTACTACTAGAGTATTAGATTACTCTCCTCTAGTAAGTAAAGAATTGTGTCCCTTATGTTAGTAATAACATATTACCTATGTCTAGCATACTAGGCTCTTGTTTACTAACCTATGTCTTTATCGTGCCTTAAAGGATCTTAAGAACAAGATTATAATAGGTACGTATATTATTAAGCCTAGAGTCCTAAAGACTCTAGAAATAAAAAAGAAGATGCCTATCCTATTCTAGAGATATCACTACCTTATTAATTAGTAAAATGCCCTTCTTACCTAGGCTTAGTTTAACCTAGCTCCTATTTAGTTAGCCCTTAGGATATCCCTAGCTATAAACGCACCTGTGATAAATATAACTAGCCTTAACGTCGCCCCTTTTATTAGCACTAGCCCTTTAGGTGGTTATAATATAGCTAACTCTATGCAGTAAGTTGCTAGCATTCTATTCTAATAGAACTAGTAAGTTATTAGCGGGCTAAGTGCAATACGTAAAGAGATGCGTTAGTAGTCCGCCACACTTCTCTAAGCTCTAACTTCTTATTACTAAAATAAAGACTAGTAATGTCTTTAAATTACTAGGTTAAGCAACGAATCTCCTTCTTATTACTATTAATAGCGTTCGCGTCTTTCCTCCGTAGTAGGTCTAACCTATAACTATGTTTCTAGCGCCTTAGAAGCCAGCCGTCCCCTAGCTAGGAATAATATTCCTTATCCTCCTAGGCCTACTTCTTATACTTGCTATCCTTACGCTAGATTTCCTATTGCTCCCCCCCCTGCTTATACCCCTTATAGTAACCTTATTTACACTATCCAGGTCCTAGGTCATGCCTAAGCTAGATAAGATAGATATTTTATTATACTAGCCCTAGTGCCTAGTAATAATAATACTATAGCTACGTTAGCAGAGAACTAACTCTAGAGGGAGGTAGCACTCTCTGCCTTATTTTCTAATAGTAATATATAAGCAAAGCCTATAGATAATTATTCTTACTAAGTAGTGATAGAGGAATATAGTAATTTTATATCTTAGGTGCTTATAGGAGTCTCTATAGTTATATAAAATAATTTAAGTATTACTAGTAGTAGTTTTATAGGTTCCTTACATAGATTATTATAGACTATAGGTTAGATTAGCTTAGTAATTTCTAGACTAAGCTTTATGGTAAAGTTAGCATATAATAATTACTTTTTACTACACATTACCCTTAGATAAATAGTAGTATAGAAAGGGCTAACTAGGAAGTATAGGCTATATTACGTGTAATACTATCTTTCTCTTAGTTTAAATAGCTAGATTACCTACTAGCTTGCTAATTAGTGTTAAATAATAGGGATTTATTAGTAACTAGAATAAGCATAAATATAGCACTCTATAGGTTTAATATAGCTATAATTTAGGATTTATCCCCTATAAGGTAGTTTACTATATTAGCAAAGGGAAGGGCTTAAGCCTTTCTATAATATTTAAAGGATAGTATAGATTTAATATAAGCTACAATAGCCTTTGTCTAGTAATAATAGTAGGAGGATATAAATAGTAGTTATAGGCTAGTGAAATGATTCTAGGTTAGGGACTACGTGTAGCTTAGTCTTTGTAATATTAAGATAAACTATCCTTATAAGAAGCTAGATTAGGTTATAGCTAAGTATAAGGTGCTTAAGGTTCCTATGTGTTATGGACTCGAGCTATGAGCTCGGGTCAAGTCCGGCTCCGGAAAGTATGCGTACTTTGTGTAACTAGGTTAGGGCTCTACATAGACTATGCATAGACTACGCATAAGGGACTATATATCCGGATGCTATGTAACTACTAGTGTAATTCCTTTCTTCTTCTATAAGAATAATATTCTCATTCTAAACGCTTATACGCAGTAGCCATAAGGCCAGTTCATAACACTATGCCTTTAATAGTTAAATTAGATATTCTAAGGGAACTATATTTTATCTTTTATATTAACCTAGTCTAGTGTGTAGCAAATAACCTATTACTAAGTTAAAGACTAGCTAATAAATGTTTACTACTAAAACTTATTATAATAAATACTAATAATAATCTTATAAAGTATTAGGTAAAGGAAATTCTTATAGCTAAAAACACGCTAGGTAAGGGTTTAAATTAGAATATCTTAGTTAAATAAAAAGGCTATGTATAGCTAATATAAGAGCTATTAGAAAGTATAATATATATAAAGGCACTTAACTAATTTAAATTATAATAAGGAGATATATAGATAAATAATAGCCCTAAAAGAGTATATTTTAATTTAGCTATAAAAAATTAAGGCACCTAGTTTATATCTAGTATATACATACTCTAGTACTAAGCTTTTACTATAGTAAAAAGTAATTAAGATAGGGGGGGGGTGTCCTTAGACTCCTAATAAGGTTAGTATACCTTAGTAATAATATAAGTAAGCTTTATAATAGTTTTAGCTATTTATTAGACTTAGGTATTACTAGCCTCCTAGGCAAAGATAAACTAGGTTAAGTTATTATTTATAGTCCTTATACTATAGAAAAATTTAGTAGCTAGGTTATTATAACTATATTAAGTAAGTATTATCTAGGTAAGTATAAGCTACTATACTTTAAAGGCACCTTAGGTATAAGCTATACTTATAAGGAAGGAAGCTAAGGGTTAGGCCTTAGCTAGGTTAATTTAAGTAATAGCTAATATACTATTAAAATACTTATAATAGTAAATAAAGTTTTTATAAAAGTAGTATATTACCCCTTACTATTAGTAAACTATAGTATAGCTAAAGCCTTAATAGCTTTACTTATAGCTAAAAGGGTCTTAAAATATTTAAAGGTATAATAAAGTTTTAGGTTAGTATTATATAAGTATATCTTCTAAATATATATATAATATATAGTATAGTATAAGGTATAGGCCTAGTTTAGCCTTAGGGTATAAATATATTTACCCTTATTCTAGAGATTATTTATATAAGAATTATATAGGAAATTATACTTCTTACTATTAGAAAAAGCTTTATTACTAAAGTCTCTTTTTAAAATATATTTACTAAGATAAGTACCTTTAAGTAAGGTAAAAGAAAGTAAAAAAGAAAAAAAGTATATTAGAAGTAAGTTAGTTAGTAAGAGTAATAATACTACTTATAATAAGAAGTAAACTAAATATAGAAAAAGAGCTTCATAGTTATAAAAGAATTAATAAATATAAATAAGAAAAGTATAAGAAGAAAAATTTATAATAATATAAAGAGAGAAAAGTATAAATATAAAGAAAAGGGAATAAAATATTTATATTTTAAAATAAATTAGTTAAGCTTTAATTAAGGTATAGGTTTTTATATTTATAAATAATAGCTAGGAGTAAGTAAAGGTAATATATTATATAATAAGGGATTAGATAGTTACTAATAAGGGGGTTATTTAAAATAAAGCTTAAATTTAGTAAATAATAAATAAAATATAAGATTAAGGTAAAGGTAAGAGACTAAATAAGGTAAGGAGATAGCTAGTAATAAGAGGCTATAAAATAAGTAACTAATATTTTTAAAAGTAAAGCTAGAGTAAAGTAAGGTAATTTTATATTAAAAAATTTTAAACTTATATAATAAAGATATAACCTTACTAAGTAACTTACTAGCCTTACTAAGCTACTTATATGTTTTTTAAAGAGAGCTATATAATAAGGGTTTATATTTAATATATACTTACTTTTTAGTAAAAGAAAAAAAAGGGGGTAAGTAAAGGGATATATTATAAACTTAAGCTATAAGCTTAGGTTAAGTTTAGCTTTAGAAAGTATATATACTTTATATAGCTAGGTTAAGGCTTTATATAAACTATATATAGACTATGTATAAGAGACTATATATCTAGATACTATGTAACTACTAGTGTAATTCCTTTCTTCTTCTATAAGAATAATATTCTTATTCTAAATGCTTATACGCAGTAGCTATAAGGCTAGTTTATAATAAGTAACTATAATAAGGCTTATTAAAGCTAATTCTATTACCTAATAAGTACTAGTTATAAATATTTATTAACTTTATAATAGACTTACTAGTAGAAATATAGGATTAGCTATAGTTTCTTATAGTTATTACTAATTATTTATTAAAGTATGTTTAGTTAGAGGTAATAATATTAATAGAAGCTAGGGCTTATATAAAATAATTTAAATATTACTAGTAGTAGTTTTATAGGTTCCTTATATAGATTATTATAGACTATAGGTTAGATTAGCTTAGTAATTTCTAGACTAAGCTTTATAGTAAAGTTAGTATATAATAATTACTTTCTACTATATATTACCCTTAGATAAATAGTAGTATAGAAAGGGCTAACTAGGAAGTATAAGCTATACTATATATAATACTATCTTTCTCCTAGTTTAAATAGCTAAATTACCTACTAGCTTGCTAATTAGCATTAAATAATAGGGATTTATTAGTAACTAGGATAAGTGTGAATATAGCACTTTACAGGTTTAATATAGCTATAATTTAGGATCTATCCCCTATAGGGTAGTCTACTATATTAGTAAAGGGAAGGGCTTAAGCCTTTTTATAATATTTAAAGGATAGTATAAATTTAATATAAGCTATAATAGCCTTTATTTAGTAATAATAGTAAGAGAATATAAATAGTAGTTATAGGCTAGTAAAATAATTCTAGGTTAGGGACTACGTGTAGCTTAGTCTTTATAATATTAAAATAAACTATCCCTATAAGAAGTTAGATTAGGTTATAGCTAAATATAAGGTGCTTAAGGTTTCTATGCCTTTAATAGTTAAATTAAATATTCTAAGGGGACTATATCCTATCTTTTATATTAACCTAGTCTAGTATATAGCAAATAACCTATTACTAAGTTAGAGACTAGCTAATAAATATCTACTACTAGAACTTATTATAATAAATACTAATAATAATCTTATAAAGCCCTCCCGGGCACGAGGTAAAACTGCTTAAATCATTATAGATCTCTATTTTTCAACACCTTTTCCAAATATCTAGCCTTCTTCTCTAGCTTTTTATTTCCCTTCTTCTTCTTACTTTTCCTAAATTCCTTAATATTTTCTTCTATCTTTTAAATTTCCTTTTTTAGAATTTCCTCGGATTTTTGGATAGCTATTAGGTTTTATAGCCTAGTGGTTATAGCCCCTGGCTTTTGGTCACCCTTGGCCATACTATTGATTGATTAGTTGGTCGTTAATTGGTTGATTAGTAGCCCTTGACATACCTGTTGATTTTCGCCTTGGAGCTTTGAAGGACAAGTTGTAAGATAGAAGAGATGTAGAGAGATAGAACAAACACAGTCGCAGAGGAAGGGGAAATCACGTTAATTTATGCTATAAGTAAAACTCAAATGGATTTGAGTTTAACTGCGGTCGCGAATTATAACTCTTATGTAATCGTAGCTATAAAGTTTATTATAAACTTTATATTAACCTTTTAGCCCCTAAATTTATAGCTTAAAGCTTATTTACTTATTTATATTTTACCTAACACTATAGTAATTATTAAATTTGGTTATTAATTATTATACTAGCTAGGTATTGCTAGTAATTTTTTTGTTCCTTAAAAATTAGATGCATTGGCCATAGTCAATGACCCCAAAAAAATTAAAAATCAATAATCTTATAAAGTATTAGATAAAGGAAATCCTTATAGCTAAAAACACACTAGGTAAGGGTTTAAATTAGAATATCTTAGTTAAATAGAAAGGCTATATAGAGCTAATATAGAAGCTATTAGAAAGCATAACATATATAGAGGCACTTAACTAATTTAAATTATAATAAGGAGATATATAAATAAATAATAGCCCTAAAAGAGTATATTTTAATTTAGCTATAAAAATTAAGGCACCTAGCTTATATCTAGTGTATACGCACTCTAGCACTAAGATTTTACTATAGTATAAAGTAATTAGGAAGAAGGGGGGCATTATTATTATTATTATTATTATTATATTATTAGTAAGTCTTAGTAATAGTATAAGCTAGCTTTATAATGGTTTTAGCTATTTATTAAACTTAAGTATTACTTACCTCCTAAGCAAAAATAGACTAGGCTAAGTTATTATTTATAGTTCTTATACTATAGAAGAATTTAGTAGCTAGGTTATTATAACCTTAGTAAGTAGGTATTATTTAGGTAAGCATTAGTTACTATACCTTAGAGGTACCTTAGGCATAGGCTATACTTATAAGAGAAAAGCTAGGGGCTAGGCCTTAGCTAAATTAATTTAGGCTATAGTAAGTATATTATTAAAATATTTATAATAGTAAATAAAAAATTTTATAAAGGTAGTATATTAACCCTTACTATTAGTAAACTATAGCATAGCTAAAGCCTTAATAGCTTTACTTATAACTAAAAGGGTCTTAAGATATTTAAAGGTATAATAAAGTTTTAGGTTAGTACTATATAAGTATATCTCCTAGATATATATATAATATATAGTATAGTATAGGGTATAGGCCTAGTTTAGCCCTAGGGTATAAATATATTTACTCTTATTCTAGAGATTATTTATATAAGAACTATATAGGAAATTATACTTCTTACTATTAGAAAAAGCCTTATTACTAAAGTTTCTTTTTAAAATATACTTACTAAGGTAAATACCCTTAAGTAAGGTAAAAAAAGGTAAAGAAAAAGAAGAGAGTATACTAAAAGTAAGTTAGTTAGTAAAAGTAATAATACTACTTATAATAAGAAGTAAACTAGATATAAGAAGAGGGCTATATAGTTATAAATAAATTAATAAATAAAGATAAGAAGAATATAAAAAGAAGAATTTATAATAATATAAAAAAGAAAAGTATAAATTTAAGAAAAAGAGA
Source organism: Epichloe typhina subsp. poae (assembly GCA_030389615.1). Classification (NCBI taxonomy): domain Eukaryota; kingdom Fungi; phylum Ascomycota; class Sordariomycetes; order Hypocreales; family Clavicipitaceae; genus Epichloe; species Epichloe typhina. The sequence goes on along the minus strand of CP098316.1, from coordinate 1,515,975 downwards.
ATAAAATATTTATATTTTAAAATAAATTAGTTAGGCTTTAATTAAGGTATAGGTTTTTTATATTTATAAATAATAGCTAGGAGTAAGTAAAGGTAATATATTATATAATAAAGGGTTAAATAATTACTAATAAAGAAGTTATTTAAAGTAAAGCTTAAATTTAGTAAATAAGGGATAGAATATAAGATTAAGGTAAAAGTAAGAGGCTAAATAAGGTAAGGAGATAGCTAGTAGTAAGAGGCTATAAAATAAGTAACTAGTATTTTTAAGGGTAAAGCTAAAGTAAGGTAAAGTAACTTTATAATAAAAACTTTTTAAACTTATATAGTAAAGATATAACTTTACTAGGTAACTTACTAGCCTTACTAGGTTACTTATATATTTTTTTAGGAAAGGCTATATAATAAAGGTTTATATTTAATATATACTTACTTTTTAATAAGAGAAGAAAAAAGGAAATAAGTAAGAGAGTATATTATAGACTTAAGCTATAAGCTTAGGTTAAGTCTAGCTTTAGAAAGTATATATACTTTATATAGCTAGGTTAGGGCTTTATATAAACTATATATAAACTATATATAAGGGACTATATATCTAGATACTATATAACTACTAGTGTAATTCCTTTCTTTTTCTATAAGAATAATATTCTTATTCTAAACGCTTATACGTAGTAGCTATAAGGCTAGTTTATAACACTATACTTATTAAGTAGCGCTAGTTAGTATGCTTATTTACTTACTATATTAAGTATATAAAATAGCCTAATAAATCTAGGGATTAGCTTTTATTTTATATTCTTAAGTCTAATATTCTTTACTAATAGTAGTATAAGGTCTTCTTTTTTAGGGTTAGTAGCTAGTGTTATTAGTTATAATACTTTACTTATACTTTAGTAGCTTTTACCTAGTTATATACTAGTTTCTCCCTAATCTTATATAGCTTTTTTATATATATATAAGCTTCTAGCACCTTCCTTTCCTTACTTTTACCCTTAAGAGCTAGGTAAAACTTAGGTAAATAGCCTATAAGAGTGTAGTTAAGGGAATAACCTATTATCTTATTAATAGTATTATTATATATAAACTAAGCTATTAGGAGTAGCTTTAGCTATAGCTATTAGTTTTTTTAATAAAGTATTATAAGTAATGTTTAAGTACTTAGTTTATTCTCTTTATTTACCTATTAGTTTAGGGGTAAAATACTATTAAAAGCCTTTATTTTATATATAATAAGTAATATATATTTAACTAGAATTAGCTTATAAACACTAATCCTTTATTAAATATAATACCCTTAGGCGCCCTAAATTAAAGCTTAATTTCCTTATAGAATAACTTTACTAATTTAGCTATATTAATTATAGTTTCTATAGTAAGGAAAACAAAGTACTTAGTAAATTAGTTTATAATTACTAGGATTACGTTAGTTTCTTAGTTACCTAGCTATACTAGTGGTAATCCTATAATAAAATCTATTAAGATCTTTACCTATAGTTACCTTAGTATTAGTAGTAATTTAAGGCTTTTATATAGGTAGTGCCTTCTAGCTATTATATGCTAGCATACTTTATAGCTAGATATATAGTCTAAAATAGCTTTACTTATTACTAGTTACTAATAGTAATGTTTTAGTAGCTTAAGAGTGTATTTAGTCCTAAAGTAACTTACTAGTAAATTATTATAGTATAGTTATAGAAGCTTCTATTATAAGATAGGCTCCTATAAAATAACTACCTAGTCTTTATATATTAGGAGACCCCTTATACTATATAACTATAGACTAGCTTTTTCTCTCCCTTTTACTTAGGAGTTAACCTTACCTTTATATTCTTATAAATCTAAATCTTAGTCTTATACTTTCTATAGTAATTACGCTAATAGTTTATTTACTATAGATTAGTAAGGATTTAGTAATATAATAGCCCCTAAATTACTTATACTATACTAATATCTTAGATATATACTACTTTCTTCTTAAAATTACTTTTATTTAGCTAACTTATTACTAAATCTATAGTAGCTAACTAGCTTTCTACCTAGGCTACTATTAACTTAGTAAGCTTTAAGACTAGTGCTATACTATAACTTCTTTAATATATTAGTACTTTTTCTTTTACTATATAAGTAGCTACTATTTTCCTTTAAAGCTTTAGTAAGAGCGCTTTATTTAATATAAGTTTATCTTTATAATTAAACCTTCTTAATAGTATATTTATAAGGTTACTTTTCCTTAGTCTATACTTAATTATAAAATAGAAAGGGCAAAGAAATATATATTATTATACTTACCTTTTATTTAGCTTCTATTACTTTATAAAGGTCTATAGGTTATAGTAGTCTAATAGGATTTCTATAAGTATCTTTATATCTTTAATATAGTATTACTAGTATTTAAATAACTTTACTATAGTAAGTAACTCTTAATTAGCTATACTATAGTTATATTTAGTATTTATAAACTTCCTTAACTAAAAGGCTACTAGATACTAATAGCCTTTATTATCCTACTAAGATAGAATTCTTACTATTATAAAAATTAAGGTATTTATCTTAATATATACTACTTAACTTACGTTATAATATTAAAGTAAAGGCGCTTACTAAAAGGTGTCTTTTAGCTAGTTAAACACTAGCTACTTCTTTTCTTTAAATATAAACCTCCTAATTTAAATACTATTTTAACTACCCTTTATTAGCGTATAAAGGGGTACTATAATCCTAGAGTATTTATAAATAAACTATTAGTAAAAGTTATAAAATCTAAGAAATAACTATATATTCTTAAAACTTATTAGTTTCTTTTATTCTCTAATTATATTAACCTAGTAAGTATTTATTAATATCCTATTAATAAAGAGAATAAACCCTAGGAATTTTACTAATTCCTTATAAAAAAGTACTTAGAGGGTTTTATATATAACTTCACTAACCTTATATATTTTAAGACTTACTTAATATATTTAGTGTGCTTCTTCTTTATCTTAGAGAAAATTAAGATATTATTTAGATATACTATATAAATATTATTAACTAGCTTATAAAGTACTTTATAAATATAGCTTTAGAAAGTAACTAAGGTATTAGTTAACCTAAAAGGTATTATAAGGTACTTATAGTGCTTATAATATATATAAAAGGCTATCTTTTACTTATTACCCTTTTTAATATAGATTTAGTAGTATATATCCTTAATATTAATCTTTAAGAAAAAATAAGCCCTTTAGTATTAATTAAGAATCTCTAAAATTAAAGGGAAAGCATAGTAATTCTTTTATATTACTTTATTAAGTCCTTAATAGTCTATATATAGTTAGAGTATTCTATCCTTCTTTAGTATAAATAAGATAAGCATACTTACTAGGCTTTTTAAGGGTCTTATCTAGCCTTTCTTTAGGTTATTATTAATATATTCCTAGAGCTTTTTAAGTTTACTTTAGGAGAGAGAGTAAATTAGTTTATATAAAGGTATAGCTCCTAGTATAAGATTAATTATATAGTTTATTAACTTCTTTAATAAAAGGCTTCTTACCTTATTTAATATAAATATATCTTTAAACTTATATAGCTTCTCTAGGATATCTTTAATAGTTTTATATACTTTTGCTTTCTTTTTATCTTTAAGAGAGATAAATTTATATTTTATTATGCCTATAATAGTATATATAATTATTTTATTATATATTATCTTTATAAACTTATAAGAAGTTAGTAGTAAAAAGGCTACCTTTCTTTTCTTAAACTACTATTTTTATAAGTATAAGTAAAGGTATATATATTCTTTTATAAGTATATATATCCTAATTAATATAAGGCTTCCCTTTACTCTTAAGTCCTTATTAATAGCTATATATAGTAGTTTAAGGTCTTTCTTTTTACCTCTTAAGTCTTAGATTATAATAAGTACCTTATAGATATTATATTAAGAAACTATAAGAGACCTTACTACCTTTAGGATAAGTATTATAGCCTTAGCCTAATTAAGCTTATAAGTTTATATAAACTAAGCGCTAATAATATTAATCTTAGTATAACTATTAAGATTTACTACTATTTTAATATCTTTTTACTTATAAATAGTAACTAGTATATAAAATTAGTGTCTTACTAGTACCCTAGTGTCTAAGGTAAAGGTAAGGGTATTTACTTTTACCTCTAGGAGTTTCCCTAACCTTCTTACTAGTCTTTCCTTAGCTTATTATAATTATAAAAGAGATACTTTATACTACTATAATTAAAGCATTATTTTCTTCCTTATAGCCTATTATTATTTAGGTAAGTAGCTAGGGTCTTTTCTTTATTCTTATTCTTATTTTTTTAGTTCTTATTTAGCTAATAATCTTATAGAAAGTTATATCTTTAATATTAGGGGCTTTATATAGGCCTTTCTTTTCTAAATTATTTAGCTTTTACTTATTCTTTAATATTACTTCCTAAAATTATTAGGTAAGTTATATAATCTCTTCTTATATTAGCCTAGTAATATTTATATATAAGTTAATATAGTCTTATAAGTTAGGAACTAATTTTATAAAGAATATAAGAGTATATATCTTTTCTAGAGCTTATTTAAGGTATTTCTTTAGTAAATCTAAGTAAATACTAAATTTAATAAGGCTCTAGCCTTTCTTTTACTTTATATTCTCTAGCTAAGTAGCTATTTATATATTATAGCTTATAAAGTTCTTAAGTAGTATAAGAGTCTAGTCCTAGAACTTATCCTAGTTATCCTTAGGGTAATCCTAGCTATTAGCTAGTTATTCTTTAATATATTAGTTTTATCTTACCTAGTAGTTTATATATATATAGTTAAGTATAAAGAGAATCTTTTAGTTATCCTAATAATACTTCTTTTATACCCCTTAAAGGTATAGTTAAGGTTATTAAGCTATATCTTATATTTCTATAGGTTTATAAGGTATTAGAGTTTTATAATATTTTAGACCTTAACTTCTTAGCTACTAAGACTTAAGAATATACTAGCCTTTTAGCCTTTTTTTTATTAGTACTCCTTCTTTATAAAGTTATAATAAGTTAGTAAGTTCTTATTCTTACTTCTATAGTTTCTTAAGTTACTTAAGCTAAGTAATTTACTCCTTAACTACTACCTTTTTACCCTTATTATAAAGGATTTAGTCTTAGATAAAGTTCTTATAGAATATAGTATATTATTAGCTATAGTATTACTATTATTTAGTAAGTCCTAAGTAATATATAGTATTATTCTAGTAAATTAAGTAGTTCTCCCCTTATATTACTTTTAGGTAATTAGTAAGAGAAGCTTTAGAATTATAAGAATAAAGGGATAGCTAGGTAAGAGGTATAGGGGTACTTATATATTAACTAAAGCTTACTAAGTCTAAGTATGTTATATATGTAAGTTACTAGCTTATAGCTAGTGGCTTGCTAGTGTTATATAGACCTAGCCCTATAGCGTGATACACTAGCAGGGTGCATCCGTGTTGTAAGTAGGGCCTCACACTTAGGGGGACTAGTACTATATATCACTATATGTTTAAGATATATAATATCTAAAGAATGCTTATTAACTTAATATTTTATATATAATCTATTATTAAGGCCTTAGGGGCACCTAATAAAGAACTCCTATATAAAATTAGTATAAAAGCCTTATATATAAAGCTAATTACTTATATCTTAATAACTAATCTAAGCTATTTTCTAGTCTTTATAATAAATTAGCCCCTAATCCTTATTACTATTTATAACTAGCTAATATAGTAAATAGTCTAGCCTCTCCTAAATTAAGAGATAAGTAGTATAAGTACTATTATAGGTTATTAGTAAGTAATATATATAGTAACTATATATAACTTACCTCTCTGTCTTTTTCTTTAGTTTATTATTAATATTTACAGTTTTTAAATAGCTAGTATATATAGTTCTTATATTACTAATAAGCTTTAGATTAAATTTCTTATTTTATTACTTACTATACTTAATAAGCATTAGTTTAATATTAAGGCAAATCTTAATCCCTATATATATATAAGTTATACGCTAAAATTAGCTCTCTTATTATATTATTAGGAAATAGCTCCTAGGTAAATTAGTAAACTAATATATAAATATTAAATATATATTATATACTAATAGTAGCTTTAGGGTAGTCTTATTTATCTTCCTAGAGTAAGTAAGATAGAATTAAATCTAGTATATACTTAGCTTAAGTTAGGAATAAATAATAAATATATAACCTTATAATACTTACTTACTCTTAAATAATTTTCTTTATATTATTCTTACTTATAATCTTAATATTATAATTAAGTACTAGAATTATATAAAGAATACTATTTATATAAGCCTTAGGGTAGCTAGGTAAGGTAAGGTAATTAATAATATACTATATATTAATTATACTTCTATTACTCTTTATAATTATAATTCTAGTAGTATTAATTATAGACTCTATAAAGTAAGTATATATTATATTATATTTATAAAATATACTTACCTAAGGTATATTAAAAAATTATAAATTAACTTTAGTTCTTTAGGATTATCCTATAAAGTATTTAGTAATATACTAAGTATATATAGTATATATATATAAAGTATAAACCTTATTAGTATTACTTTCCTAGCGCTAAATAATATTAGGTATAGTTAGGATAGCTTATAATTATACTTAAGTTAGTATAATAATAAAAATATAAAGGATATAGTAATTATAAGGTTATAATATATTTTAAGTATTATTAGACTTAGTAAAAAGACTTCTTTATATAAGTTTAAGATTTTTAAAACTATACTTTAAGGAGAAAACTCTATATATAGTTAGCATATACTAAGCCTATATAAACTATATATAATATATTATATTTTTAATTACTTAGTAATTTATTTCTTTTTCTAGTAAATACCTATAATAAATTACTAAAAGTATAATTATATATAGTATATATATTCCCTTTATTTACGCTAATTATAATTTCTTTATTATATATTACTTTATTAAGTAATATAATTATAATAATTCCCTTACTTTACTATTATATATATATTATATATACTATACTATAAGTAATTAGTATATACTATATATATATACTATATTATATTTTACTTAACTACTTAGTAATTTACTACTTTTTCTAAGCTAAATACTTATAATAAATTACTAAAAGTATAGTTATATATAGTATATATATTTCCTATATTTATAGTAATTATATTATTCTTATTATAGACTACTCTTTTATTATTTTATTAGCATATAAAAATTTTTTATAGTATAATTACTATAATTCCCTTGCTTTATTACTATATATATATTATATATATTATATTATAAGTATCTTTATACTAATATACTATAGAAAGTAGTATATACTCTATATATATTACTTTATAAATATATTCTTATATTAATATACTATAGGACTTAGTATATATATAGTATATACCCTATATATATAGTGTTTTCTCACCGCCTGCCTAATTTAAGTCTCAAGGCTCTACCCTAGATATAAGATTAACTTTGTTACAGCCAAGATTTACTGTAACCCCTACTGTCTCTGGGCGTGCAAGCTCGAAAAGGTGGGGCTTGTAGGCTTGCGTGCTGCAACTGGTGGGGTGGCGTGGCGTGGCAGTGAATGGCTCTACAATGCCACCGCCGAGAGGGGCCTGCATCGAAAGCCCCGTCCGCAACCCAGACTAATGACATCAACATCTCGTCCTAACATCGACAACTTAGGGTGTGATCCAGACGGGCGCAGTCATCTAAAATTCGGCGCAGTTATTTAAAATTCGTTATTTTTAGACCCACAATTCCGTAAAGACTAGGGCCTTCCTATTTTCGGTTAGTGTTTTTATAGCATATGCCTATAGGTAATTACTATACCTCTAAAGGCCCTTATTTATAATATACTAAAATAGTAAGGGCTAGTTAGATAGCTAAAAGAGGGAAGCTATAGAGAAAAAGTTATGTTTCTACTGCTAGTATAGTAAAAAAGAGTGCGCTAAATGTTTTAGTATACTCTAGTTAAATTAGCGCACTCTCTAGCTAAACTAGCGTACTTTGCGTTCTCTAATACGCTAATAAAGATAAACTTCTTTTCTTTAGAGTAATTTCTATTAAAGTTAGTTAAAGAAAATAATAATAATAATAACCTATACCTTACTATTACTATATTAATCCTTTATAATATTTTTTTATATAAAATATACTATAAAATAATACTAATTCTCCTATAACTATTAGGTATTAATTACTAATAGTCTTAATTACTTTATATAAAAAGTTCCTTTATATCTCTTTTAATTTAAGGTATTAAAATATCTTTTATATGCTAAAGGCTATGTTTTTTAACCTCTATTAATAGCTTTAAAGTAATATAAACCTTAAGCTTACTAAATACTAGTTAATTAAGTAAATAGTTATAATCTTCCTATAGATTATAGTGTTTAATAAGCTATAGTAAAATATAGCTTTTTACTTTAAATTAGGCTAGTTATTAGTATTAAGGATATTCTATAAGCTTATTAATCTAATAAGGTATTTATATACTACCTTTATTTATTAACTAAAGCTAAATTATATTTCTATACGTATTACGTTAGATCTAAGTAAACGCGCGTTCTATAGTATAATAGGTGTAATTAATAGTATATATATACTTATATTTATTCTAGTAGTAAAGTAATAGCGATTTTTCTCTTAAAAGAGTAATATATCTTAAAATATACTAGTAGCTATAAATTTTAATAATAATATCTTTATATATATATTAGCAAGCACTAAGGGATTAATTTATAATAGACTACTACTTTAAACTACTTTTACTAGGTTATTCTAAATATATAGAAAGCGCTTTTACCTTATAGATACAGGATTTTATATATAAGCTAGGTTACTTATGCCCTTTATAGGTATTTACTATTATTTAAATAAGAATTCTAATAATAAAGAGAGGCTAAGAATAAGGGCTAAGCTTTTTAATCTCTAGTATACTATTCTTTAAGTAGTAGTTAAGAAACTCTTTAGGTATTATAAGTAAAAGTTTAAGATAATTTACTATAGCATTACTAAGTATAACTTTCTAGATTAGATTAAGATTATTTATACTATAATAAGCCTATTTAACTTTATTAAGTTAAGTAGTATTATACTAGAAAAGCAAGGAAGGCTTAACTTAGAGGTGTTAAATAATAATAAACGCTAGCTTATTAAAGAGGCTTATAAGCTAGTAAATAGCTTTAATATAAGAGGGAGTCTAATAGTGTAGTAAAGTATTATTATAAAAAGAGGCTTTTATAGTTATTAGTAATACTAGTAAGAGAGAGGTATTAAGATTACTAAGAATAGAAGTCTTTAATAAGGGAGGAATTATTAGGTAAGTAGTTATAAGGTTATTAGGTAGGTAGCTATAAGGTTATTAGGTAAGTAGCTATAAGGTTAGGGAGATAAAACTATAAGTAATGTGAATTTTATATAGGTAGAAATGCTAGTAATTCTTATAGCTATGCTAATTTTACTATAACTTTCTAACCTCTTTCTTTACCTTTATAACCTTACTTTTCTAACCTTTACCTTTACCTTTATAACCTCTTCCTTTACCTTTATAAATAATAGCTAAAGTCTGTAGTTATAAAAGCCACTTTATCCTTACTTCTAAGCTTATTTTAAAGCACTATATTCTTTAGATTTTCCTTTACCTAGCTTATTACTTTTAATATCTAAATAATACTATAGCTTTTATAAAATAACTTATAGTTCTCTAATGCCTTATTAAACTTACTATCTAATAGGTTACTTTGCTAGGTAACTATAGTATATATATAAGAGTACTCTTGCTTTTAAACTTAAGAAAACGCTAATTTAAGTGCTATAGAAACCGCTTTTACTATTAATTAATTTATATTCTTCTTCTAAATCCTCTAAACTAGTATACTACTTAGGGTAGATTTATTAGAAGAAGGTAATAATCCCCCTTTAGTTAAGCTTAGGGTTAACCCTCTAGGGCTTAGAGTTATAACCTAGCTAATTTGTTCTAATATAAGCGTAGTAATAGATTACGTTAATTATGCTAAGGTAAAGGGATTATCCCCTTTAGTTAGATTAATAGTCTTAAGCTAATTAATACTATTATTCTTAACTATTTTACTAGTCCCTTATTAATTATTATCTTTATTTATTAGATTATTAAGAGATTAGGCTACTATTACAAAGCCTATATTATTACTTACTTCTAAAATAATACCCCTAGCTAGTAAGTCCTTAGAGAAAATATTACACTAGGTATTATAAGTAATACTATTAGTAACTAATAGTAGCTAGATTATAACCTTTCTTCTAATTATACTATACTTCTTTTTAATTAGCTTAGTATTTATATTACTTATCTTAAGTATATACTTAACCTTATTATATTATATACCTAAATAGCTTTTAGCCTATAAAAACACTTACTAATAGTCTTATAAATTATAATACTTTTATTTTACTAACTTTATAATCTATTTATACTAAGGGTAATAATCTTATATAGTAGGGATAATATCTTATAAAGTTACTTAAGTTATACTATACTTTATGCTATTTAATTTACTATTAACCTAGGCTTTATAAAGCTTCTTTAGTAAGTAAATTATTTACTTATTAGTTTATCTTACTGTGAGGCGCTGTGTACGGGGCCCGATGGAGACTGAGGCCTTAGGTGACAGGCCTTATAACTAGTTGTAAGGTGCAATGTTAGCAACGGCTAGCATTGGCGGATCTTTTGGTCTATTGGGATTCCTAGCACACCTTCTAGGTCTCTTATAATTATACTAGCCGTTACAGGTCTTCTGGCTAGGCTAGTCCTAGGTTTGAATCCCGTCGCGGGTGCGGGATTGGCTAGGCTAGGCAGCTTACGTTAGGCTCATAGGGCAGGTACGGGTCCCACCTGTACTGGGCCTTGGGGGTTCGCAATTGGTTAGACTATCTCAGAGGCCACGGAGGTCCGGGCCTAATCCCTTAGGAGGTTACGTACTAGCGAGGCCTATAAGTGGCTTGGGGCGAGCCTCTAGAAGGGAAGGGATAGTTGTGAGGCGCTATGTACGGGGCCTGATGGAGACTGAGGCCTTAGGTGACAGGCCTTATAACTAGTTGTAAGGTGCAATGTTAGCAACGGCTAGCATTGGCGGATCTTTTGGTCTATTAGGATTCCTAGCACACCTTCTAGGTCTCTTACACTTACGCTAGTACTATACTAAGAAGTAGTAGATTAACTAGGCTATAAAGCGCTTTAAGACTAAGAAAAGAATATTTTAATAATAAAAGTATAAAGGTATAAGAGAAATCCTTTAATAATAATTTATAATAATTAACTTCTTTATAAGGGAAAAGCCTTTATTTATAATTAAGAGGCTAGGGTAATATAAAATCTCTTTACTCCCTTATATATTAATAAGAAAAGGCGCTATAGATAGTATAAAGTAAACTCTTTACCTAATCTATAGCTAACTTATACCTAGCCCTGTCTTAAGTGCGCTAGCTTTTAAACGACTGCGCCCGTCTGGATCACACCCTTAACTTCAAACTATCCCCATCTCGATTCCAACCCCTCTCCGAAGCCCCGGAGCCCAGTCGACACGCCATTTCGCCCCCATCCTCGTTACCATTCGACCATCCGGCCAAAAAAAAAAAAAACCCACCAAGGCATTCGTTCGACAATCCGAACAACAGACCGCCATCATGAAGCTCCACTACATTGGCGTAAGTCGACATGACCGCCTCTGTTGCCCATCTGCGAAAATGCTCACCACCAGCGTCTAGATCATCCGCAACGAGAACAAGCCCGCGCACGAGATCATCGCCGAAAAGGAACTCAGTGCATACTCCCGCTTCACCCGTAACAAGTCTGTCTGCCCTGATCCCCGCGTCCACGCCGACAAAACTCCCTACACCTCAGCCCTCATGATGTCACGACCCACCCAGGGCGAACCGCTCCTCGTTCCGATCCAGCAAACTGCTGGGTGTCGTAACATGGCCAACTTGTCTCGGGCGAACGAACCCGCTAACTAGGTGCCGTCCATAGCTATGGCGAATTCATGACCCTCTTCGCCAAGACAGTCGCCGAGAGAACAAAGCCCGGGCAGCGACAGGATGTTGAAGAACAAGGTACTACTTCGCACAGTCTCCACCGCTGCATTTACACGACAAGTTCTGACACAAGGTCATTGCAGACTACACCTTTCACGCGTACGGCCGCACCGAAGGCGTCTGCGGAATCATCATCTCCGACCACCAATACCCCGCCCTCGTAGCCCACCAGCTCCTCAGCAAAGTCGTCGATGAATTCCTCTCCAAGCACCCTCGGTCATCCTGGCAAAGCGGTACACCCGAACTGCCTATGCCCGAGCTCAAGGACTACCTCGCCAAGTACCAGGATCCTCAGCAGGCAGATAGTATCCTGAAGATCCAGAAGGAGCTTGACGAGACCAAGATTGTGCTGCACAAAACGATTGAGAGCGTTTTGCAGAGGGGAGAGAAGATTGACGACCTGGTGGCCAAGAGCGACGGACTCTCTTCGCAAAGCAAGATGTTCTACCGTACGTGTGTGCACCTATACGGGCCAATTGGGGTTTGATGACAAGATGTTTGGTACTAACTGTTGATTCAGAACAAGCCAAAAAGCAGAATTCTTGCTGTGTGTTGATGTAAATTGAACTAAGAGCAAGAAGGGGGGTTCCTAATAAGATGTAGACCGATTCTGAAGATATACCAGAGGATTGGGTTATACGCCCGGTGTATGAACTCCAATCTCAAACGCTCGAATCACCACTACTCGTTCCACATCATGTAGCCACGTGCTCATATCGAAAGGACCCAGTGATACATTCTTGGTCTCGAGCGTGACTAAAACTTCACGTGGCTGGCCTAGGAAATGAGGAGGGGTAGAATATTGCAACGAGGAGCGTAACAGAACACGACCTAATGAAGTCCCATGATAGGGGCGATGCAACGTCAGATTCTTTTATTTATCTATCACGCCTTTAATATATTCCGAGGAAAAAATGAGCCGCTTCCATCAAGGTATCACCAATACGCCCCTGCCATCGTGCCTAGTAGATCCAGCCTACGGAGTGGTTCGATATGTAAACCTATGGCGCCGATAGTACCCATACCCCTAATAAGAACAAGAAAGATGTCATGGCTGTGCGTCTGCCGTTTGTCTTGACTTCGATATGTCCAGTCGGTCAAGTCTTTACCACGTCTGATCCGCACAAACCTCGCCCCTGGAATGATCCTCGAGCCAGCCCCTCTGGTGCAAGATGGCCAGCCGATTCTGCCTTAGGGACGGATCTTTGTGAAACCCTAGAAAACCGAGCTTCTGAAAAATTTTCACCATAGCCACTAGTTCCTCGAGACTGCAGATCATACGCCTCACGCCTGTTCCAAAACCACCCATTCACTCTTTCGGTAACTCGCCAATGGTGACGAAGGGTCTTTCTTGGGATCAATTAAACGGGGGGTTGAGGTCTTCGTCTCGACAAGACGTTTCCCTTCTATGGGGTTCATCTGTAAGGGGCCAAGCATAAGACGCTGTTCCCGGGACACACTGATTTGACGTGCGATGGAGACTTCTACCGCATGCTGGACGGTTTTTGTTTCCATCTCGCCCGTTTCCTCCTCAGTGAGGCCATCTTCGTTGAGGATTAAAGGGGCCTGGGCATCGGTGGCGTGCGTATAGTTCGTGGATTTCGGGCCCTGATGCTGTGACAATGGAATATTTCCCGTCTCAGCAGGCAAATTGTTGCTGTTTCGCTTGAAAGGCAGCGGTGAAAGGCCCCCCTGTCCAGCACCTTCATATGCCACGTCGCCTATACCGAATGTTGATTTGCACGGAGAGGGGTCCTGTGTGGGCGACTGGATGTGGAATTTTGATCGTAGTTGTGATCGACCATTTTCGTTCTCGTGGGTTTCGACAGGCGCAGTCGTGTTCCGTTCTCTCACAGATGCAAGCCTCACTATGTGAGGCGCAGGCGAAAGGTCAATACTGTGTTGGTCTACTTCTTCAAACATGTCCCCTGATGGTGTGAGCGCAGCAGGAGACGTATTCGACCTTGCTCTGGAATTTATCTGTAACGAATCAAGGCGTAATGATGGTATAGGCGGCAAATTACGATCCGAACTGCGCTTTCGTCTGGATAAAAGTATCTCCTGCTGGGATGAATCATTTTGGCTGTCCCCCCTTAATGCCAGTAATCTATCTTGCGTGTTCTGTCGACGTGCAAGAGGTGATGCTGCGTTACGGCGCTCCAAAAGACTGGCAAACATGACACTATATCGCTCCAGTGTGACATCCGGTATCTCCACATTGAGAAGTGGCTCTTGAGTGGATGTCTCCGACGAACCTCTCTGTATCTGCGCATCTCGTTCATGGTTTGGGAAACTGCCTTTAGGTGAATTGATTGGGGGCGATTGTTGTAATTTCGACGTTGTGGGCACCGTCAAAGACCTCCCCAATGACTTTTTGGGCAACGAAGACGCGGTATGTCGTGAAATACCATGCATAGCCCCATTAAAAGCCGTAGTGTTGGCCGTTGTCCGAGTGACGGTTGCGCTCGTAGCGCATAGTTGGGGGGCTTGACCTCGGCCTGCGCCCTTGACACGTTTAGACTTTGATCTGCCGAATAAACCCCATTTCCTAGATTTCGATCTCGTCAGACAATCTTGTGGTAGTTGTTCTTCTGGTTCGTTGCCTTTTGAAGCCGAAACTGTGGTTACGACTTGAGACTGCCATGGAGTCGGAATGGCATCTGGATGGACGGTAGGACTACCAAGAGCCATCCCGATGGCTATGATACCAGTTCTATCCTCTTCATCAATTTGAGTCCCGCCGTGCCGCATAGCCATCGTTTCATCACCCTCGGGGGCAGTCTTTGACGTTTCAGTTCCTATTCGCATAGGTCGATGGTATGATTGAAAGCCACTGTACGAAGATTTCTCCGTGTCTTTGGCGATGGAAAAAGAGCCTGTTCCCTTTTCGGTCCCGCTTGGACTATCATCCCTGTCAGATGCCGTGCGATAACCTGGAGGTGATCGGCGAGATGTCGATTTAGTTCGTCGAAAATGATCCATCGACGACTATAATTCCCGGGAAAGTTCCAGACGCTATACGCTCTTGATGTCGGGAGACAGTGTCAGCTGCATTTAACGGCAGACAACACAGCATCAAAGACAACTCTGCTGTTTGTAGATTGATTCGCTGGACATGGGGCGACCAATGTTGTCAAGCCAACCTGTGAAAGGGTCAGGCTGGTATTCAAATATTTGAAACTGTTTGCTATAGCAATGATGTTTGTGCTCACGGACAGAATCATACCAGTAAAGTGAAAAGCCCCCAGGCCACAGAGCAGTATTGCCTCACGAGTGCAAGGTGACTTTTCTGACCGCTGCTTTGAGAAAGCCTGATAAAACAAGACAGTGCCGAGAGGAGCGGTACTATATGTAAAGTAAACTGACAATTTCCGTATCATCGCTTAAAGAGGTTGAGGCAAGCTAAGCTGGCCCAGGACTAAAAGTTCTTGGCAAAATAGAGGAGGGATGGGACGACGTGGACGACCATCCCGGCACCTCGATTCACGCCGGGGTCGTCTTGCTGCCCATGCTCTGACAAGGTGGGTGGCTGTGCATGTGTGTAATCCATACGGAGTACGTACAGCAAGGGAACTTGGAATCGGGGTTTCCCCTTGCTGGGCCATGTGCTTTGTCATGTCCTGTCAAGACTCAGGACTCAGGACTGGACCCCAAACTCAAGCAGACAAGCTCGGAGACGCGAGGTCTTCGTGTGTGGATGGATGTAAGCGGACGCGGATGCATCAACGAAATCGGAATTCTATAGGTGGTGTCAACTGGTGCCGCTCTCAAATCCCGAGCCGGAAGGAGCGACTCGTCCTTCACAAACAAGGCAGGAGCCGCTTCCAGCCAGTTTCGGCGAAGGCGCATTGGAGCTGCTACCATACTCAAGTCCATGTTCCTGTTACTTGGCCATGGCTTTTGTTGACTCGGGCCAGCGTCGCAACAGCTGTACCAAACCGCAAGATTTCCGAAGGCCGAATAAAATTAACTGGTGCGAGTACGCCAAACGAGCCCCTGGGCGGGAACATGAGAACATGACTAGCGGCTTGACAGAAACCTTACTCGCTCCTTCTGACGATACAACGCAATGCCATTCATTGGCAGCGCAACTCGCGAAAGGTCTCTGCCCAGGTCTGTCCATTGACACATGGTCGTTGTTTTGTCGTGGAGAACCTTGTTGCCCCTTGCAATTAGAATTCAATGTTGACGGTGAGCGAGTCTGGCTGGTCGAACCCGCTGCAACCCCACAAGACAATACGGACTACACTCCCCTGGCCGGAACGGGCAGTTCAAAAGCCTCACGGACCAATGAAGTGGCTGGTAGAACCACGATGGGCTTGTTTCTGTTGTGTGACAGGGGCAACCGGTGTCTCATCTTTTGCGAGCATCGGTCCTTCCAACCTTGTGTACGTTTTTTGTTCAGACATCGATTGCATGGGAATCTCGCGAGACGGTTTCGCCCGTGGTCGTCAAGACCACAATGTCGGACCTCTGATGGCTTCAATGGCGATGACTGTTCGCCAACCAAGCTCTACTTCAGGCTGAGAGTTGATTAGAATCAAGACTGGGCATAAGCATTCATGTGAAAGAGGAAGTATCACCGCCCAGTGGCCCTTAGCAACGGCTAGCCCTAATAGCCCTGATGGTGCATCTGCAGAAGACGAACCAGAAGGCTGGGCTGTTGTAGGAAAGAAGTTGGTGCCGGAGTATAATAATTCCGCCTCAAACGAGTTCTTGCCTAACCCACAATGAATCATTGCATATTATTAACAGTATGCTCTGGAAGTCCTGAAACACGGTCGAGGGCTGGGGTCAGTTCCCCATACATAAGTCATGCTTAACCCTGCCTTATAATCCGGACCGGGTTTCAAATGCTCGTCGAGTTTCCGCTCTTTCCGTTTTCTGGAGGTGAATTTGATAATTAAAACGTCATCTAGTTCAAGAGTAATAATTGGCGGGCGATGCTTGGCAGCTGAGATCGTTCAAACGCCTTTCTATTCGAGACATTGGTCTTCATTTCATGTCACCTGTTACCATTTCTGCATCTGCCCATTTCACATGGAATTTTATAGTTTTTGTATTGGAATACGAACCTCGGGAGGGGGGCTTAACTATCCGCAACCCTTATGACTGCGTATCCAATTCCGAATGGGCTTTGCCCCACGTGTGACCAGACATTGCTCTCTCAGCTCGCTTCAAACGCCTCATGGCAATCTCCAAGCTCGCTAGTGGCTTACAATAGATGCAGAGGAGTGAGATATTTTTGAATTACCGCACACGAGGAGCCGATGAGAGGGTCCGTAACCACGGCGTTGACTGAGATGCTTCGTGTGGCGATTGTCTGAATAAGAATAAGTCCATGGTATACTCGACCAGATATGCGTCGGAATTCATTCTGATCGAAATGGCATTGCCCAGGCAGTGTTGATGTCCGAGAACCGATGTCCAAGGGATCTAGCTTTTTCGAATCGCCGCGGGTAACGTACATAATGCGGAAGGACTCTTGTGTGAGGAAAAAAAAGAGAGAGAATCATTTCCATGTTGTAGTGATGAGTAGTAATTCACCGTACCATGCATGCTCCATCTTTTGCGACGTTGACATCGCCCATGAATGGTCAGTCGCATACACTCATGGTAGCATACCGGCCTGCAAAGCCTCACTACTACGATACAACCAACGTGCTTGGCCCATCGCATCATGCTTGCAAATGTGGTGGAAGTGACGTAGACGGGCTCGAAAAAAGCCTAGAGGGAGTGAAGCCATTGCGTGACAGAGCTGCTGCATTCCCAACTCCGACCATGGTGGGGTTCGTGGGTTCGTTCGTATGTACATAATAGTTGTTGGTGTTGTTGACCCCTCCTCTCGAAAATCGCAGTTGGGGGGGGACCTTTGCAGACAGGACATTGGCTGACGTGCTACCAACCGGTAATAATGCAGGGAAGTTTCTCCATCACGCAAGTGAGCCTTCTCCTTTCATCTCTGATCAACAAGGCTCGTAACCTCCCGACTTTCCGTTCCGCATCCTGCCAGCTTCTGCCAGTTGACGTCTGGTGTCCTCCCGGTCTGCAGATTCTCCTTGCTTTACGATTCATTCTCATCTTCAGAAGAAGTTCTCACCATGTCGTGGCAAGGTTCGTGCCCACCGCTTTCTGTTCTAGATTTTGCCAGTCTTCCCCCTTCCTGTTATCTAACAAACGAGAGCTTCCGCGACTAACTAGCTCTGTTTCGCAGCGTATGTCGATACCAGGTAATTTCTTACCCCGCTTCCGTATCGAACTTTTGTCGTCGTGTTCCCAGTCCCGATGTGTATAGTATAAAATTGCTGATGGAAAGGTCGTCAGCCTGGTGGCCACTGGTCACGTCGACAAGGGCGCAATCATCAGCGCAGCTGGCGACAGCGCTTGGGCTGCTTCTGCCGACTTCCAGGTAAACCGACTACTCCCACCTCTATTCATTCACAAGCAACGTCGCTCCCTATTGGTGGGGCGGCGTGTATGTCATGGCGGACGGCTAACAACGCTTTCTGGGGAGATGTACAGCTCAAGCCTGAGGAGATGAAGACGATCGCGTCTATTGTCGGCGGCGACGCAGCTGCCAAGGACAAGGCTTTCGCGGATGGTCTTTTCATTGCTGGTAGCCGATACGTCATGGCCCGAGCTGAGGACCGAAGTATTTATGCTAGACAGGTACGTGGACAAGGAGCTTAGCCCCTCGGTGTTATAGATCGCTGTGCGTTGCAGGCAATTGCTGATTCTGGGCTTGTACAAAGGGCCGACTGGGTGTCGCTGTCGCCAAGACCAAGCAGGCCATTGTTATCGGCCACCATGGCGAGGCCCAGGTTGCTGGCAACACCAGCTTAACTGTCGAAGGTTTGGCGGATTATCTCATTGGTCAGGGATACTAGATGTGAGAGAAAGGATATGTGAAGGAAACCCAATTACACAAACTGAAGTCGAGTCAAGACTTCAAGATGTTACGAACACATGACTGTCTGGTGTCTATACAGTTCAACTAGCGCCTCATTTTAACTACTATCAGCTGCTGAAGCTACAAATGCCTTGCCTAGGATAATTCTGTCGACACATCAGACTGCCAATACCCCTTGGAAGATCTGAAAGTTGTGAAAGCGAGTAGAGCAGCGTGCGATGAGCAACAGCTCCATGATGACAATCGAGGTTTGATTACACGCTTGGGCAGGACAGTGGCCATCTTCCACGATCGCTCGGGCAGTGCAGCGATGACGGATTCAATTTTATTACACACAACCTTTCTAGCTACCGGGAGGTTAGTTCTTCCACAACTAAAGCCTCCTCATCATATATTGTACAGTATTTTCGCCCACCCCCTTGACGCCAAGAAAAATGATTTCGTAACCCCGAATTTGAACCAGTCCCTGACTATTCCCGTGTGTCTAGAAATCTTTTTGTTGTTTTTGTTTCTACATCAACCGAGTCCAGGGATGCGAAGCATTTATTTTTACTTTTCGTATCGCTGGCCGCGCGGGGAACTTCCTCATCTGCAAAACGAAACGGCGCGAAACATATCCTCCATCGCAGCATCAGCAGAGACTATTCGTGCCCCAATCAAACGGGCAAATCGGCGTTTCGCCGACCCAATCCTATCCGGTCAGCCAACATGCCGATATACGGTCCGACAACAGGGATCCCCCTCGCAAATCCAGCAATGGTGCCTATGAAATCTCCGAACAGAACAGCGATTCCGTAGAGTTCAATTATAAATCCGATGAACGTCCAGCGTATCAGAATCAATATGAGACCAACGAAGAAGGCTGCCGTGCCTTTGGCCTTTTGTTTCCGCGCAAAGAAGAGGAGCGTCTTCTTGGGACCGATGATGATGGTGAGACCGATGAGGAAGAGAATCTGGGGTCGCTTGTGTCAGTATTGTTTTCGATGATGTATTCTTCTACTTTGAACCCTTGCGTCCGCGGACCGATGGATTTCATGGGAGGAATGGGTAGATCGTCTGCGCGGCAGGTACGGACATTTCCCATGGCAAGCCTGTCGACAAGGCAAGGGCGGTTAGTGGGGGCATTATGCTCTCTCTTTTCTATCTCGGATAACATGGACATGAGAGATGGGATGAGTGAAATATGGGGGGGGGAAGCTTACATGGCTCGATCAAATAAGAGCATCACTCCTCCAATGAGGAAAAGACCGCCTAGCAGAGATGTTAGCTGTCTGTTTCTGGTCGGCGACTTTTGTTGATGCGCGGAGAGGCGGGATACATACCACCGGAGCAGAAGACTACTCCGATTTCTGAAGTTTCACGTCAGCATAGGTTCTTCGATATCTTCAGGTTGGCCGGGTCGCCGTGATCGTAGTTTGCGACACCGCGGTGGTGTTGTCGCGTGGCGGGTAGGCCAATTTGGGTCCAGCCGCGGAGGGGGGTCGCATACTCTGGGAATCGGACATCCACATCGACATGATGGGCCAATGTTTTGTTTTACTCGGTGAATTGAGTGACCGAGTGGCTTTTGGTGGAGCGTTGAGAAAGTAATTATGTTTTGCTGAAGCATTCGCGGTTATCGTTGGAGAGGTGTAAATTTACATGTGGATTTTTTTTTTCGCCCTTGCTTCTCGTTGGGATGCGAGGACAGCATATGGCACCCAGGGCATTCAGGGTCTCTGCATTTCGCACAGGCAACGAGTTATAAGTGACAGGTGGCACGACGTACAGAGGGACACAAGGCTTCAGTGCAAGTGGATATGACATGGACGAAAAGGGGGGCTACTTGGGTTTCCAGGCTGCTGCAGGGGGGGGATGAAAAGGCCCACAGCATTTCATTTTTCACCATAAATTTTCCTCCCGTCGTGCGAAGCGAAGCTGGCCTTTTCCAACTCTCACAGGTCAAGCTGCAACGCAGCCAGTTGTGTGATGCCATTGATTCACGGCACTTGTGTTGTCTCTGCCAGACTCCGTGCGACGGTCTGATGCCCCGGACGACTATGACTCTTCTAGCAAGGCTTCCACACCAATTGACTCCCACCAGACACAACGACCGTCCGACGTGAACTCTTACCCACGCAACGAGTGGTCGACGAAGAACATGTCACACCGTGTCACACCGTGTCACACGCAGATTGGCCCAAGTGCGACGACCCGACTCGGACTTTGTGCAATGCAAGATGCTTCATTGTGATTCATTACGATTTAGTAAATGTTGCCCCGATGGCCGAGCTATCTAGCTTTGGCAACTGAGGATGTTCCCCATACAATCTCGGTACCTTTGTCGGTGGCAAAGAACAGAATCTTGGACGATCACGATTAAGCCGGAGCGTCATTTGCCATCTCTCGGCCGAAAGGCCAGGGCTGCATAGTTGAAGCTTGACTTTGTTGGTCGGACATCTTCTCCTCCACGTTCCATTTGAATCTTGTGCTAGGCCCCTCACTTGCGCGTCGATAGAGTCTTGTGTGTGTGATTTAGAAGTGAGCCTGGCCAAAGCGGCTTGCCACTGGAAAATCGTAGAGTCTTTGATATTTCGTTGCTTGTCAAGGCAGTAAAAAGCGACCGCGCTCACTTGAGAACAGTGTGTGCGCCACGAGCTTCCAGGAAGAGCTCTGCGGAGGTTTGCGGCAGTGATCGTATAAGAGCATACACCTCTCTGTTGTGATATCTAATTCTCGTCTTCGGATCTTGGTACGGCGCAGGCAAGCCAGTGACGTCGCAATAGTGCTTGGAGTGTGCTAGTGAAGGCGCCGACTCTATGTTCGTGTATGTTGCCGTGGGAGCGGAGACGATGCCGCCGGGTGGCTTCAAGCTCTTTTCTAGAACAAGTTTTGAAAGACTTCGCGACGCCTGTGCCAGGTTTGGTGGTTGATCCCGCCCGTTGCTTGTTGCTGGCGTTGACGCTCCGCTCGTACATTGACCATCATCTCTGGAGGGCGTTGCTTGGCCGCTGCCATCTTGGGGTGTTGCTAACGCTGATGCTTCCCTCCTGGATGCATCGCCAACGATGGCTTTGAGATTCTTATTCCGGCGCTGATTGGGCTTCCAGTGCTGGTTTCGAAAGGTCTTGTGGATGGCGTGGATATCGAGCTGCTCAATCAACTTCTGGTGCTGGATCTGCGCCTCGGTGGCCTCTTTCGGGGCAGCGAAAGCCATTGTAAAGAAGTCGAGGAGGGGTCGTTTTTTTGCGCTGGACAGATGACTCGCTACCAAACCGTGGCTTGGTTTAGGAACGAGCAATCGGCCGGATGGTTTGGCATGAAGCTGGGGAGAGAGCGAGGACAAGAGAGACTACAGGTTCTGCCGCATCTCACCGCGCCTCTTTGAGGTCACTGGCAGTCACAAACAACAACGATTCCCCACCGCCGTGCATCCACTTATCGCGACGCCCGACTTTTGTTGTGTCTGATTGACATACAACCGGATCATCGAAGAAATAAGTGACAAATGGTAAGTCTCGTGGCTCCATTTCAGAATTCAAGTAGGATTGGAATCCTGTTTTTCTCACAGAAACGATAGGAGAGCCCGCATGAACACCAACAAAACCTGCTGCTGTCCCGTATCATCACCAACGTGGTACGCATCCGCCTCGGGAGGCCTATTCATGCACTTTGTAACCAAGACTGACCCGGGGGCAATAGGAGAAACTGAACGAGGCAGTGGTCGTCATGAACAAGAGTCTTCAAGTGCGTTTTCCAGTCCTGCAAGAGGAGAGGAAACAGACAGCATGCGATATGAAAGCTGACATGAGACGAAGGACATCAACATCCAGAACATGAACGTTGAGTTGGTGGCGCAAATGTTCAAGAACTACCAATCAAATGTTCTTTTTCATCTTGAAGGTGAGACGCGACTCTTTTGATCCAAGTCTAAGTGCATTTGCTGACAGCTCCCGTTGTTGGCAGCCACGGACAATCTTAAGCCACCGTCATAAAGAGTGAGAGTTTGCACATACCATTGATACCGACCAGCCCACATGGAGGTTCTACGTATGATGATCAAGGTTGGAGAGTGATGCTCTGTCAGTCGCATAGTCATTTGATGATAAGATGATGAGATGATAATGCACGACGTTCCAATTCGCATATGCCCACGGTAGAGAGTGAAATCATACGGACTAGTACGCTCCAAATAAATATTTAATCGACTGAAGCTGCTGTATGCACATCATGTATTGATTGCCGGCGCGTCTTTCTTATACCCACCAGCCCATAGTCTGCAGGGCGGGCGTCATGGCCAAAGAGTCAAAAGACCCACCAACGAGAGACAAGACGCTGTTAACCCATCGTCAATCAACCCGTAGCCTTGTTCTTGGCTCTTGGCCCTTGAATTCCTTTTCCGTCTTTTCGGTCAACCCGATTGACATTGCGCGACTATTCATCTTCAATTGCGCAGGTTTAACCCCTTTCAGCCTGTCCATTTTACCGCAAGCCCGGAAAGTTCAACCTCAACATGGTCGCTTTGAATACTTGATGAAAGAAACCGAAGCTTTGCGACGACGACCATAAAAGAAGCCAGCCATGGCTCCCTCTGCCGTCGACGAGCCCAAGCAGACGGGCCCCCTGGATAGAGATATTCCACCGCCCAAGCTATTTCCTGTCAAGGAAACGCGATTCGAAGAGTACATCGAGCCTCAGAGTGACGGATACAAGAAGGCTCTTGAGCAGCCTGACAGAGCTGCCATCGTGATTGACAATGGTACGTTCGCTCAGATAGTATAAAGATGACGGCGAAGCGAAAGCAAATGGAAGGAGTTTGTGAGCGGCAAGCGACTGACAAATCCTGCATTTGTAGGATCCTCCACCGTCCGCGCCGGCTGGTCCTTCGAGTCGAAACCGCGATTCAGCATGCCGCCGATAATGTCCAAATATCGCGATCGAAAGCTTAGCAGAACCTTCTCATTTGCCGGCGCTGACTGCTATGCTGATACGACGGCACGGGGCCATATCCGAACGGCCCACGAGGCCGGCACCGGCATCGTGAGCAACTGGGATGTCATGGAGCACGTTCTAGACTACATATTCCTCAAATTGGGCTTGAACGAGTCCACCGACGGAGCTGTCGACGTGCCCATTGTCATGACGGAAGCCGTTGCCAACTTGCCCTACTCAAGGAAATGTGCGTATCATATTCTGCAAAACTTGGCTCTTGGCCCTCGAAACTGACGGGGTGGTTTTTTATTTTATTTTAATTTTAATTTTAATTTTTTTCCCCATCTTCTTAGCAATGACTGAGATCATTTTCGAGTGCTACGGCGCCCCCTCCCTCGCTTACGGTATCGACTCGCTCTTTTCCTACCGACAAAACAAAGGCACCACCGGACTAGTAGTGTCATCGTCATATACGTCTACGCACGTAATCCCGGTCTACAACGCAAAGGCCATGCTCGGACAAGCAATCCGCTTAAACTGGGGAGGCTACCACGGAGCCGACTATCTCCTCAAGCTCATCCGTCTCAAATATCCTGCCTTCGCAGGCAAGCTCAACGTGTCCCAAGCAGAGCACATGATCAGAGATCATTTCTACGTGTCAAAGGACTACGACAACGAGATCAAGAGCTACCTGGAATGGACTGGCCTCGAAGACCGAGATGTGGTCATCCAATACCCCTATACGGAGGAGGTAATCGTCCAAAAGACGGAAGAGGAACTGGCTCGGGTGGCAGAGCGAAAGAAGGAAAGTGGGCGTCGATTACAAGAGCAGGCGGCCAAGATGCGACTAGACAGGCTCATGAAGAAGGAGCAGGACCTCGAGTATTACAAGAATCTGCAAGGCAAGCTTGTCGATGAGACGAAGAAGGAGATCCGCCGCCAACTAGACAGTCACGACATCAAGGACGAATCTCAGCTCGATAAAATGATCAAGGAGCTAGAAAAGTCGATCAAAAAGGCCCGCACAAAGGACGTAGGCGGCGATCCAGAAGAGGACCAAGAACCACCCAACTTCGACCTGCTCGATACCCCCGACGACCAGCTTGACGAGGCGCAGCTCAAACAGAAGCGTCTGCAACGACTTATGAAGTCCAACCACGAAGCCCGCGCGCGCGCCAAGGCCGAAAAGGAAGCCGAAAGGGCTCGCATCGCCGAAGAGGAGCGCCTCGACAGGGAGCGCCGTGAAAACGATCTTGAAAACTGGCTCGAGGACAAGCGCCAAGCCCGTCTGGGAACTCTGCAAAAGATCAAAGAACGCGACCGCCTCAAGGCCGATCTCGGCAACCGCAAGTCGCTCGCCTCCCAGATCCGCATGAAGAGCATCGCCAACCTCGCGTCGGATAACCCCACCAAGAAGCGCCGTCGAGGCGGCGACGATGACAATTTCGGCGCCAACGACGATGACTGGGGCGTCTATCGCCAGATTGCCGTCGGGGAAAACAGCGAAGACGAGCAGGAGGAGGAAGATCTGGCGACGAACCTCAAGAACCTCGAGCAGGAGCTCCTCCAGTACGACCCGGAGTTCGACTATGAGCAAACCCAAGAAGCCAAGTCCGACTGGTCCAAATCCCTCCTCCACGCCTTTGCCCGCGGGCCCCGGCCGTTCGACCCAGCTTCCCAGGCAGAGCTCAACCAGATCCATCTCAACGTCGAGCGGATCCGCGTCCCGGAAGTAGTGTTCCGTCCTTCCATCGCGGGCGTCGACCAGGCGGGCATCATCGAAATCGCTGGCGACATGGTCAACCAGCGCCTGGCCGGCATGCCAGACCGCGACGCGTTCCTCCGGGACGTCTTCCTCACGGGCGGCAACACGCTCTTCCGGAACTTTGATGAGCGCGTCCGCGACGGCCTCCGGGCCTTGTTGCCCGCCGGTTCACCCCTCCACGTGCGCCGTGCCCAGGACGCGCTGCTGGACGCCTGGAAGGGAGCCGCCGGTTGGGCCGGGTCGCCGGCCTGGAAAGCCGCCAGGATTACGAGGCAGGAGTATCAGGAGAAGGGGCCGGAGTACATCAAGGCATGTTTCTTTCGTGGGCGGTCGTATTTCGTTCCTCCTCTTCCCCTCCCCCCGGGCCAGTCGCTCATACCAGGGAACATGCGTACTAACGCGTTGCAGGAACACGACATGGGCAACTCATATGCTTAAAGCAAGTAGACGGTCGGAAGGATAACAATGATGGGTGTGGGTGCGGGTGTGCCGAGTGTTGACAATCGGCGATGAATACTGGAGTCAAATTATGCGCGTCAACCCAAGGCGACTGGACTGACTGACTGTTTTCCACGTTCAACGGCTGTCAATGTATTTTCTTCTCAATCGTATGGAGCAGATGTCGTAGTTGAGAATGAAGGGCTTTTTCTTTCTTTCCTTTTTTTTTTCTCGGGGAAATTCTCGAAACGACCGGCCCGATACAATGATTGTTTTTTACAGCAGGTTAGTCATATACTCATGGCAATCAATACACGACGAACATGCATCGACGCCTTTATATCTTCAGGCAAAACTCAAAACTTGGACGTAGGCTAAACGGCAAGAAAACAAAAAAAAAAAACACAAATCATCCACCCATTACGTATCAGCATTTAACTGCATCCCTACACAAACAAGTATGTGCAACCTCCCTGCAGTTACTCCCGTCACTGCTCGCGACATAGAAAAAGGGTCGTTGTGACATGGAGTGGTGCAGCAAACGCCACCAATAAAACAAAAAACAAATAAGCTTCTACTGTATGATTGATCGAAAAGTCCGTAGAACGCCACTGTGTGTTATAAGTCGATGAGCCCACGACGGGATACGAAAATCATGCTTCTCATCCAATAGGGGCAAGCTGGAGAGCCACCGCGAACCACCTGAGGCACCATGCCCCATCATCCCAAATGGTCAGAAACTCGACATCGAACAGAGGCAAAGAGATACTAGGTCTCCGCTGGTCGACTAGTTCCCTCCTCGTGCTTCAGGTACTGTCTGTTGACCTCTTCAGGCGACTGTGTATCCTCTTCGCGGCCCTCGGGCTTGAAACCTTGGCTAGGGTATCTCTGCCGCTTCCGTTGCTGTGGCTCGCTTTGCGCTAGTTGCTCCTGGGCAGCTAGGCCTGCTACAGCCTGCGCAACTGCTTCAAGAGGTGTGGCGGCGACCCCAACTGCGGGCGCCGCTTGCTCGGGGGGTGCACTTGCAGGAGGGGGAGGACCACCAGCTTGGGACAGGTTGATATTCGGCGGTGGCGGCGGATATTCGCCTTGAATGTCTAGTAACCTGGACTGTAGGTGAATGACATAATCTCGAAGAGCATAGTTCTCAGACTGCATGGCCTTGAGGGCCTGTTCATTGTCGGCAAACTCGCGCACTTGCTGCTCAAGCTTCTTGATGTAGCCCTCTTTACGTTGGCGAAATGCTCTCTGTAGGGATTGCCGTTAGCTGATGATGCTCATGATGAAAACCTCAAGGTTCAAAAGGTCATGAATGCTATGCGCTGCGCCTCGAGGCATTCGATTGACCTACCTGGGCTGCTCTGTTTTGGGCCGCGCGCTTAGATTGCGAAAGCTCGCGCTTGGCTTTTCTGCTCTCGCCAATGGCGCCCAGCTCAAGAGCAGATGATGGAGGAGCCGGGGCTATTGAAGCATTCGGAGGCCCGGGAGGGCTCTCAGCAGGGCTGTGACCGGCAGGAGAATCTAGGGACATCATGTTGGAGGCGTGCTCGGCAGCGCCTCGCAGATCTGGGTGGATATGCGCCTCAACTCCGGTTTTGCTCAACGCGCGAGCAGCTTCGTGTGAGGCAGCAGTCAGCTCTTGGTATCCATTCGCCGTCCGAGACGGCGGCGGCGAGTGCGACAGTGCGCCTTTCGAGTCGCGCGAGCCCGAGCCCGAGCCCGAAGCCGAAGCTGTAGAGGCGTCGGCGTCGTGGTTCTGTAAGAGCTCCAGCTGTGCGCGCAAGTGCTGCTCTGTTGGGGAGTGGAAAAGGTTTGGTGTTAGCCAAGCGTTCTATGCGGCAAGGTTGCAGAGAAGTGTCTGCTCAGCAAGACGACAAGCTGTTCGAGGCGCCAGCTTCACTTGACGGAGGCGCCGCGTATCGCCGCGCATAAGCCAAGGTCCAGCGGCACTGAGCAGAGACACGCCGTGAGGTCTCCGTGAGGCCTATGAGACGGAGACGGAGACGGAGACGGTGACGGTGACGGTGACGGTGACGGTGACGCAATTCAGAGAGTCGCCGAGGCTGCAGTGCAAAGACAGAAAGAAGCGAAACTTTTCGCTACAAGAAGAACCAGGTGAAGGGTTTCGCGCGCATGATGCAGCCAACGCGTAACGCGGGCAGGACAACAGACAAGCGTTTCTCGTTGATGACCTACCTTGAATCCCCGAGCTCGATGGTTGCTGCATTGCTGAGGATGGACGGGCGTAATCTGACTCAGCATTCGAGATGCGCGATGATTACTACGCAAGAATCGAAGCTGCTGACATGAACGTGGGAATTAAAGAGGACCCAACGGGAGGGCAACGGGAGGGGGGAGGCAGAGGCAGACAGTGTCACAGAGTGCACCAAGGGTCTGATCCACGAGCCGGTGCAAACTTTGCACCGACATTACAGGGTACAAATTATATGTAGAGTTATATAGGGCGCCTACTTTGTACTATTATAGCCTACTTCTATAGCTTTTTTTCACTGCCTTTGCATAAGAGGCCTGTCGCGATAGCAGATCTTCCTTTCTATAGCTTTAATATAATAGAATTATTTTATTTTACTAGTAAATATTATATAATTTTAATATAGATTATAACTATATCCTAAAGCACCTAGTTATAGGTATTTAAATTCTCCTAAATTTACTAGACTAATAATTAAACCTTTTTCTTACTTAAATTACTCCTTAAAGCTTACTATAAGCATTAGCTTAATAGTAGTAAGATTAGTATTATCTAAGATATCCTTAAGGCTTTATTCCTATGCTTATAAGGAAATTCCTAAGATATTAGTAAACTTTAAAGACTATTAAAAACTAATATAAGTAGCTTAAGGGTGTTTAGTATGCTTTTTATGCTATAAAGAAGAAGACTAGTATAATATATAATAAATAGAATAGGTGGCTTTATATAAGCAAGTAAACTACTAATTTTATTAACTAAATATATAGAAGGTTTAGTAAATATATTATAATAAAGCCTCTTATTATAAATAAATCTATTATAAAAGAGAAGTAGGCAGAGGTCTTCTTAGGAGACTATAAAGCTAGTAATATAGTTATTAAAGCCTAAGATACTAAAAGCTTTGCTACTACTAAAAGGGCATAAGAAAAGTTATTAGAAGATAGCTCTAATAACTCTAAAGATAATAAAAATAAGACTTAAAGGCTACTTCCTTAATACTAAACCTATAGTAATAAGCTTATAATTTTATTAGCTCCTAATAAGATTTCCTTAAAGATAATTTTACTAAGGCTAATATTATAAAGCAAAGCACTAATACTAGCTACTTATAAGCTAAACTTATAGAGCTTTTAAATAAGCTTTACTAAGGCTATACCTACTAGATTATAGCTAAATTTATTACTATAAAGTATATAGAAGCATTAGGCTATAGCATAGGCAAAAGAGCTCTTAGAGATAGTATCTAATGTTCTTAGGCCTTAAATACAAGGCTTAAAGAGGCATATTATTACCTAAAGAGCTATAAGGGCTAATAATATTAAGAAGATAGTTAAGGACTATTAATTATATAGTAAAGAGTTTAGAATAAGTATAATTATTAGAGTTATATTATAGTTAAAGTAAGATTAACTAAATCCTCTAATTTAGAACTTATTATTATTAAAAAAGGCAAAGAAAGCGTAAATTAAGTTAAATTTTAGTATTAATACTATTTACTAGTAAAAGCAAGGCTTTTTATTAAGGTCTACAGGCTATGCATATTTATTACTTTTTAACCTATAATATTATTATTATATTAGTTAGAATTTTATTAATAACACTATTAAATTTATTAAACACATATCTTTTTGTTTATATTACTACTTTACTAAAGCCTTTAAAGCTACTAAGCTATCTTTTTCTAAATTTTATAGCCTATAAGGCTTATAAGAAGTAATAATACTTATATAGTAACTATTTTAAGCGCTTCACACTTATCTCTAGGTAATAATTCTTTCTCTCCTACTTTAAAGTTATATAGCTTTTTTCCTTATAACTTAATAAAGTTAGAGAGGGCTATAATAGTATAGATTATCTTAATTTACATAAGAAATTTATACTTAGTAATGCTATAGCAAATTATCTTCTACTTTTACTTATATTACCTAAAACAACGCTTTATAACCGCTTATAATTATATATACTAGAAGTTAAAAAGCTCCTTCTTATTATTAGGGTACTTATAAGCTTCCCTCTAGTCTTATAAATAATATTAAACCCTTAAAAACAGCGTAATAAGGCTATAATATAAGCTAAATCCTATATTACTAAGATAAAATTAGCCTTAAGGGATTATAAAGGACTTTAAGAACGCTATTTATAATAAGGTACTATTATTAATAAAACCTTTAGTGCTTGCTAGTATATAAAGAAATAATTCCTTAAAGCTTATAGCTACTAGCATATTTTATAAGATATTATTCTTTCTTAACTAGTATCTTTACTACTAATTTAGTGGAATAAATGCTAGTATATATATGCTATTAATAGCACTAATTACACTATTAAATTAAAGGAACTTCTTATTTAGCTTTATAAATAGCAAGACTAACTGCGGCTTTAGCTAATAAACAAAGACTATATATAAATACCTTATTAGATTAATAAGCTTATAAAAATTTAAGATACTAATGCTTAGGATAGTAGAAATTAAGACCCTATGTTTCTCTATAGCTTATTATACATACAAATCTATAAGAAGATTATTACCTTCTGCTTAATTAATTAATATTATAAAGAGCTTACTAAGGTATTAATATAAAGCTAGTTATAGAGCTTAAGGAAGATCTCCCTTAGTATCTAATAAAGGATTTTAAATTCCTTTTTTAATATAAATTAAAAAATATATTTATAAAGCTCTTATAATACTATTAGTAATGCCTAGGCACCTCTAAGGCTAAGGAGGGTATTATAAGTATTATTATTATAGTTAATATGCTTATAGAGGTAATATAGCCTGTATAAGGCTCTTTATAGGAAGCCTAGCTTTTAAAAACACTATAAAATCAATATTATAAGCTAAAGGTTATTATTAGTATCTTTATTTATAATTAATTAATTAATTAAGAGGTTATAAACCCTAAGAAATGTTATTATAGCTTATAGCTAGGTATAAACTTTATACTAGTGTAAACTTTATATAAGTATAACGTAAAGTATATAGTTTATACCTAGAAAATAATAGAATTTGCTTTTTTCTTAGTATTTAAGCCTATTATAGGTATTTATATAGCCCTAGTTAAAAAGATATATTACAAATAAGGGTAGTTATAGTATTTATATAATTTAGATAAAGTTCTATAAATTTCTATGGATCTTAGCTAATAAAAATGGCTAGCGCGTCCGCTTATGTGCATTTTGCACTCGTGCAAAGTTTGCACCGGCTCGTGGATCAGACCCCAAGTGGCAGGCGCCCCACCCACGGCGGCACCTTCCTGCCGAGCGACTGAACCCAGCTTATGTAATTCTTCCGCAAACGACCGCCAAACCGTGTTAATAACTCAACCCCGGCCAGCTTCTTGTTTCTGCATGAACTTCCTTGCTCTTATTATTACTAATTATCATGCATGTAGGTTCCCATGATAACCCTAAGCCCTAGTCCGTATGTAGTGTTTCCATCACCCGTGTCCTGAAGGCTAAACTGCTGTGCCTGGTGCACCTGCTCCTTCTGGCCTGATAACCTAACACACCATAGCAAGTCAGCAGCCACTTTATTATATCATTGTATCATTTGTTGATTTGCTTAGCTTCTGTTCTCGAGCCCGCGTTCCAAACTACTACGCAGAGACACTCGCAGCCTTTCGCGACCATGACCTCAAACTCGGCCCGAGTCCTCGCCATTTCCTTGCACAATCAGCCATGGTTCGACGACATGTACGCTCCGCTTCTCACGGCAATTCGAGCGACCGCAACGTTTGATCGCGCTGAGCAACCCGGTACAGCCATGCGAATTTTGTCAGATGGGCCAGAGCCGTCAGCCGTGCTGATAACAGATGAAGCACTGACCCTCCGTGAGAATAGTCACATTTGGGACGCAGTCCTCGAATACGTCCGCCGCGGGGGCACGGCGATTGTCATGGGCCTCTTCCCCTCCTTTGTCCAGCCAGACAAGATAAAAACATTCTTCGCCCGCGCCTCATTACGTTGGGAGCGAGGGTCATACCACAGGACGACCTTGTCGTTGAATGAAACCGCCGTTGGAATGTCTGAAGCTGGATCCCTGCCTCGCAGTTATAGTCAAAAAGCCTTGTTCGTGAAAAATGTTTCATCGCAGGAGATGTGGTACAGAACCAATGATGACTCTGTCATTGAATCTCGCGTCTTTCCTCCAACAAGCGCCAACGTGGTTGGTGAAGCGGCCGTGGCGCTGGCCAAGGTTGGTCAAGGAAAGCTCGGCTATGTTGGCGATGTGAATGCGGAGGAGGGATCCCACGCGGTCGTCCTTGCCATGTGCGGGATTTGACCACCGAGCCAGTCGTGTGGAAAGTTGGGTCTTTTACGGTGGCTATGTCTCTGTTAGTCAACTGACAAAACCGCAGCCATGCAGTTACAATCCATTTCCTCCATTTCCACCCAAGCTCATCCATCCTCACTCTTGAACCAACTTGCCCCAGTGAGCTTGCAGCTGCCCGGTGTACAATCATCCCGGCAAAGTCTCTGAACATGAGAAACCCTGATTACAGGTGAAGGTATTGAGTTTATACTTGGACGACGGGACACCTTGTCAATTAGGCCTCTTGATTTCCCACTCGCGTGCTTTAGCTCCATGGAGAGTGTTCAATTACGAACTTCAAGCGTCTGAGAATGGCACATCATTATACCAGGCCTCCGTCTGCTGGCCGATGACTGGGCTGTTGCTGACTGGCGGCTTTTCTGCGTGATATTGCCAATATTGATCACCACATTGATGTCTTCCAGCGGGTTCTTCATGGCAGCAACCATTTCTGCACCAAAGCCCTCCCGGCGACGACTCCATTCTGAGATCTCTGACCCGCTTAAACAAGGCCGCTGAAGAGGAGGCGGGTACACATTGCCGGTTGAACACCTTGGCCAGCCAATTGCACACGAAGAACCGAACAAGTGGACCAATGGGCAAAGTGAGTTGTCCATTCGCCATCGACCACATCAAGAAGACAAAAAGTTCATGATTTGTAACACCATCCACATCAAGAGCCCGCATGAACTACGATATGCAAATCATGTCATGCCCGCGAATTCTTTCCCAGCATCGCATCCCATGCTCTGTCCGCTCGGCCCTCACCAGACGCTGCTCGTCCACAATGCGACCGAGATTCACCCCCGGCACAGACAAACCATCCACCACAACAGCACTCACACCACTCCTCGCTGCATCGGGAGGAAGATGGACGCTGAATTCTGAGGGCGGAGCGCTAGAGCGAAGCTTCAAGTTCAAAACGTTTGCAAAAACATGGGTAAGGTCCAATTTCCACTCCACAGTCTTCGGGCCGCACCTCGACTAAGATACAAGACACACATGGTAGGATTTCATGACTGCCGTGTCACTCCAGTGTAAACTGAAGAACCACCACCCTGAATGGTCCAATGTAGGCATTCCGAGTATTGATGCTGGAGGAGGAAGAGGAAGCGAGGGCCGTGTTTACTCACCACTTGTGTGCATGCATAGGTATACAATACCACGTTTATTCGATGGACGACTCACAATCCAGAGGGCCTGTCGGAGAAGGATGTGAGCTTGGCGACATTATGCGATTCCCTTGCCGAGGATTTTGGAGAATTGGACCCCGAGCCGACAAGTTGTGAGGTGAGGACCCTGGCTGATGAGGCTTCGACATCCAGAGATTGTTGCACAATTAAAAGCAAGTGAGAAGAGGAAGGCTGTGAACATCGAATGGGCAGATGTAGCCATCTTTTCTTTTTCGTCCTTTTTCTTCCTTTCATTACGCGCGCAAGTCGGGTCAATGTATCATGGAGCATGAAAATCTATGCATACCATCACGCCGGGGTGAGGATGCGCGTCACTTCCGGTTGTCGTGGGGCGCCACATTGTCATTCTATGGAAAGCGAGCGGCTGAGTTATGTGTATTAGGTATTGATCTAAGGCCTTTTTTTTGGCTCATCACCACGTATATATACAAAAAAAATCCACCCAATGCATACTCAGTTCGAACCCTCTAACAAAAACGCCATGGTCAACGCCGTCCGTTTCTCGAATCAGGAATCAGGCGTAGCCGCATGATAGCTGTGAGCATTAATCTATAGCCCTGTTCGACGCCCGCGAATCATTGTCTATTTGAATTTGTTCGTGCGCGAAAAAAAAAAGAATTGCGTGCGTATGCAACATGTCTGCAGCATTGTGCCGATCAAGTCCTCTTGGTTCCGTATATTGAGCATTTACTGCTCCTTCTTGGCGGCCCTGATGGCCTTGAGTTTTCTATCACGACGCTTCTTGTGGGCATCAGGGCCGGCCTCGGTGTCCAGGAAGTAGTCCCACCAGCGGAAGCTGGAGGAGTAGTTGCCGATGAACTTTTCGTGGTGCATGTCGTGGTGGTCGGCACCAGCCCACACAGGGAGGATGTGGCGCAAACTCCAGGGGAAGTCATAGCCACTGTGGGCGTCAATGGCCTGGAAGAGGCGAAGGATGATCCAGGTGTACATGGTAATAAGGTGCAGATCTCCAGTGACACAGAGCAACAGGATAGGAGATCCGACAACGCCCAGGCCGAGAAGCATGGTTTCAATGGGCGAAGCGTACTCAGCGGCCAATCCGAAGGGGGCCGAGTAGGTATGGTGCATCTTGTGAATGGCCTTGTACAGCGGCCCGTAGTGCAAGCATCGATGGAACCAGTAGTGCCAAGTATCCTCCATAACAAACATGATGGAAACCTGAATAGCCATCTTCAAGAGGGAGGGGAATGGCACACCATAGTCCATGCCGAAGTAGGTGGCAATGGGATGGAAGAACCAAATCTGAGGAAGCTCGGCGGTGAAGTGGCTGATGAGAACGATGGCGGCACAGTCCCATTGCTCCTTAAGGGTGGGAATCTTCTGGTTCTGAATCTTGTACTTGTGGAAATAGGGAATCTTGTCCATAATAAGGAACGGAATGCAGCGGCCGAAGTAGACGATTTCGTGCATGACGAAGCTCATGATGCCGGTCGCAAGGGTATCATTCTGCATAAAGAGATACCAAGCCTATCCAATGGCGCTGTTAGTCAAACACTTGTCGTTCGGGGATGGGAGGAGCTGAGCATGGGTTGGGATGCGACAGTCGGCATCGCAAGTAGCACACGTACCGCCCACAGACGCTCAGCAAAGTTGAGGTTGACGTTGTACTTGGTGACCTCCTCGAGAACGGCAAAGTAGTCCTGGGTCGAGTTGGCGGCGTTGACGGTTGCGTTGCTGCAAGATCAATCATGTCAGAATGGCCATTTCGGCGTTCACGCTGAAGGGGCGTGCGTGCTTTGAGAGTCCTCGTCGAATGGGCAAATACTCACAGCAAATCCATGACGACTGCTTGGGAACCAGAGTTTCTGGAAGAGTTTGATTTGCAGTCAAAGGAAACGAAAGTCAGCACCAGGTGCCAAACATGCAGTTAGTGTCGCACGAAGTATTTCAAGGAAAAGGAGGAGTTCGGGCGAGCAAGCCGTGAAGAGGCGACTTGAGGAGAGGTTGACTGATCAGAGGACTGCGGCAGAGGGGGAGGACTAAGATTTTATCGGAATTCGCGGCGCAAATCCATATTTTTGTTCGCCTCATCCCCTTCTTACACCACTAGCGTGTCGTCTCAGGGGCGATGGATCCAGTCTGTGGCCACCGGCTTGCGAGCAGCCGGCGACAGGCCACATGCCCAGCAGCCAATCTGGTAACGGCTGTGTGGCTCGAGAATGAGGCCACTGCCTCCCGTGCCCCACCCGATTTTTGCTGCACCGCCCCGCCCTTGTGCGAATGAGGTTATCGATAACATCAAGAATACGAATACGAAGAAGTTGGCTCAGCTGGCAGCTGCTCTGATGCTTGTTGACCATCTCGCAAGAAGCTTCCAACAGTCCCATTTGCTTTTGTATTGCCTTGCAACTCTATAACCGTTTGCGTCACTCTTTTTCGCTCCGTCACGCACCGAGTTGCTCTCCGTCTGTGTAAATGCTCTTTTGTTGTCTTGCTTGTTTCTGCGCGTCAGTGAATCCGAACACGAACCGATCTCGCAACGGCCCCACGCCACCACCATTTTATCTGAACTGTCGTGCTCGCCCGTTGGCGCCAGTCCCCATTCATCTATTCCGGCAAAGTAAACAAAACTTTGTCGGCTGGCCATCCTTCCGACCTGTTCACATATTAGTGGTCTGATTAGGCATACGTATCCAGTCACCTTGGCCACCTAGTTTCTTCTGATTCGCTCCCCCACACTTTCTCACCAGATTGCAGAGTACGGCCTGGTCAGTTGGATCAATGCCGATTGAGGCTTTGTTAGTTTGACATTAGCCCCAGTCTCATTGCAAAGCCAGCTACCAGGGCGACTCTCTTGGCCGCTTGTTTGTCCGTCTCCCTCTCACCGCATCATGTCACTCGTGTCCGAGTAAGTTTGACCCAGCCCATTCACTTAACGGCTACAATCTCGAGATATGTCATGATGGTTTCGTGAACAACTGACATACGATCCACAGCCAGGTCCGGCGACTTGATGCCTATTTGGATCGCCTGCCAATCATCTCAGAGACCGCCTCGGACGATGGTCGCTCAGAAGTGGAAGAGCGTGCACTCGTGGCCGCCGATTCATTTTCGTCTCCAAGATTAGATCAACTTCTCCGCGTCGTCCAGTCTCTCAGTGCCACTACGGCCTCCAACAATCTGCTAGCCCTTCAACGCGTCAAAGGTCTACTCAATCAATCTGGGCTCCCCTCTCTCAAAAAGCACGACATCCAAGAACTTGCTCAGCCGGGAGAGCTGGGAGCCAAAAGCGCTTACGAGGACGAGATCGAGTGGTTACTAGTCAGCAAAGCGACCGTCCACATCTACGGCGCTATATTGAACTCGTTGCTGGATCAGATAGTCCCTCTCAACGATGACATTTGGTACTGGTCTGATGTGCTAAATTCCTACACTTACAGCAGTCTGTATACGGTCCAAACTTCTCCAATCCGGTTTTGGGCCTGGGGTGAAGATGTCTACAACGCGAGCAAGATGCGACTTCGCTCGCTTTCCGTCCGAGACTCACCTGCCGAATTAGTCGACCCTACGACCGCGGGCGTATCGCATCAATGGCGCCAGTTTTACGGCATCGTACGGGATACTATTCGGGAACGATCGTTTTGGAATATCCAGAGGAAGGTCCTATCCCCGGTGGCCTTTTGTCGCTCAGAGGCTCGCAGGAAACAATCACAGCTCCGCAAATTGAGAGAAATCACAGCTAGCGGGCTAGGAGTCTTGATGGACGAAGGCCTTCAATTTGGTCACGATGATGACAAGGCGGAGCTGCAGGACAACCATGACCTCAAAGGTGTGGTCGAGCGCAGCGTTGCATTGATGGACATGGTGCTAAAAGAGGTGTGCTCGTTGGACGTCAATGTTCATGATTTCGAAGATAAGGTGTTTGCAGGCGTTGAGGAGGACCCAGAGCTTTCAATACACCTGGAAGACAGTGTCAATCCGGATCGTCCTGCGGTCCTGTCTCGTCGACTATTGCGCATCATTGACAGGACGCTCCCAGAACACGTTGGCAGCATGTCAACCCTCGTCAAGGAGAACGGGCGACCTAGTCGAGTCGTGCGATACTGGATTCCCACTATTGTTGGTGTGCTTTCCTCAACGACCATTTTGCGTATTCTTGTAAGCCGACAGGACCAGATCCTCAACTGGATCACGAACTTAGGAGGCACCATTCGAGACTTTTGGTTCAACTGGATTGTGCAGCCGACCGACAAGGTCATCAAGACCATCCGCCATGATGAGTCTAGTGAGATTGCAATCATGAGCCGTGATAGCCTCAAGGCTGACCGCGAGAGTCTTGAGCGAATGGTTGTCGATTTTGTCAAGGATAAACCTCGCTTCGCTGTTGAAGGAAATACGAATATAACTAGCGCACAACTTGCCGACATCCGCAGCAAGGTCGCTGAAGGAGACGTGACGCCCGTGCTCAAGGCGTACGAACAGGACCTTCGGAAGCCATTTGTGGGCGCTGTTCGTGGAGATCTTGTACGATCATTGCTGATCCAAGTACAAAAGACCAAGGTGGACTTGGAGGTTGCCATGCATGGCATTGACTCCTTGCTGAAGAGTCAAGAACTGGTTTTTGGATTTGTAGGCTTGACACCAGGCGTGCTGGTCTCGATCGGCCTAGTGCAGTATCTGCGTGGAATACTCGGCGGCCGGACTGGTCTTCGCCGAGACAAGAAGTCAGGCCGGGCTGTACGGATCTTACGAAACATCGACAGAATACTGTCGGAAGCCAGACCGACCGAAAACAATGTATTATCATACAAGGATCACGGATTGTTGCTCTGCGAGGTTCACGTACTTCGCAGTTATGCCAGTAACCTGATGCCGAGCGAAATCGAAAAGGAATTCTTGGAGGATCTTGATGATCTATCAAATATCAAAGGCGTGCAGGTACAGACCAAAGCCCTAGAAAGAATTCGCTGGGCGTATGCCAGGTGGCTAAAGTAGAGGCAACGTGGGAAGAAGTATGCAATGTTGTACATGGGTGATGGCGTGATGAGTAACAGTAGCGTCTTGAAGAACTAGAAGGAAGGGCATAGAATCATTTCCATTAACTCATGGGTGCCATTGGCCGGAGATATCAATTCATGTCTTATCAATGGCAGACCCTGGCATGCCGATCTTACTGAGCACCATTCGCCGCGGTCTATCAAGGTCCCGCACGTCGACTTAGTTTATCCACTTCTGTTCTAGCCTTACGTCCGTATGTAGTAAGTAGCATGACAAACGTCAAACCCCGTCTGCCTGCCTCAGTTCAATCCTCGGGCACAATTACACCACTCGTTTTTTTTTTCCCCTTATACTGGTTGGCGCTTCTTTTCTCGGAGATCATTGAGACACGTGGCGAAGAACATGTCCCCCTTGAGAACCATGTGCAACGTTCTGCTGGCAACCATGATCCAAAGCAGAAGTACAGACAGGGAAGTAATCTCTTGCCAGAT
Source organism: Epichloe typhina subsp. poae (assembly GCA_030389615.1). Classification (NCBI taxonomy): domain Eukaryota; kingdom Fungi; phylum Ascomycota; class Sordariomycetes; order Hypocreales; family Clavicipitaceae; genus Epichloe; species Epichloe typhina. The sequence continues at coordinate 1,476,676 of CP098316.1, read as the reverse complement.
GCGTCAGCAATTGGGACAGGACCAGACCAGAAGCAGGGATGACTCACTGTTGAAGCCACTTTGAAGAATGTACTGTCAAGATTGACGGCCAGCATACTACCGCAAGTTGCCCAAACACCAAGAGGGAAAGTAAACCCCCACCAGCCCATGTTGAAGGGGAAATGTCGAATCGTCGCCAGACTGATGAGGGCGAAGCACACCCATACGAGAGCGAACCCCCACATGATCATGCCGGTGAACACGCCGAGGATGTACAGAGCTTCGGCGCCACGCGCGACGTCCACCCCAGCGGCTTTGAAGACTTGGGTCTGTGGCAAAAGCTTCACGGCAACTTTGCCCAGCTGCTGGATGCCAAAGCCGCCTTGTCCGAGGGGCCCAACAGGTAGAAAGACGGACACAATCACTTCCTTGGGTGGAAGGGAGTGAACAGTCAAGCGGTGAAAGTACAGCGCAAGGACGCAAGCAGACATGCATTCACCGATGCCCCAGAGAACGTACGACACCACGAGTGGTAAGCGCGTGGCCATGATCGGGAAGCGCCTCGGCAACAATGCCACCCGTGGCAGCTGCAACAACAGCGGGGACGATGGGAAGCAGCAGTGCGGCGGTGGTGCTGCTTAGACCTGGTTTATGGCGATGCATGACTATGAAGGGCATGCTGATGGCTGTGGCCATGGAGAGAAGAACATCAATCCACCAGAAGGTCCAGGCGAGGTAGACGAGCCAGTTTCCCCAGTCTTGGCAGCAGAAAATCATCATGCTGATGATGGCTGCGAGACAGAAGGCCAGTTAGTCGCCATGCTCCTGGAGAGAAGTGATGAAAGAGCGATACTCACTTGCGAATCCCATTGGGAAGCAGCCGAGAAACAAAGATTGTGCTGGATGCGATATCATGGCCCACCATATCTTGGGATACACGGTATACCGTGCGATGGAGAGACCTAGGAAGACGGTGAAGAGCAGTATGTTAAGTCCGAAGAAGATGTAGCCGATGTACTGGAGCCACCGGGCGTTGTACGGTAAGTTGTGAAGGGTGATGGACACGATGCCTGTTCCCATGTTGACTGCGAACCATCTAATACCACGAGGATTGCCGGTGTCAGCGCTGGTCCGTCCAAACCGATTGCCCCATTGAGCTGAGGCTGAAGAAACATGTGCGCAATCTTGCCATGTGCTGGGGCGAGAAAAGGGTCTACGAACAAAACACACGACGTACGATGGAGTAAAGTTGCGAATGATGCGCCTCCAGCCTCGCGCCTCCGAGGAGACCTTCCCGCAAGGTGCTTGACTCGCCAGGTCGGCGTCGGCATTGCGGTTGCACAACGTGCCATTGTCAATGGTTCCAGAGTTGTCGTCGCACGTCTCCGCGTTGCCACTGGTTGTTGAGGCACATGTCGAGTTGAACATGGACGTCAGCGTCGCGGCCATGGCGTCGTTCCTGTCCGTCTTGTTTCTGGTTTGTAACAGTTTGCAGTCTCGCCTACTACTGGGCCTTGTTGTTCACGGTTCCACCCCGAACTTGTTCTCGGTCGCTTTCATATGGGGCATATGGGGAGGAGGAAAGATATCCGCGGCCTTGACCAAGACTCCTTGGAGGTTCAAGTGCAGTGAGGGAAAACAAATGACTCCTTCAATGCATATGGAAGTGGGCGAAACCCCGAGCGCGCGAATGAATCCGAGAAATCTCCATTTCGCCGCCGGCATCTCTTGGTAACAAAAATGAGTGGTCAAACGGACCGCCCTGAGGTATAATAAACCGAAGTGGAAAATATCAAGAAATGCCGGTCTGCCTTGCTTCTGGCCCCAATGGGAAACTCCTCCCCCAAGCCAGAACAAAAAGTCGATACCATTGTTTAGAGTCTACGATGGCAAATGCTGGATTGAAAATTCCAGGAGATTTAATTACGGATGCAACTCTTCAGCAATTATTAGGTTGAACAACCGACGCTGCCAAGCGCCTGTTTCTGCGTGGAGTAATGAGACTTGCGCGCTGCGCAGCGCAGCCCTTGCGTGAAATGTGCAAGGAGTACGGACTCCGGAGTAATGTGCACACAGTGTGGGAGCATTCGTTTACCCTTCTTCTCCCACGGGCCACGGCACGGCTGTCGGCGGTCGGCATTTTCAATCAGACCATTTGTCGTGCGTGGATCCATAATCAGTGATACAGCTTAGAAGGGGTCACTTGACTGACTCCCTTCACTTCTTCCTGCCGCTCCAGTCGGCGCTTGGTGCCAAAACCCGATCGTCCCCGTCCTATTATTGCTGTGTCGCATAATAAAGATGATGTCAGTCGCAATGTGAAATTCGCAGTGCAGATACAAATGTCCGCTTTTTGGAAGCAGCTTGCGAGTCATCGAAATCGGGCCACCTTGGCCAAATTTGGCAATTTTCTACGTTCTCTTCAACAAACAAGGTAACTGGAAACCTACTTTGTCTCCCGCACGTTTCATCATATTGTGGAAATTCCCTCACTGGACACCTGCAAAATAATGCAATTTGATCGCTAAAATACTTCCTTCTCGGTACTCCGTAGGTTCCGTAGGTTTCCGTAGGATCCGTAGGATTCTGTGCTTTGCTTTTGGGCCCTTTTTCCCGCCCGGCTATTATGTATGTACGCCTGGCCACTGCACATCTGTGGTTCGTCGGCAAAGGATTTTCCATCGCTTGCTTGCTGCTGGCGGGGGTCGTCCACTTTTCGCGTCCAATGACCAACCATGTCGCACCATCTTGCCGCAATTTCTCCCTCAGGGTCCGCCTGTCCCGATTGAAGCCATTCAGCACTTTGCTCCAGTCGCTGGTGGTCTGACGAAAACATCTTGGCGAAGAGACCCACCGTCTACGCCGGCAATACTATCCACCGACGCGGCGTAGCACTCAGGTGACCCAGCCGGTGCTATACTCCCCCTCTTGTCCACCGATAAGGCGGTATCATCGTCGTCGTTGCTGCGTTGTCCTTTTCTTTGTGTGCACCAACAAGGTACATTACTCTCAAGTTTGATACTATACCTTACCTCAGTACAAGACATTATATATATCTTCCTTGCAACCTTGACAAGCAACTCCATCATGGCCGTCGACGTCATTTCAAGTGCCCTCCCAACCAGCAGCACTAAGGCTGCTCTCGGGTTCCCGCAGACCGACAAGTTCGAACAGCTTGTGCAGGCCATGAAGAAGGCTCTTGGTCCCTCGTCTGGCTTGACCTCGGATGATGTAGACGTTGACTTGTTGAACGACTTGATGAGAAGCTATGATAGCAACCCCATGGAATGGGGCAAGTATGCATTTGGGGACGCCAGTCGTGGGTATACCCGTAATCTTGTTGATGAGGGTAACGGCAAGAGCAACTTGGTAAGTTGTCCACCGTCAAGCAGACAATATGCTCTCTGTTCTCGCAACGCATGTAACTGATGCATGTCTTGCGTCGTCAACAGTTGGTCCTCGTATGGTCTCCCGGTAAAGGAAGCCCGATCCATGATCACGGCAATGCTCATTGCCTGATGAAGATATTGCACGGAAACCTGACGGAAACCCGCTATGCCTTCCCCGAGAAGGATGCAGAGCCAGGACCCATGAAGGTCATCTCTGAGAAAACATACCAGGAAAACGGCGTCACTTACATGGCCGATGAGCTTGGTCTTCACCGCGTTTCCAACAGAGGCAGCGACTTCGCCGTCTCGTTGCACTGTGAGCTTCTTTTCCACCGTCGAGTCCTCGCACTTCGCGGACATACTAACCAGCAACTTTGCCAGTATACACTCCTCCGAACGTAGCTAAAGAGGGTTGCCACATCTTCGATGAGAAGACGGGTAAGAGTAGCCACGTCCCTGGTTGCAACTACTACTCAGCGTATGGTCGTCTGTTGAAGCAGTAGACGGGAGGATGAAGCAAAAGCGTCCAGTGCGCGGGCATCCAGGGTCGGCGTTCCTTGTTTTTTTGTTGCTTTGACATATGCAGCGTTTGGTTTCCTTCTCGACCGTTGCATTTCGTTCGCCCACTTGAGGCGTTGAGAATTTTTGTCCTTCCTGCCGGCGCTCCTTGGCAGCTGATGTGGAGCCCTGGTATGGTGTTTCGGTATAATGTGTGTTAGCGGCGTTTCTTCATGATGATAGCATGATAGCTCGGTATGCAATAAAGGCTCATATTTCGCATGGACACTTCCAGAGACGTAGAATGCTTCCAGGTTGAAGTTGACAAGTTCAAGTGTCGTTCACAAAAAAAAAGTCGTTGTTATTCATATGTACCCTTCTCATTTGGGGGGCTCGATGATTGCGTGATTGAGACTAGTCCTAAACGGGAAAGAAATAGTGGTCCTGACGGCTGTCGGATGTTAGTCTGGTGAGTATCACGTGATGGCGCGCTTCGATCGTTGGCCCCTTACTAGAGGAGACGCCATTGACGAAAACTACCTGTTTGAGAAAGCGCGCTAGTCAAAGCTGAGGCGACTTACACAACTGACTACAACTGCGAGCTGCGCGCAACATCTGAAACTTTATTTCGTCTTGAATTTTCTGGGTTTTGCAGTACATTTTGTGGGGGGCTGCTCTCCAACAGCCAAGTAACGAGAATTACCGTGAGTGAATTTCCTTTACCAACTTCGGTGGCTGCAATAAAGTACCGAAATGACTTACGCACTTCATCTGGCGCCTCATTAGAGTATCATGCTTGCCCGCCAAAAAAGAAGCTTTCAAGATGTGGTTGATCTCACCGGCGACTACGAATCTCAGCTGCCAGCAAAGCGGCATTCGCCCGCCCAAGCGACCTCCTCGACCGGTTTGGGCGTGTCATCTGTCTATAACTCTTCGCCCAGCGGCACGCAGGTTAACCGGCATGCAATTTCGTCAAGCCAGCCGATGAGTTCCTCTCAAACGGCAGCATACGAGAATGAGGTTTTGGACCTGACTCAGGACGATGACGGGCCGGTGAGAGAACTTTACGGTACCTTTGGTGCGTGATCTCGGTGCTAACTCTTGATGCCATTGGTTTAAGAGGCCCTCTGATTAACCCTCGTTTTCCCAGATGCTAAAATTGTTGGGATTCAATATTACAGGGGCGAAGCCTCTCCCGGTGAGGTTGTCCTGTGTCGGCGAGAACCTGAGAATCAAGTAAGGCGTGTAACTGTCCATTGGTTTTGTGCATGGTTCTCTAATTCGCAATCCAGTATGACAGAAACGCCATCCGTATGGACAACGTCATGTATCAGCAAATTGGACACTTGCCCAGAAAGATAGTTGAAAAAGTAGCACCATATGTGGTCAGTGGGACAATAAACCACTCATAGTTACAGACGCTGATGATGACTCGGGATTCGGGAGACATCATTCTCGAAGCTTCCCTGTCTGGATATAAAGGGGCTTACGATTGCCCCGTCAAACTTGCTTTCTATGGGCCAAGCAATCCGAGAGACCGCACAAGGATTGAGGACAGCCTCAAGGCTGACAAGCTCGTTAAGGCCACGGAACTGAAGCGCACTAAGAGGGAAGCTGAAGCTCAGAGGACTACATTGGGCTTAAAAGCCGGTGGCTCGACGCATGGCTTTGGCACAAAAGGTTTCCATGAACCCGAGATATCACTGGAGGATATTTTGAAGCACAGCCAGTCTGTCGATCTCAGCAATGGGGCTGATGCAATCAAAACATTTGCCATGGACGAGAAATACTTGTCCGAAATGCCAAGATGCGAACAACCAGCAGCTTTGACAGCAACTTTGTTGCCGTATCAACTTCAGGTATGTTTTCTGCTCCCGTCGTAAATCCAGACGTTTGTGTTGAGACAAATTCAGGGGCTGGCATGGATGACTCTAAAGGAGAATCCAGTCTTGCCGACAAAAGAGCTTGGCAACATTGTTCAGTTATGGAAACAGGACAGTAGAGGTTACTATTGGAATGCCGCAACAGACTATGTTAATACGTCGCCGCCACAACTATTTTCAGGTGGCATCTTGGCAGACGACATGGGACTTGGTAAGACCCTTCAAATTATCAGTTTAATACTGACGGGGGGTTCGGGAACGACGTTGATCGTTGCTCCTGTTAGCGTCATGAGCAACTGGAAACAGCAGATCGAACGCCACGTCAAACCTGAATGCGCTCCGAGTGTTTTCATCTATCACGGAGACAAGAAAATGACCGCCAAAGAGCTGATGGAGTACGATGTGGTAATCACCAGTTATGGCAAGCTTGCTCGCGAAAAAGATGCCAAGGTGCCCCAGGTTCTTTTGTCGAGCAGCGTTGAGTGGAGGCGTGTTGTCCTAGATGAGGGTCACATCATTCGCAACGCCAAGACAAAGGTTGCTCTGGCTGCCTGCGATATCAAAGCTAAGTCGCGATGGGTCTTGACTGGTACTCCGATGTAGGTGCTGAGCAATGCTATACCTTTGGCCCTGATTATACTAACCATTAATCGCCAGAATCAACTCGGTGAAGGATCTGCAGTCTCTGATCAAGTTCTTGCACATCACTGGAGGAATCGAACAGCCTGAGATCTACAACACAAAGGTGACCAGAAAGTTGGCGGCGGGTGACTCTAGCGCAGAGGCAGTCTTGCAAGCACTCGTGCAGGACATTTGTCTCCGGCGAAAGAAAGGCATGAAGTTTGTCGATCTAAAATTACCACCAAAGAAGGAATATTTGCATCACGTCACTTTTCACCCTGAGGAGAAACGTAGATATGATATCCTGCTGTAAGTAGACCATGGTTTCGATCGAGGACGGACGCCGAGGCTAATTAGAACATAGTGATGAAGCTCGCGGTGCACTTGCGGAGTACCAAGCCAAGGTAGCCGAGCAGAAGGGGAAATTCCAAGGCGTCCTGGAACGACTGCTACGGCTGCGCCAGACGTAAGTTGCTTTGCCACCCTCCAGCATAACTAGATTTTGCAGCTGACAGCTTGCAAGGTGCAATCATTGGACGCTCTGTAAAAACCGGATCAATGAGCTGATGAAGCTGTTTGAAGGTCAAGATGTTGTGCCTTTAGATGAAAAAAACACGGCCTTACTACGAGAGGCTCTGCGACTCTACGTTGAGAACCAAGAGGATTGCGCTATATGCTACGACATACCGACTGGTCCGGTTATCACGAATTGCAAGCACGTATTCTGCCGAGCTTGCATTACTAAAGCCATTCAGATTCAGCACAAATGCCCCATGTGCAGGAACGTGCTTTCCGAAGATTGTATCTTGGAGCCCGCGCCAGAGACGGACTTTGATGAGAACTTTGACATAACAACGCAGAGTTCCAAGACTGAAGCCATGATGCAAATCGTTCGAGCAACGTTGAACAACCCCGGTTCAAAGGTGGTCATCTTCTCACAGTGGACATCATTCCTGAACATTGTTCAGAATCAACTCGACAGCTCCGGCATCAAATACAGCCGAGTCGATGGAAGCATGAATACGGAAAAACGCGATCGTGCCATTAGAGCACTGGACACTGACGCTGAAACACGAATCTTGCTTGCAAGCCTAGCCGTGTGTAGTGTTGGACTGAACCTCGTGTCTGCGGATACCGTTATTTTATCAGATAGCTGTACGTGTTTTCAGCCTGTCCGTCTCCTCTTTGATGTTATTTCCAAGTGCTGATTATTCATAGGGTGGGCTCCCGCGATCGAGGACCAAGCCATTGACAGGGTTCATAGACTTGGACAAACCAGAGAGACAACTGTTTGGAGGCTGATTGTGGAAGGATCTGTTGAAGAGAGAGTGTTGGATATTCAAAAGCAAAAGAGACAGTTGGTCACGAAGGCATTTCAGGAAAAGGAAAAGAAAGTCAAGGCGGCCAAGGAGACGAGGATGGCAGATATTGCCAAGCTACTCTCCTAGATGTTTGTTGGGCCTTGCTCTGCAACTTTTGACAAATCAGGCATTTCAGATTGATATTCGCAGGTCGCTTGTTGCCATTCTTGCTCGGTACAACCTAGCTCATATTTAACCAACTTGCTTTCAATTGCCCAAGAGTGGTTTTTTTTTTTTTCTGCTTCATAGTTAATGAAAGTTGTGAGGTTTCAAGTTGCATTGCAGAAACAGGCGGTCCTGTACCCCTGCTGCAACACTGATACTCGATTTAAGCAATGCGGTGCTCATGTTTGTGGCCAGAAATACAAGATTAATGGCCTGGAAAAAAAAGTAGAGCTAGAGAGCAGAACATTGGAATGCATTGCGCAATGATTCGGACCAAGACCTCGAAGCCGTCAAATGCCTGGTTTGGGGTTTAGGTTAGCCAAGTCTGGGTGGTTTAGGGTCCCAGTCGCTCGCATTTGAAACTGACGTGCTGCGTTATCGATAAGTAAAATCCGCTGTGGGCTGAGAACTTGTCCCCGCCAAATTTATAGTCAAACCAGTCAACGTACCGATGAAAAGAACGACCACGCTTCCTCATCTTGAATGCCGGAGGTGATCGTCAAGCCTGCAGAATGGCCGGAGTCTGTCAGAAAGCGGACGCGCTCCAAGGGTTGTTCCAGGGTCGCTCAGGGGTCATGTTTGATGGTAGGTGGCAAAATATCTGTCTTCAGCGTTTGACAGGCTGGCTGACTGGGCGCAAAAGACGTTGTCGAGCTTTGGCACGAAAACCGAACACCGCTCATACTGTGTGCGCTGGTGCTTCTCGCGGCGATCCGAGTGTATATTCGCAGCAAGGTGGAATTGGAGCCCCTGAAGGCGCCACCGAAAGAATCGCAAAGTACAATTGTCACGGAGGATGCGAAAAGACGGTCCAATGTTGTCATCACCGGAAGGATCAACACTACTGTACCCGATGGGCCCCGCAGGATCAAGGATGGCATGGTCAAGAAGCCAGTCGCAGAGGGCAAGGTGTATCACGACAAGAGCCGGCCTGTCAAGGTCTTGATCTTCTTTTCCTCAGTTACGACGAAGACGGAAAAAATTGCGAAACAGTACTTGGCCACGTTATCGAGATCTGCCGCTCAACTCTCACAAGACACTGGGAGACGGGTTCTGAAACCTGAAGTCCACGATTTGGCGGATATCGACTTCGAAGACTTTTTTGTTAGTCCTGCCAAGTCAGCCGAGAACGCCTACCTTTTCTACTTGTTCCTCTTGCCAAGCTACAATATTGACACGATCAACGACACACTCCTGCAACACCTCGAAGAGACGCATCACGATTTTAGAATCGACACGGCTCCTCTGGCATCATTGCTTGGCTACTCAGTCTTTGGGTTTGGAGACAAGGAGGGCTGGCCTGATGAGGCAGAGGGCTATTGCTTCCAAGCCAAGGAGCTTGACAGGTGGATGTCGAAGCTGACTGCCCGCAAACGCGCTTATCCTGTTGGCATGGGCGACATGAGGGGAAATCATGTTGAAAGATTCGACGAGTGGGCACTGGGCATACAAGAGGTGATTGCTCACGTTGCGCGAAACGGCAGTTTAGGTGAAGGCGTACCAGGAAGTGGAGACGCAGTTGAGAGCGACGCCGAGGATGTCGCCGATGAAGACGATGGCGAGGTTTTATTCGAAGATGAGGCTTCTGGGGGGGAGAAGGAATCCTCTCGACCGCTGGACGATGTGGAGGACCTTGGACGTATGCTACGAACATCGGCGAACAAGCCCAGCACAAACAGCAAGAAAGCCCCTCTGGCCGTCGACTTCACATCGTATGGATCGTCGACGAAGAAGCGCACCCAAGTTGCTCCTGTGATCAAGGAAATGGTTGCCAAAAACTCACCCACCTATGCGGCCCTCACAAAGCAAGGATATTCCATCGTCGGATCTCACTCCGGAGTCAAGATTTGTCGCTGGACCAAGTCTGCTCTTCGCGGCCGAGGGAGCTGTTACAAATACTCCCTCTATGGCATCAATTCGCATCAATGCATGGAAACCACGCCTTCCCTGTCCTGCTCCAACAAATGTGTCTTTTGCTGGAGACACGGCACCAACCCCGTTGGAACAACCTGGCGCTGGGTCGTCGACCCCCCCGAGATGATCTTCGAAGGCGTCAAGGAAGGCCACTACAAAAAGATCAGGATGCTGCGAGGCGTTCCCGGCGTACGAGCAGAGCGCTACGCCGAAGCCCTCAAGATCCGTCACTGCGCGCTGTCCCTGGTCGGAGAGCCCATCTTCTACCCCCACATCAACGAGTTCCTCGCCATGCTTCACGCGGAGCGCATCTCGTCATTCCTAGTCTGCAACGCGCAGCACCCCGATCAGCTGGCCGCCCTCAAGGCCGTCACCCAACTCTACGTCTCCATCGACGCGTCCAACAAAGACTCCCTGCGCAAGATTGACAGACCTCTCCACCGAGACTTCTGGGAGCGCTTCCAAAAATGTCTCGACATTCTGCGGGAGAAGCGGTTCCGTCACCGCACTGTCTTCCGACTGACCCTCGTGAAGGGGTTCAACGTTGCAGACGAAGCAGAGGGTTACGCACAGCTCGTCGAACGAGGCCTTCCCTGTTTTGTGGAAGTAAAGGGCGTGACATACTGCGGCACATCGACGTCCTCCAACGCCGGACTCAGCATGTCCAATGTCCCTTTCTACTGGGAAGTGTGCGAGTTCGTCAACGCTCTCGAGAAGCGTCTCAAGGACAAGGGTCTGAAATATGGCATCGCGGCAGAGCATGCGCACAGCTGCTGTATCCTGCTGGCCAGCGAGCGGTTCTCGGTCAATGGCAGGTGGCACACGCACATTGATTATACCAAGTTCTTTGACCTTCTTGAGGAGAGAGGGCCGGACGGTGATTGGACGCCGGAGGACTACATGGGTGAGCCGACGCCGGAGTGGGCTTTATGGGGGAACGGTGGATTCGATCCCAGAGATGATCGCGTTGATAGAAAGGGAAGGAAAATTGAAAATGTTGTGGTTCGGGAGGCACCGCCACCGGACAGCTGGTGAATAAACAGGGTCGTTCTGATTTGAAAAAAAAAAAAAAAAATTCCACTTTGCGTACTCAATCTCACCTTCAGTCAAAAAATGCCTCGAAACGTTCAAGGCATCATTTTCGTTAAATTTGTGTCATGGTACACCCACCATACGTCACATTGTCGAAGCACACAATTATGCGTGAACCCGCAGAGATTCATGGAAAAATGTAGCCTTGGGTATTCCCAGACGCCTTCCACCTTCCATAGCGTTATTATACTGCCGTTAAGAACTGTTTACACAAAGCTCTGTACGCCAACGGAAGAGCGAAAACATATATATATATATCGTACACAAGGACATCGCCTCCCGTCCTTTCGTCCATCGTTTTCTTTTTTGGGTGGTCTATTTCTCCATAATCCTGTACCAACCGAGCGCCCTGTGGCGAGACGCAGCCTAGGGAATGCAATCGATAGGCGAGGTCGATGCAATGGTTTCGTCAGATGCGTGCTTCGATCAGTCAAGGCCGACGTTGGGAATGTCGCCGAGGTTGATGCCACCAGGGCCGGTAGGGCGGGAGCGGATGTCGAGAGACGAGTCGTATGCTATCATCTCGGCGAGGATGTCTAATATAGGCTGGAAAGAAACGAGCAGAGTTAGAATACAGCAACAGCGAGAAATGCATCTGTCAGCTGACTGACTGCGAACGAACCTTGGGAACGGTGCTGTCGTAGATCTTGATCAGGTCGCCTGGAGCAGGGTAAACCTTCAGACCCTTGTAGAAAGCAAGAGCGGACTCGACGGCTTTGGAAGCTGTTGCGTTGCAAACAGCGTTAGCTTGAGTGATGCAGGAAAAGGGATGCGATTGACTAGGTAGGTCTGACGTACGATCCGAGCTGAGCATTTCTCCAGACATGACCTGTTCGTTGAAGTATGCCTCACGCTCCTCAACACCAGCGGGGAAGCCCTCTGCCTTGGTCTCGTCGACTCTGATCTTGATGGCATCTCGTTGAGCGCGCGTTGAAGCCTCGGCCTCGTCCCTCTCCGCACGAACTTGTCTGCGCTCGTTTCGTCTCAAGTCGCGGCGGAATTCGGCATAGCTTCGTCGCCGGTAGTCAAAGTACACGGCGTAAGCTACAGTACGATAAGAAGACGCCCGATCATCAGCAGGAGTTTAAGAGATGCCGTCTCAAGAATAACACAATAGACTGGGTCTTGAAAACTAGTCGCAGAGAGAAACGTGCGCATAGAGTTCCGACATACCGACGATGGCTGTGGCGGCGGTTGCGACGGCGGCCGTCACTACAGTTGACGTTTGAACCATTTTTGCCAAAGGGGAATGTGCCAGTGTTGATACGGGAGAAAAAAAAAAAAGAAGAAGCTCGAGAACTTTTTAGGTTGAGTCGAGACGAAAAGAACAAAGCCCCAATGATGCGTGGTCGTAGGGGGTGATAGAGGGGAAGCAGGCTGCTTGCTGTTCGGTTATCGAAGCCGTTATAGACCGTATGTCAAAGACGAATAGGGAGTCGGAAGTCAAGAAGTCGGTCTGCCTGGTCTGCCTGGTCTGCCTGTGCCCGCCGCCCATCAGAAGCCGACCAACAACAAATTTTTTTTTTTTTTTTTCGACGACATCAGGTACGGTGCCCGCCGCCACTGCCACCGCCACTGCCACCGCCACTGCCACCGCCACTGCCACCGCCACTGGGCTTGCAGGATTGGGCGGGAGAACCTCGGCCTTGATGGAGCTTCGTGACGTGTGGTGCGCAGCCCGCCGCCCACTTTCCCGCAGCTCCACCACCATCCTTCACCAGATTCCATCTCCTGGTGACAATCTTCTCTCGTCAACTTCACTCGCCGCGGGCAGCGGAACGGAGGAGCAGGGCATTGGGCCAGTCAAGAATCACAGCACCCCCTCATCTGGCCTTATCATCAGTAGCCCATCATGTCGGAGGAACGAAGCAAGATCTCGCTTCGGAGCGGGAAGAAGCGCCGACCAGCTCGACCAACCATCAGCGCCCCGAAACAGATATCTGGCCCTGTGCCCAAAGATGCCTCCCTCGCGGGTGCCCCGCCGCTCGTACCAGAGGCAGTTCCAGTTCCGAGGCCAAGACTTCGGCCTCCGCCCATGGCGGGTGGAAAGGTATTGCTTTCCTCATGCCCAAGGACTGATGCTTTCCAAAGGCATCATTAAAAGACACCCTTCAGCTGACATCTTTTAGACTTCGGACCTTGTCAAACAACGATATTCCACTCGCTTCAACAACCTCCCCACGGACTTCGACCCTACTGCCCCCCCTGTCCCATCACTTCCCTCCATATCCAAATATGAGAACCAAGACCAGCAGCGGCCGCCCCCCTCTCGAGCTGGAGCAGCCCCGGTCATCGATATCAAGGCATTGCGCGATCCCAATTTAGTTCCGGACCAGTACGTCTCCGCAGTGCTGGGAGATGCGACGGATGATCAAATCCGAGAGTTTGAAAACTCGCTTCGCAAGCTGAAGGGCCGTGCCGCCACAGATCTGCAGCACAATATTCTGCAAAATCGAACCCAATTTATCAAAATCAGCAAAGAAGCCGAGAAGCTCAAGGGCGAAATGAGGGCCCTGCGTAACCTCATGGCTGAGCTCAAGACCAATACGACTGCTCTTCGAGCTGCGTCCATGAAGAACGAAGAGCCAGCCACCATCCCGGGCGGTGCCCCGCCCGGCTTAAGCAAGCGAGACAAGCGAAGCTCTGTTGCCGATAGAAGCGCGTTGTGGAATTCGCAAATGCAGGCCTTGTACAAGAACGTGGAGGGCTCTCAAAAGTTCCTGCCCAACGCTGCTGGCCGTCATGTCGTCCAAAATGCTGGCCCGTGGGTTGAGCTGGACAATGCCACCTACAAATCTCGACGAGCCATGCAGATTTTCCTGCTGAATGATCACCTTCTCATTGCGTCCAGGAAGAAGCGCAAGGTCGATGCACCTGCGGATGCTCGTGGACCCATGATTAAGTTGGTCGCTGACCGCTGCTGGTCGCTGCTCGACATCGAGGTTGTAGACATGCCCGGCACGGCCGAGTCTTCAGGAGGCAGGAACAAGCTTGCTGATGCTATAATGATTCGAGGCGGCGGTCAAGAATCGTTCATCTACCGAACCGAAAAGCAGGAGGCGGATGAGAAGAAGAGTCTGCTGCTCAACGTGCGAAAAGCGGTCGAAGAGCTACGCAAGGGCCTGCAGTCGGAGATGGAAGCCAACAACAAGGCCAGAGAGACGATCAACTACTTTGCATCACGAGATCCTGGCCTCCTGCAAAAGACGGAGCTTCTAGAGACATTGTCTGATATCAAAGACATGCTCATTGAAGTTGATGGCAATCAGCAGAACCTGCGCTGGGTGGAGAGTCAGATGGACGAGCTTGACATTGACATTGCGCTTCAAAAGTTCGAGCCTGCGGTTGTTCGAGTTGAAAAGCTGAAGGAACTCGCTCGAGGGCTAAGAAGTAACGTTGTTGCGCGAGACTTTATCAATTTCAAAGTGGAAGAGCGAGCTGCCAGACTGGCTGGCATCATTATCCGGGAATTAGAGTCCACTCATGATTCCCAGTCCAAGTCCAAAGAAAGAGTCAGCTGGCTGACAAGACTTGGTTTTGAGGACAGAGCACGAGAGGCTTATCTCGCTGCGCGGACCGAGAACATTCACAAGAGAGCCAGGTAAGCATGAACCGATTGGCAGAGAAAAAGTCTGCTCAGGCGACATTGGGCACTGACGCGAAAGAAACCCAGGCAATGCATTTTCCAGGGAGACCTGCATCTCTACATCTGGCAACTGTCGTTTGTCTACTTTACCATTATTCACAACACTGTGCAAACATTCCAAAGCTGCTTCCCCCCTCCCATGATGAGTGCCTGCGTCAAGTGGGCGAAGGAGGAAGTGGAGGCGTTCAACAAGATGCTATCCAGGCAACTGAGCAGTACGGAACGAGGCGGGCCAGTGTGGACTCAGTGCATGGAGAGAGCCAAGGAGCATGCTACAAAGCTGTCTGAAGTTGGGCTGGACTTTATGAATCTAGTTGGCAAAGAGATGGGACCGACGCCAAAGAGCCCTGAGAATGTAGCTTCCCCGGTCGGGCTGGGATTGGCTTGATTGGCTTGATTGGCTTGAGAGGTGTGGACGCGATGGCTTGATCTCGACAATGTGTTTATGGGGGGGGGGTGTCAATGGACAATGTATAGATATATATATATATGAAATGATATTTTGGTTGGGTTGGGTCTTTTTCGGGGGCAAGCTGTGTGTCGGCAGCTGGAGATGAATAATAAGAATAAGCGAGTCTGCGGCCAGAACAAGAGGGACAAGACGGACGGACGGACGGAGAGCACTGGCGCTACCGTCAGCCAGTGAGCGTCATCTCCCAGTCCACCCAGAACCCCCCTCCCCTCTCCTGTCCGAGTCCTCAGTCCTGTGCCATCAAACGCCCATCACCAAATCCTCCCCTCCCACCTTTTCCTGCACCATCCCTGCCCATCCTCGCGACATCCATCCATCATCCCCACGGAACTCACCTGCGAATTTCCTCTCCCCCCTGAGGAACGGACGGACGACCCGACCGGCTGTTCTCGCCGCTGTTACATCTGCCCAACGGGAACGAGAACGAGACCACGCGAGACCAACCTGTCAACCGATCAACCACTCAGCCAGTCTCCTTCTCCCTGCCTCGCTGCCCCACCGATCGCGACCCAGCCGTGAGTCCGTGACAGCAACGTCATTTCTTCCCTCTTCACATCTCGCTCGAGACGGCGCTGCGAGCAGAGACGCATCGCTACATGATGGATACCAACATGGAGGACGTCGGCAGGGCGCCGGTCGATGTGTCGCCCGTTGTCAACGAACCAGCCACCATCCCCACGCTCGACGGCTGGATCGAGAGCCTGATGAACTGCAAGCAGCTGGCCGAGGCTGATGTCCAGAGACTCTGTGACAAGGTGAGAAATGTCTTGGAAAATGTCCATCGGCGAGATGGCTTGCTTTTCAACAAAGCTCTTCATGCTTCATTTGGAGCCACATTCCTCGATCCTGCCGTTTCTCGTCGCTTTGCCAAATTGAGCTGCGGTGCAAAGCTTCGGGCCTCACCGATGCTGGATGCAATCACCACGCGACGACCTTTGATTACTGACTTTCGTCCTTTTCAACACCGTAGGCCCGAGAAGTCTTGCAAGAAGAGTCAAACGTCCAGCCTGTGGTACGTATAGCTGCAAACTTTTATGTGGATGGAGCTCGATTGGGCTTCGGGCACGAGAATCGCATCTGACTGGACCGAAACAGAAATGTCCTGTCACAGTTTGTGGTGATATTCATGGCCAGTTTCACGATCTGATGGAGCTGTTCAAGATTGGCGGTCCCAACCCAGACACAAATTATCTCTTCATGGGTGCGTATCGGGCATTGTCATTCGGTTCCCAAAAGCTCCCGCCTTGGTCGATGCTGACCCCGTCCAATAGGTGATTACGTCGACAGAGGCTATTACTCTGTCGAGACTGTCACCTTGCTCGTTGCTCTCAAGATCCGATACCCACAGCGCATCACCATTCTGCGAGGGAACCACGAGTCCCGGCAGATCACCCAGGTCTACGGGTTTTATGACGAGTGCCTGCGAAAATACGGTAATGCCAACGTCTGGAAATACTTCACCGATGTCTTCGACTACCTCCCCCTCACCGCTCTCATCGACAACCAGATCTTTTGCCTTCACGGTGGCCTGTCGCCCAGCATTGATACCCTGGATAACATTAGAGCTCTGGACCGAATCCAGGAGGTTCCGCATGAAGGTCCCATGTGCGATCTTTTGTGGTCGGACCCCGATGATCGATGCGGCTGGGGAATCTCGCCTCGTGGTGCGGGGTACACTTTTGGACAGGACATCTCAGAAGCTTTCAACCACAACAACGGCTTGACGCTGATTGCTCGAGCCCATCAGCTTGTCATGGAGGGCTACAACTGGTCACAAGACCGCAATGTGGTGACAATCTTCTCAGGTACGTTGGGCCGATGTGTCGACACATGTTGCGTGTCTACGAGTCGGTTCTCCTCTCTAACTCGCGTGTGACCAGCACCCAACTACTGCTACCGATGCGGCAACCAAGCAGCCATCATGGAAATTGACGAGCACCTAAAATACACATTGTACGTATCTCGCAGATCGGGGCGAGAGCTTACCATACCACTCTCTTATTCGGTCGCTGCTAACCCGAAACAACAGCCTGCAATTCGACCCATGCCCGAGAGCAGGAGAACCCATGGTGTCAAGACGTATGTTGCCCAATAAAAATGTCCGAAATGTGACAAGAACTGGTACTGATCACATCTGCAGGCACGCCTGACTACTTCCTCTAGGCACGTCGCTGTTGGACGAAATGAGGAAAGACGATTGCACTGCTCGGATGCTGTTGCGTTGAAGGATAAGACGGGTCGGAAGACGTGCGGCTGGGGTGTCCCGAAATATCTGTATTTGTATTAGTCTTGATACTGCAATATACGGGATAGACGTACATGTCACGGCAAGAGCGTGCATGCATATGAAGGCGGCGCCACGATTGTCGCGCACACCCGGGAGTCACTATGAAAAGAGCGGACCGAGCCTTTCCCAGCCGTTACGTCGCGCCTTCCCACGTTTCCCACAATTCCGTGTGGTCGACACACCCGCTCGCTCGCTCGCTACGCAAATACAATGCAGCACAAGAAGGAACAAAACACTTTTTTTTTTTTTTCTTGTTTTCTTCTTCATTTTGGGTGCTATCATTTGTTTTTCAACAGACAAACTCTCGCCTGTCGATGTCGTGTTGGAGATTCAACTCCCACTGCCTCTCCTTTTCACGCTCCTCCGTCACGTCCTCCGTCAGGGAAGGCGCTTGCCCGTCGTCGAGATGCTTGGCATCGGCACCGTCTGGTAGCACGCCCCCGGGGGTAGTTGGGGGGGTCGGAGATTATTTCCCGTCGAGCACCGGATATGACCGGGGTAGAAAGCTTACCATGTGGGGAGACCTCGAATCGATGCGAATCTGGGCACGTTTTTCCCCATCTTGTTTCCTTTGCGTTTGACTCGCCGGGGGTTTTCCCCCCTCCCATCCTGAATCTGGCGTTGATTTGTGGAGAGTAAACCCCGATGGCAGAAAGCGTGGATACTAGCGCTGGGGTCTGGGGGCCGGGCCGCTGGCGTGGGTGGCTCGACGTGCTTTTCCCACGGCCTTGGGATGGACGGATTCGATTTTCCACGGGCAAAGAAGAGTGTTCGTCTGATATATGACGTCTTGACGCACAAAGTGCCTTGATTTATTTCCCACCCATCATTTGCCTGTCTCTCGGAATGAAAGCCCAAGAAAAACCCACGCGGGCATTATCATGTCGTTGCCTACGGGGTGGGGAGGGCGCATGCAGACGAGAGCTTGTGAACTTCTCGAGGGGCAACAAACTTTCTTGATGAACTGAGAACATGCTCGAAAAAAGGTAAAAAAATTTCCCTACTGTCAATCATACTTTTTTGTCGCTGCATGGCGTGTATTGCACGTCTCCAGTCCTCGCGCTTAGTGGCACGACACGGCACCCTCGATGCGTTGTTATGCTTTTACCGTTATACTTTTAAAGTGCGGCCACCATGTATACCTTGAGGCTTATCAAAGCCAGAAAACTATGCTCCGGAGAGCGGGTTGTATATGAGAAAAGCTCTCGCCGCTGGCTCCCTTCCCCAAAGACTTGCGCTGTGAAACTACAGACAACTTTTGTTCCTTGATCCGAATCTTCTTTCTTGCTTTCCTCGATAACATAACTTCTGCCTCATAACACAAAATGCAACCTGCTCATCTGTCACAGAATATGGACCATTCCCGCCCATCTGCCGCATGCCCTGAGAGCATAGTCAACATGGGCAACGGCCCGGGACCTATGCCTCTCGTCGACGTCGCGCAGCAGGCCATTGGGCCCGTGTGGGATTTGCCTCTCGATGACTCGTTCGCCCTACCCTCGCCCATCGAAAGTGAACGAGCCACGAACGAGGACGGCTGGCTCTGGGGGATAGACCAGACGGTCCGGGCCATGGACGCTCAGCCTTACGAGGCAAACGCTGGATTCGGGGTCGGCGTCGGAGCCCGAGTCGGAGCCGGAGTCGGAGTCGTCGACATCGCGCGGTGGGCAGCTGAATCTCGACGCCGACACACTCGTCCAGCAAGTCCAAACACGCCCATGCCGGGCAATGAAGCATTCCCATCCGCCGCCCGTGACCACGCAGCCGTGGTGGAGAGCGAATCCCAAGGGGCTTCTTCTTCTTCCCCCATGCTCCCGCGGCCAGGCGGGACTATCAGACCCCCGGCGTGCATTTGCACGAGCGACCTCTACTTCCATGGCGAGGTCATCATGCAGCCTCGCGAGCAAGCCATAGACTTTGCCCGGGCCGTGTGCGAAGCCGGCTCCTCGCTGGGCTCCTACGTTCTTTGGACAGGCGCATCCTTCTCACCCAGCAGGCCAGCCGCCGGACTCTCCATCGTCAGCCGGTTCCGCGGCGAAACATGGCGCCTCAGGGTCCGTCGGCGCTCCCGCGTGGGGCAAGGCAATGTCGTGGTCTCCGCGCATCTCAGAAGCATCAAGTGGGCGCTGGAAGAGGCCGTAAAGCACGTCGAGCTCTGGCCGCCGACGGAACACGCTGCGTCGACGGTGCGCATCTTCACCTGCAGCAAAAAGGCCGTCTGCGCAATCGGAAGGCTCCCGAGGTGTGCCCTGAGGGGCTCCGTCACTGGGGTTCGGGCTCGCCTTGATATGCTCGAGACGATTTCCGGGCTGTCAAGGAGGTTGGGGGAGATGGACGCCAAGGTCGAGCTGCACTGGGTTCCTCGCTCTCGAGTGCCGGGATATGTGTTGGCGATGGACGCGGCCAAGCATGCGTCTGAGACGCCTCGTGGGCTGGGGGAGGAGGAGTGGACGCTCCCCTCGGAATCATCGACGAATGATCTCGATGGGGAGGTGATGGCCGAGTTGGAGGAAGTTGATGCCGAGTTTGAGGATGAGATCAAGACGGAGGTCAAGACGGAGGTCAAGACGGAGGCTGATGTGGACGATGATACGCCAATGGCGAGTGCGGTGTTGAAAAAGGAGGAGCGGGGTGAAGAGGAAGAAGACAAGGTAAAGGAGGCTTGGTGGTTGAACTTCAAGGCATCGTGAAAGGTCAATGTCACGGAGCAGAATAATGGGCTGGTTGATACACTCTGCGAGAAGCCCACGGCGAGTTGTCAACAATTTGCGTGGCAAGAGCAGAGAAATACGACGGCGGGGATATGGATAAACGATGAGTGAACATAATTTGAGGGAGTGATGCAGGTTGATGGTTCAAGAGCTTGGTTTATAATTGGGATGATGTCGAGTTTATATCGCACAGTCTGGAGATGCTATTTTGATCTTTTGCAATCGAGAGTTGCTTGTATACCACGGAATCGGTCAGTAATATGTTTGCAATGATACCGTGACAATGGGTGACAAACAAAACGCAAGACGAAACGGGCAGTGATTAGCATTGATGAGCACGAAGCATGCGCCGACGCGGGAACTTAACTTGCTTTTTGCAAACTCTGCAAAACTCGCCCTTGTACGGATGGAGTGAGGCTTGCGCCGCCTATACACGACAGCCACTGCCGCATGTTGTGTACAATTCCGTGCAGAGCAACATCGCAGCATCGAACTCGATCCATCATTGTGAGCCCCAGTGACTGCGGAAGCCCGTTTTCGTGGAGGGAGAGGAGGGTTCCAAGACCTTGCTGCGCCTGAGATGACCTCATCAATGTCATCTTTCTCCGTAGACTCCGTAGACTCGTGTGTTTTGCCGTGCTGCAAACCAGTGCCAAATTCTCCATGGACTAGTATCCAACGATGACCGGGGAAAGAGCACATCTTTTTGTTTGGTCCGTTTCTGGCAATTTGCCTTTTTGGTAGCCAACCAGCCGAGGAATAGCATCAGCATGCCCCCTGACACGGTGCGTCCCTGTTCCGCAAGATTGCTCAGGCTCTTCTCAATGCTGGAAACTGCTCCATCCGTGACCCGCTCGACTTCACTAGCAACTGGCTTAGCCCGTTATGAGTTAGCTTGTCATGGTCCAAACGGGGCCGCGTTGGATGTTCTTCGAGCCGTTCCTGGCCGTGCCGTTACATATTCTGGTCGGTCCTCGTCCCCTGTTTGTGTTTGTGTTACTAGCCCGGTTTTGGGCAGCCAGAATACCAAACAAAGGCACACGCAGACAAGATCAGGATCAGATGGGAGTACGCGATGCAGGGCGCATCGGCTTCATGCAGGTACGAGTCGCCTCGCTGTTGACTTGTGCGTCTCGAGATGAATGGGGAATGGGACCTCCCAATAACAACGCTGCGTTTCGTTTCCTTCCCAGAAGAGGAGCAGGGGAGGGGAGGGCTTGACCCCTGAGGGATTGGAGAATAATCATGCATGGGCAGCATGGCACACACCCGTCAGAAGCATGGCCCTGTGTGATTGATGTGTGATTGATTGATATTGCGCACGCAGCACTGGCCCGGGTGCGGTTGACACATGACAACTTGAGAATACCAACATGTAGAGAAGAGGGAAGACAAATACTTCATCCGGCACCAGACCGTACAGCTGGCAAGCAGAACGTGCCGGGTGTCTCGCAGCTGCCACCACCGACAACAGAGCGCCGGACCAGCATTAGCTCGCGGCCAATTCCCTCCCAGCAGTGCCCCGGTCCCCCAGCCCAGTCCCCCAGCCCAGTCCCCGTCGCCCCGTTGCCGACCAAAACACCACTTGCCGTCTCTCGGCCTCTGTGCGCACCCTCACGCCCTCACGCCCTCACGCCCTCACGCCCTCACACCCTCACTCTCTCGCACCCTCACATTCCTTTTCTTTTCTTTTCTCTTCTTCCTCTCCTTCCTCTCCTCCTCGCGTCTGGCTTTCCTCGCGCTGTTCTTGGCCCCGCTGCTGGTTTCTCCTCGACCCATCGGGCTCTGCCCTTTGCATACTCTCTCCTCGGATCCAGGACCCGTCCAGCAGCGAACCCCCATTCCAAGAGATCAAGAAATCGACGTTGATTTCCTCCAACAAACCCGTCTCCTGTGGCTTCCCCTCGCTGCTTCCGCGTCGTGCACTCGTGCCTTCGCGAACACGACAAGCGGCTCGCCACCGACGCCCGAATAACCCGAAAGTTCAGTGTCCAAGCGTTGTTCAGCGCCTGCCTCTCTTTTAAAAACGCATCGCCTTGATTCCCACGACGTTCTTTCCTGCGTTGCGCTTTGCCTATTCCAACTCGGTCTTACGCCGAATGCGTACACTGTTGTATCATCTGCGCCCTTAATTCTTCATCATCAAGTCGCATTACCTTTTCTGGTATCTCGGTTTCATTTTCGTTTCCATCCTCGACAGCAACGCATCTGTACCTTGCACCGTTTTCTGGTGATTTCGGAGCCAAAGCAACAATCGCGAAACGCCGTTCATCTCGATCTGCCTCGTCGTTGGTTCTCAATTCTTGCCTCGGGGGTTTTTTTGCCCTCTTTTTTCCTTCTTTTTTTTGGTTAGATTTTTTTTATCGACACCACAGTCTTCCTGCACAGCTTTCTTTTCATCGTCGCTCTCCATTTTTCGCATATTTTCGCCAATTCTCACTGTATGGATCATCGACAAACGCAACGCTCTTGATCCTTATCGTGGCGCTTTAGTCGTTGAATCAGCTTTCTGGACGCCCGGCTTATTCAAAGCGACAATGGAATTCTTAGACAGGTCCCGACCTTTGACGAGACGGCCTCGTCGACATGTCAGGAAGGGTCTAAACTTTAACCCTTCTGTATCTGGCATCTCGGCTCAAAAAATCGCCGCCCTGGCATTTGTAGCGCTCTCACCTGTTTCAGTATCGGCCCAAAACAACGACCAATGCGTATCATTGCAAGGCTCAAAGGCCTGCCCTGCCTTTCAATCAGCTTCAATTTCCCGAAGTAGTGGCATGATACAGAGCTAGTATGTTGTGCAAACTCACTCCTCACTGGATTATCACTTATTTGTGTAAACCTAGCCCCTTCTTGCAGTTCGCCTCAGACCTTGGGTCATTTGACTACCAATTGTCTACTTATGTGAAAACAACCTATGTCAAGGACAAGTAAGGAAACTCGGCCTCGCTATATCTTGACACGTTATTATTTGCTTACACCAAAACAATAGATATCAAACCTTGCTAGGTTGTGGCAATGTCAACTTCACCGACTCCAGTAACATGTATGCTCGATATACCACAAGTATACTATGCCACACACTGGTCCAAAAGTCGATAGAAGCCTGCTCACTCACTGGCAATGCGAAGCGACCGCTGTGTGCCGACACCTGTGCCGAATTTGCCCAAAGTGAAGCATACATCACAGCCGACAAGGACCTGTGCTCCAACCCAGGCCCCGATCTGAGCAAACTGATACGAGCCGACTTTGCAACCTGCTCTTTGCCCGAAGACGCGCTTACTGGTAGATGCATCTCTGGATATAGCAACGAGGCTGAAAATTGTGGCTTTGGAAACAGCACAATTGGTCTCTGCTCTTACTGCGCCGCAGGTGGAACCAACTCAACTGATACCTGCTGCTACAACGCAAATGCCGAGAAGCGTTGCGATGGTGTCAAGATGCCAGCCATTACCGCTACCATGACGTTTGTCCCTCCGATTTCGACTTCAACTTCGACCTCGACCTCGACGCCATCTCCAGCTGCATACCAGCCGAGCAATGACAACAATGGCGACAACAAGCTCAGTGGTGGTGCTATTGCTGGAATCGCCATCGGATCTGTTGTCGCTGTTGCTCTCTTGGCTGCACTTTTGTTCTTCTGTTTGAGAACCTGGCGACATAGACGCGGCAGCCAACATGGCAGTATCTTCAACCAGCCATCGCCCGCCAGAAAAAGCATCACAACACCACAGACGAAACAGATGAAACAGACGGCGCCAGAAGGATACGAAATTCTACCTGGAGGCCGGGTCGCGCGTATGGCAGCCTTGGAAGGTCACTCCGGCGGCTCGCCAACGCAGCGCAGCGGCAACGGAGTAGGCAGCACCGCTGTCTTTATGGGCGGCCATGGAAAAGGAGGCGAAGCGCAATCCTCCTCTGACGAGTATGTCGAAAGTCCTGAGCGTGGTGGTGTCTTGCGCCCTCCACCTACCTCTAGAAGACAAGGATCGTTATCAAGTGGCTCCATGCTCGCAAGCGACGGACCTCAATCCCCCGGTAGCGCTGGCTACTCGTCACCGCTTGGCATGGCTAGTCAGCAATCCGAACAGCTGCCATTCTTCAAAGACTACTATTCCCAACATGACATCCACCCATCGGACAAGGTGGCCGTCCTATGGGCATACCAACCTCGGGCTGTGGACGAGTTTGCTCTGCAACGAGGTGACATGATCAAGGTTGTGGGCATCTGGGACGATGGCTGGGCGACGGGTATGATGCTGGATGAGCGGGCAGAGGACTGGGAGGTGCGACGACAAGCTCAACGTGACAGCGGAGTGTCGAATACTTCGGGCATTCGCGAAGACTCGCCCGACGCCCAAGGAGAAATGAAGGCGTTCCCCCTAGTCTGCGTTTGTCTCCCAGAGCACTGGAGAAAGACGATAGAGGGCGATGGCTCAACGGTCTCAGCCTCGAGTCCTGGACCAATTGCACCGACAAACATGTCCTGAGAGATCAGAACGCGCCCACGGCAAGGATCTTGAGCGAAATTCATTAATCAAAACTCTGCTGCAGCTCACGCTCTGTATATACAGATCTGCGCACACTACAAAATGCATCCCGCCACTTTCTGGCTGTTGACCTGTCTCTACACACAGCCTGTTAATCTGTAACATCACATGACTGCTGTGGGCAGCGTACATACTATCCTTGGGAACGAAGACTCAACAGCATCAACATGACGACGAATGAGCGGGCGGACGACTTTGTCTTGGCGACCATTTGCTTGATTTCATACCCCACTTACTTGGTGGACCGTTTCATATGCTCGCGAGCGAATTCCAATGAGGTGAATGAGATGCGAATAATCGTAATTGCTTTTTACTATACCCGACTACCAGGTCTACGATTCTTGATCCTAGCACTGATGCAAGTTATCGAGTCGGCGGTTTCTTATGTCACCCTCCGTGTAAAAGGGGGGGGGGCGAGGAGGAGATTTCTGACACGTTGTGGTGTCGATGGGTGTCGACTGCTGAGGGTCGCCTTTGAGCTGCCCTTTGCGATTGCTGCGGAGTCGAGCAGCTGCTTGGAGATTCACGTAACATAGTTCATTTGCCTGTACGGCGCATTACTTACCTAAACATAGTCATACGCGCGGAGACACATGCTCCTGATTTACTTAGGTAGTTTAGATACCAAATGGATACTTTTTCCTCGCATGCATGCATGAGACTACATCTCAACTGAGGGTTTCGGAGCGACCCGACCTGAGCGCACTTGCCGATTTGGTGCTGCATATAATTACAGGACATTTATAGGCTAATTACGAAGACCCACAGTGCACTCATCAGGTCAGGTCAGGTCAGGTCAGGTCAGGTCGCTCCGATTCACAAAGATTCACAAAACATCATCCACAACCTTCAGACGTCAGCAATCCAATCCAGCCTGGTCCCTTTTTCTCTACAGCAAAGGAACCCTTACAGAGAGTATCAGCCTCTCCCCTGAGAGATTCCCCTCAGCCAAGGGCACAGATGTTCTGAATCTGCAATTAATTTCCATTTCCACCCCCCCACCGACAATGACAGATGCCAACGCCAGAGCAGAGGGCCTGGTGCCCAAGTTCCAGTTAGAAAGGGTGCTCAACCAAGGTATGTGAAGAAGGGATCGAGGCTCCACGACAAGGCAGATGCTAATCTTTTCCTCCTCTTCTTTGATTGTCAAAAAACAAAAGACCAAGCAGGTAGACGAACGGCCATGTACGGAACCATTGACGAGCAACCCGCGCTGTTGATAGTTGAGCGAGCGCCGTTCCCTACGTCGGCGGCGTACCTGGGCCGTCTGCCAGGGTCGCTGTCCAAGCTGAAGAATCTTGGGGCCAACGACATTTACAGCTGGAGCATGGCGCGGACGGGCGCCGACGATGAGGGACAATCGGCGAGCGAGCAGAATGGGTTTTTTGCCGACCTGAAAATCAACTTGATCTACCCGTGTACGGAGTCGCATGTCAAGAAGTACAGCAGGCAGCGGGTTCGATCTGTCACGGAAACACCAGAGATGTACGAGGAAAAGATCAGGCCGTACATGCAGAGAAAACGAGACGAGGGACGCCTGAACTGGGTCTTCAACATTATTGAGGGCCGCACCGAAGTGGAAGACGTCATCTACAGGACTAAGCTTGGCGAAGCAGGGGATGAGGGGTTCCTTCTCTTGCCGGACCTGAATTGGGACCGCAGCACGCTTGATGCGCTGCACTTGCTGGCTGTTGTGGAGCGGCGCGACATCTGGTCTCTGAGGGACTTGAAGAAGAAGCATATCCCGTGGCTGCAACATATGAAGAGCAAGGTTGTTTCGGCGACGGTCGAGACGTATCCATCCATTGAGGCCGATCAGCTGAAGTTGTACGTGCACTACCAGCCAACGTACTACCATTTCCACATCCACGTTGCGCACGTTGCGCTCGAGGCTGGTGCCACGCAGGCGACGGGCAAAGCTGTGGGCTTGGACAGCATCATTGAGACGCTCAAGGTGATGGCCGGTGACGACGAGGCGGGCATGGATGCTGTATCCATGACTTACACCCTCGGGGAGGCCAGCGAGCTTTGGGCAGATGTGTATGAGCCGCTTAAGAAGAGTGGGAAAGCAGCTTCTCAATAGCTATGACGAGGTCGTCGACACCGGAGCCGTGGGGGCAATTCTTCCATTCGCCGCCGTCGCGGATGCAGTAGATTTCATTGTTGAGGCGGATAGTGCAGCTGATACTTACGTTGGCCTGTTGCCGTTACGTCAGTCAGTGCGATTCGACATGGCTCTTGGCTTATTATTTCCGCATGTTGTACTTGCCTCTGCTGTTCGCTCCACGCTTGTTCGCAACAACTCCATGCCGTGTGCGCCGTCATCCTTTGTAGCGCACTCGTTGATGGCCTTGATATCGATGGCGTGCTCCAGGGCGCAATCCTCAACGAGAGCCCTGTTGGGGATATGGCTGTAGTCGCGGGTCAAGCACATGATGAAGCCGAGATTGATCTTGGGGTCGGGGTACAGTTCGCGAGCGCAAAGCTCGATGATGTTGCCCATGCATTCAGACGGGCCGTGTTTGCAGTCGACGCCGTCGTCGGCAGTGGGACTAACGGAGGGGAGAGACTATCAGTATCCAAGACCTTGTTGCCTTGTGTAGTTGAGGATATAGGCCCGACGTCCCAGTGTTTTACATACGTTCCGATATAGTTCAGCTTGAAGTCAACCTTGTCGTAGACCCGCTGCATAACGGGGAGGATGAGCTCTCTCAAGGCGTCCTAGAAGATGTCTTGTCAGCATCCGAGTTCCTAACTTCCTAGGAGCGGCGCCCCCGCCCTTTTGACACTCTCGGCCGCATTTGGATTGGATTGATGAGCACTTACCCTGGTATCTGGGCATTTACTGATAATGTGCGCCTCCAACGGCACTAAGCGCGCTGCGCTTGGTTGGACGAAGCTACATCGGTTCGAGATACTGTATAGGCCGTGGAAGAGCAGGAAAACGGCCGACAGAGGGAGCAGATACCGCCGGATAAGAGAAAAAGGCGACATGGATGCTGGGTGTCTGCTCTTGGTAGGAAGGGCCTGGCTTAGACTTTGCTTGTCGTCCATGATCATCTGTGATGGGGTCTTGGTGATTTGATGGGCTCGGCGACGATGCCGTTGTCTCTTGGCCACACGAGCGGACGCTGCTTGCTGCAGACGGCAAACGGGCAAGTTGGTAGAGTTAAAAGGGCACGAGAGAGAAGCCGACTTGGCGCGTGTATTTATTCGCTGTCGAGCGCCCGGGAGCCGCGCCCAGGCAAAGTATAAGTGGGCCCCCGGCGTTTCTAGACATCTTGTGTACTCCGTATGTATGGCCAGCCCGGGTATATTATGGGGATATATTGTGGGGGTGTTATGGGGGTAGGGCAGGAAGACGACAAGAGATTTGGCCTGTAGCAATTCAATGTGAATATCCTTGGGAGTTGAAGCGCCCGTTACGTGGTCTCTGTGGCTCTTTATTCGAGAGCTCCATGCTCATTACTCTTGTTTCAGTTGGCCAACATCTCTTGCATCGTACCATACATTGCTGAGGAGCGAGTCACTCTTGGACCATTGGACAGAATCATCTCAGATCCAGAGCGTTGCCAATATCGCATGATTTCTCTGCATTAGTCTGTAACAGCATGTGGGCTGTTCTATAAAAAATTGCCCGCATTAGCATCGTACCGCGCGCTTAGACGAGACGATGAATTGCGTTGATAGGCCGCACATGCCGCTCGCTTTGGCAGTATCATGGAATGCATTATGACAAGTTACACGTTCGAAGCATCATTTTATAATAATGATTGAAAAGTATAAAAAGAACTCGATATTTCACTATATCCCCTTCCTGTTTCACCAAGAACATACGCTCAAAACAGTCTTACAACATTTGTTTCCTCCCTCACTTTGCACATAATTCCCCGCGCCATTTTCAATATGCCTGGCTCTAGCTACGACCCTGCCAAGAAGAACTCGGCTTCTGATGCTATGTCAGAGTATCACCGCGATCAGGCAGCGTACTACACCAGCAGTTCTGTAAAGGGTCCACAGAACAAGTTTGGGTCCTGGGAGTCGAACAAGTGAGCAAGAATCTACTCGTATATGATTTGGAGCTAATGTATTGATCTATGTAGAGGACGAAAGGATTACTAACTCTTCGACCACAAGGGTAAGGGCTACACCAAGAAGGCAGCTGAACATACTGCCGAGAAGGACAAGTGGTACCAGGTTCGCGATGCTTGAGCTGAGTTCATGGAAGTCTCTAGATGACGAGAGACACTATCACCTGTAAGGAAAGTATAGTGTGGATATAGAGAGAAGGAAAAGTGTCCTGTGCAAATAAATGTTTTTTTTTCAGATATAGCTCAAGTCTGGCAAGGAAGAAGAGCAGTTCTAGCATATGTATGAGATCAACCTTTCAAAGTACCAGTAGGAATTTTAAAAAGCACCATTTTACCGCCAGGACCTTTCTTGATAGACTTGTCCACGCGAAAGTAGCCTTTTCTCTCCAATTGAATTGTGTCTCCCTCAGATAGTGTCGCCGAGTTTGAGTCCAGCAGTGCGTCTGTAGTTGTGGCAGTGACAGGGTTGAGGAAACGCTCAAGGTCATCGCCCTTTTCCAAAGTGTCTTTTGAGAGGAGATAGTCAAAGTCCCAAAGTTCGGCTTTGACAAGCTCACTACCAAAAGCAGCTAGCCAGTGAACTTTCTTATCTGTTTTTGCGACATTACCTTCAAGGTAAAGTTCAATAAGAACATCAGTGACGACTCCTTCGCCGGATCTAGTAATACGCCTAACAAACGCATTCCCCCAGGTCATGACCGTAATTTCTTCATCTTCTTTGAAAAGAGTGGCGTCGGCTTGGTCAAACAAGATTTTGTTTGCAAATGCAATCATCTTTGTCCCCACTGCGGGATTTTTGGGATGTTTAGGCCGAGTCTCTCTATAAGGGATATCGGGACCACCGATAACAGTGACAGGGACAATATACTTCTCTTCCACGGCCGTGTGTCTAGGCGCAACTGGATCAATTGACTTCTTGTTCATAGCCCAGAGAGTGGTCCAATCCATATTGACCACATTTCGGCTTGGCCCTTGTTTGAGCATAAACTCACGGAGAGTATTCACAGTGAGGCCACGACGAAGAATGCCTCGCACAGTTGGCATTCGTGGGTCATTCCAGCCAGTAACTCTGCCAGTATCAACAACCTTGGAGAGCTTTCGCTTCGATAAGAATGTTCGAATGAAGTTGATTCTCGCAAAGTCCCAGAGATAGACGTGACGCATGTTGAGTGCCCTCAAAAACCAATCATACTGTTCATTGCGATCAGCATACTCAGTCGTTCGAAGAGCGTGGGTAACCCCTTCAAGAGAGTCGACTAGGGGGCAGGCGAAGTCGTAAGTCGGATATATGTTCCATGCCCATCCTGTTCTATGGTGTGGATGTGGAGTCTCGTCTTCCTCCCATCTTGGAAAACGATAGATAATAGGATCGCGCATTGCACCGTTATCGCTGTCGAAAACAATGCGGGCGCGGATACAATGCTGCTTGCCAACGTTCGTTCCGGCACGCATTTCTTTAAAAATGGCAAGACTCTCGCTAGCGGGTCGATCTCGCCGTGCACTGGGCAGTCGATTGTATCGATCTTTTTTTTGGATTTCCGGGTCAGTGTCGTCGGCGTATGCGTTGCCGTCAGAGATCAATTTTTGGCAAAGCTGATAAAGCTGCTCGAAATAGTCGCTTGTGTAGGTGATCCGCTGACTCTTGATTCCAAGAAGACCAAGGTCTTCCACTATAGAGTCCTCGTATTCTTGCTTCTCTTTCTTAGGGTTTGTATCATCGAATCGTAAGATAAGAGAGCCCTTGAAGGCATCGTGCGCAAAGTAGTCGTTCAAAAAAGCTGCCTTGGCGTGACCGATGTGTAAATAACCACTGACGGATGTTAGTAAATTCTGTTCAAAACGTCGCAGAATCGGCCTGACCAACGATGGCTCGGGTGGAAACCTGGTGACCACCCCATTCTCCGTATCCTGCAGCTGCATGTTATACCGACTCGCTGATTGACTAGCTTGCGCGGTTGTAGTTTTCGCATCGTTCTGGCGAACCTTGACTTCCTCTTGGACCTCGGGACAGGTATTTTCCAGATAAGCGAACCATCGTGTAACATTCAAGAATGCAGACCGTCGAATTAAGCCGAGGGCAACCTTGTTCATGCGGAGGTTGGACCATAGGGTCTTGTCTTTCTGACTCAGTGTGTAGCCACCCACAAAAGTTCGCAGCGTGAGAAAGCGATCGAAATTTAGAAGTATTGGTTCAAGGGTCTTGAAATCTTGAATAGAAAGACCGCTTTGAAATCTAAGAAAGTCGTGACTATTCATAGTGATGCAAGTAGCATGGACTTGATCCGAGTCATTTGCTGGGAGAAGTTGGACGAGGGGGTTTACGGGCAATACGGGTGTAGTAATATGTACATACAGAGAGAGTTAGAGGGTGGGTCGGTGCCTCGCACCTTCCCCCCCTCTAGCTCTAAAAGCCTCATGAAATTTTTTTTATTAGAGAGGCGTTACCCTTTATCTTTTTTTAATAAACCTAGCTATAGTTAATTAATTAAAAAGTCTTTAAATTAAACTTCCCTTCTTTTTAGTAATTACACTAGGAAATATAATAAAAGCTAAGCTTCTTAAAGTATTCCTAAAATTAAGAGTTTTATTATTATTATTATGCTAGGGTAGCACTAACTTATTATTATTCCCTACCTTAATCCCTATCTTTATCTAAAGCATTAGCCTTATATTTAGCTATTATCCTAAAGTGCTTAGACTAAGGAGAGTTCTAGTAAAACCCCTAGATAGTAAGGATATATCCCCTTAAATTAAGTTTTACTAGATTATTATTACTATAAAGTATTCTAGTAAAGGAAGGTTACTTACTTTATAATAAAATAAAAAATAATACTATATTTTAACTTACTTAATTCTTTAAGAAACTTATATCTTTATTAAAGCCTAGTATACCTAAGGCTTGTTACGTGGCAGGATACGCTTGGCCACAAGCAATAGTAACAGGGACAGATTCGGCCCTTTAGACAGAGGAATCAACTTACTTCTTACATCATAACCTGCACCTAACAGTAGCTTTCATAAGTGAACTTAGTACGACTTACGACCCGTTAAATCCGTTAGCCCCTCTGACGGATTCGACCTAACAACGTGCAGAGCCAGCACGTAACAGGTTTTAGCTAATAATAAATTATAAACTACCTTTATCTTAAGATATTAGGATATTTAATAGGTTAATATTTATAGGTTAGTAGCTAAGCTACTTATAATAGTTATTTAAGACTATTAATAAGGGTAAGGATATTAACCTAAATATATTTATCTAAGCTATTAATATAGCACTAAGTAATAAGGCTACTACCTTTATTAATAGCTTTAAATAACTAAGACTAGTAGTCTTAAAGGCTAAGAGTAATATAGTTACTAAAGGTAATTTAACAATACTATAGTAATCTTTATAAAAGTAATACTCTTTAAATATAGTTAATAAGGAAGTTAAGACTAGGATAAATATAAAACTTTACTAGAGTAAGGGTAAAGCCTTAGTAGTATATTACTCTTAAGTTTTAAATATTCTTTATTATATAAGAGAAAGAGATAAGCTAATTATCCTAAATTACTTACTTATCTTAATTAAGAGTTATATACTTTATAACTTTATTTAGAGGTTTATTTAGGGGTTATATAATAAACTATTAATATAGGAAGCTATTAGTTAGAATATTCTAGCTACTAATAGCCTTAGGGAAGTAAAGGAATATATTAAGTAAGTAACTACTATATTAAAGGCTAAAGTAAATCTTATAAAATTAACTATATATAATATAAAGATTATATTAATAAAGGAGTTTATTAAGTATTAAAGTAAATACTTTATAAATAAAGTTTTATTATAAGCCTATAAGCTTTTACTAGGATTTATAGAAGTATTAAGTAACTAAAAAAGAAGTTTACCCTTATTAATACTCTAATTACTTAGCTTTAACTAATAATATTATACCTTAGACTTAGGAGAGTTTATAGGATCCCTAACCTATAGTAACTTAATAAGTATTAACCTATACCCTTAGCTAACTAGAATTATACCTAAGTAATTATCCCTAGTAATAGCCCTAGATATAATCTAAATATAATAATAATATTAATAATAGGTTTTCTAGTAACTATTAGAATACTAATTTACCTAGGTAAGGGGGTATAAAATAAACTTTACACTACTAGTATTACTAGCTTAAAGTAATACTATTATACTATCTTAATCTCTATAAGCTATACCCTAGAGTATACTAAATACTAGTCTAAGGGGATATATATAAAAGCTAAGGCCTATAGTAAAGTCTTAGAATTAGTATATTAATAATACTACCCCTTTACCTTATAAAGGTACTTACTTTAAGTATAATATTACTAGATATTATACTACTAACTATACTATAACTAGAAATAATATATTATAAAGATAAGAGTCTATATAGCTAAAGTTAATAACCCTTCCCCCTAGGAATAATAACTCTTAGGTTTTTAAATAGGTTTATACTTAATTAGCTTAAATTTATCTAAGTAAGGAAAAGTATAATAAAGTAAAGGTACTTTAAATTATTAAGGAAGTTTCTATTAAAACTATAGTTAAGGCCTATTATACTCTAATTAAACCTAAGACTATATTAGATATAACTACACTAGTAAGTAACTACTAACTTATTTAACTTAAAGAGGTATTATTAACTATCCTTCCTTAGTTAGTTACTATAGTTAATATAAAGAAGCTAGGAGCTTAATAAGCTAACTTAAAAGCATAAGTAAAAGATATTACTAATAAGGATAGTGTCAGGAGCACGGAGGCTAGGGAGCTAGGGATAGAATAGTTACATAATAGAACCCTTAGATAAGCCTTAGGTTATGCAAATAACTAAGTAGCTATTAGATAGCTATGTATATATAGTAAGGTATTTAAATAAGAACTACCTATAAGGTATATAAGAGATTAGAGTTTAAGACCTTTATATACCTACCCCTAAGTAATAGCTCTCTAGTTATAACTAAGAACCTTAGCCTTTACTTTATTTATATCTCCTTAATTTAGTTATAATAAGTTAAACTCTTAAACCCTTTAAGAAAAATAAACTATTAGCTAGGTTTAAATATAAAGAAGCTATAGAATATTTACTTAAAACACACCTATATTACTTAGTAAGGGAGATATAAACCTATAGTACCTAGGGAGTAATTTATATACCCTAACTTTAAGGCCTAATAATAAAAGAATTTAATAAATACTACCTAACCCTAATTAATGTAGTAATACTAAATCTAGGAATAATAATAACCTAGATAAGCTAGAGCGTTACTATAAGGTTATATAAGCCTAGCTATAATATACTTATATAAGGTAAAATATTATAAATATAAAAGCATAGCTTAAAGAAATTAAGGTAAACCTATAATTAGCTAGATTAGGTAAAGAACTTATAATTACCCCTTAGATACTTATACTAATTAATCCCTTATTCCTAGCCTTCTTACCTAATCCTAACTTTATAGTAAGTATATACTTATAAAGCTTTATAAAGATATAGTATAAAGTACTAGTATATAAAGGTAATACCTATAAGAATCTATAGGTATACTTAGCGAATTTAAATATATTATTCTAGTTAAATCTAAGAACCTTTTATAATAATAAAACTAAGGTAGTATATACTAGTAGCTACCTAGTAGATAATATAAAGTAATAATAAATATATTATATAATAGTAAATAAGTTAGTTAACTACTTAGCTTATTCTTAGGATAAATTTATATCCTAGTTAAACTTAGGAGTAATAAATAAGAATATAAAGTGCTTAGAAACTACTAGGATACTACTAAATCTAAGGTAAAAAAATAACTAGTCTTTCTAGTCTTTCTTAAGACTTTAAACTAAAGTAAAAGCTAAATTACCTAACTAAATCCTTATATACTTAAGAATAGTAATTTTCCTAAATAGCTTAAATAATACTATAAGAAAGTATATAGTTAGCTAGGAGTTTCTAATATCTTAAAGCTACCTATAAGAATAAGGTAAAAAGGCTAAAGTTATAATAATATTTATATTAAATAATTATAATAGAAACTATAATAATAAAAAAGTAAGAGAAAGACATAATACTTTAGCTTCCTTATAAATAACTTATAATAAAACTTATAGTAACTAAGCATAAGTTAAAGACTATTTAAATACTATAAATATAGTAGTCCTAGATATAGTATAAATAAATATAAAGTAGTAAATTATTTAATTTATAAAAGTAGTAAGTATATAACTAAGAAGTATAAGAATAGTAGTAATAAGACCTTAAACCTTAATAAGATTCTAATTAAGTTAGTATAAGCCTAGGATAATAGTCTTACTATAAAGAAACTTATAAATAAGAGAATAAAAATATAAGTATTCTTATAGTAAGATAATTACTAGTTAGCTATACTAGCGCTATTTAATATAGGTATAAAGTATTTAATAATTTACCCTAAATTATTATTAAAATAAAATTAGAAAAACATAGAAAAAATAAAGATAATACTAGAAAGCATAAGTAAGGATAAAATCCTATATAAAGGAATCTTATATAAGCTAATTAAGGTAAAAGATAGTATAGGCTATATAAAGGTTTACTAGATTAGCTATTATATTACTAATATAGGAAAGAGAATACTTCTAGGTATAAATTAAACCTAGAGTATAAACTTATAATAATAGATTAGAAGTAAAATTTTTAAAGGTTTTTAATAACTAAGGATTATATTATACTTACTATAGGGAAGTAATAACTATATAAGGTAATAAAATAGTTATTTATTACGCTATTACTAGTATTACTAAAGATTAAGGTAATTAAGCCTAAGGAAAGAGAAAGGAGACTAATAAAGACTTATTAGTAAATAATATAGTAAGTAATAACTAAGGTTATAGTATAGCTATAGTAATAGTAGTAAAATATACCTATTTCCTAAAAAA
The DNA here is from genome assembly GCA_030389615.1 of Epichloe typhina subsp. poae. Classification (NCBI taxonomy): domain Eukaryota; kingdom Fungi; phylum Ascomycota; class Sordariomycetes; order Hypocreales; family Clavicipitaceae; genus Epichloe; species Epichloe typhina. Next base: position 1,441,089 of record CP098316.1, on the reverse strand, counting down.
GAAAAAACTAAGAAGTATAATAGTACTTTAGGTAGTATACTATAAGAAGGTAATAGTAACTATATAAGAGATAAATAGTAATATAACCTAATAGTAAATCCTAGAAGAGTATATAGAATTTATAAATATGTTTTTAAAAGATTTAGCTAGTAAGCTTCTAAAATTAGGTAGCTATACTTATATAATTAAATTAGAAAAGGGAAATAACTACCCTAGGGACTTATATATAACCTAGCTAAAAAGAGCTAGAAGTACTTAGGGAGTACCTAGTAAGTGTATAGGAAAAAGGTAAATTAGAAAATTAACTAGTTTAGCTAAAGCCCTAATTTTATTTATTCTAAAAAAATTAAGGAAATTAAGGCTTTATATAAATTATAGGGGCCTTAATAGGATTATAGTTAAAAATAAGGCCCCTTTGCTATTAATCTCTGAAATCCTTAACTAATTAGTAAGTATAAAGGTTTTTATATTACTAAATCTTTAAGAAGTATATTACTAGCTATATATCTATAAGGGTAATAAGTAAAAGATAGCTTTCTAATACTACTATAGCTACTTTAAATATCTTATAATACTATTTAGATTAGTAAATATACTAGCTACTTTTTAGGAATATATTAATAATACCCTTAAGGGACTTATAAATAAATTCTATATTATTTACCTTAATAATATCCTAATATATAGTAATAACCCTATAAGATATATAGAGTATATTAAAAGTATACTAAAGTAACTTTAAGATATAAACCTCTATATTAACATTAAAAAGTGCTAATTTTCTATTAGGTAAGTAAAATTCCTAGGTTTTATTATATCTAAAAAGGGCATTAAGATAAAACTATTATAGGTTAAAGCTATTATAACCTAGCTAATACCTTATAGTGTGTTTAATATTTAATTATTCCTTAGGTTTATAGGTTTTTACTAATACTTTATAAAATAGTATAGTAAGGTAGTAGTCTTACTAATAAACTATTTAAAAGGTATTTAGCTAGTAAAGTTTAAGCTAAAACCTAGTAAACTAGTAGTATTTAAAGAACTTTAAAAGAAGTTTTAAAAGGCACTAATTTTAGTGTATTTTAACTTACTTTACTTACTAAAAGTAAAGATAAATATATCTAGTTATATAATTAGAGCTATACTTATAATATTAGTACTAGATAGCTAGCACCTAGTAATGTATTTTTTAAGGAAGTTAACTAATATTAAACTTTATTACTTAATACCTAATACTAAGTTATTAGTAATCTAAGAGGTATTTTAAGCCTAGAGATATTACCTTATATATTTTTCTTATTAGATTATAGTTATTATAAACTATTTAAATTATAAGTACCTAGCTATAAAGCTAAAGCTAACTAGCAAGTAGGTAATAGTATTAGATAAGCTTTATCTATTTAATTTTAGGATTAAATATTACATAAGTAAGTTAAACCCTATAAATACCTTATTAAGAAAAGTAAATTATATTAGTAAGAAATATAAGGTAAAGGTATTAACCTTATAATTACCTAACTTCTTATCTAAATTTAATAATACTAAGTAATAGAAATACTATATAAATAATAATACTATTATAGGTTTTAGTATTATATTACTTAGCATAGCTAATATTTTATTATAAAGACACTATAATAGCCTTACTAGTCTCTAGGGTTTTAAGAAGTTATAACTTAATTATATTATTAAGAAACCTAATAGTCTAGTAAAGCCTAGTAGTAGTATATAAACTAGGTTTATTAATTCTAAGTAATAAGGTTATATCTTATCTATATTTTTTAATATTTCTATAAGTCTAGTAAGCCTATAGGTTAGGAGTCTAGCTAGGTTAGTAACTAGTAAGTAGCGTAGGTGCCCCTTTAAAACATTACTTATCTATAATTGATAGCCCATGACCTACCTGGTGATGCAATGGATGCAGTGCGTCTGTTGCGAATTGGATTGGCTGCAATTGAGGATAAGTTGTGTTTTTTTTGGTTCGCCTTGGAGCTTTAAAGGACAAGTTGTAAGATAGAAGAGATATAGAGAGATGGAACAAACACGGTCGCAGAGGAAGGGGAAATCACATTAATTTATGCTATAAGTAAAACTTAAATGGATTTAAGTTTAACTGCGGTCGCGAATTATAACTATATCTTACGTAATCATAGCCACAAAGTTTGTCGCAAACTTTATATTAACCTTTTAGCCCCTAAATTTATGGCTTAAAGCTTGTTCCTTTATTTATGTTTTACCTAACACTACAGTGATTATTAAATTTAGTTATTAATTGTCACACTAGCTAGGTATTGCTAGTAATTTTTTTGTTCCTTAAAAATTAGATGCATTAGCCACAGTTAATGACCCCAAAAAAAATTAAAAATCAATTACTTATCTATAATTTATTTATAAGTCTATAAGCATACTATAAGCTAGCTACTTATAGTAGTATTATAGTAAGAATATAAGTAATCTAGCAAACCTCTTCTAAGTTTATATATAATGCTTGTTTTATACACATAGAATTAGAGGCTTTAATTTAGGTTATATTATTTAAAGTATAGTAAGGTAATAACTTTACTATAGGTTATAGGAAGTTACTTAAGAGTAGTAACCTAGAAGCGTTATAAATATAGTTTATTAGGCCCTCTAAGCTATTAATATTTAAGAATTAAGTTTTTATTCTAGCTAGTATAAGAAAGGAAATTTTACTACTTATTTATAATAACCTAGTAGTAAGCTACTAGGGAGTTAGTAAAACCCTTTATTATATTATAAATTAGTATTACTAGCTATTAATAAAGAAAGACACTAAGTTATATATATAAACTTACGTAAGCTATTAGACTTTAAAGCTAAAGCACTATAAACCTTATAGTAAGCTAGTAGTGCTACTAGTGCCTAATTAGCCTTTTTAAGAATTATTAATAGATTTTATTATAAGGCTACTGTTATAGACTCAAGCTATGAGCTTAGGTCAAGTCTGGCTCTAGAAAGTATACGTACTTTATGTAGCTAGGTTAGGGCTTTACATAGACTATATATAAACTACGCATAAGGGACTATATATCCAGATACTATATAACTACTAGTGTAATTCCTTTCTTTTTCTATAAGAATAATATTCTTATTCTAAACGCTTATATATAGTAGCTATAAGGCTAGTTTATAATATATATTATTCTTTACTATAGAAATAACTTATCTAGTAAATATACTATTACTACTAGATATAATAAATACTAATAAGCTAGTACTCCTATAATAATAGGTAAAATAGTAAGTAAAATAAATCTAGTACTTAGCTAATATATAAAATACAGTACTTATACTAATTTAAATTAAGTAAAAACCCTTACCTATAGGCCCTCTCTTTAATAGTAATAAGATTTTATTTATAGCTTAAAAAAGTCTTATAACTTATAAGCTCCTAGTAAATAAGGAGTTTATTAGTAGTAATTAGGATTAGTAATACTTTATTTACTAAAACCTATTACCTAAGGTCTACGTATAGGTTATATCTTTCTTTAAGAAAGATTACCTAGAGAACTTCTATTTATTTAGACTTCTTAACTACTTAGGGGAGATATTTAATAACCCTTACTACTAGGAAATAGCTATTATAAAACTTAACTAGTTAATATAATAATAAAATAAGAGATTTAGTAACTTTTATATTTACTTTAAATAGAAGTTAGCCTTAGCTAAGGGGCTTAGGTAAGTAAACTTAGTAAAGTTATCTAAGTTATATATAATACTTAATAAGTAAATAAGGGACTATAGTATTAGATAAGATATACCCTAGGCTAATTATATAGTAGTAATAGCCTACTATTAAAGCATTATACTAGATATTAAATCTTACTAACTAGAGGAAAAATACTATATATAAAAATAAGGTAATCTAGCGCCTAACCTAATTAAGGCTAAGGTATAGGATAAGGATATGCTAATAATAGATATTTACTTTATAAGTATAATAAGGACCTAGTAAGGTTTTAGAAAGTCTATAAGACACTAAAAGTTAGGTAATAAGAAAAATAGTAAGCATACTAAGTAAGTTACTTAGGATATACTTAATATATACTATAATAAGGGCTAGTATTTATAATATAGCTTCTTTAAGTATTTTACTATAGTATACTTATTATATCCTACTATTTACCTATAAAAGAAGTTTTTATAAATACTTATAATATAAAGAAAGCACTTACTATTAGCTTAGATAATAAGTCTATAAGTTAGTTAGAAAAAAAGTAACCTTATTATTAAGTTATTTAACTAGGGATAAAGAAAGGAAGTATAGAAGGGCTTTATAGTATATAGCTATTACTAATAAGGATTATAAAGAGATCTAAAGTAATATAAACTTAATTCCTTTTTTAGTCCTTACTTTAATTAATAAGACTACCTTTATAAATACTTAAGTTAATATAAGTTATAATTACTATACTACTATAAGTAAATACTTTATCTAAAAGCTTAGGTTAAAATGCCTCCCTTTTCTAACTAAAAGATTAGTTTATATAGCTATTAGTATAAAGTAAGGGGAAAAAGAGAGTTAGGAGAAATAATTATATATTTTATATATTTTATATATTATATATTTTTAGTTAGATTTAGATAGATAGGAAATGCTAATTATAGTATATATAATCCTAGGACTAATAAGATAACTAATCCTAGGTATACTATAGATAAAATAAAATAAAATTAGCTTAAATATAGTAAGATAGTAGGTATATATAGGATTAGCTAATAGGCTACTTATATAGGCTATAGCTAATAGAAAGGTTAACTAACTTATAGTATTTATTTTAGGTTTAATATTTATAAGAATAATATAATAAGTAAAGAGATAGAGAGAGAATATCTAGCTTTATACTATAAGCCTATAGGAAATTATATTTATCTTATAGATTAACATAACCTTAAAGCCTATAAAGAAGAAGCTTCTATGTGAGAACAAAGGGATAGCTAGGCAAGAGGTATGGGGGCACTCGTATATTGACTAAAGCTTACTAGGTCTAAGTGTGTTATGCGTGCGAGTCGCTAGCTTATAGCTAGCAGCTCGCTAGTGTTACGTAGACCTAGCCCTAGGGCGTGGTGTGCCTGCCTAGTGTGCGCTAGTATTATAAGTGGGGCCTTATAATTACCCCCCTACTTTTAGCTAGGCTCCTAAACGGCTTTCGGTAAGTAATATACAGCTGTTTGCTAAGTGGTAGCTATATTAAAATAATAATAAATAATAGCTAGCGCTTAAGTATAAATTCACCTTTAACTCCCTTTTATATTGCGCCCTTTTCCCTTGTGTAACTATAGTAAACTTTTCTTGGATACTATTATATTGTTAGTTCCTATTACTTTTTATTTATTGCTTGCCGCATTATCGCTATGGAATCGGATAAGGAGAGTGTTATTGCTATCCCTAATATCTATTTAAAAGGGTGTAGCTATATACATTATTTACGCACGGGTTGCGTAGACTTTAAGAAAAATCCTCTAGCTAAGCCTAACATCCCTTAGATTAACTATTAATTCCCTAGCGCGTAGACTATTATTATTAAAGGGAAGAATTTGAAACGTTATATCTAATATGTTAAACGCGGCAATACTTACAAAACAGTAAGTATATTGCTTTCTCCATATTTTCAGTCCCTAATCACCTATATCTCTCTAGGTAATGCTAACTATATAAGGGGATTTCCTTAATCTTCTTGCTATCCTTAATTAGGTAAAAACTTTAATAAATACCTTAAGTAATTAGGTCCCTAATAATCCTAATAATCACATGTTTTTAGAAGCAACTCACTGCTATTTTAGCACCTATTATCTAAACCTTATTTTAGGGTTCGATTATGCTAACATAGCTTATCGTATTTCCTTTAGTTTAACTAGGGCCACTAAGGTCCATTAGGTACGTCTTACTATATATTCTCTAGACTTTCGCTTACTCCCTAAGTAAGCCGCTTTAGCCGCGTATAATTAGTATATTATTTTGCGCTAGTAACTTTTAGTTACTATGTTTCCTACCCCTATCCTAGGGATAGTAAGTTATTACTTCTCCTTTGCTACGTATTTACTAACTTTTTATAGCTAAATTACGCTACATATTACAATTCCTAGAAGGTAAAAATAACTTTATAGCTGCGATATTATAACCTAGGATTTATGCCCTAAGGGGTTGTAAAACACTAGTTTTTTTAGGTAATAGAGGTGGCGGTTTAGGAGGATAAGAGCGAAACTACAGAATATCTTCTTTATAATAGCGTTATTTTAACGCATAAGGGTGCAACCATAGAAGGGTTTCCCTTAAAACTCCTCTCCTTATAGGGATCTTTTCTTTTATTATTTAGTAGATAGTCTAATAAGGTTTTTAATTAGAGTGTAATAGTGGCTAACAAGGCTAGGCCTTTTTTATAATTACCTTGTCCCTTATTACCTATGACTTGCTTACGTCTTGCCATGCTTTCTCCTTATTTTAATTTAATAGAATACCTGAATTACGCGTTACACGCCTTCTATATCTTCTGCTACTACCTATTAATTATATTTGCTTAGCTAACCCTTTTACTTCACTAGGTATTTATTGCCTTTATAAGTCTTCCTATAATCCTTAACTTCTTTAACTTTAAATTCGTTATCTTTATCTTTAAGGTCTAGCATTAGTATTTCTTTGTCTATAGCGTCTTCCTAGTAATTCTATAGCTTTAACAAGCTAATATAAAACATATTATGTAGTTAACTATACTTATTAGGTAGTGCTAGTTAGTATGCTTATTTGCCTATAGCGTTAAGTATCTAAAATAGCCTAATAAATCTTAGGTTTAGCTTCTATTTTATGTCCTTAAGTCTAATATTCTTTACTAATAGTAGTACTAAGTTTTCTCTTTTTAAGGTTAATAGCTAGTGTTATTAGTTATAGTACTTTGCCTATACTTTGGTGGCTCTTACCTAGTTATATGCTAGTTTCTCCCTAACCTTATATAGCTTCTAAACATATGCGTAGGCTTCTAGGACCTCCCTTTCCCTACTCTTATCCTTAAAAGCTAGATAAAACTTAGGTAAATAGCCTATAAGAGCGTAGTTAGGGAAGTAACCTGTTATCCTATTAATAGCATTATTACACGCGAATTAAGCCATTAGGAGTAGCTTTAGCTATAGCTATTAGTTTTCTTTAATAAAGCATTATAGGTAATATTTAAGCACTTAGTTTATCCTCTTTATTTACCTGTTAGTTTAGGGGTAAAACGCTATTAAAAGCCTCCGCTTTATGCATAATAGGTAACATATATCTAACTAGAATTAGCTTGTAAACACTAATCCTCTATTAGATATAATGCCCTCCGGCAGCCCAAATCAAAGCTTGATTTCCTTGTGGAATAACTTTGCTAATTTAGCTGCGTTAATTATAGTCTCTATAGCAAGGAAAACAAAGTACTTAGTGAATTAGTCTATAATCACTAGGATTACGTTAGTTTCTTAGTTACCTAGCTATACTAGTAGTAATCCTATAATAAAATCCATTAAGATCTCCGCCTATAGTTACCTTAGTATTAGTAGCAATTCAAGGCTTCTATATAGGCAGTGCCTTCTAGCTACTACGCGCTAGCATACTTCGCAGCTAGATATATAGTCTAAAACAGCTTTACTTATTACTAGCCACTAATAGTAATGTTTTAGTAGCTTAAGAGTACATTTAGTCCTAAAGTAACCCGCTAGTAAATTATTATAGTATAGCTATAGGAGCTTCTATTATAAGATAGGCTCCCGCGAAATAACTACCTAGTCTTTATACATTAGGAGACCCCTTACACTACGTAACCATAGACTAGCTTTTCCCCTCCCTTTCACTTAGGAGTTAACCTTACCTCCGCGTTTTTACAAATCTAGATCTTAGTCTTATGCCTTCTATAGTAGTTACGCTAATAGTTCATTCGCCGCGGATTAGTAGGGATTTAGTAATATAATAGCCCCCTAAATCTCTTATGCTATACTAATGTCTTAGACACACGCTACCTTCTCCTTAAAATCACCCTTGTTTAGCTAACCTATTACCGGATTTATAGTAGCTAACTAGCCTTTTACCTAGGCTACTATTAACTTAGTAGGCTCTAAGACTAGCGCTACGCTATAACTTCTTTAATATATTAGTACTTTTTCTTCTACTATATAGGTAGCTACTATCTTCCTTTAAAGCTCTAGTAAGAGTGCCTTATTTAACATAGGTTTGCCCTTATAATTAGACCTTCTTAACGGTGTGTCCGCAGGGTTACTTTTCCCTAGTCTATGCTTAATTATAAAATAGAAAGGGCAGAGGAATATACATTATTATACTTACCTTCTATTTAGCTTCTACTACCTTATAAAGGTCTATAGGTTATAGTGGTCTAATAAGACCTTTATAGGTATCTCCACGCCTTTAACATAGTATTGCTAGTGTTTAAATAACTTTACTATAGTAAGTAACTCTTAGTTAGCTATGCTATAGTTATGTTTAGTGTCTATAAACTTTCTTAACTAAAAGGCTACTAGATACTAACGGCCCTTATTATCCTACTAAGATAGGATTCCTGCCATTACGAAAATTAAGGCATCTGTCTTAATACGCACCGCTTAACTTAGGTTATAATATTAGAGTAAAGGCGCTTGCTAAAAGGCATCTTTTAGCTAGTTAAACGCTAGCTATTCCTTTTCCCTAAATATAAACCTCCTAGTCTAGATGCTATTTTAACTACCCTTTATTAACACGTAAAAAGGTGCTGTAATCCTAGAGTATCTATAAATAAACCATTAGTAGAAGTTATAAAATCCAAGAAATAATTATATATCCTTAAAACTTGTTAGCTCCTTCTATTCTCTAATTATATTAACCTAGCAAGTATCTATTAATATCCTATTAATAGAGAGAATAAACCCTAGGAATTTTACTAATTCCTTATAAAAAGAGCACTTAGAGGGTTTTGTATATAACTCCGCTAACCTTATATGTTCTAGGACTTACTTAATGTGTTTAGTGTGCTCCTCCTTTGTCTTAGAGAAGATTAAGATATTATCTAGATATACTACATAAATAGTATTAACTAGCCTGTAAAGCACCTTATAGATATAGCTTTAAAAAGTAGCTAGGGTGTTAGTTAACCTAAAAGGTATTATAAGGTACTTGTAGTGCCTATAACGTGTGTGAAAAGCTATCTTCTACTTGTTGCCCTCTTTAATGCGAATTTGGTAGTACGCGTTCTTAATATTAATCTTTAAAAAGAAACAGGCCCCTTAGCACTAATTAAGGATCTCTAAAATTAAGGGGAGAGCGTAGTGATTCTTCTATGTTACCTTATTAAGTCCTTAATAGTTTACGCATAGCTAAAGCGTCCTATCCTTCTTTAGCATAAATAGGATAGGCGTGCCCGCTAGGCTCTTTAAGGGTCTTATCTAGCCTTTCCTTAGGTTATTATTAATATATTCCTAGAGCTCTTTAAGTTCACTTTAGGAAAGAGAGTAAATTAGTCCGTACAGGGGTGTGGCTCCTAGTATAAGATTAATTACATAGTTAGTTAACTTCTTAGATAGGAGACTCCCTACCTTATCTAATGTAAACATGTCTTTAAACTTATATAGCTCCTTAGGGATATCTTTAATAGTTCTGTATGCTTTTGCCTTCTCTTTATCTTTAAGAGGGATAAACTTATCTTTTATTACACTTATAATAGCATATATAATTGTCTTATTACGCATTACCTTTATAAACTTGTAGGGAGTTAGTAGCGAAAAGGCTACCTTTCTCTTCTTAAACCACTATTCTTATAAGTGTAAGCAAAGGTATACGTATTCTTCTGTAAGTGTATGCATCCTAATTAATATAGGGCTTCCCTCTGCTCTTAGGTCCCTATTAATAGCTACATATAGTAGTTTAAGGTCCTTCTTTTCACCCCTTAAGTCTTAGATTATAATAGGTACCTTATAGACACTATATTAGGGAACTATAAGAGACCCTACTACCTTTAGAATAGGCGCTATGGCCTTAGCCTAATTAAGCTTATAGGTCTATGTAAACTAGGTGCTAATAATGTTAATCTTAGCGTAACTATTAAGATCCGCTGCTATTTTAATGTTTTCTTGCTTATAAATAGTAACTAGTATGTGGAATTAGCGTCCTACTAGTACCCTAGTATCTAAGGTAAAGGTAAGGGTATTTACTTCTACCTCTAGGAGTTTCCCTAACCTTCTTGCTAGTCTTTCTTTAGCTTATTATAATTATAGAAAAAATACTTTATACTACTATAATTATAGCACTATTTTCTTCCTTATAGCCTATTATTATTTAGGTAGGTAGCCGGGGTCTTTTCTTTGTCCTTATCCTTATCTTTTTAGTCCTTATTTAGCTAATAGCCTTGTAAAGAGTCATGTCTTTAATGTTAAGGGGCCTTATGCAAGCCCTTCTCTTCTAAATCACTTAGCTTTTGCTTATTCTTTAACATTACCTCCTAGAACTATTAGCTAAGTTATATAACCTTTTCTTATGTTAACCTAGTAATATCTGCGTGTAAGTTAATATAGTCTTATAAGTTAGGAAGTAATTTCGCAAAGAATATAAGAGCATAGGTTTTCTCCGGGGCTTATTCTAGGTATTTCTCTAGCAAATCTAAGTAAATACTAAACTTAATAGGACTCTAGCCCTCTTTTTACTTTGCATTTTCTAGCTACGTGGCTATTTGTGCATCGTAGCTTACGGAGTCCTTAAGTAGCATAAGGATCTAGTCCTAGAACTTATCCTAGTTATCCTTAGGGTAATCCTAACTATTAGCTAGTTATTCTTTAACGTATTAGTCCTATCTAGCCTAATAGTTTGTATACATATAATTAAGTATAAAGAGGATCTTTTAGTTATCTTAGCGATATTTCTTCTTTGCCCCCTTAAAGGCATAGTTAAGGTTATTAAGCTATATCTTATGCTTCTATAGGTTTATAGGGTATTAGAGTTCTATAATATTTTAAACCTTAATTTCTTAGCTACTAAGGCTTAAGGAGGAACTAGCCCTTTAGCCTCTTTTTACTAGTTCTTCTCCTCCGTGAGATTATATTAAGTTAGTAAGCTTTTATTCTTACTCCTATAGTTCCTTAAGTTACTTAAGCTAGGTAATTTGCTCTCTAACTACTACCTCTTTTACCCCTATAGTAAAGGGTGTAGCTTTAAATAAGGTTATAGAATATAGTATATCCCTAGATATAGTGTTACTATTATTTAGCTAATCCTAAGTAGTACATGGTATTATTCTAGTAGATTAGGTTATTCTCCCCCCTATATTGCTCTTAGGTAGCTAGTAGGAGAAGCTTTAGAATTATAAGAATAAAGGGATAGCTAGGTAAGAGGTATAAGGGCACTTATATATTAACTAAAGCTTACTAGGTCTAAGTGTGTTATGCGTGCAAGTCGCTGGCTTATAGCTAGCGGCTCGCTAGTGTTACGTAGACCTAGCCCTAGGGCGTGGTGTGCCCGCCTGGTGTGCGCTAGCATTGTGAGTAGGGCCTCACATTCTAGCTTCCTTACTAAAGGTATTATAAGACTTTAGGGACTTATTTCTAGAAAATAAGGTAAGTGCCTTATTACTATACTAAGGAAAGTTAGACTATTATATTTACCTAAAATATAATACTAATAGAAATAAACCTAACTTACTATAAGTACCTTTATATAATATACCTTAGGAGTATTTACTAAAAATCTAGAAATAAGTAATAGACTTAATAAATAAGGGTTAGATTTAAGTAAGCTCCTTATTAGTAGTAGCCCTAGTATTACTAGTAAAAAAGCCTAGTAAGGGTTAGAGGTTTTATATAAACTATTATATACTTAATAAGATTATAAAATAAGACTATTACTTACTACTACTAGTAAAGGAAATATTATATTCTTTAGCTAAGGTAAAGTGGTTTATAAAGCTAGATATATAATTAGTATTTTACTATATATATATTACTAAGAATAAGGAATACTAGACTATATTTTAAATAAGGTTTAGCTTATTTAAATAGCTAGTATACCCCTTTAGGTTAGTAAGCGCATTAGTAACTTTCTAGAGGTATATTAATAGTATATTAAGTAGTATCCTTAGTAATTATATTACTATATATCTTAATAATATACTTATATACTTAGGTAAATTATAAAAGAATTATATATAAAAAGTCTATAGTATACTATCTAGACTATAATAAGCTAGTCTAAACCTAGATATTAAAAAGTATATCTTTATAACTAAAGAGATTAAGTACCTTAGGTTTATTATCTAGGTAGGGAAGGCTATTTATCTAGATAAGGAGAAGATTATAGTAATTTAGGATTAGGAGGCACTAACTAAGGTCTAGGGTATCTATAGCTTTCTTAGTTTTACTAACTTCTATTATAATTTTATACTAAATTTCTTAGATATAGTAAGCCCTCTTATTAACTTAATAAAGAAAGGAGCCTTATTTTACTAGTTAGAAAAGTATAATAAGGCTTTTAAGGTATTAAAGTTAGCTTTTATATTATACCTAATCCTAGCTTAGTGGGATCCTAAAAGGGATACTTTAGTAAAGGTAAATTACTTAGAAATAGCTTTAGGGGGGTATCTCTCTTAGTTTAGTAATAATAGTATTCTATATTTAGTAGCTTACTATTTAGCTTAATTATAGGCTACTTAGTAAAATTATATAATTTATAATAAGAAGCTACTAGTAATTATCCCTTATCTTAAGGTATAGTTAGTAAAGCTATAAAGCATAAGTAAACTATTTATAATACTAATAAACTATAAGAATCTTAAGTACTTTATAGCGCTAAGGGAGATATTAGAATATTAGGTATAGTAAGTAAAGACTCTAGCACTATTTAATTTCTATTTATATTATAAACTAGGCACTTAAGCGGAATAACTAAATATATTATTATAGTACTATCCTAATAGGCTAGAAATAGAAAGGGTAAAGGTACTAATTATTTAGTTAGTAATAAGCCCTATAAAATTCTCCTTTAAGGGGGGATAGCTATATATATACCTTAAGCCTATTATAGTAATAGATAGGGGTAGCCTTAATAATAACCTAACTATAATAAGGACTTTACTTACTAGTATATTTATATTTATAAATAAGTACCTTTAGTCTTTATAAGATTAGTCTTTAGCTTAGGATAAAGCTTATAGGTTATAGGTTAATATAGTAGTAGTAAGGGCTAGGAAGTTCCTAGATACTACTAACACTAGAGAATAGATTATAAACTATTAAATTAGTGTAAAAGGGGCGCTATAATTTTAAGGATAAATATAGGTTCCTAAGTAAGAGCTACTAACTATAATATTAATATAGCGTATTTATAACTTACTCTTATTAGGCTACCTAGGCTAGAATATAACCTTTAAGGTACTTTAAAGGGACTTTATTAGGATAGTATATTATAGGATATAGCCTAATTTATATAGAATTACTACTACTATAAAGAGCAAAAAAGCTAGTAATTATAATAAGGCTTATTAAAGCTAATTTCACTACCTAATAGGTACTAGTTATAAATATCTATTAACTTTATAATAGACTTGCTAGTAGAAACATAGGATTAGCCATAGTTTCTTATAGTTATTACTAATTATCTATTAAAGTACGTTTAGTTAGAGGTAATAATATTAATAGAAGCTAGGGCTTACGTGGAATAATTTAAATATTACTAGTAGTGGTTTTATAAGTTTCTTATATAGATTATTATAGACTATAGGTTAGATTAGCTTAGTAATTTCTAGACTAAGCTTTATAGTAAAGTTAGTATATAATAATTACTTTCTACTATATATTACCCTTAGATAGACAGTAGTATAGAAAGGGCTAACTAGGAAGTATAGGCTATACTATATATTATGCTATCTTTCTCCTAGTTTAAGTAGCTAGATTACCTACTAGCTTACTAATTAGTATTAAATAATAGGGATTTATTAGTAACTAGGATAAGCGTGAATATAGTACTTTATAGGTTTAATATAGCTATAATTTAGAATCTATCCCCTATGGGGTAGTCTACTATATTAGTAAAGGGAAGGGCTTAAGCCTTTCTATAATATTTAAAGGATAGCATAGATTTAACGTAAGCTATAATAGCCTTTATTTAGTAATAATAGTAAGAGAATATAAATAGTAGTTATAGGCTAGCGGAATAATTCTAGGTTAGGGACTATATATAGCTTAGTCTTTATAATATTAAGATAAACTATCCTTATAAGAAGTTAGATTAGGTTATAGCTAAATATAAGGTACTTAAGGTTCTTATGCCTTTAATAGTTAAATTAGATATCCTAAGAGAACTATATCCTATCTTTTATATTAACCTAGTCTAGTGTGTAGCAAATAACCTATTACTAAGCTAGAGACTAGCTAATAAATATTTACTAGTAAAACTTATTATAATAAATACAAATAATAATCTCGCGAAGTATTAGGTAAAGGAAATCCTTATAGCTAAAAACACGCTAGGTAAGGGTTTAAATTAGAATATCTTAGTTAAATAAAAAGGCTATATATAGCTAATATAGGAACTATTAGAAAGTATAATATATATAAAGGCACTTAACTAATTTAAATTATAATAAGGAGATATATAGATAAATAATAGCCTTAAAAGAGTATATTTTAATTTAGCTATAAAAATTAAGGTACCTAGCTTATATCTAGTATATATACACTCTAGCGCTAAGATTTTACTATAGTATAAAGTAATTAGGAAGAAGGGGGTATTATTATTATTATTATATTATTAGTAAGTCTTAGTAATAGTATAGGCTAGCTTTATAATAGTTTTAGCTATTTATTAAACTTAAGTATTACTTACCTCCTAGGTAAAAATAAACTAGGCTAAGTTATTATTTATAGTTCTTATACTATAGAAGAATTTAGTAGCTAGGTTATTATAACCTTAGTAAGTAAGTATTATCTAGGTAAGTATTAGTTACTATACCTTAGAGGTACCTTAGGTATAGGCTATACCTATAGAGGAAGAAGCTAAGGGCTAGGCCTTAGCTAAATTAATTTAGGCTATAGTAAGTATACTATTAAAATATTTATAATAGTAAATAAAAATTTTTATAAGGGTAGTATATTACCCCTTACTATTAGTAAACTATAGTATAGCTAAAGCCTTAATAGCTTTACTTATAGCTAAAAGAGTCTTAAGATATTTAAAGGTATAATAAAGTTTTAGGTTAGTATTATATAAGTATATTTTCTAAATATATATATAATATATAGTATAGTAAGAGATATAGGCTTAGTTTAGCCTTAGGGTATAAATATATTTACTCTTATTTTAAAGATTATTTATATAAAAACTATATAGGAAATTATACTTCTTACTATTAGAAAAGGCCTTATTACTAAAGTTTTTTTCTAAAATATACTTACTAAAGTAAGTACTCTTAGGTAAAGTAAAAGAGAGTAAAAAAAGGGAAGGGGTATACTAGAAGTAAGTTAGTTAGTAGTAGTAATAATACTACTTATAATAAGAAGTAAACTAAATATAAGAAAGGGGCTATATTATTATAAATAGATTAATAAATAAAGATAGGAAAAATATAAAAAAAGGATTTATAATAATATAAAGAGAAAAGAGTATAAATTTAAAGAAAGGGGAATAGAATATTTATATTTTAGGATAAATTAGTTAGGCTTTAATTAGGGTATAGGTTTTTATATTTATAAATAATAGCTAGAAGTAAGTAAAGGTAGTATATTATATAATAAAAGGTTAGATAATTACTAATAAGAGAGTTATTTAAAGTAAAGCTTAAATTTAGTAAATAAAATATAAAATATAAGATTAGGGTAAAGATAAGAGGCTAAATAAGGTAAGGAGATAGCTAGTAGTAAAGGGCTATAAAATAGGTAACTAGTGTTTTTAGGGGTAAAGCTAAAGTAAAGTAAGGTAGTTTTATACTAAAAACTTTTTAGACTTATATAATAAAGACATAACCTTACTAGGTAACTTACTAGCCTTACTAAGCTATTTAAATGTTTTTTTAGGGAGGCTATATAATAAGGGTTTATATTTAATATATACTTACTTTTTAGTAAGAGAAGAAAAGGGGGGTAAGTAAGGGGTATATTATAACTTAAGCTATAAGCTTAGGTTAAGTCTAGCTTTAGAAAGTATATATACTTTATATAGCTAGGTTAGGGCTCTATATAGACTATATATAGACTGTGTATAAGGGACTATATATCCGGATACTATGTAACTACTAGTGTAATTCCTTTCTTCTATAAGAATAATATTCTTATTCTAAACGCTTATACATAGTAGCTATAAGGCTAGTTCATAACAGCTACTACCTATAAGAGACGCAAATTAGACTTATAATATAATCTTAGTTATTATAGACTATTTCACGAAATATAGTATTTATATCCCTATTTTAATGTAACTAACTAGCAATAAGTTAGCTACTATATTTCTAGAATATATTTTTAAGGACTATAGTGCCCTAGAAGGTATTATTATAGACTATAGTTTAATATTTACTAGCGGGTTTTAAATAACCTTTTACTACCTTATTACTACTAAGTAGTAACTAAGTATTATGTTTTACCTATAAATAAATAAGTAAATAGAATATCTAAACTAAGTTTTAGAGTATTATCTAAGAGCTTTTGCTTACTTTAATTAGACTAACTAGGCAAATAACTTATTAATAGCCTAGTTTATGTATAATATAAGCGCTTACTTAACTTATAGCTATACCCTAGTAAAGGCATTATAAGATTATAATCCTAAAGGCTTATATTAAGTAGTTATAGATATTCTAGTAGTAAATAACTAGGTAAAGACTTAAGTAATTATACTAAGAGATAAATATATAGTAATTAAGTAGCTTCTAAGTAACTTATAAACCTAGTATATAAAGCATTATAATAAGAAGCAAACTCTAATAAAGTTTAAAGTAAGTAACTATATTTTATTATTTATAAAGAATATTAACTTATAGTAACCTAGTAGGAAGCTAAGTATAAAGTACCTAGGCCCTTATAAAGTTAAAAAGGTAATTAAAACTTATAGATTAGTATACTAATTAAAGCTATTACCTAGTATATAACTATATAATGTTTTTAATATTACTAACCTTAAACTATGTATAAGGGACCTAACTAGTGTAAAAGATATATTCTTACTATAAGATAATATTATAAATAATAAATAAGAGTTTAAAGTTAAAAGAATTATCTTATATTATTATAATAGGAGATATTAGAAATACCTAGTTAAATAAAAGGGCTATAATATATTAGAGAATTTATAGGTTAAGAGAAAAGATTTTATTATAATAGATATTATTAATAATTATAAGTAGTAACTAAGTAGCTAGTTTATAAATATAGAGGTGTATTTAGTAAAGATTAGATAGTAATAGTAATATATATAAAAAAAAACTAGATAATTTCTTAGATAATTTACCTTATAGCTACCTAGTACTATTTACCTTATGTTTATATTAGGCCCTAGCCCCTAGTATTATTATTTTTATTCCTAGGCGCTAGGTTAGTAGTAAGGCCCTAGGTAAGGGATTTATTCTTATTATTAAAGAAATCCCTCTCCTTATATATATATATATAAAGCTTACCTAGAAGGTCTAATAGCCTAATATAAGTAAGAAGCATAAGTATATATATAGTAAGCTATTAGTAAGTTAGTAAAGCTATAAGTAAGAATATTAAGAAACTTACTAAGGGAAGGTTTTATATAATAAAGTATAAGCTATTAAAGATATTAATCTAGACTTCTAGATTAATAGTATTACTTAGTAATAATATAGTAATTCTTTTATTAGTATTAGCCTCTTATATAATCTTTATAGTTAGTCTTACTTATCTAGCCTAGCTATATTTATTAGTATTCTTTATAAATAAAAGTATATTATAAAGTTTATATTTTATATATATTAAGCACTAGTAGTATATTAGTAGTAACCTAAGTTATAAAGATAAATATATATATATATATTATTAAGAAAGTAAGGATTATTATTAAAGATAATATAATTATTAATATACTTAAAGAGTGCTTAGTATAATTTTATAAAGTAAGTAAAGTATTAGTAATATATTAGTATAAGTATAAGTAATAAGGAAAGGGAAAATATACCTCTAAATAGTCTTTATTATTTTATATATAATAAGCATATTTTATTAAGTTACCTATATAAGTTAGTAATAGTATATAGTAAGGTAATAGTAAAGTTATACTTAAGAAGTTAGTATACTTAGTTAAAGTAAATTTACCTTTAGTAATATACTATAAAATAATACTATTACTATCTTTAAGGATAATAGTTTATATTACTACTTACTATATATAGTATATATAAGGAATTTTTATACTACTAGCACTACTAGCTATAAGTTAGTAAGGCATATACTAGGGGTTAGAGATACTATACTTATATTAAAATTTTTAAAGCTATTTACTTCTTAGGAGATTTTTAAGAAAATATCTAAGGGGTTTTCTTAGCTATTAAAGAATCTAATAAAATAGGAGTACTATAATGCTTAGATATATTTTACTATTAGTAAGTTAGTAATAATATACTATAGGAATATAAGTATAAAAGGTAAAGTAACTAATATTCTAGTGTTTAAAAGGGATTAAGTATTTAAGTAAAATTAAATATAAATAATAAAATAATACTATAGGATATTAGTAACTACTATAATAGTAGCTATAAAGCTACTAAGTTATAAGTAAGGGTAACTTATAATATTAAAGAAGAATATAAAGAAAGAGAATATATAGAAATAAGGAAAAGTAAGCCTCTTTTATATTAGCCTTAGACCCCTAAGTAATTTACATATTATATATAGCTAATCTAGAAATTATAATATTTATAGTTATAGCTACTACTAGCAAATATATACGCTAGCTATAAACTCCTAGTAAAAATAATATAATATCCCTAATATTAGATAAGAGCTTATTTATTTTAAATAGTATATAGCACCCTATCTATTTAACCTAATTATAAAATCTAATATAAGTAGTTTACTTACTTAGTATTAATAAATTATTAGGTAAAGGCATATATATTAGAAGTAATAAAGTAGTAAGTATATAGCTATTTAGAGCTAGAGGGTAAAGGAGGGAATTACCTAAAACCCTATAACTTTTATTTTATTATCCTAAGTAAATATAATAGCTATATACTTATAAAATAGCTAGTAATATTAAATACTATTATAAGCTATATATAGTATACTTATATTAGCTAAGTAGCTTCTTTTTAATTAAGGATAATTATATATTAGGGGGGTAGTATATTAGAAGCATAAAGGCTAGGGAGCTAGGGATAGAATAGTTATATAATAAAACCCTTAGATAAGCCTTAGGTTATATAAATAACTAAGTAGCTATTAAATAGCTATATATATATAATAAGGTATTTAGATAAGGACTGCCTATAAGGTATATAGGAGGTTAGAGTTTAAGACCTTAATATACCTACCCCTAAGTAGTAGCTCTCTAGCTATAACTAAGAACCTTAGCCTTCACTCTGTTTATATCTCCCTAATCTAGTCGTGACAGATAGCCCTTTTAAACTACTTTTAAAGAGTCTTTAAAAGGCAAATATAAAAACTCTAGAGTTTATTACCTAAGGTACTCTTTAGGTTATAATATTAATCTTAGAGGTAATACTACCTTTAAAGAAGCAAAAAAGAATAGTACTTAGTAATATTCTTAAGAATAAGACCCTAACTCTAAAGCCTAAAGCTATACTATTAGTAAGAGAGAAAGTAATAAAGAGAAATACTAAGGTATTAAGTAAGATTTAAGGTTATAAGGGCCTTAGTTCTATTAACTAGAAAGCCCTAGCTAGTTAAATTTTAGTTCTAATATTACTTATAGACTTATAGTAAATTAGTCCTAAGATATCTAAATAATTTTAAAAGCTATCCTTATAGGTAATTACTTTAAGGAGGTAACTAAAGAAGAAGGTAGCTTTTTTACTTAATATAAGCTTTGTCTAGGTTACTTTAGGTAGTAATAAGAAAATTTTAGTATTAGATAATTATAATACTAAGCTACTTTACAAGCACTAGTTAGGTGCTAAGCTATTTAGAATTACTATCTAAGCTTAAATAAGGTTTTAAAAAGAATAGGTATTTAACCTTAAGCCTAGATAGGCTATAGTAGACTAAGAAGCTAAAATTAATATTATATCTTAGGTATTTATGCTATAGAGAACATACTAGTTTATAATTTAGAGTCTATAGGCTTCTAAGGACTATAAATAATTAATACTAATAGGCAGGAGAATATAGTTACTTACTTTATATTAATAAAAGTAACTTACTATAGGGTTACTTAATCTATATAGGCTGTTATTATACCTAATTACTAGCCTAAGAATTAAACTATCTTAATTCTAGGTTTACTCTAGCTTTATGATATAGAAGCTAAGTTTAATATTAGAAATTCAGAATTAATAATTAGGGTTAAAAAGCGTAGAGATAAAGTTATATCTATTAAAGGACCTTTAGTAGCCTTATTTACCTAGTAGAAGGTTATGCTTTACTTAGCTAAGCCTATAATCCTTAAGAAGTATATTAGATAGGATAATATAAATATGTCCCTAGATAACGTATTATCTAGTTTAGATAATAAGGATAATTTAAATAATTTAGAAAACTAAGTGATTTACTATAACCTAGTTATATTAAAAACTAAATCTAATAGCTTAGGGTAATACTCTAGAAGGATAACTCTAAGAACTCCTATTTATTTACTTTTAGGTAAAACTTATAGTATAGTTCTTAGGCTATGCTCCTTAAATTACTTGCCCTGTTTTAGTATAGAAAGAATATTAGCTTATAAGCTAACTTAGTCTTTATATATACTTATCTAATATAAACTTGCTTAAAGAAGAAAAGTACTTTATAGGGTAAAGGACTAATAATAATAAAAAAACATCCTAATAGAATAAGGATAATTAGCCTAGGCTAGTTATAAGAGAAGCCCTATTATTCCTATTTCTAACTTATTAAAAAGTGTAAAGAAGAGAAATTAACTAGAAAACCCTAATTAAGATAGTATTAACCTAGTTTAAAGGTTATAGTATAACCCTAGGGCTACTAGTTCTAACATTAATAGTAAAGGAAATTACTTAAACATTTTATACTTATAAAGACTTAAATGCTTTATCTATTACTAATATCCCCGCTATAGACCTCTATATGCATATACCTTAACTAAAAGAAAATATGAAACTATAGGCATAATTCCTAAAGAGAAGGTAATTAAAGCCTTAGAAGTACTAGTTAAATTAGCTAGTAACTAAAGGGATCTAGTCTAGAATATATAAGTATACTATAGCTATAAATAAAAAGATATTAAACTAGTGTGTAAAGCTAGTATTAGTACTAAAAGATAAGTCTAACCTTTAGGCTAAGTAATAGCTTATAGTTAACTATTCTTATATTAAAGAGAACATACCTAGAAGTTAAATACCTTTATTAGCTAAGGTTTATAATTAACTCTTAGACCCTTAGGTTAGGTTATATAGTGTGTTTAATCTTAAACATATATACTAGTTAATACCTATAGCTAAGGAGTTAAGATATATATTTACGTTTAATATCCCTAGATTTAGTTAGCTATAACTATCTTACATGCCCTAAGGGTCTTAGTCTATAGGGTATACTATAACTAAAGTAATAAGGATAGCCCTTAGACTTATTTTATTACCTTACCTAAAGCCCTTATTAACTTTACCTTAAATACTAAGTAATCTAAACGCGCTAACTATATATATAGATAATATCTTTTGTAAATATACCTTATTTAAAGAGTAGTAGTTCTTCATTAAAGATTATTTATTACCTAGGTTACTATAAATACTTCTAAAGCTAAGTTTTAAGAAGGTATCCCTTAGTATAAAAACTATTATTATAGTTAGTTAAGTTTATAAAATTAAGGGGAAAATATATATTAAACCTAATTAAGTAGTAAAGCTAAGGGAGTAGCTAACCCCTATAAACTAATTTAATATTTAATCCTTCTTAGGATCTATTAGACCCTATAAGAGATAGATTAAGAATTATGCTAAAATTACCTAGCCTCTTAACTAACTAACTAGGGATATTAGCTAGTAGTAAGGAGACTTAGAAGCTTTATTCTTTACTATATTAAGGGATAAAGCTACTACTATTTTTAGTATATATAGGTATATATTTAACTTACTTACTTAGATATACTCTAATACTAGTGAATTTAGAGAAGGGTATATAATACTATAAGTCTAGAATAAAGTACCTTATCCTATTTTATATAACTTATTCCTATTTACTAAGACTTAGAGAAATTATAAAACTTATAAATAAGAACTATATACTATTATTAAGTTTTACTATAAGTATAAGCACTTCTTTAAGTTAAAGCTAAAGTTAACTATTTTTACTAATTATAAGCCACTTACTATATTTATAACCGCCACTAGATATAAGGGTATCTATACTAGGTGAGTTATAGAGTTAAGATTATTAAATATAAAGATTTACTTTATTTTAAGGAAGCGAAACACTATAGCAAATAGGCTATCTTATATTA
Organism: Epichloe typhina subsp. poae; assembly: GCA_030389615.1. Classification (NCBI taxonomy): domain Eukaryota; kingdom Fungi; phylum Ascomycota; class Sordariomycetes; order Hypocreales; family Clavicipitaceae; genus Epichloe; species Epichloe typhina. The sequence continues at coordinate 1,418,495 of CP098316.1, read as the reverse complement.
TCTTTCCTTTAGATAATTATATAAATAACCTAATAGAATTTAAGTTATAAAATATAAGCTAAAATCAATAGGTCTAGAAGGATAAAGCTAGAGGGTATAAGGAGATATTAAAAACTTTAAAGGCTACTAAAGATAAAAAGAAGCTTAAATCCTATAAGAGGCTAAGCTAAAGCATAAGATAGCTAGAAGTATTACTAAGGGCTAAAGTTTTATAAAGGAAGTATTTAAATAAACCCTAGTATACTAAAATAATAAAATTCCTAACTACTAAATAATATAGAGAGGGAAGTTATAATTATTATTCAATTTAAAGAATAATAGTAAAAGTATAATAATATAAACTAGAGAATAGAATCCTCTAGTATAAAAGGTAATATAGCTACTAACATTACCTAGTGTAAGGGGAGGTAGCTAGTACTCTTTAAAGCGCTTATAATAAATCTAGCTACTTTAGGGTAGACTTAACTTAATAAAGGCTAACTTAGGTAGTATTTTAGCCTAGAATAGGAGCTAATATTATAAGGTATATTTTAGAGTGCTTACTATATACTTAGCATGCCTCTTAAAAGAGAAAGGCACTAAATTAACCTATACTAGTAAATAAACCTTTTTAAGTTATAGGGATAGATTATATTAAGCCTTTCCTAGAATTAAAGCAGAAATTTAAGCATATCCTAGTTATAGTGGATTATTTCTCTTAGTTTATGTAGTTATTTCCTTATTAGTTAATAAGTGCTATAGAGGTTATAAACTATTTAAAAGCGTAAATAATAGGGTTATTACTCGCTCTAGAAAGGTTCTATACTAATCTAGGACTAGTATTTAGGTTAGTAAAGCTATTAAGATTTCTAAAAGAGAAGGGGGTAAACCTAATAAATACCCTAAGATAGTCCTATAAGAGTATTAGACTAGTAAAAGTTATAAATTAAGTTCTATAAGGAGTGCTAGATAAGATAATAACTAATATAAAAACTTAGAACCTCTAGCTTCTAAAGGTATTAGAAGTACTAAATTACTAGTATATTAATTCTATAGGTTATTTCCCTATAAAGGTTTTATATAGGTTAACTTAATATATAAAATAAGAACTAATAACTGTTAGTTACACCAAGGTGCCTGCGCAGGTAAGATAATTCCGTAATATTAAAGTCAATGATAGATAGATAGCTAAGAAAGAGAGAGAAAAGAGGGAAGGTCTAGATAATAGAAAAGTAGGTGAAACCCGTAAGTAAGGCGGAAGAGAGGGTGGCAAATTAATATAGCTAATCACGTTATATATATCACGCTAGACCTACTATTAGTCTAGTCTTTAGCTATAATTAAGCTAATAAAGATCTAAAGGATTTAATACTAGTAGTCTCTCTTTTTATCTATAGCTAAAGGAGCCTAAAAATATAATAAAAATTAAATTAAAAGAAAGTATATATAAGTAAATCCCTTAATAGGAATCCGCTACTTTAATTAGCTATTATAGCATTAGTTAATTAAATTAATCTATTAGTTCTTATTAAGGCTCCTATCCCCTAATATTATAAGTCTCTTTACCTATCCTTTAATATAAATTATTAATTTATTTAAATTAATTAGAGAGGAAAGGAATAAATTTAGTAATGCCTTTATTATTATATTTGCTAGATTATTATTTTTATTAATTTACCTTACCTTATAGATCTTATGCCTTTTATATAATTAATAAAGGGCTATAATATTAATTATTAGTCTTTTCTTTTTTATTATTCCTAGCTTTATAAGGTATTTATATAATAAAAAGAAATTAGTATAAAGAATTATAGGAATTTAAGGTATTTTTAATTAGTCTATAATCTAATAAAGAGTTATAGAAATTATATAAGTAATATTTACACCTTAAACTATGCTATATAATTTAGAGGTAAGTACGCTATATGTAACTTACTTACTCTTTATTAAGCTATATATAATAATATTACCTTTTATAATAAAGGTATTATTATCTTATATTATCTTATTACTAATTATAATAATATATTTAATTTATAAGCTTAAATCCTTATTATTAGTAAGCAATTTATTTATAAATATAAAAAGCTTTACTTCCTTAAGGGTTAAAGGTATATATTATAGTCCTTATTATTAATTATTAATTTACTATTTAAGGCATTTATTAAGGTATATAATATTATTAGTAAAGGGTTCTTAGTATTAAGCTATAATTAATAAATTATAGGAAGCTTCTAATTAGTATATAGTTATAATATAGCTTCCTTAGGCTTATTATTCTATATAATCTTATTTTACTATTAGAGATTAAGAATTAACTTCTTTAATTTTCTAACTTTAGCCCTTTTAGGTTAAAATTAATAAGTTATTAGCGTTCTAGGTTAAGATATAGCTATTAAAAATAAGAGAATTCCTAGTAGTTAATTACTACTTTTCCTTAGTAGTAAACTTAGCTTTTTAAAGCTTTTTCTCTTCTTTTAAAAGAAGTTATTATTACTTAAGCCTAATGTATTATTAGTCTATATTCTTATAATACTAAAGAGGTTCTTATTATTTAGTGCTATAATTAATAAGTAAGGATTATAAGTTAAAGTTATTATATTAAGGTTATCTCTATAATAATAGAAGTATATTACTTACTAGTAAGTTCTAGCCTTTATAATCCTATAAAGAGGTTTAATTAATTTAATTATAGTCCTTTCTAGAAAGAGATATGTAATTTACTTTAGTAATCTTATAATAATTAGTCTTATTAGTATTATATATAATTAAGTATATACTTATATAATATTATAAATCTAAAGGTAAATACCTTTTCTTCTTAATAATAAAGTAATAGCTATAATAAGTTATTAGCTTACTTATTATATTATTAGTAATTATATTAAGATAAATTCCTTTCCCTTATTATTATAGCCTTATATAATAAGGCAAGATTTCTTATATAGTAAGGCTATTCCCTTGCCTTAAATCTCTCTAACTATATAAAAATTAAAGATTCTATAGCCTTTATACTTTACTAGGTTATATTTAATAAATTTAAAGATATTATAAGCTTATAAGGTATTAATCTTAGCTTAATTAAACTACTTAAAGGGTTTTCCTAGGGTTATAATCTTCCTTTCTTAGTAAAGTTAAAGAGTAAGGTTTTAATTAGCTTCTTTCTTTACTATAAGAAATACTATACTTAGTATCCCTTTAGCTATAATCTCTTAAATAAAGGCCTTATCTTAGTCTTTATTAATAAGTATATAAAGTTTAATTAAGCTAATATTCTTTTAAGATTATAAGTTTTACCTTTTCTTACTTTTATTTCTTTAAGGTAAGGTAATAAGTCTTTAACTTACTAGCTTTCTCTTAAGGTTACCTAGGTATTATAGGCCTTTTTATTAGCTTCTTTATACTTATAAATTAGACTATAAGGGCTTTTCTTAGCTTTCCTTACTTTCTCTTTAGTAATACCTATAGTTTTTCTTTTTTTCTATTACTAATTCTTTTTAGTAGTAGTAATTAGTAGTATTATTATAGCCTTCTTTATATCTTAAGGCTTTATCTCCTACTACTCTAGTCTCTTTATAATATATAAGTCTTTATAGTAAGGCTTTACTACTATAAAGTAAAATTTTACTAGGCTATAAGGTATATTAATTATATAAGTCTTCTTATTAGTAGTAATTAGCTTATAAAAGCTATACTAGCTACCCTTCTCTTTTTATATACATATATTAGCCTATAAAGGTAGCTAATATATAAGCGCTATATTAGGACTATTCTAGGCTCTAAGGGTATTATAAACTTACTATAAAGCTATATAGTAGTAAACCTTATTAGTAACCTTCTAAATTACTTTAGTATATTAAATAATAAAGACACTAGGTAGTAACTTATTTATTATTTATAGGTAAGCTTTAAAGACTAGTAAGATTAGTATAATTTCTTTAGGGCCTATAGAATTATTAATAGCCTTAATAGCTATTTAAAGGTATTATTCTAGTATTAGTTTTATACTAATTAAGTTAGTAATAATATTATAAGCCTAGCATAAGGGTCTATAATATTTTTTAACCTTTCTAATACTATTATAAGCTTTAATTAGTATCTTATTAGTCTTAATTAACATTAATTAAGTATAATATTTAAATTTAGTAAAAGTAAAGTTATTACTAGTATTATAAACTATCTATTCTAAAGGTCCTAGATAGGTATTAATTTAGTACTCTTAGATAGTATTCTAAATATTTTAAGCCCTTTACTTTTTAAATTAAGAAATTAGGTTACTTAGAATAAAGTTACTAAATTAATAATATAAAGCACTAGTTAATTATTAATTTATATAATATTAATAATAATCTTATAGTTAAATTTATAGTTATCTTTAATTATAAATTTAAATTAACTAAAGGCCTTACTATATATCTAGTAATAGTAGTAAACTTTAGCTAATTTCTTAATTACCTAGTATTTAACTTTATAACTAGCTTATTAAAAAACCTTTATAAGTTATTAAATAAAAGGGTAATTAAGCTAATAATATAATTAATAAATATCTCTCTCTAAGAGATAAAAGGTAACTATTTCTTTTACCTTTAGTAACTACTAAGGATAACCTTATTATTATATTATAGGCATAGTCTTATTACCTTAAATAAGTATATTTATAAGATTATTAATCTTAATTTATATCTTATTTATATTAGTAATTAAGAAAAGGAAAGGAGTAGTTATATTAAGAATATAAAATTTAAGCTCTCTAAGTTTTATAAGTATATAAATAATACCTTTTATAACTACTAATCTAGCACTAAATATAATAATTTAAGGTTTATAAGGGATTACCTTTAATAAAGGTATTAATCTTAGTAAAGCTTTTACTTATACCTTTCCTATACTTAATTTTCCTATAGCACTAGTATTAGGTATAATATCTCTAAAGACTTCTTTAAAATAGTATTCTTTAGAGATATAGTAAAATAAGCCTTTATTATACTCTTATAGTTTATAAAGCTTTTACTTAAGGAATATATATTAAAAGGCTTAATTATTTAGGGTTATAAAAATATTAATATTAATAGTATTATAATTAGTTTATTATCTAAAGTAAAAGAATTATATAATACTTAAATATACTATTAATAGTAGCTTTTTTACCTTATTATTATTATTATCTTAGGCCTTTATATAAGCTATAAGATATAATTCCTAATTCTAACTAAAGTTATTATTAAGTTTATTATTATCTTACCCTTTATAAAAGGTAAGGAATACCTAAAATCTCTTCTTTATAAGGGCTATATCCCTTGACATACCTGTTGATTGTAATGGATGCAGTGCGTCTGTTGGTTTCGAATTGGATTGGCTGCAATTGAGGATGAGTTATGTTTTTTTTAGGGTTCAAGTTCGCCTTGGAGCTTTAAAGGATAAGTTGTAAGATGGAAGAGATGTGTGTAAAGAGATGGAACAAACACGGTCGCAGAGGGGAAATTACGTTAATTTATGCTGTGAGTAAAACTCGAATGGATTTGAGTTTAACTGCGGTCGCGAATTATAACTCTTACGCAATCGTAGCCACAAAGTTTGTCGTAAACTTTGTATTAACCTTTTAGCCCCTAAATTTGTGGCTTAAAGCTTATTTACTTATTTATATTTTACCTAACACTATAGTAATCATTAAATTTGGTTATTAATTGTTACACTAGCTAGGTATTACTAGTAATTTTTTTTGTTCCTTAAAAATTAGATGCATTAGCCATAGTCAATGACCCTAAAAAATTTAAAAATCAATAAGGGCTATATAATATATTTTACTAGCTTACTAGTAGTTCTTCTTTTTTAATATTCTTTAGTAAAGTAATTAGAGAACTAGTAACTACTCTTATTATATATAAAGTAATACTTAAAGCTAGGCCTAGGGCTTTTTCTATAATAGCTTCCTTTACTATAGGATTATTATTTATACTAATAATTAGTAAATATAGCCTCTAGAGAGTCTTCTTCTTAGTACTAAAGATATTAAGAGGTTTTTATTTAATTTTATAATAGTAATTACCTTATAAAAGTCTTTAGTAAGACTTTTAAAGCCTAGGGAGTATATATATTTAACTATCTAATATTTAAATATACTAGCTATAATATTTAATACTTACTTATAAAGCTTAGTTTATTATATTAAAAAGGTATAGCCTTTTATAGATTTTCTTAAGATTTAATAATATAATCTTAAGGCACTTAAGCTTACTTTTATTAGGGTTTTTATTAATTATATTCTTTAATATTATACTACTTTACTTATAATAATAAAATTATTAGTTACTTTTTATTTTAAAGTATTAGTAAATATAAGTAATTATCTCTTTATAAGAGTAGTTATTCTTAAAGAGATAATTAAGGTAATACTATTTAGTATTACTTATTAATATAATAGGAAAGGCTTTTTAATAATATATTTAAGGGAGGTTAATTTTATTATACTTATTCTTAAAGAGTATAATCTTTAGTATTAGAAAGTTATATAGCTTTTTACTATAGTAATTACTATTTTTATATATTTTTATAAGCTTTAAGATTTTCTTTATAATTTAATCTTTAAAAAAATTACTATAAAGGTATAAGTTATTATAAATAATAATTATTAAGATAAAGTAATTAATTTAATTAGGATTATTATAAAGGCTTTTAAGGAGGTTTAGGAATTATTAAGGTTAAAAAAGTAAATTTCTAAGGTAAGTAATTAGGTTTAGGGCTAAGGCTTTAGGGATTTAAAAGATTATAATTTTTCCTATAACTAAAGAGATATTAAGGTTTAGTAAAGTATCTCTTTAAGAGATACTAGGATTAAATATCCTAGGCCTTATTTAATAAAAATACTATAATTTTATAAAGAATTATATAGCTTTTAATAATATCCTTATTTACCCTTTTAAAGGTATCTTTAAACTAGCCTTTAAAGTTTTCTTAGAATAACTCCTAGAGGTTATTATCTCTTTAGCCTTAATGCTTACTAAGGTTAATAAACCTTATAATCTAGTTATTAAGTTTAGGTTATATAGTAGTTTTTAGGTCTAGTTTAATAGGCTTTTTCTAGTCTTTTATAAGGTTATTTATAAGCTATTATAAATATGCTAGTAGTTTACTCTCTTATAGTCTTTTAAGAGAAATTATTTAAGCCTTACTATTACTAGTAGTCTACTAGTAATAGTAAGGCTTAAATAATTTCTCTTAAAAGACTATAAGAGAGTAAACTACTAGCATATTTATAATAGCTTATAAATAACCTTATAAAAGACTAGAAAAAGCCTATTAAACTAGACCTAAAACTACTATATAACCTAAACTTAATAACTAGATTATAAGGTTTATTAACCTTAGTAAGCATTAAGGCTAAAGAGATAATAACCTCTAGGAGTTATTCTAAGAAAACTTTAAAGGCTAGTTTAAAGATACCTTTAAAAGGGTAAATAAGGATATTATTAAAAAGCTATATAATTCTTTATAAAATTATAGTATTTTTATTAAATAAGGCCTAGGATATTTAATCCTAGTATCTCTTAAAGAGATACTTTACTAAACCTTAATATCTCTTTAGTTATAGGAAAAATTATAATCTTTTAAATCCCTAAAGCCTTAGCCCTAAACCTAATTACTTACCTTAGAAATTTACTTTTTTTAACCTTAATAATTCCCTAAACCTCCTTAAAAGCCTTTATAATAATCCTAATTAAATTAATTACTTTATCTTAATAATTATTATTTATAATAACTTATAGATTATTATTTATAATAAATTATACCTTTATAGTAATTCCTCTTTAAAAATTAAATTATAAAGAAAATCTTAAAGCTTATAAAAATATATAAAAATAGTAATTACTATAGTAAAAACTATATAACTTCCTAATACTAAAGATTATACTCTTTAAGAATAAGTATAATAAAATTAACCTCCTTTAAATATATTATTAGAAAGCTTTTCCTATTATATTAATAAATAATACTAAATAGTATTACCTTAATTATCTCTTTAAAAATAATTACTTTTATAAAGAGATAATTACTTATATTTATTAATACTTTAAAATAAAAAGTAACTAATAATTTTATTACTATAAGTAAAGTAATATAATATTAAAGAATATAATTAATAAAAACCCTAATAAAAGTAAGATTAAGTACCTTAAGATTATATTATTAAATCTTAAGAAAATCTATAAAAGCTATACCTTTCTAATATAGTAAATACTAAGCTTTATAAGTAAGTATTAAATACTATAGCTAGTGTACTTAAATATTAGATAATTAAATATATATACTCCTTAGGCTTTAAAAGTCTTACTAAAGATTTTTATAAGGTAATTACTATTATAAAATTAAATAAGAAAATTTCTTAATATCTTTAGTACTAAGAAAAAGACTCTCTAAAGGTTATATTTACTAATTAATAATATAAATAATAATCCTATAGTAAAGGAAGCTATTATAAAAAGCCCTAAGCCTAGCTTTAAGTATTACTTTATATATAGTAAAAGTAGCTACTAGTTCTCTAATTACTTTACTAAAGAATATTAGAAAGAAAAGAATTACTAGTAAGCTAGTAAAATATATTATATAGCCTTTATAAAGAAAAGATTTTAAGTATTTCTTACCTTCTATAAAGGGTAAGATAATAATAAACTTAATAATAACTTTAGTTAAAATTAGAAACTATATCTTATAGCTTATATAAGGGCCTAGGATAATAATAATAATAAGGTAAAGAAGCTATTATTAATAGTATATCTAAGTATTATATAATTCTTTTACTTTAAATAATAAACTAACTATAATACTATTAATATTAATATTTTTATAACCCTAAATAATTAAGCCTTTTAATATATATTCCTTAAGTAAAAGCCCTATAAGCTATAAGAGTGTAATAAAGGCTTATTTTACTATATCTTTAAAGAATATTATTCTAAAGAAATCTTTAGAGATATTATACCTAATACTAGTACTATAGGAAAATTAAGTGTAAGAAAGGTATAAGTAAAGGCTTTACTAAGATTAATACCTTTATTAAAGGTAATCCCTTATAAACCTTAAATTATTATATTTAGTACTAGATTAGTAGTTATAAAAGGTATTATTTATATACCTATAAAGCTTAAAAAGCTTAAATTCTATATTCTTAATATAGCTACTCCTTTCCTTTTCTTAATTACTAATATAAATAAGATATAGGTTAAGATTAATAACCTTATAAATATACTTATTTAAGGTAGTAAGACTATGCCTATAGTATAATAATAAGGTTATCCTTAGTAATTACTAAAGGTAAAAGAAATAGTTACCTTTTATCTCTTAAAGAGAGATATTTATTAATTATATTATTAGCTTAGTTACTCTTTTATTTAATAACTTATAAAAGTCTTTTAATAAGCTAGTTATAAAATTAAATACTAGGTAATTAAGAAATTAACTAAAGTTTACTACTATTACTAAATATATAGTAAAGCCCCTAGTTAATTTAAATTTATAATTAAAGATAACTATAAATTTAACTATAAGATTATTATTAATATTATATAAATTAATAGTTAACTAGTGCTTTATATTATTAATTTAGTAACTTTATTTTAAGTAGCCTAATTCCTTAATTTAAAAAGTAAAAGGCTTAAGATATTTAGAATACTATCTAAGAGTGCTAGATTAATACCTATCTAGGACCTCTAGAATAAATAATCTATAATACTAGTAATAACTTTGCTTTTACTAAATTTAAATATTATACTTAATTAATATTAATTAAGACTAATAAAATACTAATTAAAGCTTATAATAGTATTAGAAAGGTTAAAAGATATTATAAACCCTTACACTAGGCTTATAATATTATTACTAACTTAATTAGCGTAAAACTAATACTAGAATAATGCCTCTAAATAGCTATTAAGGCTATTAATAATTTTATAAGCCCTAAAGGAATTATACTAATCTTACTAGTTTTTAAAGCTTACCTATAAATAATAGATAAGTTATTACCTAGTATCTTTATTATTTAATATATTAAAGTAATTTAGAAGGCTACTAATAAGGTTTACTACTATATAGCTTTATAGTAAGTTTATAATACCCTTAGAGCTTAGAATAGTCTTAATATAGCGCTTATATATTAGCTACCTCTATAGGCTAATATATATATATAAAGAAAGAAAGGTAGCTAGTATAGCCTTTATAAGCTAATTACTACTAATAAGGAGACTTATATAATTAATATACCTTATAGCCTAGTAAAATTTTACTTTATAGTAATAAAGCCTTACTATAAAGACTTATATATTATAAAGAGGCTAGAGTAGTAGGAGATAAAGCCTTAAGATATAAAGAAAGCTATAATAATATTATTAACTACTACTACTAAAAAGAATTAGTAATAAAAAAGAAAAAAACTATAGGTATTACTAAAGAGAAAGTAAGGAAGGCTAAGAAAAGCCTTTATAATTTAATTTATAAGTATAAAGAAGCTAATAAAAAAGGCTTATAATACCTAGGTAACCCTAAGAGGAAGCTAGTAAGTTAAAGACTTATTACCTTATTTTAAAGAAATAAAAGTAAGAAAAGGTAAAACTTATAATTTTAAAAAGGATATTAGCCTAATTAAACTCTATATACTTATTAATAAAGACTAAGATAAGGCCTTTATTTAAGAGATTATAGCTAAAGAGATATTAAGTATAGTGTTTCTTATAGTAAAAGAAAAAGCTAATTAAAACCTTACTCTTTAACTTTACTAAGAAAGAAAGATTATAACCCTAGAAAAACCCTTTAAGTAGTCTAATTAAGCTAAGATTAATACCTTATAAGCTTAAGATATCTTTAAATTTATTAAATATAACCTAGTAAAGTATAGAGGCTATAGAATCTTTAATTCTTATATAGTTAGAGAGATTAAAGGCAAGGGAATAGCCTTACTATACAAGAAATCTTACCTTATTATATAAGGCTATAATAATAAGGGAAAGGAATTTATCTTAATATAATTACTAATAATATAATAAGTAAGCTAATAACTTATTATAGTTATTACTTTATTATTAAGAAGAAGAGGTATTTACCTTTAGATTCGTAATATTATATAAGCATACACTTAATTATATATAATACTAATAAGACTAATTATTATAAGATTACTAAAATAAATTATATACCTCTTTCTAAAAGAAACTATAATTAAATTAATTAAACCTCTTTATAGGATTATAAAGGCTAGAACCTACTAGTAGGTAATATACTTTTATTATTATAAAGATAACCTTAATATAATAACTTTAACTTATAATCCTTACTTATTAATTATAGTATTAAATAATAAAAACCTCTTTAGTATTATAGGAATATAAACTAATAATATATTAGGCCTAAGTAATAATAACTTTTCTAAAAAGAAAAGAAAAAGCTCTAGAGAGCTAAGTTTACTACTAAGGAAAAGCAGTAATTAACTACTAGGAATCCCCTTATTTTTAATAGCTATATCTTAACCTAAAACGCTAATAACTTATTAATTTTAACCTAAAAGGCTAAAGTTAGAAGATTAAGGAAGTTAATCCTTAATCTTTAATAGTAAAGTAAGATTATATAAAATAATAAGCCTAAGGAAGCTATATTATAACTATATACTAACTAGAAGCTTCTTATAATTTATTAATTATAGCTTAACACTAAGAACCCTTTACTAATAATATTATATGCCTTAATAAATACCTTAAATAGTAAATTAAGAATTAGTAGTAAGGATTATAATATATACCTTTAACCCTTAAGGAAGTAAAGCTTTTATATTTATAAATAAATTACTTACTAATAATAAGGATTTAAGCTTATAGATTAGATATATTATTGTAATTAGTAATAAGATAATACAAGATAATAATACCTTTATTATAAAAGGTAATATTATTATATATAGCTTAATAAAAAGTAAGTAAGTTATATATAGCATACTTACCTCTAAATTATATAGCATGGTTTAAGGTGTAAATATTACTTATATAATTTCTATAACTCTTTATTAAATTATAGACTAATTAAAGATACCTTAAATTCCTATAATTCTCTATACTAACTCCTTTTATTATATAAATACCTTATAAAGCTAGGAATAATAAAAGAGAAAAGACTAATAATTAATATTATAGCCCTTTATTAATTATATAAAAGGTATAAGATTTATAAGGTAAGGTAGATTAATAGAAATAATAATCTAGTAAATGTAATAATAAAGGCATTACTAAATTTATTCCTTTTCTCTCTAATTAATTTAAATAAATTAATAATTTATATTAAAGGATAGGTAAAGAGACCTATAATATTAGGGAATAGGAGCCTTAATAAGGACTAATAAATTAATTTAATTAACTAATGCTATAATAGCTAATTAAAGTAGCGGATTCCTATTAAGGGATTTACTTATATATACTTTTCTTTAATTTGATTTTTATTATATTTTTAGGCTTCTTTAGCTATAGATAAAAAGAGAGACTACTAGTATTAGATCCTTTAAATCTTTATTAGCTTAATTATAGCTAAAGACTAGACTAATAGTAAGTCTAGTGTAATATATATAATATGATTAGCTATATTAATTCGCCACCCTCTTTTCCGCCTTACTTACAGGTTTCACTTACTTTTCTATTATCTAGACCTTCCCTCTCTTCTCTCTCTTTCCTAGCTAGCTATCTATCTATTATTAACTTCAATATTACGGAATTATCCTACCTGCGCAGGCACCTTGGTGTAACCAACATATATCTTTAAGTTAATAAGAATAGTTACTAGTAATTATCCTTTCAACCTAAATAAATATAGTTATAATAGTTAATGTCCTATCCTTAAAATTTATTCTAGGCCTTATGCTAAACACTAGTAGTAATTAGGGGTTTGTTAGTAGGGGTTATAGTCTTAGAGACTTAGCATCTATTATAAGTCTCTTATGCTTATTCCTAGAGATATTATTATTATTAGTAGTAGTTAGATCCTTATTCCTATTATTCTCTTTATTTCCCTTATAATTATTATTTCCTTATTACTACTATCTTTCCTATTCTTATAATCCTTCTCTTTATTACTAGCTTCTCTTACCCTATAGCTTTCACCCCTAGTATTACTAGTATTATTAGTATTATTAGCTTTATTATCTTTAGGATTTTACTTATTTTTATAAGCATAGCCTTTTCCTTTATTACTTTTACTAGTTAGTGTCTTAGGTAGTAAGTTAGAAAGGGTACTACTTAGTTCTTTATTATTCTTAGTTATAACTATAATCTTCCTAGCCTTACTAGATTTATTAGGTATTTCTATTATAATAGGCTAATTTACTTTCTATAGTTAATATAAGGTATTCCTATTCTTTAATCCTATCTAGATTATATTTATATACTTAGAGGTATATAAGAGGTTTGCTCCTAACTTATAGATTATAGTATTAGTTAAATAGTATTATTATAGAAAGGTCTTTAGGATTACTATATTTTAAGTCTTTATCCTAGTTAGTAATAGTAATAATCTAAATAGATAGAATAATCCTAGGGCCTAGAGGCCTTACACTATTAAAGATAGTTACTCCTAAGTTAACTTATAGATACTAGGTGCTTTATATATTATACCACGGATTTTATCCTATAGGTAAGAAGGAATTATAAATATTTAATATAAGGGGGGTAAGCCTTTTATCCTTATTATTATTAGGCTTAGTTCCTATTAGACCTTATTATTCTTAAGGGTGTCTCTTACTCTTATATTTCTTCTTACTACTACTTAAGCCTTACTACTATTAGTAATATATTATAAAAAAGGTGTAAAAACTTTAAAAGTTAGAGGTTATAGTAAAGTCTTAACTAATATAGAAAGTAAAGATAAAATTCTTTAACTCCTATTAGTATTACATCTAGAATTACCTTTCTATTTATTTTCCTAGGTATCTTTTAGAATACCTTTATCCTACTAGTTAGGGAGCTTATTAAATTATTCTAGATAATAAGAGCTATTAAGAGTCCTATTGTATAAAATATATTATAGGGGTATACCTTTATAAACTTTACTATTATCCCTATAATTAAGCCTAGAAATTTAAGTATAGCTATAAGGGGAAGCGCACTTAAGAAAATTCCTAGGGTATTATTATAGCAAATAGCAGGCTAGTCTAGCTAGGCAATTCCAGCTAGCCTAGGATTAGTCTCTAATAAGTTAGCTAGCTTAGTAGTAGTCTAGTTCTTATAAGTAAATAATAATGTAATTATTCTTCTTATTACTAATTATTTACGAATCTGCTTACACTATTCTAATAAGGCTTTAAGTGTTAAGGTCCCTTTCTTTATTAGGGATTTCTACTTAAACCCTAATCTCTTTAGCTTCTTTATCATTTAGGTTTTTAATAGCTAGCTAGCTATAAACTATACTAGGCCTTTAATAGCTTTTATATTCTTACTAATAAGCATATCCTAATATAAAATTATTAGACTAGGGGAAATATAATAGCCTATAACTAGGTTATAGTAAGTTCTAACTATAAAGTTATTTATCTTATTAAATTTAGTCTTTTAATTCTAATTAGAAATTTGTATAGCTATAGGGTATAAGCTATTAGTGTAATAACTAATAAACACTTGCTTCGGACCTTTAACTATAGCCTCTTTCCCTTCTCTAAGGGTTCTCACTAGTAGTAAGCTTTTTATAACTAGATTTATTACTATTAATATTATTAGGGGTTATATAAGCTTAGGGATTAGTTTACTAGCAGTAGCTAATACCACTTCCTTTACTAAAAACTAGTAGTAGAAAACAGGTTATTCCCTCCTATATAGCTTACTATTTCTACTAAGACCTTACCCTTATATTTAATTACTAAAAGGTTCTCTTTTAGTCTAAGGGATACTTCTCTAATATTATAAAAGATCTATGCTTATAGTCTAGCCTTCTAACTAAGATAGCTAGAGGTCTAGCAGGAAGGCTACTTAATAAACCCTAAATTTTTAAAGTTAGGCTATCTCTTTATTACTGCTTCCTTAGGGTTAGTACTCCTCCTAGCTAGTGTTACTACCTCTTACTTTATAAACTCTAGCCTTTTTACTAATAGCTTAGTAGGATTTATAACCTCTATAACTATTATAAGTAAAGAGGCTTTTACTTAGTAGCTTAAGCTAAATAATATATAAAACTTAGATAGTTAATAATCTAGATAGTTAAGCGAATAGTATAATAAATTCTAGGTAAAGATATGTTATTATAAGCTTAGTAGTTATTAATTACTATCCTTAATATCTCTAATTTATAGTGTAAATTCTAAGGGGAAGAGAACTAAATAAAATAAAGGGGAAGAGGTAAAGAATAGTAAAATTAGAGAGAAAGAGAAGGATGTAGTAATTTAATTCGCCTCCTAGCCGGAATTCACCTTTAACTCACTTTCTCCCACCTATTAACACCTAATACCCCGCTAATCCCCAGAGCTTTACATTACATTACATTACATATTACATTACATTACATTACACCCCCTTTTACACATTACATTACATTACATGTAATTATTTGTAATTATTTGTAATTATTTTTGATTTTTTAATATTTAAGTTAAGTAATTAGAAATTAATAGTAAGAAATTACTTAAATAATTATAAAAGTATATATTAGGATTCTAAAAATATAGATTAAGGTTAAATTACTATACTAATCTTAATTATAACTTATAAAACTAATAAAACCTATCTTTTAAGCTTATTTCTAAGAAAAATATTAAAGACTTACTTTTTAGTATACTTATTTTAATAGAAGATTATATAAAACTAAGTATATTAGTAAATATAAGTTATTATAAAAAAACTTACTTTAAGATAAAACTTTTTTAAGAGAGAAATTCATATATATCTAAGTAAATAAGCTATTAAGAAGTAAGTACTATAATTAGGAAGACCCACTTTAGACCCACTTTTAATTATACCTTCTTTTTAACAGAAAATCATATATATATTATATTATTTACGCTAGTTAGCTTTATAGATAGCTATTACTAGTACTCCTAATACTAAGTCAAAAGGGAAAACCCTATACTAGGAAGAAAAACCCCCTTATATCTGTGTACAGGTTAGTGCTAGCCCTATGACAGGTTTGCGCCGCTTAGTATATTTCCTATTATAAGTGTTTATTACTAGCTTACACTAGCCTTATTTTATTAAAAAGAAAAAAGAAAGGAAAAATATATAAAATAAGTATTTATAAGCTCCTTCTAGTCTTATTCTAGTGTAATAATAAGCTTACTCTAGGTTCCTTTGCTTTAGGCTAGGGTAAAGTAAATCTAGGTTTATAGTATTAATTTACTTCTTATTTACTTTTATACTAACTCTTTTATAGCCTTACTTTTTAGCTAACTCTAGCTTATTACTACCTTATATTTTTAATAAAGTTAGAGCACCTAGTTTTATTTAATTAGTATAGGGGAGGGTAGTTATAGTCCTAGACTAGTATAGTCCTAGGTTAAGATTACTTATGTATTATTAGCCTTATTAATTACATTATGCTTTATTTTTAAGTAAGTTATCTAAATTATCCCCCTATAAGCATAAAAGAGAGCTCCCCCTTAAGGTCCTAGTCTTTTTCTTCTCTTTATATTAAACTTCCTATAGGTTTTTCCTTTCTTTTTAGCTATCTAAGGCTTTTCTAGGCTAGGGTTAGGTTATTTACTAATGTTTACTATAGATTTAAGTTAAGTCTAATATAATACCACTAGAAGCTATAAGTACTTTAGTATTACTACTTATCTAGCTTTAATTTACCTAGGAATTTACTAAGTATAAGGACTTCCTAGGGAAGTCTATAACTAAGAAGTAATATACTTAAGTCTTAGAGAAAGGCCTATTTATAGGTTATATTTACCTTTATTCTAGGCTTAGTTTACTACTAATTTACTTACTAGCTTAGTAAACTAAGGGAAATCTAGTGTGTTTCCTATAAGTCTTATTTAATTTAGAACTATAAGTATTAGTACTATATTATTATTAGTAAGTTAGTTTTATTCTAGCTTAGAAGCAGGGCTAACTCTCTAGATAGGGGCAGCTACTAATATGTGTTTTAACTACTAGGTTTAGAATTATTAATATTATTAGGTAATAATTATCTTTATTCTAGCTTAGATTTATATCTAATCCGCCTGTTTTCTTAGCTAAATTTATCTAGCTAGTAAAATAAGTACTAGTAGTTAGTTAAGACCTAGGCTTCTATAGCTAATAGGGGTAATATAAGTCTACTCTAGCTTAGTAATAGTTCTAGTCTAGCTCTAATCTCTCTTAATAAGTCCTAGAAGGCTTCTAAGACTAAGTTAAAAGGCTTTATACTAGTAACTAAGTAAAAAAAAATTAAAGTACCTTAGTAGTAGGCCTAGACTAGGCTAGTTCCTTAGAGAAATAATATACTAAGCTTATCTATTAGCTTATATACCTTAATATACATATAGTAAAGATAAACTATCTCCTACTTACTACTATCCCTATAAAGTCTTATAATAAGGTAATAAAGAATACTATTCCTATCCTAGAGAAGGAATAATATAGTAGCTTAATTTTAGTTTAAAGTAAGGGTAGTAGTAAGCTAGTAGGATATATAATACCTAGAGTTTATAGTTAAAATTAATCTAATAATAGTTTTAGATATAAATATTCTCTATTATGATTATAAATTATAATATTAGTCCCTTCTCTAGCCTACCTCTATGCTTATACTATCTATTTTATCCCTTATGCTAGATTTATAATTAGGAGGTTTTTTATTTATTAGTAAGGTTAACCTAGGTCTAGTAGTATTCTAAGTTATCTTATAGCTAGCTTCTATGCTAATAAATAGTATTAGAGTTATCTTATACCTAGGAACCATTTAGCTAAATATTTTGCTTTTTAAGGTTTATTTAGGGCTAGCCTCGCTTCCTATATGTTAGTAAGCTAATATTACTAAGGTTACCTATAGTTATATTTACTATAATTAACTAGTATATAGTATTAGTTTTCTATAGCTTAGCTATAGCTATATAGGGGTGAAACCACCTTAGGAACCTTTCTTTAAAATAGGAATTTATTTAAGCTTATCTTTCCTATATGTAATTAAATAATTATTAAAAAGATATGTTTATTTATATTAGTATAAAATTCCTAGATTTCCTTTAGGTTATAGGAGGGTAGGTAGTCTTTAGTTAGTTCTCTAATATATTTACTCTAGGCTAGCCTCTCTTTATTATACTAGTTCTCCTAATATCTCTTCTATTCCTTATATAAGTCTATATCTAGCTTATCTTTAATAAGTAAGGGTTTTCTTCTATAGCATAGTACTATTACTACTAAGTTAGCTATAGCTTAGATTATCCTTACTATCCTATTACTAATAATTCTATTCTTAAACTTCTACTTTATCTTATTTAGGTAAAGGTTAAGGGAGGGGATATAAGTCTTAACCTCTAGTTATATAATAGGTATAGCCTTAAATGCCCTTATAATAATCTAAAGATAAGCTAATTAGTTTGCTATAAAGCTTTTTACTACTTCTCTTAGTTTTTCTCCCTTCTTAGTAAGGGTATAGTAAGCACTTACTTTATAGGTAAGAATAGGCTAGACTACTTATATATATAGGAGTCTAGTATTCTTAAAGCTATATCCCTAGGCTAATACTACTAGCTTAAAGAGTGTAAGCTACTACTAGGCTAATTTACCCTTAAGAATATTTCTATAAGCACTCTAGTTAAGTTTTCTATTAACTTACACTCCTAGGAACCTATATAATTCTATAGGCATTATCTTCTTTACCCTAAGCTAGACTCTAGTCTATAAGGGTCTATAGGATTTGCTAAAGTATATAAGTTTAGTTTTAGCTAGGTTAAACTTAACTCTTACTTACTTTACCTATTCCTTATAAATTTTCTACGTAGCTTTAAGTCTTTTCTAGGTCTATACTATATTCTTACTAAAGGCTACTATATTTATATTATCTATAAATCCTATAGCTACTATGCCTAGAATAGCCTAGAGGTAAATATAAAGCTTTACTAAGTAAAGTAGGAAAAGGATTAGGGAGAGGGGTAAACCTTATAGGGTGCTAGCCTTAATTGCGAATAGTCTAGAGAGTTCTCTATTAAAGCTAAGCTAGCTTGTTCTATCCGCGAGGAAGCTTTGTAATACTGCTATTAGCTATCGCGGGACTCCTATCTTTAAGAAAATCATATATATCTAAGCAAATAAGCTATTAAAAAGTAAGTACTATAATTAGGAAGACCCACTTTAGACCCACTTTTAATTATACCTTGTTTTTAATAGAAAATCATATATATCTAAGCAAATAAGCTATTAAAAAGTAAGTACTATAATTAGGAAGACTTACTTTCAGAGCTTTGCATGTAGTGTAGTATTTGTAGTATTTTGGCTTTCAATGTAGTATGTAGTGTAGTAGTTTGTAGTGTAGTGTAGTATGTAGTGTAGTGTAGTAAATACTATACTACACTATAAATACTATAAATGTAGTATTAGTAAAAAAAGTAGGGACTTTTATTATCTTATAATATTCCTTAGATTTTTCTTAATTAGCTTAATATTAGCCTCTTTTTTTATTATTATTTAGTTATTTAGTTATAAATTTTTAAAGTTTAGGCTTACTTAAACTATTAAGCTAATAATAGGCATAGGGTAGCTAAAGATAAACTATTCTAGTATTTATATATAGCCTAATTTTTTTAGTAAATTTAAAGGGTCTTTATACTTTTATAGCTTTTTTCTTAGATTTACTATTTATTTTAGTATATATTTTATCTTTTAATCTAAGATTTACCCTAAAGAAATTATATATTATTATATAAAAATAGGATATTAAATATAATAATAATATATTTAGGTTAATAAGGCTTTTATTATAAAGATATTATTTTAATATATATAGTAAGAGGTTTTTAGTAATATAACTATTTTCTTTAAATTAAAACTAATTATATTAAGTTTTTAGGTTTTTAAGGTAAAAGAAAACTAAA
Source organism: Epichloe typhina subsp. poae (assembly GCA_030389615.1). Classification (NCBI taxonomy): domain Eukaryota; kingdom Fungi; phylum Ascomycota; class Sordariomycetes; order Hypocreales; family Clavicipitaceae; genus Epichloe; species Epichloe typhina. The sequence continues at coordinate 1,398,493 of CP098316.1, read as the reverse complement.
AACTATAGAAAAGCTATTATAAAAAAGCTAAAATATTTTTAGGACGTTAAAATGTAAATTAAATAAATTTCTCTTAATTATTTAATATATAAAGAAATAAGCTTTAAAACTAGGTTTAACTATTAATACTATTCTTAGCTTACTTTCTTAGTTAAATAGTTTTCTCTAAAAGTGGGTCTAAAAGTGGGTCTATTTAATTATACCTCTTACTTATTTATAGCTTTTATAGTTTTTTGTAATCTAGTCTTAGAAAAGAAGGGATTTATAAAAGTGGGTCTAAAAGTGGGTCTAATTAATTACTCCTTTTACTTAGTTATAGGTTTTATAGTTTTTTATAGTCTAGTCTTACAAAAAGAAGGGATTTATAAAAGTGGGTCTAAAGTGGGTCTTATTATATATATCTTTTATTTATTACTAGCTTTTATACTTTTTTATAATTTAGTTAAAGAAAAAAGAGATATTAAAGTTTATTATTATTATTATTACTATTATAGCTAGAGTACTAGTACTAGCTGTATATAAAGCTAACTAAGGTAAATAATATATTTTTACTATTATTATTTTAAATATTATTTTAAAAAACATAAAAAAGAAAAGTATTTTATTTTATTAATATTTTTAAAAACCTTTAAATACTAAATAATTAAAAAGTAAAGCTTTTTCTATAGTAATTTACTAATACTTACTAATGTTTTTATTTAAGTTATTTATTTATTATTTAAACTTAATTAAACTTTAATACTTATAATATTATAAAGTAATAAAAGCTATTCTTACTTATTCTAAGTAATTTTAAGCTATCATAAGCTATCATAAGCTATCATAAGCTATTATAAGCTATTATAAGCTATTATAAGCTATTTTATTACTAAATACTACAAATACTACATGTAGTAGAAAATTTTCATTGTAGTGTAGTATGTAGTGTAGTGTAGTATACTACACTACACTACAAATACTACAAGATGTAGTGTAGTGTAGTACAAAGCTCTGCTAGTAGTAGCCCTTTCTCTTATAAAAGGTCTAGATTCTAATTCTACTATCTTATAATATCTAGGCTATAAAAGAAAGTCTAAGGTATTATTCTTTTACTACTAATTAAGCTTATATATTTGCCTATTACTAGGGTTTTCTTTTATACTTTAGGAGCGTTATTACTCTAATAAAGCTAGAAAATCATAAAAACATAGAAAATTATAAAGATAGGAAAAATAGTAGAAAAAGTAGAAAAAGTAGCAAAAGTAGTAATAAGAATAAATTAAATTAAGGTTAAGTAAAGCAATAGAAGTGCTAAAAGTAACTAGAAAAGCACTAGTAAAAATAATAAGGAAGTAATAAAATTACTACTTCCTATTTTATATAAAAAGAGGGAAGGAGATAATCTCTTTTACTAATAAGTATAGGGCAAATAACACTAAGAGTAAAGGGGGCAAGAAATAAGTAGTAAATACTTATAAAGAGGGATTAAAGATCTATTAGAAAAAGGTAATATATTAAGAGAAGTTATAGGTAATTTAGCTAGCTTAGCTAAGGTTATTTAATATTAGGTTTAAAATAAATGCTTTATAGCAATAGATTTAGTTAGTTAGTTAGTTTTCTTATAATAGATAATAAAATTAATAATTAATAACAATATCCTAGATAAATATAATAAAGTTATATTCTATAAGCCTAAGGGTTAATAAATTAATTCCTTAGAAGCCTAATAAGCCTATAACTAGGATTTTAGTCTCTTTCTTTAGCATACTTATATAATTATACCTCTTTACTATAATAACTATTAATCTAGTATAATAAGGGGTAGTAACTATAGTGTTTATAAAAATATCTTTTCTTATAATACCTAACTTATTTATAGTTATAAAGTTAACTACTAATTAGTATTAGTTATACTAAGGTGCTTACGTAAGTAAGATAATTCTATAATATTAAAGTTAATAATAGATAGATAGCTAGCTAGGAAAGAGAGAGAAGAGAGGGAAGGTCTAGATAATAGAAAAGTAAGTAAAACCTATAAGTAAGGTAGAAGAGAGGGTAGCAAATTAATATAGCTAATTACATTACGTGTATTGCGCTAGACCTACTATTAGTCTAGTCTTTAGCCACGATTAAGCCGATGAAGATCCGAAGGATCTAACAATATATTTATATTTAGTAATGTTTATAAAGTTAGATTAGAGCCTATTATACTAAACCTAAACTCCCCTCTAATGTGTTATATGTTTTAAGGTAATTAAGATAAAGCTAAATTAATAAAGACCCCTCTAGGCAAAATACTAGGACTAGCTATAAGATAACTTTTAGTCTAAGAGCTATAGGACTTAACTAAGCTAGCTATTAATTATGGAATTACTATAACTCCTAACTTATTTATATTTAATAGGTATAAACTTTCATTAAGAGGTATACTTAAGTTATTGTTATGGACTAGCCCCTAGGCGACTGCAATAGGGCGTTAATATGGTATTAAGAGACTTAAGGAGGAAAAGAGAAAGGAAGAGAGGCTATCCCTAGTGGTGCCCCTTATACCCCCTTAGCTCCTTATATAAGCCCCCTTTTCCTTACCTTAGCTACCCTTACTTACCCCTCCTTATTTGCTATATAGATAATACTTAGGCAAAGCCTAAGCCCTTATATATGCCCTTACTTATCTATTACTAACAAATTTTCCTTCTATAGTGTCCCCTAGTAGTATATATAATAACTACGCCCCACACGCTATTAGTTATTATAATAATAATAAAAAACTACCCTTACTTCTTATCTAATATTATTATATATATAATGCGCCTATCTTACTAACCTATTATTTATTATAATAATACCTGCCTTACCTCTATGTGTTATGTTATAGTGCGCGTAACGCATTTACCCTGCTAATAGTTTGTTTTTATTATAATACGCGTAACATATTCACCTTACTAACGCCCTATTTATTATAGCGTCTTACCCTACCCCTACTAGTTTGTAAGGTATTTAATATAGGTGTAACTACCTATATAAATATCCTACTTATTTTCCTTATATTATTACACTTTCCTTTATATAATACTATTATTTAGGTATTATAATTCTATTATACCTTTCTTTCTATTCCTATTAAACCCTCTTACTACACTAGACACTCTCTTATTAAATATACTTTAAAATCCTACTAATCCCCCTAGCCTTCTAGCTACTTTTATAATACCCTTATCCTATTTTATTAGTAAGTATCTTATAGAAAGTAACTCTAATAATAAATAGTATGCTACCCCTAAGTTAGTTTAGTGCCCTTATAGGCCTTATATAAAATAAGCTCTTACTACTAGAGTATTAGATTATTCTCCTTTAGTAAGTAAAGAATTATATCTCCTATATTAGTAACACTACATTACTTATATCTAGTATACTAGGCTTTTATTTACTAACCTATATCTTTATTATGCCTTAAAGGATTTTAAGACTAAGATTATAATAAGTATATATATTATTAAGCCTAGAGTCCTAAAGACTTTAGAAATAAAAAAGAAAATACTTATCTTATCCTAGAGATATTACTACCTTATTAATTAGTAAAACACCTTTCTTACCTAAGCTTAGTTTAACCTAGCTTTTATTTAGTTAGCCCTTAGGGTATCCCTAGCTATAAATATACCTATAATAAATATAACTAGCCTTAATATTACCCCTTTTATTAGTACTAGCCCTTTAAGTAGTTATAATATAGCTAACTTTATATAGTAAGTTACTAGTATTTTATTCTAATAAAACTAGTAAGTTATTAGTAAGCTAAGTGTAATATATAAAGAGATATATTAGTAGTTTACTACACTTCTCTAAGCTCTAACTCCTTATTACTAAAACAAAAACTAGTAATATTTTTAAATTACTAGGTTAAGTAATAAATCTCCTTCTTATTACTACTAATAGTATTTATATCTTCCCTCTATAGTAAGTCTAACCTATAACTATATTCCTAGTACCTTAGGAGCTAGCTATCCCCTAGCTAGGAATAATATTCCTTATCCTCCTAGGCCTACTCCTTATACTTACTATCCTTATACTAAATCTCCTATTACTCCCCCCCTTACTTATACCCCTTATAGTAACCTTATTTACACTATCTAAGTTCTAGGTTATGCCTAAGCTAATGCCTAGTAATAATAATACTAGCCCTAGCTAGTAATAATAATACTATTAGCAAAGAACTAACTCTAAAAGGAAGTAGTGCTTTTTACTTTATTTTCTAATAGTAACTTATAAGTAAAGCTTATAGATAATTATTCTTACTAAGTAATAGTAGAGAAATATAGTAATTTTATATCTTAAGTACTTATAGAAGTCTTTATAATTATATAAGTTCTTTAAAATTAATCTAGTCTATTATTAGTTTATATATTACCTTATTCTACCATAAATTTGTTAAGTACTTATATTCTCTTTATACTCTCTAATAGTTCCTATGTTAAATAGAAGTATTTTACTTATTTAACTAGGATATTTTACCTCCCTCCTTACCCTAGTGTATTCTTAGTTACTAGAATATATTTAACCTAGTATTTCTTAATAAGTTTATTATTATCTTCTACTAGAACCTATTCTAGACCTAGGCGTAAGTCTTATAGCTATTAGCTTAGGAGTAAGTCCTTTACTACTTATTTAATAAGGTTTATATAAAAAACTAGATAAATGCCCTTTAGTATATTAAGTTAAACTATAAGAGGGGTTAGTACTTTTATAACTATATACTTTATAACTACCTAGTTAAGTTTCCTTAAGGGGTAGTTTATCTTAATATTTCTAAGTAATAGCTATACCTTATCCCTAACCTAGAAGCATTCTACTAGGTATCTTAACGCTAAGGTTATATCCTACTATTATTATTATATATAAGCTATTATAGCTTAGGCTAGAAGAGTACTCTCCTAAAGGTAACTTAGGAAGTAAATAGCTTTACCCTTTAGTATAGTTATAAATATAAGCATATTTAGCTAGGATTAAATTAGCTTTAGGTTATAGCTATAAAGTAATTTATTTAGGCTTACCTTAGTAACTAATAAGGTCTTATTATTTATTACTAGTTAATAAGTAATAAGGTATTCTAGCTAGTTATACTATAAGAAGGAGATAGTAATATATAGGATTACTTACACTTCTTAATTTACTTATTTTATATTACTATTAGTCTAGGGGTAATATAATATAAAGAGTAACTAATCTATTCTTACTAGGGAATATAGTATTATCTAGAATTTTCCTAACTAGTCTAAGCCTTAGTTTATAATAATAAACTAAGAGAACCCTTTAAATCTCTATTAAACTATTTTAAAATATTCTATATAATCCTTAGCTTTTATAGAGGTTATAGCCTTAAGCTATATAAACTTTAATAATCTATTTATAATAACTATAAGGTATTATAGTCTCTTAGGTAATAACACTAGTAAGTCTATTATAAAATTAATAGAGATTTATAACTAAAACTAGTTAGGGATTAGTAAGGGTTTTAGTAAGCCTTAGCACTATTACTAGCTCTTATAACTACTAGCATAGTAGTAGTTATAAATAAACCTTATAATATCCTATAATATTCTATCCTAATAAAACTATTACTATAGTATTTAAAATATAGTATTATAGCCTAGGTATCTTATAACTAGTAAGTTATAGTACTACTAGATAAGGGTTATTATAAGGGGCTCCTAGGCTAGGACTTATATACACCCTTAGAACTATAGCATACTATAAGCACTTATAAAGTAATCTATAACCTATTCTCTTATTATTACTTCTAGGGAAACTTCTAAGCACCCTCCTAAATAGCCCTTAACTATATACTATATATAAGGTTTAATATAATAGCCTAATCCTAAAGAGTCTAAAGGTGCTTACTTATAAAGAGAGCCTCCCTTACTAGTAGTAAGAATATATAGGATATATACAAAGCTATATTAGGACTATCCTAGTCCCCTCCTAGTAATAAAGATAGTTATATAATAGTAATTAGTTATAAGACTTATCCCTTCCTTAGAGACATGCTATATTAGTCTTATTCCCTTCTAGATAAGGCATTTAGGTATTAAGCCTATATACTAGGTTTATACTATAAATAAAAGTTAAATAGTATAAGTGTGTCTACTTATTAGGCCTAGTGTTCTAATATTAGCCTTAGCATTATAAAGTATTCTAGGTTCTTATAGTCTATATAGATTATAAATAAGTAGGAGATACCCTATAACTCCGCTAACTATGCCTTTAAGTATAAGATAATAGCTAAAAGTTCCTTATTATAAATTATATAGTTCTTTTATAATACTATAAGGCTAGTAAAGTAGTAAGTTACTAGGTATAGTATACTATTATACCCTTATTATAAGAGATAACTACTAAGGGCTATACCTAAGTAATTAGCTTTAACTACTATAGGGTAATCTAGGTCCTATTATACTAAGACTAGATATATAATAAAAGCATCTTTTAATCTCTTAAAAGCCTTATTTTTCTCTAGCCTCTAATAGAAAGGGGTATTCTTTTTAGTAAGGTATATAAGAGAAGCTACTAGCTTAGAAAAGTTCCTAATAAAGTTATAGTAAAAATTTATAAACCCTAAAAAACTTTAGACCCCTTATAGCTTTATAAGTGCTACCTATTCCCTTATAGCTACTACCTTTACTAGGTTAGGATAAATAGAATAACTTACTATAATAATATATCCTAGGTATTAGACCTCCTTTATAGTAAATACTAACTTATTAATATTAAGGTATAGTCTTATAGCCCTTAAGTATCCTAAGATAAGTTAGACCTTTTTATATAGTCTTTCTTTAACCCCCTAAATAAACTAGGATATTATCTAGGTAAGCTATTATAAAGTCCCTTAATATATCTCCTAAGGATTTATTAATATAGTATTAGAAGGTTACTAGTATACTAGCTAGGCTAAATAAATAAACTAGCTACTTAAATAACCTAAACCTAGTATAAAAGGCTATAAGGTACTCCTTACCCTTAGCTATTTATAGTTTATAAAATACTATATAAATATTTACCTTTATAAACTAGTGCACCTAGGAGAGGGAGCGTAGTATTTCCTTAATTAAGGGGAGTAAGTAATAGTCCTATACTATTATCTTATTAAGTATATAGTAATCCACGTAAAACCACTAACCCTTATTTAATTTTTTAATAAGAAAAATAAGGGCTATAGCTAATAAGAAGCTAGTATAAATCTAGCCTTTATTTATAAGGTCTGTAATTTAGCGTTAAACCTTAAGTAACTAGTCTCTTAGTATATTATATAGTAAGCCCTATAGGAGTACTAGTTTAGACCTGTCTAGGTTCTTATATAGCTAGATATAGTAGTTAAGAGACCCCCTATAAGGAGGTAAACTATTAGCCTTAGCCTTATTAAAGAGATTCGTAAAGTCTGCTAGTTCTTCTAGTAATATAGCTATATTAAGGCTATCTAGCTTTATCTTAGGCGCTATTATCTATAGTACTATAGTTATCTCCTTAAGGCTTATTACTATAAACCTTATTATAGTATTCCTTATTTATTATACCTAACATGCCTTCGCTATAAATAAGGACCTAATAATCCCCTACACTAGGGGTTACCCTTTACACCTAGTAGCTTTAGAAACATAAAGGCCCTTTACTATACTAATAACTAGTTGCTATTTTACTACATAAATTATAATATTATAGTGCTCTAGCTATAGTATCCTAAATATAATATCCTAGGTAAGGCCTAGGATAATATATAAATATATAGATAATTTCTAACTATTAATATTAATCCTAGCCTAAACTATATAAGTAATAAAGAAGGATTCCTTCTTCTAGCGCTTTCCCTATCTCTTTATTTCCACTATAATATAAACTTACCTTTATTTTAGTAGTTATATAAGCTTTAGGCCTAGCTACCTTACTGCTAATTTACTTATAGCACTATAGTAGTTATAGCTATAGTTAATCTAAATATTAATGTAAAAATATATATTAAAAAGTACTAGGATTAAGAAAGGTAGTTAGTCTATATATTATTTTATATCTCTATCTATATTTATATACTAGCTATACTTATCTAAATCTATAGCTACTAGCTAGCCCCTCTGCCCTTATATAAGACTTTACTTAAGGGCTACTTATTTTCTAAGGTATTAGTATTAATCTCCTTATTTACGCTCTCCGCATCTGCCCTATATAAGTTAATTTAAACCTTTAGTTAGCAAGGTAGAAGGAAGGTATAATCCTAAATATAATAATCCTTAGACCTATAACACAAGTAGTACCCTTCCTAGCGGCATTTAGTTAGTTTTACCTAGGTTACTTACTTAGCCCTTAGCTAATTTATATTTTTCTTTAGGCCCTTATCCTTCTTATCTAGCTTATTCTAATTTCCCTACTATATAGTTATAGCATGTATCCTTATTATAGGTATATTACTATTATAATCTATCTATTAGGTTATAGGATAGGTTAGCTAGGGACTATATTAGTGCTAGTACTTTTTCTCTAAGGTAAATAATTTAATATTAATTATAATACTATAATACTAAGCAACTACTATATAGTATTCTATTTAGCTAATTCCTTTACTAACTAATATCTCTCTTATATGCTTATTAAGTGTGCGTTAAAGCTTAGCTAGCTTAATATCCTTAGTTTAATAGGACCCTCCTATAAGGGAGAGTTTTTATTTAAAGTAAATAAAGAATAAGGTAAATACCTCCCCTACCCCTTACTTTATTTAATTAAGTTTTATAAGGGCTATCTCCTATCTATAAGAATCTATATATAATATCTCTAAGTAACTAAGGAAGGCCTTAGGGTTATAGTTACTATTATAGCTTATCTTAAAGAATAATATAATATAGGCTTAGACCTTAGGTAATAGGTTTTAGTAAATAAACACCTATTAGTCCTTACTAAAACTAATAAAGTCCTTATTTACCTTTAACTTATATTATATTAGGAACTTCTAGGTAGTAAATATAGCCTTATTACTATTATATAAGTTACCTATAAGGATTAGTTTCTAGTAGATTTATAATATAAGGGGTAGTAGTGTTAGCCCCTAAGGTAAGATTAGGTTTATATTAGAGAATATTAGGTTTATAGGAGTATTTAGGGGAAGGTTAGTTAAGTAGTTAGTTTAAGGTTTATATATATATATTACTATAAATTCTTAATTACCCTTACTTACTATTATAGTATTAGTTAAAGCGTTTTAAACTAGGTAATATAGGCATTTAGTAGTAATATAGCCTTAGATAAGGAAGTGTAAGCCCCCTAACTAGGTTAGTTATAAGGTTAAAGCATATCTATTAAGTCTATTATTATTTTCTTTGTTTTTTAGTAGCTTTCTTTTTTAAACTAAAGGAAGTCTCTTAATTATTATAGACTAGCCCCTAGGTAACTATAATAGGGTGTTAATATAGTATTAAGAGACTTAAGAAGGAAAAGAGAAAGGAAGAGAGGCTATCCCTAGTAATGCCTCTTATACCCCCTTAGCTTCTTATATAAGCCCCCTTTTCCTCACCCTAGCTACCCTTACTTACCCCTCCTTGTCCGCTATACGGATAATGCTTAGGCAAAGCCCAAGCCCTTATAGTTATCTAAGGTAAGGGCTATAAGTATAAAGAAGTATAGTAAAATAGTAACTATATTTAGGCTAAGGGCTAAAGCCTAAGCTAGTTCTTTATTACCCTTACCTCCTATCTTACTATCTAGAATTAAAGTATTTAAAGACTAACTTAAGCTTCTCTTAGAGAGACCTTTCCTAGGTTATCTAATAGTATTACTAAACTTATAGTCCTTACTAATAAAGAGCCTAAAGTCTTAGCTTCTTAAAAACTAATAAAAAGGTAATAAGGGTAAAATATAAGCTATTAATATACTTATAGTAATCTTATTTATATACTAACTATTATATACTACTCTAGTAAAATTAAGAAAATTAAGAAAATTAATTAATATTTATAATAATAGTATTAATAAGATTAAAGCTAGAGGGTTAACCCTTACTAAGCTAAAGAAAGCTAGTAATATCCTTACTCTTATACTAAATAGGAAAGAGGGAGACTTATTTATTTTTAAAGAATACTTTAGGCTACTTACTCTTAAATATAATAAGGGGGCTACTAGTTAATTAACTCTATAAACTAATATCCTAAAATATTATTAATTAGAGAATTCTAATTTTACTAAGAAAGTTACTAATCTTATATTTAAGCTTAATAGGAGGCTCTAGTCCTTATAATATTTTAGGTAAGATACTATAATAAAGAAACTATAAGATAATTTAGGGGAACTAGAGAAGGTAGTAAGATATAACTATTTATTTATAGAACTTATAGGTATTTATAAGGGACTACTTATAGAATTTACTATAGAATATAATAACCTAATAACTCTTAAAGAGATTAAGGTATTAATAAGTTTAGCTATTAGGGTTAAGGAGTAATAAATAAATAAAAATTACTCCTAAGAGCATTTGCTTATTATTTTTATTATTATTTTTTTACTTATAGTTAAGGTAACTATCTTATGCTAGTGGATAAGATAGAGGGTAGGTTAGTGCCTTACACCTTCCCCCCCTCTAGCTCTAAAAGTCTTATAAAAAAAAATTTGTTAGAGAGGCGTTACCCTTTATCTTTTTTTAATAAACCTAGCTATAGTTAATTAATCGAAAAGTCTTTAAATCGAACTTCCCTTCTTTTTGGAGAGAGAGGTGCCCCGCCCTCTCCTGGCATCACATCACGTGTCACCAAACGTTCAAATTCAGGCCAGGAACACTGGATAAGACACACAATACACCCCCTGAAATATTTTACAAATCTACGTGCCGTTGTAGTTATTCGTCCGTCTCTAACAGCTTTGATCAGCTGTAAGTGTAATATAACCCCTGTATTATTTCAAGGAGCTATAAGGAAAATACGCAGGGTATTTGGCGCTATAACAAAAAGTACATATATTTCCATACAGATTACTAGTACTATCATGTACTAGCCCCTGTCTCCTTTATTTCCTAGCTAATATCTAATTAGCTTAATCACCCCTGTTATGTAGATTTGTAAAATAATTCAGGGGGCGTATTGTAAGACTGGAATTATGCATGTCCTGTTCTGTTGTTATTTATAATTCAATCCAGCCATGCGTCGCTGAGCGCACAATGCTAGCCCGCCCATGTTGTCGAATTTTACACTGTGGCAAAAGAAGTTGGCGAAGAAGAAAATGAGCAAGATTGATATCCACAGGTCTATGGTCAACGTCCAGAACAAACATGTGCGGACGTGATTCCTCCTCATGGACATACATGTACATATGTACGTACACACATGGTCCAATTGTCATGTCACACGCCGTGCCTGCCCGAGTCGCAGATGGGGTCCACACTCAGGGGGGGTCTTGGCCGCGCCTACCCACTATTTTCTTAGTTCCAGTCTCCAGAACCCGGTCAACGGGGAATTCTGGACTCATGATGCCCGGCTGGCCTCCACCAGACAGACACTTTATTACGTCTTCAGAATCATGGGCCCTTTGGATCCCCCAAATCCCGTTCTTCATATTCTGGATACCCGCCTCGCTGTTGTCGCGACAGGCCGGCCATACTTTTACCATTTCACCCACCCCAGTTCACGTATGCGTGGAATCGGCTGTGTGAACATGATTCCCACTCTCTCTCCCAACCTTGAAACGAGCCATATATGATTTTTCCCTTCGTCGATTCCTTTTGATCCGCCTCATTCACCGAACGCTTCTACTGCTGATTGTTCATCATCGGCATCTGCGTTCCCGCCGCCGCCGCCGCCGCCGCCACCACCACCACCATAATGGGCTCGACTCCAGAGCAGACGGCTCTGCTGGATGGCTTCCTGCAGCCCATGAGCATTGACATTGAGAAGTGCCACGTGCTCTCCCAACGATTCCTGCAGAACTTCATGCAACTCGCCGCCGATTCCCTCGACCAGTTTCTGCCCACTCCCATCTCAGAATCCATTTTGCGCCCGGTCGCAGACCACGGCCATGGCAGGTGAGCTTTTCTTCCTATTTTCTTCCATCTCTTTGTATCTTGATGCTATTCCGTGCTGTCTACCACGCAAGCTTTCAGTTCTTCCAGAACAATTTCCCATGCATATTTATACCATTGTCTCGGAGACATGTCCCGTTGACTGACGTATATTCATCTAGACATCTCGCCATTGATATGTAAGCACTGGCATCATCAGGAAAGGAGGTACACTGGTTCCTCCAACTAACATGGTACATACCCAGTGGTGGGACGAACTTGCGAGTTGGCTTTGTAGAGTTGTCTACGAGCAAGCCTCACGGTCTGGGGACGAATGGGACGCTTGACGCTAGTGGTCGTGACCTCGGCGGACAGTCCTCATCAGCTTGGCCTTCAGGCCGTCTACAGCGGCACTTGGAGAAGTCGTGGCCCATTGCCAATCACTTGAAGAATGAAAATGCTGACGGCTTGTTTCTTTGGATTGGCGAATGCATAGCTGAGGTCGTAGAGGAAGGCTGCCGTGAATTCAACCTCGCACGAGATGCACCAATCCCTCTGGGGGTGACGTTTAGTTTCCCTGTGGAACAACCCTCCTTAGACAGGGCCGTCATAAAATCAATGGGGAAAGGGTTCGCCCTCTCTCCCAATATTGATCTGGGCGTCCGCCTGAGAGACGCCTATGATAAACATCGCGGCACCAACCTTCCCCCAGTTTACGTGGCTGCCATCGCGAATGACTCGGTGTCTACTCTTGTCTCGTTTATATTCAACTATGACGGGGTGGCACACCGTCGTGCAACCATGGGGCTGATTTTGGGAACCGGCAGTAATGCTACCATACCTGTCAAGTTGAGCATGCTTCATCCCAACAAACGCCCCCGAAACGTCAACGTTTTGCCGGGCGAGAAGGTGGAAAATGCCAAGATTGCGGTAAACACGGAGTGGAGTATCAACGGAACGGCGCCACCGATGCGAGATTTGGGGTTGATCAATGCGTGGGATGAAAAGCTGAGTGGGCAAAACGAGAAGCCTGGCTTTCAGCCGCTCGAGTACATGACAGCTGGGAGATACCTTGGGGAACTCGGACGCATCATGCTGCTCGACTATTTAATCGGGACACTCAAGGTATCACGGAATTCTCTACCTTCCGGGATGTTGCAGCAGGACAGTCTGACGACGACGTTCTTGAGCCACTTCAAACCATTGGACGCAGCTACTCTCTTACCAATACTGCGTGAAGAATTTCCTGAGTCACCTGAATCCGGCTTTGCCTGGACGGAACATCACGCCGAGGCTCTTTATCACATCGCCAAGGCGATCGAGGTGAGGGCTGCGGGGATCATAGCTGCAGCCATCCTTGCCCTGCTCACCATCGGTGGAGAGCTCCCCGCAGAAGAAGAAGAGGAGGATGCGTCAATGGCAAGCCCGGCCATGCGTGAATTGGGGGTGGGTTACACAGGAGGCTGCGTTGTCCACTTCCAGGACTACCTGGCGGACTGTCAAGCCTTTATAGATGGACTGGTGCGAAGAAGGTTCGGGACCGGGACACAGCTGTCCGTGGTCATGAGTCCCTGTCATGACGGGGGCATCACCGGAGCTGGCATACTGGTCGCAGCGGCACTGTCGAGCCAAAGGTCACGGACCTGATGAGTGACGGGGGGTTAGGCCTGGTTACCAGGGTTCTATCCCGAGAATATGTAGTCCGTATGAAGAAGAAAAGGGAGTTACATAGCACTACAAGGATATACCTGCATGGCAAAGATTGGGATATGCTGTGCAAGGCTAGGGATAGGGAGCACAAGCAGCACCGCTCAGACGGCAATAGGATGGCGTCTCGAGAAGGCCACGGAGTAGTCGGTAGGAATTGGCAAATCAAAGCCGCAGAAGGAGGATATACCCAATGCGATCAATGGAACACAGCATATGCGGGCCGCAACCTGCATTCCGCAACCTATCAAGGGGACCCGTGTGTATACAGACGATGGCGAAACAAGCGAAATCAATGTCCCAGTTCAGTGGTCTCAGATGTAGTCTTTGGATCAGCTTTGTCATCATGGTCCGCGGCGGATGGAGAAGGCGGGGGGAAGGCTTTCCTTTTTGACCGGTCTGTCACTGCCGCATTCACAGCCGCAGTCACATCTGATGATGCGCTTATTATTTTGGGGTCGAATGTGCCGGGATTCGGTGTTTATCCCCTTGCAATTTTCCCTTGTGGTAAAACAGCTGCTGATTGAGAGCGTTCATTCTGCTGACCGCCTCCATATAAAAATATAACCATGTTCCTCTTCCCCTTCCCCTTCCCCCTCACTCCTCTCCTCCGATACACTTTGGCCGTGATCCTATTGCGACTGGCCTAGCTCACTTCACTCGACGCAAGGTGGGCCAAGAAGCAAGTTGTCGCGCCGTCTCTCCGGATCGGATAGTCAAGGATAAGTCGAGGAAGCGAGGAAGCGAGGAAGCGAGGAAGCGAGGAAGCGAGGAAGTGCGGAAGTGGGAAGTTGCCACCCACGGCCTGCTTGCCACAACCTGCCTGCCTGCCACAACCCGCCTGCCACACCTGCTTGCCACAACCATCATGGCAGCTTCACACAACGGCATACACAATGGCATACACAATAGCACACACAATGGCACCCCCCCGAGTGCCTTGCCGGTACCTGTTCCGCAGCACATCAACCGTCACGGTCAGAATCACCATTACCATCACAGCCCTGGCTACCATGACCAAGATGAAGACGGCCCCGACTTCGACATGCTGTCTCGGTCCGTGCCGCCCACAGGCCCCCTCCTGGAGCCAGAGCCAGCCGATCTGGCCATGCTCCGGCCCGTCATGTCCAATGCCTCTCTCGAGAGCAGACACCGAGACCGAGACCGAGGCCGAGGCCGATACGGTGAACAGGGCATCGCCGCATCGAGACGAAATGCCTCGGAACGATCCCCCCTCCTCCATTCCCGGGGGTCCTCAACTGCCTCCAACCTCTCGACGTGCTCCCACTTGACTGACGGCGAGCCACCGCTCTTCTTGAACGGCATACCCCGCGGCCGTTTCTGGTTCATCTTCTCGCAGATACTCATGGCCCAGTTCATAGGATGCTTCGACGGCACCATCATGGCATCCTCCCACCCCGTCATCACGTCGTACTTTGGCGCCGCGAACTCGGCCTCGTGGCTCTCCACGGCGTTTCTGCTCACATCCACTGCGTTCCAACCGCTCCTGGGCCGTCTGTCCGACGCCATAGGTCGGAAGCCCTTATTTCTGGGGACCATCTCCGTCTTCACTGCCGCCACGCTGTGGTGTGCTCTTGCGAATAGTATTGAGTCCTTTATTGTGGCCAGGGCATTCTGTGGCCTCGGTGCTGGAGGGACTATGTCGCTTGGGAGCATCATTACGAGCGACTTGGTGCCTATTGAGTACGTCTGTCTTTCTCTCTTTTGTTTATTTACGTTGCCATCTCTGAAGGAGAGGAGGGGTGGGGGGAATGCAAATTTGAACTTGATTGAATTGACTTTGAGACCTTTAGACGACGAGGATCATATCAATCCTACATGAACATGGTATACGGCGTTAGTTCTGCTCTCGGTGCCGCCGTGGGAGGCGCCATGGCCGAGGCACTAGGCTGGCGATGGGAATTTGGCGTCCAAATTCCCCCGATGGTCATCTGTCTGTGTATTTCCGCTGTAGCTATCCCTGATAATTTGGGCATTCAGGGTGAGAGAAAGTCGGTTGTGCAGGCTATTAGAGAATTTGACGCCAAGGGCTCTGTCCTGTTGACTTTGTCTGTTTCGTTTCTGATCTTGGGACTGGTGCGTATGATGTTTCTCTCCTTTGCCCCCTCCCTCCTATCCTCTCTCTCTTTGTATAGGACTTATAATTCCACCATTCCACCATTCCGTATTCATGTTGATTCTGGTACACATGATACTAACCTTGGTATCAGAACCTGGGCGGAAACGTCTTTCCATGTGAGTACACTGTCAACGATAAACACAAACGCGTCGTGTCCCAACGCATACCAAAAAGACAACTAATTGTACGCCTAGGGTCCCATCCGCTCGTCGTGGCCTCCCTCGTCATATTCATCGTCTCCTTCCCCGCTTTCATTTGGGTTGAATCGAGAGTCGACAAGCCCATCATGCCGCTGCATCTTGTTACACACTCGCCGCGGGTGAATCTGATTTTTTCCAACTTTTTCGCTGCGTTTCTGACCAATGCCATTTACTTCAATATGTGGGTTTCCTCAATTCTTCCTTTCTCCCCTTCTCTTTCTCTCCTTTTTTGAAAAAAAGAACATTCCCATGACCAACATCTGAAAAAAGTACACCATATTTCTCTATATACTACCACATTGCGTTATTGTTTTATATGCTCTCTTCGTTCCCATCAACATTTTCCATCGAGACGTTGGATCTCAACGTGCCACATCTTACAAATATTGGTTTTGTTATCTTCCATCATCATGGGGCTACTAATCAAATGACTTGGAACAGCCCCCTGTACTTCCAAGCCGTCCTCCTCATGTCCGCCACCGACTCCGGCCTCCGTCTCGTCATCCCAACCCTCTTCTCCTCCATGGCCGGCGCCCTTACCGGCTTCGGCATCTCATGGACGAGGCGTCTGAAATGGCCTCTTGTGTGCGGCACAACCAGCTTCCTCGTCGGCACAATCTGTCTCACCTCGCTGCGCCGTGATCTCCCCCCCCTTGCCTTCTTCCTCACACTGCTTCCGTCCTCGATAGGCGGCGGATTCCAATTCCCAGGGACCTTCATGGCCGTTCTTGCCTCGTCGCCGCAGTCCGAACAGGCCGTTGTGTCGAGCACGCTGATCCTCTGGCGGAGCGTCGGCATGGTCCTCGGCGTGGCCGTCAGCAGCCTGATTCTCCAAAACGCCCTGGTCTTCTACCTGAATGAATTCGTGCAGGGGGAGCTCAAGGACGTCGTAATTGCAAAGGTCAGGTCCTCTGTCGAGGCTGTCGCCAAGCTGAATGACCCGTATCGAGAGCAGGTCATTAGGGGCTACGAGGCTGGCTTGCGCTTGACGTTTAGGTTTTGCGTTCTCGTCGCGGCGGCGAGTCTGTTGATTATTGTTCCTGTTAAACTGAACATGTTACCATCTAGGACGAGTAAGCGACATCAGGGGCCTAAATGAGGTTTGGGGGAAAGGGAGGACGCGGCGAATGCGCGTGACGGGCAAAACGAGGATCATTGTGAGATTTATGATTCTTCTAGATTATTTAGGGGAGCATAATGGTAGCAAAAAGCTTCGTGGCATGTGCGCGCTTAGTCGACATGTCTGCGTAATGAATTGATGATTGAAATGTAAATACTCGCCGTGTGCGTTGTGCCGCGCATAACCCTTCCAACCACCTAGTGGTATCCGTTCGTCCCGGCTCCCCTCAGAGCATCCAACTCATCCCTCGCTTTCCTGTACTCCTCTTGCGCTTCCCTCTCCCGCCTAGTAACAAACATTACTTCGTCCCTGAGTGAAGCTAGCCGCCTCTCGATAGCGACATCTTCCGAGATGGCGAGCGTTTTGAACCCGCCTAGTGCATTTTTGGCCTTTTCCAGCGCATCCGTGGCGTTGCCGACCTTTTCCTTGAGTATCTTTTGGCGTTTTTGGTAGCCGCCAAGATGCAAGGCAAGCTTCTTTTCGAGCTTGGCGCCCTGTTCAGCCGATGACATGATGGAGTCTTGCACGGCCTATTTTGTTCGGATTAGTTGGGACGTGAAACAGGGGATTGAGAGGGTCTTATTTGGGGGGCTTGGGAAATAGCGCAAGAAGAATTGAAGATGACTCACGTCAAAGGCAGTGCGCATGGCGTCCTCCTGCTCTTGCTCGTCATCGGTGTAGCATCCGAGCCCTAGGAGCAGGGAGCTCTTTGCTCGACCATCGAACAAGGTCTGAATCTCTTGGACAGAAGGTCGGGGCTTGGTTTCGGACAGGATCAGGAGGCGGGCGTCTGCGAGAGAGGCGTCGTCGAAACGATCAAGGGTGCCAGGGGTACCCTTGACTTGTGAGCCGGGCATCGGGAATTTGGCTGCATCGTTGGCCATGAGCAAGGCTGTTTCTCTGGCAACCATGGCTTCCGCGGCGCTCTGGAGATGGTCTGCTTTCTTGAGCAGCGCTGCCAAGTCGACGACCGGCGGTCTCGGTAGTTCTCTCTGCATGACTTGCGTTCTGCGTCGTCTTTCGAGCTCTTCCTCGGCTGCGCGTCTTCCTTGCTCTCTTCGGTCTCGCTCTGCGGCATCCTCTTCTTCCTGGGCGCTTCCCCCTCGTGCACCCTCTTGTTGCTCGTCGGGGATTTCAAACTCCCATTCCGTATCTTTTGGTTTGGGGAGCGAGGCAAGACCGGACCGCAACTGACTTCGCATTGCGAGCTCGTGCGTTCTGATGTCGCGCGGTGTAGCGCCAACCGATGTATCGTCTTCTTTGTTCAAGGCGAATGTGTCGCGAGGCGTTCGCATGGGCGTCTGTCCAGGACGGCCTGGCGTGGCATCGACGCCCTTGGCACGCAGGGGAGTCGCCAGGGGATTAGGAGTCGCCATGGTTTGCTTCCTTGGCGCAATGCCTTCAAAGCCCGTCGATCCTGCACCTTCGTGGAGAGGCGTGTTCTCGCCACCAAGAAGTACTGACTTGGTTTCATTCAGCGCCCGAATGTTGCGAATTTCGTTGGCGATGTGGTCTTCTTGCTCGGGGGCTTTGGGGGTTCGAATAGGGGCATTGGTGTTTAGCGTCGAGTACGAGTTGACGAGTCCTCTGGTGGCATCGTTATCACTTTCCCTCGCCACAGCATTGGCAGCCTCTCCTATTTTCCCCATCTTGATAATCTCCTCCAGCTCGCCTTCGCTCACCTGAGGTGCAGGCAGATTCAAAGCACGGCGCTTGCTGCTCTGTTCGGCTTCTCGGATCTTTTGCATCTGGCCAGCCTTAATTGCAGCCTTTTGTGACTCAGAAAGACCATCCTTCTCGTTCTTTCTTCTCTTGCGGTCTCCGTCCTCCTCTTCGTCTCCCTTTCGTTTCGTTTGCAGGTTAAGCTTCTGGGGATCGAATGCCTTGCGCTGCAGTTCGTTCCGCGTGAGCTCCTCGGATGTGTCGTAAAACCCAGCTGCTGCCTTCTTCTCAAAGGGGATATCGGCATTATAGTCCATTTCTCCCTTTTTGCGCGTCGTGATTTTGATGTTGATGCCAGCAGTTTTGAGCTCTCGTCGCTTCTGCAGGGAAGCAATACGGCGAGACTCTTCTTGCTGGCGCTCTCTAGCTTTTCGCTTGGCCTTTTTACCCTGCGTGTTGGCTAGACGAGCACGGGCTTCGCTCAACATTTCCTTCTCATCTTCGTCGAGATCGATAGTGTCAGGTCGGGCGGGCTTCGTTTCGGGATCGGGGTCAAGCTCGCCAGGGCGCAACCGTCTAACGTCGTCGGCGCTCGGTGCTTGCGTCTCGCCGCCATCTGGGCCCATCAGCCCTAAGCTAGACGACTCGCGGGCTTCGGCTTCGTCCAGTAGCTTTTGGTATCGCTCAAGGCACTGATTTGCAGTGCGACCGACGATGGGAGCAATGGTCCGCCATTGCGTCGGCATAATCTTGGCCAAGTGCAACAACTTCTCATCTTCATCTTTGCTCCATTCGATCTTCTTGATACTAGGATCCAGCCACTCGTTCCATCGAGCTTTGCACTGCTTGGGTGTCTTGCGCGCCAACAGCGACGACACGCGTGCCCATTGATTCAGGCCATACTTGGAGACGGCAGCTTTGAGAATCTCATCCTCGATGTTGGTCCAGACACCTCCCTTGACGACCGGCATGGTGGCGACAGCTGAATGTTGCGCAAAAAAGGTTTGCGGACAACTGCTCTCGAGCAGATCAGATTCCTGCCATTCGAGGATCTGGAAAATGTTGGACCTTGAATGCTTTGTCGCTCAAGCACTTTACGTGCTGAGTCAGCTGGTAAAGCATGCTGATTGGCAGAGACCACTTCTCGCCAGCCCCACCAAGCCTCTAAAAGCAGGAGCCCACACACACGGTCGAACGTGCCCGCCCCCAGCCCCAGTTTGTCGTTATCAGTTGCTAATTACGGATCCGTAATAATAAGTTAGAGCCGTTTCCCCAGTGTACAACGCCGTAATTATTAGTAAGTCGTTATCGTCCTCATTTCCATCCCTTCTCTCGGCCTCGGAGCTACTCATCGCTTGTCATCCCAAGCTCTCCCACTCCCTGACCCTGTCTTCGGCCCAGACAGGTTTCTCCTTCATTGCTTATTACCTCTTCAAACGGATTGAGCCATCAATTCTTGACTAGGATTTGGGCATCGCTTTTCTGCGACATGAGACTATGAACGCAACCGTGCCACCACCCTCACATTACCGAGGCTACCGTCTGGTTGGTTTGACAAGGAATTCTTATCACCAGAACTTCAACTACGACCTTTGTCGAGCTGCTGGTCCCGTATCGTCTTGTCCCGGTTCTATTAACGAATACAACAAAACAGTTGTCGACTCTCCCATACGAAATGGTGGCTCGTCGTTTCAGCTCGACGGCGCAAGACGAGCCTAGGATAAGTACAGACCCGCTTGGAGCGGAAGACGTGGAGGCCACTCGTCTGCTTGCGCCTGAATCTGGAGAGGATGAGAACAGAGTGGCAACAGATGGTGCCAGCGGTGGTTGGGATGGTCTTGCCGATTTCAAGGATTTGCCCTGGTGGCGTCAACCGTCCGTACGTCTTGTGCCATCATCGTTGTCGCTGACCATCATGATCTTACCGTAAAGACGCAGGTTTTTTGGCTATTAGGTCCATACACGATATCTACACTGGCGTTTGGAAGTATTATCGTCCCAAAATTAAATCTGTGAGCAAAGTCCATTTTCACATTCTCGTCCGGCAGTTGCCTCGTTTGGGTCGCCACTGACCATGATCTGACTTTGATGCAATATAGTATACTCGATTTAGTCTGCCAGCAGTATTTCGCCAGTCAGGAGCTTCTGCATCCCGGTGAAGCCCTTAGCCCAATCGTTCTTGGAACCGACAATCCACAATGTAGAAGCCCAGAGGTTCAAAAGCACGTCGCAACCTTCATGCTGGCCATGAACTTGTGTACCGGGCTGCTGAGTGCTTTCGCCGCTCCCAGGCTTGGACATCTGTCGGATCGATTTGGTCGTCGCCAGCTGCTCGCTCTTGCTTCCTGTGGCGGGTTGCTGGGTGAGGTCATCACGATTTTCGCGGCTAAATTCCCGCAGACTGTCGACTACCGTTGGTTGGTCCTCGGAGCTATGCTTGATGGAGTGACTGGCTCTTTCACAGCTGGTAACATCCTCACACAGTCTTACACCAGTGATTGCACACCACCTTCGAAGCGTGCTGTGGCTATCGGCTACATTCATGCCTGTCTCTTCACTGGTCTTGCTCTGGGCCAGTTTCTCGGTGGAGAGATCGTGAAACTGACGGGAAGCCTGGTGTCGGTCTTTTATATCTGCTTGGCGGCTCACTGTATTTTCATCATTGTTGTGGGGTTTGTTATCCCAGAATCCTTGTCCAAGAAGAAGCAGTTTGCCGCCCAAGAAAAGCATCGCAAAGAAAAGCTCGAGCGGCGGCAACGACCAACGTCCTGGATTTCTTCGGTTCGAGAAAAGAACCCGTTCGCAGCTTTGTCCGTCCTCTGGCCTCGGGAACGCGGAACCTCCACAAAGTTGCGCCTTAACTTGGTCGCTCTAGCAACGTGCGACATGATCATTATGGGAGGCGCCACGGCTGCAGGTCAAGTCATCATTTTGTATGCCCAGTATACCTTTGATTGGCAAACCCCTGAGTCATCTCGGTTTATTGCCGCTGTTTCCATGATTCGCGTTGTTGCCTTGATGGGCGTGTTCCCCATTATCAACTATTTCTTCAGAACACGCCCTGCCGCCAAGAAAAGACGAGAGACTGGCGTCACCCCCCAGGACAAGAATGGCGGGGCCGATCATGTCGATATGTGGATACTCCGTTTTGCCCTTCTTTCAGATATCTTGGGCTATGTCGGATATACTTTGGCAAGAACCGCAGGTCTTTTCGTCGGCAGCGCCATGATTACTGCATTCGGTGGTCTTGGTAGCGCAACTAGTCAGTCTGTTGTGACCAAGCATGTTCCTCATGATCGGATTGGCAGAGTTCTTGGTGCCATCGGAATGCTGCAAGCGCTGGTCAGAGTCATCAGTCCGGTTGTATTCAATGGGCTTTACGCCGCAACTGTCGTTACTTACCCACAGGCAATCTTCGTCGCCCTCACAGGTCTTTTCGGTTTTGCTTTGCTTTGCACTTTCCTCGTCACGCCTCATGGTAAGTGCCGACGATTCCATGTCATAATTTGTTCTGATCCGCTAACGCGTGGCTTGCCCTAGTTCATTGGGGGGAGCAGACGGAAGAAGAGCAAGAGCCTCTCGATGGGCGAGTGCCTGATCCCTTCGGCACTAGAGTCGCCAATCTTCCCTTGAACGAGGACCAACTGCGATACTAGTGTTTTCCTTTCTACATACATGCGTACCCTTTTTTCAATAAGTAGTAGCATTGGCGGAGCTTTGGGGTTCAAGGCACACTGCAATTTCGACCGCCCAAACGATCGTTTAGAAGAATCATGTATGCCCATAGTAACTTTATTGGGAATGTCACATAAGATTACCAGAATGGATTTTTCGTTGTTCTACCGAGCGCAGGATGGTTGCATCACTGCGATATTAAACTTTGCTTGCTGCAGCTACTCGGCGGTCCAGGTTGGGTAATGCTGGATTTCTGGGAGAAGATTCGCACTTTAGTTTGTCGATTTTGCTCGTTCATGCCGTGAAGCCATCATCAGCAACGACGCCAAAAACAACATTTGAAGTAACAACAGTCAGTCAGTCTAACGCACCTGGGTAGCACAACGACTTGTGTGATGTGGGCTCCGTGCGAAGGCCACACGATGCTACCCCTTGTCAGGCTTAATTCAAGAATTCTCTAATGGGTAAATCGTATGCTGCGATGCCATCAATAAATGGCACTCGTTGCGATTCATACCAGCCTTGACTTGGTTCTTTCCTAGACTAGGAGTGACGTTGAATTAATTTGGAGTCGAGTGGGGAGAGCATCCAGTCCAGTATTAAGCGCGGGCAATGGGATGTCTTAACCCTGGCCACTGAGTGCCATCCATCATCCATCAACCTCAGAACTAGCCTTCATTAACTCTCACCTCCATTCGTGCCGCGTTCGTGAACCTTCACCACGCGGCAACCTAGTCACGAATCCCGTAGAAACTCGCCTCGATAGCCTCGATAGCCTCGATAGCCTCGATAGCCTCGATAGCCTCGATAGCCTCGATAGCCTCGATAGCCTCGATAGCCTCGATAGTCTCGATAGCCTCGATAGCCTCGATAGCCTCGACAGCCTCGACAGCCTCGATATTGAATCGATTGATGCACGCAACTATTTGTCTGATACAACCCATAGCATGTTGCGGTCTGTATTCGGTGCAACGAGAAGCTTGTCATCCACGTCACTTTCCAGAGCCACCATGGCATCCACGACTGGAGCAGGTAGCCGGACGATCAAATTTGGCCCCTTTGAGGTCACGAAACAGGTAAATATTTGAAATTTAAAATTTCTTGAAAAAAAAAACCCCAATTTTCTTGCACACGGGAGGCAGATGGCCATTTTTACGCGCCGAATCTTGCAACTTGGTCACGACTAACTTGCTTTCTTCACTTCAGGTGTTTCTCACCACGCCACACTCCTTTGCCCTAGTCAACCTCAAGCCCCTTGTCCCGGGGCACGTTCTCGTGTGCCCCCTCAGGCAGCACCTTCGACTCACAGATTTGTGTCCTGCCGAGACGGCGGATCTGTTCGGCGCGGTGCAGCTCACGCAGAAGATGCTGGCGAAGATATACTTCCCCGACCCCGAGCATCTGCTTTCCGGCAGCTTTACCATCGCAATCCAGGATGGCCCGGACTCGGGCCAGACGGTGCCGCATGTCCATGTCCACGTGATTCCGCGGAGGGCAAATGACGTGGGCGAAAACCCCGACGTCATCTATACCAAGATGGCGAGTGAGGATGGCAACGTGGGGGGCGCTCTGTGGGATCGAGAGCGTCGTCCCGCTCCTGGCGGCGCGATGCCCCCGATTGAGGATCATGATAGGAATACTAGGACCGCGGATGATATGGAGGGTGAGGCGGCGCAATATCGAGAGGCTTTGAAGCAGATGGGGTCTGTCTAGATAACTCATTCGGGACTTTGTTCATGGGGTGATTTTTTGCACACCCTGCGGCTTCGGAGCTGCAAGGTTTTGCGTGAGCTTTGAAGCGAATTCAACAGGCATTTACATTTTCCACACCCCTCCCGAAGAGCTCGTGTCTTGCATATTCAAGGAAAGATGGGATATCAGGCTGCTTCAGCAACTTCTTAGTGCGCACCCCAACTTACGTGAGACGAAGTGGCGAGAACTAGTCCCAGTACCTCTCGTTCGCCAGGCCATTCCATACGCTGCTTCTTCTTTCATGGCAAGTATACACGGGGGACAGGGTCCTACGGATTATGTGTACAAACATGTCGACTCGCAGTGAATACTACTGAATGCCGATTGCGCCAGAAGTCACTTACATGCTGACATCACCAATATCTGATCTGATATGCTTGCCCCTCATCTCCAAATTTGGCGGTTTCTCGAAAGAGGAGAGTCCATACCGCTGGTCATGTCTCTGATGTACTGCTCGCGGTCAGAGCCTGCGGCCCATCCCGCAAAGCATTTACATTTCCAGCGCCTCGATCACAAGACTTATGGCGCGAATGGGGCTACCTCTCAGAAGCCTCGCGATTTGACGGCCCAGTGTACTCCGTAAGCAGGGAGCTTTTGGGGTGCGGGATGCGGGATGAAAGCTACTAGGTATACATAGGACCGCACCGAATCCCTGTTGTTTTCAGACATATGGGGGGCTATCACGGCAGATCTCTTAGGGAGCCGAGCGGGTAGCGATATCTGGGCTCGGGTACTATTAGTTTATCGTTGTGTATGGAGCAAATTTCTGATTTTCTTGGGGTAAATCGGGTCTCCATTTAAAAACAGCTGAAACATTCAGTTGAGTTGGATCCTTGAGCGTCAATGACAACACCAGATATTGTTCCAACCAGATCCTATAACAACAGGATAAACTGGGGCATGGGTTAAGGGAGGGGTAAGATTTGAGAAGTGATGGGTGTGAGAAAGTGTGGTTGGTTGTTGACTGACACAATCATAAGAGGGCTGAAATGATGAGAAGGAGTAAAAAGGAAGGATAACACCCTCTGCGATATATGCGTTGAATGGCCAAACTCGCTTCGCTGGGGTCGTCTGCCGCGCGGCCGCAGGAACGAGAGCGAGCGAGTTTAGGAGTGTATGTAGCGATAGCGGGAGCTAGTGCACGCCCCCAGCTAGCGCAACTCCATAGATGCATATGGGTGGAGGTCGCATCAGCAAAATTGGATCTGCAGCAGCCACAAACTTGCCAGGAAGCCCGGTCCGTGTTGTGCGATGACGGAGCTGCGGAGTGGGGGCGTCAAAGTACATATGTACCACGGCAGCACGCGGCTCATTGGACGTAATAACAACTCCATAACTATCATATAACCATCGATGCGTCTGAGTTGCACGCATCTTTGGCCGACAATCTCAGCATCAATTACGTTACTTGGGCCGGCCTGACCTTGTTAGCCCGGGAAGATGCGCTCGTGAAAACAAAGAGTGCCACGAAGGGCTACACAGCACCCATTGTCGGTGTGCTTCCTGTCTACCAAGAGTCTGGAGGTCTATGTAGAATGGTTGTGGACGAGGTGATCATTCACATGATTCAACGCCACTTGGACACACTCTCCAGCCAGCAGGAAAGATCGTGGAAGAAGGTGGTGGGAGTAGATCTCTCCGTCGGGTGGGGCGAGGAGAAGGTGATGGAAATCGACATGCCATTGAAATAGTGAAATATGATACCAACTATTTGTCGCCTTGTTGAGCTGGCAAGCACACTCTTTTGACCTTCTTCCATTCGTTGTGACAACGAAGAAAAGAAGGGCGGCACCGGACACATGCAGGAAAATGCACAGCAATCCGTACAGTCTATTGACATATTGCGTGAACCTGGATGTACAAGCTAGCTGTAGCCACATGGAATACCCATGTACGCGACATGCGGTCAGGAGGGAAATCCGGCCGAGGGTTCAAGCGCGATACATGTAATTTTTATTTTTATTATTTGCGTTTGAACCACAACTACAACTGCCGATGTACATACATACATAAAACGTCGAGCGGTGAAAACAAGCACGACGAGGCAGCAAGGGGCAAGTGGCACTCCTCCATCCATCTCTCTTACATATACTACATAAGAACTGACTCATATGTACTCCAATCGAGATGCAAATTCTTGTAAGCGGGAGTCTCTTCGCGTGGCGCAACCCTTATCAACATCCTCCTTGGCCGTTGCGTCGCGTTGTCAACAATGGCTCCGCACCACTACTCAAGAGTCAAGACAGACTACGGCCGGATCGGCCGGAGGTGCCTTCTGTGTCTCCCTCACAGTGACATCGTACAAAGCATCCATCCTATCGCCATCCATCCACACCACCCGAGGCAATCGCATGTGCCCTAAAATCAGGGTTCACACGAAAGCATTTAGAGCTTTGCCGCAGGCCGACGAAGGGACTTGCAAAGAATGGAAGCGGACGAACAATGCCTGGGGTTGAGACATTTCCGCCTGATTCGATGCTGCAGGTGAGACATGACATAAGCGCTCAATGCGGCAAGTCAATTTCTTTGCTGAGGAAGGAGCAACACAACACAGTTGCTACACTGCTAGCTCGCCCGCTTTCGTTTGCACTGTCGCACTGTCTCGCCCGAGCGCCCCACAAGCCACAAGCCCCATTTGCGTCTACATGTACGGGTTAAAATATTTGCAGTCTTTGGATTTGCATGTTTCGCTTTTGTGCATGCATCATGCATGCATGCAGACATATTCTGCAGGCTACACACGGTCCCAGATCCACCGACGCCACCCAGGGCCGCTCACTGATTACCACCCCCCCCCCCGATGGCCCGGACTAGAAATACGCACACAATCTTCTCTCGACTTGTTCGCCTTGTTCCTCCGCCACCCATTCTGCTTCTTTCACCTCAGGCCTGAAGCATCGTCTCTACTTTTTTCTTTCACCAACAAGTTATTTCCTGTCATTCAGTAACTGGACCTTTGAACTGCAAAGCCTGTCGTTCTGACTTGCGACACTCGACGACGCACTCGCCACATTTCTACCTCGCAGGACACCACATAGCAAGCTGTCGAGAAACGCGCACACAAACATCGGCACTCTTTTGCCGACGTGCCGTGTCTTGTTGTAGGCGCCCATCACACGACAAACAACAACATGGCCCTAACAAAGCAAGTCCATCTTCGCAATCCCGATGCCTTCCCAACGCTTCAACTCTTTCTACTAGGTACGACGAGTAACCTCAAGTCCAGCAACAATACTCCCAACACTAGCTAATATACTCGACAGCGATTGTGCGTCTTGCTGAGCCAATTGCTCTGACCTCCATCTTTCCTTACGCCTGGGCTCTCGTTAAAAGGCTCCAAATCGGCAACGAAGAAGATGCCTCCTTCCACGCCGGTCTTCTCATCTCCTCCTTCTCCCTAGCAGAAGCTCTCATGGGCATGTATTGGGGCGGCCTTTCCGATCGCATTGGTCGCAAGCCTGTCTTGATGCTTGGATGTGTGGGCACCATGCTTAGCATGGTCATGGTAGGATTCGCCTCCAATATTTGGATAGCATTACTCGGAAGAGCCATAGGTGGTCTTCTCAACGGCAACATCGGTGTCATTCAGACGATGGTTGGCGAGCTAGTCACCAAACCCGAACACGAACGTAAGTACAACAGCGGTTTTACGCCTCGGATTCATCGACAGCGGTCCTCGATTTCCTCTGTGAAATCTGTGCTAACACTCGATTGAATCATAGCACGAGCTTTTGCTGTCATGCCCTTTGTATGGAGTATAGGCACAATCATCGGGCCATGCATCGGCGGCACGTTTGCCGATCCTCATGAGTCCTGGCCCAATGCTTTTCCCAAAGGAGGCTTGTTCGATCGCTTCCCGTATCTTCTCCCCAATCTCCTATGCGCTGCGCTCCTGCTCATCAGCATCATCTTGGGTTTTCTCTTACTCGATGAGACCCATCCTGATATGCAGCCGCGCATGTCGCTCCCTGCAGATACATATGTCTCCGAAGAGACGCCACTGATTGAGACTTCAGATGCCATGAAGCGCCCAGCAGTGGACCTTCGGTCTGAAACTTATGGAACTCTCAGAAGTTCAAATGGCGAGCACGACTATGAGCAGATGACCGAAATGGCCATGCAAGAAAAATCAGGTTTGACCACCAAGGTTTGGAACAAGCGAGTTGTCGGTTTCATCATCGCCTTATCCATCTTCACGTATCACTCCATGACCTACGATCATCTCATGCCCATTTTTTTCGAGGACGAACGTCGCATTGATAATGAGAGTAACCAGTCTTCTGTCTGTCTTCAATTCTGCTGGTGGCTTGGGGCTCTCTCTGCGTGACGTCGGATTGATCATGGCTGTCAATGGTGTGATTGCGCTATTTGTACAAGCTGTCATCTTCCCCATTGCCGCAGAGAGGGTCGGTGTGTTCAAGCTCTTCCTCGTTGTCACCGTTTTACATCCTATCATATACGCAATTGTACCCCTACTTGTTCTCGTACCCGAGTCTCTCCTCTTCCCTGCCATCTACGCCTGTTTGGCAGTCCGCAATATTCTCTCCATCACACTATACCCCCTCCTCTTGATTCTTATCAAAGAGGCCACACCATCATCCAGTGCACTTGGAAAGGTGAACGGGCTGGCTGCCAGCGCTGGTGCTGCTTGCCGCATGGTTGCCCCTCCTGTCGCTGGATATCTCTACACCTATGGCAGCAAAATGAACTGCACCGCCCTTGCCTGGTATGGAAGCGTCATTGTTGCCATTATTGGCTCAGTGCAATGTTTCTGGGTCCCTCGCGAGCGTCATGTCGATACATCTGAAGAATGTGCCACAGCACCCCCTTGCAACGAATACACTCCCATGATTGCTGAAGTTTCGGCCGAGGAGAGACAGCAGGCGGCTTGATCTTCTGTTGATGTTTTTTTTCCATCGCTAATAAGGGACGTGACATGTGTCATAAATTGACCTTGTTTCAGACCTGTTGCAATCTACTAATTTGGCACTTTTAAAGAGTGACCAGAATGTCACAGTTCCACGACGCGGGCTTCCGAAGAGGAATTGGATGCTAGCGACCGGTCGGGAAAGGTTGAAGCAGAACTAAGAAGGTCTGCATTCGAATGTTGCACCAAAGATGCCCCATGGTAGACTGTTTGACATGATTTGAAGCATAAACTGCATGGACTGGTGTTTGGAGCGTGATTTTTTTTTTCAAGAATGTAAATATGTTCACATTTCTTTCTCCTCGAAATAAAAGGAGACAGATAGGTACATAGGATACCTGGGGCAAAGAAAAACAAAGAAGAAAATTATAAACACATTTCTCCCGCGTATGCTGCCTAATGCATGTTGAAGTTGATAAGGAAGAGAGCAAAAGTGGGCCTGCGTCGTCCAGCCAAGCTAACCCGGTTGATGGAACCTAGTGGAAATCCGGAGAGCAGAGGTAGAGAGTTGGAAAGACGACATGATGCATGAGTCAACATGAAAATTTTACCTCATCCTATTATTTTTCAATTCAATCTGGAGCCATTCTGAAGAGCAGACAGTTTTGCATCATCGTTGCGGGAAATGATGGTTCTTCATCAGAAAAGAAGCCTGAGAAATTTTCGCCACTTGACCCAAAAAGTCGGAGCACATATATCACTGCCTCACAACCATCACAGATACCACAAACAACATCGGCAAACCTAAGCGGCCTTGATATTCTGTTTCATTAATCTCTCATTGCGCGATTAGCAAAATTATCAACAAGCACAAATTTGATTCGGACATTGACCCTTATCTCCTGGTGGCGGCCCTGTGTGCGCCTGTCCCTACCTACCGCTTGTTTCATCATCAGCAACGATGAAGATTGAAGAGATGACGGATGATATGGAGAAGGCGACCCTCGGGGAGAAGGCCACGTCGGGCAGTGCCGCGTCCTCGGGAACAGAAGCTGCCGCAGCGGCTCGGGAGGATGCCACGGAAGCAACCAAGCCAGAACTGCCGCCCGTCAAGAAGCAGACGTACGAGGAGATCATGGCCGACTTGAACAAGTGCCCTCTCTTCATGACGGAAATGGAAGAAAACGACGACATTGCAGCGCTGCAGGCCCTCAACTACGAGGGGACGCCGCTCGAGAACGGCATCGATTTCAAGGCGCGCGGCAACGAGTGCTTCAAAGTACGAGGGTACGTGGACGCGCGGGAGTTCTACGCCAAGGGGATCCAGATCCTGTCTCTGGAGGAGCGCAAGCGGAACCAACAAGGCGGCGGCGGCGGGACGACCAGGAACCTTGACCCAGAGGGCGACGGCGCAGAGGAGGAGGATTCGGCCGCGGCCAAGGAAGAAGTCGCCGCGCAGAGACAAGTCCTCGAGGCGCTGCACGTCAACCGCGCGGCATGCCACCTGGAGCTCGGCAACTACCGCAGCTGCTGGACGGATTGCGCGGCGGCGCTGCGCCTCAACCCCGCCAACCTGAAGGCGTGCTATAGGAGCGCAAAGGCCCTGCTGAAGGTGGACAGGGTCGAGGAGGCGGACGATGTCTGCGCGAGGGGCCTCGCCGTCGACGCCGAGAACAAGCCCCTCAGGCAGGTGGCCGAGGACATCGCCAAGCGCGCGAGGGAGATGGACGCCAAGAGCAAGAGGGCGGCTGAGCGCAAGGCCACTGCCCGGCGGAGGGAGATGCTCCTCCGGGCGGCGCTGAAGGCGCGCAATATTCCGACCAGGGCGACGGCCCAGCCTCCCGAGATGGGGGACACGAAGCTGGAGCTCGTGCCGGACCCGGACGATCCGACGAGCAGCTTGGCGTTTCCGACGGTGCTGCTGTACCCGGAGGATCTGGAGTCGGACTTTGTAAAGGCGTTCAACGAGACGCACACGCTGGAGGATCACTTGTCGTATGTGTTTCCGCTGCCGTGGGACAAACGAGGTGACTATACTATTGCTGGCGTCTCGTGTTATGTTGAGACGACGGAAGGGGGTGTGCTCAAGATGGGCAAGAGAGTGCCGTTGCTCAAGGTCCTTGGCACGGGCAGGGTAGAGGTTGTGGACGACGTGGTGAGGATATACGTCCTGCCGAATGCCAAGGCGCACTCGTGGATTGACAAATTCAAAAGGGCCAAGGCGGCGGAACTGGCAAAGAGTAAAGCAGAGCGTTCAAAATGGAATCAGGGGCTTGGCCAGAGCGGAAAGCAGGAAGGGGGGTGGATGGGTGGTATCGAGACATGAGAGATGAAATTCTGCAATGAACAAACATTTCCATCTATATTCGTTTCCTTGGGGAACTCTCCTATTCTACTAGATTGCGGGTCTATATTCTTCCAAACTCGAGAACTTGTTGTCGTTCAAACAGACCTTCTCCTTCTCGACGCTGAGTCATCCATCGGGCTTGATGTGTGACTATTCTGCTTCCCTCCCCCTGTTTCGTTCCCCATTTGCATCAGAGTACTGGCAGCTGAGTAATCTGGTTCATGTTCTGGGCAGGTCTTCTCCGTTTCACGCCGCTTCAGCTTGACTGGCCCCCTGCTCTGAGGCAGGGCTCTTCGTGCACAAGTGCTTCGATCTTTGTGTATGTACATCTCGTCACCCGAGGACGATTCATCCACCAGTTTCCGTCTTTTGCGCTTGTTATCCGTCGTAAAATACTGGTCTGTCGATGTTTTCCCGGCGTGGAAGCTAGAGGAATCGGGCTGATCTTTGTCTGAGCAATGTCCCTCCTCGCAATCCTCACCATCTGGTCGTGATAGGCCGGCCACGTCGGTCACACTCGTGTCTAAGCCTGACAACATGGTCATCGAACTGTGGCTGGTCTTGTGGTCGGGCGCTCTTGTATCCCTGTGCCTTTTCCTGGTCACATTCACGTCATAGTATGGTTGCGCTGTGCCAAGTGAAGGCATGTTCAATGGAACCGTCGTGGGCACGCTTGCGGGTCGTGACGTGGTTGGCTGTCGTTCCGATGGATTGAAGGGGAACATGCTGCTGCCTCTTACTTCAGTTCCAGTGCATGTTTTATGCTTGGAGCCTTTTTCCGAAGCTTCATTAATCAGCTGCTTGCTGATCATCATATCTCCGAAGTGTGGTGATGCTGGCAATGTACAATCTGACGGAAAGTCGGGTCCGAAAAGCGGAATTAGAGCTCCAGAAATTCCATGACAAAATGTCGCACACAGTGCTCTGGCACAATAGAATGGCATCCAGTATCCTGCATTC
Source organism: Epichloe typhina subsp. poae (assembly GCA_030389615.1). NCBI lineage: Eukaryota > Fungi > Ascomycota > Sordariomycetes > Hypocreales > Clavicipitaceae > Epichloe > Epichloe typhina. Next base: position 1,366,068 of record CP098316.1, on the reverse strand, counting down.
ATATTAAATTCCATCCACTATGTCCTCGTTGTCTTCATATTGACACACGTACCTTGAGCTAGAACTGCCCCCCCCGTGATGCTCGGGCATACATCTCGCAAGCCCGGATTCTTGTCCAAAGCTTGAGATGGCTTGGTCTGTGATGTGACTGATTAGCGTGGCCCGAAACGAAGTTATGTGGTTCGACCGAATATACCTTGGCGTATCCCATTGATTTGAAGAAAGGCGTCATTCGAACGAGACCAATGCTGTAGTCCCACATGACTGTGTATACAGGCGCCTGATCAGGAACCTGAAAGGTATACTTGAATGCTGTTGTGTTCTCTTAGTCGAGACCTAGCGTAGCAGCAACAAGAGTCCACGCACCTTCAATGAATTCTCGACCAGTCTTGGAAGAGAAGTCTCTCTTGGAACTGTTGTATGGAATATGCTCACATCTTCTGTGGATGTAGCCAAATTGAGGTATTCGGTATTTGATGATTTCTCTGATTGCTTCTTCATTGACTTCTTCGAATGGAGGAAAGTTGATAGGCCCCTTTGCAGCCGGCGTGGAAGGGTATTTGTGTTTGACGTCCCGATTAGGCTCTTCCCTAGAATTTCTTGGTATACTGTCGGTAACAGGGAGTCCGTCATGAGGAAAAGCATGTCTCTGCTGCTGTATTGATATTTGAACATCTTTGTCGTCGTTAGAAGTAGGATCCAATGGGTTCAGTAATTCCTCGATAGAAAGCATCGTGACCAGAAACTTCTTTATCGGTTTCAAAACGGCTACGTGCGACTCGGATCGGAAGCATATTAAGAGGTTCCTTTGTGAACTGTCTCGTCTTGGCCAATCCAAGAATTCTCAATGATCGATACAATAGTACAGGATGCTTTGTCTTAGCTATACCTGGGTAAAAGAGTACTCGTGGAAAGAAGTCACACTAACCAAAGGTCTCAAAGATGGAAGTGGTGTGCCTTGTGAACCGTATAGAAGACGATTGCCCTTTTTTCATCGAGACTTATACTGTAGTTTTTTGTTTCCCAGAACAAAACTGGATGCAGTTGGTAAGTAGAGGTCATATCAGGTAAGCACGTGTACCGGAGGACGGAATTCGGCCTGAGAAAAGTGTCCTGCACCAGCTTTAGCAGTTGGCCATGGCTGGACAAATGCGGTGTATGTACACCCTCGGAGGAAATACTTCCTGCCTTGAAAGACGTGGGACAGTCAGTACTGCGTCTTTTCTTTACAGTATTCGTTGGCCAAGCCCACAAGTCAACTGCCGTCGGTTTGCCTCCTGTTGAACCCAACAATGCCCAAGCAGTTGCAGTGGCATCGGACACGGGTCATATTTCATTGACGGCCCCGCCTCATCCCGCAACTTTCGTCAGAATGTGATACCGAGATGGATTCGGCAACCATTCCAGTAATGTTTCATACTTTCGGCGAGCACAGATGATGTACACGGAGGAGTGTATGTGATGTTTAGAACAAAGTGAGTAAAATCATGAGTAATCAGGAACAAGGTGTATACAAATCATCCTATTCACTTCGTATTTTCATAAGAATTGCTGGTAGATGAAATGACCAAATTGAGATGACATAGCTCTGTCGGGATCCATAGCGTGAAGAATTCGAAGGGGAGGGGGGCGTCTGTTTGATGGATTGCTGTGTCATGGATTCGAATGCAGTGCTCGGGTAGTCGCATCATGACAAACGTCAAGGATTCCGTCTGATTCAAAATGTGCGACAAATGTTGCCATGTACATTGATGTGTTGTGTAACCGACGAGTCAGCAAGCCTGTGGGTGAGAGAGTCAGAAAACACGTGGCCATCATGGTTGTTTGCTTCTTGGGAGACGTGAAGCTTTTTGGGGAGTAGTTACTCCTTTCCTGTCAAAAGTGAATTGTGCCATCTTGGCTGGCATCTGCAAGTCGCTCCTACTGACTCACTTGCTCACTCACCCTTGAATCCCGTTGGTTACACTTGGAGCCATGACTTACCCACATCACCGCTGCTCGTAGCCGATAGTTTCACTTAATTTGCTCTGGTACATGGTAGCTTGATGAAATCTCTCCGTAATGCCTTCAGTTCCTCTGACACGGAAAGGAAGAAACGTGTAGAACAATCCTCTTTTGGAGCGTGTCGGGGTCTAATTCTCCGATAGAAGGGCGCTAGAAACCGTTTGAATGCCCAGGGGCGTACAGACACATGGCTCATGTTTGAGACCCAAGTATTTGAGATACATTGTCTAGGAGTTAAGTTGGTGATCCATGCTAGTAGAGTAGAGCCGGGGTTGTCTCTGTTGTTTGTAACTAAACTCATCCAATCACTGCGGCAAAATTGACACAAAGTCCTGAGATCGTGCGTTGCTTCTGAGTAGGATGCTGGCTTGCTTCCTTTGTGAGCGTGATTTGCGCCAAGAACCTTGACCAAGTACGCATCTATCTATGTGCAGAGACGATACGATGCGAGATACTCGTACTTGTAGCCAGTAGCCATGCAGCTTCAGAACAAGTGAAGGTAGGCAAGGGTAGGAGTTTGCGCGTCGAATGTCCAATTACCGTCAGTGTAGACGTACGGAGTACGCGACACACGAAATTAACTGATCGCTTGCAAGTTGATGCAGAAGATGACACGAGATCTGCAAAGACATCATCTTCTCAGATCTGTCATCTGCTTTGTTTTGGATTTTGGATCGAAGAGCGCATGGCAGGTGGGTCTCGACAAGGGTATGGCCGGGTATGGCCGGTTCCAAGCTGCAAGCCTGAGGCAGAAAATCACGACCCCTGTTCATTGACGGATCCGAGGAGGCCAAGGCAAGTGCAAGTCGCGTCAACGTCAATTGTTTACGCGAATTGGCATCGGTTGCGGACAATAATAACAACAACAACCAAAGGCCATCACCAAGCCGCATGTCGACTGGTCATGTCAATGAGCTTCGACGGATCATATATTGCTTCAACCTACTGGCGCAACAATTCCTTCCCCTGAATGCCATTCGACACTTTGCTGTCGGAAAGTTCACGTACAACTTTTGTTCTGCCAATACTGTTCCCTCACTATAAAACTGCCCCTGGTTCTATTCCAGGTGCAGTTTCAGAGTTTCAGAATTGCTGTCAAGATGGACCTAGACGATATGTCCGATCCCGCTTTCAGTTTGGGCGAGGAATCCGATGTGTATGTTCCTGAAAAGGTGAGAGCATTCTGAAAAGAGGTGACAGGCTGCCAGCTGTTTGGGCTGGCTGCCTAAATCGGCACATTCTGCACACTGCAAATTCTAGTCCTTCGTTTTACACGCGCCAAGGAAACCTGTCGCTTTCAATGAGGATCCCTGCGTTGGCACTGAATAAGCATCCCCCAGCGAGGATACGGTGCCTGGCAGGGTGCTGGCTTCGAACACAGACAGCAGACCAGGCCCATCGCTAACGTCTGACATCCAGAAATCAAAGCCAAAGGCGGCAGCCAAGTCTTCAGGCAAAAAGATGTTGCAAACGAAGTTGAAATCTAAAGCGCCCGCGAAGCGCCCGAAGCCGGAAAGCGATGACGAGGATTTCCTAGGAGGCAACAATTCTGGCTTTTCACACACCCCTCCAAGCTCTAAGAAGCAGAAGAAGGCCCCGCCGAAGAAGAAGCCGAGCGGCGTTCCTCTGGCAGAAGTCGAGAATGACAGCATGATTGTTGACACTCCCGCGAAGGCGACGCCAAAATCATCCAAATCAAAGACGGCGACTGAGCAATATCAGAAGCTCACTCAGCTTGAGCATATCATCAAACGACCCGACACCTATATCGGATCGGTTGAGAAGACAGAACAACTCATGTGGGTGTACAACAAAGAAGCGTCGCTGATGGAGTACAAGAATGTCACTTTCGTTCCGGGTCTTTACAAGATCTTTGATGAGATTGTCGTCAACGCAGCCGACAACAAGCAAAATGACAGCTCCATGTCCCACATGAAGATCACTATCAATCGCGAATCTGGAGAAATCAGTGTAGAGAACAATGGCAAAGGAATTCCGGTCGAGGTTCACGAAAAGGAGAAGATTTATATTCCAGAACTCATTTTCGGTCACTTGTTGGCTGGATCCAATTTTGACGACAATGAGCAAAGAACGGTTGGTGGTCGTAACGGTTATGGTGCGAAACTTTGCAATGTTTTCAGCACAGAATTCACCTTGGAATGCCAAGACAGTAAAAATGGAAAGAGGTACAAGCAGACGTGGACCAACAACATGCAAAAGATGCAAAAGGCAAAAATCACGTCAAGCAAAACTTCTGATTTCGTTCGCATCACTTTCAAGCCAGACTATAATCGCTTTTCCATGCCTGACGGTATTGATGACGATCTAGAGTCTCTTCTCTACCGCCGAGTATATGATATGGCAGGGACAGTCCGCTCGGTGAAGGTGTTCCTCAATGGCGAGCAGATCAAGATCAAGGACTTCAAATCGTACTGCGACCTGTATGCCAAATCCATTGCTGCTGGGCGAACTGCGGAGGAGGGTAGCAGCCCGACATGCACCGTTGAGATGGACAAGGACAAGGGCCATCCTCGCTGGGAAGTTGGTTTCACGGTATCTGACGGAAATTTCCAGCAAGTCTCATTCGTCAATTCGATCGCCACGACTTCTGGTGGCACACATGTCAACTACATTGCTGATCAGATTACGGGCTCTTTGCTAAAGGCTCTTGACAAAGCCAAGAAAGGCCACAGTCTTAAGCAAAGCCATCTCCGTAATCACATCTTCATCTTTGTCAATTGTTTGATCACCAACCCAGCTTTCAACTCGCAAACCAAAGAGCAGCTCACAACCAAGGTCAGTCAGTTTGGAAGCAAGTGCGCCCTGGGAGACAGTTTCTTGAAAACGATTGCCAAATCCGATGCCATTCGGAACATCATGGAATTTGCACAGAAGAAGGCCGACAAGATGATGTCAAAGAGTGACGGTAGCAAGCGAGCCAGAGTTAGCAACGCCAAACTGGTCGAGGCTAACTTGGCTGGCACTCGACGAGGCCATGAATGCACTCTTATCCTGACTGAAGGTGACTCTGCCAAGGGTCTCGCCGTGTCTGGGCGAGCAATTCTCGATCCGGATCGAATCGGCGTCTTCCCACTCCGTGGTAAATTGCTCAACGTCAGAGACGCGTCCATCGATCAGATCTCCAAGAATCAGGAGATCCAGAACATTAAACAATTTCTAGGCTTAAAACATAAACAAGTATACACGGACACAAAGGGTCTTCGCTATGGTCACCTCATGATCATGGCGGATCAGGATCATGACGGTAGTCATATCAAGGGCCTGCTGATCAATTTCCTGCAGGTTCAGTTTCCTTCACTACTTCAGATTCCTGAATTCTTCCGAGAATTCATCACGCCAATTGTCAAAATTTGGCAGGGCCCCGATCCCAAAAAACCCAAGAAGCTTAAGACTTTTTTCACGCAGCCGCAATACGAAGAATGGAAACAATCACACAAAGGCGAGCTTTCCAGATGGCAATCCAAATACTTCAAGGGTCTGGGAACTAGTTCCAACGAAGATGCTCAGGTGTATTTCACGAATCTAGACGATCATCTCAAGGAATTTGATGTCATGAAGCCAGAAGAGGCTGACCTCTTTGACCTTGTATTTTCAAAAAAGAAGGCAGATGCTCGAAAGGAATGGCTCGGGAATTTTATTCCTGGCACCTTCCTGGATCATTCTACAAAGGCCATCACCTACAGAGACTTTGTTAGTAAAGAACTCATCCTATTCAGTATGGCCGATAACATGCGTTCCATCCCGTCCGTCATTGACGGCTTGAAACCTGGTCAGCGAAAGGTTCTCTATGCTTGCTTCAAGCGAAATCTGGTCAAGGATAAAAAGGTTGTGGAACTCGCTGGTTATGTCTCTGAGCAGACTGCATATCACCACGGTGAGGCCTCGCTGCAACAGACGATTATCGGCTTGGCACAGAATTTTATTGGATCCAACAATATCAATATCCTGGAGCCAAGCGGTAACTTCGGTTCCCGTCTCGCAGGTGGTTCCGATGCTGCTAGTCCTCGTTATACCTTCACCCGCCTGGCACCTTTCGCCAAGAAGATCTTTTCCCCCATGGATGAGCCCAGCCTCAAGCATCAGTATGATGATGACAAGCGGATTGAACCAGAGGTCTATTCTCCTATCATTCCCATGGTTCTTGTCAATGGTGCCGACGGTATCGGAACCGGATGGAGCACGAGCATTCCCAATTATCACCCGGAGGATATTGTCAAGAACTTGAGACGTCGTATGGGTCGTCTGGATGAAGACACTGAGGAGAAGCCGTTCGAAACCATGACGCCATGGTTCCGTGGCTGGAAAGGCAATCCAGAACTTGCGGGCCCCGATAGGTACAAGTTCAATGGTATTGCCTACCAGAATGAGCAGAATCCCAATGAGATCGTAATCACTGAATTGCCAATCCGCATGTGGACGGATGATTTCAAGGCGAAGCTCGAAAAGGTCATCAGCGGTGTGGATGGGCCGAGTTGGATCAAGGATTACAAAGAGTTCAACGACCACAAGACAGTCCACTTTGAAATAATGGTAGATGAGAAGCACATACCCAAGATCCTAGAGGAAGGGCTGCTAGAGCGCTTCAAGCTCGCGAAGCAGATTGCCACCTCCAACTTGGTTGCGTTCGACACTAGAGGACAGATCCGAAAGTACGAAAAGGTCGAGGACATCTTGGAGGAATACTATAACCACAGAATCCAGATGTACGCCGACAGAAAGGTAAGAGTACCCCAATACGCTCAGTATGAACGAGCCTTGGCTAATTTTTTCGGTACAGCAATACTGGCTTGGCGTCTACCACGCGGATTATCGCAAACTCAAGAACCAAGCGCGGTTTATAAAGGAGATAAACGACGGTGATCTTGTTGTAGCTAGGAAGAGAAAGGCCCTGCTAGTACAAGAGCTTCGGGGACGAAAATATGAAGCATTCCCGCCAAACGGTCAAAACAAGACATCCACAGATGAAATCGGCAAGTCTGACGCTGAGAATGATGATGATGGCGATGGCGATGACGACGCTGCAGCTGCCAGTGGTGCTCGTGATTACGATTATCTGCTTTCGGTAAGTTTGCCCCCCAACTTTCAATCAGATGTGTTGATGATAGTCGCGAGTCAGGCTCTAACCAGGAGTGTGCAGATGCCAATATGGGCGCTTACCGCGGAAAGGTTGGACAAGCTAAACCACGCAATCGCTTTGAAGAAGGGTGAACATGAAGATCTTCTGGCCAAGAGTGAAAAGGATCTCTGGTGTGCAGATCTCGACGAATTCATGGCTGAGTGGAATGCTCAAATTGCTCTTGAAGCGGAACTTCAGACGCAAATTCGCCGTATGGGGCGACGAGTGTCCAAGAAGATTGGTGCGGGTCGTTCGCGCAAGGCGAAGGGTGATGACGATTATGCTCCGGAGAAGAAGCCACGCGGCAAAGCCAAGGCGGTGGCGGCAACCGCAACCGCAACCGCAACCGCAACCGCCAAAGCCGCGCCGAAGGTCAAGGTTGAGACAAAGAGTGCTCAAAGATTTGCCGAAATGTTTAGCTCAAAGACAAAGAAGGAGCCCAAGGATGACGTTGTGGACTTGTCTGACAACTTCTCCGACGATGACTTTATGGCTCTCAGTCGAAGTAAGCCCGCGGCCGCACCAGCTACTGAACTAGTCCAATCGCAATCTGCTTCGCAATCGCAATCGCAATCGCAATCAGAAGAGGCCGAGATAATCAGGCCGACAAAACGAGCTGCAGCGTCTAAGGCAAAGACTTTGTTCGATGTGTCGTCAGATAGTGAAGACGACGATGATGACTTGTTGCTGGGAGACATCGGCTCCATGGTAAAGGGAATGCCCAAGTCGGCCACGGATGATGCCGGACGAGTTGGCCTACACACTATGAATCGACCAGAATCAAGCCATGGTAATGCTGGTTCGAGCAGCCTTCAAAGGCCCAAGACAAAGCCGTCCAAGTCAGCGATGGACATGGACAGCCACGACGAGACCAACTACGAGCTACTTGCCAAGTCGTCTCCCCGCAAGACAGCCACGGAAGATTTAGATGGTCAAGAACAGATTGAGTCAGACGATGAACTGGTGACGCAAGTGGCCAAGGCGGTGGTGGCGAAAGCAGACAGCGGCCTGGCGCCGGTCAAGAAGGCTCGAGCCAAGCCTGCGGCGTCCAAGGCGAAGGCGGAACCGAGGAAACCAAGGGCGGCGCCCAAGGCCACGACGCTGTCGCATGCTGCCAAAGCATATGCTGCCAAAAAGAAGATTCAGGGCGTCAAATCAAGCGCTCAGCAGATCGACTCTGATGATGATGATGATGATGACGAACATGATGAATTGGATGAGCCTTCGTCTCCCGTCTCCAAACCCAAGCCCGCCCCCCGTGGCCGCCCTGGCCGAGCCGCCGCCGCCAAGCGACCAATGATCGTGGACGAAGACTCGTCTGAAACGCAAGAAGAGAGCGACGATCCGTTTGAGATGAGCGACGATCCGTTTGAGATGAGCGACGTTTAGATTTGCTCAAAGTACTACTATGTGATTTATTGCTAGGTTTTGTGCAACAGGCCGGTTTGGTTTGGGGAAGAAGGCCCTGGGGCGTTGGACAGATTCAGTGTATATTGCTTACAATCTACGTCTTGTCATGCTAGAGCTTTGCTTAATTCACTGCTCTTGAAAGATGGACCCTGATAATACGTACGTGTTCGGCGATTCTCGCCTGCCCACCTCCAATTACAAAAACTGACTGCAATCGACTGCAGAGGTGGTGAGCAAGAAGAACGTGGAGGGGTATGATGTGCTTATCGATAAGAGGTGGTGATGTGGAGGGGTACGCCCATCCATCCCTGCATGCTTTTGGAGCCTCATCCCATCAAACCCATTTCCAAGAATTTTCTTCCTTTCTTCCTTTTGTTAATTTTTTGTTTTGTTTTTTTGCCACGAGCCACAGGCCTCGCGATTACCGTCTCCTCCACTGGACTCTTTCTTTACAACGATTTCGTACGATTACGAACACGCAATAACCAGTCTCCCGTACCCATGGCCTCAGACGAGCCGCAATCTCTCGACGCAGCCCTCGCCGAAGCCGAGACGAAGCGGCAAACGCTCGAATCCGTTCCCGCCACATGGCCAACGTACGGGTCCGACCTCGCGGCGCTCATCTCGCAGTATGCATCTCTCGTCGAGCAAGTGCACTCCCTCGCGCTCTTCTCCCCCAACGAAGGCATCGAGGACGCATCCACCTCCTCGCTACGGTACCTGGTCCTCCACCACACCATAGCAGAGCTCTTGCAGCGAACGCCCTTCTCGGGCCCCAAGCACCGCAGGCTCGTCCTCCAATCAGCGAGAGACGCCTACGAACGATTTCTCGCCCTCGTAGACGCGTACGCGCTCGTGTCTGGGACCCACGCAAAAATGCTAGAGCGCTATCGGGACGACGAGGAAAAGTTTGCTGTTGTGCCGAGCCACTCCGACCCGGCGGCCAAGAGAGAGGCCAAGATCTCCAACTTCAAGGCGGACAAGGCGCTGCGGGAGAAACTGGACACACTGAGACGGAACCCAGGGTACGTGGAGAGGGATGAAGAGGCCGTCAGGCAGGTATACCTCCTGGAGGTCCAGTGGCGGATCCACAAGGCCTTTGAGGGACTAGACTCGCTGAACCGGGAAAAGGAGATGCTGGACATGGCGCCAGAGGAGGAGATTGACGATCCGAGGAGAGGCGCGGAGGAGGAGAGCAGAGGGGGCGTGGATCCCACGTTGCGCCTGGACGAGCCGTTCCAGAAGAGCCTCCTCAACAGAAGCGGGCCGTTGCTCTCGAAGCAGGGCAGACCGCTGCAGCCATTCACGCTCGTTGGCTCGCGGACCGACCTCGCGAGGGGGGTGTTCCGACCGGGCCACAACCTGCCGACCATGTCGATAGACGAGTATCTGGAGGAGGAGAAGCGGAGGGGGGGCATCCTGGAAGGGGGCACGGATCCGCCGCGCAACGTGGTTGACGAGGACGACATGGAGGCTGTGGACAGGGAGACGTACAAGGCCAGGGAGTGGGACGATTACAAGGACGACAACCGGAGGGGGGCGGGGAACACGCTGAACATGGGGTGACGTCTCGATGAGTGGAGGTGGTTATATCAGGGAAGAATCAGTTGCAATGTTGGTGTTGGTGTTGGTGTTGGGGGGGGGGGCGTTAATGATGCCATGTCTTGCCCCTTGAAGAGACAATAGTCATGGGTGCGCAATGGATCATGTTGATCATCGGGATTTCGATGATTTTTGATAAATCTCTTGATCTTTTTTTTTTCATCAACGTTTATTATTAACACCCTGAATTTCAGATACGATGATCAATATTCCCTTGTTACCGAGATCAAAGTTAGAAAAGGAATGTACAAACAATACACAATAAATAGTATCTGTCTCGTCATTCGTTTATGTCATTGAAAAACGCGAATCATTCCATGTTTGCGCTCCTCTATCCCAAACGTCGTGACAAACATGCTCATTCATTAACCATGATCGATGCAGACTTGAGTCTGACAGACTAGTGAAGAAAGAAAGAATACATAGCATTCACTCCTTCAACTGGTCTTCAGACGACCACCAAGCTGTCATCACTGCTCTCTCCTTCAGAAGCCACCGGCGTCTCCTGCATATCCGTCTCAAAATCGTCGTCGACGGCTTTCCTTCCCCCATGCCCTGATGATCCTGGAGGATGGCGAATCGAGCGCCCTCATACTCGCTGCCGCCCGTGTTGAACGACTCCGAGGCCATGGATACGTCGACGTTCTCGTTCCAGTTCTAGGCAAATACACAACAACATGACGACTGGACTGTCGGGGGGTTGGGGAGTAATGTCACAGCCATCGTGGCCTGTTTGAGTAAATGAATCATGCCCGTCATCTCCTCCTGACCCGCCACCAATGCTCAAAACGCCAAACCGTCTTCGTGCTCTCCTACTCGTAATGCGCTCGTACACATGCTCATGCAGATAATGCTCCCAGTGTGCCTGAATTAACCACCTTCCACGCGCGACCTGTGTCCACCCATTTCATCCCATCCATTTATAGGGAGCCTCCCTTCTTTACCAAGCTGTCTTTTGCATCACTGCTGCCTTGTTCATCGTCATCAGACGAAAAGGCCACATCTTTCGCCTTGCCCTTTGCGTCTCCTCGCTTCGTCATAAGCCCAGCAGCCTTTGGTTCCTTCATGCTTCGTCGGCTCACCGGTCTCTTGCCGTGTCCTTTCCTTGCCGTCACATCACCTTTGCCTGGCCTCCTCGGTCCGTCATACTCGCTTCTGCCTCCTCCGATTCCGGACCTCAATTCCTCTCCTCCTGAAGAATTCCGTAGCGAATGTGGAGCAGTTGAGCTGTTCTTCAGGTCTCGCATCTCCTTGATCACATCGGCAAAACTCTCTTCCAGTGTCTTCATGCGGGCCAGCACCAACCTTCCCATCCTATCCCGATCAGCAGAATCACCTCCTGACCCACGCATTCGGTTGTCCTTCATCAACGCCATGGCCATCTGCGTCTGAAAGCTACCCGCCATCGCGATAGTGTTGTCTTCGATTCCAATGTGATCAGACATCACGCTTAGATCGACTGAAGACAATCTTCTGGACTCCCGAAGCCTGTCGCGAGGCGCGAGGCTCAACATCGCAGACTGTGTAACTCCACCGCTCTCTGCCATGCCGCGCGGTGCCAGGATTGGGCGGGGCTTGGATGACAAGAGATACGGAGACCTTCGAGGAGAGCTGCGTCGCGCTCCATGGGATGGCGACGCCGTGCCCGTATTCCTACCACTGGTGTTGGGCCGACGAGGTGGCGGTGGTATTGCCCTCGCTTTCGGAGGAGATGCTGCAGACAACGGATGAGGTTGAGGTTGAGGCTGGAGCTGCTGGGGATCCTCCGGGTTGTAGAGAATGGTGTTTGTGGAGAGGGTCCAACTGTGAACGGCGCGTCTTGTCTGGCCCTGTCGTGGCGTTGGAGCAGGACCAGGAGCCATCTTCGCAGATGATCCATAGGAAGAAGCTAGCTTCGTGGATCGAGCAGCCCTAGGCGTCGTGAAGTAGTCTCCTCCATTCTCCACCCCGTGCTTTTCAAATTGTTGACTCCTGCCGGCATTGGTCACCTCGTCTTCATCCTCATCGTTGGTCACCAGCTCGTCGTCTCCGTCCGCGTCGGTCTGATCTTTGTACTCGGGGACAATCAACTCGACTCTAGACGCACGTCTTCTGGGGTGGCTGGCACTGAAGGAGACGCCGGGATTGGACATGAACTCTGCTGGGTCGCTCGCCGTGGACCGAACATCAGACACCTGCCTAAGGTTGGATGGCCTTTCCCAGCCCACGCTCATCCGTCTTTGCCAATCAGGCACTGCCCTACTATCCACGGTTGGCCAGTTTGTGGATGGCAGTCCTCCGTCTTCATCATGCTGGTCCATCCAGTTTCGAATCGCCGTCTGGGTTTTTCGTCTCTCGTTTCTCCGCTGAGTACGCATTGTGGCCGCGTCTGGCACACGACGAAACACTTCCTCCAAAGCTCGATCTTTGTGGAAGCCAGCAACAGACTCTTCTCGCACTCGGACGTTGGGGCTGAACATGGCGGTGCGTTGAGCCGCGTCCTTAAACCAGATTGCTCGACTTCGCGACCGCCCGTGGTTCTCGACAAGATCTGTAGGCTCGAACATGGACGACGCCAGCCAGAACCTCTCGTACAAATAAATTATGAACAGAACGGGAAAGTGGGTGACTTTGATAATCGTTCGGTTGAGCCAAACAAAGTGCTTCAGGGGCATGCAATAACGCAGCGGCATCAGCAGCCAGGCAAATATGTTGCTGGGTGCTATATAAGAAAAGAGGGCGTCGTTCTTGACCATGGAAATGGTGTTGATTGCAAAAACAAACCTGCGCCAATTAATTTCGATTCATGGGAAGAACAGGTCACCGGCGATTGTACTTACTGGTGCTCTTCCGTGGCATTAGAAGCGATCGCCATGAACGAGTTTGTCAAGACCGTGATAAGAATGGTTCTGGATATTTTCCCCGTCAGACTGTGGACTCCCAAAGTCAATGAAACAAGATGAAATGGACCAGGCTGCACTTACACAATCAAGAAGTGACAAATGATGAGGAAAATCATCATCAGTATCCTCGCCAGCCAGTTGTAGGAAGGCCACCTAAAAGCCGTCAGCATCTTCCTCTTGCGTAAAAGAACACCGTTCCCAGCTTACACATCCCACGCAGCCGGCGTAAAACCCATGAGGATCTGGAAAATCTTGTATGCAACCTCGCCACCATCGCTGGCATCTTGGGATGACGTGAAGAAGACAAAGAACCCGCTGCACACGATCAAAACTAGGACAAAAACAGCCGCCAAGTCCACGGCCATGAGACGGAAAGCAATCAAGAGCTGAGAAAAGTACTGGTAATGGTCCAAAACGCTGAAAATCCGGGGCAAAAGCAATATCGCATTAGCTGCCAGGACGTCGTAGGCCATGGTGTTCCATTGACGGGGATCAACCAAGAAGACGCCGTAAGCTCGCATACAGTAGTATGCGATGAGCAGCACCAGGATTCCCAAATCAAAGATATTCCAGAAGCTCATGATGTAGAGGGCGAAGCCTTGTTCGTTGAAACCAACCAGCTCGTCCAACATGAATCCGGCGCTCCAGAACCAGAAGACCAATTCCAGTCCGGTGATTTGCACAGATCTTTGGGAGAGTACGGCCAGGAAAAGACCAATTAATACAGCCAGGGACAGCGTGGAAAGAAAGGATCGATACCGCGGCACTCGAAGACGAGAAAGTTTGAACATGGAGGCCTGCCGCGGATCGTAAAGCATGACCGTCCTTCTCCCGGTGGGGACCTGATACTGGCCCGGCTTAGATGGCAGAGCCCCGAGTAGCGGAGTCATGTTGTCCGGCTTTGTGGCATATCCGTTGACGCTTATCACGGGCGTGGGTGGCAACTCGCGATGCAAACTGTCTGCGGAGGAATAGAAGGTGATGGCACCATTCCAGATGGCTTCGAGCTGTTGGACCACCACTGGGTGGGCGAGGAAGTGTTTGGCCGAAGCTCGGATGGCAACTTCGAGTGTAGAGGTCCTCGACGCAGTCACAGCCTGCTTCGCTTTAACAGACGGCCTGCTTTGTGCAACTGGTGGCTGTGCACCTGGAAGTCCTTGGAGTGGGTAGAAATCATAGGCCAGGGCATCAATCAGTTCTCTCGTGGAGTATTCCTTGAGAAGTTTGAGAGCTAGAAGCTCGCAGACTTTGGATCTCGTGTTGCTGATTCCGGCATTGGCAGCATATCTCTGCCCTTCTTTGCTAAATTGCAAACAGTTTGCCATCAGGGCATATATGGTGGCTCTTGAAAAGTGTTGGGTCCGAATTTGCTGCTGCATAGGTTTCACCAGAAATTGGGAAACTTGTGGCGATCGCAGCTGATCCCATGATAGCGAAGTCTCAGTGCGAGCAGTTACAATTATACGAATAGAGTGTGTGATGTTGTAGATGGGAAGTGTATCTGGAAGATGAACAACAGTTTGTACTGTGGTTAGCGTTTGGTTCGCGGAAAGCGTGTTGTGTAGGTGCAACAAGGAGGTTGCTAGCAATAATATGACATGGGTTCCAAGGAAGAAGGGGTGGTATTCGTCCGTGAAACAAAGTTCACTCGATGCAAATCAAATTATATCATATCAAATAGAGGGTGCGGGGTGTGAATTTACCAAGGTGCGTAGCCGAGAAGAGAGGAAGAACAGGTAGATCTCGGTGGCGGTTATCTTCATCGGCTCCGTCATCCTCATCTTCGTCTATTTGGTCGCGGTCATTCGCTTGACCAGCATCCTCGTCAAATCGAACGAGGTCTTCTTCATTTGTATCTTCGTCATCGTCATCAGCTTCGGTGAAATCCGCCGTGGCATGCGTCCTCTCCGCGTATTGACGCTGTCGCTGTGGGACAGACGAGGTGGAGACGGGGAAATCGTGAATGTCGACGCGACGAGAAGCGCGCTTCGGGCGGCGCAGTAGCGAGGAGAACATGGTCCCATATGATACCTCGCCTTTGGCTGTCATGGCGTACCGCGTTTACGCCCGTCAGGGTAGATGAGCCATGAGGAGCGACGGCGCAGATCGTGTCGCTCTCGAAAATCCAAGGATCGTAGACGAGCAAGCAAGAAAAGAAGTCGGGGGCAAGGGCATGGGAGAAGGGAGAAGGGGGAGGGAGGAGGGAAGACAAAGTCGGTTACGGAGTAGTGTTGTGATGATCAATGTCGAAAAATGGACGATCGACTTTTGCGGCTACTTACTCGAGCACAGGCCTCACTGTCAGGACTCGCTGATCAGCTCCATGTTGACGTTGACGTGCGGAAATGCTGCGACAACTTAAGTGGCCGGGGCATCGGGGCTAGCACTAGGGTAGGGGGGTCACTGGTCCAGATCAACGCGATGCCTCAATCATGTGCCAAACAGAAAGCCAGTGCAGCCACCAACAATGTTCCCTACCGACTGGGACATACAGGACATACATGTACATATGTACATGCGTCCTTTCTGCTGCGCTGGATTCCCTCTCACGAACTCACGACAGCCAAAGTGCTTGCGTGCGTGCGTGCTTGCTTGCGCGCTTGCTTGCATGCATGCAATGCATCACGCCCCATGCAAAATGCGCTGGATGGATTGGGCATGGGATGGGCCCTGATCGGAGCCGTGGAGTGGAGCCCTTTAATTACATTTGGTGAGCCTGGGACCCCATAATGCAATATCAGGCGCCAAGTGCGACGCGTCTCGTTGCCCGCGAGGATTGCCGCGAAGAGTGGGCTAGCCAAGAAACAATCTGCTCAAGGGTTAATACGGCAAGGGCATTGTAAATATGTTAGAACATAGATAAGAATAAAGAGGGCGGCATTCATAGTGCAGCCATGTCCGCCGTCATGACCCGAAAAGTGGTTGCATAACCAGACATGCAGACCGAGCTAACGATGCACGTCCGTCCGATTGAACGCATGACACCCTTCATCATCCAACGCCAATTCCGAGATGGACTAGATGGGCGTGATGAAAGGATAAGGTGTTCACACATGCCACATCCACGTCCACCATTGGGTGTGCCGCTGGCACCCCCATTTGGGCAACCCTTGTTGAAGTGACTTGATTTCACCCCGAACTGGCGGTGTACGAGTGCGAATACCTTCTACAAATATGCTCGGTGCTCAATCGAGCAGACTGCCAGACCCTGTGGCGCCTCGCGCGGATGCTTATCTTGTTCTCTTCGCTTCCGCTTCTATCAACAAGTCGCTATCATGTAAGTTTTCGTTTCAAGGTCGTGTCCCAATGCATACTATATAATATTTCAAGGTGTCGAGGTCACGGCGTGATCCATCATTCGTATGTTGCGAAATGAATGCTCTTTACATTCTCTACAGTCTATGCGCCAGCCGACAAGAATAGAGCCAGCTCGGTTGGAAGAAGAGGCGAAAAGAACATTAGATCATTGGGGTTGATGGAATCGTAGGGTAGTTGAGCGAGATGAAAAAGTGGCTGAAGCTACCTGGATCCAAGCTCGCGCCACAAGAGGTCACTTTACCAATTGTCATCGACTCATCGACATCGGCTTCAGTGTTGTGGAATGGAGAGAGCGAGGGACTCCATTGCTCAGATGCCCCCGAAGAACAACCGTCAATCTCGAAGAACAGAGGATGCATTGGCCAGGCCAGTTGATGCGGGCGGCTCACAACTGTCAACGGCTGACGGGCGATGGACGCGATGGACGCGATGGACGGCCACGACCGGGACCTGGAAATGCTGCTCTGTGTGTGGCGTTCATGTGCGTTCATGTGCATCAGGGCCTGGCTGGCTGGCTGGCAAATCACACGCGAGGACGCCGTCCTGAAAATACCAGTTGACTGACCCCTTCTTCCCTTTCCTGTCCCTTGAACGCCGTCCCAAGCCAAATAGGCATGGTCCGCTTCTCGCGCCCGGCCGGCCGACCAGCAGTCTGGAACCTGCATTAATTGACCAATCAGTTGTGAACGACCACGAAGCACAAAAAAAAAGGGCGAACATGGTTGATGAACGGATGGCCGCGATACTGTTTGGCAACAACGACCCCTTTCCGTACTTGACATCACATGAGGCGATTATCGGTTATGAACGTCTGAGACCATCGCCTGCTGGATACCAAGGGACCTAATCCGTACTTCCCTAGGTGCTTTTCGCAGTTGTTCCATTGTGAATGTGAATTTGAATGTGAATGTGAATGTCAGTGGGATACATTGGCACCCCGGAAATTTCGCGTCCACTGTTAGAGCCAGGGTTCCATGCGAGCACTTGCATTGCAACAAGTGCTCGCTCGCAACATACATGCAGTACTCGCTCTCCTTCTCTCTTCTCTTCCCCCGGCTTGCACCATTATTTCTCCACAGCCATTCCATGCCAAGCAGTCGTGGCAGTCCATAATCCGTCCCGAGTCTGACCCTGCCGTTTCCTAACCCGTTAAACTTTTTTTTCCCCTTCCGCACTTATCTTACTTCGCTCGCTACTGAATACGGAGTGCTGCTGTGAGGTTGTATCTAAAAAAAAAAACACTGTCAATGGGTATCCGCTTCCGCGAGTAATTCGCTGGCAAGGGATCGTGGTGCAATTTTGGCATGGGCTGTCTCAGCCATACGGAACCCCCTCGATGAAACGACAAGACTCCATCATCGTCTCCTCAACCACTGCTTGCTTCGGCGTAGCCAGGCCTCAGTAGTCAGTCGCACTGGACTATCTATCACCTACTTCTGACGCAGAACCAGCGAAGGAAAGTGGGCTCTTGTCGTCGTTGTCAGGTGTGACGTCGCCCCAACCGCCTCCACGCTGGATTGCAACTGGCGTCGTCGACCAGCATGACGCATTCCAGCTCCAGGTCGTCTACATGTTCGTCGTTCAAGACACAGGCAATGGACTCGGACGACCTGAAAATCCAGCCTGATCCTCCGTCCGACATAAATGCCACCAAACGAGACTCGGTATCGGTCGATAGCCAAGATAACACGGATGAAAAGAATCATCAACAAGTCGAACCCGAAAAGGCGGATCAAATCACCGGGACCGACGAGACGACAAAAGGCCTGGCCAAGGCAGTAAAAATAAAACCCGAGGAGACGGGAGATTCCGACCAAATCCACGAAATCCAAGCAACAGAGGCGGAAGCTCCCAACATGGCCCATGACTCCATGGTCACCGTACGACTTTCAGAACCACCATCCCTCACTTTGGACACGACGACTGCCGTGACGAACTGCAGTATGGGAAGCATTGCCTCGACTGTACCGGAAGAAGAACAAGTTGATGTGGAAGATGAGTCAAATGACAGCGGGACACCCGATGAAAAGCACAATAACAGGTCATCTAAACCACTGAATACCAAAGCCACTGTATCAACCATCGAAGCTAATCGCAGCCTCAGAGATGAGTTGGGGCAATGCGGTGCTGATGGCAATGAAACCGACTCTTCCGATGATAACGAAGAAGTCAATTGGGAACAGCTGGAAAAAACCGAGGATGAGCAAACAAAGGACGAGGAAACCGATAATGTGGGTTTTTTTTTTTTTTTTGGCTGGATCTGAACGTCCTATTCGTGACCGTCATGATTCATGCTAACAATCAAGCAGTCAACGGCTCTTCTTCTGGCACGCTTGGAGCAGGAAAACGCAAAACTGGCTACGAATCCCAAGAGTGTCAAGGTGCAAGCTGTAGAAAAGCTCTCGTCAAGCAAACCACGACCGCCTTCCATGGCCCAGTTGCGCAAAATGGTCAACGGGCCAACATCCTCAGCCCTCCGATACTCCATGCTACCGCCACCTCCGATGACTGATTTAGAATTCTATGCCGCTCTTGTCAAGGATTACCAGCAAACTGCTGCTCGTCTACCCACTCTTCTATCTAACAAGATCCGCAAAGGAATACCACCGCCCTTGCGAGGAGTTGTATGGCAGAGCATGTCTGGTGCTCGTGATGCTGTCCTCGAGGAACAATATGAGCGTTTCTGCGGGGAATCAAGCCCTTACGAACTTCTTATTGGCAAAGATTTGGGGCGAAGCTTTCCTGGCGTTGATATGTTCCGTGATCCTGACGGTGATGGGCAGCGCATGCTTGGGAGAGTGCTCAAGTCATTCAGCCTTTATGATACAAAAATAGGTTACTGTCAAGGCCTCGCTTTTCTTGTAGGGCCATTGTTGATGCACATGCCCGACAAGCAGGCATTTTGCGTCCTTGTTCGGTAAGTTTGTAGACACCCAGGCTTCGTGGTTGGCGCGTGGAAAATACTGACGTTGTAATTAATGATAGGCTCATGGAGAAGTATGATTTACGAGAGTGTTTTCTTCCTGACTTGTCCGGGTTACATGTCCGCATTTATCAATTCCGCGAACTCTTGCGGGCCAATCTGCCTGCGCTTTCCAGCCACCTTGAGGAGCTCCAGGTCGAGACTGCATATGTTTCGCAATGGTTCCTCAGCTTCTTCGCCGTCACATGTCCGTTACCCATGCTCTTCCGGATATATGATGTTATTTTTGCCGAGGGAGCCTCGGAAACCTTGATGCGCGTTGCTCTGTCACTCATGAGGAAGAACGAGGCCCGTCTGCTTGCCTGCACAGAGCTGGAAGACGTAATGCAACTTCTGTTGTCTCGTGGGCTATGGGACTGCTACCACTACAACGCCGATGAATTCGTCCAGGACTTTGCGAGCCTGACGGGCGTTGTGACACGAGAGAAGCTTTCACAGTTGGAGCAAGCGCACAAAGAGTCTCTGGTTGCCACCGCGAACGTGGCACGAGCTTCCGACATAACCACCGCTGCTAGTCGCTTTCTAGGACGTATTTGGGCCTCGTCCAGCAAGAGCAACAACTTGACCCCTGGCTTGTCTGTGATACCTGCTCGGCCACTCAGTATGCTTCGTCGCAGCACATCGAAACAGAGTATAGCGTCCACACTGAACTCGATGGAAGCGAGCTCTGCAAGTATCACGAGTTCATCCTCAACCGATGCCAGCACTCTATCTCGAGATTCGGCGAACACAGAGGACGATTTGGCTAGTCGTGAGTCGACGCCGGTGGGGCCGAAATCGAGAGCGAACACTAAAAATACAGATGAGAGATACTTACATAGCCAAATTGAGGATCTTCTGATGGCCCTGAGCGAAATGCAACGTGATCACGCTCTTCTGGTCAACCAGTTACAATCTGAACAAGAGGAGCGGGAGGAAGATCGAAAAGCCGTTCGATCGTTGTTGGACGGACTGCGAAAGCGGGCGACTAATAATGACGAGGCAGAGGACGAGTCAGCCACTTCGGCGGATGATGACGATGGACACCGAACGCCGATTCCTGCCGAGGGAGATGACAGTGATGCCACACCGACAATTGAAGAGCCAGGGCCAACCATAGAGACTACGGCTGAAAATGACGATGATCCACCCTCAACGGAGGACCTTTCTGAGCTCTTGGACCGGGTTGAGAACCGCTTCGCGGTTCAGGATAAGAAGCATCGATCGTCCATGGTTCAATCAAAGTCTCAGCTACGAGATGAGTTGCTGAATACAAAGAACCAGCTTGCCATTGCAGTCTCTCACTCGCAAGACCTGAGCCGGCGTATCCATGACATGGACCAAGAAGTTTCTGCTTTGAAAGAACAATTGCGGGAGCGACATGGACACGTGAAGTCGCTTCATCAAGACAAGCAACGGCTGGAAAAGCAGATTCATGGCATGAAAGCCAGAGTATCTAGCAGCTCAGCCTCGGAGCCCAATCATCGTGACGTTGATGCGGATTGGGCAGGAAAGGGAAAGAATGGTGGGTTACGGGAGCTCAAACTCGGGCGAAGCAAATCTACGCCATCACAGGGTCCGGGCTATAGTAAGAGGATATCGTCCCTGCCGCAGACCCACGCGGCTGCGCTTGGTTGTTCTTCGGAATTAGACACCTCACCCAGCGAACACGAAACACTGCTGTTGGAACTGGTTCAGGCCAAGACGGCCGAAGCAACGGCAAAGCAAGAAGCCGAGGAAGCAAAGCAGAAGCTCGAGGCACTCCGGAAAGCCCATGGCTTGCCGCCATCAGAGTCACACGGTTCCTTGGCAGCATCAAACTCCCTCGGAGCCATGGCAGTATTCGGTCGACTCACGGGACAAGCAACAACACCACCTGCTGACCATGTTGCTAAGCCCGCGGCGACAACGGGAGCCACATCTCCCGGCTCGGGAGGCTTTTGGGGATGGAGGAGATGATCGCGATGAATGAAGCTGATTGATTTTCACAAGCCGATGGATTGGCAGCGTACCCAGGGTGGTTCTATTTTCTTCTTCTTTTTCTTCTCACCTTTTCGAAATTGATGCATCACGCTGGGGTGAACACCTTGTTTGTTTATTTTTTCCGTCTTGATGCCGCATATTTCTGTATATAATTCATTGTGGCTGCATTTGCATGCGAGCGAGCCATAGTATCATGCGTCGAAGGAGTCAAATCGTTAGATGGGACTCTCACTGCGGCGGCCTGCCTGTGATGGCTAATAAATGCTGCGAAATGTTGGCGAAGGGGGGCGGATGGTATAACGGCACAGAAGTTAGAATGCAGGCTGTGTTGATTAATTTGCACACACACACAAACACACAATGGGGAATGAGTGAGGTAGGCATAATGCAGAGGAGGCTCACATGTTATTCATCGAAACCAATGGAAAGCAAAGGTAACTAACCATACATATGCTTTGTGCAATAAAGTAGGAGGTAGAGCTAGCTACCCGCGGATTATGAGAAAATGCGTTCAAGTATAATCACACCAACTCTAGGTAATGGTGGGCATGGATGGATGACACGCCATGAACGAAGTGAAATGGACAAGCTTGACAAGAAGACATGGTCGTCCGAGTCCCGTGCCCAGTCATGCCAGCTGCCAGGTAGCTTGCCAGCCGCCTGGTCTCAGCTTGCGAGCTTGGAACACCGATTCGCGTCGTCACTGGTTGTCAGGGGCCCCACAACTCCTGTTCTCGTCTTGTTTTCTTGTTGGCACATGATTTTTTGCGCCTTCGTCTTTCAGGACATGAATTTTTAACGTTTCTTCAGTGTATCTTGATGCATCGCCCATGCCAGACTTACGGACGCTGATAAGGTCATGGCAGCCACAAAGCACAATACTGCCGTCTCCCATGGGTCCACTCGTCGTAGAGGAGCAGTGAGTGTGGTGCAGGTACGGTACACACTGTGTGCGTACACTCGTAATAGTCGTAGCCGTACGGAGTACATATAGTCGCCCAGTCACTCAGACTCTGCTCTGATTTGATTTGATATCGAACGATATCTCTTATCCCGGTCTTCCGTCCTGACTCCTCCGTCATTCGTCCTCCGTCATCCATTTTCCTCTTTCCCTTTGCCAACTGCCACTCCGTGCTTCCTTCCTCTTGCTTCTCCCTCGCTCTTACTCCTACCCCTCAAAACAGGATCCAATCCTCCCGAACAACTCAACAACTTCGATTGCATCTCACAGGTACGACAAGAGTGCATTTTATTCTACCTCTTCCCTATTTCCGGTTCTGGTTCTAGTCCTAGTCATCTTGACCCTGTTGCTCCTCTCTGCTGCATCTCTGCATCTCTGCATTCTGCATCTCTCCATCTCTCCCTCGTCATCTGCGTCACTGTACAGACTGGAGGACTATCTCTCCACCTAACTAATCCTGGAGGGCTACATAGCTTGCCGATTTTTGAGCTTTGAAGCTTCTGTCGCTTACACTTTGGCCCACTACCCCTTAGATACCAAAATCTCGCGACCCGACCCCTGTTCAACTTCTCCACGAAGGGAAAAAACCACACATTTTCAAGAAAAAAAAAACCATTGCAAAAACTACACAAATCGCATATTTACCAATAATCGCCATGGCTGATACCACTCCTAACGGTGGTTCTCTCTTAGAGACCACCAAGAGCAGTAAGGTTGTTTTGCACTTTTCCTCTGGTACGCCTCGTCATACCCGATGCCCGAGTCGCTAACCCGAGCTATAGTACCTTGATACGTGACCACCTCCATACAGCTATTGCCATGATGACGACACAATATCCTGACCCGATTTGTACAGATGCGACTGCTGCCTATGACTCTGTCACTAACGGTACGTT
Organism: Epichloe typhina subsp. poae; assembly: GCA_030389615.1. Classification (NCBI taxonomy): domain Eukaryota; kingdom Fungi; phylum Ascomycota; class Sordariomycetes; order Hypocreales; family Clavicipitaceae; genus Epichloe; species Epichloe typhina. The sequence goes on along the minus strand of CP098316.1, from coordinate 1,342,913 downwards.
TTTTTGGACGTCACTCCCGTGCTTAAACCGCAAATACTCGATTTTTGCCCGTTGCTCAAGGCTGACCCGCTCCGCTTCTCTGAACAGGTCCCGTTGCTCAAAACGTGAAGGACCAGCAGGCCAAGACTCAGGCTGAGCTCTCCAATCTCGCTGCATCTCGAAGGACTCCCGTCAACCCCGCTGCCACCGGCCAGCCCCTCACGCACTATCACTCTTTCTTCTCAGAGCTTCTGTCATGGAAGAACCCTCGTAAGTGATGCTTCGAGTCGATCTCGTCATAGCCAGCAAATATGGGCAAATTGATCAGCGGGCCACTGACATGTCCCTCACCATCTAGGTGCCTCCACCATTGCATACGCTTCGATTGTCTCCTTTATCTTTGTGGCTAGATACCTCGATGTAATCCGCTGGGCTTTGAAGCTGTCTTCCATGGCTCTCTCCGTGACTGTCGGTGCTGAAATCGCTGGTAAGGCCGTCCTCAGCCACGGCTTGGCCACTCAGATGCGCCCTCGCCGATACCTTACCATCTCGCGACCTACCATCGACAGCTTTATTGGCGACGTTCACGAGCTCATCAACTTCTTTGTCATCGAAGCCCAGAGAATTCTTTTCGTTGAGAACGTCGGTGCTTCTGCCGCGGTAAGCCTTGCACTCGTAACCAAACCCTATTTTGTTGCTGCTGACTGATGCGAAACGAACAGGCCTGTGTGACTGCCTTCCTTTCTTATCATCTCGTAAAGCTCGTGCCGTACTGGGGCCTTGCCGTTATTGCCACCACGGTAGCCTTCTTCGTGCCCCTGGTTTACGCCTCCAACCAGGAGCTGATCGATCACCACCTCAAGAACGCTTCTGATGCAATCAATGCTCAGACTGCCCAGTTTCGAAGCGTCGCCCAGAAGCAGGCCGATCACATCACCTCCGTGGGCAAGCAATACGCTGGTGATTACACTGGAAAGGTTCAGGAGATGCTGCGTGGTCGCGGCGCCACCTCACCCTCCCCTGTTCCTTCTCCCAAGCAGCCTACCTCTGCTGCCCCTGTCAAGCAGCCCGAGTTTCCCGTTGCCCCTACCGAGGAGCCCAACTTGAAGAAGGTTGCTGAACCCGAGGGCCCAGTTCCCACAGAACCTGTCATTGAAGCGGAACCTTTGATTGCTTCCTAGGTGGCTCATTACAACAAATTCCACGTGAACACGAGATAAAGCGAACAAGGCATAAGACTGAGGCGATGATGCTTTGAACGTGCTTTCTTTCATGGGGCGTACATCTTTTCTTCGTCGACCGGGCTGGACAATGTTGGAATTCGGATTGCATTGGGTTTCCCTCTGGAACATTCATTACGCTTGTGGGAGACGCTCAAGAACGAGTTTGCAAAACGAAGTGGACGAAGATGATTCGAAGAGGCAGCGACGGAAAGGAACGTGTTGGCTGTGATAGGAGATTGCGGGAAAGAATATTTTTGGCGGCGGTTGCTACTCAACCAAAACGTGAGGCCGCCTTTAAAGGATGCAGCTATGAATGTCGTCGTCCTCTCGCTGGCTAGCTTAGACGAGGATGAAGGGTTACTTTACTATTAGGCCTGCGTCGAAGTCCATAGGACAAGAGAGTGTTGAGAGAGTATGTTGCAAATACATTTGTATGCCTTGACTCGCCAGCCTTCCTTACAGGTGTGATGATATTTAAAACATGGTGGTCTGCCCAAGCTTTCACAAGCTCATCATTCCACACACGATTCCGCCGACTCTCACTGGGTTGTCTGGCAACAAGAAGAAAAAGTTGATTCTTATCGGGTCCTATTTTGTTTCAGACGTGGTCGGTTGATTGAAACTTACAGACTGACGTTTATATGGGTTTCAAGTATCGCGTGTAATCTGAAAGCAAATGTTGTAGTTATTGTTCGTTCCACCATCCCTTTTGACAAAAATGAATATACACAATTTTCTTTCCATTTGACTCCGTTCTACCCAGGTCACCTCCTCCTCCTCTTGCCGCCGCCGCCGCCGCCAGCACCAGCACCAGCACCAGCACCAGCAGCATTATCCTCAGTCGCGCCACGCTTTCTCCCATTTTTGCGCCAAAAGTCCTTGGACTCTCTCTTTTCTCTAGCCTCCTTCTTTTCTTCATTATCAGCAAGCTTCTTCTGGAAGGCAGCGTGGTTCTCGGCCTTTTTGGCGCGTCTCTTGGCGGCAGCGTCGTTGCGAACAGTGAGCAGCTGCTGCATGATGGCGCGGGCCTTCTTCTCCTCCGAGTTGTTGGGCAAGACGACGGCTCGTTTCTGCATGTAGGTTTCGCGCTTCTGCTTCTTGGTGGTGATGATTTGCGACTTGTAGGGTAGCTGGGCGGCGAGGGCGCGGGGCACGCGCAGAGGGTTGAAGTGTCTGTTTTCGCGCTCAATCTTGCGGTACTGGCTGTTCTTGAGCTGGGGCGTGGCGACGTTCTCGTCGCGGCGAACCTCGCCGGTGAGACGCATGGGCTGCCAGCCCACGAGGTTGGTGGCCGGGTTATAGAAGCGGTGGGGTTTGATAGGGTACCAGGCGCGGAGGAAGACGATGTCGCTGAGGAGGATCTTGTCTTCAAAGGTAGCGCGGAAGTGGCCTTCTGGCTTGGATAGGGCGCGCTTAATCTGGCCGCGGATGCCCGAGACGGTCTTGACCGAGGCGCCTTCGAACTTTGCGATTTCAAGGGACGAGTTAAACATATCCTTAATAAAGGCGGTATTTTTGAAGATTTTGTAGGGAGTGCCCGTGAGTTTAAGCTTCTTAACAATCTCAGTAGACTCGTCAACGCTGAGGACAGTGCCTGTGGCGGCAATGCGGAAGCCCGCGTTAGAGGGCGAGAAGGAGTTGAAGCAGACGAAGCCCGTGTTAGGGGCAATAAGGGGAGCGTAGACAGTGGCGAAGCAGTGCATGTGCTCAGGGGAGTACTTGAGCATGCGGTTACGCGTGCGAGAATCGGTCGTGCTGTAGATAGGCATAGTCTGGAAGCGTCGCCAGCCCAGGGACAGGATAAGAGGGTCGTTGGTCTTGAGGATCTTCTTGTGCCAACGGTGACGCTTGATACGCACTTGCACGAAACCCCAGCGGTCTTCGGTGGGAGTCAGGCCGCCGACGATAATAGGAAGACGGGCGTTAAACTTGGATACAAACTCGGCAGGGACACCTTCAAGAACCAGCTTGGCGTATTTGCCGGCGCGGTAGCCCTCGACGGCGGCTCTTTGGCGCTCATCAAGCTTCTCAAACTCTTCCTTGTTAATATCGAGCTGCTTCTGGATCGTGGCCTTTTGCGCGTCATACCAGTCGTCTTCGCCGTACTCGTGGATGTCGCCGCCTTCTCTGCGGGCGTTGGCCTTGTCGTTGAGGAAACCATCTCGATCTTGCTCCTCAAAACGCTGCTTTAATTCTTCTTTACGCTTGGCGTTTTTTTCTCGCTCGGCGGCAATAGCGTCTGCTGCCTCTGCTTGTGTCTGCCCTGCGTCCTCGGCTTCCAGATCTTGGAAGACGCCGTCACCTTCGTCATCATCATCATCATCTCCATCTAGAAACCCATCAAAATCATCGTCATCTCCACCGTCTTCATCAACATTGCCTCCCAGGTCTGTGCTTGTGAATTTTCGACGCAGACCGTCCAAGTTGTCTTGCTCTGCCCATTTGGCTGCCAAGTCTTCGTAGTTGTATAACGGTATTGAGCGGTCTTCTGTTGAGTCTTCTTTCTCCTGCGACGACTTCTTGAAGAAGTCCTCGTCATCATCTGACTTCTCAATGTCTTCCTCTTCAGGCCCATCTTCTTCGCCTCTCCATCGCTTCAGAGCTTCCTCTGGTGTCATAGAGTAATCATAGATGTACCTGGCTAGATCTCCCGTGTGAAATTTCCGTCGCTTGCCATGTAGCTTGCGAGCTTTTCCAGCCAGATCATTCTTCCACCGCATGGCAGCTTCCTCTTCATCAGAGTCAACCGTCGCCTCCTCCTCCTCGTCGTCTTCTTCTTCTTCTTCTTGCTCTTCTTCTTCCTCATTCTCCTCATCGCCTGATAATGAACCGAGATCTGAGTCGCTGTCGGCAAATGCGACGTCGTCCTCTTCATTGAACTTGTCGGCACTCTTGCGGAATATCTTGCCCATCTTGTCCTCATCGAACTCGACCTCTTCGTCTGAATCCTCATCTCCACTTCCGCTGACAAAGCCTTCATCCTCAATCTCAACCTCATCATCCTCATCGGTCATGTCCTCATTCTCGTCCTCATCACGCTCGGCGAGCCGAGCACGCCGTTGCGTTTTTCGCCCGGTATCTTCCTCATCCGCCACTTCGTTGATCTTCTGGCCACCAGAGAAGAGTTGTACACCGTCCTCCATTTGACCGAGCAGTCGTCGCTCACCCTGCAGATTTACAATCATTTCTTCGCCTTCGCCTCTTTCCACATCCTCTGTATCCTTGTTGAAGTTGAAGCCCTTTTCTCTCGTAATCCAGATAGCATCACCATCAATCTTAAGGCCGCTTCGATCTGACATGGGCGCGTGCAACTTCTTTTCCTTCTCGTCCAGTCGTCGTCGCCCAGTCTTGCCAGCAATTTTCGCCAGAGCTTGCTCCATCGATGGGGTCGGACAGGGATCAGGCAGGATCTCCATATTAGCCACAGTAAAATCTCCCAAACCTGCGACATGAACTCGCTGTCCTTGCGAGGCAAAATTTGTGCCTCGGAGGTAACCTGACAAGACGATTGATCGATCGCATTTGGGATCATCTTCGATCTTTGTTGGGTGCGTGATGTCACGGAAGCTGTCGATGATTGTGTATGGATGATTGTTGCGCCAGATCAGTGGTCGAGGGTTCTTCATGACGGACACGAATCGAGAAAGATTGTGAATCTCACGGTCGGGATATCGCCCATTCATGACTCCTGAGAGGTAGAACAAGTGCGCGCCCTGGTACAGTTCAGTCCAAAGTCTTCGTTTCAATCTCTTCTTGGCATCCTTCAGGGCCTGGGGCTTGCGGAAGAGGTCCAGATGCGTCAGAATACCAAACACATTTCCCGGCATACCCGTCGCGGCCAGAATGTTGAGGAATTCCATGGTTTCCATTTCGAAACCGAAGTTGCCGTCAATCATGAGCAGCACGATGTCTGCCACCTTGGCGATGTCTACCATGGCTTCCAACTGATTGGGGCATTCAACGAATGTCAAGCGCTGCTTTTTCGAAGTAACGACGGTAATCGGTCCTTGGGGGTCTGAGATTGTCTCTTTGGTATATCTTCGAACCATTGACTTGAGTAGAGTGGTCTTACCAACGCCGGGAGGTCCGACGATGGCCACGAGGCGAGGAGGAGCTTCATCGGGAAGTCGGTCGACGAGCGGTACGTGAAGACGTCTTTCTTTGATCTAGAAGGAGAGAATGCCCTAGTCAATCATCTGTGCTAATTTTGGTACTGGTAAATGTGGATAAATATACATCTTGGGACCTTGCTGCGGCTTTTTGCAACTTTCCCGGCTTGGAAAAGGCAAAAGCTTTGGGATTATTTTCTGCGCCACTGTCAGTGCCCGTCTTGAACGTATTTTTTTCTTCTTCATAAAAGCATGTGGCCCTTACCTCCAGTATGCTTCTTCTTCTCCTTGGACTTGCGATGCGGTTTGTGAAGTTGCTCCATGGTTGCGCTTCCTCTGCACCATGTGCGCTGCCAGACTGATGGCCGAGGACGTTGCCCAGCTCTATAGAAATTTTTTGACCATGGCAGACGGGTTTGGGCTATCGATAAGGCGGGTGGGTAGGTGGGGTCTATTTTATGGGTCGTGTCAATTAAACGCGCGCCAAGAGTACGTACCTCGTTACGTAACATTTCAGTTGGGTGCTCCGTACTCCGTATTACAAAAACGGCTGCTGCGCCTCGTTTACTGGTTGACGTTGATTTTTTTCTTTCTCCCACCAGGGCTACCAATCAGACTTGACTTGACGCCCGGACACCGGACAATCGAGACGTTCAATCATCATGGCTGCTTGCTTGGCACCATCGACTCACGGCTAGTGGATCTCGTGCTTCACCGTCCATGGTAAACCGGTAAACAGTCAGCCAGTGGTGGATCTTTGAAATTGGGACTTCCTGGCCGAGACGCAAAATGTCGAGTTCCCACATTGTCAGGTGCAGCAAGTGCCGCTCCGTCACCGTCTTTCTACTTAAACAATGTGAATGACACGTGACCGCCATGCCTCTCCCCGATGAGCCTAGAAGCTATCATTCAATATATCCTCGTTCATCTTCACCATCGTCGGACTATACTCGGACGACTCCGGATCCGCACCTGCATCCATCAAGATATCATCCACAATCCTCCGACTCGCCTCTCGAGCTGCCACATCCGATCAAGTTAGCCAACAATCTCTCACGCCTCCCTCTCTCGGAACAGCCCGGCAGTTCCCGAATCTCTCATCACACACGGAAACCTTACCTGGCGTCTGTAGCAATTTGGACGGCGGCAACGCGAACTGAATCGTCTTGGGCGGACTCATGCCCGCATACAGATCCTCGTCGTCGTCATCCTCGTCACTCTCCCAGTCAATCTCATGTTTTTGTCTCCCTCGTGATGTTGCCTCATTCCCGGTGCTTGAGCCGGCTTCGCCCTCACCCTCGACCGCAGCTCTACCACGTGCGGTAGATGAGAATACACCCCGCGACTTTTTCCCCTTGGCCGGCGTCTGCACACTCACCCCGGGAGTTCTCGGACCCTGAGACGCTGCGGCCACCCGCTGACGCGCCATGAGCTTGTATGGCGACATGAACACTTCACTGCGCAATGTTGGAGGCGCCATTTCGGGCGATGACATGAAGGAATCATCATCTTCCTGCCACGAGGCTTTTCCTTTTTCCTTTCCCTTGTCCCTCCTCTTGCCGTCTTCCTTCTTGAGTGGAGAAATGCGAATTCCTGGTCTGTGTGGTGTAGATTGCACTCGGTAATTCTTGTCCAGAACGCGGTGAAGTAGAGGATCCTTGTTCCGTCTCGCCGAGGGTTGCTGCTCAGCTGTATGGCCATCCTGTTGACCCCTCGGGGTCATGGACATGTCCGGTAATTGGGCCGTTCGCTGCGCGAAAAGCACCGTCGAGTCTTGGTCGTCTTGCAACACCGTGGTGTCTTCCTCCTCGTTCCTCATCTCGCGCTTCATGGTGTCAAAGGGCGTTCCGCGATCCGACATGTCTGCCTTGATGGTCTTGGTCGCTGGCGGACGAGGGGTACTACCCGAAAGCTCTGCATCATCTAGCAGCGACTCATCAGCATCCATCGTTGCATCCCCAGCCATAGGCGGTGTTGCTGTAAATTCCCCGTGGGCCGCCGCGGTGTAGTCGGCAGTCGTTTCGTCCCGCATCGCCGTGCTTTCCTCCATGACAGTGGTTTCGTCGTCGTCGGCAAGTTCCTCATAGCCGGACAGCGAAACATTGGCCGACGCCTCGAAGAATTGTTTCCAAAACTGTGTGAATTTTTCACCTCTGCAGGTTAGCTAGCTCTCTCCGCGCCAGCTTGCGTTTTGAGCCTGCGCCCGGGATAGAAGACGTACCTTGGATGCCTCCCACACAGCTCGAGAACGTTCCCCATACTGTTCTACAACTGGTAATATGCTCGTCGTGACGACTCTATGCGCTTTACTAAAGTTGTGATCGATTTCTATCGCAAAGGGGTCAGTCGAAGCTGTCTGGTGCCGCCATGGTACGTACCTTGCAAGGTCAACGTGATGGACTGCTCAAGCTTTTCCAGCTCTTCCATCAAGGACAGGTTGCGCGCCGCTACACTCGGGCGCGCCATGTTGTTTCTGTTTCCTCTGCTTTACAAAAAGGGCGACGCGAATCAAGGTTGAAGCGGGAACTTTTCTGGTCGTAAGAACAGCGCATTCAACAGGTGAGGCGACTGGGAGAGGTTGACGTTCACGTCGCGCAAATTAGTGTCTCCACCAAAACGGAAGACGCGTTGAGGGGGCGTTGAGGGGGCGTAGATTTTACGTACGCTTTTGCACAAGTGATGGATTTCACAGTCCACTGGTCCAACATTCATCTCAAATATCATCATGCACATATTATTCCATTCACCGTGGTCATGTGGATGGGCAACTCGCTCAGTGCCTGCAATAATAATCACCCAGATCCAACTTGGTCAACAACTGGGCAATCAAGCTGTCGTCGCCAATTCCAAAATCCTCGACCATGCCAGCCGCCGCAGATTTCTTACCACTGGCTCTCGCTTTCTCGGATAAACCCCTACAGACTGTGATAAACACCTGCAGCTTCTTCTTGAGCTCCGCATAAGGCTTCGCGGGGTCGAGTCGGTCTGCACCCTCGTCCACCTTCCCAAGCGCCTGTAATCTCCATCGTTTGGCGAATGCCAGTATGATGGTGAAGATTTCGTCCAAAAGCCTCAGCACGGATTGTTGACGCTTTCGAAGGAAGAGCGCAAACAGGACTCGCTCCAGCACCAATGAGTGCATGTCTCGCACCAGAGTCGGGCTAGGGCTGAACGTTGCCTTGTCTCCAGTACATGGGCCACGCCCGCTGAGTTCTGTCCGAATACCGTCTAGTTTACGATCGAAGGCCTGCCATGGAAGGGCAATGCCACTGTCCAGAAAGTATGATGCGATGCTGCTGACGAAATGCTGTGCTTCTCGGACAAAACGATAAGATGCGTTGTCTTCGAGCCACGCATTTGAGCGCGAGTTGTTGGTGTCCCGGTATAGCTGATTTACGACATAAAGCATTCTCAGAGTGCGCAAGAGAAGCTTGAATATGCGATCGTAGTGCATGAGATGAAGGGATGTGACTATGCACGTTAGTTCCGGCGGAGTGGTGTAGGACAATCTCAGGAAATCGAGCGCCTCGAGGGTGTCTGGATCCATGCACTTGTCAATCTCTTCCTCCGACAGGTCACGCACTGCGAAACTCAGGTCTCCCGGTAGAACAGGGCCGTCTGAGCCCTTCTTTTTCACCTTCGACGACTTTCCTCCACCTGCCTCATATGCTTCATGAAGCACCCCCATGAGGGCAAGGCGAAGTTCAGAGCTTGCTGGAGGCCATGTGTCTCGCCCTCCCAAACGGAGACCCATGATGCCCCCTTGCATTGCCACGCCGGCGTGCCTTTCAGCCGTTGCGAGATCCGGGTCGAATAAGGCGTGCGATAGACGACTGCAGAATAAGCCATTCCGCAGTAAATGGAAATCTCGGTGCAAGTCCAGATGCGCCTGAAGGTTATGCTTCTCAAACAGTAGACGCAGGCTTTCGCGATTGACAATTTGTGCCTGCGCGGATGCAATGCCGCCGAAGGATAGAAGAGCCACCAGTGACCAGTGTGGAGTATTATCGGAAGACGCTGCGTCTTCTTCATCACCTCTGGAAAGCCTCGCGCTTACCAGACGACCTAGAGAATCATCGTGTGACTGTGATTGTGTTGACAGGGGTTGATCGAGATACTTGATGGACTCTAGCAAGCGCTGCTCCATCATGTCCTGATCTAGCCCCAAAAGATTCATCTCAATCTTGCGTGGTGACCCTTTCAAACCAAAGCTGAGTGGTATACTGGGCTGAACTGAGCCTGAGCGGCTGCGCTCTAGCGTGAGCAACATGTTCTTCTTGTACTGCTCTACACGTTTCTCAAGATGCAGAATTGCATCCCAATCGAACTGCCATTCAGCCTCGGGAGGTTTGTTGGACGAGATGGCTCCAGGCTGAGACAATGGATGATCTGGATGAAATGCTCTGATGAACCGCAAATTCCTCCCTGTCTCGAATATGGACTCGGCAACATCCAGGGGCAGAAAAGACGGAATCTTGTCGATAACCAATCGGAAATCCACATCTTCAACTTCTCGCCCAAAATCATCCGTGAAAACTTCCACATCGACCTTGATAAACCCCCTTTTCTCCCCAATGCTCGACTTTGTGAAGGGCAGGCCGACTTCGTGGCGTGTACCAAGCCACTCTTCAATCGTTTCGATCCATGGGGTTGAAACGCGTTGCAGTATTTCACAAAGCGTGTCTCGGACGTACGCTTCGCTAGATTCAAGACTTGAAGCCTCCTGGAATACCAATGTCAATACATCCTCGTCGGAAAATTCAGATGGCATCCGGACAGCAAGATCTCTCAAAGGACGAAGAATCACGGAGGCCTCTTTGATGGTGGATTGAAGCTTGAGAAGTGACTTTGGAAACCGTCCGTCGACAGTGACTCGATGTTCAACAGCTTGTAGGATTTGATTGATGGCGCTTGCTAGCGCTACAGCACAGCGACTCGCCGATGAGGCGTATAATGACCTAGAAAAAGCAGCTAGTGACAGGTACGTCAAGCCACACTGCATGGCCTGCATTTCTATGCCTTGGAGAACCTGCCGTGTATATCCAGAAATACGAAACTCCGAAAGAACGCCCGCAAAGGTTTCGTTCTCGAAATTCTTCGTAAAAAAGACGGAGTCTCGTCCCAGGCTCAACGATAGCAGTGACGCAAAGTAGGCCTCTGTCTGGACAACCGGGGTTTTGGTGTTATCGAGTCCCAGAGAATCAGTTGGCCAGTTGAGCAATGCATCGTAAGCCCTAGCACCGGCTTCACTGAGGAACGACGGCGTGCAAGGCACTGATTGCCCAGTGTTGAAAGCTTTCCAAGTCCTCAAAGAAGCCGGCTCCGGTACGACTTCAGTTGATTCCATCCAGACATCGGCCGTTGTTTCAACACATGTCGATATCTGTGATGATGTAGATGCCTCATAATTGGCTTCGTCGGGTGTAGACTGGTCGGGTTCGGCACTATGTTTGAATTCCGGGAGCTTGAAGAACCCTTTGGTCTCGAGACTTATCGGCGCAAGCGGCAACAGATTGTTTTCCTTGTCACGTAGTTCTGCTAAGACAAGTCAGCGACAGCACACAACGCTGACAAAAAAGAACGAAAGTATGCTCTACCGTTCAAATCGTGGCCAAAGAGGGAGGTGGAAGTCTCGCCAGCTAATTGAGTCAGCCACTTTGACGTCTTCCAGAAGTCGGGGATGGCGAAGACGTCTGCCTCGCTGTGATTGCCGGTCATAGCCTCATTGTGATTCGGCCTAGCAGTTTTGTTTGCCGCTGTGTGTAAGTTTATCTGGAGCGACGAGACCAGAGATTCACATGTTACATGTAGTTGGTTTCCTGTGGAACATCCCCGCAACGCGTGGAAGTGGTAGTCGCGTGCGCGTGGTCGCGTCTGGTCTTTCTTCGGCTCAATGATCTCATTCTCCAGACGAAACCCTTCAAGGCTCCATTTCCAACTTGGAACTTCTCCTCCATCGCCGTGTGCGCCATCAAATCCATCAATCCATCAATCCATCAGACTTTTCAATCTCACCCTGTTGCTACCCCGAAAATTGACGATTAACCCCACCATCACTCAATTACAAACCCTCGGGTAGGCGAGGGCCAACACACAGCCCAGAATGCCTCCCAGAAAACGAGGGCGCGGCCAGGCTGCCTCCACACCAACAACCCAGGCCCGTGACGAAAATTCCATGGGCCTAGACACTCCTGTCGCCAGCGAAGTCGGCGCCATGCCATCGGCCAAACGCGATGGGCCAGAGCACAATGATATGTGGACAGATGATCAAATTGCATCTCTGTTCAAAGCTGTCATTCGCTGGAAGCCCGCCGGTTCGTACGACGCCCTAGTCCACCGCAGCGCAAAGCTAAAAATAACGGCCTTGACGTAGGCATGCATAAACATTTCAGAATGATTGCCATTTCAGAACACTTGAGGAACCACGGCTTCGATCCCGATATTTACCAGCATACTAGAATCCCCAACATCTGGGATAAGTTGCGAACTTACTATGACCTGGACGCCATCGATGAGCGCGAGTACCTTGACGACGACGAATTTGACGAAAAATACGTCGAATTCTCACTACCTCACTCCAAATTTCTCGATTCCATGATGCGAAGAGCCGTAGCTGACTTCAGCGAAGCACCCACGTCACCTCCTGAACTGGACATCTCACCTGAGCCTTCGCAGGCAAGGAAACGCAAGAAATCCGGCACCGCTTCCAAAGCCAGAGATACGGATGCCGATGATACAGAAGATGGGGATGACATACCTTTACCAGCTGCCAGACCGACGAGGGGATTGAGGAAATCGAGGGGACGGACGAGGGCCGCATATCAGCAGACCAAGGCAGAGAAAAATCACAGGAGTGAAAAGAATGACAAGGCAGAGACGACAGAGGAGGAGGATGTAGAAGAAGAGGAGGAGGAGGAGGAGGAGGAGGAGGAGGAGGAGGAGGAGGAGGAGGAGGAGGAGGAAGAGGAAGAGGAAGAAGACGAGGATGAGGATGAGGAGGAGGAGGAGCAGGAGGGCGAGAGTGGTTCGGACGAGGAGGATGAGGAGAGCCCCGAAGAAGAGGGCGGCACACCCGCCTCGAGATCGACAAGGGCAGCAGCTAGAAAGAGTGCTGCGCCTAAGCCGGCGGTAAGACGGACTAGATCACGGCGATGAGGAGGCTCGTTTTCCGGATGTTGATGTTGTAGGACAATTTATTCAGATACCCAATTGAATCGTAAGGCATCAGAACCAAAAAAAAAAAAAGAGAGAGAGAGGGTCAAAAACCCGATTTCCTATGCCTATGCTCGCTCGTTCTAATCAGAAGTCCTCTTCCTCATGCGTATCCAAAGTTTCCCACTCCTCATAATATTCTAGCCGAGACGCCCAATTCCTTTCTAGCGAGTATATATTGTCAAGCTCCAAATTTGTTCTCTGTACGCGTCCTGGATCCTGCACCTTGGGCAGTTCCATCGGCGGCTTCCTCTGTAAAATAGACCACATTTCCGCCTCGGCTTGATAGCTAGCGTAGTCATCATGCCTCTCTGCCTGTGCCTCCTGCCATTTTTCTGTTGTGATGCGGAGTTTGAGAGCTTGCCTTGCACTTCGCACATCTCGTATGTCGGCCGGCGAGTACCACACTCCTTCCGAGTCTTCTGCATAATCGGTACCATCGTCGTCCAACGGCCTGGCAAACTCCAGACCCTCCTGGCTAGAGCCTTGCTCTTCGCTCGTCTCTGGTTCAAAAGATAGCTTTTCTTCAACCTCGTCGTATGTCATGGGCTCCTCTTCCGCCTCCTCGTCGTCTCCGTCTGGGGGTTCGTCAAAAACGTCTAACCGTAGTCTCCTAGCACTCGCCCGCCATATCTCGTGAGAGTTGTGCAGCATGTTGAGAGATGCGATTGCGGCTTCTACGTCCTTCTTCCGGACAACGTTGCGAGTCGTGGGAACAAGCTCCTTCTTGGCCCGAATCCTGGACAAACTGATGAATAATGTCGATTGGACTAGTCGCCGTGTAACTGAGACCGCCAGCGAGTAAAAGTCATCGAATGCCGTGGCCCACATCGATGGCTGCCTATCGTCAATGTAATTCCAGTTGTTGCCTGGAATAGACGAGTTCATGAATGCTCGCTCCGACAGGCTCAACCAAGTAGACAGATAAAAGAGCTGGGCGGATTTAAGAGCAGCGTCAGGACCGGGCTCTCTATTCTCCAGGTCACGGCTCAATTTCCTGGCTATAGAAGGCGTAATGTTCCAATTGGGCCCCCATCTATGCATCTCCCGTTGCTCCTCCCTGCGTTCTTGCCGGACAGATATCGCATCTGCGGCTTCTTCTTGAACATGACAGCACTGTTGGCTTAATTCAACGGCCGCAGGGTATTCTGCGGGTTCCAAATACGACCGGCGCGCCTTGGATCTCTTCTCGACGCTGTCCTGCAAGAGATGGAGGTACTGCCGAACTTCCACTTCGCTTTTCGTGCCAATTCTGGCTGCAATTCCGAGCAAGTCATGTTTTCCCAGTCGGGATGCGGCTTCGAACAACTGTCTTTTCTCTATCGAAGACCACCTTGTAAGCCCAACTTGCGAATCCAAAAATTCCACCTCCTCATCCAGGCACACACGGTGTGCAGCATCGTCAATGTCCCGATTGAGGAGCTCTAGATATTCCGCGTTCAACACCCCCTTCTGTCTCTTGAATGGTAGAAATATCGAAGCTCCTTCGGCGGGTCGTTTCAGCGGGGACGTACTTCCCGAATGTTGATCATTTTGCGACAATCTATAGTCTCCTCTTGCACTGATCTCGGTCTCACTAGGTTCAAATGTGCCATCTCGGTCTCTTTGGTTGGCCTCATAGTCCCTGCATGTCTCTGGCCTCAACTCTGTCTTTTCGAAGTCTGATTCATCGCCGTTTTTGTTATTGTCATGAAGAAATTGCTCCTCGTCGGGGTCCATGGTCCCACTGCTTTCAGAGTGGCTGTCGCTGGTCGAGATGATGTTGACATTGTACCAAAATGGGCTGTGGCTCAGGATACCCGGGGCGGAGTGATGCGCAAAATCATTTATAAGTGTTCGATAGATATGATTATAAAAGGGACAATTTTCATGGTTGCTATCTATCCTTTTTTTTTTGGTTGCAAACTTGAGTTTGAGTGAGTTCTTTTAACGTTTCACCAATCAAGTGAGAACCAGAGCTTGTGGTTTGAAAAGAGTGGAGATGTGTGATTACCTAAGTGAGAGCTTTGTTTCAAAATGAACAAAGGGCTTGAAAAAGGGGCAAACAGCTTGCAAATTTGCAGATAATTTATGAGCCAATACAATCATTCATATACGTCCATCGAAATGTCTAGGCCGGGCCGAACATGACAATATGAAAGGACTGGTAGCAGGTCAAGCACGTTCGTATGTATTTGCCAACCTCATTCAGTGAAGAGACAGACCAACGTTTGCAGCTAGTCCCACGCCAATACTCAGTTCTCGGAGTTTCCACTCATTCGTTTTCTTCTTCATCTTCTCTCAAATCATGAACGGCAAGATACCAAAAAGCTTGCTGCGACTTGCAACTGAAGTTGGCTGACATAATAAAAAGTGGAACCCTCATACATGTCCCTTCTCCGCCAGAGCCGCCCCCTTGTCGCCAAAAAGTTTGGCATCCCCAACAACAAAGGACCATCCCCTCCCGTCTGGATTAAAAGTTCACCACCATCATCACTCATGGCTGTATCATAATGTACAATGCTACGCATCGCTGCAAAATGCGTCTCACGATCCATCATTGGCGTTAGTAAGCCGGTCTGCACGCCTCACAAGGCACTTAAATCCCCCTTGACCCTCAATGCCAAACCAAAACTTCGAGACTACCAGCAAGACTGTATCAAATCCGTGATATCATCGTTGAAACGGGGCCACAAGCGCGTGGGTATTTCACTGGCAACGGGGAGCGGTAAAACTGTGAGTACGAAACATTGGCAGAGTTGTTTCAGACAGCAGAGTCCGTAAATCAGCCACCCACGGCGTGCTCATCTGAACATAGGTTATTTTCACACAACTCATCGACAAGGTGCATGCGCGGCCAAATGGCGGTGACCGCACTCTCATTTTGGCTCATCGCCGCGAGCTAGTTGAGCAAGCTGCACGGCACTGCCAACTGGCTTATCCAGACAAGACGATAGAAATTGAAATGGGCTCGATCCATGCATCGGGAGCCGCAGACATCACCATCGCCAGCGTGCAAAGCATAACGTCCAGAGACCGACTGGAGAAATTTCCACCTTCAGACTTCAAGTTGGTCTTGGTAGACGAAGCCCATCATATTGTTGCCCCAGGATATCTCAAGACCCTGAAGCACTTCGGGCTAGACCAGAAGCAGCGAGACTCGCCCACACTCATTGGTGTATCGGCTACTTTTTCGAGATTTGACGGAGTGAAGCTTGGAGCTGCGATTGACGAAATCGTCTATCACAGAGACTATGTCGACATGATCACCGACAAGTGGCTCTCGGACGTCATCTTCACCACTGTCGAGTCGTCCGCCAACCTGTCCAAGGTCAAGAATGGCGCGTTCGGCGACTTTCAGACAGGAGAGCTCTCCAAAGTGGTCAACACGGATGAGGTCAACGATGTCGCCGTGAAGAGCTGGATGGCGAAGGCTGCGGACAGAAAAAGCACCCTTGTCTTCTGCGTTGATCTGGCGCATGTGTCGGGCCTTACGCACAAATTTCGCGAGTACGGACACGACGCGCGTTTCGTGACGGGGGATACTCCTCGGCTGGAGAGAGGTGAGTTACTGGAAGCATTCAAAAAGGGAGAGTTCCCCGTGCTAGTCAACTGTGGCGTGTTCACCGAGGGAACAGACATTCCCAACATTGACTGCATCGTGCTCGCCAGGCCAACGAGGTCACGCAATCTGCTCGTTCAGATGATTGGCCGTGGCATGCGGCTTCACCCAGGCAAGGAAAACTGTCACATCATCGACCTGGTATCAAGCTTGGAGACGGGCATCGTGACCACGCCCACTCTATTCGGCCTTGATCCGAGTGAGCTCGTCGAGAAAGCTTCCGTCACTGATATGAGAGACATGAAGGAGCGCAGAGGCGGGGAAGAGCCTCGCCATCCAGAAGCTTACCTCGGCGGGGCAGGTCCACTCAACAGCTCTGCCGACGCCGTCACATTCACCGACTACTCGTCAGTCCTGGACCTGATAGCCGACACGTCTGGAGAACGACATATCCGTTCCACCAGTCAATATGCCTGGGTGCAAGTCGGCCCCGAGAGATTCGTCCTCTCCGCACCAAGCGGCTCTTATATCCGCATTGAGCGAGTTCAAAACCCAGCATCCACGTCATCTCCAACGTACCGAGCGCTCGAGGTTCGCGCACTGCCTCCGGGGATTGCCAAATCCCCATTCGCGGCGCCAAGAGAGATCCTGACTGCAGCTACGTTTGACGACGCTGTGCATGGTGCAGACAGCTACGCCGCCAATGCCTTCCCCCATAGTTTCATACACAGGAACCAGCCATGGAGGCGACTGCCGCCCACTCAGGGCCAGTTGGACTTCGTGAACAGACTTCGAGGCAAAGCCAAAGCGTTGACTGTCTCGGATCTGACCAAGGGCAGGGCGGCAGATATGATTACCAAGCTGAAGCACGGTGCGCGAGGTCAGTTTGCCAAGATGGAGGCTGAACAACGACGAAGAGAGAAGCAGTCGAACATTGTGGAGTCGAGACAGAATAGAGAGCACGTAGCTGTTGGGCCATTGATGTCATGATCACCAAAAGGCCCACAGATGCAAGGTTATACTTTGACGTTCTGGCGCATGATCTACTCTCATGTACAATATGTAGATATAAAACTGATATCATGGAAGTACTAATTCTGGTTAGACACATCACCCGTATCAGTCATATTGCGCTATATCGCCGACGTCTATCAGAGACTGCACACGTACTCTCCCACGCCGTGTTGTTCACAGAAGCCCCTGACAAGACGCAATAGCCTCGCCTTCCATCTGCCAGTGTTCACACACTGCCAGCAATCCACCCAGCCTGACAGACGCCCCCGTCAACACCAGGACATGCATCCAATTATGGCTTTGCCCCAAAAGGTCAAACGTTCCAGGGAACCATCTTTCCGGTACTCGAGCCGCATACACGGCGGCACCCAGGAAGTTGATGACGGCCAGTCCCAGAAAAGAGCGCAGCCCCATCATTTCGCTCAGCGCAGCGAAGCCATACTCGACACTGCCGTGAGCAACAGGCGCAAACAGGCTCGTCCCCAGGAAACAATACATCAGGAACCGAGCAGTCCTATAGCTGGGCTGTCGAAACTTGGGCTTCAGCGTGAAAACGGCGCAACCCAAGGCAGTCGCACTGATGGCCAGGAAATAGAACCATCGCAGCTGCGCGTCACAGCGAAAAGCAAAGTGAACGCCAGATACCCCTGTCCCCCACATGACAAGGACGATGCCGAGGTGGTCGAGCTCGTTGCCAAAGCGGTGCATCTCAGAGGAGTGGTCCGAGAATGTATGGAAAATCGTAGAGAGGGCGAAGCAAACCACCACGCAGAGATAGTAGACCGATACGGCCACCATGTCACCGGCGCGAGCTCCATCTCTAGAGAAAGCTTGTGCCTGAACAAACTGAACAAGGCCGTAGAGGAACTGAAGGGCCCCGAGCAGATGAGACCAGATGTTGGCTTTGACGGAAAAAGAAATTAGATGTAATCTGACGTGTTGTTTCACGCTGGTTCACGCCGAGGGCTCGCGAGATTTCGGAACTTGCCTGTTTCATTATGAAGTTCCACTACGCTCTTTGCCGAGCGGACATGTGAGAAGGAGGCATGCCTGTTCTTTGCATGAGCTGGTGTGGTGTCTGAGTCGAGAACTTTCAAATGACCTCACCAACCTATATCCGGTCAAAATGAATTCATTGTCCCTATCTATGTCTGTGAGTTGGAGAAGAATGCGGTTTTTTGCCCGAGAAGCAGATGGACGGACCTCTGCCACGGCACTGTGACCCGATGGTACGGTTAGTGGACGGCAAACACATCGAGGTTGCAGTCTTGAACCCACGGATATCCTTCCACGTCAACAAGCCCGTCTGTTTCTGCACATCGGGAGGTCTCCGAGGCCCAGGAATTCCACTCATGACAAGCTCTCAAAGGGTACACCGATCAGAAAAGGGCTCGAAGAACAGAGAATGAAGAATAAAATCCAGAGAAACGACTAGCCGAAGACAAGCTGCCAGGACCGTGTGATGGGATTTCCAAGTGTTTTGCAAAAAAAAAAAAAAAAATCGAACCATGGCGAAGCAAGCCGAAGGCGAGAGAGGAGGGGATGACGAGCGGTTCAAGAACAATAGTCGGACCAATCAGTGTGCGCCCCTTCCAGAGTAACGCCTGGCGCCTAGCTGTGGCCAACCACACATCAGTTTCAGGGACGGCACGAGCTCCACTGGGCGCTAACCCGCGGATAACCTCAGGTTTGTACGGACCAGCATGCTTCCCCTTGGCCATCTATGCAACCCTGGTGTGTATCAGTTTCAGACAGGCGAATGCGAATGCGGACGACCTGGACCGACCGCCCTGCCAAGTGATGAACGTCCCGACGGGTTGCGACCACCCAACCGCCTTCAAACGTTGTGCTCCCACTGCTCATTTGGTATTTATGAAGCTTCCTCCCCTCGGCTGGTCCATCATGACCTGTTTTGTTCATCGAGCCTTGTGCTGCACCTTGCGAACCCACCCTTGGCCGGATCTTGCAATCGTTTAAATAGGACCACTGAAATGTTGATCTGGCGGCTCCTACTTCTATACCTCCTCCCATGGTCAATATATTCGGTCGAGGGTTCCACCTTGACAAATCATGTCACACCACGGGACTACAACAGCAGCGATGTCGAGAAGTACGTTGGATATGTCAAAGATCCCAATGGAAGAGGCACGATATCGCTCGTTCTATCTTGCCTCCTTACCCTGGTCTTGTGCGTCTGGTCAGCTCTCCATCTCAATGTTCCCGAGAGAAATCGCAAAGGCGTCACCACCATTTGGATCAACTTTCGATGGATCCTCGCGGGAATATATTCCCCTGAGATGGTCGTCTTCGCCGCTTGGCGCCAGTGGTGCTCTGCACGCATGTTGAACGGTCATGTTCAGTCGTTGCTTGAAGAGCAAGACGCAGGACGTCATGATTCAAACGCCACGGGAAGCGCCAAGGGTCCCCAACAATGTACAGTTACATGGAGCATGACGCATAGTTTCTTCGCGTGCTCAGGCGGCTTTGCCGTCGAGCTCCAAGCGCTTTCGGGAGTCCTGGTGACAGACACCGATGATGCCCCTGCCACAGACCATGAGAATGTCAGACCGGCGCGCCTCACCCTGACAGCAAGAGGCATGATGTTGCTCGCGGATTCCGGACACTTGCCCGTCGTTGAAAAAGCCGAAATCGAGGACAAGAGCAAAGCAAATGATCTGGCCAAGGCAGCTGTCATTGTTCAAGCCACGTGGATGCTTATCCAGGTAATGAGTCGACTGGCTGCCAGATTGCCCGTCACGCTCCTGGAAGTGAACACGGTTGCCCATGTGTAAGAGAGCCGAACCCAGCTGCTTCCAAATTCCAACCAGAGAAGTGAGGTGAAACAATCTAACATGAGATTTACCAAACATGTAGCCTCTGCGCCTTCACCATGTATCTCTTCTGGTGGCACAAGCCACTGCTGCCCAACGAACCCATCATCCTTCGAGACGAATCCCTCGCGCCTCTAGTGGCCTTTATGTACTCAAGCAGCGAAATGAGTGGCTACATGGATCCCGAACGCGTCAAGTCCCAAACGCTCATCAAGACCTTGTTCGCGCAGCTCAACCTCTACTCCCGGACCCCGGAGCTAGAAACTCTCCGTCTGCTCGTGCCACGCAGAAACAAACAAAGCGCACAAGAGCCTCCACACGAGCAGATACTGCCCCAAGGCGCAGTACAGAGAGCACCCGAAGCCTGTCTCACCAAGACAGAAGAGTCGCGCCAAAAAGATGCCGCGTCAGCCTTTTTCGAACGCCGGCCGCGCATTCTCCAACAACAACCACCACCCTCCACGTACTCGTCGTCGTCGTCGGAGCGCACACGCCATGAAATGATGGAGCAAGCCCTCCAACAATACCCCGCTCTCATGTCAAAGGATCGCATCCTACTCACCCATCAGGAGGATCCAGGGCTCCCAAGCACGATGCGTGCTCAAGGTCCCAAACACGATTGTCTCCATCTCCGCCCCGAACAACTCGTCGCCAACCACATCCAGAACTGGCCATCCAACGACCTTCTCCGCAACGTAGACGGCCTAATAGTCGGCATGATCCTTTGGCTTGCAAATCTCTGCTACGGCGGCTTCCACGCCGCGGCCTGGAACGAGCACTTTGCTTCCCCCACGGAAAGATGGGCTTGGAGAGCGTCAGCTTCATACATTGCCTTTTGCGGAGCCTTATGGGTCATTCTGAATTCGGCCGTCGCGAGATGGTCCGCCCTCAACTCCTTCTGGGAAAAGTGGATGGACGGGAAGAAGTCGCTCCTGCAGAGCTTTGGATTGGGTGCTGTCGTTTTCGTGTGCGGATCTAGCCTCTGCCTTGCCAGAGCCTTCATCGTCGTCGAGGCTTTCATGAGTATACGGGAGTTGCCCATGACGGCGTACGCTACGCCCGAGTGGTCGGATGTGTTTCCCCATTTTTAAATCAATAATAACACTAATTTACCGACGGAATCATTTCTTGTCTTTTTGACAGCAAACCACATGTCATCAGGTGTATTCTCATCATGACTTGTTTGTGTGCATCGTGCATCTTGCCGTCCCGGCATCATCGCATCAATCTGCATGACGAAATCAAGCAGATCATCTACTCGGAATAGTGCCACTGTTCCAAGAAAGCCATTGTGCCCACCATGATAAAAAAAAACATGCCAAACAACAACTCCGTGTATATCGATGTTTGCTCTTTCAATCCCATTGCACACCGGAGTACACTTTTACTGCAGCAAGAATCGACAAACTTGAAGTTAAAATCCACCAAACCCCGAACTATCATGTACCATCTACATCCGCACCGGGGTATTTCTTCAGGTTTTGTGCCGCAGCCATTTCTTTGTTGAATTTGTGGGTATAAAACGGGGACCAGTCCTAGTCATCAAGACCAGAACCGTCCTAAAGGTAACCAAAAAAAAAGAAGAAAAAAACCAGATCTCGTGAACCATATACGGGACGTAAAACAACGAAGACAATATAAACATAACTCGATTCACATGTTAAACAAGACACGAAAAATCGACCAATATAAAACGAGACTTTCAAGGGTATTCTTTTGTAGTGCGAGAGGGTATGTCCAGCCGGGGTATACGCGTGTAGTCGTTTTTAAGTTGAACAAGCTTAACGGAAAGGCCCAATGGGACCGGGGTATCCTGAATTCAAAGAGTGAGAAGTAGATGGCCGGCCACTGTCTCCAGAGGCGCGGGTGATGTGGCGAGGTGTCACATCACCAGAAAGAGGAATTGTCAACTTGCTGTCCATGTGCTTGCTGAACGGTCGGGGTGCCCAAGGGTTTTCGTCCTCGGCCAAGTTGACCCCACTGTCGTTCCAAGGGTTACGATCAGCATTGAAACTCCGTGTAGACTCAATGGAAATGAGCGAAGACTTGGAAACGTTACTCGATCCCTTGAAAAAGCTGCTGTTCATGGAATGGGAGCTGTTCTTTCTCCGATCAAGGAACGCCGAGATGGACGTCATGCTACCGGGCTTGCGAAGACGGTCGAGTATGCTGCTTCGCTCCCGAGCCACCTCAGCTCCAAAGCCCGTCTTTACGGGTGAGTCGGTTGAAGATGAAGCAGGAGCATGCTGGAGAAGTTTAGAGTCGAAGTATTGAAGGGAGTCCTCGAACGAATCGGATATCGGACGGGGAATAGATCCCTTGACAATAGTTGCTTCAACTGTAGCAGCAGCCATTTGAGCCTGCAGGAAATCAATGGCATCGCGCAGCCCGCCCGCATTGTTACGGGTGAATCCCCAAATCAGTGTCATGGTGGGAGACCCGTCCTCAGTGAGCTCGTCAGGATTTTGATGTACCGTGACCTCCACTTCGTATTGGGCCTTGAGCTTTGATACCAGGTCGGTAGCAAAGTCGGGCGATTCCAGAAATTTGACCAAATCGCCAGTGCGGGCGAGGATTAGTTCGTGCTTGTCGGGAACCATTCCCAGGAGCTCGTCCACGCAGTGAGGGACCTGCCATTGGGGGCCGGTGACGGTAACCTCGTCACTAGCTTCTTCAGTGCTGGGAAAATTGATCTTGCAGTTGAATTTCTGTTCCAACTCGTCGACGTCAGGAAGGCGGGCAATAAGCTCACGATGATACAAGCGATCAATGCTTGCTATTTGCGTCGTGTACTCGGAATCCTGTCGCATCTTGTCAGCCTGCCCCCTAGTTTGCGTGTCACAACTGGCATCAAATGTACTCACAGCACGATCAACCATTTCGAGAATCTCATTCTTGACAGCATCCAAGTTTTGGGCGTTACGAGCAGGGGTGCGGCAAATGACATTGTCGACCTTGATGTCATCATCCTCGCGTCCCATCCCACCTCTGTCCATTGCATTGGAAAATTTAACAAAAACGGAATGCTTCTTCATGATTCGCTGAATGTGCTGTCCACCAATCCCAATTATGCGCTTGTGGTATTGATCTGGAACATGAAAAGAGATGGACGCGGGCATCTCTTGTTCAACCAAAGCCAACCCTTGTTTCATGGAGTCATAGCTAGCAGCCATGACATCAATGTTGAAGTTGTACTCGTTAAAGCCATCAAAGATAATCTGCACATTGCCTGTTTCATTTCAATCAGTTTGGCAAAACGGATTGGCCAGATATTCATCGAAAGAATGACTTACTCTGTCCCATGATCTTGTTGATTTTCCCGTTCTTTTTTCCACTGACAAATTCTTTGTGCTCATTGGCAAGCTCAATCTTGACACGAATCTGGTATTGAGTCTGCGTGACAAACTTGAGGTCCGAGATCACGGTCAGTGCACATTTGACGGCGTCATCTGAGCCGGTGATGGTAAAGCTCATCTTGTCGTAAGACAAATCTGCCTCTGCGTTGGCACAAATATCGGACAGCATTGCTCGTATATCGGCGACAGCAGGCTGTTGCCTGACTTCTGATTGTTGGATGTACCACCCAGCTCCATAGAATTGCCCGGCCTAATTGCAGGATTGTCAGTTAGAGTTATGAAGGTGCAATTTTTCTTGACGCTAGAACAACTTACCAGAGACATGAGCTCTCGGACAGTACGCTCCACCGGCAATCCTTCGCTTCCCTGTACTCGAACCGTTGTTCGCTGGCAAGCCAGTGGAGGGAACATGATGTAGGTGCCGTTGGCTTCAAGAATTTTGCGAACCTTGTCGAGACGGCCAAGAAGAATACTATCGATCTTGGCAGCTGGGATAGTCACATCCTTGACATAGAGTCGAATTCTAGACACAGTCTCATGCAACTTCTGCTTGGCAAGCTCAATTGCTTGCGGGGTGTCACCAGTGATGAAAATATCCGTTGGGTCACGACGGGTAGCGTTCTGTGGGCAATACCGATACATCTGCGAGAACAAGGGTGGGAAGTAAATGGCGGTTCCGGTGGATGACTCAATCAACTTGATGTTCTTGCGATGACGGCCACATACGAGCTGATGGAGGGATAGTTCGATCCTCGTGGCATCAACTACACGGCCAAGCTGCAGCAGAGAAAGGTTAGCAACCATGATCACCGGGCAAAGGGAGATTCCTCGAGAAGTTGAGAGCAGCCATCAGTCGTACCAGAGTATCAAT
The DNA here is from genome assembly GCA_030389615.1 of Epichloe typhina subsp. poae. NCBI lineage: Eukaryota > Fungi > Ascomycota > Sordariomycetes > Hypocreales > Clavicipitaceae > Epichloe > Epichloe typhina. The sequence continues at coordinate 1,318,777 of CP098316.1, read as the reverse complement.
GTGGATCAAGACTCGAGCCTTAGCGTGCTCGGACGAGAGAATGTCTCCATAGATGGCCACTCTCCATCGCTGATCCATCCGCATCTCCGAATCACCCATCATGCCATCAACCATGGGGGTCAACTTTGGGCCAAGAAGGAAAATATCCACGCCACAAAAGGTCGAGATGTAGTCTAGGGTCTCTACGACGGGCTTTTTGAGCACACCGGCATTAAGATCACAGACTAAATTTCCATCAATGTCGATTGTTGTGCAACGCTGTCAAGTTTGAATTGGTTAGACAAGCAATTTGGTATATGTAAGAAAAAAATAGTGACTGGTAAAAGTCTGGGTTCAAAAGACTAGAGGGCTCTTCAGGGCAGACGCAGGACGGAACGCATACCATGGCGATGGGGATCTCGTTGAGGATGGTTTCTCTACTTTTGTGAACTAGTTCGGGAGAGCCCGAAAGGCACACAGTGGTAGCTTGACCTCTGCCGCTCTTGGGAAAGGAAGAAACGACGTGTGCATCAATGGGCAACGGCCCAAGGGACAAGTCTCGACAAAGCCTTCCGAGATTGGCCAGGTTCTGAGCATGAACGGGCAGCTCATGAACCTGCACATCATCGGGAGCATCCGCGGGGTGCGTCCACCGCAAGACAGCATCGGTCGTGGCGTGAACAATATCCTCGGTATCGGGACCAGCTAGATCAGAGGCAAAGGGGACACTGAAAGAATAGTGAATGGTGGCGTCGGCAGCCTGTGGTGAGCTGATGGGACCGGCAGATTGAGCTGCGTTTTTGGGGTGTGGGTTGAGGCCGTTCAAGGGCATGTTGGGGCGGCCCATTCCAAAGTTTGGGCTCATCCGCTCGGACCAGTGACGCATATTTGCCAGTTTATTCATGTTGAGGCAGGGAAGAAAATCGAGCGCTAGAGGGACTGATCTCGGCCACAAAGGGTGGAAAGACTTGTGACGAGCGCGGAAAGGGCAACATGCGGCTCTGACGAAGACACGGGGCGGCGGTGAAATTCGGCTGACAGCGAGCCGGATGCGAGGGTATCACAAAGCAGGGGGGCAAAGGCCGGCTGGAGATGCTAGTTGAATAAACAGGATTGAACTCGGAAGCAGGTCGTCGAAGAAAGAAACGAAAGGGATGCCGGGGATATCGAAGACGAAAAGCTGAGTTCGGGTGCCGCGCAGGGAGGGGAAGAAAACAAAAACCTAAGGGATGGGGTGGAGAAAGCAGAGGGGAGGAGGAGAAGAGAAAAGAAAGAGGAAAAGAAGGATTGACTCGCGAATCTCTTCCCAATCGTCTTTCTTTCGCGTGAAGCTGGTGTTTTGTTGAAGGTGTTGAGCAGAAACAGAAGAGAGGAGGACGAGGAGGAGGAGTCTGGTCGCGGCTGAGCGAGTCGCTCCAAGGGTGGAGTACATAGACTGGAGTGGAGCTCAGACGCACTGGCAATCCTGGGCTGGGACAGGGCCTGGCACAGTTCGGCATCCAAAAAAGCACTGGAGGCAACCGGCTCGACTGCCTGCCTGCATGTGGTCACAGAGTCTCTGATGATGATGCTTCCTACACGATCAAAGGCGCAGGAAACTGACCGGTGGACCCAGACAGGTAGACGGGCGGGCGGGCAGGCAGACGGGCGGGCAGACGAGACGAGACAGCATCAGGACATGACGTTTTGGACCAACTTGCAAAGACTGACTGCTGGGCCCATACGATGCGTAGTACGGATTAGTGCATCCAGTTATGTACAACAGCGAGTGCAATAACGCCGTCCAAGCATCGTAGCACACCAAATAATCCGTACAGAGTACACCACTCAGGGTTGTCAGCGTGGAGCCGTACGGATGTTGCATACTCCAGCACCGAGCACCGAACACCAGCATGTCCGTGAAATCTGAATGAGCCAATCGACCAAGTGAGACGACGTGAGTGCTGCACTTGTACTCCGTACCGGATGCGCCATGTACATACCTATGCACAACTACTCCGTAGTAGGGGAGGTGAGGAATCCGGGATGAGGGACTGAGCTGAGCTGGTCTCGGCCAGCAGCAGCTGCAGCAGCTGCCAGAAGAAGTCTGGTGGCTGCCCCGCCCAAGCCCACGGGCATGGGGCAGGGATGAAGGGCTGTCATATTTCACATTTCCCAGTTGGCACGAAAAGCTGCTGGGATGGGTGGGTGACGAGGTCGACGGCTACGTCCGTTCGTAGAGACAAGTCGTCTTCTTTCTAGCGAGGGGCGCCAACAAATTGATATCCACGCGGTTGCATGCCACCTTGCCACGGCCCACCACCCATCCAAAATACCACACCTGCCTGGCTGGCAGGACGAAACAGCAAAAAACAATGTTTCCGAAATCGCGTCTCGGGCTTGGAACAGGAGGAAAAGTGTGTCTTTGCCTTCAAACCCGCCCTGTAAGCGTACTCGTTGTCTCACGAAGCAAAAAGAGTGATTCGGATACCAGTTGAACAGGATATAAAAATCCTAGGTTCCGCTCAGGTTCGTTCGCACATGATGCGTACGACTAGAGGAGGTCGTGACAGGATCGGAGCCATGTTTTCTCGTCCGTGGTCAGCTTCTGCTATTTATTACTGCCGACAAGAGTGAAGAGGCGTCCGCGCCATCGATCGAGTAAAAAAGCCACCGCTGCCTCTTTCCCCGCCCATTTGGGCTGGGCGAGTGGCTACCGTCGAGGTAGCCGTAGCCCCGAGACTTTTCAACTTTCAGGTTGGCAACCCTTGCTGGTAGCAAGCAAAGCACGCCAACGCCGTGTGTCAACGCCGTGTGTCAACGCCGTGTGTCAACGACGTGTGTCAACGCCGTGCATGAGGAGGGTGCAAGTGAGTACTGCATACGCTCTGTCCGGCCAACAGGAGGCGATGCCGTCTGAGGCGGCTGTTCGGTGGTGTCACGTTTGCGTCTGGTTCGAACGGGCCGTTTCTCCCGGACGGACTTGTCTGTCCACGCCCAGAATCAATCACCACTTATCGCGGTAAAAAAAAAAAAAACGACTTTTTTGGGGTGCGTACCCACATAGCTCGTAGCTTATTGTGCTCCTAAGCTTGATTGTGCCGCCTCTGAGCGGCCTCTCCCACACCGAGCAAACACGAACCGGCATTTCGTGTTTGATCCCATGTCTAGAGCTTGCGAACCTTTGCCCTGAACATGGCGCGAGTCTCCGCGTCGGCTTCCTGTCATCACCATTCTCTCGCGTCAAATGTCTCTGCAATCAACTCAAAGATTGGTATCGTGTAGCCATCCGCCTCATCACGACGGTACAATGCACGGAGCATATGGGGTCAGATCCAGACCGAAACATGTGAGAACCCTGTTTTCTGTATTTGGGATTACAAAACGTCGACTTTGAATCACATTTGACCGGTCAAAAGACTGCAATGAAGTTTTATTCAACCCAAATACTTCCAATTTATCTATAGTATTCTCGCCTGCCGTCATCTGCGTACACTATCTCCTGAGTAGCACCACTTGGCCGCTCGACGAAAGTACTTTCATTTACCCCACGAAGCTGGCCGCTTTGAGGAGGATCCGGTGGGCGAACACTATATGCTCGTTGCATGGCGGGTTCCTGGGCTGGAGCAGGACGATAGTCTCTCATATATGGCTGTAAAATCTCACGGCGACTATCCGGATGAACACTCGCTCTGTATTCTGCCGCGACAGGCAGTTCAGGGCGTACGCTATGGACTCGCCCATAATCGGGAGGAATCTGGTAGTGCACACTGTCCACTGGCCGAACACTTGTAGGCCTTGCGCCGTAGCCATCCTCACCATATCGCCGCTCGTTGGGAGCCAACACCTGCACAAATTCTCCTTGGGCTGGTAGAGGTCTTGATGAGAATTCCCGTGGACGCAGGTCTCTGTAGTCGCGAGTGGTATATTCGGGTTGCGTGACGATACGCCGTGGCAGAGCATATGCTTGAGGGGGTGCTGTGTAAATCACGCCACCATCTTCGTAGGACCCGGGCACGGGGTGACGGGAAACGGGTCGAGGAGGCAATCGCTCGTATACTACTTCGTGGTCTCCATGTCTTGAGGGAGATGCCACGGACAAACGGGAGGAAGGATGGGATGGCTCAACGTACTCACGTCCATAAGCATCAACCAGTATCCTCGCCGGCGCGGGCCGTGGGGGCGCGATAAATGTTTCTCCGTCAGGATGAGCTATCATACGAGAACCATCTTGGAATTCCCGATATGGACGCGAACTCATGGGCCGAGATTCAGCCAGCATGACTTGAGAGACTGGTCCTGATGCTGGGGCCGGTCTGCCCAGGTAGTGGGTTGTGTGATCAATGGGACGACCATCGTGGTGCCGAGGCCCTTCGCTGGCAATCACTTGTTCCTCATAGTACCGGCCACTGCTATATCGTGGTTCTCCAGTCGCAGCGGAGCCGTAGGGTCGATGATAAGTGGCTGTCGTAGAATGGCCTATCGGTATGGCATGGTCCCTTACAGACCGCGAAACGAATTGAGCACCAGCATCATGAGCACTGGCTGGTTCATACCTTGGTTCGTATTCAAGAGCGGCAGACTGGTCCTGTGTGTGTCTCGCACGCTTACTTGGGCGAATATAGGAAGGGGCATTGAGCGGAGATGGCGATCTCGGCTCTTGTTTGACAAACGAAACGCTCTCCGTACCAATACCGCCTTGCTTGTCAGCCTTCCTCTTCTTCTTCTTGTCCTTCCTCTTCCCGCCTTGTGATGAACTATCGGGGCTTGTGACAACATGTTGTTCAGTTCGTAGTGCTGCGACCTGTGCCGGGGTTGCAACAGCACTGCGATAACCAGCAGCATGTGAAGCACCATGAACAATTAATGAAGTTGCTGCTAAGGCACTGACGGAAGAAGGATGCGTTGGTTGGGGGGCGATAGGTTGCAGAGTATTATGATTTCGAACAAGGGGAGAAGGAGGATGAGTCTCATAACGACTGTCGCGAGGAACTTGGACATTACTCATGGGCATCTGGGATTTGGACGTCCGCGAATCGCCTTGCGTAGGGGCATCTGACTGGCTACCGACGCCACTCACGGTCTGGGTAGGATCTTTCGTTAAACCTGTGGCCTGAACATAGTTGTTCAGGCCGGGAACGATACTCATGTGCGAAGTCAAGGTTGCATTCGCTGCTGCAGAAAGATCGCTTCTTCCGGCCGTGGGTGGGGGGTGGGCGACTTTGACAGAATCGGCGGCTGGGCCAGAGGGTGGCTGGGGCTGCTTGCCGGGTTGCTGCGAAGATTCTTCATGTTGTGGATGAACGTCAGTAGCTTGCACATCTTCAGACGAATTACGTATGCGCGAGACAAGATGAGACTCGGGCGTATCATGGCGAGACGAGTAAAAGGTGCTTTCGTCGAAAGAGTCAGTCGTAGATTCGGCATTAGCGTTCAACTTGTCGCCATCAGCAGCAGGTGCAGCAGTAGCTTGGACTATAACGAGAGCCTTGGCCAGAACGTCGGTCAAATCGAGCTCTGAAGACGGTTCAGCATAGCCTGTTTTCTCAACATAACGTTGCTCAGCCTCATCTTTCAAAGCACGCTCCAACCGTTGTCTCTGAATCTGCAGCTCGGCTTTGACAAGCTGATCGGATTCTTCTAGGACTATCGGGTTCAGCTCGGGTTGGGCCGTGACCTCAGGCTGACTAGGCACTATGGATGCAGAAGCATTATTGTCCTGCCTTTGACGTGGCGCCTTTGAATGCGAAACATTTCGCCGGGGGGGTATTGAAGAATCAGAGGACGCGTTCGAGCTGCGGTGGAGAGTGATCGTGGGATGTTTGCCAGAGATGACAGCATCGCGAATCTGTATGATCTTCTCGTACTGTCCAAGCTCGAACGCCTCCTTTTCAGAGAGTTTCGCCAAGCCAAGACCACCGCTTGGAAGAGGGGATGCTGCTGGTACTGCCTGGGCCATGACACACCAACACGCTGCCAATCAATTTTCAAGCACAATCACACAAGAGCTGTCGTGCCCTCTCTATCGCAGTGATGATGCCAGAATGAGCATTCACAAGATATCAAACCGTCAAAGAGTTTCTGGACGATCTTGCCATGATGTAGCTCGATTGGCGACGCCGTTGGAGAACCCTTGTTGGTAGTCGTAAGGGTTGGGATTGCAGAAATATGATCGCTGAGAGGATCCACACAAATGAAGGAAGGAAAGTTACGAAGAATCAGGCGGTGTGGATGGCAGAAATTGGCTGCGCTGCCCATGCAAGCACGTGCAGTTGGCGTCATAGCTGCGTTGTACTCCGTCTTGTTGAACATGGATGCAAGATACCTAATCGTGTAAGCATTTAGAAAAAGTCCGAGCAGTTCTTAAAAGCGCTCAGAGGCCGTGGATAAAAGCGCTCTTGTTCTTCCAGCAATTTGCTCGCCATCTATCTCAAGTCAATACCAATTCGTAGCCGAGGGAGTCACAAGTGGTCCGTCCCCACGCCGCTGCCGACTGTTACACACATCGCTGCTCTCCGGATCCGGCTGAGTCAAACAGTTTCTCATTGAACTTGATGAGTGGCTCTGCTCTGCTCTGCTCTGCTCTGCTCTGCTCTAGTTCATAGCATAGCTCCCCGAACAACGCAGCCGGGTTTAGCCTTATATTGCTTCTACAACACATGAGCCGCACATGCTATCGCTTGTTTAACCTTCCCATTTCTTCCATCTGTGAACGCAGTCAGTTCTCAGACGTCACACATTGTCCTGCTTTTCAACTCAACGAACAATCAGCAACATGGCTGCGCTCAACGGGACGGCGGCTGGCAAGCCAGTTCTTTTCTTGTAAGCTTCCCCCTAGTTGCAAGGTTCTCTTCTCGTCTTATCTCAAGACCCCAGACAGCTAATTGACCCAATACTCAGTGACATCGACAACTGTCTTTACTCCCGAAGTAAGTGAGCCATGTCTAAAGACCATAACGGGAGCGAATTGCTAATTGGTTATAAGGCACCAAGATTCAGGACTTGATGGCTGAATTGATTGACAAATATTTCGCCAAGCATCTAGAGTTGCCTTGGGATGAGGCCGTCAGGCTTCACAAAGAGTACTACACAGGCTACGGACTGGCCATAGAAGGCCTTGTCCGCCACCACGAAATCGATCCATTGGCATATAACGCCGAGGTGGACGATGCCTTACCCCTTGAAGACATCATCAAGCCTGACCCGGAACTGAGGCAACTGCTTGAAGATGTCGATAGGTCAAAGGTCAAATTATGGCTTTTCACTAACGCCTACGTCACCCATGCCAAGAGAGTGGTCGGCTTGCTCGGTGTCGAAGACCTGTTTGATGGACTCACATTTTGCGACTATTCCAAGAAGCCCTTGATCTGCAAACCACATCCTGACATGTACAAGAAGGGTATGAAAGAAGCTGGTGTCAACGACGTGAAAGATTGTTATTTCGTCGGTAAGTGCAATCTAATCCCACATTTGCATAGGCATGGGCAAAGCAGCCCGTCTAACAAATGCAGATGATTCTTACCTCAACTGCGCCAAAGCTAAAGATTTCGGCTGGACCGCCGCCCATCTTGTCGAAGAAACTCATCCGATACCCGAGAAGCAAGCTTCACAATTTCAAATCCGACATCTGAGGGAGTTGCGGAACATATATCCCCAATTCTTCAGGTCTTTGCCCGCTTGATCATCTCGCTCGTGTCGTCCCAGCATAAGAACATTTGAGCACATGCACTCGAGACTTGGATTTTAAAACAAGATGTTAATAGATGCAGGAAATTATAGACCCCCTCTAGACAATGGACCTCATGTTAATGTTATGATAACGTAACACTTCTTTTTTCGATGCGACTGACAGTCGCCAGACTCGTCAAAGAATGCCAAAACTCCGCGCTATGCAATGAATGAAACCAGTCCCAAGAGAAAGCCCAGGTCACGACACCTCGGTGTCACGGCCGCCGGACGCTACGAATAACATTGTCCAATTCGCCCAGGACTTGATTCTTTTCCTTCAGCGCTTCCTGCCTCTGCGCCTCCGCGGCCTTCAGATCCTCTTCCAGATCCTTGATATTCTGCTCTTGGTCCCTTTCACTGTTGTCGAGGCCGGGGAGGTTGGAGATGAGCACTTCGATTTGCTGTTCCTTGATGATGAGGTCGCGCGCCAACTCTTTTAGACCAGCAGCAAATTCATCGGCAGGAAGGGGGTCGACTACTCCTGGAGTTAGCAGTCACTTCCAGGCACCCTTTGCATGTTCTACCATGGCGTACCTTCTTTTTGATGAGGCTCCTGCTTAATGTCCCTAACTTTGTCGGTTGGCCCCAAGGTTTTGAGATCGTGTCTTCTTTGTACAAAGTGTAAGGATGCGACGAACTGTTGCGCGAGCTACCGTTGGTGTAAGCAAGAGTGGCTGGCGCTGAAGATAGAAACGTCTCGACTCTTTATTTACCTGGTCAACCGCATCTTGCAGCTGCGTAAGTCGATCACCCATTGTGCTGCCTGGTGCAATGCAACAGCTTTGCATGCGACAAAACCGTCAAAATTGTCAAAACCGACAAAACCTGGCAATGAATTGGTGCTGGGGGAGGAAGCGCAGAAGCAATCAGATGGGCACGACTTGGATGCGTGCCCCACGCTTGCTCACACTCACAAGTTGAAAAGGCTGCCAAACATTGGCCGGATCACGGGGCCGACCCACATTGTGCTAACTGATTTGGCTGTGCTAATACGGCCAATGTCGAAGTGAACACCTTGTTTTTAGTGAGCATGACAAAATTGTGGATGACTGACAACTCGGCCACATCCCGACTTTGCTCTGCAAGTTCCTCCCTACAATTTTACTCCCACAGCAGCCTCGCCGTGGCATCGCGTATTCATTACTGATCCGGCTGTTTCAAAAACCTCCTCTATACTGGGTGCAGCGCATCGCTTCCTGCCACCATCCTTTACTCCGTTAAGCTGCGCACATCCACGTTCAACTCGCAATGTCGGCGCCGCCCAACAGTCAAGAGGGTGGCATCCCCATGCCCATGCCAGGGCAGCGTCCTACTCCCGAGCAAATTGCCGAGATCCAGCGACGAGTAGCAGAGGATGCAGAGAAGGCTGGAATGACGGTGCCCGACTTCATCGAACACATCAAGAAGCAGGCAATGGAGCAGCAGCGAATGCAGATGATGCAACAACAGCAAGCTGCAGGCGGGCATGTTCACGGAGAGGGCTGCAACCATGACCATGACCATGACCACAGTCATGAACAGGGAGGAGGACAGTCTCAACCGATTGTTCCTGGTCCCCCCAATCCCAAGGCTCTTGCCCTCGCCATCTTTCTGAAGGGCCAAGACCTCAAGCCGCGCACCAGCATTCTGAACGGCGAGCGAAAAGACATGTTCAAGGGTACGAGAAGCAACACCAAAAGCCTCGCGCAAAGTTTATCGGGCAAGGCTGTGCTAACATGTCAATTTCGACAGTCAAGCGTGCGCTCCGCGCGTTGCAATCGCCCGCGTATGAAAAGGCCCGCAAGAAGAACCCACTGCTGCCCGAAATCACAGACCGAGCATCGCTCGAGAACACGTTCAAGCTGCTGCCGCTGAGTATGCTTGCTCTTAGAGTCAACAAGATTGAGCCCGAGGCTGGACCCAATGGCAAGAAGGCCAAGCGTGTCAAGGGTCAGTGGAATGTGCGCATTGAGCAGCAGCAAGATGCCGGGGACGACATGTACTACGTGTGGCTCTACGAAGGCAGCCAGATCAAGCGACAGCTTTACGCCGCTCTCGCCCTGGTCCTCATCTTCATCGTCGTCCTCTACCCTCTGTGGCCACTGGTTCTGCGTCAAGGTGTTTACTACCTCAGTTGGGGACTGCTGGGCCTACTGGGACTGTTCTTCGTCATGGCGATTTTCCGAGTCATTCTGTTCTGCATCACGTATTTTGCAGTTCCCCCGGGTCTCTGGCTGTATCCCAATTTGTGGGAAGATGTCTCTTTTATGGACAGTTTCCGCCCAGTGTGGGCATGGCACGAGGTAAGACTATCGGGCAAAACTATGAGTTTTTTTTTGTTTTTGTTTTTCTCAAATCAAATCAAAAAGACGTGAAGCAACTAACAGTATAATGCAGTCTGCATCCGAGAAGAAGAAGAAGAAGAAGAAGGCCAAGACTGCTTCCCGCTCTGCTGGCCCCAACGCTACCTTTGCCGCCGCGACGGGCCAAGTCGCACCAACGAGAGCCACCACCACCGGTACCGATACTCAGATCAACACTGGCATTATACAGCAGCGACAGTATGTGGCCCCCAAAGTGGAAGAGCTGGGGGATGACGAATGAAGGAGAGCAGAAGACGAAAGGATGGAGAAGAATAGGTGTTCCCGACTGGACGGCGATTCGTTGCCCGACTTGGGATGCGAAACTGAGGTTCAAGTATAGGAGTCGATTGCGATGGCCGAGAGAGGGTAGAGAAAAGAACGGACCAGATCATCAGGAAAGCCCATATTTCGCGCGCGCGCGCGCGTGTGTGTGTATGTATATGTATATGGTGAAAGAGGACCAAGAACGCTGCTCATGATGCATATGCCAACCCTGTCTAAGAAAAATGTTGAAAGTTGCCCAATCTATTCCTCACTCCCCTCGCTCCGCTCATAGTACTTGACCGCCTCCTTGGCCTTCGCACACGTCGTCAACCGGCCTCCCGCCGTGCCCGCATCCAACTTGTTCCCATCAGCGCCCCGAGGCGTGCCCCAAACATGGTAGTAGTACCAAATCTCGCTCAGCTCGGTGCGGCCATTGTCGGCCGAGCCCCTGCCCGCCTCGGTCTCGTTGAACCTGGGGCCGCCGCAGCCCACAAAGACAGACGAGCCGAATTCCCCGGCCAGCGCGCGCTGCACATCAGCGTACGTATACGCCGTCTTGTTGGAAGGGCGTATTCCCGCATCGGCCAGCCAGCGGAAGGTGGGGAGCCCGCGCTGCCACCTGACGACTGTTTCGAAGAAGTCGAAGAGGTCCTCGTGCCGGGATGCCTTGGGGCCCTAGGAATGAAAAAGTAAGCCGTCTTTTCCCCCCACGTGTCGAAATGGCTGCATGGAAAAAGATGTCCGGGTGGCGGTTTTCTGATGGTAGCATTTTACTGGTGATTCCGGGGAAAAAAAAAAAAAAAACCGTACGTAGCACTCCTTCTGAAAGGTGGAAAGGCACGTGGCGTGCTTGGAGAACTCGTGCGCCCAGAACACCATCGTGCTGGCTCACCCAGTACTTGCTCATGTACGCCAGGAGGTCGAGCTTGCCGTGGGGCTCGAACCACCTGTCGATGGGCTCGCCCCTGTAAGGAGGCACGGGAGTGCCCTCGGATTTGCTGTCGGTCGTGTTGGGGGCGGGCTTGGGGTCATACTGGCGGCTTAGGTCGCAGTACTGCGTGTACGAGCCTGTTTTGACAAGAAGATGAGAATGAGAGAGGGTTTCCCCAAAAGGATACACCAGCTTGCTCTTTTCAGGACTGGTCACCACGTGGGTAAAGTCCGCCCCCGTCTTACATGTGTTGTCCATGGACCATGATGTCTGCAAGCCACTGGCACATCGGCCTGCCTGATCGAGACAGCTTCTCCCGCCGCGGGCCTAGATTGGCTTTCCAAGTTCCGTGGATGTGGAAATGCGGCAGACAGGTGGTGAACCGCGCCGTTGGCTCCATCATCACGCGATTTTTGACCAGACGTCTTTTTTCTATGACGGCGGTGTCGGCCGCCACTTTGACAACTCTGCTGGATCCCGAATCCTACTAGCTAATCTGATTTGCCAGGTCTCATCAGCGATTCTTGCATTTCGCTTTCCCCCACGGTTAAGAAAACCCATGTGTTTCCCTCCCACTCCCCACATCCACCCCCCATCAGAAGTCGTCATGAGCCACACACCTTCATCATCGAAGCTGCTTATACAGGAACGTCCCGTCCTTTACTTCTCCCGTCGGACTCATCCTATAAGCCGGCACCCGGCCCACCTCAGCATACCCCAGCTTCTTATAAATCGCCTCAGCGGAACTGCCTGTTTCCGTATCAAGCAACTGTCACTTGTCATATTAGCCGCCAATAATCCTTTCATGAGGACATAAAGACTCACCAGCAAGTTTCTCCCCAGGGAAGAAGCCTCCGCCTCCAGCGCCTCCATCAACGCCCTTGCGCCGCCCCTTCCCCTGCAATTCTTGTGAACCAACAGCTTCTCCACGTAGCCCCGGAACGCACCCGTCTCAGAGTACGGCGTGGAGAGCATCACCACGCCCATGACCTCCGGGCCCTTCAGTTTCCCAGTGGCATCAATGTCGGTGACGAGGATCCAGATGTGTCGCTTTCCATCGTTGACCTCGGCTATCCTCTCTTTCCACCACGTCAGTAGTTTCTCGTGTGATAGGGGCGGAAGAAAGGTGGCGATCATGCGGTCGTGCGTTATGCAGGAGGCGTGTATGGCTGCTAGGTAAGGCGTGAGGTGGGAATGCTGTATGGAGTGGAAGGGGAGGACGATCCCGGCTGATGACATTGTTGACGATGAGGTTCTGCTCAGTCTTGACTTGAAAGTGAGAGACGGCCTACCAAGTTCTGAGCGACTGGTTGATGAATGAATGTGTCAAGATGGAAGTGCCGGCAACCTGGTCAACAAATATCGCCAGGTGCCTTCGTCAACGTCAAGTCTCACAAGACGCGGGACTAACAGCAGCAAGCAAAAGAAGAGGAAGAAGAAGAGGAAGAAGAAGAGGAAGGAGAAGAAGAAGGACAAGGAGAACCTCGCCAGTCTGACTGATGTCAGGGTTCTGTGAGAGCCAGTTCCTGCTTCCAGCTTTACCAATGTCATGAGGTGACTGGAAACTGACGTGGGTAACAGGTTCCGATACAGAGATGCCATGCATTTGTACATGCTCCGTATTGCACCTGCCACCCACCCACTGTGCCTTGCGCTGGGCTGCTGAGCAGGCCGCTAATTGGCCCAATTGGCCCCAGCGCTCCGTGGTGGATGCATTGCATGTTGTCGTACTCCGTAATATTTTTACCATCGACAATCGGAAGGCCAAGTAAGACCGGTTTCGGACGGGATTTTGCTCCTTCAGGACACGTCGTCATGTAATGTGTACGCATCTACCGACTGAACAAACCAAACATTCCACAATTACCCTTTCTCACCATGATTCTATTAATTTTGTCTCCTTTGTCATTGAAGAATCAACCAACCCCATTGATTCCAAAACTCCGTATCCGCTCAGACGGCATTCATTTAAGGGTAGCCAACCATGACAGCAACATGTGAAAGCAGGGGCTAACTTTCTTTTTTTTATGCCTACCCGGGGCCCAAAGCTTCTTCGTACCAAGACGTATCTGCTGAGAAGCGACCTGGATGGATGCTTGGGTTATGGGTGCTTGGACGCGCGCAACTTCGGCCAAATCCTTTCTCTCGTGCTATTGGGGTTTCCTGATAAAATCATAACTCCCCAAACATGACAAACCTTGAAGGTGCGTTACTTTCCAAAAAAAAAAAAAAGAAAGAACAAAAGAAAGAAAGAAAACCAAACCGCGGTGATTCGCCCATGCTAGTTCCAAGGCACGCTTTAATCAGCTTTTGTGTTTTGGTTTCCATTCATCCCAAGAAGACCCTCTTTGAGATCCTTGATTCCCATGGTGTCATCGAGCCTGAAATGGCCACCACGAGCCCTGCGAGAGCGACCACGAAGCCATGAGAAGGTGCCAAATGCCATGCCAATCACGCAGCCCATGGATAAGTATGGGTGCTCTACAAAGGCCGCCTTGATGTCGAAAAATTTCTTCTCGATTGTGGAAACAGTGAGCTTGTACTTGATGACATTGGCGCCGTACACAATCTTATCCAGAGTCTCCATGATGGATGTACGGCTGACCATGATGTAGTTGCCAGTCACTGTCTGGTCCCAGTATCGACGGTTCTGACATGTCAATTAGCACGCATTATCCGAGTCATTGCAGGCAGGTTAATGGTAAAGAAGGGGGTGTCCGATGGCTTACATCCTCGTCGTTGATGATGATTTTCTCCCCATCTTTAACATCGATACCATACGTCTGACGAATCCAACGTTGCCAATAGGCACCGTCAACCCACGCGAATCCAACCTCCTTGCGACCAGATTTGTTCATGTCCACTCGAATCGCCTTGGCTGCCCTCAATGCACGCTGGTCGCCACGGTCTTCGGCTTCCTCGATTCTCATTTGTTTCGAGTCCCTCAACTTCTTACGTTCGAGTTGAAACTCCTGAATCTGCCTGTCCATCCATTCATTGGCGGCGCTCTTCATCTCGCGGAGTGAAACAGAGAAGGCATCCTTATCCACAGGGTTCAGAATCCCCAGCACAACAATCTTGCCGTTGAAAACCTGCCGGGCATTGGAGGGGTTCACCTCCGGCACCAGTGGCAGCCAAACAGATCTCATCCAGTCCAAGACGGCATTCTTATCGCGCATCTCGTCAGGCGTGATCGGGGGATAGTAGGTGGGTCTTCCCTCTCGAGAAACCAAGAGTCGTGGCCAGGTCGTAATCTTGAAACGGTCGTATAGCTTTGGGTCATTTGTTTTGACAAGCTTAGCATGCCCGATAAGACCCAGAGGAATTCTTTCCAAGGCTCTGAAATCCTCAGTGGTCGTGGCATGGTCGTAAAAGTAGACAAAAATGACGTCCTCTTTCTCCTCCAAGGCTCTGAATGATGTTGCGTTTACATCAGGTACTCCGCTTGCTACATCAACAGCCTTTTCAGCAAACTGAACAAAATCGCCAATTCCTCTTAGACCAGTGTAGTCAGCCCGTTCGCCCCCCTTGAAGAAAACGATCGTGGGGTAGGCTGTGGCACGGACGTCCTTGCACAGGCGGGCTTCTTTGTCACAGTTCACCTCGCCGATATTCAGCTTCCCACGCATAGTCTTGCCCAGCTGCTGCCAAGTCGGCCTCATGGCCTGACAATGATGGCACCAAGGTGCGTAGAACTTGATGAACCATGCATCCTGGGTCTGTGTTACCAGCTTCTGAAAACTTTCGGCAGTCAAGTCAACAGAGACACCTTCGGCATTTGGCGTGACTGCTGGCTTCTCGGGTTTTCGCGCCGTCTCCAATTCTCCAGCGGTAGGAACCTTCCAGCCATTCCCAAAGGTCTTGTCAGAAAGCTCATCGTCATCGCTTTTCTTGGGAGTCTCCTTCCCAGACTTGTCCTTGCCGTCTTCGCCGGCAGTGATATCCTTCTTAGGTGAGGAGTCTCTGGCAGGTTTCGATGGACCAGAAGTGGGGAGCTCCGTGGCACCGGGCTCAGGCAACTCCATGGTCTTTGGACGTGAACCGGGTTTCTCTTTTTCAAGACCTTTCTCAATCACCTCGCTGACGGCGGGCATGTTTTTAGCGCCGGGGACTTGGTCGAATACTTGTCCATTTTCGAATAGAATAGTCGTGGGCAATGAACGTACGCCGTGCTCACCGCAGAGATCTCCATATAGTACGCAATTGAGCTTACCAAATCGGAAATCGTAGTATTTCTCAAAGCTCGAGCCATCTTTGGTTTTGGACGTGGTATAGAACTCGTACAGGGTTTGATAGGTTGGGGCAAAGAACTGGCAGTGCCCGCAGTGTGGACTAAATTCAGGGTCAGCACATGGAGAAAGGAAGGTCAGACTAGCGCATCATGTCGGCGTACCTGTAGAATTTGACCATTAACCATTTGGTTTTGTTGACTTCGTCTTTCCAATTTTGCGGCGTCAAGTCGAGCAATGGTGGAACTGTTTGGGAATTGAATGTGGTGCTCTTGGGAGCGCTTTCATCAGTATCAAATTCCTCCAGAGATCCAGCCCTGGCCAGAGCCAATGCGCTGGCCAGAAGCGCCAAGACGCTGAGTCTCATGGGTGCGATTCAAGGCACCGTATCAGGTGCAATGCTGCCTCGAGGCGAATTCGACGGACAAGGGTTCAAGAGGAGAGGACAATAAAACTAAAGATCGATACGATAGCGGATGATTCAACCGAGACACACGTCGATAGAACGTCTCGATGACCGACCGAAGTTGGCGATAGACGATGAAAGGCCCCAGGAAGATGAGATCGAAGTTGCGTGTGGTAGCAGACCAAGGGTTCTCGGCGAGGCGGATGAGGGCGCGGCGTTGATTATGTAGATGAACAAAACCTGCCGCAGCGGAGTAGAAATGATTTGAGAGCTGCCCGGGGTAAAGAAGTGGCTTCCAGACGAGACCCCGATGCCGCCAGGATGATGTTGATGGATGAGGCAATAAGGTGGAAGTTCAACAGGACAAGGAGGGCACACGCCTGTTGCGATCGAGCCACACAAGACAAAGACCAAGTCATGTTGCAAGGGCGCCACAGGCCGTCTAAATTCGGCGACTTTTAGTCGACTTTGACGGATATGTGCTTATGCAAGTTGTGGCTGTCCCTGCACCGCCACATCTCGTTTTGGTTTCGTTCGAGAACCACCTTCCGCGGCTCGAGCAGTTGTCCTCTTCGTTTTATTTCCCCCGGCTGACGACCCAATGATACCATCTGTTTCTCACACCATTTTAGCCGCTTTTCTCTTCAACGTATCTTGTCTACCTCTTGGTGAAACCAACGTCCTTGGCACCTCTCCATACACCAGTCCCACCATAGCTTCGAGACAACTCGAACTACAGTTCAACTCATAGTTGAGCTTGGAACAATATGATCTGCGTGGAGAACAAACAATAAGTAGCCCCGAAGCCTGAAGAGGTTTGCCGGACAGTTTCTCAAGTATGAGCCGTGGGCGCCGTTCTGGACGCCGCACGTTATCCTGTTGGTTCATAATCCGTTGTCCGCCATGGAGCCGCTTAGAAAAAGGCAACGAGCGGACGAGATGGACAAGAAAGAATGGCCACGGTCTCTCTCTACTCCTATCAGCCCTCTGCGGAAAAACAGACGGTTGGACATTAGTCGTGGCAAGTCCCCGTGGCAATTGACTTGGATCAGAGACCTTCCAGAGGAGCTGAACAAAGATGCCGTGACTTTGAAAGATATCCTTGGGGATCCGCTTATCAGCGAATGCTGGGAGTTTAATTATTTGCACGATATTGGATATTTGATGGGCTCCTTTGACCCTGACACAAGACATCTTGTCGATGTACATGTTGTCCACGGATTCTGGAAGAGGGAGGATCCGCAACGGCTAGCACTGTCGGTAAGACTCGTGCCTTGCAAAGTTCATATGTAGTTCGTAATGACTAACATCGCGTTGCAGGCGGATGCATCAGCATATAAAAACGTCAAGCTTCACGTCGCGCCTATGCCCGAGATGTTTGGTACTCATCATTCAAAGATGATGATTCTGTTCCGCCACGATGACACTGCCGAGGTCATCATACATACCGCGAACATGATACCCAAAGATTGGACGAACATGACCAACGCGGTCTGGCGATCGCCACGTTTGCCTAGGTCACCAAGGGGGGCAAAACCTCGTCCTTGTTATCAAGATTTAGAGATTGGTAGTGGGGATCGGTTCAAAGCCGATCTAACCAGCTACCTGAGATCGTATGATCGTCGAGTGTTGACTTGTGGACCTCTTGCAGACAAAATCAGTGGCTATGATTTTACAGCTGTGAGGGCGGCATTGGTATCAAGTGTACCTGGGGTGCATGAGGTGAACAACTTATCATGCACTCCTTTTGGATGGTCCGCGATGAAAAGATACCTCGGGGCTGTAACATGCCAAGAAGGCAGTGCAGAAATCGTCGTGCAAATCTCCTCTATTGCAACACTGGGCGGGAAAGACACCTGGCTTCAAAAGGCACTATTTGACTCCCTCGTCACTTGCCGAAATAAAAGCACGCAGCGACCAAAGTTCAAGGTCGTATTCCCCACGGCCGACGAAATCAGGAGAAGTCTTGATGGATATGCGTCTGGTGGATCCGTTCATACCAAAATTCAGTCTGCTCAGCAAGCGCAACAGCTGAACTACCTCCGACCAATCTTTCATCATTGGGCCAATGATTGTGATGATGGAGTTGGTAAGTGTCAAGTCTGCCAATTCTCTGTCTGATGTCTTTCCCCTCTTAACCCTTCTAATAGCTCTGCCTTGCGATGCCGACGTTCAGAATAGCGGGAGAAATAGAGCAGCGCCACATGTCAAAACGTATATCCGCTACAATAAAAACAGTTCCTTGGACTGGGCCGTACTGACGTCTGCTAACCTTTCCAAGCAAGCATGGGGCGAGGCCGCAAAGCCTACAGGGGAGATGCGCATCGCGTCGTGGGAAATAGGTGTTCTACTCTGGCCAGAGCTTCTCGAAAAGAAGGCTTTCATGGCAGGGACATTTCAATCCGATCTCCCGGGCCAACTGACGCCCGCAAAAGAGGTCGATGCGGTATCAGTAGGGTTGCGGATCCCTTATAGCCTGCCATTACAACGGTACAGTGCAGGGGAAGTTCCTTGGGTGGCTTCGATGACATATAAGGAGCCAGATTGCCACGGTCAGCTGTGGACAGACTGAGTATTTCGAGTCAGCTGAAACAGTGGCCAACTTGTCGTTGCGGCGTCTCGCACAAATCAGCCATGGATATCATGGGCTGATGAATTATTGGTTGAATATCATCGAGAAAAGCGGAAGTGAAGTTTCTTGGGTAGTCTTTGTGCAGAAAGCCATAGCAAAGTCTGAGAGCGATCGAGTTCAGCATGAGATGACGAGCCCTCGAGGTGAGACTTGTTGGGTGGCAAACTCGAGATAATAGTACCGACAGCGCCATCCCGTGTCACATCAGTTTGCATTCCGAATTGCTCCGTACTCCGTATTTGGAAACAGAAGGGGATGATTGGTATTTGGAGTAGCACAAAGATGCGCCATGACGATGCAGATTTGATTTGAACCAGCCACAAGCACACGACAGGCAGAGAGCTTGCTGTGACGGGTTGGCCTCGGCATCAAATTGTTGTCTCGGACACGGACGGGCCAGACAAGGTTGTTTTGCCCACCTGCAGTCGCCGTGCCGTGACGGCCACTGACTGCCACTGACTGCCACTGACGGCCACTGACGGCCACTGACTGCCACTGACGGCCACTGACGGCCACTGACGGCCACTGATTGACTGGTCACTGCGGTCACTGCACCCACCTCTGTCCACCAGACCTCTCTGCCCTCTCTGCCCAGACCTCTGCATCCTTTGCTTGGCGCTCGATCCAATTTTCTTGGCGGCGAGCTTTTGCCGTTTTGTTCCTCCCTCATATTGCTCGCCCGTAGACTCATCCTCGAGATGTATTTTCTGGCTTTCTGAGTAGCTCACTCTTTTCTTTACCGTCTTCATTGAATTGTTTGATTGGCACTACAGCTCGCCGCTCACAGAGCCATAGCCATCTTCGCCTCTCATCACTGTCAGACCCAAGCCTGTCCACCATCTATAAAACCATCGGTCTCGGCTTGGCGCAAGCCATCATCTCTCCTCATCAATTGTGAATCCGACTGATCAACGATCCTCTCAAAGCCCCCCTCAAAGGGTTCCGGCTCTCTTCAGACACGTTCACGATGGCGGGTGGAAGACAGATCAGCGGCTCACCAAGTGGCCGTGGCCGTGGCATCCTCTCAACTCCCGTTCAGCAAAGTCATCTTTCTAGCTCCCCATTGGCGCGTCAATTTCTTGCTGAAGACATAGCAGCATGTCCAGCCGAAGACTACGATCAAGCCATAGGCGACGGTCACGATGACTCGGAACATCCCATCCACGGGCGCGGCATGTATCGCCGACCCAGCGGTATTGCCTATGGCGGCACCCGGCCCGTCTTCAACGCACAGCCCATCGACGAACCCATCCTGACGCCGCTGGAAAGGAAGCAGTCTCGGAATGCAGAGAGAAGGCTGCTGCGAGACAACCACGTACTCCCTCCGAAATACCCGCAGACCCGCCAAGAGCAGACCCTCGCCGCCCGCGTGTACCGGCGACTGTTCAGCACCAAGCTCCCGCGCGACAACACCGAGGCGGATGAATCAGCCAGGGGAGGTCCTACAGAGACTTCACCGCTGTTGGATGGAGCATCGGACACATCGGACACATCGGACACCGCGTCTGGCCATGGCAATGGCCGATTGGACCAGCAGTGGGAGGAGGCCATCGCTTCTCGCCGTCTCCATACTACTTGGCAGCGCGAGACAAGGACCATTGTGTCGTATTCCACGCCGCTCATCATCACATTCATCCTGCAATACTCCATCAACGTGGCGAGTATCTTTGCCGTCGGAAGAATTGGCAAGGTTGAGTTGGGGGCCGTGTCTCTGGCCAACATGTCCCAGGCCATCAGCTGTCTTGCGCCGTTTCAAGGCCTGGCAACCAGCCTGGACACGCTCTGCGCTCAAGCATACGGATCCGGACACAAGCACCTTGTCGGCTTGCAGTGCCAGCGCATGGCCTGTTTCCTCCTCTGCCTGTCACTACCCGTCGCTGTACTGTGGTTGTTCGCCGAGGAGATCCTAACCTATGTGGTTCCCGATGCCGAGACGGCCCGGCTCGCCGCCTTGTATCTAAAAGTCATGATCTTCAGCATCCCCGGCATCATCCTCTTCGAGGTCGGAAAACGATTCACCCAGGCCCAGGGCCTCTTCCGCGCAACCACCTACGTTCTCGTCATCGCCGCACCAATCAACATGTTCATCAACTGGCTTCTGGTGTGGAGAATTGGCCTCGGATTCGTAGGCGCTCCCATTGCCGTAGCCATCACGGAGACCTTGCTGCCCATCCTGCTCTTCCTCTACGTCATGTTCGTAGATGGCAAGCAATGCTGGGGGGGCTTCAGCAAGAGGATCTTCTCCAACTGGTGGGTCATGATCCGGCTTGCCCTGCCTGGCATGATCATGGTCGAGGCCGAGTGGCTCGCGTTCGAGATCATGACCCTCCTTGCCGGCCGCTTTGGCACAGAGTATCTCGCCGCGCAAAGCGTCCTGGTCACGCTGTCCTCCATCTCATACCAGATTCCGTTCCCCATGTCTATTGCTTCCTCCACGCGAGTCGCAAATCTCATGGGCGCAGGGCTTGTTGATGCCGCCAAAATCACCGGCAAGGTGGTAAGTACTCATGATATCTTGTCCAGTCCTCCTCTACTCATTTGCCATCCTCTGCAGATGACTAATCAGTCGGTGTAGACCTTTGTCGCTGCCTGTCTCCTCGGCCTTCTCAACCTGGCAGTCTTTTCCTCGCTCCGCTTCCATCTCCCCCTCCTCTTCACCAACGACCCCGGCGTCATCGAGGCCGTCGCCCGCGTCCTGCCCTTTGTCGCCGTGATGCAGGTCTTTGATGGCCTTAGCGCAGGTGCACACGGTCTTCTCCGCGGAATCGGCAAGCAGTCCATCGGTGGACCCGCCAACTTAATATCGTACTATGTCATATCCTTCCCCATCTCCCTGATACTTGCGTTCGGCCTGGACTGGAAGCTCGAAGGTCTGTGGGCCGGTATAACCGTCGGTCTGGTCATGTAAGTTTCGTCCACTGTCCCTTGAACTCCTCTTGACTCGTCTTCTTTTTCCAACCGACCATGAATTATAGCGTATCCATCATCGAATACACATACCTCCTCAAAACAGACTGGCACAAGGCAGCCCTCGAGGCAGAAGCCCGCAACGCAGCCGGTTGAACAAGCTTTATATACCTGACCCCCTTTCTTTCAATATTGCTGCACAGCACCATGTCGTCACAGAAATCAGAGTCGGGAAAGGAGGCGTTAATGTGTGCTTGAAATGGGACCACCATCCTTGATATTCAGGTGCTCGGAATCTAAAACCATCTCGTGTGCACACCCAGGTGTCGCCATCTCATGACCTATGATTAGCATAGCACAGCAAATAGTCCATCCGTATCATGTACTCACGGAGCAATTGGAAAAAAGGGTCATGTACCAAGACATGGATTCACTATATTGACTATCATACAAGTCCGGCACAGCACTCCCGTTTGAAACCTCGCCAACTTTCACCCAAAGATGGCTATCGACAGCGTCGTAGTGCTCGTCCGCACCATACTAGACATGCTCTTTCCACAACCTCATCTCCACGTTACGTCTCGCGAGGAAAAGACCCAACTCCGACTCATGACCGTCTAGTTTTTAAAGAGGGGATAGAAATCGACAGGTACGCATGATTCATCTCGGTGCTAAATAAAGACCTAATTGAGCATGGAATGCGTCCTGATAGCCTTGGGACCAAGCTCGCTACGACAACGTCAGAATGATGGCTGCATCTGAGGGCGGGGAAAAAAAAAACATACTTGTAGTCGACTCTGCTCAAGCTCATGAGACGCTGGGCCTCGATGCTCTGCGCATCCAGATTCGAGTGCAGGCTGAATGCGATCCTGGCTGCAACCTGGGCGCCGAGGAACATGGCCTCTTCGAAGCCGTTCTTGGACCACTCGCTCAGGTACGTGGGCAGAGTGGCCGTCTTGATGCTCGTGGGCGTCTGGCTGTGGAAGTGGTGGGCCGCGGGGCCCGCGGCGTCGGAGCCCGCGGCCGGAGTGGCGGCGGCTCCGGGTCCGGGTCCGGGTCCGGCAGCTGCTGCGCCGAGGGTGCTGGCGGTCGTGGCGGCTTGGAGGAGGGGGTTTACGCCGCTGGTGGACAGCTGGTGGGGAACGCCCGTGAAAGAGCCCGTGGGTGTTTGGGATCCCGTGGCCGTGGGCGTCGCCGCGTTGGAGGGCAGTTCCGAGGTGAACATGGTGGCGTTGGAGGGGGAGATGAGATGGCGAGCATTCAGCGTCTGCAGGATGTTTTCCTTGAGCCCACGGAGACGGGAGCCGTTGCCGACAAAGACGAGGTTGTCCCAGCATTGGGGCCGCATGTACATGTCGTCAATGCCTTGGACAGCACGATAGATGGCTGTGACGATGCGGTCAATCTCATGGCGGTCGGCAAAGGTGAAGCGCTCGAGGCCAACTTGGATGTCGCGGCGCAGGCGCTTCGGCCGGTGTTCGGGCGTGTCGGGGACGGCGTTGCCTGGCTTGGGTGCTTCTTCTGCAGGTGCCGGTGCCGGCAGCTCTGATGCTGCTGGGGCTGCTGCTTCATCTCCAGGCTCGAAACCGGCAGCCTCTCCCGTAGCTGCCATGGGAGTGTCTTCGTTCGTGGTTGCATTGGCGGCAGGGGCTTGCTGTTTGTCTGAAGGTTCCGAGGGGGGCTTCTCAGAGGATACCTTTGCCGTGCCATTGATGCCATTGTCTTTGGGCTCAGGCTGGACCGGCTCCTGGATGACCTCGTCGTAGAAGAAGGTGTTCACTTTCCTCTTCGAGTTGGGAAGCCGTGCAGGCTTGGCGGATGAAGCCTCGGCTTCCTGCTGAGCTTTCGGCTTTCGCCCTGGCTTCTTCCTTTCCTTCTCCCTCTCCTCTTCCTTCTTGGCCAGGAACTCCTTGGTCTGTCCGCTTGTTACAATAGCTGCAACGTCCAATACGCCGTCGTTCTCGGGGACGGCGTTGGCAGAGTCCCCGTTTTCGCCGGGCCCCTCGTGGGCGCCGCCAGGCTCGGCCGGCTTCACAGGCTCGGCAGGGGCAGGAGGACTTGATGGAGCCCCGGCTGTTGGTGTTTCCTCTGGAAGTTCGACAAGACCCTTCTCGCCGGCTGCATAGGGGAGCACCTCGCATATCGTACTCCTTTTCAACTGCTCCACCATGTCTTGTGTAAAGTTCTTACTCTCTAGGAGCTTCATCAACCGCTGAGTGAAGACTTGGCCTCCACTGATCTGGTCTCCGCAACCAGAGGAGCCCAAGTCAACGTGGTTGACCACTCTGCCGTCATGGATGGCTGTCACGTCCACCTTTTCATAGCCAATGTCAATGACAGTCATGTTGGGCCACTTGAGACCGTACTGCGTCGCGATGCCGCTGTGGATCATGCAGAGTGCTGGCGTGCGCGTCTTCTCAAATATGTACTGTGCGATCGCTTCGCAGTCTGGTCTCGTCCACTGAGGCGAGGCCATTAGCATGATGGGCGTGTTGTGGTAGGTTGTCGTGAGCAAGCCATGAACGTGTTCTAGGAAGGCTAGGAAAGCATCCATTTGCACGATCCTTCCGCCTGTTTTCGCCCGGGTTGTCAGTGTTTGCAGCCATGTGAGTTGCATCGATCAACGTGCGTGTGTATTTGATCAAAGCGTACCTCGGATCGGCCAGACAGCGCCCTTGTCTTCATCCACATCCTCGACCCATTCTTCTGTTTCGACGCCGTCTGCAACTTTCGTACGCCTGAATGTGTAGTACGGTCGCCATTCGTCACCATCCTTGAACATCCTCGTGGGAATTCTGTGCGTTGGAGGCGTCAACTCGGTGCAGCCCAATTGCGCCATGGTAGTCCTGCTGCCGGGACAGATGATCAGGATCTGCTCCTCGCGCCATTTGGCCGTGGAACTCGACATGCTGGGCAACGAATCCCCCCCCGCCGTTTCCACTGGTTCGTGCGCTGTCTATATGCGAAAGTGTATGATGAGCTGTATCGGCGGTGGTGTTGTTGTGCTATTGCTATTGCTTGTGCTGGTGCTTGTGCTGGTGCTGGTGCTGGTGCTGGTGCTGGTGCTGATACAAAAACGTCTTGAGGTGCGCGCGCACGTGTCCGTCGCGAACTTAGTACGAACGGTTGGTTGCGGCCATGTTGGCGACGAGGCTCTCGAGTTCTTTGGATCCGCAGCTTGAGCGTGTGTGGCTTGCGGCCAGGTAGGTGGTGGCTGAGGAGTGTCCTGAGATATGGCTGTGCAACTCTACACAGCTCACGTGATCATGCAACATTAAAAAGTTACTTGGTCAATATCACAATCGCAACACAAGTTGACTTCATTGGACAGATCATACTGCAAATTCATCAAACGTAGGCAATTTTGTGCGACCGCATAATCATGATTCTTCTTTAGCAAGGTCAAGGACAAGATGCTAGATGACCTGCCGCAAATTACGGATATCTTCGCCGAATCCAGCACTCTGAATTCTGTCTTGTGCCCATTCCATCCCCCTTTGCCCAGTCGGCTCAGAGGCACCCTCATCATTAGCGCCGTGTTGCAAGAAAACAACAACATATATTATTGCATGTCAGCTCAGTTGGGCGCTACACGATGCACCAAACTCCATCCTGTCATACACCCAAGGGCTCCCCAACGCCGTACAAAAGTGATCCAAACGCCTTGCCCCAGGTGGTCATGTGTCATTCGGGTCGTAACACTGAAAGCCACCACATATTTAAGTACAGCTTCTCATGAGAAATGAGAATATATCGGGATGAAGATAACCCAATCATGTTGTTGTTGTAGTTGTTGTTTGTAGCAGTCCCCGAAAAATTCGTCAACAATGGACCGATATCGTCAATTAGTAAGTTCATGCTCCCCAACCAAGTCGCCGCTTCGCGTTTGGAAAAAAAAATATTTCGTCATTATGCCGTGGTTCTTTGAAGTCCTGCCCCGTTTCGTCTCCCTCGACCTAAGTGGATTCAATGGGAATTCGTGATGGCGTATTCAGTGGCTTCGTTACTGCCGTTTTGAAAATGTTTTCCTTCTCGGCCTTCAGCACATCCTCCTCCCGGTTGGTCTTCTTTGGGGTATCCTCCTCGGTTGTGTATTCCGCCACAGACATGGGCCGTTCAGAGATTGGAGTTGTCAAGGATGACCTGTCGATACTCCAGCGATCTTCAGTAAGCCCAGTGTAGATGGAAGAAGTGTGCTTCTTGCTCGTAGTGGTAGAATCTGAATTGTCGACGGGCTCCTGTGAAGTCTTGAAGTCCTCTTCATCCCCAGTCACTCGCTCTCCCACAGCACCATACTCGGATTCTGTGTCATTGATGATTGTGTGCTTCGGGTCGATATCTTCAGGCAGTGGAAAACTTGCCGCGATTGCGACCTCCATGTCGACATTTGCAGTCTGTTCGGAAACGACGGCCGGCAGTAAACCATTCGCCTGTTTATGCGCATTCCCTGGCATCACAAATGCGTCAATAGATGGCGTCACCTGAGCACTCTCGTCTACTTGCGTCAATTGACGAGGGACTTCCTCTGACTTGGTGCCACGGATAGCATCCATGGTGTGGGTTTGGTCAAGATCGGCAGATTTTCTCGTCTCGATCATGGCCGAGCTTCTCTCTGCTCCTCTGTTTTGTTTTTTTTCTTCCTCAGACCGAAGGTCCGCTTCGCTAAATGCCTGGCGCAGGGGGCTGAAAGTCATGGTGTTCTCCACCCCAATGTCACTCTTCGTACATCTAGAGTTCCTCGCGGGACTCCTCGTGGGTAATGGCGGTGCGATGCGCTTGGGAATAGTAACCACACTGCCCTTTGCGTGGATCATTCTCGACGCTACGGCTCTGGTTCTTGTAGGCTGAGCCTGGGCAACTTCGAAAACCACGGCTTCTTCGTCCGAGTCGTCTTCGTCATCTTCGTCATCAGCATCGTTTGTGTCATACTCGACCTCACCCTCCTGGTCGTTGGACGGGTTCTTGACTGTGGGCTCCACCTTGTCAGCTCGAGGTGCAAAAGCGGACGATATGGGTCGGCTTCTGGGTGGTATCGCTGGCCGCTCAGGATGAAGGGAGGCGATGGAGTGGCGAGGATTAATCTGCTCGAGTGGGGAGAGATCCGCGGCTGTGTAGTCGACCATCGCCGCAATGTCGTTCTTTTCAGGGATGTGGTCGATGGATGCCCGTTCGCGACCATTCTCACTCTGGCCAGGGCTGGGCGTGGTCTGGGGAGTGTTGCCGGTGCCTGCATCGGTTTGCGTGCCTGCGTCCGTCATCTGGCTCTTGATGGTATTCGAGGATCTAACGCTGGCCCTGTTGTTCTTGCTGACAAACGTGTCCATGCTTTCACGATCAAATTTGTAAAAGCTTGGGCTGCGGGGATTTGAGGTCAGATCGAACTGGCTGCTGGCGGGTCTCGGGCGTGAGCCAGCTTGGCGAATCTCGAGCCCTGCCATCTCCAAAGCCAAGACTCCGAAGGGATCCGGGTCGTCAGCCTTGACGATTCCAAATGATGGTCGAGGAGATGAAGCATTAGATTTTGGGGTCGCGATGATGGCATCGCTGGGTACTGGTTCGACTGCTGTCAGTTCTATGACGGCCTTGTCGTAGTCGGTTCTTCCTTCTGCGAGCTTAATTACTTCAAACAACGGCTTGGTTTCTTCAACATGACGTGTCACATTGCCGGCTAAGATGTCCATCTGTGTGACTTGGGCTCCATAAAATCGCTCATTTTCGTTGGCTCGTTCCGTGAGTATGCAACCTTGCAGGTTGACAGCTTGATGTTGTCCGCGGGCTTTCATGTAGGCCAAGACGGTGTTGTCAAGATCCTTCCAGTTCAATTTGAGTTCATCCGAGTCCAAAGTTGTCGACGGGCCGTTGTTTAAGCTTACATCCTCACCGAGGGTGACACGAGGTCGAGTTATGGACTCCAGAGCTGCCAAGTTGGTCACAACGAGCACGCAGTCGTAAACGTCAACACCAATGATGAAGCTGAGTGTCGGGGTGTGTAGCATAATGCCCGAGGGAGGTGACCACGTTCCATCTGACTTTCTTGCGATCAAAATGCCGGAGCCGCCGGAGCCTGTCATCCACAGGCCACTCCTCATGCAGGTGAAGACGGCAATGCCTGCGGCGTTCTGGATGATGCGTTTGGGGATCTTTTTCATCCCGCTGGCGGGACTTTGAGGATCCAGGTCCGAGGTCGAGGTCGCGCTGACAGTCGGCGGCACTGCTGTCTCTCCTTCCACGGGAGCCAGAAAGCCATCGGCTAGAGAAAAATGACGAGTTAGTCAAAATGTTTCGTGATCGATGTCGTGTCACGAGCGCCAGCGGATGTCTGAGTCTGCGACTGGCAGAAACTTGGCAATGGGGTTGCGCATACAGCAAAATGACTTGAGAATGCGAGCAGCCTTCAGACTTTCCATGTCGAGAGTAGAAGGCCAGAAGGCCTCACGCTGAACCCTGTCTTCATTGGCGGCAGCTACATTGATACGGGCGAGAGTTTGGCGATTTGATTGCCTGAGTTGGAGGAACCGCCGGTGACGGTGTTGTTTCCAATGCCGTTGTTGGTGCTGTTGCGAGCGGCCCAGCCAAAGATTCCTGCTCCGTTTGAGTTCGATTTGGGTGCGCCCGAGTTGGATGATCGCTTGTCCCAAGAGGGTAGAAAGGCAGAGACGCGCTGCATGGCGGGCGACAAACCGCCTCTCTCTGTCGCCGCCGCTTCCGCTCGGGCGAAGACACGACAGAGAGGAAGATCTGCAGAACCGGAAGGCAGGCCCAGCAACGCAGCCTCGTTTTTTCAGTAGAGTGCCCAAGTCGAAGTCGGCGAAGGGCGCGGGTGATGGGGTGAGGACGACTGTGAGGACGACTGTGAGGACGACTGTGAGGACGACGTCAGGACGACGGCGGGCGAGATGGGAAAACAGATCCGTGGAGGAGGAGTTGAGCAGAAGCAGAGAAGCAGAGAAGCAGAGCCCCATCCGATACACTCTCAAAAAGCAGAGCCTAATCCGTACTTGCTACAACAAGTTTGTTGGTACGGATTACACGGGCACACGGACGGCAGCCGTACAGCCGAATCACCAGACTTTTGTGGGCTTCTTCGGCTCTTCTAATCTTGTCTGTTTGTGGTTGGCGCGCTGTAATACGGGGAGCGACTAGAGCGACCGGAGTGAACTAGGCTCCTGTCAAGACTTCAAGATTGCCCTGGCTGGGTACTGGCGCTACTGGCGCTAACTTGGCTACGTTAGCGGGTTATTGCATGCCAGCCTGGGTTCCTTCCTGGGAAACGGGGGCAGTGGGGACGCAGACACCAACTTGTTGTGTAGGTCGGTCAATGTGGGCCTCGAACAGTCCAATGAACGGCTGAGCCTGCCAGCACAGCTGTGATCGCGCGCCAAATCCGATCCAGTCGCCTAGTGGGTCTCGCAATGCCGTCAACATGCATGCACCAGACACCTCGTGCTCCCCCAGTGCTCTTGCCTACTGCTTCGTTTCGTACTGCAGTGCGTCATCATCAAACCACGAACTGAACTGACAGCCGCACGCACCTGCTCTGGCTGGACATTAGACATTAGACACTACAGTACAACAAGGCGGTACTACACAGCATGAATGTGCCAGTACTCCGTACAGCGTGAACAACAAATTTGTGGCTGGGTTCCTTCCTTTTTGCGCTTTTTTCCTTTTTTTGGCTGCAGCTCACGAATGCACGAACAAACAACAACAAGTAAAAACAAATAAAAACAAATAACAGATTCGTCCTGTTTCCTGCGACACGTCACACCTTGCAAGTCGTCTGCCTCGTCCCCACATGCCGTTCATTCAAATGACAGGACCCAGTGGACTCCCGCCCTGCAGTAGAACTCGGGAAGTCGACGATGTGTCACAGTGATCCATTATGGCCAGCTCTTGTTCAGGCGGAGACGGCTACTTCATTGCGTCCCCGCATCCGCCCATGACACGGGAATCAATGACGACTTCCTACTGCATGAATCTGCCCCCGAGATGAAGCTGTCAGCCTAGAACGATGGAGGGGTTCGCGCCCAATTCCCTTGATCGCCAGTACGTTCCGCGTCGCGACACGAGGTTGAATCACATCATCGGCCCTTTCGGACCCGTCTATGCAGAGATGCCTGCCTGGCTTGGCTTGACTGAGCGGTCCTTTGTTCGCGGACGGTCTCGGCAATCGTCTGTTTGGAATGTCATTTGCTTTTCTTCTTGTTATCTCGGCCACCGAAAGACGTTGTTAGACAAAGTGAGGGTCCGGCTGGTGCAGCATCACCCTTGTCCCCTCGACTAGAGAGAGACATGCACTCACACAAGACACCACTGCACCAGGAAAATATCACATAAACATCAGACTGAAGCTTGATTTGACGATAGCTTCGGCCACATTGCCTGCACTGCACCGAGTGCCATTTGCTTTTGACTCTTTCTTGTCTCTCCTTATCTTCGAGGCAGTTCCAACGCTTGACGACTCATTTCCTTTCACGCAGGCACACTATCGTAACATTGGTCGGTCGCTCCGTTTACATTTTTGCTTTGGGCCCAATAGTGTTGTTTCACTCAGCATTCAGCATTCTGTTTAGACGGAACGGCCCTCCAGCAGCCTTTCAAGATGGAACGCCGCACGCTTCGATGGTTTGACCATTCCTCATACCGAGTACCATGCCGCGCGATTATATTCGTGCATCACGGACCCTGTTGGTGATGGCCCTTCTCCTTTCCCCTCGCACTCCCAGCTTCTGCATCGTGGTGTAAGGACGAGCGCATGCGAATGGGGATCCTAAATGATCCAGCATTGAGAAACAAGATTCGTGCTTCTAAAGTCGTTTCCCTTACATGGCTACTACACCCGCGTTTGTAACTGGGGCTTTCAGCTGCCTCGGTTTTCAACAAGGGTCCAGATATTTTTTTTTTAATTACGGTGGCGGGAGTAAGGTGTTTTTTTTTTCCTTGTTGCTTTCTTTTTGCCTCACCGAGGCTTATCCCTTTGGGTGCCCTAAAAGGGAGCAAGCTGGTCACTCGTGGGGATGTGGGCTAATTAGCTACTGAATCCTGCACGTTATTTGGCCTACGACAGAAGTACTGGCAATCTGACCAGGTACAAATCGCTACATCACACATATCGCAGCCACGCCTTGTCTTCTCTTCTCTGCAAAAAAAAAAAGCAACACTTACCCCAGCTGTCCGCTGAGCTGTCACAAGATCTGCCGCACCTCACAGAGCGTCAAATGCAGGTCCGTAATTCATCGCCACTGATCAATGACTATCTTTTATTTTCGAGCGAAATTAGTGCCACGCCCTGTCGTACATGGGAAGAAGAAGAAGAAAAACGAAACGCACCATAATGGCCCATTACTGGGCTGTACTAAACATGGGCTTTGCCATGTTCCATGTAGACAGACACCTCGAGAATGATAGATTTGAAAGCAGTCCCCGTTTCGTGACTCCATGTGGGCGTCATGTCTACACGGTAATGATACTTGCAATGTTTCATACTCGGAGAATGCAGAGCATTCGGCCTTGCTTTCCCGTGATTCACGAAGCTCCGCCAGAGGTCCAGAGCACAGCCAGCAGCGCTGAGCATTCCCATGATGAAATGTCCGCGTTGATAAAACACCGGTTCATACATGTACAGCACCCAAACTATCAATTTTAAATGTCCATCCAGGGTCTTTCCTTAACAGTGTTTATGAAAACTTTGGATGGCATAGAACAGCATTATTTACGCACAAGAGACGCTAGCTACATCTCCTCTGCGCGAATTCACATCGTGGGCGTACCAGAAGGCGCGCAGATCCAGACACATGTCCATGATCCAATGCATTCTACTTCCGACAACTATGTAGGTTCTGAGCGCCACGAGAACTGTGCCCGTGGAAATATAACATCCCTTGTCAGAAATGATGGCCTTTGGCAGCCGTGCTACTCGTGACAGTGGTTAGTCGTGACCCATCTTGGACGGCGGCGGGCTTGTGTACCGTACCACCGGGCATGAGTCGGGGATGCTTGAAGCTTGCGAGGTCGACGGCTGCGAAGAGTACCAGCACGTTCAGATACTTGAACGGCTCCTCAAAGTGAGAAAGTGTGATGCACCCGGGTGAGGTCGAACCATGTCCCATGCTGTAAAGGGGCGTGTGCCACTCGGGTGTTGGCAAGATTAGGACCTGGGACGTTTATTGACCCGTCAATTGTACATTTTCATGTTCCACCCTATTCGCATGTCGTTTTATGAGCGCTGATATCCCATTTCTGCCGGGGCAGCTGTTTAGTCTCACGACGCGTCTGGCGAGAAGACACGTGTGTCAGCAATGTCCTTCCGGGAGGTACATGAGCACTTGTAATCGAAATATTTGATGGACGATTGCCCCGCCCGACACAATCGGGATGGGTAACGCGAACCTTGCGTCAGCAGGGCATTCGGCAGCCTCCCCGAGGCTTTTTGGGGGGTAGAGAACGAGTCGTCTTCATCAAGGAAATCACTCGTCCGGCGGCTCGAGTACGCGAAACTCCAAGTCTGGTGGCATATCTCCCTCCCCTAGCAAATACAGCTCCATCGGCTTTGCTGGTACCATTTTGAACTTGTTCGAGATCTGGTCAAGAAGCTCAGCTCTCACCGTCTCGTGATGAAAACGCACCTGACCGCCACTTATAGGATCAGTAAATGTGTCGGATATGAATACTTTTTTCAAGCTGGTGCAAGAATCGCGAATAAGTTCAAAGACGTCTTGCCAAGTTGTCATGTCTTGGCCTCCTCCGCTGCCTTGTGAAGAGGCAGTTTCGGAATGGGATGATCCAATGCTCTCGTCGTCCTCGTGTGAGGGCTGGCGGACCCCCCGGATGCCAACCAGCGCCAGCTCCTTCAATGTTTTCGCGTGTCGTCCCAGAAACCTAGCTAGGCACGACAGTCCGATCTCAAGACATGTCAGATCCAAGACTTCCAGGTGTGGTATGAGAAGGGAAGGCAGGGATTCTGGTTCCGGATTGACTCTATGCCACGGGAGAATCTCAAGCCGTAACTCTGTCAGGCTCTCGAGTTTCGTATACTGCAAGAGTGCCGTCAGTTCGTGCTGCAAGTGTCCTCTCGTTCCACGATCCAATACCGAGTCTAGTCGCCGCAGGCCTTTGTAGACCGTGGCAGGTCCTCCCTGGTCAGTGCTAGGGTTTTCCCATCGCCGTAGGGGCTCCAGACTCAAAGCGCTCAGCGTGACATGAGCTGCTGCAAGTTCCGACAAGACAGCATGTTGGGTGTTGCGTATCTCGTCGTCCTTAGCCATCTCGATAGAATGATCCTCATCAAATACCCTGCTTGCTACACAGTCGTCGTCCTCCCATGGGCATCTCGTCCAAGTTAGCGTCACTGCTTCGAGAGCAGGCAGCCTCGGTAAGGGGTCTATGAGCAAATCGAGTCGAAAGCCCCCCATCGCCTTCGTCTGCCTCTGTGTTTGGAAATACTGCTCCCATTTGCCTTGGAGTACGTCCGTCCGCATCTCTGGTTCAAGGACATAGTAATAACTGAAAGACTCGTGGAGTGCCTTGTTCTCGTTGATTCGGGCAAAGTTGAACGTGATGGACCGTATCACCCTCGCACACTCGGGAATTCGAGAGAGCTCATTCAGACGTAAAGCATCTTGTCGCCAAGGCAAGCCGTTGAAGCCTCGCGCAGCAAGCAGGTGTCTTGTGGCGAGAGATATTTGACGGCACGAGAGCCGGAAATGTTTGAAATCGTACAACGAGTAAATAGTTCAGGACACACCCGCCTGGAGAGTTCACAAATTCATTACATCAGCATTTGTTAATTAAAGGCCCCCACCTCCACTCAACTCCACACCAGACCCGAGTCGTTTACGTATGTACATGTAGTCCGAATGTACTTAACAACTGCTCGAGTTCAAACCTTCACCTCCCCTACCCAACTGCGGATTACCGCGCCTGACTCTCACGAATCCCGTCACTCGGCACTCGGCCCTGTCACTCGGCCCCACGACCCTGCCAGCAAATACCAGCAGATCCATCTTCGAAAACAAACCAGTGCCCAGTCACAGCAGCCCCTTCCAGTTAGAGCATGTCATAGACAGCCTCGTGGAAACCTCCGATCCCGTCGTACTTGATCATGTTAAAGTAGGTCCCTGTACTGTTCGGCAACGCTCGTATCGACAAAGACCTCCCGGAGTCCCGGAGCCGGAGGCCTACTCTGATGCATGGGAAATATTGCGCGTCCTATCCGCCTTTGTCTATATCGGCTGCTGATTCATCTCGCCCCAGGGCATACAAGAGCCTCTCGCCCAAGGCCCGCATGGGTGTTGGTGTTGGTGTCATCGCATGGGGCGTCATCGGTCTCCATCTCTCGGATCAGGCCGAGGAAAAGTTCGGCTACACCCCCTCGGAAAAGGACAAAGAGGAGCTGTGGAAGTGGGCACCAAAGGTGACTACTGTGGACAAGTCAGACAGCAGCTGATGGGGGCGGAACGGTGCAACACGCTGGACCTCATTTCCATCTTCTTCATTGTACTACATGTCAAGCAGATCACATTGTAAAAGTTAGCATGGCCTGCCATACATACTCCGTACTGTTTACTGTTTACTGTTGACTGTTAACTGTTTACTGTTTGGACCATTAGTCAAGGGAGGCGACTGGTTGCATTGGAGGGTTATAGGTTTGCTTCATCACCACGTTAATAGGCGTCTTCTCAAATAAAAATGTCAAGAGGCATCCAGCATCGTCCATCATCGCTCAAGTCGCATGGGCACGCATTGTTGTTGTCTTCATCAACAATCATTGATCATTGCACCAGTCCAACATATGAACCGTACTGTACTGTGCTGTGCTGTACTGAGCAACAAATAACCACGAAATCTTCTACAACCCAACCACCCTTCGTGCAGGACTGTCACAACACCAGCGGCGCAATGACCCAGGTTGCATGTAGTACAGTGAAAACATCATTGATCAGTCCGAGCCATAAGAGCCGCCAATGGTCCGCCGAAAACCAAAGTAGCCGACCGACCGACCTCCCTGTCTAATCTTGATCGAAGTCTAGTAATGCAGTAACAACTCCCAAATCTCAGTCTATCCGTTCAAAGGGAGGGGAAAAAACGAGCGCACAATGCAGTCTGCACAGCTAGAAAACCGCCACTGGTTTCGACAAGTAAAGGCCAAGACTCAAACCATTACATGTGCGAGCCACACGTCCATCACCAAAGCAGATCCGCCATATGTCAAGGCCCCGGACAGAGGAAAGCGGATGAAAACCCCCAGGAACAATAAGAGACAAAAAACCAAAAAAAGAAAAGGTTAAAAAAAAATCAAAAATTCAACGCCTCGAAATGCAACCGCCACCCTGAATGCTTTTGTTGTTGAGTCGTATCATAACTGCCTCCCATTACGACATTGTATGGGATTCGGTGTAATGACGTCAAACAGTTCCAGAATTGTCCAACTCATGTGAGGTTGGTCCGAATATCTTTAAAAATCCCAAATTGTACTCTTCCTTGTCAAATAGTGTCTGAGCTTCCCGAAGCTGACCGGATCTCTTCCTATTTCCGGACTCGTATGTTGATAGTTGCGTGTAGACAGCTTCTAGCACCTTGCAAGTGGCCAGAATTTCATCATCGGACACGTCAGTAGCCATCAATCCGGGTCGTAGTAGAACACAACGTGCTATTGAGGGCAATGCCTCGCCACTGCGCACGACTGATGCACGTTTATGTCCAGCTAAACTTTGACCCGCATGTATCTCTGCCCAACTTCTTTTCAACTCGTCTATTGCTCGAAGAAGCATAGAAGATGTTTCCGTGTCAAGAGTGTCGGGCAATTCTGAAGTACTGGGGGTTGGTTGATGATCATCACAGGATGAGACCCAGTCAAGAGCAAGTAAATCATGCTCGACGTGAGCATGATCCGCAAACCCATTTTTTTGTGCTAGTCGGATAGTGGCAATCATGACGAGACCGAGCATCGTTTTGCCCAGAATGCTCGTGGCGCCAGTCTTGATTTTTACCCCACTATTCAAGAGCACTTGACGGGCAACATGTAATTCGGGCTGTGATGCACGTCGAGTACCGCAAGCGATGCCTGCTTCGCGAGACCCTTCTTGCAAGAGTCCCAGTGCTAATATACAGTCTTTGACGCCAGCAGCGTGCCAAGCGTCGTCATTGCAAGGGAGCGGAATGTGCACTTGTGACGGGTCATATTGAGCCGGAGCTGATGAGAGAAGTTCCAACATAGTATCATATGCGAAGAGAGCGTGCATAAGTCGAACCCGACGCTCTTGACCGACCCAAGTCATCCATTCAAATTGCTCGACTTTGGTGTCGAGTCCATCGGTCTTCGAATGGTGGAGCACAGAGTACACTGATGGATCACCTGACAAGCCCAGGAGACCCAGGCGACGAGCCTGTGCCGCCATCATTGGTGATACCCGCAGGGCACGCTGCCGCTGTTGTGGAGTCCCGTTGACGAGGTGAAGAATGCTAGTCAGTAGCACTGCCTGAAGCTCCTCGATGCTCGACTCCGTAACCTCGGCGACATCAGCATCATGCAAACTATCCTTGGACATCACGCGACAGTCACGTTCCATGGCGGTCCATAGAGCGTCCATCATTTCCTGCACATCGGATAAAACAACCCGATTTGAGTAGCAAGCGCCGATGCAGCACATGCATGCTCTTAAGCCAGGGTGCGCTTCAATTATTCGCAACGTGCTCGGGTGGAGTATCGGGATATGCTGGTGGAAATGAAGGTACTGGTCGATGAAATCTTTAGTATTGTCAGGAGTGAAATAGAGGTTCATGCCCGTCAAGGTGGGATCAATTGCCTCGTTCGGGGGGTACAGGAAGTTCAAAATTTGGGTAGAGAGTTGAGAGTAGAAGTTTTGGATATTCGTCGGTATGCCCCACAAAGAGTAGCGGACGGAATCGCTGGAGCTGCAATCCGTCGCCCCCGAATCGTGATTAGGCCCGGTTTTGGTTGCGATCTGCGTCTGTCCACGATTAGGGGAATGAAAGAGATTGTTGTTGAGGGATTGATGCGCACCAGCCTGGAACATCTGAGACCAATCGAGGCCAGATTGTTGGTTCCCGTTAGATCCACCATACATGGGCATTCCATTCTGACCCGGGGGCAAGCTGTAGCTTGGCATCTGCTGGTTGTTCATCGAGTTAGAGACATTCGCACCATAGGGCTGAGGAGCTCCCATGCTGGGGGCCATGTTGTTCCGGTCCTGATGGCCACCGTGACTGCTGGAGCGCGACAGGTGGTTCTGGTGGTCACCGGCCATGTTGTTCATGCCATCAGAGACGGGAACCATGCCAAAAGGATGAACCATGCCGTCAGCAGACATGTTGTTCAAGCCATTCAGTTGCTGCATGTCTCCCTCGTTACCGAGGCCGGCAGCCTTCTGGGCCTGAGCATTCTTTTTAACGTGGGCCTGAGGGTGGGACAAGTGGCTCGCTCCCGTGGGGTTGCCACGGCGGATGGAGCACTTTTGGAAGTGGCGCTTCAGAATGTCACTTCGAGAAAACGTATCGCGGCAAAGCACACACATGTAGGGGCGATCGCCAGTGTCTAAAAAAGATTCATCAGTAAGGACGCGCCCAAAGTTGCGCCAGAAACCCAACAAGATTGTCTGGCCTGCTTCAAACGAATTGGCGAGGCAGGAAAACAACTTACGGCGAAGAAGGTGGCGCTTCAAGTGCTTCGCGTGCAGGTATGTCTTGGTGCAGTGAGGGCACGGAAATTTGCCATCAGCATCCTTGACTGGAATAATATTGCTCTTCGCGCCAGTTCCAGCGGTGGGTGCGGCTGGGCGACCGGGAGCACTGGGCAAGATGCCACGACGACCCTGGGATCCAACAACATGTGTAGGCTGGTCACCCTCTTGCATACCGTTGTTGGGCTGCATCAAAGACCCGGGGCCGTAAGGAGAGGAGACTCCGGGTTGGGCCATGAGGCCACCGGGAGGCATAGGACGAAGAACAGGAGGTGCTCGACCGCCGTGGGGAGCAGGAGCAATAGCCTGCGGATGAGAGGCAGCTGTGGTAGTCTGTGGCATCATAGAAGCAGATGTGCCATAACCCTGATTGGGAGGATAGGGATTTTGGGCCATGGAGTACACTCCAGGTCGCGGCGCGGGCTGCGAAGTATTCTGGTAGCTGGGCAGGTTCGTGGCCGAGTTTGGCGTGTTTGGAGTGCCAGGAGTTCGCGGCGTGTGCGGGTGGCTACCATAGAGAGGCTGCATCGCGGCGGTTGGGGGCTGCAAGGGCGGCAGAGTCTGAGGAACTGGCGATCCTGTCTGCAGCTGGTTGGGGGAGATTGCTGTAGGAGAAGGATATGTCTGTGCCCCGGATGTCCCGTTTATACCATTTGTCGGATATTGAGAGCCGTCCATACTATTCCGCGAGACGCGTCTCTGAGAAAATAGTTGATGTAGGAAGGGCACGTCGCTTGACAGAGACGGCGGAGTGTGATGGACTTGTGAGGACTGAGGCAACGACAAGAGATCGAAGCACCTCGAGTGGACAGATTCGACAAGAGAGATCCGAATCTAGATCAACCAAAGATCCAAGTGGAAGAAAGCGGTGCGAGGCCCACGCGAAGAGGCGAGTTGTAGAAGGCAGCGTCCCGTAAAGGTGGATGAGGTTCGAAGTGCAGGTCCCTCTTGAGAGGTGTGGTATGTTTTGGGGAGGGTTCAAGAGTGGAGAAATGGGTCTTGGTCCTTTTTATTTTTTCTTGGTCCTTGTGCCCTCACTATTCGAAATTCTCTTGGCTGGTGAGGGAAAGGACTGCCAGGTACAACCGCGCGCAGGATGAACCAAGCCGGAATGGTGGGAGGTGTGGCGATGGTGAGGGGGGGAAATTGAGTGGGCGTGCGAAAAAAAAAAAAAAGTCAGGAAGGTATTGATTGATTGACTTTGGTGGTGTGGATTGCGGCGGAACCGTTGCGATGCTTGTTCGACGGTGGCAAGTGGAGCCTTTCAAGAACCGCAAGCAGATAAGAGTGTCGGTCGGTAAGGTGACGGGAGGTGGGAAAAGCCAGGAGGAGGGTGTGTGAGTAGAGCGACCAAGGCGGGCGGGCGCCTGGTCATCAAGTGAAAACACAAAACACGAGGGAGGAGGGAAGATGTACTCCGCACTGCGTACCAGAGACTTGTACGGATCCGTAGTTCGGTTACCATGCTCAGAAGGGTACGTACCGGAGCGCAGGGAACGAATGCGCATGTCTGCGCATGTCTGCGCATGTCAAACGCGTCCAGACCAGAACGTCTCGCGGATGAGATGGCATGAGATGGCACCATATGAGCAATGACCACCGGCGCCGGGGATTTTCTCCTAATAATCCCTCCCCCGAGTCACGATGGTTTGGCGTGTCTACGGACTAGGCGTCGCTGCCTTTGCCAACAAAACCTGACAACGCCCTCCGGTCACGGATCGATCCCCGAGTTGTTGGGTGCGCGTGTTCTAACTCGCCAAGTACCAGTACCATGCGTACCATGCTCCCTGCGGAGTGCTCCGTGCAGCCAGTACTTGGCCGACAGAGGCATCTACATAGTCCGTATGTACACATTCTCTGCTTGAACCATGAATGACGACAGCATCGCCAACATTAAACTTTTTCCCTTGCATGGAACCAACTAATCACGTTTGCCCAGGTACTCACTCTGCCATGGCCGCCCTTTTTCTCAAGGTGCTATCGCAATCCAACAAGTATGGCTCGGGATCTTGACTCTTCTGTTCATTCTACATAATCCGTACGCATCCGTAGTCCGCACATGCTGAGCAATCTTTCGAGCATTTTTTTCCATAGGCTTCACCATCATCGGCTCGATCGCCGTGCTCGGCCAAATCGGGTGTGCGGGCAACCCCTACGGAGTACGGACTACTTCGCGGACTACTTTGCGCATCATTAGTCTTTCCGTCGCACCTACCACTTGCCTGAGACGCTCAGGTCAC
Organism: Epichloe typhina subsp. poae; assembly: GCA_030389615.1. Classification (NCBI taxonomy): domain Eukaryota; kingdom Fungi; phylum Ascomycota; class Sordariomycetes; order Hypocreales; family Clavicipitaceae; genus Epichloe; species Epichloe typhina. The sequence continues at coordinate 1,279,442 of CP098316.1, read as the reverse complement.
AAATGACTACTTTTCGAGTACGTACCCGAAAGGCGCCTAGCCTGTATCAGCTACTTGAAGCGCCTAGTATACTCACAGTATCAGTATTCTGTTGCATCTACGGACGTACCAGCCACGCAAATTGCACAATGTGCACGAATCGCAGACAGTGGCATGAATACCTTGTATATTATGGCGGCAACAAGAGAGGCAAAGTGATGAGTTCCCTTTCTTTTTTTTCTCTCGCTCTCTTTTCTTATAATCTGGTTGCAAGGGAGCATTCTGGTCTTTTCCGAATGGATGGTAGGCACCTCATGAAACAGCATATTAGTAAGTTGGTGGCGTCGAGTTGTCATTACAGGGCATCTTGTCTTTTCGCCCTTGCCCGTTCACAAATCTTTTTTTTTCAACAGGCTAAACTGAAGTACGTAATACTTCTCGATGGCGCTGCGCATCCAGGTCAAAAGAGCAGCAACCAGGCTAGGCGGGCTGGCAAGGGATCAGTCACCAACGATTACTCGCCTTTGGAGTAGGAATCAAGGCTGGGCGTTTTAATCCAAGAGTCGTACGGATGCGTACGGAGTGCGAGGTGAGATGGAGGACAATGTATGTAGTATCGACGATCCTGCAGCAGGTGACAACCCCTGCCGGTTAAACGGGTAGTGCTGTTTTGGCTGCACTTCTCTTGCTGGTCACGTATTCTCAACATGATGATCGTCAAACCCCCTCGGCGGTGCAATGCAGCCGTGTCAGACTAGACTCGCGTGATGCAAGCCGTGGTGCGTTAGTGGTGATTTAGAGCCATGCGCAGCTACCTCGGCGTCTTGAGCGTAATGAATGATACAAGGCTTCTTGCAACTATTTGCAATCGTGCAGAATCGCAAAGGAAGGCAGGTATAGGGACTTTCCCTTGTTAGCTAAAAGGAACCAAGGCCATGCAACTTCTTTCCGCTGGGGGTCCCAGTACTGGGCGACCGCATGTGGCTTTAATTGATTGTTGCTGCCGAGTCATCATAAATTCATCGTGGTGCGATATAGGCTTTTTTTTTCGGGACATTTGTGATATCACCATTGCCCACCAGAGCTTGAACCACTACTATAATTGACCCGGGCCAATTAGACGAGACCGCACGTTGAATATATCGAGTCAAGTATTTCTTGTTGTAAACTTGATGCAGCCGCCGAGCATTGCCCAATGGGTGAATAACACTAGCAATGCACCTTTTTTGGAGTGAAGGCACATCCCATCCTGGCGCCCAATGTCTTGCTACTAGTTTGCCTGCCCGTCTTAGATCTCCTCTACCTGTTTTTCATTAGCGTCGCTAACTTATAGTCTGCGGTGTGTGGACTTATTAGCACTTGGCATATATTGACAAGGCAGAGTGGCAGACCTGATGCCGCACTTGATAACACTCCAGACTGATGAGAACTGAACTCCATATTTTATCCATACAAATTTACCTCCTCGGCAGACTCCGTTTGGGCCTCCACATCTGCGCGTCGGGAAGGCAGGCCGGTGCCATGACTCCCGGATGGATTAACGTTACAGCGTCGTATCCAGATGTGCTCCATTGGTAGCCGCGGGCGATAAAGCACAAAGGACAGCTCGTGATTTCATGGCAGCTATCCCGTATCACAGTGCGGGGCCAAAGCTCTTACATTTGCATTCATGTATCAGTGCAAGAAAGGACGTCTACTCCGAACAGATGCTGATTGATTAGTTAGATGAGGAGGTTAGTTGTGGTATCTTCCTCCAGAGCTGTAATCAATCTCTTGCTCCAGGGTCATCACATCCTCCATGCCTAAAGTGCCACTGTATGGCCCAGGCAAATCATTGACAAGCAGGTCAGGATCGCGATGAAAACATATGAGTCGTGAACAGACCTGCTAGAGGCGCATATTTGTCCTTGACTATGCTAGCTCACCGCATCGTAAACGGTCTCGGCTTCGGCTTCATTGCAACAATTGTCAAGGATGTGCCAAATTCTGCTTGTCCTCGTGGCGGGCAAGATGCCGCCATAAGCTTGGCCGCGACCAGGTCTGTTTCCCGCTAACCGATATGGGCACGGTGACGGTGACTGACGGTGGTGATAATATCAGGTGGTCGCTGTCGGCGGCTATTGCACAATTGCCTGCAGACATCAGACTGACTAGCACGACTACATGCATGTACGGAGTATGTAGGGGTGAAGATGCATACGGGTGCGTAATTAAGCGCTTGGAGGGGTATGTAGAGTTGGAAGCAGTCGGGGGGATTGGGGGATTGGGATGATGTGCAAGCATGTGCAGCAGGAAAGGGGGGAAACAAGCTCCACGAGTCAAGAGGCTGCACATTCCTCCTGGGTCGATTCTTGGCTTGGGAGTGCTTGTGGCAGGAGCGGCCGGCAACCATGGCACGCCGAATAATAGTCCGGAGTGACTCGCAGTTCTGAAGTTCTGAATTAGTTATTGCTCAGTCAAAAGGCCTATTCGTTACTTTTAGTCCGCCCGTATCCAAACTTTGGTAAAAGCACCCAAGGGAAGAAGGGGGGGTGTGCGATGCCACCAGATCGTGCCAGAAGCGTTACCAGAGACCTTCTTGCCTTCCTTCAATACACCCACCCCCTCGTTGATCCGGGGGGGGTTCCTTTTCTTTTTCTTACCCAAATGTCAGTCCTCGGCGTATTCCGTGTGTCAATGCATTCAACGATATACTTGTTCGTGCATATGCCTGAAGGCAGTGCTCGGGGAAAAGCAGACTTCATCCTCGTTCTCAAGAGTGCGTGCTCTGATATTGTTCATGCACAGGGTTCGTTGCACGAATGCTGCTGCTATTGTCTGTTCGGTGCTCATGCCAACAGTCCCATGATGGCACCGAGCTCCATCCAACCCAAATCCGTCTGTCCAATCGCTCTGTCAACCGTCGTCGACTCCATCTGCTGTCCACAAGGCAGATCTGGGTGGAACCATCGAACTTCGGACCTGTCTCGCAGACCCAAGGCGCCGGCCCCCATCCACCATGGCCCCTCCAAAACCCCGTTGTTTGTTGTAGCTGGAAATGGAGACACCAAAATGCTTCTGGATGCTCCATAGAAGCTTTCACGGCCCCCGAATCTAGGTGGAGTTCCTGCCGTGTGCGAGTGTGAGGCGGCCGATGCAGGGTGGTCGCAGATTTGGAGAAAACGGGCTCGTTTGGGGCAACGTCTTTGTCTAGTTTAGCCCAGATCCAGTATCAGATCATGGGTTCCATTTTTCCAACATCGCACAGGTACGACGGGATCAAGTGCCTTGACGTGGCTCTGTCAACATGACTGACTGTTTTTGTGAAGAAGAAAATTCCATAGCCACAGTGCTATCATGCGCCTGTTATTACCGGCCGTGAGGTGGGACAGCGGCCGCGCACATAATCTATCTATCCTGACACAGACTCTTTCCCACACGGTTAGACAAGGGTTATTTGAGAATGAATAGAGTACAGAGTACGCTACGCTACTAGAAAGGAAAGTCCCGAGCCGATTGACGTGATCTGTCACGATAAACTTCCGGCTTGCCACGGCCATCTCTCATCAGGTCGTGCCTCACGTCACAGCCTTGGGAAGAACCGAGTATACGCGGCGAAGCGCTGTTTCGAGGCACAGCACGGAGCATAATGAATGTCCGAGTTTCCATTTTGACCCCGGAAATACATGAAATGCACAACTTATACATACGGTCCGTACCGCTATATTCCGTTGGGGGTATGGAGGATGGAGGATGGAGTATGGAGGATGGAGTACGGAGTCTCGAGTATTCCGTACAATGATGGGATTATTCCACAGACTTATTTCTCGGCGGACTGTGGGATTGATAGCGATCAAGGTTGCTCTGCGGCTCGGCTTTTGCTGAAGTGCCTGCCTGCCCAGGTTGCCAAGCCCCAGATTGCCAGGGTATTGCGGTATTGCCTGGGCAATGATCCGTATGATCCGCACCCACCGCGAAATAACCAGGGACCGAGTTTTCTCCGATACGGTTGCAGTTGGTCCCCAACCCAAGTCAAGTTCAAATGCACGGGCTCACCAGGGCTCGACGAGACTAGCCAGCTGGCTTGTTGGGGCCCCTGCCGTGGACCACGGCGCAAGGTCCTCTTTCGTAAAACTGTCACTCATCTCGACACAGAATGCAGTCTGACCAGGCTGACCAGTCTGACCTTTGTCTATTGTACGGCATCACACCCTCAACGCGAGTCAAACGTCAAACAAGATGGAAACTGTCTTCCGCGTCTTCCTTGGATCGTCGCATTGACAAAGGGTTGCGGCACGGCCTACAGCTTTCGTTGAGTTTGTCAAGCTGCCCGACGCGCTCATGCCAGCCAGATGGAACCGATATGCAGCCGAGCCGACATGAGCGAAATGGTCCAGACGCCAACCCTCCTTTAGGAATCATGTCCGCTTGCGACACGCCGCCAAGTCATCTCAGCTAATTTGCCCACGCCCTTTTGACTGACTAGCCCGGCCCTGCTGCGACCAAGTCGCAGATACATACATACATGCGCGTTTTCCCCCATTTCATGTATGTATGTAATCCGTACGGATTACGTACGTTCGTTGTTGCATCATCAAATCGCAATGGCCACCGCACCGCACTGTGTCGGGATTGCTGGAAACGGTATGCCGAGTCAAAGAGTGCATTCATTACGGAGTACTCCGCATCATCGCTTTCGTCAGTATTGGCATGTCCTGTTCCTATCGTACCGTAATTTGGCGGTTGGACTGCCCGCTCGCTGTTTGCAGGTCTGGTGTCTGCTGCACTTCTGGTAGATCGCTCCGGCCACGCCGGCCACGGTGTCTTTTGATGGCGCGAGGACGTGGGAGATCTGCCTGCAACCAATAAACCAATATCGTGGTGCAAGTGTTGGTCATCCACCCCCCATCTCCATCGCTGGACCTTGGGAAGGGGGCACTGGGGTCGCGGCTAACTATGGTTCTGTTTTCAGGGCTTCCGTCCTTCACAAGATATGTAGGCCGTTGACGACCGACGTCTGCCACATTCAGCAAAAAGAGTTAATATTATAAGTTACCAGCGACACCACCGCCATGTCTTCGCGTTCCGGGAATTCGGGGCCGTAACATTAGCGCTCGAGCCAGCGCTGGAGCGACCTGGGTCACAACTTGTTGGACTGTCAGTCATCCCAGTGCAACGTTGAGATGCAGAACCGCATCTCTGTCACCCCAAGCCCGGCAGTCGAAGAAGTAAGTAGTACACACATGTACATGTAAGTGTGCCTGGCTTTGAAGCGGGACTCTACAAGAGCCTCATGTGGAGTGTGATCCATTTGCAACCGCTCCAAAGACAAAAAGACCCATCCAGCCGCGTCGTCCCACAGACGTGGATGAAAGGGACTTCAACAAACATCCATCGTTTTGCAACATGAATTGCCTGCACCATTACGGACTACGCGCCAAAGCCATTTTCTCGTGTGATAATTACGCCCCAAAGGATGCCTCACGCCCAGCCACGAAACTTTGTCATCGGCCATTCTAATGGCACTACTCCGTGTGCTCGACTACTCCGTGTACTCGCGCTGTTACCAACCAGTCTGGGCGGGCGGCACGCCAGACAATTCATCGTACACGCTTATTAGACATTTCAAACCGAGCATCTTGCTGTACGTGGCACGTCGAGCGGAAGGCATGTTCTGATAAGTACACAGTACCTAAGCCACGCTGTGGTGTGAACATTTTCGTCCACTAGTGCGCGAGTCAGGTGTGTTATTTCCGCACAGTGGCAGGATGACAATAAGTCACCAAACTCAAGCTCAAGGCAAAGAAGGGCGACGGCGTACATTCGCCGACCTCGGACGAACTCCGACACGGTCATTGTCTCTTTTTCTTCATTTCTATCCTTGTAATAATTATGTCGAGATATTGCCTGGGGTCGTCTGATATTTGCATTTACCGAGAGACCAGCCGGGCACCCTGGTGGGTGTGCACTAGCTGACGCGACCAACAGGGTTAGTCGAGCTAATCGAACCAAGTCGGCCTGAGTTTCCCATCAAGGACAGATGGTGGCGTCAGCACCAAGAGGCTGCGATTCTTGCAAGCTCCAGCGATCTCGTGATTCACGGGGAGGGGGGGTTTCTTCGAGAGAGATTGCCTCTGTGTTTGTCGCTGAACCGACCGTGGCGAGAGGGAGAGGGAGTGGCAAGCAGCCAGATCGGCGGCACGAGCTTCGAGGCCCGGGCAAAGTGAAATTTTCGTCTCAATGATGAGAAGAAGCCGAGAGTCAAAGGCAAGCGGTGTTATGCAATGTACACTGTACTTGCAACATGCTCCCCCTCAGCATACCGTAAAAGGCGTAGGATACGTCGCTTGGGAGCAAGGGGGGCCCTGTAGCGTGATCCTGGGCGCTCGCCAGGGATGTAGGAGGCGACTTGGCGCGAACTTTTGCAGGGTCGACGACGCACATTCCACGCTCACGTTGCATGAGAAGACATTGCAGCGACAAGGACAAGCACCAAATGACTTGTGATGAGGACCGGCGGCCTGGGTGATTGATCACAGACAAGCGCACTGATCATGATATTGCAGCGCTACGTGTATCGATACCCGAGACACGACATTTGTGGTCAGAGACGTCATGAGCCTGGATGTCCATGGAAGTTGAGCTCATCTCAGTAATAAGCAATTGCTTACAAGACGTGTTTCACAGGTGGCTCTACACAAACGAGGTGCCATGAGTCCGTCAACCAAACCTGCGGTTCAGAAAATTTGGTCATAAACAGGCCAAAATCCAACCCATAGCCACTAAACTACGGAGTACCGAGTACGGATTAGAGTAGTGTGAGTTGTCGTCCAGTGCCAGGCGACTGTCATTCCTACTTCTTACTTCCAATCGAGGGGCAACTTCCACGTCGAATCTGCCTGGCAAAGTAAAGTACTGAAACTTGTGCGGAGTACTCAGCAAACACCTTTGTCATGTCATCGACGTGAGATCCAGAACATGGCTGAAGATGGGACAATTGTTGAATTCATCACATTAATCAGTACCTGCATATCGAACCGCAGTTGTTCTCAGGACAAACCCTGGACAGAAATATTGCTTCGCCATACAGAATTCTTCCTTCGCGGAACCGAAAAAACCACCGACGAACGAGTCACGTCGAACCGAGCCCAAACTGTCGCCACAATGGGAAATAGCAAGCGGTGACGTTGACGATTCTATCCTCCGGCTGTCTGTGCAATCAGTTGAATCATCGTCATGGGTCCGTTATCTGGTTGACAGCTCGTCCAAGTCGTGTCAAGCATTTGCATCGCAGATGGAGATCATGATGAAACAAAACCACATAAGGGAACGCTTTTACCTTCTCGACGGGGCGCACGTAGGCTACAGATGGGCTGAGCTGTGCTGAGCTCAGTCATGGCATGCTTTTCTCGTAGTTGAGAGAAGTCGAGACACTTGTTGTATACATGATTATCATTTTCATCCACACACACACACACACTTATGATTTGTTCACTTGGCTTTCTTATTATTAATTTTTGTCTCTTTTCATTTTGTCGGGTCTACTGTATCACTCTCGGCTGCTGAGCCCATTGGTCTGGTTCTGGTTGGCCGCCATACTCTGATGGAACATGATGTCGTACAGTCCGTTAGAAGAGTCGACATGATGGAGCCGTGTGCCAAAAAGCAAGTAAGAGGGCAAAGGACTGATTAATGTCAAGGTATGATGAGGTTTGGTGCCTGCCAGCTTGAGAAAACAAAAGATGGGATCCTCGAACGCGCGTATTCCTTCTCCTTGGTGGGTGGTTTTTATGATCCTCGAACCACGGGCGGCCAAGCAGAGTGCAATGACGTTGGTTCCTTGTATGCTGGGCTGGACACGGTGATGTTTCGTACTGGAAGCATTCTGTGCTGCTATTGCGGAGGATGTCGTCAAAGAAAAAGCAATGTGGCTGTCGATGATGCGCACCCCAGCTAGTTGACCGATCCGCTTGACGGTTGACAAGACAGGAAGATGAGTTCAACAGCCTCTCCATGGTCGACTTGATGTTTTCGACAACATGCTTCCCTTTTGAGCTCGGGGGATGGTGATTGGCTTTTCTTTGGACACTACCTTCCGTTTCGTAGTTCTGTGTTGGTACGCTCACCGTGACCGGGGGCAGTGACCGGGTACTTTTTGGTCTCGGGGCTTCAAGACAATGGCAGATTCGTTATATTGGAGGAAGTTGACTGAGATGTGTATATATGTGTGTTACAAGTAGCGGGTCAGACAAGAAAATATCCGTCGCAAGTAGTTTGCACTGGCAGGAAGCCTGCATCTGATCACTCACTTTGAGTCAAAGCTATGCAAGGTGTCGAACCTGTTGTGTACGTTCTGTTGGTTTATATATTGTTGCACGGTTGTCCTCGTACACATGCGCAGCAGCACTTCACTCGTCAGAAGTATTCGAGTCTGTAGGGTAGCTTGTCATGAGTGACTAAGCACAAATATCACACAACGACGGCCCAATCAGAAGGCTTCATTGATGAAGTGCGACCCAAATTTGGTTTTGTTTCATAACCCCGGGGAACTTGTCATCTGTCTCGACGCAACGTCGGCATCACGATCGTCGTACCTAGTCGGACAATGGCGAGTCCGAGTGCGCTGCGGCCTTCTGCAGGTTTCTTGTCAAGAATTGGTTCACGGCATACCAGCTCTGCCCTTCCCCTTGCGTCCATTCGAGCCACATTCTCGACCACAGCGCAACAATGCAAGCGCAAGACAAAGGACAACAACAAGAAGCGAGGCGTGAGCAGTCTGTACGGTTCAGGCCCTCGAGAACATCTTTCCATGTCAGATGTACCGCTCCCGAAACCGCGCGAGTTCAAACCCAAGATACCTGTCGACGAATCGCATGGGCTCTGGGGATTCTTCCCCGAGCCGGGCAAGACCATCTGGACGCCAAAAGAGACGGAAGAGCACGGCAGAGCATGGACTGTGGAAGAGCTGCGAAAGAAGTCATGGGAAGACCTTCATTCGCTGTGGTGGGTGTGCTGCAAGGAGAGGAACATGCTGGCCACGTCAAAGGCCGAATTGAAAAGGGGCAAGCTTGGGTTCGGCGAGAGAGAACTCGAGGCGCGAGACGAAGAGGTGTGTGCATGATTCCAGAGCATCTGTTCCAATCGTATCCTCGACACAAGAAGCTGACAATCCGGAAAACCTGCAGGTCATGAGAACCATGAGAGCCGTCAAGCATGCTTTGACCGAACGATACTACACTTGGCAAGATGCCGTTGACGTGGCCATGTCAGACCCTGAGATCGACATGCAGGCCAAGGATGGACAAGTCTACAAGCCAGGAGCATACGAAGAGGATCTTGATGATGCCCAGGAGAGCCGGACTGGGGCGAGCATGGAGACGGCTGCGGAGGCAGAGACCGTCAAGCTCGACAAGGAACTCAGCCGGTGAAGATGAAAGGCGAGCAGGCCATGACGAGGGCGAAGATTGCGACTGTGTGCATCGTTGTGCGTCGTATGAAAATATCTGTGCGGGCCATTGTGGTCGCGCGTACATTTGGAAAGATGCATGTAAATTAGGACATACCACCGACACTGGCGCTCAATCTGACATAGCCTGTGCCTTGGACTTTAATAATTATGTGTACGGACTACCCCGAGTGAAAACCGACACCTTGACATGGCAATTCCATTCCTGGGTCTTCTTGGTCTGCGGTCAGGCGAACGAGCAGCTCCGCCATTCATTCGCTGGGCAGCCCGGGCTCGTCATCCCATTTCCACCACGTCACAGGGAAATCCCCATCAGTGATGACCGCCTTTCCCTTGTCTGGCTTCCCTGGCTTCTCTGGCTTCTCTGGGGCGGCCAGGCCAGGGCCACCACGGCAAAGTGCCAGCCAGTTCCCCACACCTCACCGATGCTTCGCTCCATGTCGTCGACTCGTCCAAAACCCCGCCACCTCAACCCCTCCAACCCCCTTAATAGCTTAATAGGCCAGCTCCTTCAGCTTCACATCGCAGGACTCCAATAGTTCCTTGACAAGACGAAGACGAAGACGAAGACGAAATCGACTGTTCCAACACTCACACCGTCATCATGGATGAGATCGCGAAAGAATACGACGTCATTGTGCTGGGCACTGGTGAGTGAATGCGAATGAATACCCAACGAAGCTGCTCGTCGATGATCCGGCATTCACTGCCCATCAGCCCGGAGCTGCTTCGGATCTATCGACGGGCTGAAAGAGGATTCTGGCTGACCGATGCTGAGTGCCGTAGGCTTGACCGAATGCATTCTCTCTGGGTATGGCAACACATACGCCCTTCAATGATGGAGTCAAGAATCTTTCTGGCTGACAAAAGGCTCCCCCGTTCTCCCGTATCAGTGTATTGAGTGTCAAGGGGAAGAAGGTCCTTCACATTGACCGCAACGACCACTACGGCGGGTAAGCCTCCCCCCATTTCCCCCCATCTGGGATGGAACTTGGGCTGCATTCTAAATTGCAGCTTGAGATGCTGCACAAGAAGCTATCCATATTTTACTAACCCATGTTTGCTTGCAGTGAAGCTGCGTCCGTGAACCTCGAAACGGTACATACATCCAACCCGCTCCCACCCTTCTTTGAGCCCATCGTGCTTCTGACATGAGAACCCTGTAAATAGCTGTTCAAAAAGTATGGAAACTTCCAGGCTGGCGAGGAGCCATGGAAGAACTATGGCCGACTCAATGACTGGAACATTGATCTGGTGCCCAAGTTCCTCATGTCCTCCGGAGAGCTGACCAACATTCTCGTCTCCACCGACGTCACCCGATATCTCGAATTCAAGCAGGTAGCCGGCAGCTACGTCCAGCAGGGCACCTCTTCCAAGGCCACCGTTGCAAAAGTTCCTTCTGATGCCGGCGAGGCTCTCAAGTCTCCTCTTATGGGCATCTTTGAGAAGCGACGCATGAAGACCTTCATCGAATGGGTTGGCACCTTTGACCTCAATGACCCTGCCACCCACAAGGGTTCGAGCTACACTTTTATTCATGCATGCGCAATCGAGAGATAGCTAACTTGTGGTGGCGAAGGACTTGATATGAATACCTGCACAATGAAGGACGTCTATGACAAGTTTGGCCTCGAGGCCACCACCAAGGACTTTATTGGTCACGCCATGGCCCTGTTCCTCACTGACGACTACATCACCGCCCCCGGCCAGGCCCCCGAGGCTATCCAGCGCATCCGACTGTACGGTAACTCTGTTGCTAGATACGGAAAGTCCCCATACATCTACCCCTTGTACGGTCTTGGTGAACTTCCCCAGGGCTTTGCTCGTCTGTCCGCCATCTACGGAGGCACTTACATGCTGAACACCACTGTGGACGAGCTGCAATACGATGGCGACAAGGCCTCTGGTATCAAGGCCACCATGAAGAATGGTGCCGAGGAGATGAACTTTGAGACCAAGGCCAAGATGATTCTTGGTGACCCATCTTACTTCCCCAACAAGACCAGGGTTACCGGCCATGTCCTGCGAGCTATCTGTATTCTGAAGCATCCTCTGGCTGGCACCAACGACAGTGATTCCTGTCAGTTGATCATTCCTCAGTCTCAGGTTGGACGTAAGAATGGTAAGACCCTCTTCTCTGCGCACACAATCTGCATCCCTCCTCCTGTAACATCTCCCACTACCTCCTAATCCTCCCTTACCCCCTCCCGATAGTTTGAAGTGCCCCGCAATATGTGCTCACATTTTGCCACAGATATTTACATTGCCTGCGTATCCTCCGCCCACAATGTCTGCCCCAAGGGTTACTGGATTGCCATCGTCTCAACCATTGCTGAGACAACTGCCAACCACCACCTCGAGCTCCAGCCCGGTCTGGAACGCCTGGGCAAGATTGAAGAACAATTCATGGTACGTGCGCGCCTTTTTTTCCATGATGAGCGAATCTCGTCTATCTACCCCTGTCTCATCATATGAAAAACAAGGGTCTGACATGGGGCACGTGTGTTTCTTAATTTCCAGGGCCCACCGATCCCCGTCTACGAACCCCTTGAGGACGGCAAGAAGGACAACCTATTCATTTCCAAGAGCTACGATGCAACCAGCCACTTTGAGACGACGACCGACGACGTCAAGGATATATACCGCCGCTGCGCCGGCGAGGAGCTCAAGGTTGAGGGCTTGAGAGAAGGCATTAACGTTGCTGAGGAGTAAGGCGGAAGATTGCCCATGTCGTCTTTTACAGACTCGGAGCAGAAAGACAGAAGAAGAAGAAGAAGAAGAAGAAGAAGCAACAACAACAATGACAAGGAAAATAAAGAAAATGGACACAAGTGCAGCAATGTAGGGCACGAGAGGAATGCAAACAATCTTTTTTTAGAATGTCTAATGGGGGAGGGATTTGTGTTGTCTGGGTAATATATCTGCTGAGTTTCATGCAAATGGCCTGATGTAGCGACAAGAAATGGTATCTTTGCTCATAGTCTTTGTTTACTCTGCGCATTTACATTTTCAACATGCAGTTACATCCGCCTGAAATCCCCCATTCGCAATATGGGTCAACAAAGCTTTCCAAGTCGTATCGTCATGTGTTTAAACTATACCCTGGCCCGTTATTTGAAAAGGGGAAAATAAAATAGAAATGAACCGTGACTCTCTCAACCACAAGAACGTTGACGCCACCCAGTCTGTAGATTCTTGTTGTGATCAGACAGATTTTGAGCAAGATCCTGTCAAAGCTCCCGCTGTCTCATTCTTCACTTCCCCCACCGACTCTTTTATCTTTTGTACGCAATCCACAACGCCCTTTTTTTTTTTTTTTATAAATTCCAGAGCAAATATTGGAGTATCCGATACCCAGGAAAGCATTTTTGATTCTGAAAGACGGAGATAAAATTCTGCCCCCCCCCCCCCTTCTCCGAAAGACCGTGGAGTGTAGATGGTGCTGTTGAAACTTCTCATCGTCGAGAAGTCTTGCCCATGCCACGCTTGCCAGCGACCTGAAAGGATGATTGTTAGTGGACAGTACTTGATGGAAGGATCTTTAATTCAAAGCTTACCAGATGCTTTATCAAAGAGACGGTAGTATGTCTGTCTCCCTCACCCTGTCGGGCCATTCTGTTCATCTTTCTCTGGTTGAGCTTGCTGATGCGTTCGGCCTTTGTTCTTGCCACTTCGTCTTGCACACCATCGCCACGACGATCGGTAGTGGGTGCTCTGCTCTTGGAGCGAGCACGCAGACGGTCGCGAGCACTCGCGTCGACGTCCATGGAGTCGGGGTCTTCGGTACCAAGGCGGCTTCTTGACATGGAGCGACCGCGGCGGGGCTCCTTGGGCTGAGCATGCTCGGCCAGGTTGGTGGTATCGACGCCGAGCTGGTCCAGGGCGTCCTCGAGCTCAGAGTACTTCTTCTTCATGGCCTTGCGGGGAATGATGGCTTGGTTCTTGAGTCTCTTCTTCATGCGTGCCTCGTTTCGGATGAGCTGCTGCTTCTCGCGGATGAGCTCGGCCTTTTTCAATATCTGGACCTCTTCATCATCATCAATGTCCTCTTCCGAGTCGTAGTAACCCTCTTGCTCGAGCTTCTCTTCTTCCTCTTCGAGAGCCGCAAGCTTGGCCTCGATGTCGGGATCAACAAAGTCGTAGACATTCTTGCCGTCAAAAATTTCGGGGATCTTGTCATATATCCAGTCAGGGTTCTCGAGGATGTAGGAAGTACGCATGTCAACGTTGTAGACACCCGCACCACCGTTCTCAGCCTCAACATCTTTGGCGAGTTTGCGGCGCTCGGGATCCTCCTTGTCGTATTTCTTCATGGCCTTGACGCCCTCGGGAATGAACGTCTCGAGGGTCTGGCCGCCCATGGGCGTAGCCACGTGAATACGGGACATGACATCCGCCAAACGACCGCCAACGGCGCCACTGTTGTTTGTGCCGGCCTTGAGCTTCTGGCTGACTCGCTCAGCGATAAGACGCTCGCAAGCGGCATTCTTGACCTCCTGGACTCCCTCTTGTGTGTTGCATGACAATTGAAGCATCTCAATATTGTCAGACTTCATCAAGCTCTGCAGCTCGGCCTGCAGCTCCTCACTCAGGTCCTCTGGTCGAGAGACATCGATCTTGTTGACGACCAGGAAAACCAGCTTGTTTGAGAAGAGCGGCTTGATGCTCTTGAAGAGCTGGATCTGCGCTTGAACAGTGTAGCCGCACTGTTCGGACAAGTCCATGAAGTACAAGATGGCTGATCGAAGATGTGCAATCGCAGTTATACTTTTAGAGTGGTCAGCATCCCTTGTCTAGTGAACTAACATGCGAGCTAAGATTCATAGCCAAACTCACCTCTGCATCTCAATGGTGTTCATCTCCTCCAGAGGATGGTCCAGAATACCTGGCGTATCAATAGCCTGAAATCGAAGGTACTTGTAGTCAAAATGACCGACGAACAAGCTCTTGGTTGTGAAGGCGTAAGGTTGGACATCGACATCCGCTCGTGTAATGCTACGCAGGAAACTGGACTTGCCGACATTGGGGTAGCCGCAAATGAGTAGAGTTCGAGTATTGGGGTCGATTGAAGGCAGACGTCCAAGATGCTGTCGGACCTGATCGAGATACAAAAGCGGATCTTTTAGACGCCTGGTGATGGTGGCCATACGACCGAGTGCGGCCCTTTTGAGCTGCTTGCATTGGAAGAGAGACTGGCCATACTTGATCAAACGGACATAGTCTCTGGAAATGGTCTCGATCAAGTGTTTGGCGGTTGATAGCTGACCTAGCGCGATACGAAAATGGTCGGCGTCGTAGAGGGTGTTGAGTAAATCCTTGTGGAATGGATGGATATCCTGCAATCTGGGGAAACTTTCGAGGATGGCACCGAATTTCTCGGAGAAGGTCTCCTGAGAAAACTTGACCTTTCTGGTGTAGAAAGCTGATGACGGTTTGTCAGTAAGAATAGCGTCTGGGGCTGAGGCTGAGCCGGAAGACCTCATGTATCAAATCTTCTTCGTACCTCGAATTCTGCTTATCTTGAAACCAGCGCGAATCTGCGTGGGCAACTTGCGCTGGGTTCGACTCAGCACAATGTCCAAAAACTCTTGCTGAGTCGGCACTGGGGGTATGTCCTTCCATGTCGTCTTCATCTTGGGCAATCTGGGCTCTCGAGGATGTTGGGCTGTGCAAGAGTTGCGATCTCGACAGTGCCGGTTCAAGATGGCAAATCTAAATTTGGCTCCGCCAAGGCGGTCAAACATTTTTTTTTTCTCCCGCACATACATATTATGTACTTTTAAGACTGAGGTGGAGTCTCGGCAGGAGGATCTATCGATAAGATTGGACAAGGCAGCGAGCTAAGTACACTTCCTACAAGAATTACCCCAAACGGTACTTGGGCCTTTTTTTTTCTTCTCCTCGCCGATTTGGCGCCCCGCTCTAGAACCCCCCACTAAAACTTCACGGGCTCTCTTCAAGGCCCCCCATTGAACCATTGAGCAACATCTTGGATGCAAAGCTTTTTTAGTTCATTTCCTCTGTAGTCCACATTGCAACGACTTCACTGTATGCGATTTACAAGCCAGGTTGCCTGGGAAAAACTGACGGCGGAAGGCTTGTTATAACAAAAGGGCTGATTTTCCACTGCTGGACTACCTCTTCTACAATCGCATCCATCAGGACCAATCATTCTGAACCAGAACCACACAAAACAGAAAGAGAGGCAGAAATGACCGGCCTCGCTCCCTACAAAAAGGATTTCCTCCAGGCCGCCATTGAGGGCGGAGTCTTGAAGTTCGGTAGCTTTGAGCTCAAATCCAAGAGAATCTCGCCTTATTTCTTTAATGCAGGCGAGTTCCATACCGCTCGTCTCGCCGGTGCCATCTCGTCCGCATTCGCGAAGACCATCCTTGATGCCCAGCAGAATGATGGCCTCGATTTCGACATTGTCTTTGGTCCTGCGTACAAGGGTATTCCTCTGTGCTCCGCCATCACCATCAAGCTCGGCGAGCTTGCCCCTCAGAATCTGGATACCGTCTCTTACTCGTTTGACAGAAAGGAGGCCAAAGACCACGGTGAAGGAGGCAACATTGTCGGTTCCTCTTTGAAAGGGAAGAAAGTCCTAATCGTCGATGATGTTATCACAGCTGGAACTGCAAAGAGAGAAGCCATCGATAAGATTAGAAAGGAAGGTGGCATCGTTTCAGGCATCGTTGTTGCCCTGGATCGCAAGGAGAAGCTGCCTGCTGCCGATAGTGACGAGTCCAAACCTGGTCCTAGCGCCATTGGCGAACTGAGAAAAGAGTATGGCATCCCAATCTTTGCAATTCTGACCCTGGATGATATCATTGAGGGCATGAAGAGCTTCGCCTCTGAGGAAGATATCAAACGCACTGAAGAGTATCGTCTGAAGTACAAGGCAACGGACTAGTTGGACAGGAAAGTGTTCAGCTATCAATGGCAGGGGCTAGGCACGGCTATCGACATAGACTGACCGTGGAACTTACCGTTGGATGACAAGAATTCTGACATGTACTAAAAACAAAACCGGCACAAGATCTACTTCGTTAAACATCCGACTTGGTAGAAGTGCTTTGTTCAGCCGAGACTGAAAAAAGTGCGATTTGTAGCCAAGACACGTTTAGTCGGTCACAGCGTTCATCCTCTCGCTTAGTTAGATGTTTCTTCGGTCCGTGTCGTGCATGGTAAGTTAGTAGTAATTGGTGATGTGCTTTTCGCTTTGGAAGTGAATGCTCTAGGCTCTTTTGCTTTCCTGGGTCTGGCTCAGGCGGAATGGAGCCTGAGGACCAGGAAGCTCGTTTGTCTGGAATATTAGACCGTGTGAGATTCTCGCTCTTTCAATAGCTACGGCTAGCTGAAAACCCACCATGTTGTACCAGCCCGAGCCGGCTACAGTCGTATTACTCTTCCCAGCCAATTTGAAACCAACATTGCTGAAGAAGCCCACAAGAGACTAGAGATTTCTGATCAACAAGATAGGCAGAGTAATGAGAACTGATCTACCCACTTCTTTACAAATAAGAGATATTCGATCAGCCACTCCAGACTGGTTCATTAGCTGAACGTAAGCTTTCATGGCTGACTTGCCAATGCCAACCCCTTGGACTTCAGGACACACGGAGAAAGAGTGTAGGCAAATCGTTCTGCCTGAAATTTGATGACCCAGAGATGAGTCACCCGAAGGTGTTTGTGCGCCTCGCCAATTCTGTGGGAGCCGAAGGTCGTCATCCGTCACTAAAGGGTGCTTTCCTAGTGTGGCAAAAATGTGGGCAAATAGCACACTCTTAGAACCATCTTGTCTACCGGTCTCTACAGGACGGGCATGTGGCAACGTTTGAATATGCCAATCGTCGGTGTTGTTAGAGGGGTAGGTATTAAACAAACCGAGACATATGCCCCCGCATCTTCGGATGTAATACTCGATCTGAAAATCTGTCAGACACAAAGGCAAGAGAGCAGACATGGTTTTGCTAGGAATGCTAGGATTGGCTTGAGAAATACCTCTTCAATGCTGCAGGACTGGGTCTCATCTGGCAACGCTGCATGTTCTAATGTCACGCAAGCGGGCAGGTCCGCAGGTATCAAAGGAGAGAGCATTGGAGCCCAATGGAACGGGATCAACGCTCGACGTAATTCTTCAGGGGATTTCTGTTGCAGCATTCTGCTCTGTGTGTCTGTTCTTCGAATCTGTACAAGCTCCTCGTCGTCATCGTCAGAATCACCGATGGCGCACTCCTCTGCGATAGACGGGTATTGAGCTGGATCAGTGGCGGATGTAGACACAGCTTGGCAGGATACTTGGATTGGGGCTGCCCTATTCTTTTCGTTGTCTGAAGATGCATGTCCAAGTACCATTTTCCTACCCGTTGAGTGTCCGGAAGCGTTTGAAGATGATGGGGATTACTGGGAAGGAAGAGGAAACAAGTACAAGTGACAAACAACGGCGAATGAAGAAACGGAGACAACAAATAGAAATATCGAGCGTCTACAAACACTGAGTGTAGCGGCTTGCAGAGCGACGTGACAGCACATGCGGCAACGAATGCGGCCGTTGGTGATTTCGCTTGATCTGATGCGGTTCCAATGAATGTAAAATCTGGGGTAATAGAATGGAAGACTGGGAGTTGGCAATGGATCAAGGCACGAAGAGAAAAGTAAAAAACAGCATGGATGTGACGGAGAGAAGATTCGGAGTGAGCATCGAGCCCAAACATCTGCCGGCCAAGCATTGGTCGGTCAGGTGGTGTCACACTGTCGACAGTCGACAAGACAAGTCCTGGACACCGAAGGTATGCAATGCTTGGGGTTTGTGCCACTTGACACTTGACACTTGAGCAGGTGGTGGGTGGTGTCGTCTGGTGGGTGGTGGTGCTTGTGAACTATACACTGTAGGGACCAGAATGAGTGTTTGGACCAAACACTGGAAGTCGAGGAAGCTTCAGGCCGCGTCCGCCTGCCCTGCCCAGGGAAACCACAGCGATCCGAAAGGACCGTTGGCGTGTTGGTACAGTGTGTAGGTGGATCATTTGCCAACCTCGAGCAGCTGGCAGTCCTGTGCTCCCATGATCCCATGATCCTGCGATCCTGTGATCCCGTGATCCCGTGCCCCCGTGCTCTCGTGCTTGTAAGAGACACAGAGGCAGCAATGCGAGCAATTGCAGACCTCTGCCGTGTCAAGTTTTGTATCTTTACATGTGCCTGGATGTACATGTTCGCCATCCACGTATCGTAAAGTTGTCATGACAATGACAGTCCATCATCTGGTACCTACAATTGGTTTCCATTCACAGTGCGGAAATCAGCAGTCCAGAGTATGCCTGCAGCGGAATTGTATAGATTGGGTTTGGAAGGGATCATCATCTGGTGCGACGCATCTGGCAAACGACCTACGACTTACAACATCACTTGACAGGCGACAAGGCGTACTCCGTAATCCGTACACCACCTCGTATATCAACAAGCTGTCGGGAATAAAGCGTTGGTACAAGGGCATCTGTGCAAGTTTGCTTCCCACCAGGAGACAACCGCCAGGAGACAGCCACCAGGAGACACCCACCAGGAGGCAAGATCCAGAGAGGCTCGTATACGATAAGGAGGGGCCACATCGAGCTCCCTGCAGGATAGTTGACGTCCCCGTCGAGGTCGGGATGCAACCAGACGAGCCTGCTATCGAGATCTGGGTCTCATTTCATCTACAGACCACCCCGTAATCCGTAGATGCCTGCTTCATCCGTCTTCCCGGTTGGCTTGCCCCTTCCATCCATGGCTGCATACTTGCAGGATCACACCGACACGCACACACGCAGGGCCGAGTGTCTCTTGTTGCATGCGCCGGGCTTGACCAAGACCTGGACCGGAATGATGTGTCGCCGTACCGCCGTATGCGTACCGACCTACGTGGGTAGAATAGAAAGGTGTTTTGTAGAGTGAAGAGGAGCCCAAGCTGTCGCTCGCAAGTCGCTGCTAGAACCTGCCCAAACGGGTGAAGCCCGTGTGGCAGTGCCTCGTGGTACACATGGTTGTAATGGCATTTTGTGCAAACCACCCGGAGCTAATGCATGAAACTACATGTACATTTGAAGCGAAGCAGAGCTCGGAGTATCGGACGTGTTGTTGATGAACAGAGGCAATCGATGAGTCTGCCCCCGCCTCATGCCGGCTCAGTGATGTTTGTTTGCCTTGCTTCCACTGTGGGTCTACCCGCCCAAGTGGGGGGAGGTACGTACACACTGTAGCTCGTTGGCACCTCGCATCTGTTTAGACTATACGGACGTGGTAATCATCTCACCTCTGCGCATGCTGCTTCATCTCTCTTTTTCCATGATTTTCCGACTTCTGCGTTTCGAGATCCCGGCACCACTGGCTTGCACGGAACGCTTTGGACTCGCCCCTCTAAAATTGCTGTTCTACTTTCCATTACACGAAGGTGGTTTTCTTCAGAAATCCGATTGCGATGTACGTGGCTGTGTCCTTCTACGTCAAGGCGGGGGGAAACCGAACATCCTCAACATTCAAGCTGACTGGAAGCTCTCACAATGCAGGCAAATCACGCTCAACATATTCAATCCCCAAGCCGGGGACCAGGATACCCTGCTGAACCTGGAAATATTCCCCGATATGACCCTCGAAACCCTCCGAGAATCTGTTCACGCCGATACCAACATCCCTGCCACGTCGCTACACATCTACCATAATGGCCGCCTTCTCACCGACGACACCAAGACGATGGAACAGCTCGAAATACCCGACGGCGGTATGCTGGCTGTCCACGTAAGGCACATTAGAGGCAACACTGGTGTTGCTGAATTCTCTACTACCGCAGCATCAGGAACGCCTGTTTCAGCACAAGCACAACGACCACAGCAACCACGACAGCAAGCCAGCGCTCAAAATGATCCCGAGCTGATTCGCCTACAAGTCCTCGGCAACCCGGCCGTAAGAGAGCAGCTACAACGGCAGCATCCAGAACTTGCGGCAGCGGTTGATGACCCCGCACGATTTTCTCAAATATTGCAGAGCAGTCAAGACCGGGATCGTAGAGAGCGAGAGGAGAGACAGCGGGAGATTGAGAGGCTAAACCAGGATCCCTTCGATATCGAGAATCAGATGAAGATTGAAGACATGATACGCCAAGAAAGGGTCATGGAAAATCTGCAGAGCGCCATGGAGCATAATCCTGAAGGTAAGCAAAGCGGCACACCCCGACTATTCTTTCTGGCCTCTTGTGACCAAAGCAGTAATATGGGTGTATTAGTATTTGGACGTGTGCATTTATTATATATCAACGTGGAAGTAAATGGGCACAAAGTGAAAGCTTTGGTAGACTCTGGAGCCCAAGCCACTATCATGTCCCCTGCATATGCCGAAGCATGTGGCATCATGCGGCTCATCGACACCAGGTTCGCTGGAGTAGCTCGCGGTGTTGGCACAGCCAAGATTCTCGGTCGTGTTCACTCGGCACAAATCAAAGTCGGGAACCTTTTTTTGCCTTGCAGCTTTACCGTGATGGAGGGAAAGACAACTCACTTGCTTCTCGGTTTGGACATGTTGAAGCGATACCAAGCCACCATCGACTTATCCCGTGACCGACTCATCATCCAGGGCGAAGAAGTTCCGTTCTTGGGAGAAGCCGACATCCCCAAGGATGAAGAGCCGGTGGAACAGGAAGCTACGATTCCTGGTCCTGCTGGCACCACCATTGGGCAGGAAACCGGTGCTGTTCTGCCTCCGCAACAACCATCCGCTGCTCAGACAACCGCATCGTCGTCGTCGCCACCACCCGCAGAACAACCCTCAAGAACCAACCCAGCAACTTCCACCCACGCAATCTCTTCTACTCCCGCGGCTCCTGATTTCGCAACCGCAACCGCTACCAACATCACTCCTGCCCATGTGGATAATCTTATTGCCATGGGAGCCACGAGAGAACAGGCTGTACAGGCTCTGCAGGCAGCCGAGGACAACGTTGAAGTAGCAGCAGGTTTGATCTTCTTTTGATCATTTTAGTGAACGACACAGGCACTCGTGAATGAATAGCGTACACTTGCAGGTTGGAAAAGATGAGGAACAAAGGATGGGGAGCTCGCTTTGGTTGCAGCCTTTCTCGATTTTCCAAAGAACAGCATATTGATCATATAGAGATTGGTCTTCGACGATGTATTCAGATCAGAGTGCATGAATCATGAGAGATGGGCGTCAGGAAGCAAATAAAAATGTAAACAATCATTTTCCATGCGTCTTGCTCTCTCACACACAGTCGTTTCCACTTGTTCCAAATTCATCACCTTCTATCGAATCTTGTAGACACACGGCTTTAAAATAGACGCCTCGTTTTCATCTTTATCCTTGGCCTCACCCTCATCCCACTTTGGCGCAAAGCCCCTCTTCTTCTTCAATTGACCTTGCACTTTGTCCCCTTGGAGCTGCTGCACACCTTTCCCTTTTGTAGGCGAAGCACCCTTGATGAAGTGCATCTTGACAAACATCCTATTCGATAGGTCCACAGCCTCTGCCCTCTCGCCTTGCAAGATGAAGCCTCGTTTCTGAAGAGCCTCGATAAACGCCGTGACATCTGTCTCGCGACGACGATCTTCCGACCCGTCCACCTCGACGGCTAGGTCCTCACCGTGAAGAGCGCCTGCCTGTGCGGCCTGCGCGAGTTTTGCCTTTTTGCTGAGCGCCAAGTTGTTCTTCTTGCGGTTGCCAACGCTGTGCTCGACGACGGCCTTGTTTCGAGCCGGTCCGAAGCGGGACTTGATCTCGGCAACCCACAGCTCGCCTTTCCAGTGGAGAACGCGGTAGGCCTCCTCGACGAAGTCGATCCAGTTTGTGCCCATGAGGGCGAGGCAGAAGATGGCGATGTTGACGGACCCATCTTCCAGGGGGAGGTTGGCGATATCAGCTTTGGTGACGAGCGGGCTGGGGCTCTGCAGGTCGAAGCTCTTGATGTCAAGGCGGAGCTTGGCCGACTCCTTCTGCAGCGAGGCTGCGAGCCGGGCGTCGCCGCAGCCCAGGTCGGCAATGGTGCAGGTTCCCATGGTACGAGGCAGAGCCATCTTGGACCGTTGTTGGGAGGGCGGAGGAGGAGGGCCAGGCCGGCCCTTGGTCGGCGGCGGGCGGGCCTTTGCTCGGCTGCGAATGTCGGAGAGGAAGCTGTCGACGGGGTTCTCGGGCCACACTTTGACTTGCCGGCGGAACCCCTCGTGGTACTCGTCGAACATCTCGGGAGAGTCCTGGAACAGCCCGAATGCTTCGGCCGATGGCTTGGTGTAGAGCGTCTCATTGAGGTGTCTGAAGCGCGCGGAGATGAGCTTCTCACGCATAGACGCCTGCAGCGGCGTGAGCTTTGACGGGGCTGGCGGCAGTGAGGATTGTGCGGCGGCGCCGTCCAGCTTGGATGCTCTGGCCGAGGACGAGGCATTGCTGGGCTTGGAATTCCCCTCGTCTGGAGTGGAAACGACTTGTGCGTCCTCGTTGAGCGACTCGTTCTGGCCCTTGGCATGTTTTTCCTTGTTCCCGTCCTCATCCTTGTCCTTGTTGCCCTGTTTGCTCGACGAAGCCTCATTGTTCTTGGTCTTGGTCTTGCCCTTCTTGCTCTCAGCAGTCAAACGCGGACACGGGGTCAGTGCCGAAGCCGACCCCGAAGCCGCAGAGGACTCCTTCTTCCTCATGCGCTTTGCCGGCGCAGCAGTATCATCGCCACTCGCCTTGTTCCCCTCGGCTTTCCCTTTTGCCTTGCCCTCGGCCTCGCCCCGGCCCTCCACCACACTCTCATACAAATCGGCGACGTTGGCAGCCGTGACATTCTGCGACTCCGCGCCAGGGCCATTGCCCCTCTTGCGCTTCCTCGATTTTGAGGCGGACGGTCCACTGCCGGCTTTGGCTGAAGATGTCTCGGGTTTCAAGGCGTCTGCGGATACGGACCAGCCTGGGACGGCGAACATGTTGGTTTGTGCTTTGGGCGATGGCCGCTCCGGTCAAGGTCTTCTGGGGAGCGAGCACGGGGGCAAAGACTCGAAAGTCGAATGAACTGCACGCTAGAGGACGCTGCAATTGCAATTTGCAACTGGAAATTTGACCCCCCCCAAATGCCTAAACTGCTGTCTGATGCTTCTTTTCTTTCAGGAAATTTTAAAATGGGTCGCGATCTTATCGAATGGTTCGTGCTTGGCCTTATCGCCTGTTCTGAGTAATTTGGAAAAAGTGAACGGCAAAGTGTACATGAGCCCCTTTTGGCCTAGTTTAATTATAGCTATATATTTATAGTTCATAAATATACATGAATCTGAAAAGAAATATCGTTGTTCACATCATTAAATGAGCTACGTCTTATGATTATTTATATTTAAATCGAACTTCAATGTTAACCCGTTTCAATAGTGGGGTGGGCTAGGAGGAAGCTTGAACCTCTTCTACACGTCTTGTCAGTCAGCTTAAAAAAAAAAAAAAAAAACCCTGTTCGTGTTTAAACCACTCTGGCACTGGACCCGATCCTTTAACAAGTCATCAACGTTTTGAAAGTCGTACAAGTGTGTCGGCGATGTGTCAAGAAGGACCGTCTCACCAAGCAGCAGGGTACATATTGTCCGCCACAGGTCATAGATCGACTTACGAAGTGCACGTCACAGGAGCCAGTACCGCATCTCAGTGCACAGGTTACACAGTACCCAGAAACAATTGTGCCAGATCCCCCTTGTTCAGATCGGCGGAGAAGTGCCTCCGATGCTCTCCGCCAAATGTCCCTCGGCATGCGGCATGCGGCGAGCCAGACCTCTGGAATTGTGAGGTTCCACCAGCAGATTGTTTGAACTAGAGATCCGGGCTGAACTGGCAGGTTTCGGGTCAGAGGGCGGGTTTCCCTTCGACAGCTCTGAATTCACATCTGCAAATCCATCTCCGGGTGGCCATTTGTCATTTATTATCCTTCTTCTGTCTCGCTAACTGAGACGCCTGGCAAGCGCCTGGCTTTGCGACAACTAGAAGGGGGGCTCGGATACTCGCATCCAATGTCCCATGAATGTCCCATAAGAGCCTTGCCAAAGCTGACATGGCTCGAACAGGGGCTACACTATGATCAGGAATTGCACTTGTGATAGCCACGATAAGAATGGGGGGGGTGTTGCATCAGCGCGGGTCGCACCCAGCATTTCGCACCACAAGCATACCCGTCCTATTGACGCTAATAAACACACCCTGATGCAAGGCCACTCGCCAGAGAAGATCGCCTAGGAACTGGGATAGCTAGTATGTTGACCATGGCGGTGACACTGACCGGATTATCGGGTGGTAGTACCGTCGATGCCAGGTTCTCATGGTACCTGCACCTTCCATGTACTACTCCATCTTCTCTCCTGCTTGAGTCTCTGAGAAAAAGGGCAGTTACCGACGATCGGTATCTAGTCTTTCGGCTCGGACACTCTGGTAATTACTGGTCTGCCAACGTTACTAGCCAAGGAAATCAGCAGAGTACGGAGTCAGGATCTGTTGCTTTGACAATGTTGTGGGCACCCATGTTGTGTAACCATTTGTAACAACAACAAATGGTCCTGAAATGCGGAACTGAACATGAAGTAGTTTGCTGAGATGTGCTCTGTCTGTAGTGTGGCACGTTAGTCTGATCTGAGAAGGGTACTTGTACAAATTTATGGATTGTAAATAACGGATTGAGTCTGACTTGAAAGTGACCCGTGTAAGCCGCAGTCTTACACATCGGAGCTAACAAACCATGGGAACTAACATTAGCAAGTCAGTAATGCGTGATATGAATGAATATGTTGATTTTAAGCCAATAAGACCGAACCATCTGTGAGGTTCAGAAAGAAGGTTTGCGCAATATCTGTCATTCGAGCATCATATTGCATACGTGGCCCAATTTCCATCGGCGCAGGTTGGTGCGGCATGTGGTAAGCAAAAGAGCAGAGGGAATTTGCCAACTTGCTCGGTTTTGTGGTTTCCGATAAAGTAATGTCTAGGTGCTTTATTCTCATAAGCCTATTAGGACGGGTGACGGGACGCCGCTCGATGTCATACTGGCTCGTGGATACGGATTAAAATCAGCCAACCCAGGTATCGTTCTATCACGGCTTGCCTGTGAGTGTTCCGGGATCCTCACGCCAGATTGAGAGAAGTCGATCAAGTAGAGTATGTACTCAGATGTTGATGCCCTCAATATGATTCGCCCATATACCTGCAAACCCCTTTCAGAGCCTCTTCATAATGAGGCCCAGATTTCTTGGCCCAAAGACAAGTAGAGCACTATCATGAGGGTCTGGTGCAGCACAACGCTGCTGGGATGCGAGAAGCTTGCAACCCAACGCAAAGGCCCCTATTGTCGGTGTTACGTCGTA
This sequence comes from Epichloe typhina subsp. poae, assembly GCA_030389615.1. Classification (NCBI taxonomy): domain Eukaryota; kingdom Fungi; phylum Ascomycota; class Sordariomycetes; order Hypocreales; family Clavicipitaceae; genus Epichloe; species Epichloe typhina. The sequence continues at coordinate 1,253,669 of CP098316.1, read as the reverse complement.
CAGGTGCGTCTCGAAGTGGAGTTGCCGTCTATTGCACATCCTGTTTGTCCATTCAAAATGCTTGTAGCATGGGTTCGCGGCTGAGCAGAGACGAAATGCTGTGGAAGGAGAGGTATCCAAGCAGTCCTTTCTGGGTGGGACGGAGGAAGTTGTGCATTTGGCGTTGGAAAGTCGACGCCGTTTCTGGGGAAGTGAAATCGAAATCGAATCCCGGGCGACTCAACTCCGTAAATGGAGGCTATTTGGCCGTTGTTTGCTGACATTGGGTTGAGGAAGTCCCGTGCGAGGAGGCCCGAATTTCTTTCCACGGAGAAAGTACGGAGTAGAAAGTTTGCTTCATTTTTTTTGGGGCCGGCGGGGCTCGATGAGAGCCACATGCCTGCCTGGGCACAGTCTGGATTGGCTGGTTGGGCAAATGACGCAGTTGGGAGTCAATTGCATGTCCCAAGCCGGCATATTGTCCACGGCATTGTTCAATGCCGCAAGTGAACCTGACGATATTAATACATAGTCGTCAGCCCACAGTTTGGTAGGAACCGCTGGTATCAATGGGAAGGCGCCAGCTTCAAATGCGTCAAATGCGCTGGTGGGTCTAAAAATGTGCCGATTCGTGACGACTTGGATCACACCCTTGTTGAACTTGATGTCGAGCCACGACCTGACGTCTTTTTCCCGCTCTCGGCGATTGTGGCGGGACCGGCGGGGCGAGTCACAGACGAGGCCAGACAACACATACTCTGTGCTATTTATCGACCGTTGGAACCGTTTTGGAAAGAAATCATAAATAATGGTAATCCGTGGTGGGAGAGATTGTACAAGTCGGCGCCCCGCGGCAGCTCCCGAGTAGAGAGGTCTCACTCAGACATCCACCACGATTTCTTCAAGGCTGTCGCTCACCTTGTTCTATGTCACCCCGAAGTACTCCGTAAATACCTCCAATTGGCCTCTCCGTAGATCCACGTTGCATTTCTCCGGGCGGCCTCCTCAACCAGTCAACGACTTACCGAGTACTTGACAGGTTTGAGCCCTGAAACAAGAAGGGCAATGGATTTGAACAAGGACTACGGACTACTGACTAGAAAAAAGAGGCAAATGATAAATACATCTGCCGTTGCAGGCACTCGCGCAACCCGGTGAAGAGTGCTCGGGAACCGCGCGCGCGAGACTCTCTCTGAGCGCCGCAACCTCGTCCACTAATTCGACCTGGCCGGGCAGCGACCTCGACGGCTGTGTAGAATGTACATGCAGCATGGAGAGGCGCTTATTACATGTAGACAAGTTGGTGCTTGTGATGTATCACGAAAGAGACGGCGATGGGCCCCCTGGCAAGCGCAAGCCAGGGGGTACGGCCGTACGGAGTCGGAGCAGCAGAGCCGCGCCCTGGGCCCAGCCCCTGTCAAGATGCTGTGTCGGGGTCCTGGCATTTGGGCAGGCTTCAACACGGATGCTACAGCCCAGGAAGGTACTTGCGTCCATGAGCAGCCATATTATCGCCCGCCTCGTCCCAGCATCGTAACCCAGCATCGTCCTCATCCTCATCCTCAACCCCCTCCTCCATAGCTACGTCGCCTCTACCTTGTCTTGTCTCGATCCGCTTCCCTTATTTGCAGCAGCTTGACTTCACAGCCCCATCCGAATAACTTCTTGTCGTTTGTCCATGATTCTTGTCCCAACACAACGCTCCGCCGGATCGAATTTGTCGAACCCAAAGCTACTTCTTGGCCCCAACGACAGCTAACACCACCACTCCATCTACTCTCGCCAGAGGCTGCTTGCACTTTCTTCCTTCACCTACACGATAGGTGTTCTTCAAGCCGGAATTTCACCATGCCATTGGAGGCCGGGTATTCTTTCAGCATCCTTGCCACGCTCATTTCTCAAGATTGGACGCTTTTCCGCTTGCCATATATTTGAACCGCGTCCCACCTTCCCATTGACAGCAAATCGCGAGGGAAGAAAGAGGGACCTATTACCTCGGCAGGCCAAGGGTCCGGTCATGTCTTTTTCTTCACATTGACCACTTTTTGATATTATCGACACAGATCCATCGCCTCCGAAGCTCCTCATTTCTGACATAACGCTACCCTCCCACCTCGGGACCTACCGCCCTTCTGTCCATTTGCTTTGGTGTTACACAAACTGCGTTTCACGCTTCCCAGCGGCTCTGTTCCTCGAAGCTCAACTCCTAGTTTCTTGTTCCTTCCCTGATCTTCTAACTTTTCCTTCCCTTTTCTTTTCCTTGCTGGCTTAGTACATGCGCCATCCCTTGCTGCTTTCCCTGTTTAAACCTATTCTTTTCTGCCAGAGCTGTTCAGTTACTCGACCGGAAGCTCTATCAGCCTTGTGAGGATTTGTGGATCTTGTACATGGGCAACGTCGAGCCGGGAAATTGACGGAAGGAAGACCTTGGAAAAGAATCTACTGCCTTCGTGGAAACTCGCACCATGTAAGAGCATACACGGTGGCACATTCTGCATTCGAACCAACCTCCCGTCGATTTCTTCATTTCACACCGCACGCCGTCTATCGTAGAGAGCGGTGGCATAATGCAGCCCGACGGCAAACAATCTCAGCCGGGTTCTGCAGCTGGTCAACAGCTCAACGTCAACATAGAGGGTGACGGAAAGGGAAAGAAGCCTGCGGTCAAGAAGAGAACAAAGACGGGCTGCCTGAGTAAGAAATCATCCCCGAAAGTGCTCGGCAAATCTCACCCTTCTCTAGCTAACTGTCCAAATTAATGTCCACAGCATGCCGGAAGCGGCGTATTAAATGTGACGAAACTAAGCCGAGATGCAAGAATTGCATCAAATCCAAACGCCCGTGTGAAGGATACACTCAGCGAGTTGTCTTCAAGGACCCGGCAAACCTGGCAACGCACCACGACCACTTCGGACCAGCAGTGTATCCGCTTGGGTCGCGACATCATGGCAGTGTCGTGGGCCATCCCTCGAATCAAACTTCGGCTCAAGCATCGTTGCAGCCCATAGCTCCCCGACCAGCGCCTTTCAACACATCGTATAGGCAGCCCATTTCATTTGCTATTCAACATGCGCAGTCCTTTCACCCGCCGCAGTCGCATTTCATCTCGAACCATGGCTCCATTCCCATACCAAACCCTCTTTTAGGATCAGATACCTCTTTTAAACAACACTACCATGTGAGATCTTCACGTGGAACGGGGCTCTTTGGCCCTGCCCACAAAGACCAACTTCCAGCCGGCGATCAGCTTGACGATTCTTTCGACTACGGTCTGCTGCAGAACGATTCCTTTCGGCGAGACAGCTCAACACAATTTGATGAGACAGCCCTGGAAGATGAAATACCTATGGACGAGTCCGATGACGAGCAACCTGATCCGAAGTCTCTCAGTGTGCGAGGCTACGGAGATGTCCTTACTCCATATCCCCGAGGGGGCACAGAAGTCAGAACCTTTTCGGCATTTGCGCAGAACTATGCCCTTTCGGAGTACATGGACTACGCGCATAACTCTGAACTGCGACGACATGACATGCAGACCATTTTCATGCATTTTGTTAGTGTCACTGGGCCAACCATGTCATTGTATGAAAGAGATCCCGCGTCGCTTGCGTCAGGAGCCAGGTTCGATGGGGACGCTACTCTAGATAACAACTTGTGGAGTCGTAAGTTCATCCTTCCTCAGGCTACGACTTCCAGAAAAGTGAAGCTTATGTGATTCTAACTGCACAAAAACGAAAACAAAACAAAATAGACACTTTTCCATTGCTGTCCTTCCACCATCCTGGCCTGTTCCATGCCATAATGGCAATTGCAAGTCTTCAAATCGCCACGCTGCAAAACACGCCTGCAACTGCGGCCCTTCGGCATTACCACTGCTCTATTCGTCGGAATGCGAGAAACGTGAGCACACCGGTGCGCAATACCAAATTAACAACTGTTGCAACAACTCTGATGTTGGCCTATTTTGAGGTGTGGTCATCTGACCATACCAAGTGGTGCAACCATCTCTTGGGTGGAAGACTCTTGTTCAAACAAATTCCTCTCAGGCAAATGTCACGAATATGCCTTCCAGTGAAACGCATGAGACACTTTCCCAGCCCATTGTCTGCCCCAATGATGATTGGCCCCAAAAGAGACCCTGCGGATCTCGACTATGGCCTTCTGAGCTCAATAACAGGTAATCGGGTGACCGCCGAGGACTATGGGCTACAAGATGGACAGCTTTTAGATGAAGAATGTCTATGGACTACTGATAAGGACATTGAGAATTATGATATTCTTCGGGACCTTTTTTGGTGGTATGCTAAAATGGATGTTTATCAGAGCATACTTGGTGGAACTAAGCTATTGTAAGAACACTCGTCAGGTATCCGGACGTATGCGATGATGCATGAAGCTAACACTTTTCAGCATGGAGTACGAGGAATGGACACAGTGTCCCCCCAGAGCGCCGCTATCTAGCATCAGTGCCATGTACGACCTTCCCCCCACGCGATGATGGTCTCCTCCTGTTTGCTTTGTTCTTCTCAGGTGTCCACGTCACTGACCGAGCTTATTGCAGTTATGGAACATATGATCATTTAATACTGCTCCTCGGGCGGCTTGCAAGCTTCGCGTCAAGAGACCTGTCCAGAAAAAGAAAGGCGTTCCGTGCAAAGGGTGGTGGATCCTTTAAGGGGGGGTCATCTCCGTCTCAGTTTCCAGGAATAGTACCTACTTTGGGCAGGTTTCACGCTCCGATGGGCTTCGCTACTTCCACGACGTACTCTAATGAATCAGACTCACCCGGAGACTCAGCTAGCCCCGAGAGCAACGAAATGGCGGAACAAGAGTGGGAAAGCATCCGCCAAGCCTTTGAAATATTCGAGAGTCACTTGGATTCGCGATTCAAGCATTTAAACAGTGAATATGCGGATCGAAAAGATACTCCGTTCGGCACCGCCCTGCAGTACCGTACGTATTCGGTAGCCGGCATTTGGATGAACTACTACATGGGCCTTATTCATCTTTACCGAAGCCGGCCGAACATGCCACCAGCAGCTATGCAGGCTGCTGGAATGGCAGCACCATCGACTGCCGGGTACGCTATTCAGATTGGGCGGATTGCGGCCGGGCTCACGGATGACTTGTCCGACAAGAAAGATGTCAGCACTACTCTTGCGGCGGCTCTTATTGAAAGCTCGTTCTGTTTATTTGTAGCAGCAGTTCAGGTAAGAGCTCTTTGGCTCACGATTGAATTCTTTTTTTCGCTTACTAACATCTCGGCGCAGCTTCAAGATAACAACCAGCGCTGCTGGGTCATACAGCGCGTTTTTGATGTTGCTCGACTGACAGGTTGGCAGACGGCAAGGAAGATTGCCATAGGATGCGAGTCAGCATGGATCAAGGTCGCGCAGCTGGGCCATGGGCCAGAGTACAGGAGACCTACACACCTGGAAGATGTCCCCATGTCTGTGTGGATGAATCCGCGTAAACTAGACCAAAGGATTCGAGATCTCGAAAAGACAGAGGACTCCAGACTAGTCCTACTACAATCAGAGCAGACCAATCTAGCTCTAGGCTTACTTGGCGTTGAGACAGATCTGGAGGTGCTGGATCTTCAAGAAGATTGTTGAACCAGTTGCTCACTGGCGTTGTGTTCGTGACTGAGGGGCCAGGGTTCTTGGCGGAAATGGTGAGGCGTGCTCGAAAAAGAAAGTCTAAAGTCCTCGCGCTCGATTACTCATTGTCAAAGGGCACTTTGCATCATCAATTGGCGTTGTATATCGGGGCAACTTTGTTATGGCCATTTTATTTGGAGTGATGTAACTTGCTGCAACTTGCATCGTCGGCGAACGGAGGATGGGGGAAAAAAAAAGGCAAGCGGCATTAAGCATGAAGCGAATGGAATAATGGAAATAATGGAAATAATTGTATTTGACGCCATCACGTGGCGAACCCTTATATTCATGATACACATCATGAGCTAGCAACATGTAAAGAGTAAAGATGCAGACTCTGGACGGTGCAAGTGAAATACATCAAGTCTATTACTTTGATTGAAGACTCCAGTCCACAGGTGAGGCCCAACTCACTTAGTTAGCGGGCAGCCTCTCCACTACTGCAGCCATCTCCTCATCGGTATATATTCTAAAGCCCTTTTCTTTCGTCACGCTAGCCAACTGCACATTCTTGGCATCCAGCTTCTCCTCCATGACCTGCTTGAGTGTTTTTAGGACCAAAGTCTCGGCATCTGTAATCGTAAGAGACTATAGGAGAAGAAAAGGGGGGAAATGCGATTAGTTGATGCGATTCATTCCGCCAACATGTCAGTCCAGGAAAAGCGACGAGACTTGCCTTGTGATACTCGTTCTGCAACTCTGCTTGGGCACCCTCGGAGCCAGAGCCAATGGCCTTGGCGTCATAACGATAAAACGTCCCACTAGGTTCCGCATGGAATAGTTGAGGACCTTGCTCATCAAAGCCAGCAATCAACAAAGCTACACCGAACGGCCTGCTCATAATGGTCTCCTCTCCTTCGGCTCCTTCGCCAAATCGTAATGCCAAATCGCAAATAGCTTGTGTGCAGCTTTCCACACCAAGAGGCTCGTTGTAGTTGAAGGCATGGCTCTGGCTCTCCACGCGGGCGTGTTCCACCATGGAACGAGCATCCGCCTGTAATCCAGACATTGCACAGCCAATGTGGCGGTCGATTTCGACAATCTTCTCGACGGATGAGGTCTCAAGGAGGGTAGAGGTGACTCGTTTTTCGACACCAAGGATGACACCTTCCGAGGTGGCTACCCCGATGGCGGTGGAACCAAGCTTGATGGCCTCGAGGGAGTATTCGACTTGAAAGAGACGACCTTCGGGAGAGAAGGTGTTGATGCCTCGGTCTGTAGAGAGCGGTCAGCATTGAAGAAACTTGGGCAGGATGAAGAGGACGGGCGTATAGCTACCGTATTCTGATCTTGCCATGAACATCTCGGCGGTTTATGAAGAGAACCGAACTGGCCTGAAGTGCCTTTGTTGGGTATTCTTATGGATGAGGGATAGTGAGGAAGTGTCTTCGGGCGCGAGGAATCTGATCGTGGTTGTGGATCGAATTTTTTTTTGGGGGCGGGGGGCGAGCAATCGGGCAGTGTGCGGGCGGGATAGATGTTGGCGATGGTTGCATGGAGCTTCACCAAGCTTCCGGTCATGGAGGCTACGCAGCAACCAGCCAGCCAGCCATCTGCTGGCGTCACATACTTGGCGGGACGGGGCGGGGCGAGAGTTTATCCGGATTAGACGCCCCATGCAGAACAGGAAGGAGCACGGATTAAGTTGCTAGTACGGACTACCAACGCGTGCCTGTCGCGGCTCAACATTGTGAACCCCACGTCTACGTCTACGCACGTCGCATTTGTCTTCACTTGTTGGCTGCAGCTGTCTGGTTGTGTTGCAGCGGCTTGACATAATAAAGCTTCAATGAGCCAATACGGCGTCAACAACGACAACGACGACAACGACGACAACAACAAGGATAACAACGGCTACTACTACTGCGATAACGAATTCCGCCATACAACCGCTCACAATTGGGTACTTCCGTATCGACATTTCTGTCGCCCACCTTGCATGTATCGTGACCCGGTAGAGCGCAGGGCTTCAAATGTAGTCCGCAAACATGGCATCTAGGGCAGCAAGAGCGTCGAACCGCTACGGCAACCATGCAGAGGACCGCGTTCGCTCTTCTGCGGATGCTGCATTCAATCCCGACTCTCAATATCCTGGTATGCCCCATAAGAGGACCGCGTCAGGGAACCCCAGGCCGGTGAATCGATCTACTTCCACCGAGGAGCGACGTTATGAAGAGCGACGGGTGACTGAGAGGACGTTCGAGGCGCACGTGGACAGAATATTGAAAAGGAATCCTAGTCCAGAGAAACAACATCGACGGAGCGGCACGGGCGAGAGGCGGGATCGAGAGGCAGGACGGCAGAAGTCGGTCGAGTTTCGACCCAAAGACTCTATATCAGAAGCTGCTCAAGGTACGCCGTAGGCCTGTGCATTCAAGTCATCTTATCCAAAGAAGCAATCCTCGTTCGAAACGTTACTCATGCCTCTTCAGCACCATGGAATCCCGAAGCTACCTTATTACCACACACTTCGGCTCCATTGGCCTCTCGAATCTCAATACCCCCGATCGCGTCAACTGTTCCACAGGCACCCCAGCCGACGCCTTTGGGCGAGCTCAGTCTGGAAGTACAAGAAGCAGCAATTGTGGAAGATTTGCTGTTTGTATTCATGGGCTATGAGGGCCAGTACATTCGATTTGCCAAGGGATACGACCCCGCAGAGGAGAGGGACCGCCTTGCGGGACCAAGCTTCAGGATCCTGCCTGGACTTGACCCTAGCCTAGCCGATCTGACTCGTTCTATGCTCAGGATGGCGACTTACTACTCTGCCTTGGAGGCCTTCGTCGACGTACAAAGCCGAGCTGAATTCGGCGCCGTCAACCATGCGCTGTGTGCTTCCATTCGCAAGTTTCTGCAAGATTATCTCATCATGATTGCGCAGCTGGAAACCCAATTCCTCACGAGCGACTCCTTCACAGTCCATGTTTTTAATATTCACACCATATCAACGAGCCAAATGATGCATCAGCTCTATCTACTTGCGCACGAATTACTGAAGAGAAATGGCATTCTAGATGATGAAAGTGATGAGGAAGAGGATGTTGAAATCGAAAACCCAGACGACATCATAGAGCGTCTCAGGGAGGGCGGTGACCTGCTTCCTGGGAATATGGCCAGCAAGAAAATCTGCAAAGGCGGTGTTGTTCTGGGCCTAGTCACGAGGCGTCTCGAAAAGATGTCAGGAGATCCCACCGCTAGAGCCTTGCTCACGTCCCTGTTGCGAGATGCTAGCCGTCCATACATGGTGATGCTGAACGAATGGCTGCATCACGGAAGCATAAAGGATACGCACTCTGAATTCGTCATTGAAGAACGAAGGAGCATCGGTCGAGAGCAGCTCAAGCAAGATTACACAGACGACTACTGGGATCGCAGATACACAATTCGCGACAAGGACGTTCCGCCACAACTCGAAGGCGTCAAGGAGAAGGTTCTTCTGGCTGGGAAATATCTCAATGTGGTTCGCGAATGTGGAGGGGTCGACGTGAGCAAGGTCGTCTCCGATGTTCCGACTACGTTTGACGATCCTCGATTTCTCGAGAATGTGAATCACGCATATGCCCATGCCAACGCGTCTTTGATGCAATTGCTCCTTACGACACACGCTCTACCTGCTCGGCTTCGATCTCTCAAACACTACTTCTTCCTCGACCCGTCCGACTACTTTTCCTACTTCCTTGAACTTGGCTCCTCTGAACTACGGAAACCAATTAAAAGTGTCAACACGAACAAGTTGCAGTCGCTATTGGATTTGGTGCTGCGCCAGCCCGGTAGTATTGTTTCTTTAGATCCTTTCAAGGAAGACGTCAAGGTCGAGATGAATGACGTTACGCTCATCAAGTCGTTGCAGCGGGTCGTCAATATCACCGGCATTGAACAAGGAGAGGCGCTCCAGCCTCTATCCAACCAGCCTATTGAAAATGACAAGAATGCCACAGGTTTCACGTCCCTCCAGCTCGATTACTCTGTTCCTTTTCCCGTTTCCCTCGTCATCAGCAGAAGGACTGTGTGGCGTTACCAAGCCCTGTTTCGCTATCTGTTGTCATTGCGATTTTTAGAATCCCAATTGTCAACTACGTGGCAGACGCAAACCCGAGGAATTGCCTGGGCTCACAAGGGGCCAACACGCGCCCTGGAGATCTGGAAGCGCCGGGCTTGGACCCTGCGAGCTCGAATGCTCGTATTTGTACAGCAGCTACTGTACTTTTGCACGTCGGAAGTGATTGAGCCAAACTGGACCAAGTTCATGTCTCGGTTGAGCACCAAGGACGGCGATACGCATGTGCCGTCTGGGCAGTCGACGCGAACAGTGGACGAGTTGATGCAAGACCATGTCGATTTTCTAGATACGTGCTTGAAGGAGTGTATGCTCACCAACAGCAAGCTCCTCAGGGTAAGATTATTCGACCCATGCAACCTCTTTTTCTCTGCCCAACTTTTGACAAGCATCATTTTTCTGACCTGGAAGCGTAGATTCACTCCAAACTCATGCAAACATGCACCATATTCGCTCACTACACCAACTGGCTCACGCGGGAGCTTGAGAAATCCGACCCTGACCTGTCCGGCACGAACCGGCCCAATACCATGACTGCCGACCAATGGAGGCGTTTCCAGGCGGCAAAGGCGGCAAAGGCAGCAGGCGTTCAAAGGGGGTCCTCAACAGCAGCACAGCACGATTCCTCGACGGCCGGGGATGCCGAGGCCCGCGTGAAGAATTTATCGGAAATAATAAGGAAGTGGGAAAGTAACTTTAGTAGACATTTGCAAATCTTGCTCGACGCGCTCAATCACTATGCTGCCACGGAGACTGTCGTTCTGCTGAGTCTCTGTGCGAGGTTAAGCACTGCGAATCAGGGGACAGAATTCGCGGGAAGGGGCCAAGAAGAGGATGTCTAGAGTAAGGTAGACTTGGGCCGGCGTTTATGGACATGCAGATGAACGGTTACGATATAACGGTATGGGATTTACATGTTTGCACACACAAGTTTTCAGGAGAAGACATTCAAAATGCTACTGGAATCGTGATATTCATAGTAAGCAGTGCGTGTCCTATAAGAACTAAAGAGCTCGAAACCCAAGTCCACCCAAGCTGAATCCTTTTTGTATCCATCCATTCATCAATGCTTCCATAAAAGTCAAGAGGCAACGTCTCGTAAATTCGTCATCTCCCTCCCTCGTGAGAGGTCCCTTGTGTTGTACCGTTGGGAAAAAATAAAAATAAAAAGGATGCCTCCAAAGAACGCTGTACTTCAAGGTAGTTTGCTTCCCTACCGCCAGCGCATTAATTGTCTGTTTGAGTCCTGCCTACAATCCCACTTGCGTTGTTTTCGCGTTTCCATCCATTCAAATCACCGCGTATGTGCTGCCTGGCGCCCATGGGATAAGTGAAAAAAAAGAAGTGGAAGAAAAAAGGACTTGGTTTTGCAGGAGCGATAAATTTGGAGATGATGCCCATCTTCCTTTGTTTCGTTTCGTTTCGTTTCGTTCGTCTCGTCATCAATATCCATAGAAAAAGGGCAGAGTTTCGAAGAAATAAAAGATTTACTTGAATAGACTTCGCAAATCCATCAACTTCTGCCTCGCGGCCTCGGCCTTGTCCAACCCTTTACTCTGTCCATCCATGCTTAGACTAGCCAGCTTCATCTTCTTCTCTTGCAGCTGCAGCATCTTTTCTTCAAAGCTGTCTCTCATAATGTATCGAACGGTGCGGACGGGTCGTTTCTGTCCTAGACGGTGAACGCGGTCGATGGCCTGGGCTTCTGCCGCAGGGTTATACTGTGGCTCCATGACGTAGACGCTGTTGCCGGCTGTGAGGTTCAGGCCCAGGCCGCCGGCCATGATGGAGACGAGTATGACCTCTACATTGTTGTCTTCACGGAACTTTTCCATGGCCGTGGTGCGGGCGGCGCGGCTCATGCTGCCGTCTAGGCGGACAAAGGTGATGTTGGCGGCGTTGAGGGCGAGCTCAATCAGATCGAGGTGAGAGGTCCAGCCTGAGAACACGACCGACTTGAAGGGTGGTTCTGACGGGTTGGCCTGGCTGGCTGCTTTGCTTCGGAGCAGGTCCTCGACCAGTGCCTTGGTCTTGGTGTGTGGACCGTCGTATTTGTCCAGTCGCTTGGTGGTTCCTTTGAGTGCCTTGGTTGTGGCAGGTCCGTCGTGCTCGGCATCGACGTCGTCCCGGCGGAGGGCGACAAACCCGAAGCGAACGTGGGAGCCGCAGATGGGGCATGGCCCGGCGGAGTGGCCGGGCTCGAGCAGCTGCCGGGCTCGTTCGTGGTAGTTGCGGTAGCAATTTCGACATACAACGTGAAAGCATGGCGTCATGTAGCCGAGAGCATCATCTTGTTGCTGTTCGGAGTCGAGGCTCTGGCCCTCGCCAGCGTTGAGCTTCTTGCTGCACTCAATGCAGGCGTCATTGTTTGTATCTTGCATGAGGGAAAACATTTCATGCGCTTTTTGGTGCGACATAGTTGGTCCGTCGTCGTCGTCGTCGTCGTCGATGTTGATGGCCAGTTCGGCAGACATGCCTTGCAGGGCAACCAAGTCCTCCTCGTTGAGAAGGTCTTTGCCGTGAGCACAAAGCAGCCGAAGCCGTAGGATGGCCTTTAGAATATGAATGTACGTGCTGCCGCCCAATGCCTTTCCAACGCTAACACCAGCCAGGATCTTAACCCGGTCTTGGGCGTTTCGTGCAAACATTTCGTAGATGGAGCGCTCCTCTGGACTGAAGTCCAGGCGAATGACGAGATCTTCACGTCCAGGCAAGTCGATCTTGTCTTTCAAGCGGCGCAACGTGATAGTGTCAACAAGAACCCGAAGTTTTGGCACGATCTCGGGATCGCATGCCTTGAACGGCTCTACTACGTAGCGGTTGAACTTGGATCGGTCGTCGAACGGATGGAGTCGCAGAAAGCTCAGCAATGCTGCCAAGTCATCCAATCGGTTTTGGACAGGTGTTCCGGTGACGGCCCAGCGTCGTTCAGCCTGCAATCGGCACATGGCCTTGAACTGCAATGTTGACTGTTCACGGATCATGTGGGCCTCGTCGAGAACGATCCTGAACCAGCCCATTTCCTCCAGTGGAAACAAACCATCTTTGCCTTTGCGCCGCGATCCCAGCTCGTTGGAGACGGAACCATATGTAGTGATGACTATGTCGAATTCGGCCAGTTTGTCGACATCTTTGATACGGCTCGTTCCATGATAGACGTGGTACGAAAGGCCATCGGGGGCCATGTGCTGTTTCATCTGTTCTTCCCAGTTTGTCACGGTACTTAGCGGACAGACAATCAAGGTTGTTTTCACGTGTCGAGTGACTGTGGCGGGCTCAAGATTCGTTTGCGGTACAGAATGGCCGTTGCTCGAGGTTTTGGGGTCAGCTTTGGGCCGTTGGACAACTGGCGTCTGCTCCCAAGCCTGAGCGTCGTCTAACGTGCTTGCCACCAAGGACAGTATACTCAGAGTCTTGCCAAGACCCATCATATCAGCGAGGATACCACCGCGCGTTTCGGGGGGTGCTGCTCTTTGTTCTTGTCCGGTGATGACGTTGGCATAGGCCTTTTCGCCCCGCACATTCATCTTGGTCCGCCAAAACGAAACCATTCCCTTCTCGCTGAAATGCTGCTGGAGCGGCTTCTCACGCGTAGCCATGAAGTACAGACCCTGTTTCTGATGCTTAAGCAGTGGTGTCAAGATCCGCGCATCAGGCTCCATCAGGGGAAGATCATCGTTTCGCTTAAGGGAATCAAAAACACCCATTACTTCAGAGCGGATTTCCTCCACAGTTCGGTTCGCAATGTTTGAATAAGACCCTTGGGCACTGGTTTGGTAAACCTTTGGCGGCGCAGGTCGCCATTCAGAGACGTGGGGGTTGCACACTTTGATGCCCTTTTGCACCATATGAGGTGCTATAAGCCTCAAGTTGTGCTTGCTGAGCAGGCCGCCGACGGCTCTGGCATAGCGCTGAGGTCCATACATTACGATGTCCAGTTCGTAGGACCGAGAAATCGCCCATCCTGGCTCTTCGCCGGGCTTCTTTGGATGCGGCGGGATGCGGCAGTCCGTTCTTAAACGTATATTTGTGTCGAGAAGAGGAGTAAGAGCTGCAGCACTGGAAGGATCTACAAGTCCTATCATCTCACGGGTATGGTCGCACGCTTGAATTTTCAGTGACCGCTCCCCAGTCTGTCGCTTGAGCACTATCTTGATGCCGGGATTGTACCCTGGCCCCCACAGACTCCGCATTCCAGGTTTGGGAGCTGGCACCTTGCTACAGTTCAGATTCGTCTTGACCATGCCATAGCATACTTCCTCGTCTTTGGGGTCATCTATGACCATGAGTTCGTCATCGGTTCCTGGACTTCAGTTAGCAAAATTGGACCAGGAAGGAGAAGGCCATCTTCATGCAAGCAGAGGCAGCTTTGTGGTAAAAAAGAAGTGCACCGTACCATCAGTCAGGTCTACCGTGGGTGCGGCCATGAGCGTGGCTTGACCGTTGGCCCCTTGTCGTTTATCCCTGACGTACTCACCCAGAATGCCGCTGCTGCTTCGAACAGGCATATTGCTGGGTTTAGCAGCGAAATCCTGAGCGTCTTCTGTTTTGCGGCGTTTGGGGTGAGGAACATTGGAGCGGTGCTGCACGTTATTCATGCGCTCAATCCAAAGACCCATGCCGTTTGAAGCTGAAACTTCACCGTTTGGTGGAGTCGGTGTTGAAGAGCCGCTAACATGACCATTTGAAGAAGTGTCACTGGCACTTGTAAACTGAAAGACCATCTGATCGTTGACGGCAGGCGACGCTCGGCCATGGCCATTTGATATTTGGCTATGCATGGCTTGAGGGCGGCCGGAAGGTAGATTTCGCAAGTCCGTAGCACTGAACCCCCGACGACTGGGTTTAAGCAAAGCGGCGGGATTCCAGCCGGGCATGGAGCCTGAAGAATGTGACAACCGAGCTTGGCTACCCGCGAGAGTAGATGTAGCAGCTGGTGACTGCGGTGGAGGAGTGGATCGGCCCGCAGCTTCGGCAGATGGTCGTGAGCCCCTCAACGGGACCGCAGTTTCACTCGATGGCCACGGCGGAGTTTGGGAAGGTTGAGATGTGCCGTTGGAATACATCTTGAAGCACAAGCAACACCTGGTGCCGCGAAGAGGATGTTTTCGGATGGGGGTCTCTTTTTTTTCTTTCCTTTTCTTTTCTTGCTAAAGCCACACAGGGCCGGACAAGAACCGGGGAACGCGTTAACACGCTGATCTGGTGAAGGTAGCCACCGTCATCACAAGCTTTCGGCGGTGAGAAACCTGGTTGAGATGGTCGAGGCGTAGAGAGACTTGATATTGCAAGGCTTGTGTGAGTGAGTGTTTGTGCAGGAAAGCTACCCAAGTAGTCACAAGCGCACCACGAGCACTTGAGCTGCGTCTCGAAAGTCGGAAAGCCACGGATATTTTCGGGATGCAATCTCAGAGCCGCGAGAAAACGGTCTATGCAGGCGTTGACGGGATGGATGGATGCCAAAGAAGAAGGTAGAGCGCTTTCGATTTCAAGGTTTTATGCAGTCGGCATGCAAGCCCGAGTCGGAGATGGTGCTCTCTGCAGCTTGAGTTGAAACTCAGCCACACCAAGTCGACGCCGCCGCCCGCGACGGAGCGTGAACAGCTGCGAGATTGTCGATGAGTCTAGTGGTTCTCGGGCTCTGTGGCAAATTCGGCGCCCTGTGAGCGAGCGTGTGGCGATGCAGTGATTTGAAATTGGGTTGGGGCACGGAGGGAAGATGGGAAAAGGAACGACGTTGAGGTGAGCCGAGCAGGCGGACACCCAACTGCGAGCAGAGAGAGCAAGCAGAGAGGTTCGAGACTTAGTAATTGCTCCGTAGTAGAGGTGAGTTTGTGCCGGCAGGCTTGGGGATGCACGTCCATGTCCATGACGGACGAGCGGGCTAGCCTGGAACGGGCTAGCCGGGCTCGCCTACAAGAGAACATGTACAGTGTGCAGGTCACCTGCGCGGCAACTCGTTTTAGTATGAACTGTGTACGGCACTGCTTATTGGCTGCTGACGGGCTGCCGGCACCCTCCAGTTCACCTCAGTGGCACCTCAGTGGCACCCCGATGCGCCCCAGGTCCCGCCTAGCTGGCACTGCGCAGCACGGCAAAAACACGGCAGGCACTCAAATCATCTGCACGTGAGCACTCTGGATTTTCTTGCCCGCCGTAATACGCCACACGCCATACACGCCGTTTCCGTTTCCGTCTTTCCATCTCGCCCCTCTGGAGGAATTTCTGTCAGTTCCGCCATGAGCGCCAGATCTCACAGATCTCACCGGGCCGCCCCCGTGGACCCGGTGCATCGTGATCGAGTGTACTGATCGAGTGTACTGTTGGTAAAGAGCAAAGCTCCTTCTCAAGTCAAAAGTCAGGCCATCGTCACACCTGCCCTCGACCCGGCTTCACAGTGTGTCACAGTGTGTCACAGTGTGTGTAAACGTTGAACGTTTCCACCTCTGATCTGAGCCGCAATGTGATGACAATGACAATGCATGCTAATAAGCTCATTGGGCGAATGGGCCGATGAGGCGAGCGTCTCGTCCGGAGCCTCATTCATTGCACTGCAGTGCAGCTCAACCCTTGCCCATGCTTCAAGAGCAAGCAATGGTCGGTACCACTGTGCTACGACAAGGGGATGCGTCACAAATCTTGCCCGCAACGAATCTCACGAGTTTGCCCGTATCATCTCTCCACATGTCGTTCACGTGTTGCAATTACATGCAGCTTGTGCCAATGAGCTTGGCAACAATTGGCAAGCTGGAGCAGCCAGGCATTACATCAGGGTGCTATGTAGTTTTTTTGTTTACATAAGCACGCAAACGACTTTATGCTTGTGCCCCGCCAAATGCGAGAATCTGGTTTCTGAGCCCCCACCGCCAGCAAACGACCAACTCAAGCCTCACAAGTCAACACGAGGCCGTTTCTCCCAAAGTGGGTGAAGAGCGCCGGACAAATCATGGACATCACCGGTTTCGTCGTTCAGGGCCGGGATCAGGCCCTGATTTACGGGGACTACTCCACCTATCACGGTCAACTGGCAAAAAGACTATTGAGCTCCCGCAAGAAGTTGGGCATTGTGACCAAGAACCGGGGCAAATTCCACAAAAAAGACCAGATTACATCGGAGGATGTTTCTGCTAACAATGAGTGAGTCCATGTTTGCGAGATGGCAGCATTGCGAAAACGAAGACGAAGACGAAAACGAACACTAGATCGACTAATATGATATGGCCAAGAAACGTCCATCTACTGCTTCTCACGAGCGAACGGGCTTGGGCACAGGCTATGAGTATCAAAGCTTCGCAAACTGCGGCCCAGAAAGACATCACTGGTCGTGCACGATCCCACATTGTCTCTCGACTGAACAAAGCTGCCCAGACAGCTCAATCACTTGTCGATGCCCTCTCGTCGTCGTCTTCTGGCGCATCCTCCAACGATGTTCTTGAAGCCAAGTCCTACGCGGCGCTGATGCGCGGTGCTATGCTCTTTGAGAAACACAATTGGGAACTCTGTCTTCAGAATTATGCCGTCTCCCGAGTGATCTACAGTGCTCTATCCAGTGCCGGTCATAGCGAGCTGTTCAAGGACCTGCTATCCGACACCATCGATCCCTCTATTCGCTACGCCGCTTATCAATTGAAAACCCCTCGTACCGTACCGATCGTGACGATTGCAAAGACGCATTTCCCTCGATCTGATGCCTCCCTCGTCCGAGAAATCGACCGCCTAGACCCAAGCGCACTCGCCGAAGGTGACGCGGCCGCCAAGCTGGGTGATAATGCAGAGAATGCGCCTAGAAACATCACTTGGCGCGGTCGTGAGGTGAAGATTGAAGACGCGCAGATATCCCTGGCATGGGCGTCTGTAGAAGCCGCCAAAATGACTCTCACCAACAATCTGGCGCAGCCACAAGACCAACAGCCGCACGAGATCGCCGCCCAGTACGACGAGATTCTTATGGCGACGCAAGATGCCGTCGACGCCACGAAGCAGGCCATCGACGAACTCAAGGCAGAGGGCGTGGCTAGTCGCATGCAGAGTCTGCAGAGTCTGCAAATCACTCGCACAGCTGTGAATTACGAGATGATTAGTTGGAGAATCGGCCGCAACCGAGTCCTCACAGGTCAACACGACGGTGGACCAGAAGAATACAAAGCGTCGAGAAGGAGAAAATCCAAGGCGACCAAGGATGGAGATGCCAAGGGTGAAGCAAGCAAGGCACGAGAGCTTCCATCCAGCAAGAAGCTTGGCAAGCTAAAGGAAAAGGTTGCTCTCTACGACGGCACACTTCAGAACTTGGAATCAATCAAAGAGCTGCCCGGTGTTGCCGCCGATCAAGGCCTCGCAACCAAGATAAGCGGCTATGAGAAGTATTTCGGAGCCCTCAAGTAAGTCGTGCCATTCTTCTTCACATGGCCACATAGCATACCTCGTCGATCCTTTATACTGACGCACCGTCTCCAAAGATGCCTCTCTATTGCACGCTCGCACGCCATTGCCGGAAGTGCCGTCAACGCACTCGCCCTCATCGACCATGCCCGCTCGCTCGTGCAACAAGCATCCTCCGATCTCCTGCAGCAGCCAGAAGACATCAACGACCAACATCATCCATTGAGCGTCGACGTCCACCCCGACGCCGTCTCCTTCCTAAGCAACCTCGTCAATGGCGAGCTTCAGCGTCACCGCGCCATTGTCCATATTCACAACCTTCGTGAGGCCGAGCGCAAAGAAGAAAAGGAAGGTACTGAGCCGACCCTCCTAGAATCGCTGAACACATACCCGCGCCGCCTCAATCTTCGCAACATTGTGCAGTTCCCTCCCAAAATGGCTCTCATCCCCGTGAAGCCAATCTTCCTAGACGTGGCATGGAACTACATCGACTACCCCGGCAGAACATCCCACTCACCACTATCTGGTGCAACGGCGGCCGCCAAGGCTGACCAAGAGCAGCCGAAGAAGAAGGGTTGGTTTGGTTTCGGACGATGAGACGACTCTATTCATTGAATGGAAGAGGAACATGGAACATGAAGTGAATTTCAGGTCCCGTAGCAGAGGGCAAGAGGCAGTACAAAACACAATCGTCACTAGCATTCCAAGCCCTTCCAAACAGTCAGAGCAGTCGATACAAATTTCAAAAACCATAGCCGCCCTCAAATCATATCCTGTAAACTGATGCCGCGAAATCAAGTCCCCCTTCCCAGCGACATGTCCAAGATCGAGCTCTACACCATGTCTCACCCCCCCCCCTTTCTCAAAAACAACAACAGCCCGAAGCCAAGCTCAGTCAATCTTCGTTCCACCCTCGCCCGTCTGGAATGCCACCAACCATCCCGATCACATTGCAGAAAATCTCTGGGTGATCTCTATCCCGCATGCAGCAGCCCAACCCTTCGTGACCAACATGGTAGCATCAACAACACTCATGTTCATGAATTCACCATCCTCTTCGCTCGATAGAGCATCATACCATGACGACTCATCGCTCTCATCGTATCCTCTCCCCAATCCAAGCCTACGAATGTCATCCCTCCCCATCTTCTCAATCCCACGCATCCCGCTCACGCCCTCCTCCATCCTCCACAGCATCCTCCTATGCCTCTTCCTCATCGTCTTCCTCCGCATCGTCTACTTCACACTCAGCTGCGCCTCGCCGTACTCCACCACCACCGGCCTTGGTCCGCCGCCGAATCGGATGCGTCGCGAGATGCTCGCCAGGACGGGACCGAGCTTCGTGGGCTTCAGCACAATTACATCGCCGGGGACCAGTCGGTACATACCCAACTTGAGATGGGGCGGCGGCGGGCCTGGCAGCTCTGGCGCTGGTCGAACAAATGAGCCTTTGCTGATGGCACATCATAGCCGTGATGAGCCGCTGGTCGAGTTGGATGCCTTTTCTCGAGACGCTCCTGACCAAGACCAACTTGGGAACCTCGTGGCTGTTCACGGAACAAATGCTCTGAACACATCTTGGGGGTGGATGGTATGAGGAGGAGGAGGGGCAATGGATGAAACGGCCAGTGCATCTCTATGCGGCATTGCACGACCGACACCTTCGAATTTGCCACATCTACACCTCTGGACTTGGTCCAGCAAGCTTATACCAGATTGGAATTATACATCACTCAAGAATCAGTGTTTGAAGCAATGGCTTTTGAATTACAAGGAATCCAGAGGGGGGATGTGTTGTCATCATCTAGTTAAACAGTACTTCGTACATTAAGCCAATCCAAACACTGGCCCCCAATGGTGCCATGCTACCTTCGTCTCATTATACCAGAGAACTTCTCTCAAAGAAGGTTTGATGCTCCAACGCCTAAATTTCCGCCAACCTTGGTATTAATGACATGGACAAAACAGTTTGTAAAAAAGTATAGCACCTTGAGGCGGGATATGAGTACAGGGGAGAGAATACAGGAAAAGAAAAGGACACCTATGTGGCGCGCCACGCTACACGAATATTTGAACAGATCCAACTTCGTGTTGATTATGTTGATTTCGAACTGAGACTCGGGTCGAGCATAGTCCTAGATCAAGGCTTGGTCTCGTCCTTCTTCTCGCCCTCGCCCTCCTGCTGGCCGGTAGACTGCTCGCCAGAGTTAGCCTCGCCGCGAGCCTTGTGCATCTTGTCGAAGAGGTTCAAGCTGGCCATCTGGAGCTCGTCGGTCTTCTCTTTGATCTCGGCGGCGGTAGCGGTGCCCTCGCCAGACTGGCTCTTGGCAATGAACTCGCGCAGAGTCGTGATCTTCTCCTTGATGCCATCGGCCTCAGTCTTGTCGAGCTTGTCGGCGTACTCGTTCAGGGCGCGATCAGTGTCGTTGAGAACGCTGTCGGCGCGGTTGGCGGCTTCAATGGCGCTCTTGCGCTCCTTGTCAGCCTCTGCGTACTTCTCAGAGTCCTCAACCATCTGCTGGATCTCGTTGTCAGACAAGCCGGAGCCGGACGCAATGGTGATAGACTGGTCCTTGTTGGTGGACTTGTCCTTGGCGTGAACGTGGACAATGGAATCGGCATCAATGTCGAAGGTGACCTCAACCTGGGGAACGCCACGGTGAGCAGGAGGGATACCAACAAGCTGGAAGTTGCCCAGGAGCTTGTTGTCCTTGACCAGCTCACGCTCACCCTGGTACACCTTGATCTCTACAGCGGTCTGGAAATCAGCAGCAGTGGAGAAGACTTGAGACTTCTTGGTAGGGATGGTGGTGTTACGATTGATCAAACGGGTGAAGACACCGCCCAGGGTCTCAATACCGAGAGACAGAGGGGTAACATCAAGGAGCAAGAGATCCTTGACTTCACCGGAGAGAACAGCACCCTGAATAGCGGCACCGATAGCAACAGCCTCGTCAGGGTTCACAGACTTGGCCGGGTCACGACCGAAGATGCCCTTGACGGACTCGGCAACCTTGGGCATACGGGTCATGCCACCGACAAGGATAACCTCCTGGATCTCCTTAGCCAGAAGCCCGGCATCCTTGAGAGCCTTACGGACGGGCTCGATGGTGCGCGTGATGAGGGGATCGACCATCTTCTCTAGCTGAGCGCGGGAGAGCTTCATGTTAATGTGCTTGGGACCAGAGGCATCGGCAGTGATAAAGGGCAAGTTGATGTCAGTCTGGAGAGAAGAAGACAGCTCGATCTTGGCCTTTTCAGCAGCCTCACGAATACGCTGGATAGCCATGCGGTCACCAGACAGGTCGATGCCGGAAGTCTTCTTGAAGTCGGCAACCAAGTGTCGGACCAAATGGATGTCGAAATCCTCACCACCGAGGTGAGTGTCACCATTGGTGGACTTGACCTCGAAGACGCCGTTCTGAATCTCCAAAATGGAGATGTCGAAAGTACCACCGCCGAGATCGTAGACAGCGACAACACGGTCGGCCTCCTTGTCAAGGCCATAGGCAAGAGCAGCAGCAGTGGGCTCGTTGACGACACGGAGAACATTCAGACCGGCGATCTGACCAGCATCCTTGGTGCTCTGACGCTGAGCGTCATTAAAGTAGGCAGGTACAGTAACGACGGCGTTCTTCACAGGTCTGGACAGGTAGGCCTCGGCGGTCTCCTTCATTTTGTTGAGAACAAACCCACCAATCTGAGAAGGTGAATAGTTTTGGCCACGGGCAGAGACCCAGGCATCGCCATTGGTGTGCTGGACAATCTTGTAGGGGACTTCCTTGATATCACGCTGGACCTCGGCGTCGGTGAACTTGCGACCTATCAGTCGCTTGGTAGCGAACAAGGTGTTCTCTGGGTTGACGACGGCCTGTCGCTTGGCGGCAACGCCGACCAGTCGCTCGCCATCTTCGGCGAAAGCAACAACTGAAGGGGTGGTGCGGGCACCTTCTGAATTCTCGATGATACGGGGAACCTTGCCTTCCATGATGGCGACGGCAGAGTTCGTGGTGCCCAAATCGATACCAATGACTGAACCCTGCACCTTCTCGCCCTCGGCCGCAGTGGATTCATAGCGGGCGAATCTGCTAGCCAGTGGTGATCTGGCAAAAGCAGCTGAGCGGGCAGTGATGGGGATAGCTCGGGGAAGCTACAGAAACACAACAGATTAGCTAGATGTAAAATGCAAAATGCGACAGCGGCGCTTCTGACCCCAGGGGGATTTGGCAGGCAGCGCGGAACTTACAGCTCGTGACAAGCGCGAAGCCAACATCTTTGGTATGATGGTGGTGGGGGTATATTATTACAACGTAGAAGGACAGAAAGTTATGGTGCGCTCCAGGTGAGTGCTTGTGTGGAGAGGGAGGAAGGAGAAGGCAAGTGGTTGTGAGCGGATTGATGTATGAGTTTATTGGGAAGAGGAGGAGAGGACAATTTTTTTTTTGACCTCGAAAAAATGGACAGCGCCGGGCCACTCCGTAGAAGCTGAAGGAAGGAGGCAAAGCAAAGGAGGTGACTACCGGGTGTGGGTCGGATTAACTCTTGGTCCGGCCAAGGGGCTAAGGAGCATGCGCAAATTTCCCTCGTAAATCCCAGACAGGCTTAGGGTGTGATCCAGACGGGCGCAGTCGTTTAAAAGCTAGCGCACTTAAGACAAGGCTAGGTATAAGTTAGCTATGGATTAGGTAGAGAGTTTACTTTATACTATTTATAGCACCTTTCCTTATTAATATATAAGGGGGTAAAGAGATTTTATACTACCCTAGCCCCTTAATTATAAATAAAGGCTTTTTCTTTATAAAAAAGTTAATTATTATAAATTATTATTAAAGAATTTCTCTTATATCTTTATACTTTTATTATTAAAATATTCTTTTCTTAGTCTTAAAGCACTTTATAGCCTAGTTAATTTACTACTTCTTAGTATAATACTAGTATAAGGTAAACTAATAAGTAAATAATTTACTTACTAAAGAAACTTTATAAAGCCTAGGTTAATAGTAAATTAAATAGTATAAAGTATAGTATAACTTAAGTAACTTTATAAGATATTATCCTTACTATATAAGATTATTACCCTTAGTATAAATAAATTATAAAGTTAGTAAAATAAAAGTATTATAACTTATAAAACTATTAGTAAGTATTTTTATAAGCTAAAAGCTATTTAAGTATATAATATAATAAGGTTAAGTATATACTTAAGATAAGTAATATAAATACTAAGCTAATTAAAAAGAAATATAGTATAATTAAAAGAAAGGTTATAACCTAGTTACTATTAGTTACTAATAGTATTACTTATAATACCTAGTATAATATTTTCTTTAAGAACTTACTAGCTAAGGGTATTATTTTAAAAGTAAGTAATAATATAAGCTTTATAGTAGTAGCCTAATCTTTTAATAATCTAATAGATAAAGATAATAATTAATAAGGGACTAGTAAAATAGTTAAGGATAATAGTATTAATTAGCTTAAGATTATTAATCTAACTAAGGGGGATAATCCCTTTACCTTAGTATAATTAATATAATCTATTATTATACTTATATTAAAATAAATTAGCTAGATTATAACTCTAAGCCTTAGAGAGTTAACCCTAAGCTTAACTAAAAGGGGATTATTACCTTTTTCTAATAAATTTACCCTAAGTAGTATACTAGTTTAGAGAATTTAGAAAAAGAATATAAATTAATTAATAGTAAAAGTAGTTTTTATAGTACTTAAATTAATATTTTCTTAAGTTTAAAAGCAAGAGTACTCTTATATATATACTATAGTTACCTAGTAAAGTAACCTATTAGATAGTAAGTTTAATAAGGTATTAAAGAACTATAAGTTATTTTATAAAAGCTATAGTATTATTTAAATATTAAAAGTAATAAGCTAGGTAAAGGAAAATCTAAAGAATATAGTGCTTTAAAATAAGCTTAGAAGTAAGAATAAAGTAGCTTTTATAATTATAGACTTTAGCTATTATTTATAAAGGTAAAGGAAGAGATTATTTATAAAGGTAAAGAAAGAGATTATAAAAGTAAAGGTAAAGGTTAGAAAAGTAAGGTTATAAAGGTAAAGAAAGAGATTAGAAAGTTATAGTAAAATTAGTATAGCTATAAGAATTACTAGTATTTTTACCTATATAAAATTCATACTACTTATAGTTTTATCTCCCTAATCTTATAGCTACCTACCTAATAACCTTATAGCTACCTACCTAATAACTTTATAACTACTTACCTAATAATTCCTCCCTTATTAAAGACTTCTATCCTTAGTAATCTTAATACCTCTCTCTTACTAGTATTACTAATAACTATAAAAGCCTCTTTTTATAATAATACTTTACTACACTATTAGACTCCCTTTTATATTAAAGCTATTTACTAGCTTATAAGCCTCTTTAATAAGCTAGTATTTATTATTATTTAATACCTCTAAGTTAAGCCTTCCTTACTTTTTTAGTATAATACTACTTAACTTAATAAAGTTAAATAAGCTTATTATAATATAAATAATCTTAATCTAATCTAGAAAGTTATACTTAGTAGTACTATATATATATTATTTACGCTAGTTAGCTCTATAGATGGCTATTACTAGTACTCCTAATACTAAGTCAGAAGGGAAAACCCTATACTAGGAAGAAAAACCCCCTTACGTCTGTGTATGGGTCGGTGCTAGCCCTGTTATAGGTCTGCGCCACTTAGTGTGTTTCCTATTGTAAGTGTTTGTTACTAGCTTACGCTAGCCTTATCCTATTAAAAAGAAAAAGAAAGGAAAAATATATGAAATAAGTATTCACAAGCTCCTTCTAGTCCTATTCTAGTGTAATAATAAGCCTACTCTAGGTCCCTTTGCTTTAGGCTAGGGTAAAGTGAATCCGGGTTTGTAATGTTAATTCACTTCTTATTTACTTTCATACTAACTCTTCTATAGCCCTACTTTTTAGCTAACTCCGGCCTGTTACTGCCTTATACTTCTAATAAAGTTAGAGCACCTAGTTTTGTTTAAATAGTATAGGGGGAGGGTAGTTATAGTCCTAGACTAGTGCGGTCCTAGGTTAAGATTGCTTATGTGTTATTAGCCCTGTTAATTGCGTTATGCTTTGTTTTTAAGTAAGTTATTTAAATTATCCCCCCTCTATAGGCATAAAGAGAGCTCCCCCCCCCTTAGGGTCCTAGTCTCTTTCTTCTCTTTATATTAAACTTCCTATGGGTTCTTCCTTTCTTTCTAGCTATCTAAGGCTTTTCTAGGCCAGGGTTAGGTCGTTTACTAATGTTTGCTACAGATTTAGGTTAAATCTAACACAATACTAACAGAAGCTATAAGTACTCCTATGTCACTGCTTATCCGGCTCTAATCCGCCTAGGAGTTTACTAAGTATAAGGACTTCCTAGGGAAGTCTATAACCAAGAAGCAATACGCTCAAGTCTCGGAGAAGGGCCTGTCTGTAGGTTATGTTTGCCTCTGTTCCGGGCCTAGTCCGCTGCTAATTCGCTCGCTAGCTCGGTGAACCAAGAGAGATCTAATGCGTTTCTTGCGAGTCTCGTTCAATTTGGGACCTTAGTAGTACTATAGTAAATTATCTTAAACTTTTACTTATAATACTTAAAGAGTTTCTTAACTATTACTTAAAGAATAGTATACTAGAGATTAAAAAGCTTAGCTCTTATTCTTAGCCCTTCTTTATTATTAGGATTCTTATTTAAATAATAGTAAATACTTATAAAGGGTATAAGTAACCTAGCTTATATATAAAATCCTATATCTATAAGGTAAAAGTGCTTTCTATATATTTAAAATAACCTAGTAAAAGTAGTTTAAAGTAGTAGTCTATTATAAATTAATCCCTTAGCGCTTACTAATATATATATAAAAATATTATTATTAAAATTTATAGCTACTAGTATATTTTAAGATATATTACTCTTTTAAGAGAAAAATTACTACTACTTTACTACTAGAATAAATATAAGTATATATATACTATTAATCATACTTATTATACTATAGAATACGTATTTACTTAGATTTAATGTAATATATATAGAAATATAATCTAGCTTTAGTTAATAAATAAAGGTAGTATATAAATACCTTATTAGATTAATAAGCTTATAAAATATTCTTAATACTAATAACTAGCCTAATTTAAAGTAAAAAGCTATATTTTACTATAGCTTATTAAACACTATAATCTATAGGAAAATTATAATTATTTACTTAATTAACTAGTGTTTAGTAAGCTTAAGGTTTATATTACTTTAAAGCTATTAATAAAGGTTAAAAAATATAGCCTTTAGTATATAAAAGATATTTTAAAACCTTAAAGTAAAAGAGATATAAAGGAACTTTTTATATAAGGTAATTAAGACTATTAGTAATTAATACCTAATAGTTATAGGAAAATTAGCATTATTTTATAGTATATTTTATATAAAAAAACATTATAAAGAATTAATATAGTAATAATAAGGTATAGGTTATTATTATTATTATTTTCTTTAACTAACTTTAATAAGAATTACTTTAAAGAAAAGAAGTTTATTTTTATTAGTATATTAAAGAATATAAAGTATACTAGTTTAGCTAAAGAGTATGCTAATTTAACTAGAGTATACTAAAATATTTAGTATACTCTTTTTTACTATACTAGTAGTAAAAATATAACTTTTTCTCTATAGCTTCCCTTTTTTAGCTATTTAACTAACCCTTACTATCTTAGTATATTATAAATAAGGGCCTTTAGAGGTATAGTAATTACCTATAGGTATATGCTATAAAAACACTAACTAAAAATAGGAAGGCCCTAGTCTTTACGGAATTATAGGTCTAAAAATAACGAATTTTAAATAACTGCGCCGAATTTTAGACGACTGCGCCCGTCTGGATCACACCCTTAGTGCTGTTCTCACAGCTAATAAATAGTAAATGGTATGAGGCAGGTGGCACGTCATGAATAGGCAGGTGGCTATCATGACTTATCATGACTCAGAGCTGGCGCTCAGCATTACCATTAGTCCAGGCCTAACGGCGGAAGTTCACGTTCTTGACTGGCCCCTCCCTCACCGAAGCTGAGTCTGCAGGATCTGCTTGCTGGCTGCCAGACGGTGCCTGCCACGAAACGCCAGGCCCAGTAGTTTTTTTTTTTTTTAGGTTTTTTTTTACTAATTACAGCGAGTCTGCCAGTTGACGCACCGCCCGGCTCCAAGCCTGGTACCAGTACCAGGCATCCTTGCGTCACATCATACAATTCATACAATTTTGTGCATCACGTAATTACCACGCCGCCAGGCCATCATTGACGCCGCTCGAGACTCGGTCCTTTGTCTTCCTCTGAGGCCTGTACGGTCGGCTCTGCCACCATCGCCGCTCTGTCCTGATCCTACACATCCCTGCCTCCGGCGGTCTCGTATGCGGCGAACCGACGCTCTCACACCGGCTCGCTCGCGCCTCTCGGTTGACGATACTTCAAGTACGTCAAGCCGGGCTTCAGCGGGCCTTCGACATCTCATCGCCACTGCCTAAGTTCCCGCTTGGTCTGACCTCGAAAGCGCCCTTACCATCTTGCACGGAATCCAAAATACCTCGCCGCCGCCAGGGCCAGGACACGTGTGCCCGCGTGTGCCCGTTGCCTGCTCAATTGCTCGGGTTAGGCTCAAGACGGTGGCATCCACCATGGCCAGCAATGATGATGGCTTGTTCGTGCACACCTATTCCCTCACCTCAAGAAAACCAATGTCCTGACCAGTGCTTTGGCTGCCGCCTTGTCCCAATGTATTGGTTAGCTAACTCAAGGCCTGGATGGTCACAGGTGTTATCCGACCGAGAGCATAGTGTCCAGTAGGGGACGCAAACACTATCGAATTCCTGTTCGATCGCAGTGCGTATACATTCATCCCTTGCATTCCACTCCCTCTTCCTTCTTCATCTTCTGCAGAGATATGCCGTAACTGACCACCCATCATCGGACACCCGTAAAAGACATTGGCAGCTGCGATCGTTAATCAGTGCAGAGAAGCGCAACATAGTTTACTTCCCCGGTGGGAATGGCAGCAACCATGTACAACGGCTCAACACCCTTACCAACGAATGCGAGACAATCAAGCTCCTTAGCTTCGCCCCGCGATGCTTAGTTGCTGATAATGGGTGGCTTTGCTGTGGAAGCGAAACGGGGGAATTCGTCGCCATTAAACTGGAGGAAGCCATCGAGAACAACAGACAGCCGTTGTTGGGGCTACATCTCGATGCCGGAACGAGACATCGACTGAGTCTCGACGGAGCTGGGCGTGAGGACCCTATCTTGGCTCTTCTGGCCCATGCCCGCCGTTCCAACAAGACTTTGATTGCAAAGAGCATGAAGCTCGCCAAAGACCGCGTCAACTGTGTAACATTATGGTTTCCATCGTCATCCGACCCACATCCCGGCACGTATACGGAGCCAGTGGCCGTCCTGGCTAACAACGACAAGACAGTCGTTCTGGTGAGCCTCCGAGATTTCGATCAGAATGAAAAGATCGCCCCTCTCGAAGTCGTGGAGTATCCAGACTATGTGAACCGGGCCATCATCTCTCCAGACGGGCGAATTATGATTGGCATTCTTGATGATCCTTATCTATACGTTCACGCGCGGGTTGAGAAAGAACACTCAGAAACCGAAGGCTCGTCGCTCACTACGGTTTACCAGTGGGAATTGAAACAGAGGTTCTTGTTGAAGAGCCAACGAAAAGATGACCGCTCGGATAGTCGCGGCAGCTTCGCAGCATGCTTCTCGCCGTCCGGCGCGTACTTGGCTATTGGAACACAGCATGGGACTATTTCTATATTCGACACAACGATGCTCCTTGACTCCTATGCCGAGCCCCTCATCACGACTTTCCAATCATCTCGTCCCGAGAGTGGCCCTGGAGCCATTCGAGACATGGCGTTTTGTCCTGGGCCATTCGACATTCTCGCATGGGCTGAGGACAGAGGTCATGTAGGCTTTGCTGACATGAGGAGCAATTTCATAATTCGCCAGATTGTTGATATCAACGTGGAGGCCGATTTTCGACACATTGACATTTTGGATCGAAACACAATCGATCCTCGGCTGTTGGACAACAATGCAGAACGGCGGGCGAATCGATCGCCGCCATCGGGCAGCACCCGTACCCGCCGACCAGCCGAGGCCTTGGAGACCTTGAACCAACCTCTCACGGCAAACGAAACCATTGTCTTGGAAGCCATTCAAAGCGACCGGCGCAGACGTGAACGGGCGGCACAAAGAGATGCCGAAGGACGATCTCGTGGAGGTCCACCAGACTTGACTTGGACTTATCTTTCCAGCCTACGTTCTCATGCCGGAGACGGCGAAGCACAACCACGCCCACGGCCGCGCAGTAGTAGTACCAGTCGAGCCATGGGCGACATACTCGGCTCTTATCGGGAACAACGAGAAAGACAGCAGGAGAGGGCTCGCAACGTCCGGCAGGTGGGTCGTGAAGGAGACAACGATCAGTCGACGCAATCACCAAGGCGACCAGATCAGCGTTGGATAGAGAGAATTGGAGAGACGGTGGCGGCAATGCGAGATCAAAGAGATCGGCAGGACTCCAATCGGCAGGACTCGTCATATCTCAATGTGCTCGAGATCCTCCAAGCAAGAGAACGCCCATCCAATGAAGCTGAAAACGAAAACTCGTCACTTTTAGCACCACTGGTCGACCAGGCCGTGAATCTCTGGGAGGAGAGCGCCGTACGGGGGACTCTAGCAACTGACCACGGAATGTTTGAAGTGCCCCCATCTCCTGATAATACGGCGGGTCTGGCCTGGACAGAGGACGGCTGTACCCTGTAAGTTTATACACACACGCCTCATGGCATTGCCATGGAAGAAAGGTGGCTGACGTTGACAATCAAGGTTTGTTGGGGCACAAAACGGTATTTACGAACTGCATATCAACGTCCAAGGCAGGAAGTTCTGCCCTAGCATCACGATGCGCTAAGTTGATAATGCCATGTGTAGCGAAGAAGCGGGCATATTGACGGAATTTTCTTGCGGGGGGGACTATCACCTTTACTTCCAAGCAAGACGTGTTTGGTCGCCTTTTTAGTATGCCAGGGGGACTCTAAACGGCGTTTCTTTGTCATGATTTTCTGGAGCGACTTTTGATGAGGCAAAAGAATAGTGGCGTTACGGCTTGGCTTTGGATCGCAATTTGGTACTTACACGCTCACAAACCCCCGAGTCGTCTGCTCGTGAGGACACTTTACGCGGGAGTCATGCCCAAGGTGACACACGGACGACGGACGACGGAGGGCACACACGGGGTGGATATTGGGAGATGAAAGTCGATTGCACTGATTCCGCGCGCTCATTGGACACGTATTCTTCTGGGCATCTGTTGGTAGTTTGATTGGCCCCCTTAAAGCGCTGGTTTTTATTTGTATGATATCCCCGATTTCAGCTATTCAGGAAAGCAAACAAGAAAAGCTGTGCTTTGAGCTGGCATGTTTGCTGTCGCTTTGTCGCGCGTCCAGAAGCAAGCTACCCATGTTGGTCTCCTCCATGAGTGCACACGTACGTACATGCAATACACATGCTGAATAGTAGTGTTGTGTGCCCACGAAGGAAACAAGTCATTGTCACTCACTCACGGCCCGTACAACAGTTGGCTCACCCGTTCGCCAATGGCCAAACTGCTCGTCAGCCCGGGGCTCTCTATGCCCAAGCAATTCACCCACCCCTGGTACCCGTCCTCGAGTCTGACGACGAAGTCGTTGAAATTGTCGCCCATCTGCCCAGCCCCCCCGTACGTCAACTTGGGCCGTATGCCCGCGTAATCGGGCTCCAGGCACGTCTCGTCCAGATGCGGCAGGTACGACCTGATCTCGCCGACGGCCTGCTCCAGCCGGGCCCTGCTCACGGACAGGTCCTCCGGGTCGTCGACCCACTCGACGTCCGGGCCGAAGCGCACACGGCCGGCCATGTCGAGGGTGAGGTGGGTGCCCAGGCCGGCGGCGCCGGGGTCCGGGGCAGGGTAGATGAGGCGCGAGAAGTTGTTGGGCCGCCGCGAGGACGAGGACGAGTACGAGAAGTAGTTGCCCTTGGCGTAGTACAGCGTCTTGCGCCGCTGGGGCGGCACAATCATGTTGTGGACATGGACGGCGCCCAGACCTGCGGCGTTGACGATGGCGTCGGACGTGATGGTCGTCGTCGTCGTCGATGGTGATGATGAAGGAGATTGCCGCACGTCGACGTCAATTTCCCACCCCGCCGCCGCCGCGGCACGCAGAGGCCTCACGGCCACGACGCGCGAGTTGAGCGCGAGGAGCGTCCCGGCCTGGCCCTGGTCGGCGAGTAATGCCTCGAGCGCGGCCATGACGCCGTGGGCATCGACTATGCCCGTCGTGGGCGACTCGAGGACGGCGCTCCTCGCGCGGACGCCCTCCCCGTCCCTCAGGACCTCGGCCGCGGGAACCCATCTCGTCGGCACGCCAATCGCCCGGCTGTGCTCGTGCAGCCTCTGCAGCTCCTCGTGCTGCGCGTCCGTCTGCGCGACGATCCACTTGCCCGTCCGCCGGTGGCCGATGCCGTGCGCCTCGCAGAACGCGTAGAGGAGGTGTCTGCCGCGGAGGCACAGCCTCGTCTTGAGCGTGTCGGCGCCGTAGTAGATGCCCGCGTGGATGACCTCGCTGTTTCGGGACGACGTTTCCGTGCCGACGGATGCGTGGCGCTCGACGAGGAGCGTCGACGTGTTGGGCTGGAGGGAGAGGTGGTGGGCTATCGAGAGGCCGACTATGCCGCCGCCGATGACCTTGCGGGCATTAGCTTGGCTGTGCTGTGCTTTTGGCAATTGTTGTGATGAAATCGAGTCGTTCTCTTGGGAACCAAGTAATCATCAAGTACATGCGGTGCATGACAGAGAACAGGACCGGTTGTCATGACAGCCTACCTAGTAGGTACCTACCGTGTGAGTGAAGTCGGCTTGCGCGGCAGGCGTGCGACTGAGTTGCCGGCGGGGAACGGCACCGGTTTTCAGTGCTGGGAGGAGTCTTGATGTCCTCTTGAGTGACATGATGCCAGACGCTTACGCGACGTCTACGTTGCTATGCGCTGCGTCGAGGTTGTGCGAGTGGGAGTGGTGGAGTTGGCATCATGCTCTTGTTGTCGTCGTCCAATGACTTGAGCGCTTGCGGCCGGCTTTCGGCCGAGCCACAGACAAGCACGTTGAACTAATGACAGGATAACGCACACACATGCGTACTTGGAGCAAGGTTCCTCGATGGGAATTGTTTTCATCACATCACTACATTTTGAAGCACCAATCCCCGTAGTTGTTGGATGCGCTTCATGAACGAGAGCAAGAGCTCGTTACCTACCATTCTGCGCCCATGTATATGTGTTCCCGTTCGTCAGACTGAATTCATCCTTCCATTCTTGCCAAGACTCCGTAAAGACGGCAGAAAATAAATCAAATCGCACGCATTGCCACAAGGTACTGTCAAGCCATGCACAGACTACGAGTCTTTGGTCTCAGCCTCGCCACCTCTCTCCTCCTCCGCTGCCATCGAAGATCGGGTCAAGTTGGACGGTATCGACGGCTCAGTGCCCGTACCAGAACCCGGTGCTGCTTCTGCAAGTTGCTTCTCTAAACAAGGTACCATGTTGGCTGAGTTTAGCCCAATGCTTCACGTGTCAACAATGAAGAGGGGGGTTCAACTCACCCAAGTCTCGAATACGACATCGTAGCATTTGATTTTCTCGCGTGAGCATCTGAGTCTCTGCCTGGTAAAATGCGCTCTCGTCACGACCCCCGAGAACCCAATCACCGCTTTCCTGGCTTATTGACGTTGCTCGGAGTCGGGGGGACGCCCCGCGGCTCGGGGTTCTGGACCTACGATGCATCTCTGCGCGTGCAATGTCCATGGACCCTCGTGGAAACACCGGCGATCGGGAGTAGGATCCTGCCGGCTGACTGCCGGCTACGTTGGTCTGTGAAGTGCCTGCGCCGTGGATTGGTCTAGGCGCTGTTTCGACGATGGGACTGTCGTCAGCAACGGCATCACTGCTGTGGCTGGGTCGCGATCCCTGCAGACGTTGCAGCTCCAGTTGTTGCTGTCTGATCATTTGTAGAAGTCGGTTCTGTTGGCCCTGTTAGCATCCTGCTGATCTAGCCCAGTGTGTATAGGCTACCACGTACGACGTGACCTTCCTGTTCAGCTTCGAGCTCCTGATGCAGCTCTCCCAGACTGGGGGCCCGGTGATGGTGATGCGGATCAGCCATCAGAGGTGAGCCTGACAGCGGCTGAGGGCTGGATGCAGTATATCCCGATCGCTCGTGTGCCATCTCCCCGGGTCCAGGGACAGACGGGTCATTCAGTTGCAGGTTCATGAGAACTGTCGACCGCCGCCTGCGAGTATTCGGCGAGGACGTGTTTCGCTGTAGTGAGCTGCTCGAAGACTCTGATACAACAGTCAGCTTCTTGCTTTTCCATCGGCGAGGCGGGACACGGGGTGCGTACGGCGCGAGGGTTCACGTTGGAGGCTAGCATTCACGGTGGCGGCTGCCTGCAGTGACACGGAAGCGGATCGTGGTGAGCCGGTAGGCGAATCTGCCCTCGGGAGCTCATTGTCGCCGTTGGTTGCCATGATTCCTGGTTGCGAAAAAGAAAGCTACGGGTCTGGTCGGGGCGGGAGGTGCGACTGATGATGGCTTTTTTCGATGCCGGCGAGTTGTTCTCGGTCTGCGTTCAAACCTGGTAGCTTCCAACTCCCACGTGGTCCGCCGTCCGCCGTCCGCCGTCCGCCGTCGTGGGTGGCAGAGCTGTGGAGGCGTTCGCTGATGGTGGAGCCACTTTTCACTCCGTCACTGCCTACCCTGTGCCTCGTTGGCTCCCATTGTTATTTTCCCAGCATCTCGAAACGAAAGCCAGCCCCGTAACCGTAAATCCCTTGGAAAGAAGAGCCACCCGTCACTCGCCTGGGCACCACCATCCGTGTCATCAACCGAAAAGTTGAAACAAATCCATCTCCCACAGACGCCACGTATTGTCAAGAAGGAATCACGGGAGCAGGGGCTGTACCATGTTTCATTTGACCACACCAAGGAGTTGGTTTGTTTCTTCAAATCTGTCTGTCCTGTGGCCCTGTGGGTTGCTGTTGAGCGGGTTGATCTACGGAGAGCATGCTTCCTGCCAGCGAGTCGAGTCTGCCCAAGGGTACGGAGTAGTCATGTGTTGTTGACTTGACGCTTATTATCTACCAACGTGAGATGTTTATTCAACCACGCCATGCAGCGGCGCGTCATCTAGCACTAATACTGCAGGAACCAGGGCGCTTATTATGGCTGGCATGCGTGCTGGGCATGCGTGCTGGTTGGTGGAAAGGTCCTCTGTTAGGCGCTGCGCTGACTTGTCCTGACCGCCCGATTCAACAACTCTTGCCACCAGGCACGGCCCGTACAACATGTACAATGCTGCGCTGGAGACTTGGAGTGGAGGCGGCAGGTCGCTCGATGGATCACTCCAGTTAAGCCAACCAGACGCTTAGTTAGGGGGCGCGCAGGGGTAAGTCGAATATTTAATTAGATCTGATTGGCTATAGCAGAGTGATCCCCGTTGATGGCCCTCCTGCTTCACACACCAAGTCCCTTCTCTTCCAGGGAAAAGTGCAACTCAAAACCGAAGCGTTGCGAGTCCAACGATATTACCGCACCCACCGATACTTTGCAGGGAAATGTGCTCGGTGAATCGTACCTGAGCTTGGCAATCTGGACGATGACCTTGATAAGCCCCCGTCCCGCGCCTGGGAAGTGCATAGACCACAATAGCAGCAATGCGCACACACATACATGATGAATGCTGAAGGTGGATAACTACAGAAGAAGTCGGGCAGGCAATGATCATGACGCGATCCGGGGACAAGTTGTCCCAAGCTGAAGAGCCCCAAGCCACTCAGCTTATCTGCACGAACGGAAAATGGCAGATTGTTGAAGGTGCCGGAACTTTGCGGTATCGGGAGAAGGCCGTTTCCAAATGGATCATCCTTTCGAGCAGAGGCGCCCTCGGCCCTCTGCTTCCACTCCACTCATGCCGTAAAATTATGTATGTACTCCGTAGTTGGGATATCCCAGTCAATCAACAAGTCGCCAATGAGCACTGAGGACAAGGTTGGAGTCCGGCAGACGGTGGGCCGACGGAGGAAACAATTACGGATGCCAGGCACAGTCAGGCACTACGGATTAGCAAGGATGGTGTTGGCCCACCACAACGGTTCGGTTTGGATGGTTGGATCCGTCGAGGACGTTCACGATGTCAACGTCTGTTATTGTTCTGAACCGTGGCCCCGCTACGCAGAGGCAGCATTCGTAGTACATACGTAATCTGTCGAGGGTTGCTTGCTTCTTCCGGGGAACATGGGTGCCTGGGAACCGAGCGGGCACGGAGATTATTGCAGCACAAGGGCATCGCCAGTTTTGTTGGACGGCGACAGCAAAAAAGCAAAGTGGTGAGAGGTCAAGGGCATGGAAGGGCATGCATGGGTGACGAAGGAACGGCACGCGGAAAACTCGGAGACGAGCCGGCGTCCAGACACGTGCACAGAATCGAGATGCTGAAGGGCCATAATACATGGCGTCTTATCTTGCAATCAAGGCATCAAGCCGTTCTTGAGACGTGATGCACTTGATGCTTCTCAGCTGTGTCGGAACATTTTGGTACACCATGGCAGGACCAACAAAGCGTGTCCAACTCACAGATGACCAACCAGCCAGTTTTGCAACGAACGCACAGTCTTTGACTCCTTCTCGCGGGCTGTTTTTTTTTGGGGGGGTCAGGGGCCCCTGGTCAACTTCATCACTCATTCGCACTTACCCCTCGTGCCCTGGCCCAGCATGCATGCAGACAGACGCAGGCACACAACACATCCACCGTCATTCGTAGCCTCCTTGCCTCTGCGGACGACCACATCACACAGTTTGTGCAACACCCTGGATCCAGGCAGTGGCTGATCCGTGATCCGTGCTTTGTGCTGGCGTGGGTCTTGGGGGGGTCTTGGGGGGAACGGCTGCGACACGACCCGTTCTCGCACTTTTTTTATTTTTGCATGGCGGAGCCGTAATTAGTCAACGCCACGAGAACGAGAACCCCCGCCTTGGGGCCAGATTGGGCCAGATTCTCGACCTCCAGCCTAGGGCTAGGGCCCACCGGCTCGCTGATTGTCTGAAAATCAGTGATACGGAGTAAGTACTCGTTACCACGGAATACTGCGTACGGAGTATTAACGGGAGGAAAGAATACAAGAGAATGTCCCGGTGTGATCCGTGCCTGACTGCCTACCGACTTACCCATTGACCATCTTCCGTAATCCATCAGAGTATGCGATGTGACCAATCTGTCTGTGGCAGCCAAGAACCAGGACATTCGAGTCTCATTCTTCTTCTCTCCAGCATTTCCTCTCACTCCTCGGTCGATGTAGTCCGTTTTCTTGTTCACTCTACGGATTACCACCAGGCAATCCTCGCGTTTGGACATCTAACAAAACACCATCACCAAGCCTTCCTTTCTTTCTTTTTTTCATTCATCATCTTGTTTGCTTTGTCGCAGCTGTCACCGAGGAGCTTTCTTTCTCCTGTTCTTACCCCCTCGCATTACCTTTCCCCTACCCTGCCTTCCGGTACACACAGCCTCGGGCGATGCTCTTGAATCAATTCTAGATCTAGATCCTGCACTTGTAATCTTTGCATGCTGATCAGTTTGTATCATTGCGCGGGTACGCAAACTACAATCTGAAGCCAAATAATCAGCTGCACCCTTTTCCGACTGGCTCAAATTTGTCCTTTCTTCTTCTCCTGCCGTGGGGTAAGAAACTCAAAGCTACCAAGGCTACCATTTATTGTCTCTGATTTCTCTGCTACCTTGTCTCAGCCAAGAACAGGGAAAAGGGACGAAAAAGAAAAAGGAAAGCAAAAGCAACACCATCGTCACAGCAGGGTGACCCTTTTGCTCCCGCGCATGAATCAGTGACGCATCTTTTTGCATTCTTTCAGTCAACAATTCCAACCGCACTGTTATTTTGCATCGGTTCAATACGCTGAAGCATTGGCACGAACACCAACCACCACTTACCATGACGAACGAGCTCTTGGCCGATAGCGTCCAGAGCTTGCCGTACAACAATCTCCGAGGCCCTCGCGGCCCAGGAATTTCTTATGCGGCCGAACTAGAAAATCGGATGCCCATTCGGCAGGAGAAGCTGGACAAGGCTGAGAAGCTCAGTCGCCGCGAATTAAAATCGGGATTAAGAAGTATTTTCAGAAAGCCCAGGTCGAGTCGGCATACGCAAACGTCGACGCCCCCAGCAAGTGCGACGAAGTCGACCGGTTCTCGGACGTCTCGAACAAGAATCAATCAACCACAGCAACGATTTCAGCATGACGCTTCACTACCCACAGACTGCTCATGGAAATCGTTGCCAATCATGATGGAGGACCCCGAAAGGGAACATTCTCTGCAGCAACATGAAACAGCAGCCCCGACAAGGAAAAAGACGGCAACATCACGATATGGCAGGCAAACCCCTCAAGACTTATCGTCAGGTTGGTCTTTGCCGCCCTTGTTCAAGGCTTATCCTCAGGCGATACGTCACGCCACCCTGCCGGCGACGTCGCTGACTGCAGAAGTCATTCTGCGCATCAACGATAAAAAGAACAGCCTTCAGGCAAAAGGAGAAGAAGGAGCAACTGTAAATGCTATCCAAGCGGAGGATGATCGTGTTGAGGGAGACAAGGGAAAGCCCAAGAAACGAAGCCGTCGGAATCAGACTGCCCCAGCTGCGGACTTTGAGTGGACCGTAAAAACTTATATTTTGGTAACATCGGGATATCTTTTGCAATATTCGGGTGAGGGCAATTTTGACCGGCTACCGGAAAAGTTTCTTCGCCTCGGCCCGTCTTCTGCTGCTTTCGCTACCGACGCCATCCCCGGCCGTCATTGGGTGGTACAGGTATCATCCGTAGCGGACGTGGATGAAGTCGCAGCAACAGAATCCCGCTCCATATTCTCCAAGCTATCGTTCCGCATGCCAGAGCGACGCAATGCGACCAATCTCTTGATGGTTTTCGAAAGCGCAGAAAGCATGGAGGCATGGATCACGTCCTTGCGAACCGAGATAGAGAAGCAGGGAGGGAAGAGGAAATTATCTGAAACGGGCAAACCCAAGACTGACAACAACGCCGAGGGATCGCACAGAGAAAACACCAGCCATCGGACAATCGCAGTCCGAAATCCTTCACGTTTCGCCAACTCCGGGGCAAGAACTAGCCATCTGCCATCAACGGCGGAGGGAGAAAGTCGGTACAGTGAGACGTCGACGCGAACGGCCGGCTCAGAGACCACTCGCAATCAGTCCCTGGACGATAGATCTACCACCAACAGCATTGTATCCCAAGACGAGCGTCAACTAGAGAATCTTCGGGAGAACTCGAATCGCCTTTCATGTATTTCCTCGGGGCAACGGACATTCGTCACATCAACCGGAACGTCTCCAGATGGTTCTCCAACGCGCGAAATGTTTGGAGAAGTAGCCCTCGGCATTCATGAAACCGCTCGGGCAGACGCAAGAGCAAGACATAATGCGGCTGAGATTGCCACTCGACGAGAATCCGTGCATGCCACGTATACTTTTCTCAACGATGGAAATTCTTCCAGAGGCAACAATCGAGCCATGTCGCACTGTGTCCCCGTCATCCACGGCGAAAGAATGGCGTCTCCTGTTGGCGTGAAGCCCACGCCCAACTTCAGCGTCCCACATGCTTCGAGTCGTCGCTACTCATACGTCAGCCGACCAGGAAGCAGGGCAGAGACAACGTCCCCCAGTAGGACTCGAGAGGGCGAAAGTTCGCCCAGGAGATGTAGTCGAATCCTACCCACAGCAATGCAGTCAGCTCATCGACTCTCTTCCGCGACTGATCAGTCTGTCACTAGATCAATAGCAACAGATCGATTGCCCTCATATTGTACATGGCCCACTTCGCCAATCGCAGACCCTCACAAACGAAGATGGCGCTCCGTCTCGCGGGAACGAACCGCCCAGCATGACAATGAGCCTTTGCCCGAGGTACCTCGCGTTGTCCCAGGTTCAATGACGGAAGAGGTCGAATGGCGTCGCAGCCCCCGCAAACATGCCAGTACCAGTGCGCTTAGACAAGAAACAACATCACCGTCTTCAAAGTCGGCCGCATTGCCCACAAGACGGCCGCATATTGCGTCTATGCTGGCAACCAACGTTCCAGCCGCTGAAGAGCCGCGAGGACACAGAATGTCGTTTCTGGACGTCGGTGATCATAATGATGAAGAACAAATCCGGCCCCTGGACTCCAGTCGAGCTGGGAAGCGAGTGAGCACTGGCTCTGTGCTTTCTGAACAATCCTCTCGGCCATGTGATGTACATGGCTCAATGGCATCAAGCAATAACTCTTCCGATTCATGTGCCACAATCACATCCTCGGCAAAGCCCGAGTCTGGGCATTATCTTGACGTCGAACAGCCACGGAGATGCTCGTTGATGAATCGCCGCAGCATGCCTCAAATCACTGCCGGCGGCCCTCCGCCAGCCCCTCCACCAACGCGGGCTTTACCTCCTATTCCACGAAAAGTGCAGGCCAGGAGCTGAAAAAAAGAAGAAGAAGAAGAAAGAAAAAAGAAAGAAAACTTGCCCAATGCAATACTACATTGTTTCGTCAACTAGCGATCAAAACATGATGACACGAATTTCCTGCTTCAACTTTGCGGATTTTCCAGAATAGGTCATGCAGAGTGTTTTGCCACCCAGTGCGTGGGCCAAGTCATGTACGACGTGCCCATGGCTCTCTCCTTTTGTCCCTCTGTGTCGCGTCAATACCAACGGCCAAACATTAGTATACTGCTGATTTTCTCTTGAGTTTTGTATCTATCCAAAGCTAGAATGTATTCACGCGAAGCCTCATGAAGCAGAATGCTCGGACGGGTTCCCGTTTTCCCGGATCTCCGGATATATGTTTCTTTTTCCCTTTATTTATTTTCCTTGGTCAAACTACGAGTAACGACTGATTCATGGGCACTTGTCGATGATGTCACAGAAGGGAGATGGAGGGCAAAGCAACACTTGATTCATACAGACAATGAATGCAGTGGGAAAGAGTCCTGGGGACTTGATTGGGGTGCATGCGAATTTGGGACACAGGGAAAGCATCACAGACTAGATGGTAGGAAGGAATGGAGAAAAAATTTCAAGTGCTCTTAAGTGCTCTTTCATACGTTGGCCAGCCGCCGTGGTACTTTGAAGTAATCAAAGAGCAAAGAGGTTGTCCTGGAAGCTGCCCGGTTGTTGGGCGGGGGTATTCGGCTGGGCAATCGCATGGAGACGAACGAGACAACCCTGGTCTTTGTTTCATGTGCATGTGCATGTTGACGTCGGGTCACACCACTGGCTACATTGGTTATTGGTTGCACCTTGGGACTTTCACAGGATGACGATGGATGTATAACTTTTATTAGTAAGGCGCCGCCGGCTGGAATGGAATGGAATGGCCGGATCGTACATAATACGGAGTAAGCCAAGAGGAAGTCGCCAATGAGAAATACCTCACGGATGCACGTACATGCATACATATATGCAATAGTAGCTTGGGGGTCTCGGGGTCGATCAATAAATAAATACCCTCTTCCCCCCGGTGTCCGTTCCGCCGTTCGTTCTGGGAGGGGGTTATCAACAATGAACATGGCTTCGTTACGATTCTTGGTTGCCACATTCTTCTACGCTGGCCTGCCACTGGCACTGGCGACGCAGTGCCATGACTTGAAGCCCAAATCGAATCCACAGGTCGCTCCTGGCGTGCAGTTCAAAGTCCTGGCCAACGACTTGAAAGGGCCATGAGGCATCGTCGCCGACTCAAAGGGCAACCTGTTGGTGGTCGAGGGGAGTGGACACGGCATTCGACGCATCGTTTTGAATCATGGCGCTGGGCTTGAGACTTGCGTCACGTCCAGCACCCAGCTCGTTGCCGAGAAGAGTGTATGTGTATTATGTTATGACGCCTTCCCTTGTTGCCTTGGCCTCAAAAAAAAAAAAAAAAGGTACGTCTTGGGCACTGACCCTGAGTTGTAGCTGAACCACGGCATCGAAATCTCGTCGGATGGCAAGACGATTTTTGCCTCGTCCTCGACCAATGTCTATGCCTATGATTACGACGCAGAGAAGGGCACGGTGGGAAATTCCAAGACCATCATCACGGGCATGAACCAAGATGGACATGTGTCGCGCACCCTGCTGATTCCAAAGCAAAACCCAAATCTTTTGCTCGTGTCTCGAGGCTCCGCCGCCAACATTGATACTGACACTGTCAGGATCGAGTCTGCCAGGAGCCAGATTCGCATCTTCAAGATGGATGAGCTTCTCAAGGGCAGCAGTGCTGTGCAGTATTCGGACGGACAAGTGCTCGGATGGGGTCTTAGAAACAGCGTGGGCGTGGCTGAAGATGCCACCACAGGCTACATTGTAAGGAGAATATATGACGGGCATGCATCTCGCTGGGAAGGGACCATGCTCTGAGTGACTAAGTGTACGGCAGTGGTCTGTTGAGAACTCCATCGACGACATGAAGCGCAAAGGGGTCGACGTGCACAACACCAACCCGGGTGAAGAGCTCAACTTCCACGGACTCCCCAACGACACCAGGAGTGAAGTCTATGGGGAAAACTACGGCTATCCTGCGTGTGTCGCGATATTCGATGGCTCCAACGTCGTTGGGTACCCGGGAGAAGCCAGGACGGGGATGCAAATGGTTGGAGATCAAATGCCTTCTTCTTACACCGACGACTGGTGCACGAGCAATACTGTAGCTCCATCCATTACCTTTGGCTCTCATCTCGCACCACTTGATATCAAATTCAGTCCCGATGGTCGCGCTGCTTTGGTTTCCTTCCATGGAAGCTGGTGAGTCTTGTTGCAGCTTTGTCGGGGCTCTGCGAAATGAGACTCGTTTTGCCAGGACAATGACTGACATGTTTAGCCCCCAACACCAACAGGGACCGCAAGCCTCCAAACGGATATCGTCTCAGCCGTGTGGCTTACTCGAAGGGATTTCCCGAAGCGGATAAGCATAGTGACACGGCAGAGCAAGAGCTGATGTGGAACGCCAACAATACCGCCTGCCCAAAAGAGTGTTTCCGGCCGGTGGGACTTGTGTTTGACGGCACAGGAAAGAGATTGTTCATGACGAGTGACTCTTCGGGCGAACTTTACGTCGTGACTGGCACAGACACGTGCCAGTACCGAAGTCCTGAATCGCTGCATTAAGAGCGCTGAGTGGTGATTTCGGCGCGCAGCTTGATGTGAAGTGTGAAGCGACGAGGGGCAACTTTGTGTAGTAGTATTATCATGGCTTCATACTGCTGTATGCGAGTGGTAAAGACTCGAGAGGCAATTCTATCTAGTACCAGACCATGTCACCAGACCATGTCGCGCGAAAAATGAAAAACTTGACATTATTACCGCCAGAGAGCATAGTCAAAGAAACCAAAATCTAACAAGGTCTGTTCAACCAAGAACCGACGTCGTCAGGGTTCCTGGTTCCAAAAAGCAAAAATGCATGCGGCCAGTGTGACTCGAACACACGACCTTCAGATAGGCATCCGTAGGATTGAAGTTGACTTCAGTCTGACGATCTCCCAGCTAATCTATGGCCGCAAGACCTTGTTGAGTAACCCTGAAACTTAATTGGTATAAGAGGGCTAGTCAGATCATGTGTCCCCTCCTTCCAATCCTGAGCATCATCACGCACCCCATTCCTTCCCGAGCCCATCGGGCGCTCCCTCCCCCTTTGCCACGCACATTCCACAAGAGCGCTCCGCTCCGCTCCGTTCCGTTCCGTTCCGTCGTCGACAAAGAAAAAAACCACCACTAGAACTAATAGTAAAGACCCCGTGCCCATCATGCCCGTCCTGCAGCAGGCGCAGGCGCAGCCCCAGCCCAGTGGATTCGTCGCCATCCCGAGCACCTACAGCGGACAAGACGACTCGCCCCCGCCAGGCGCAGTCGTCGCCATCGTGCTCGGCTCGCTCGCCGCCGCCGTCCTGGTCCTCGTGCTCGTCGCGCTCGTCGCGCTTGCCGCGCTGAGCTCCCGCCGGGACCGGGATCGGGATCGGGATCCGCCCGTCGCGAGGGGCGAGGGCCGGGGCCGGGGCCGGGGCCCGGGCGAGGACGAGGACGAGGACGAGGTCGTCGTGATTGAGGAGCATAGCCCGCGGCCGGCGAGGAGGAAGAGGCGTGGCGGGCGTAGTAGTCGAGGTGGGAGGAGTGATGAGCGGAGACGGAGACGGCGGTAGGGTAGGACGTAACTAGAGGGAAGAAGGGGAAGTCTAATCTGATGGGAGCAGCTTAAGGGTTGTTGTTGTTGTTGTTGTTGTTGTTGTTGTTGTTGTTGTTGTTGACTCAGATGGCATGTTAAAGGGCTGGTTCGCTTCCATCCTAACGAGTGGAAACTTGCATGATCAAGTCCATGAATAATGATTCTTTTCTCGTAACGCGACGTAAATGGCACGGCACTGGGATGAATGCAACCTATTCTGAAATTCATACGGGCCTGGGCCACACACACACACACACACACACACAAAAGTCGTCAAGTACAGCGCTCATCAAATACTTGAGCGCCTGACCATCAGCCGCTTCAAAAGGGTATATAGAAACACGTATGTGAAAATCGCGCCGCTCGTGCCCGCACGACACGACAACCCCTTTCGGATTCCCGATAGGTAAGGGACCCAAGGTGAGTCCGTCCACCTGCCCCCGTCTTCTTCCCCTGCCCGCCCAGTATGTACAAGTTTGTGTGGGTGATGTACTTCTCAGAGCTCTCCAATCTTTCTCAGTGGTTATTCCCAGTGCCAGTGCCGTTACTGCTGCCGTTATTGCTCCCCCCTCCACCGCTTTGCTGCCCGCCGAAGAAAAAGGTGTCGAAAGGATTGATTTGTTGGCCCTCTCCGTACTCATTGTGCATGCCGTCCCAGTTGATGCCGAACCCGAGATCAATGATTCCCTGGTCAACACCACTGACATCGCCTTCGGGCGTCGCCCCCAGGTTGTGTAGGAACTCCATGGTTTGGGCGCCGGGGTAGTCCGCCGAACCTTGGAGACCAAACTGCTGGCCCATGAAGGATCCGCTCGAGCCGCCCCGAGGTGCGCCGTGGCGTGTCATCGGAGGTGATGGAACTGGAACAAGCGACGGGTCAATCGAGGATCCGTCATCTTGGCTCATCCCATCGGTGGGACCGGGGCCGCTCATGAATGTAAGGCCGGGCGATGGGGAATTGTCCTCCGACAGAGAAAGGTCCAACGGGAACGGTGCCTGCTCCGATTGATGGTGCCGGTGGCGGGAAAGATTCTTCGTCGACGAGGATGATCCATCTGGGGCTGTGGTCCAAGTCGTCGTTCCTCTTCTTCGTCGTCGTGGCTGCTGGGGTGTTTGTACACCAAAGCCGCCACTTGAGCTGGCCATTTTAATGGTCGCCTTGGCTGTTCGGTCAAAAGCGTCTCGGCAAGTCTCAGCCGGTGGACACTTTTCAACCATGTCTGAAAAGACTGACTTGGCTGCTAGAATCGTAAAGTCTACTTCGTCCATGGTCTTTTATTTTTATTTTTGGGTTTTTTTTTTAAATCTGACAGTTAGATATAAGAAAAACGGTCAATTACATGAGAGGACAGGGGGCGGGGGCGGGGGCGGGCGGTCTTATCT
Source organism: Epichloe typhina subsp. poae (assembly GCA_030389615.1). Lineage (NCBI taxonomy): Eukaryota > Fungi > Ascomycota > Sordariomycetes > Hypocreales > Clavicipitaceae > Epichloe > Epichloe typhina. Next base: position 1,208,838 of record CP098316.1, on the reverse strand, counting down.
TACCAAGCGACTTCTCACCAGAGATGAGTGCCAGATTGCGTACAGGTACGAGATGCCGGCCATGAAGAGATGATGAGTCGATAGATAGGTATAGCTCACGAGCCCACTGAGATGAAGCTGCCGGTAAATTCGTAGTATCTTCTGGCCTGCTTCCGCCACCTTCAAGTATATGCGATCTTCATCCTCTCCGAGTTCTGCTGTGAAGGCTGATGGACTGTTCACCTCGTTCGAAGGGTTGTATTCTCCCTCAAACATGGCAGGCACGCTGAGACTCTGTCTGTACAAGAGTATGATTGCTTGCCAATAGTTGAGTTCCAGAAATTCGGTGGAGAAGGCAACACCCGTTTCTTCCCTCGTTGGTGCCGACGTCTTCCAATGATACAGTCTCCTATCAATGTCCATTCTCCACGAACGGAACGAGTCAAACTGAACCAGGAACGGGGACGGCAGGTGTGGGCGCATCTCGGGGTACATCCTGCTGGAGGCTCTGCTAGTTGCGCGCGCCATCTGCGCCTGATTGTACTGAAGAACCTGTAGTATCTCGGACTGCAGAAGCCGCAGACGGAAATAATGGTGTGCAACATGCTTGTAGCTGGGATGATCTTCGCCGTCCGGGGGCTCCTGAAATCCGGTTCGCGTGATGAATTCGTCGTCCAGGAGAGAGGGCAACTCAGTGGTGATGATGTCATCGCCGACGCCGAACGGCCTGCCCACACAAGTACTCACCAATCTGTCAAGGGTATAAGTGCACCACCACAGGCGTCGTCGTAGATCGCGGGTCCATAGCCGCCGGCCGCGGTCTTGAGCACCACTGCCTTGTCGGTTTTCCGAAGCTCGAGCAGCGTCGGGATCCGCGCCCGGCGGTTCAGGAGGGATTACTTGGGCATCTCCTCCATCTTCATGATGGAGCCCTAAATCTACGGCTAATCGTACCGCCACTCCGGTGATGTACCTGCGAGCATAAGGAAAAGAAGACATGTCAGCCAAGTTGTGTGAAGCGATAAGAGCATTGCTAGCTCACCATAGTCCGGGCGGAACGGGCCGTAACAACGCAAAATTGGCGAGCAATAGGACCGCCTGAAGAACCTCCAAGTAGCCACCACTCGTGCTCAGACACTCTTCCAGATGTACAATGGCGCTGGCATGGTATTCTTCAGGCTGACACGCAGTCTTGGGACGATTCAAGGACATTTTGGCATTTCCCGAAGCCGACGTCTTGACCGGCTCACCAAGGATAACGCCCGAGCCTATGGTAAAAACCATGTTCATCATGTATAGTTCCTGGGCCGTCAGCCCCTTGGCAGCGTTCTCGTACGCCTTGTCGAGCGTCCGCATGAACTCGACCCGATGAAGTACTGGGATCTGAGGATTGGCGTGCTCGAAATAAAGCGTGGCGAGCCGCGTTCCTTCTTCCTTGTCCGGAAAAGGCGCTGGCTGAATGGTAGGTCTCGTGTGAAGGCCGAAGAACGAATCTCTCATTGAAGCGCCGGTTCCGGTGCCGTGTTTGCGGCCTGCGATACGCTCGGCGGTACCCGTCTGCTCAGACACAGAGTACTGCACCGCCGCAAAGACTACTCTGGCGAAAGACACGCCGGACGCGGAGGCCAACGATCTGGTTTTTGGGGGGCTCATGATGTTGGCCAGAGCCGGGCTCCGAGGGGCCTCCTTCACCTTGAGCGCCCCCAAGGCTTGGAGCTTCTTCGCATCAGCGCGGCCACCAGCCTCGGTGCCGGCCGCAGCATCCGTCGATGGGAATGGGCGAGAACACGACTCGAGGTTCTCAGCCGGCGGGAACGAGACGTCGTTGTCCGTCAGCAGCTTCTCGAGCTGCTCCACACGGGTTTCTAGATAGAAGACGTAGCTAGGGTTCATGAAAACTCAGCACACTTTGTTTAAGTAATCAATCAAATCAGAGAAGATGAGATGGGCGTGAAGAAAAAAACAGCGGGCGAACCTTCGCGGGATCTCCTTCTTGGTGATGGGGTCATAGCCAACGCAAGCGACACGGGCCTTGGCGCAACTGGCGCAGCTGGGGAGCTTCTGGTCGCAGCGGTTCTTGCGCAGTCTGCAGCGATTGCAGGCGCTCACGTTGCGGAAGTTGCTGCTTTGGCCAGCTTTGCGGGGGGCATCACCACCTGCCGGTTGGCCGGCATCGACGGCAATGGCGGCAATGGCGGCGATCTGGTCGTGAGAAGACTGTCGCTGTCTCTTGGTCCCTTGCTTGTGGTTGGGAGGCGGAGACGAAGGACCATGACCATGCGATGGCATTGCTACGTCGCCTTGAGACGAAGACGGCTAATTTAAAAAAAAAAAAAACCCCCCCGAGCATCGAAGTCAAGGGCGGGGTGGTCCGAGGGGTCCAAAGGGTCCAAAGGGTCCAAGGGGTCCAAGGGGGGTAGAAAAGGAAGCGAAGAAAAGATAAGAATGTACGGATTATGGAGCAATGTTGTAATGTTATCAAATATCATCAGCAAAGGCACAGGCTCCGCCTCGGATCATTCTTGTCGCTGGTTGGCTGTCGCTGGTTGGCTGTCGCTGGTTGGCTGCCACCGCATCGTCATGGCAGTGGCTCCCTCAATAGCTTGGTTACTTGTTTGCGCTGCACCAACAAACAAGTGTGGCCAGATCTGCAGCATTTGGTCACGGTCATGAGAATCGAATCATCAGGCGGCAAAAGAACATGTGAGAATGAAATCCCTTCAATGCATATGTAATCCGTACCCGCCGTCTATCAAAATCCAACCTCGTTGCCCCAAAGCCAAATGTGAAGAGCCGTAGCGTCCCAACCACTCAGCAAAGAGAAAGACCGACTATTCTTCCGCCAACAATACAAAAAATATAGAAAGAATATATTTAACGCCACATTTCCAGGGTGCCCATGGAGCCATGTTGCCATTTTTCTCTCTAGGGTCGTCGTCGTGTGCAAAAATGGTTAAAAAATAAACAATATCCAGTCTGTATGAGATTTCCAATAGAAATGCATGCTGAAAGCCCAAGGAACACCGTTGCCGGTGAATCGAGAAAAGCAAAGACCTTCTCGCGTGCTGGGAAGAAGAGAGAAGAAAAGGCCAAGCCGAATAAAAATCGTTCACGACGTGTTAAAAAATTCCACGCAAGATTTTGTGACGACTTCCGAAAGCTTCCTCTGTGACCATTCTCATTTCTACCCGCATGGCTCATCAAAGTCTCAGTCTAATTGCCCGCCGAGCGCATCGGCAGCCTATTTTGATCCCGTAACGCCAGTCTGCAGTGATGCAGAACCGAAAGCCAATCAACAAGATAAGGGGGGTATAGGAAACAAGGTACTTGAACCCTAAAGAAAAAAAAAATTGAAACGAAACGAAAAAAGAAGCCATCGCTAATGAAAACATTCCATCAAGTGGAGCAATGGAGACGTCGGAGTTGACAAAGGTAAGAAGCCGAGGTAATGAATGTTGCCGTTCTGCGTGAGCCATCATCACACAGTATCGTCAGGCTCGTAATCGTCGAGTAAAGATTCGTCGAGTAATGACACTAGTTCTTCTCCGGCGTCACTCACTTGTGGTCCTTCCTCGGAAATTTGAGAGCTTAGGTAGGCCCCGATGAGGGTGACAAGCCCGCTGAACCACCAAGCCAAGCCGGAATAGCCCGTCTGAAGACCTAGGGAATACAAGAGGCCGGAAATGGTAGGTCCTAGAGCACGACACAAGCTGGCAGCGGATGCGGCGATGCCGTTGATGGTGCCGAGGACTTCCTTGGTCGGAGCCGAGTTCGCGAGCAAGATGGCATTGTTGGGATATGCCATGGTCGCGTACGTGCATTTCCAGACAACCAGAATGTAGATGGCCGGCATCCTGAGATTTTGCGGAAGCAAGACAAGATAAGGTGTGACAAGATAAATGGCGAAGTACGTAAAGGCAAGTAGACGGAACAGTCGCAGAGATCCCAGGCGCTGGGTGACGGGAGTAACAATTATGAAGTTGGAGAGAAGTGAATACAGTCCCTGCACGGACATGATGATGCCGATGGTCTTGGTGTCCAGTCCGAAGCCGTCGACGAATTTGAAGGGCAGCTCGATTTGTCGACCACCCTCGGGCTCTGCCATGCTGAGGAACACGGGAAAGAGTTGGTCGAAAGTCATCGTGTGGAATGCCAAGATGCCATAGGACATGATGTTCAGGATGACAGGCTTGGTGAAGATGACCATCTTCTCCCCGTTTTCTTCCATTCCATTCGGTCCAGTGGCTGCTGCTGCTGCTGCTGCTGCTGCTGTCGGGACAATGGGATGGCGTCTCGGGGCCAGCTTGGGCGAGTTTTCGCGACTTTGATACGCCGGCAAAGCTTCTTCGGTTTCCGACACTTCGGGATTGCTTGTGGATGGTGCCGCCGTCTTGTATCTATTCATACTGTCGTGCGCCAGCAGGCTCTCCTTTTCTACATTTCGCCCCAGGCTGCGGCATATCGGAACATTGTACACCAGGCCGGCGAGGCGGTCTCCCAGCTCACGGCCTGCATCGCGCTGTTGCTTTTTCGAGGCGTGGGTTTCCTCGAGAAATAAGAACCCGATAACGACGCCAAAGAGAACAGTGACGGCACTGAATAAGTTGGGGAGAAGATACGGATAACGATCCCAGATGGTGCCGCGGGGAAACAAGTCCGGATAGCTGATGCAGGGCCGTGCGAGGGCGCCACCGATCATGGGACCGATGATGGAACTGGACAATGTTAGACAAGGAGACCGATGTTTATTCTATTCTCAAGCAATTGCATTGCAAGCCTGTTGATCGATTGCGTGCTTACCCAATACACCAGACCATGGGCATGATTGTATACGCACGAGCTGCATATTCCGTCAGCAACTAGGGATCCATCACTCCATCCACGTGTTGATCAGTCCGTGTACTCACGCTGTTGCTCCTTGACCGTTACTAGCTCTGCCACCGTGGTCTGCAAGACGCCAATGTTTCTGTCGTACCCGAGCTGGTTAGAATCCCCTCGGCTTCGGAAATGACGTCTGTGTTTTCACGGGGGCGGATTGACGAGCCATACCCATTCAGAAGGCCCCCAAGAGCCCGAGCAAACAGGGCAACAGGCAGGCTTGGGGCAAACCCAAACACCAAAACGCTTATGGCAGTGCCCAGCAGGCCAAACAAAAGAACTGGCTTGCGCCCTATCTTGTCACTCAACCTCCCCCACATGACACCGGTAGCAAACTCGGCCAGAGTGAAGGCAGATGTGACCATGCCGGCAAAGACGGATATTTTGCCGGCATCGTCTGTGATGTTGAAGTCCTTGATCATGTAATAGATGTAGGGAAAGATGGACATGAATGCGATGGGCTCGCATATTCTGCAGCATGCTGCGCAGAGATGGGTGTCAGCTTGGATCGAGAGGAGTTTTTCGCTTTCAGCAAGGGAAAAAAAAAAAAGAGCACAGAGTATCTATCATACCCAAAACAAACATCTGTCTGGTGGGAAAGGGTGGTGTTCCCGCGCCATGCTCTCCTCGGCCACGAGCAGGTCCGTTGGATGATGGGTGTTTTCTCATGATTGATATATTGATATATTGATATCTGTTGTGGGATGCTGGATTTGATGCGATTTGGACAGCAGTTTGCTGGAACTCTGTTCCGGATGTCACTCGCTTGCCCGAGAGTCCCAGGCCGTGAGCCGTGAATTTGGTGTCCGAGACGCACAAGACACTAGCCTCTATCAGTGATGCTGCTATCGTTGTACTTGGAGCAAGACGGACCGTCCGAGTTTTCAAGAACAGATACTGTTTGACATGAAGCAAAACTGGGGCATGGCGAGGAAGGAAAACGGGGAGGAAGCAAGTTGCAAAGAAAAAGAGAGTGGGAATGGTGGATACACACATACATATAAGAGCAGAACACCAGCAGCAGGCCATGTATGTCCTGTTGTACGAATCGGAGTACATGGACCTCAGAAAGCAAAGAAACAAGCTCAGTCAGTCAGTCAGTCAGTCATGGCCCATCCATGGCCGCGCGCAAAGCCCCCCCGTCCGCCCTCTCTGGGACATTAAGCGAACGAGGTCCATTTCGGCACCCATTCAATTAGGTTGGGCTGATGACTTTGGGACCAGATTTCCGTCTCCGTTCTCCTTCTCAATTGGCAAGAGTCAACGGCGTCTCCCAGCTTCCGAGAAAAAAAAAAAAAAGAGCCAACACCGCCGAACAAGGCGATGCGGCGACCTGCCCTGCACCTGCAGCCCTGCAACCTGCAACCTGCAACCTGCAACCCTGCAACCCTGCGGCCAATCCCAGATCAGGGGCACAGCGTTGGGGCCGTGCATGGGGGGGGCGATTTTTCTACAAAGCACCGCTCTGTGGTGTTGGTGCCTGCTCACTGCTGGCTCACTGCTGGCTCACTGCTGGCTCACTGCTGGCTCACTGCTGGCTTGCTGCAGTCACCACTTTCGTCAGTCTCTGCCCTCGATGGATGGACAGAAAAGGCAATCCACGCTAGGGGAAGCGTTGAGCGTTGCGTCCGGCTGTCTTCTATTTTTATTTCATTTTTTTTTTGCCCATCGTCATCATCATCATCGCATCAGACTGAGAGGCAGGGGGCCGAGGGGGTCAACGTCAACCTGGCCCAGACAGAGGTGGAGAGAGCCATGCAATGCCAATTCATCGGCCATGGCGGTGACGAGCGACCAAACGCACGCTCTTCCACGTCACAATGACTCCATGAAGACTCTTTTGATAGATGCGCTTTGTCGATCGACGGGAACCAAATTACCTCCCTGTCAGTTCCATAACCCTCCGAACTTCAGGCATGCCACTGTCATGTGCATCACCCGTAAAAGGCGTTGCTGTTTTCGGAAACCCTTAATACTCGAAGTTGCCGCGAAAGAAGTCGTGTAGGGAGGGGGAGGGGCGTGGTATCTCTCTCTCTCGGTCTCTCGAGGGGGGTCTAGTACGGACTACGGACCACGTAACAAGGTAGAAGTGTAGAAGTGGTGTCCGCGTTGATAATCCTACTAGTGCCGTTTTCTCCCGAGCTATGGCCAAGACTCGCCGAGCTCATCGATATCGACAAGGTACCTGTGTTTGCTTCTGGCGAAATTTTTTTTTCCTTTTTTTTTCGTTTTTCCTCTCCCAGTGTTTCACTGTGTAACACCGTGCTAGTACTTGTTCTGTCAGGCGGAGGGCTCGCAATGGCCTGATGGTTATTATTATTGCTCGAGCCGGTCATCATTCCGATACCGCATGATGAAAGAGCTCAGAATTACTCCAAGTCATACCGGACAGGTGCTTCCATACCATTTCAATGGGATCTAGCTTTTATATGAAGCTGCGCCCGCTTGCTTTTCGAGTTTTTCGAGTGGTAGTTAAGCTGGATACGCCTTGCGCGCGACGCACTTGATGACGTTGTGGTTTTGCGTCTGCTGCTGCTGCTGCTCTTTTCAAACTTTTTTTGTCTAATCCCTTTGGCAGTCGCAATGGAGCAAGCTGGTCAACTCGTAGGGATGTGAGCCAATCAGGACTGAGGTGAACTACGGGTACTTCGTAGTGTATGTAGATTCCACCGTAATAGAAGTCGCCGAGAGATCTGTGTGTACATGAAAGTACCTCACTACGCCCGCTCTATCTGCTAGTTTCAGGTACCTTGCTGTGCCTCAAAAGAATGGGTCCTAAACAGACTACGGAGTACCTGCTTGCTAATTCGCACGCCTTGAATCCGAGAGCAAGAGTGGCGCAAGGGGGTCGTCGGATGACTCTCTTCGTCGAACAACCCGGGAGAACTTTAAATAACAGGATCTCATTGGCCCCAAAGACCTCCAAGGATTTAAAACTGCAGGCTACGTACGCCTGATACACGCAACAATGCGTACATACATACAGCATGCAGGTAGAGACATGCTGTGCGAGGGGGTATTATCGAAGAGGGAAAAGGCCGTCCACCATAGGATTCACAACCATGCTTCTACCTTTCTAGAAGCCGAGTCATGATGTTGTCGGAGCCGGTCTTTGACCCATAATTCAACTGGGTTGGAGAAGGCGGGTGGTTGGCCGCGCCCCAAGGACAATCTTCTAATCCGTACTGTAGTTTGGAATAAGCAACAATGGCCATTTCCACATCTCAGGCGTTCATTTTCAGTCATCCAATTTCAACCTGACCTAATTTTGGACGCGGGAAAAAAAAATCGGCGTCGGCGACGATATGCTTTGAGGTCGTAGTGAGCTGGCAAGAAGATGGGCTATTGGGAACGAAAAACTGCGACATCATCTGATTGCCGCCTCTCCTTTTTTCCATTTACCGAGCCCGCGGGTCCGGAGCCGTTTTGGCTCCTTGGCAGGAAGGAGTAGTGGAAGAGCAAGAGCATTCCGTAAGAGTACGGAGTAGTCCGTAATAATAATTACGAGGACGTGTACCGAAAGCGCCATGTGGCGGCGTCTGGGGTTTCCCTATTGGGCACATGAGTGACGCCTCCAGTGGAGGGGGTGGCTTCACAACGCCTTTTGCTTTGCGGTGGAGAATTTGTACAGCAATGTTTCAAGACCCGGAGTTCTCTACATTAGATTCTCCATGCGCCGCTTAGTAGTCTGGTTCCAAAGCCCTATGTATGCACTGGCTAGGTCGTTGCGGGAGAGTGCCGGAATTGCTGCCGGCTCCACCTTTTTGCCAAAGTACCGATCATGTACTCCGTATGTACCCCGTGGCGGTTCAATTCCAGTAGTCGATTGGGTTGGTGACTCGAGATAATCAAATTTGGTTCGAAGCGAAGTCAACCCCCTGAAGCTAGCCATGCCTTTGAGGCATCTGGAAAACCACCGCGCTTGATGGATTCTAGAACGACTCAGGTCAGCGGTGCCACAATGGAGAATGGTTTGCTAGGACGCTAGGTTTGTTAGGTATCTCTTCCTTTTTGTTAAAAAGCTCTAATAGCAAGGAAAAAATTGCAATGCTTCGAGAAGTGGCCAGTTTCTGAGTCACGACATGCACATATCCCATCATCCATGCGGTAGTATGCATGTCATGTCGTGCAGCTCTTGTTAGCATCATACGGTTTGACAACCCAACAATACGGATACACCAGAAGCGCGTGTACACTATTAAGCAAGTAGGGTCGATTAGCACGAGCGCAGTGATTCAGTTGCCTTATTGTGTATTAGCCTGAGCACTTGTTTTCCCATGCTTTTCTTTCGCATAATTAGGTACGCATCCAGCAGGACGCTGGCCGTGCAGCTTGTGTTGTCGGTGTTAAAGGTGGGTTGATCTCACTCACCGCTTGATCCATGACGCCTCGTGATCAATCTGGTCATGGCCACCACCCTCTGTCAGAACCTGGTCATTCATGTCGTCATTTTCGAGACAAACAACCCAGTCGCCTAACTTCAACGCGGACTGCATCCTTCGGGGAGCCTTTCCTGTGTCCCGGACTGGCGGGGCCCGGGTACGGTTCCCCGGAACTTCAGGAGCTCAGTGGTCACACCGGAAATTTAAAAGCGATCCTCCCTGTTCAGACAGCGCACCAATGATGAGCCAGGTGGATGTCGTGGCGAGGTTTATTATTGAATATTCAGTTCGCCACATGCTCCGTACGGGGCGCCAACCTCGACGAGCGTCAAGTTAGGGTGCGACCCAACAGGCTGGTTTTTGATCTGGGCGATGGACATGCTGGACCATTTGGTGGACATTTTGCTTTCGGCTCAGTGTCGATGAAGATATGAGGTATTTCTGCACCCGGTGTTTACGCCTCGGCCACGCAGTCTTTTGGATACAAAGAAAGCCTTCCGCGCGTGCGCATCGGGCGCCAAACCCTCAGGAAAATATTCGGTGTAAGGCTTTCACAGAGTACAGAATACGGAATACAGGCATTAGAACCCGATGTTGTAGGTGAACTTGCCTTCCACACAGCCAGATCGAATTTATGTAAGATTGGCTGCAAGGCACAAGTTGGCACGGGCCTTCAACCAAGGTCGTGAGTGCGGTTTCTGTTCTTGGTCCCCGTTGCAATTAAGTTGCAATTGAATTGCGGCATCGGTTGACCCTGTTCTCAAGGCCTTCCGACTGGCTGCTCGAAACAGTGATAAGTTCTTTCTTTTCATGGGCGATGTGGTCCAGGCCTTTTGGTGACGCCAATCCCCCAAGTCGAGCAAGGATCTGATTGCAATTTTCCTATCAACTGCAGAAGGAACATGTTTTCTTTCGTCTTGCGTTTCTGCCAATAAGGGGAAAAGGGTTCGAAGGAACAGGATGCACGGCTCGATTCGAATTCGAGCCAGCAACACAACGTGACACAGGGGGCAACAAGGGGGGGGGAGCCTTCGCAATGACTTACCGAGATTGTAATATTTTGACAATATCAGCAGACCAAGTAATAGCCCTTTTTGTCGTCTTCAAATCAGCAAGTTGTTTCTTCTTTGTGCAGAGGGAGTGGGCGAGTGGGCAGGCTGGTGCAATGCTCCTGCCAGGGTCGCCCCTGAATCCTGATTAGTCACACTGTTGCACAACCAATAATATCTTGCAGCAAGTCAATATTACCATAACCGTTGAAAATGCTTTTCCCGACGCCAAGCTCGGAATCTTCAGTTCCGACATCCCATTGAGCCAAATGTCTCATCACTCATCACGCCTCTCAGTGCTAAGCTGCAAGGAGTATTTCGCTGACAAGACAACCTCCGAACGCACAAGTCTTGAACCAGAGTGGCGCTGTCTTTGAAGTTTATGCCCTGCCTTGCTTGCCTTAACCTGGGGCCATAGAGTCTACGAGTGAGTCTACGAGTGAGTCTACGAGACGAGAAGACGAGCACTTATTCAAAGAAGGAGTAATCCGTACCTGCAAGATAACAAGATCCAGTCAAGGGTACCCGGAACTAACGGATGACCGGCTTGTCATCTTGACCGCTCCGACGCGACAGACCGTTCAGCCGCTGTAGCACGTACTTGCGGAACAATGATGAATATCGTCGACGACTTGGCAATATTCTTCTGCCCAGACAGGCAGGTGCGAATGCATAGACTATCGACTATCCCATCCCAATGATTGCGACCACTCGGAAACACTGTTTTCAGGCCAAACTTTAGGTAGCGAATGAACAGACTCAATATCGTGGGCGAAGGGCAGGAATAGTGAACCCGCATCCGCGGTAAACATTAGCTGCAATTGGATACGTGCCTTCCGTAAATGCAGCAAACATGCATTCATCAGGGGCACCAGTAATAAATGACATTACGAGGCGCATTGCTACCGACAGTTGGACATGCAGCTGCGCGAATAAAATACATCGGCATCGTTCCATGTACTTTCGTCGTCCTCGTCAAATCGTCGGAGCAAGCATTAGAATTTCGGTACACATTTGATGCGACCATCGCGACTGATGCATGGACAACCCTTGCAATTGCAGCTCAAGGGAAAGACGAAGCCCGCGGCTTCCCGTCATTCAGATTGCAATCTGAAGAGGGCCTTTGACAGTACTGGTCCATCTATATCTATGCTCGGAGTATTCAGGGCTAGGTGTTGTGCACTTGAGTCGACGTTCTGGGCACGCATACACACCGCGAAAGGAAGAAAGCGCCAAAAATGTCTGACGTCTTGTTGCACTCAGATGCTGTAGGGAGCCTGATCTGTCACAACCCGAGAGAAAATTCGATATCTGATAGCCAAGTGCATCTGTCCCGGCCACCCAGAGTTTGACCTCGATCCAGCATTCCGTCGCTTTAGGCCGCGGTGAGTCGGAAGCTTCCATATTTCGGTCGACAACGATCCCCTAAAGCTAACACACCGGTTCTGGACAACGTGGGGCCGGTCATATTGAGATTCTATAGCTTGGATTGGTGAGACTGCTAGCAGCGATGGACTTACCAGTATGACATTTAGGCACGCCTTTTTGGACTTGGCCGCAGCACTCTGCAACCTAACCCAGTCGCAGCCGCCGGCCTTTGCCACGCATCACGGTACATTCAGGAAGTAGCCTCTGAGGAGGAAACACCTGACCCTGTCATGCATTAGCCTGAGCTGCGCAAGACTCGTACAGGAACATGGCATTCTGCACTCACTCAACTAGGGAATATGCTGAAGTCCTGTCTCCTACGACCCTGAACCACACGAGTGTGATCATGCAGGTGTCGTGTTCTTACTCACGACTTCGTGATAATGCAGGTGTTTGTCGAAAATGATCTGTTGCAAATGAAATGCTGGCCTCCCTCACCCCGAGCTTGACAAACTCATGCGGATGAAAGCCCTCGAGCCCTGGAAAACGGGCAGGGTTTAGAGCATATTGCAAAAAGGCGTCTGTCTTGAATATAATGCCAATTCTGTATTCCCTATGATTTTTTTTGTTTCTTGTAGATTTGTTTCTTGTGGAGTGTATTCGCATCCTGCGATTCAATCGCATTATGAAACATCGCCCAGATGCTAACACACAGTCTGTACATCTGCTAAACGACGTGTGCGATGGATCCGACCTATGAAGCAATCCTACTGTGACTCGGTTCACTGCAATGGACTTCTATGTACGGAGTGTGTGCCTCGCTACGACTGACAGCTAACTCGGGATTTCCGTCTTGGTATCGAGCTCATTTGTGAAAGGCTGGAGGGGAAATGAGCCGCACGTAGACATATTCCGAAACATTTTAGCAGAAGTTTATGACCACAGGAGCAACTTTCAAAGGATATGATTTTCCTCAACAGACAGCAAGAGAAATGTTCCTAGAAAGTTTGAAACCTCCGAACCGATGACCAGTACTCTGACACATTGCAGAACTCTTCCACACTTGCTCTATAGAGGTCTATACGTGGAGAGGAAGACGTGAACAAATTAATCATCACAATTGGAAGATGAGAATTTTTTTATATGAGATCGATTCATGTTGAGTTCTTGGCCATGATGCAGCAACAAATGACGGTTTGCTAGAAAGTCTCGGTCAGGTATGAGGCTTTTGTTTCCTACCCACCTCCAAGTCCCCTTTTTGAATAAGCAGCAGATTGGGCAATGCTCGTTGACAGGTGGCTCTCGAGTGTTACCTCGTGGGCATGGCGACAAGCGGACCAGACCTAGAGTAGACCTACAGTAGACCTCGAGTAGACCTAGATCTAGACCTAGACCTGGACCCTCACGGCTACCTCTCGGCATCGAAGGCCGTCATCGTCATTTCGTCATCGGGCACATGGTTGGCGCCAAAGCCATCGAGCATCAAGCATCGAGTATCAAGCATCGAGCATCGAGCAGTCGAGGGTCGGGTTGACAACGCAGCAGACCAATACTACAGGAACAAGGGCAAGGATTAGGCCAACAAAGACATCCATCGTGGCACTTTGGAGAGGCGGCTGAGAGGAGTGGTGGCCCGCAGCCACATCTGTCAGTCGTGACTCGTCAAGTTGGTCAATGCAACTGCGACGCAAGGCAATGCAACGCAAAGCAACGCAACGTAACGTAACGCACCAGCAGAAATGTAAGATGACGCTCCCATCCCAGCTTCCCGCCCTGGCGGCCGTATGTATGTACATGATATGGATGTAGCCTGTGAGGGTGACTGGGTGACTGGGGTGACTGGGGTGCAGCAAGCAAGACCACCCGCGACAAACGCAGACACTAAAATATCAAGACACGCGTCTTGTCGTACCATCCCGCCGACTGACAACCACGTCCCCCGGCAAGCCAGCAAGACTGCACTGCGACAAACAGCCAGGTTGGTATCACCAAACACCCCAAAAGCACCCCCAAAAGCACCCCCAAGCACTCCCAAGCACCCCCAAGCACCCCAGGCAGCCACCCGGACGGAATAAACGAATCGTGCACACCGCTCGCTCTCCCGAATCAGTCCTTGCCGTCACCCGACGTACTTCCGAGCATCACCGAGCATCACCCATCACCCATCACCCATCACCCCTCACCAGTGAGTGCACCACCATGGCGGGGAAAAAGGCCGACAACAGCAAGAAGGTGGCAGGCAATGCCCGCAAGGCCGAGGCTGCCGCGCAAAAGTCTGCTGCCGCCGATGCCAAAAAATCGGCAGAGGAAGCTGAGCAGTGGCAGAAGGGAGCCAAAAGCAATGCCAAAAAGTGAGGTCCGCAAAGAAAACCTTGATTCATGCCCTGCTACTGCGCTCGACCGTACCAGACCAATGCTAACCAACCGCTCGGCATTCCATCAGAGAAGCCGAAGCCGCCAAAAAGGCTGAAGCAGCCAAGAAGAAGGCCGAGAAGGATGCCCTTTTGAAAGAAGAGGAGGCCAGTCTTGGCGGACGAGCCGAACCTAAAAAATCAAAGGCTCCTGTCAAAAAGTCACGCGGCTTGGATCTTGCCCAGCTCGAAGGCGACTCTCCTTCCGCGCTCAGCGCCTCGGGCATCGACAACGCACTTGATGCCCTGTCCTTGGCGACCGGCTCGGACGATTCCAAGATCGACAAGCATCCTGAGAGAAGATTTGCTGCCGCGTTCGCCAAGTATGAGGAGCGAAGGCTCGTTGAAATGAAGGCAGATGGCAGTGGTGTTGGCTTGCGTATGGATCAGCGCAAGCAAAGGATCAGAAAGGAGTTTGACAAGAGCCCCGAAAATCCTTTCAACCAAGTCACGGTTGCTTACAACGCTACGCGGGAAGATTTTGACCAGATCAAGGCTCATGAAAAGGCCAAGATTGAGAAGCGACTGGGTCAGTAATCAGCGGAAGGGTACTTATTCATGGATTAAATGAAGCGTAAATCATGGAGTGATTCTCCTGTTTTCCTGCTTCTCCTCTTCCAACAAAATGGAGTGAGATTCCGGAGTGAAATCATGGAATATTACCGGTTTACACTACTCACTTGAAATATGCCCCCGCCACAAAATTATGACTCCGGCTACAACCCCGCGATCCATCATCCCTCTTCAATTCTATGGGCAGAATCTCTCACCGCCCTTCACACCGCCAAATTTGGACTGCTTCCCCTGCTTCCATCTTCCCTCTTTTCCCCAGCGCGCGAGCGCCCGCCTCATCATTCCTTTAGTATCTTAAGAGTGTCAATGCCATTTTTTGTTAGATGAGAATGGCTCACCTATCAGACCTTCCGTCTCTACGAAAGCAGCATTTACTATCCGAGTTGTTCGTCTCGCGCCGCTCTTCCTCGTGCCACCATCAACAACTAACCGAGCATGTTCTAGCACTGGCTTGAAGCAGGCATGTCCTGAGGGTGTCATCATTACACTAACGCCTGGGGAACCTACCCTGTGGTCTGCTGTGCTATTCGTTCGAGATGGTAAGAAAAAGTTCTTGGCTGATCTATCATTTGCTTCACATCCAAAAAAAAAAAAAAAGTCAGTCATTGATCAGTGAGCCAACAACAGGCCCATACGCGCCGGCTGTCTTGCGATTTCAGATTTCCTTTCCCGACACATACCCCAAGCTTCCGCCTCTCATTCTATTTTCGACTGACATCTTTCATCCCCTGGTCTCGCCTTTGACAACCTATATGTATTCAGCAGATGTTCAGGACAGCGGTTCTCTCGGCACAGCGCATCAAGAGCGATTAACCCCTGGCGGTTTCAGTCTGCGCCACGGATTCCCCGAATGGTTTGGGCGGGGGAGGCGAACAGAACCGGAAGCTGGACAGGTCAGCAATGGCGAGCGGCTTGCCAGCCCCGGATTTGATCGTGCGAGTGCACCTCTGGGGAGCAGCGCCACGTCACCAGAGTCGTCCAACGCGGGCACTTTCGGCTATTTGAAGACCGGAAAGCCAATGGTTTCCATTTATAGCATCCTGAAGTATATTCGAAGTACATTCGATACATCAGAAGTACTTGATTCTGTTCCTCTTACAGCTGCTGGGAACCCCGGAGCCTGGCACGCCTGGCGAACACACCGACGGAAACTAGGCAAACTCGCCGGTCAACATTTAAGCCCCAGTCAGAGTGCGCAACCTGACGAAGTACAAGCCCCTTTTGCTTCGGAAAATGAAGCAACTGAGTCGTCACCAGTCCTGACAATACGAAGACCGGGGGAGTGGAATTGGGACGGCGTGTGGGAAGACAGAGTGAAGAAGGGAGTTTCTGCTAGTTTGACTGAGCCAGTGTTGTATGGCGGATCAGGCATTCCGGACGAGATGGTAAGCGAGCGAATTAATGCAGTGGTCGAAATGAATCGCTAATCGTGGTAGATTCGGTTTTTGCCAATGGAAGAAACGGACATCGAGTCGATAAAAGAAAACCTCCGTCGTACGCTAGGTGGCCCAGGCTGAAATCGGTAGCTCCCAAAACCCTTTCGGGCCACAGTTCAAAAAGAATCTACGCACCAGTAGAGGCGTCGGAGTTCGTGCGGTGCACTCACGATTTTTTTGTGTAATTTCTGCTTGCCCAATATTATTTCATCAGCATAGTCTTAGCATTTGTTATTGATACCCATCTGTAATCGATTTATTCACTACATGGTTTCAGCCTAGCATTTTGTTCATCATTTCCCCCGATTTCCTGGCTCGCTCCTGGCTCGCTTCTGGGTTGTATAATCATGAATTGCACAGAAGCGGCCATGGCGCGCATCTGAACAAGTCTGGGGCTCACCCGTCACCAGTAGTCGCTCCTTCCACATTGGCCTGTCATGTTTGCATAGACCAAGGGCCCCAACTTTGAGCAATTCTCTCGGGCAGCAACAACAAAAATCACAACAACAATTATCAGCCTTGCGTCTGACGTGCTAGGTTGAAAGCACAGGATATATATTCAACCAGACTTGCATCATATGACTAGAATGGCATCTTATCCGTCGCCGCATGAAGAGGCTCAGCAGCAGAAGCAGAAGCGGAACGAACCGAGCCCGCTACGCATTGTCAAAAGACATCGCAGCAGTGAATCTGGAAACGACGCCGAGAAAAACACTTATGCATCGGCAGGTGATAGTGATAGTGACATATCGAACATCATTGACGGAACCCAGCGATTACAGATTTTCAAAAGGCGGTCTCGCCAATGTGGCCTGGCCAGAGGAGAGTTCGGGACCAGCTTGGCGGAGTTGAACAAAGCTCATAGAAAGCCTTGGGGCGACGCCATAGCTAGCTGTCGCGGCTTGTTGAGGAAATCGACGCCAGATATCAGAAGTTACAAGCGGTTTCTCTCCTTTGGTCAAACTAGCTCGTCACGTACCGCATCGACCAGTCGCATTTCCTCATGGGACTCCTCGCGACAAAGGTCAAGCACCGACGGCCATCACCTGTCATCTGTTTCTTCGGACGAACTGGATTTCACAAGTGTCCAAGTGAGCAGTGATCCGCAACAATGGACACTGCCGGACTTCCGACATGGCCGGCAAATACGTAAAGACAGCCCGCATCAATTGAGCCCCCGACAGATATCACGTAATACCGGGGGGTACATTCTTTCGCCGCGCATAGTTGTTACTGCACAGAAGGAGGACATAGTGGGAAAGAATGCAAGCGTCTGGGCGGCTGTGGAGATATCTAGGAAACTTTCGCAAACATCACCAGCCACGACGTCTACTGAGGAGGAGGAGACACACGGTGGCAAACCGTCTGGGACGTTTGTTGATCACAAACTTGGTACGATGACAATGCATCAGTTGCTGCAGCGTGTGAAAACGGAACGAGCTGCTGCTGATTGAATCCAGTAGATCGTTTCTTTGACTTTGGATGTCTCTATGATTTGACCGTCGAGGTGCAT
This sequence comes from Epichloe typhina subsp. poae, assembly GCA_030389615.1. Lineage (NCBI taxonomy): Eukaryota > Fungi > Ascomycota > Sordariomycetes > Hypocreales > Clavicipitaceae > Epichloe > Epichloe typhina. Next base: position 1,191,249 of record CP098316.1, on the reverse strand, counting down.
TCCACCAACGAGGCTACCATAGTAGAAGTTATACAAGAGCAATCATGGCCTACGTATGCCCCAAATTCAGAACGAGAAGTCAAAGAACTATCCTAACTATTGATTGGCAGTACGATATATGCTGGAACAAGCATCTTGCTCGTCGTCCATCTTCGGCTAGATTCAACGGAGAGAGGCGGGTGGGGGCACAGCAGATGCAGGTCTGAAGAGTTGATGGAAGAACTGGAGCTTCAGCTTGGTGATATTCAGACTCGGCTCATGAATATCAAGATATCGTACCTTCACTCAGCTTTCCCAAAGATTGACGATGCTCACTTGGCGGAGGACGGGCTTTGCCACCTTGAAAGCCGACTGGAGACAACTGCCACAGCGGCTCTCGTGCGAAACTCAAGCGATTCTGTATGGTCATCCCGGACAAGGGCATCACAAAACAGTCTTTTCCCTCTCATGGTGCAACATTGGGGGGATGAAAAGGCGATCGACGTCCAACGACGAATTTCAGATGCTCAAATGGTATGCCGAAACCAGGGCACTAAATCACAGTATAGTACAGATCCGGTCATGGCGAACTGCAGTACTGCCATGAGGTCTCATGGTACGACTACGCGCTTGGCATGTCCGAAGTACCAGTTGGACTTTGGCCGTCATGGTGAGAGTGATGCATCCCAAATGGTAGCTGCGGAGAGTCGTTGGAAAGCCTGGTCTGGGCAAGAACTGAGCCGCCCACAGTGTCGGGATGAGGGAATAAAGACACCCGTTGGAGAGATATACTACTTTGGGGAACGGGCGATCAAAGCCTTGAGAATGCCTACGGGGCTCGAAAGCGGCGGTAGTACGCGTAGAAACCTGAGTAGCAACAAACGCGCGACGGTGCTGGGATCGAAGGAGAAGGATTCAAAGTTTTGGGACTGGGGCAAATGGTTCTGAGTGTTCCAATATGGGGGAAGGGGGGATCTATTTCAAAAGACAAGTCTGGTGGGTACCGTAGGTTTTGAATTTTAGTTTTACAATTTTTTTTCCCGCCCTTCTTATCTTGTAAATCTTCCTACCGAAGCTCATCCTTCCAGGGAATAGATATTTGAGCACCCTTTCGCGAGACCGTCACGGACGATGCCTTGTTGGCGGCTTTGACGGCGGCATCAATGTCGAATTCACCCTCGCCTGCATGCACAACGGCCAATGCGTAGGACCCAACAAACGTGTCTCCCGCGGCAGTGGTGTCAACGACATTGGCCTTGAGAGCCTGGACCAAAGCCTTGCTGCCGGACTTTGCGGCGTAGAAGGCTCCTCTCCCACCAAGGGTAATCACCACGTGCTGCACGCCGCGGCCGAGGAAGACGCCAGCCACGCTCTCCAAGCCCGCGAGATGGTCTAGATCTGACTCGGGCCGTCCGGAGAGGATGGACGCCTCCGTCTCATTCACAATCAGATGCGCCAGCCCGTCGTACGCACTCTCGGGCAACTTCTGCGCCGGCGCAGGATTCAACAAGACGGGCACGCCGTCCCTCTTGGCCGTCCTCAAGGCCTGCATGACAGTTTCGAGCGCTATCTCGAGCTGCGTGATCAGCAGGTCGGGCTTCGGGTCCGGCAGCACCTCAAAGTCGGCGGGCGACAACGAGTGATTCGACTCGGGCGACAGGATGATGCGGTTCTGCCCGGAGGGCTCGTCCACGACGATGATGGCCACGCCCGTCTTGCCGTCTTTTCTGACGGCCACGCCCTGCGTGTCGACGCCGTGGGAGCGCAGGCTGTCGACGAGGCTGGTTCCGTACGTGTCGCTGCCGACGGCGCCGAGCATGGAGACGGACGCGGTCGCCGACGCGGGCGATAGGTCGCTGGCGCGGGAGAGCTTCGCGCAGGCGATGGCTTGGTTGGCGCCCTTGCCGCCGGGGGAGGTGGCGAAGTGCGTGGATGTGAGTGTCTCGCCGGGGAGGGGGTGGTGCGGGACATAGGAGACGAGGTCGATGTTGAGGGAGCCGAGGACGGTGATGCGTGGTGTCATTGTGAGAAGAGAATTCACGGAAAAGGGGGAGGGGGACACCGGTCAGAGGGTTGAGGTTGTGAAGATGAAGAAACGTCGCGAGTTTTTCAAAAGTGAGCAGCCAGCCGATGAGAAGTTGAGGCGGTTAATGTAAGTTCATTTGACGGGATAATGTGGGTCTGGCGAGATCCCTCCACACCCATCTGCACAAAAAAAAAAAAAAAAAAAAAGGGAAAGAAAGAGAGAGAGAAGGACTTCTTCCAGAAGCCTTCCGGAAACATGATGGCTCGCTAATGCCGAGATTGTAACTTCCCACAAAGGACGACATCCTCCCCGAGTGGAAGCCACGAGACTCCAGATAATCTAGCAGCAGCGAGGGGAGTCCCGTCATCATCGTGCACCCTGTCCGGGGAGACGACAACGCCCCCTTTCCCCAGCCAAGTGGGTGCGATGGTGACGATGACGGAGTCGATGAGTTCGTGATGCGCGGGGTCGAGCAACGAGTTGATGACGTATCCGCCTCCCTCGACCATGATGCTCGTCAGGCCCTGCGCGAGAAGAGCCCCGAACACATCTTCCCACGAGAGCCGCGGGCGGGCGTCTCGACCGGACGGCGTGGCCGGGACATGCACGTACTTGCCGCCGTGGTCCTCCAGGAGCCGCACATAGTCCCGTGGAATCTCCTCTGCAGGAACGCCGGTGAGTACGAACGGGGCGGAGCCCGCGCCGGCGCGACAGACCCCGAAGACCTTGTCCGAGGAGCGAGGCGCCCACCGCAGATGAGGGTCGACGACGATCGGGCGCGGCTGGGACGCCACGCCCGCGATGCGGCAGTTGAGGCCCGGATCGTCCGCCAGCACCGTCGACACGCCGACGAGGATGGCGGAGTGCCGGGATCGGAGGTGGTGGGTCATGGCCTTGGAGTCCGGCCCGGAGAGACGGGTGCGGACACCGGGCGCGAGGGAAAGCGACGAGTCCAGCGACGTGGCAAAGGTGAGGGTGACGAAGGGTCTGGTCGGCGAGCGCTGCGAGTCGTTGGTGGGCGGGAGGTGAGGTTCGAGGGAGATGGCCAAGGGGGCCGGGAAGGTGAGCTCTTCCGCCATGACGCACGCATGGACATTCGCGTTTGTGAGTTTTGTGAGTTTGTGAATGAATGACGGATCCAGGCCCGGGCGCGGAAATGTGGCCGAGCTGCTCAGAGTGGCACAAGGTTCTCAAGGTTCCTCTCGAAGAGCTGTGACCCACTCCGCTCCGCACAATGGGGATGATGACTTCATTCCCAATTGAATCCAAGTCTGCAATCGTGCTTCATTCTCAGCCTCTGGTCTCTTGAACAGTATTGCCTCCAATAACGCCTTTCAAATCTCGTCGCATCACAAGATATTGCAAAAAAAAGCCTCCAGTCAAAAGGCATCACGGATTTCGTTGGGAGGAGTACTTGACCGTCTCCTTGATCAAAGGATTCCCATCATCATCAAACTCGGCCCATTGGAAAAATGAACAGCCCTCCTTTCCGGGTACGTTTCCCGCATGACACATCCAAAAGTACTTTCCAAAATTCTCCTTCTTCTTCTGTACCACCCTCATCACACATGGCACTTTGCACGCACACCGCGGCGTGAACCGGGGATGGAATCGCTGCCTGTAATCCCGATACGTGATATTTATGCGTTTGTTCCCGGCAATGGGATGTGGATCAATGGAAAGAGCCGGTGCTACGCAATGTTTCCACTCCTCTTGCATCTCGGCATGCATGACGAGAAGCGAGTTGTGTGGGAGGTGTATGGAGATCTGGCCCTCTGCGTCCGATTCTTCCACCGTTCTGGTGTCGCCGTCCTTGGGTACGACTCTGCGAACGCGAAACTCGCGTGCTACACCGAGAGATATGGACCCAATAACGGCCCGCGGCCCCAAATACGTTAGCTGATCGCTGTGCCAGCCGACGCTCTGCTGTGCGCCATTGTAGCAGTTGACAAAGGCCGAGTTGGGTACCCATGGACTTGGCGACTGATGCCGCAGCTTTTTGCCACCGGGATACCGTGTCTTTACACGGTGTTGGATTTGTTGGTTCACGGCCTCTTGTACAATGGTTTTCACCCTGGCCAAGTGTGGTGTGATGCAGCGAACGTCCTGCATTGGTAAAACAGAGCAATCAAGCGTCAGTCGCACGTAGGCTCCTTGCATTCGGACCGTGGCGCGTGACTTACCGTGAGCTGTGACCCGTTGTAGTAGTACTCGGATTTTTGGGCCATCATTTCCTCGTAGCTTTCGACGAAGAAGCTGGATGTGTGGGGACTAGACACGACGTTGTCAAACAGTTTGAACGTCATTTTCTCAAACGACTTGGCTTCATCCAGAAGTTCCCGCAGTACGTCGTTGGCTTCGTCAGCTGGCAAGAAATTGTGGATGATAGTGCACGGCGTGTGCTCTGCAACATCCTCCGGGTCGTACAGGTGAAGAGTTGTGCCCCTTTTCGACTTCGACTTCTTCTTGGTGGGTGTAGCCAAGTCCTCCATTAATGTCGCATACTGTTTCAGGGATTGTTGATGTCCAATTCCAGTTTTTCTCCTGTCCTGCTGCTGATGATGGTGCTTTCCGAGCTTGAATGCTTCAGAGGCTTGGCCAACAGAGCCATCGTGGGCCAGCAGAAAATCAAGGAGGGTCTCTTGCTCTATGCCGGGATGGAGTGATGATAGCAGTGCTAACTTTACTTCGGTTGACTCATCATCGCCATCGCCATCGAACCCGGGCCCTGGATCTGGGCTGAGCTCTCGCTTCGTTTTGGGTCCCATGAGGAAGGACTTCATGCTAGCCGTGCAGGAACGCCGGGCTTACATAATGGAACTTCAAGCTTGAGGCTGACTCCTCAGACGCTTGAATAACCCTGGTATTCGCTGTTGCTCTTGAAGCGACCACTTTAGCGATTCGATGGATTGGGTGATGACTGATGACTGATGACTGATGACTGATGACAACACGAATTCGACGTGTCTATGTACGTAGGGGGCGCGAAACCACCAACGCGATGTCATGTGACCGGCACGCTGACCAATGACTTATGCATAGCCAACTTTAAGGCCTCGGTGCCCCTCATTGGCTGGAGGGACAATTAGTGGCATTGGCTGACGTCTGTTTACCGAGGCACAACGCAAGACTCCTGGCATCTCCAACACAACAAAACTCGTCATAAACCGCCCTGCTCTATATAAGCCGCCAACCTTTTACCCTCCCAGCGCTACGTATACCTTCGAAGAGCTCCCGACCACTCAACAGGGCGACTTCCAACCCCCAATGCGCCTCCACGCAGGCGCCAACCCCACCCGCAATGGCAGCCATGCTTGAGTTTCGCACCAAAGGCTACAACCCCTACGCAGTGAAATACTCGCCCTATTACGACTCCCGCCTAGCTGTCGCGGCATCATCAAACTTTGGCATCGTCGGAAACGGGCGCGTCTTTGCTCTGGGGCTCACGGCGCAAGGGGTCCGGGTCGAGAAAACGTATGTCTTTGGTCCGGATGTGTAGGACGGCGGGGGTGTGCCATTGCCCAAGCCGGTTTGAGAATGTCAACTTGTCAAGGACAACTTTTCGATGTTGGGCGTCCGCCCCCCCCCCCCAAAAAAAACACCCCAAAAAAATCGGGAGGGGACATGAACCGACAAGGCTGACTGTTCTTGGGGGAGGGTGTTGCAATTCCTCCTTCTAGATTCGATACGAATGATGCGCTGTACGACTTGGCATGGTCGGAAATCAACGAGAACCAGCTCATTGTCGCTTGTGGCGATGGATCACTCAAGCTGTTCGATCTGGGCGTCAATGACTTCCCCGTCATGAACTTCCACGAGCACAAGAGGGAAACGTTTTCTGTGTGCTGGAGTCCAGTCACGAAAGACACCGTCATGTCCAGCTCATGGGATGGGACCGTAAAAATCGTCAGTTCTCTCGCGTCATTCTTCCCTTACTCTTATGCCGGGTGGTTGGTTTCTAGTCGAGAACCGCAATCAACTCCTGCATCTGGCTAGATTTTCCTGACATGATATACGATGCTGACCAGGACTCTCTGTTCCAGTGGTCTCCTACTCGTGCTCACTCGTTAAAGACCCTCCCTGTTGGCAACTGCACATATAGCGCGTCCTTCTGCCCCTCCAATCCAGCTTTAATATCCGCCGTCTCGTCCGACTCCCACCTTCGAATTTATGATCTCCGCACCCCATCCTCCGCCAAGTACCACCTCGTCTCGACGATCCCCGTTCATGCCGCTGGCACAGAGCCAGGTGTCAATCCTGGCTTGGCGGCGGGTAGCCCACCCGCAGAAGTTCTCACTCACGACTGGAACAAGTACAACGATGCCGTTGTCGCAACGGGCGGCGTTGATCGAATCATTCGGACGTTTGACATTCGGAGCCCGACGACGGGACCGCTGTCGGTCATGCATGGCCACGAGTACGCCATTCGCCGCTTAGCCTGGAGTCCTCACGCGAGCGATGTGCTACTCAGCGGAAGTTACGACATGACTGTTCGATTGTGGAATGACGGCTCTTCTCAGCCGTCTGGGCCGTTGGCGGGGGCCAAGCCAGGACACCAGCTGGGCGTTATGAATAGACACACCGAGTTTGTCACGGGCGTGGACTGGTGTTTGTTTGGTGTAGGGGGCTGGGTCGCCTCCGTGGGCTGGGACGAGAGAGTATTGTTGTGGGATTCAAATATGCTGATGGGTCCGAGACGACTCCGGTAAGAATACCAGACGTTGGACATCATGAGAAGACAGCGTCGCAAGTCTTTTGGTGTAATTGCGACGCTGCAAGGTCAATGGCCATGAAATGAGCATGAGGCTATGAAAGGGGCGTTTTGTTGCTAAGAATTTCAAGGCATGACTTGATGTTTCACTAGACATGTAAAAATTCGTCCTCTTTTCGACAATAAAAACAAGAATACTCGAATAAGATGACTGAATAGATGAGAGTAGTTATTAAGTGCCATCGCATCTATCGTATAGGAGATTGAATTTTCCGCAACGCCCATTTCTGGTGCTACTTTGCTTTCTTACCATCCATCCTCTTAGCCTTTTCCATGTCTATAATGTTACAAAACCAACCATCCTGTTGTACAAGTTCTTATTGCCCGTCAAATTTCCAAATTTCCCCAACAAAAGTACAAGACACATCTTCCAAGACACCAAGTGTGTTTGAATGGTGCTGTGGAAGATGCATTTAACATCCTTCGTTGCTAGCAGCCTCTCACCATGAGGCTTCCTGGGAGTCTCTGGATCTTCGTGGTCCCCTGGAGTCGCCTCTGGGTCCGCCTCTGCCACCGCCACCGCCTCTGCCACCACCTCTGCCCCTGCCACCACCCCCAGAGCCCCTAAAGCCCCTGCCACCACCGTCACGGCCACGGCCACTGCCGAAGTCATCACGACGAGCTTGTTGCCCTATTTCGGCAAAGGGATCTGAAGACTGACGATCTTCGCCTCTGAACCCAGACCGACGCGACCCATGGCGGTCCCCGCGGTTACCACTTCTGTCCTCATCGGGTCTGCCATCTTCTCGTGAGGGTCTCTCCTGAATGTTCAGACCAGAACGCAGCAGACCTTGATTGCGAGCCCAGGACGAAGAGACGGGCGGTGGTTCACTCCAGCCCCAACCAACGGTTGCCCATTGGTTCAAATCATCGACGAGCTCCTCACGTTGCTGAGTTTGGCCACCGAATATGGAGATGTAAGCAGTGCTGAGCATCTTACGTGGGACAGCCTGCGCAAGATCCAAAAACTCTCGATGAAACGCAGGCAAATCATTCGATTCTACTTCGGCGTTATGGCTTTCGAGAGTCTTATTTGGCTGCATGGGGAGACCTCGAAGAAGCTTGCGGGCAATTCCCATGGAGGTGGGCGGCACAAACAGCCATCCTTCACCTTCCTTATTTTGTCGGGCAGTACGTCCAAGTCGATGAATATAAGACTCACGATCTCTGGGTGTGTCTACCTGAATAACGTGAGTGACGTTGGGGAAATCCATGCCACGGGCCGTAACATCAGATGAGAATAATACTCCAGTTCGTGTATTGCGGAACATGTCTGCTGCCTTTGTTCGCGATCTCTGTGTGAGCTGAGATTGAATAGCGAACGAAGGAATTTTCATCTGTCCGTTTCTTCGTCGTTGGAACCCAAGTTCACCAGCCAATTCAACAAGTGCAGTGGTGTTGAAATACACGATGGCCTTGAATGGTGGTTGGCTCCGGTCCTCAGCTGCTTTGGCCGTTTCGCGATCAATGAGCTCGAATAAGCTGGGGAAAACATTGTTCCACGATGAAACGGGAACTATGTGCTGAGGAACTCGGTCGTGCGTAAGGGATTCATTTTCAGAAATTGTCTGGACGAACTCGAAGTCGTCGGCACGGACCAAGGTTCGGGCCAATCGAATGACATCGTCGGGTATGGTAGCTGAAACCAGCATCGTTTGCCGAATCTTCTCATCTCGTCCTGGCAAGCAGCGAGTGATATCAGCCAGCTCCTTCTCAAAGCCAACGTCAAGCATGCGATCCGCCTCATCTAAAACCAAGGCTGCCAAATTAGGTGCCTCGATGCCACTTTGAGGATCCTGCAAGAGATCATTCAAGCGTCCTGGAGTCGCTACCAGAAGGTGACATCCTTGACGCTGGGTCTGGCGCAACATGGAACCCTTGTGAGTGCCTCCTACAGCTGACTGCACCACAAGACCAGTGTGCTTTGTAAGACGCCGGGCCTCCTCAGCAATCTGCTCAGCCAGTTCTCGCGTTGGGGACAGAACGATGCCACGAATGTCATCTGATCGGGCGGTTCGTGAAGCCCGTCTTGAAGCAAGAGTGGGGTCTTCCCCAATCATGCGCTGCAACAAGGGCAGCAAGAAAGCGATGGTTTTACCGGTACCTGTCTTGGCTTGGGCGACACTAGGGCGAATTAGATATTTTCGAAAGAGAGAAAACCAAAGCCCAGTTGCCAACTTACATATCAGTTCCTTTGAGGGCGGATTTGATTGTCTTGGATTGAACAGGTGTCATGGTATCGTAGCGCATGTCTTTGGTGATGGCATCTAGGAGATTTTGATGAACGCCAAATTGGGACAGGTTGGCGAAATTGACAACATCGCCCGGGGTTGTTTCCTCGGAAATTTCAGAGTTGGCTGCAGTCGCTTCTGAGCTGTACTTTCTGGAGCCATTTGTAATGCTCTTGAAATGGGTGACAGGTCGTGACAAAGATAATACCGTTCGCTGAACAACAGGAAGAGCAACCCGACTGCGGACGAGCACGGACGGCGCAGCAGCGCTGGCCAAGCTGGCACAACGACGAAAGCCTTGCCTGAACATGTCGAAGACGTCTTTGCAGTGTTTTACAGTTGCGGTTGCAGACTGAAAATGAACAAATCCTGATACTCAAAGGGGATGGGGAAAAGGAGACTGATGGGTATGCATGTTTGAGCGAAGAGGGATTGGTTTGTGAGGCTGGAAAATTTCAGGGACTTAGCTTAGCGGCTCCATAATTTTTTTCCTTTGCGGTTGCCCACTCAGTCAGATCAGTCATCCAAGGTCGCAATTGCCATTTTTGCAAGGCCTGGGCAAATCAACCAATCAGCAGCTTTGAGCGGCTGTCCTGACCTCGGTCTGGCATCGCGTTAAACAACAAGGGGTGAGCACAGGCAAAGTGGAATCAAGATAGTCCAGTCCATATATCCATTATCAATACCCAACGCCGACTGGCTGCAGTTCTCTCCATTCTGATGTTATAGCTATTCGCCCAATCCAAATCAATGCTATGCAATCAACGTAAATCCTGTTCAACGCCTATGATTGCTTGACACCAAAAACAATGTTCTCGTCCCTGTTTTGAAGATGATGATTGTTCCTCAGTCGATCCTCAACCCAGCTTCACTCATAGCATATCCCTACTCATTTCGTAAGACCACCCTCCGTCTCGCCGAAGCTTATCACGGGCTATCAAGTCCTTACGTATGTCTTCCTCCGTCAGTCGATCGGCTCCGCTCCAGTTGGCACTAGAGGTTCTGGCACGGAACTTGTGGAATCTGTCCTTGCTCTTGTTAAACACCTCCTCCATGTTCAGTGGCGCTGGTGGTCCAAAAATTTGTGATGGATCCATGGTCTCTTGGCGCACCAACGCCCTTCTTAGATCTGGTGAATCTGCCCAGGGTGCCACGGTAACTCCATTTGCCTCGTCATCTTCACTGTCGTCATCTGTTTGAATTTCGGGAAGCTCAATAGCCTCACCATTCTGGAATCTGGGAGAAGATCGAGTTGCGGACTTGGCGGCAGACTTCGCACCAGCAATAGGACCAGGCCGTGCAGGTGTCTTATAAGCCGGTCCTGCGGCATTCGAGGTCGGTTGGAATGGAATAGCACCCTTGGAGATCTGTGCCAGTTCCAGCGGGTGGGCTGCCTTCATCTGACTTGCATGTTGCGAGCTGACTGTAGCCTTGAAGAGATTGGGAGCACCGCTTTGGGGTGCGTTTGCGTAACCATTCTGGAAGACAGACTTGGGTGGCATCTCCTGATGATCATGTTAGGCACAGTATGCATGATGATGATTAGTTTCTGACATACCTTTTTGAACCCGGCTGATGGTCTGACAGGGGGGCCTCTAATGTTTCTTTGAGTTGATGCATCAGCTTCTTCTTCAAAGTTTTCACTCGTTCTACGTCGCTTGGCGTCATTGGCTTGATACGTTGGACCACCTCGAGACTGTGGGCGCTTGGCGTGGCCATCATCTCCCTTGTCATGGGCAAAAGCTCTTTTCGCGCTGGCTTTGCTGGCATTAGAAAGAACTGCATTGACCGGACGATTTGTCTCCTCCTGGCCCCAGTGAGGAGCATTTGAAGTCGTTCGAGATGGTGGATGTACGGCCTGGTTCTCCTGAGACATGGAGAAATCCGGAGGCCCATTGGGTTGCAAACGCACAGCGGGCGGTGGTGCTCTAGTTTGCTTTGCCTTTTCAATTGCTGCTTTTCTTTGCGAATTGTTTTTTGTCTGTGGTTGCGATGCGGCCTGTTCTTGCTGCTGCTGTCGCTGGCGTTCCACTTCTTGACGCTTGAGTTGTTCCTGTCTGCGCTGCTCCTCCTGCAATGCCGCCTTCTTTCGTTCCATTTCAGCTTTTGCGTCACGACGTCTCTGGGCCTCTCTTTCTTCCTGTTCTTTCTTCCTAGCAGCGAGTTCCTGTGCCTTGGCTCGGCTGGCCGCAGCGCCTCTCAGGCTCTGCGTTGATGGCTTGTTCTGCAATGACGCTTTGCTCGCTTTGCTAGTGAGCTGATGTGTTTGAGTGGCTGGGAGGCCGACCGCTTCAGGTTGAGCTGCGGAAAGTCTATACTGGGAGTGCTGGGATCCTGTATTGACTCTAATGACGGTTGGAGCTTGCTTCGGTCTAGCCTGAGTTTCTCTGGTTGGTTTTGCTGGGCGCTTTAATTCTTTGTTACGAGTGGCGTGAGCCGGGCCAAGAGATCGTGGAATAGACAGTGGTATCGCAGCAACGTCGTCCATATTTACATCCTTGTCCACAGACACGGTATCGTCCTCCACGGCTTGCGTATTTGTCAGACCGGTTCTCGTAGGCTTAGGCGTCTCCTCTACTGGTATTCGTACTTCGTCCTTCTTGGCAGCAATCTGCTTTTCCATGGCAGCAACCCTATCCTGCTCCTTGCTGAACACGCGAGCTTTCTCTCGCTCTTTCTGTCGAGCTTTTTCCAATTTCTCGTTCTGCTCTTCGAGACGTTTGTTTTCCCTTGCACGCTTTTTTTCTTCCCTCTCTGTAGAAGCTCTGGTGCGACGCGTTGGACGTGTATGACTTGCCTCGGGCTGGGCAGCTGAGCCTTGTGAAGCTTGAGATCCAATCTTCGGGTGACTGAAAACAGATTCTGATGACATGAAAGAATGCAGAGCGAGCCGAGCCGGGGATGGAGACATCAGCGACTTTCCCTCGGCACTGATGGCAGCACTACTTGCCAGCAATCCCTTGGAGCTCTTCAAAATGGAAGAGAGTTTATTTTTGACCTGTTTGAGAGGACTTTCCCGAAAGCTTCGAGATGGTGATTTTGAAGGGGTACCGAAACCTCCTGCTTCGACTACAGTCAAAAGACCTGGATTCGGTACAGACACGGCCTTTTTGAGAGCGTGCAACTCTCCCACTGGCGAACGAGCGTTTGGAATGACGGGCACAGAGGCAGACTTCGCGTGCTCATAGTCAAGTTTGGCGATTTTTGCCTCGCTTTGTCCTTCGATTTGAGTTCCACTCAGAGTGCCGTCATCGGAGAGGGCGAAATCTGATTCGCCGATGGTCCTTTTGCCTTGAATACCTTCCATGACATCTGCAGAATGACTTTTTGGTAGGTTTGGTCGCTCTTCTTTTGTCACCGCAGAGATGGTGGTGGCCGGCGGTTCAATCCAGTCATCGTCATCGTCCTCGGAAAATGCCCCTGGTGTAGATTGTAGAGTATTTAATGACATGGGAGAAGCAGCCTCTGCCGCAGGTGTCTTGTTCTGTTGCAAGAAATGCACAGGCTTAGGTTGGGATTGGCCAAGAAGATTGATCTGGTCTTGAAGTCTTTGGGTGTACGTCTTGGTGTCTTCGCTTTTAGTAGCTTGGCCATTTGTCGCGTCGTCCACGTCCATATCGACTTCGTGATTTTCTTCCCGATCCAACTTCGCAAGTGTTCCCCCAAGGCTTTTGCCGCTCGTCGGCCTATTGTAATAGCTCGTCCGTATGTTGTCCAGATGACTCGTTCGGGAAACTCGAGCAACGTTGCTCTTACCAGCTGTGAGTGGCTCCCTGGCAGGCAAGGACGCAAAGTTCAAGCTACTCTTACGAACAATTGGTCGTATTGGGCTCGATCCATCTGAAGCAGATCGAACGTCGTCAGCATACCTCACTGTCTGTTTTGCCTCGAGGCTCAACTGTCTCTCTGGCGATGCGTCGCCTTCATAATCAGATGCATTTTCGAAGTTGGATTGTGTCCCAGCAGCAATTTTTTTGGAGGTATCAGCCGGAACCCGCCATGTCTGCTCTTCTTTGGTGGGTTGAAACGTCTTGTCTGGAGAGTCGGCGATAATGGCACGCTGGGGACCAGTTTCGAGAGAAGTTGCCGTTGCAAATATGCAACTCGACTGATGTGAGGTCTGTGCATCCTCGGAGTCGGTGTCCATATGAATATTTAACGGCGCAACATCCTGGCTGCCAAAGTAGCCAGAATCTTGTATGCCCTGAGTCGCCTGTTTGGGAGAAAAAACGGCTAGACGAGTGGCAGAAGGTCGCACAACTGGTGAGCCTCTGGCAGCGTGATCATTATGTCTAGGGGACTGGTTACGATTGATCGGGCTAGATGCACCCTTTGGAGTCGCCGAAAAAACTTCAGAGAGGGGCTGTTCAAGAATCAGCTTTTGCTACACGAATTGGATGGCCAATCATCAAACCTACCACCCGTGTTTCTAAAGGATTTATTTTTTTGGCTGTCCTGGGCGTCTTGCCACGAAGTTTTCCTGGAGTCTTGAATGCTTCTGCAAAGTTTCTGTACAGGTTGTCAGTAGTCTAGTCTGTTTGGAAATGAGAGTGTCCATGGTTCACGCGTACGTTTCATTTTCGTTGAATATACCGGCCATGTGCTCATTCAGCCAGTCAAGCTCGTTTCGAGCAGAATAAGAGAACTCTTCGACTTCTGACTGAGCGATCTGCAGCGCTGCGTTTCGCTCTTCGTCAATCCACGCTGGAGAGCCGACTTGCAAACGTGGTGCCCTCATCGCCGCCATGGTGAGCTACCGTCGCCAGCTGAGGCGAGAGGTGTATCGAATCGTGTCGTGTCGCGCACCGGGGGTCGATTTTCGATCGAAATGCTAAGTCATGAGGACATCTAGAGCTATCTGTTTAAATTAAACGAGAGATGAGGCTAGAGTGAGAGCCTACTTCACAGTTAAGGTCGATGTTGATGGCGTGGAGAGCTTCTTGATATTGGTGCCTCATTCCAAGTCATGTTGTTTTGATTGACTCTCAATCGGGTTAGCGTACGAATGACAGGCTCTGTGCCCGTGCCCGCACGGAGTCGCGTCCACCCTATCTATGTACGGAGTGCGGGACTTTTCAAAAACGGTGGCTAGGGTCGTGCACGTGCTGATAAGCTCCTTATCAGATACTAAACACGCATTGTTTACTCTCAGCGCGTCAGTCACTAATAGAGGTGGGATGTTAGAGCCCACCCAGCTTGACCACGGCTCAATCGCGGTGGCAAACAAACTGCGAAAATATGAGGGTAATAGAAGTCATAATTGACGTACGTTCATAACTTTGCGTTGATTCAAATTCTTGTACTAATCCTCTTCTGCAGGGCTTCAAGTCGTACGCCGTTCGAACGGTGATATCAGGATGGTAAACATCAGTTATAACTCCTACAATGGCCTCGAGTCACGATTTTAACTTGCAGCACCAGGGATGAAAGCTTTAATTCTATCACTGGCCTCAATGGCAGCGGCAAATCAAATATTCTCGACGCCATCTGTTTCGTGTTGGGAATCACCAACATGTCAACAGTGCGAGCACAGAACCTCCAAGTACGCCTTGCTCATGATATCCCTGCGCCTCTCTTCATACTAATTGCAGGCCAGGATCTGATTTACAAGCGTGGGCAAGCCGGAGTGACTAAGGCTAGCGTGACGATCGTTTTCGACAACAGAGACACCAAAAAATCGCCGATTGGCTTCGAAGAATATGCGTCCATCAGCGTAACACGCCAGATTGTTTTAGGGGGAACATCGAAATATCTCATCAATGGACATCGTGCGCAGCAGCAGACAGTTCAAAACCTGTTCCAATCTGTTCAGCTTAACATCAACAACCCCAACTTCCTCATCATGCAAGGTCGAATCACCAAGGTGCTGAACATGAAGGCGGTAGAGATACTTTCCATGATAGAGGAAGCCGCTGGAACCAGGATGTTTGAGGATCGTCGTGACAAAGCTCTCAAGACTATGGGTAAAAAAGAGTTGAAGCTTCAAGAATTGCGAGAGTTGCTCAAAGACGAGATCGAACCCAAATTGGAGAAGCTCCGCACCGAGAAACGAGCTTTTCTAGACTTCCAGCAGACTCAGAACGACCTTGAGAGGCTAACACGAGTAGTTGTCGCATACGACTACAACAGGGAACAAGAGAAGCTAAAGCAATCCGCTGCTGACTTGGAAGGGAAAAAACAACGTCACCAATCCCTGGAGGAATCGGCAACTCGCCTCAAGAGCGAGATAGCTCACCTGGAAGAGGACGTCAAGAAAGTGAGAGCTCAACGTGATAAGGAGGTCAAGAAAGGTGGCAAAGCCCAAGCACTCGAAGAGGCTGTCAAAAAACATGCCAATGAGCTGGTCCGTCTGGCTACTGTTTTAGACTTGAAAAACACTACGTTGACAGAGGAGAAAGACAAGAAGCAAATGGTGGAGAGGACCGTTTCAGAGTTGGAAACTTCATTAAAAGAAAAAACTACTGCCTTTGACAATGCCAAAGCGTCTTATGACAAGGCAAAAGAGGATCTAGTCAAACAGACTCAAGAGGTAGAGTCAAAAGAGGAGCTCTTGCAGACTCTTCAGACAGGTGTCGCATCCAAGGACGGCCAAGAAAATGGTTATCAAGGCCAGCTTCAGGATGCGAAGAATCGAGCCACTACCGCAGCTACGGAACAAGAACAAGCCAAGATCAAGATCGCGCATCTCCAGAGCCGGTTAAAAGAGGAGGAGCCTCGCGCCAAAAAGGCAAAGGAACAGAATGCAGATCTTCTGCGAGATCTTGAGGGACTCAAAGGTCAAACAAAACAACTGGAGAAGGAGTTGGGCAAGCTGGGTTTTGAACCAGGTCAAGAAGAAGAGATGTACAAGCAGGAAACACAGCTGCAGCAAGCCGTGAGAACACTTCGTCAGGATTCAGACAAACTGAAGCGCCAGGTCGCCAACGTAGACTTCAACTACGCGGATCCGGTACCAGGTTTTGATAGGGCCAAGGTCAAGGGTCTTGTCGCTCAACTATTCACCCTCGACAAAGATCATACTCGGGCCGGCACAGCCCTTGAAATCTGCGCTGGTGGCCGACTGTACAACGTTGTAGTTGATTCCGAAGTTACCGGCACCCAACTGCTCCAGAAGGGCAAATTGCGCAAGCGAGTTACCATTATCCCTCTCAACAAGATAGCTGCTTTCAAAGCTTCGGCGCAGACTATTGCAACAGCGCAGAGTATTGCTCCCGGAAAGGTTGACCTTGCGCTCTCCCTCGTTGGATATGATGAGGAGATATCAGCAGCGATGGAGTATGTCTTTGGCAACACTCTGATTTGCGCCGATGCGGAGACAGCAAAGCGTGTTACCTTTGACCCTAACGTTAGAATGCGAAGCATCACTTTAGAAGGCGATGCCTATGATCCGTCTGGGACATTGTCCGGAGGCAGTGCGCCAAGCTCCAGTGGCGTGTTGGTGACGCTACAGAAGCTGAATGATATCAATCGCCAGCTCAAGGAATCGGAGCATTCCTTGCGAGATATTCAAGCCAAGATTCATCAGGAGAAATCAAAACTCGACCAAGCTCGTCGCATCAAGCAAGATTTAGACTTGAAGAGTCATGAGATCAAGCTCGCTGAAGATCAGATCAGCGGCAACTCTTCGTCATCCATTATTCAAGAAGTTGAAAATATGAAGAATAATATTACCGAACTACAAACAAGCATCACTGAAGCCAAATCGCGTCAGGTGGAAGCTAGTGCAGACGTCAAAGGGATCGAGAAAGACATGAGAGATTTTGATACCAACAAAGACGCGAAGCTCGTTGAACTGCAAAAATCATTGGATAAGCTACGCGCAAGCCTCGAGAAGAGCTCGTCAACAGTGAAGAGCCTCCAGAAGGAACTTCAGAATGCGCAGCTTGATCTGGAGCAAGTGGGCACAGATTTATCCGCCGCACGAGAACAACTTCAGGAAGCTGAACTCGGGATCAAAGCTGCCCTGCAAGACGTTGACGGTCTGACCAAACAACAAAGCGCACTTGCAGACACTCAGAACACTGTGCAAGCTCAATTGGACGACGAGAAGGCGAAACTCAACTTATTTGACGACGAGCTTCGAGCTCTCGAGGAAGCCACAAGGTCCAAGAATGCTCGCATCACGGAGGAAGGTCTGGAGATGCAGAAATTGGGCCACCAGGTCGAACGCTTCCACAAGGAACAGCAAGGTGCTGCAGACAATGTCGCTCATTTGGAATCAGAGTACGAATGGATTCAAGAAGAAAAGGAAAAATTTGGCCGCAGCGGTACGCCTTATGATTTTAGAGGCCAGAACATCAGCGAATGCAAGTCTACTCTGCGAAACTTGACAGACCGGTTCCAAGGCATGAAGAAGAAGATCAATCCCAAGGTCATGAACATGATTGACAGTGTCGAAAAGAAGGAAGTTACGTTGAAGCATATGATCAAGACGGTCATTCGCGATAAACGGAAGATCGAGGAAACCATTGACAGCCTGGACGACTACAAGAAAAAGGCCTTGCATGAAACATGGGAGAAAGTCAATCGTGATTTTGGTCACATTTTCTCAGAACTGCTTCCAGGTGGCAGCTTCGCCAAGCTCGACCCTCCGGAAGGCAAAACAATCAGTGATGGGCTTGAGGTGAAGGTGTGTCTAGGGAAAGTGTGGAAGCAAAGCTTGACGGAGCTGAGTGGTGGTCAAAGGTACGGACGGACCGGAGCTCTCAGTTCAAATACGCATGGGAATAACTGACCAATTCTAGATCACTCGTTGCTCTGTCTCTCATCATGGCCCTTTTACAGTTCAAGCCTGCGCCAATGTATATTTTGGACGAAGTTGACGCTGCTCTCGATCTTTCTCACACACAGAATATCGGTCGTCTCATCAAGACACGCTTCAAGGGCTCACAATTCATTGTCGTCAGTTTGAAAGATGGCATGTTTCAGAATGCGAATAGAATCTTCAAGACACGCTTCAGCGAAGGTACAAGTATGGTTCAAGCACTGACACCGGCCGACATGAAGTAGTAGAAATGCCATGTGTAAGATGTGAGAGAGAGGGTCAAGGAAACGACGCTGTACATGATTTGATTAACTGGGCATGGACGGGGAGCGATATATGACGTGACGAGTACAGGAATTTCGGTCATTAATTACAAGGTTACGTAATGTACATGTATCTATATGACATGTGTTTTCAATTAAGACGAAGCTCTGGTTTGTGCTGCCTCGTCCATGAATCCGCTGCGCCATGCTGTTATGCACTCTGCTTGATGTATTTATGTGGTCCTCGTTTGAGAACGTCAACGTCCATGCCAACTTCCACGTATGATTCTAGCTGCTCTGGAGTGTCTGTGTTTGGAAACAAGGGACAGAGTTGCATGCCAAGGCACCCCATATTGGGAGCACCTTCGTCGACGTCCCTATGTTTACGAAGAGAGTGGTCGGGCTCCACGCGGTGACGAACACCTGTTGCTGGATCGACATTAGGCAGCTTGCATCTTTTCATATGAGGGCGGTCAATAACCTGTTCAACTCGTTGCAAACAGCTAATTGGGGGCGGCCCTTCTTACCTAACGGTGCGACAAGAGACGTGAAAAATGACATCGTCCTCCTGCATGCTTGAGCTCTTCTTCAGTTGAACTAACTTCCATCCATCTTCGTCATATTCCTCGGCCCCAGAGACTAGCGAGAACCACGGATCAGCAACTTGAAAAGGGGGGCTAGAGCGAAAGGGGGTAGGTAAATGAACGTACGGATGATGTTTCCACGAAAGCGACGCGCATCCAGTGTTTGTATACTTTCATCTTTCTGCATGAGAGACTCTAGAGCTCGAATGCTGGATAAGTTCAGGAGATGGATAGGGTACTGAAGTCGACATCAGTTTTATATACAATATCACTCTTTGCTTCCACGAACCACGTACTGCGTCCTGAAAATCCACTACGGGTTGGTATCCCAAGGTTTCCCGTCGAGGAGCGCAGCGAAAAACCCGCCGTCTGTTGGACGGATCAGATCGGAATATAGCCAGCTTATGCCTGGCGCCCAAGTACGTGGCGAGCTCCGGAGGCAAGTCTCTGGACATGTTGAGCGCCCGGGTAACGTCCACCCAGATTTTGACGTCGGCGAACTCGTAGCCCCGCGCCTCGATTTCTCCCCGTGACGGGAAGTCCAGCGGCAGGAGGAACTGCTTCTCGGGAACGGCGCCGAGACCACGGCTGAGCTTTGCCGCGAGAAACTGCATGGCGCCTCGCCATCCTAGGGCTTGCCACGGGAATCTGACGAGAAGAAATCTTGTCGCATCCGGGGGGCCCAGCTGTCGACTCTTCTTGGACGCATCCGGGAGCCACACGTCCACCTTGACGTTTGCGAGAAGCGGCAGTTGCCTCAGGGTCAAGAATTCCCACGCGTGGCTCTGCCCGGCCTGGGTGCCGGGCGGTGCCGCCGCTTTCGGTGGCTTCAGCTGAGCAAACGTGTACAGCCGGTCGTGCTCGAAACCGGACGGTAGCACTTTACTTCTCTCGAGCTCGATCCCCCTGCATGATTTCACGGGGTAGACGAAGAGGCTCTTGATTGTGGGCTTCCGGGCGGACTGCGGCGGCTCCTGCTCCTGCGTCGACGACGTGTGTTGAGACGGCAGGTTGCTTTGGTGAGGCGGCAGCCCGAGCTTGCTGTGTGTTTGCCGCAATGCATCGCTGGGCTCCACGGGAATCGGCGGGAATATGATGAAGATGGGCACCAGGAACACGAGCATCGTCACTGCCATGAGAAACACGGCGCCGTAGTTGCCGTCGGCCATCTTGTGACGCCGCCTCGGGGCAGGCTGCAGGGTCGTATGTATGTCCGAGATATTGGACGAGTAGCAGCCGATTCAGCGAGGTGTTTGCTCGAGTAATTGAATCGTGTCTGTGGTGCTCAGAGGTTCACGCAAAGATGCAATTGGCGACGACACGTATGGACATGAGAGTTGTTTCAAAGAGGCCCCCCCCATCTCTTGGTGGAAATTGATTGCTAAGGTTTTTAAGGTTTGAGACTTGGTCAGACAAGCCAGTATCCACCTGGACGGCAACGTGGTCGAGCTGGCGACGGATTCAGACAAGACCAAACCAAACAACATGATGTGTAGTTTGACGTTTCTTCATTGCTAGCCATCGCCCAGAGCGACACCGCCCAGAGCGACACCGCCCAGAGCGACACCGCCCAGAGCGAAGCAACGATGGCCGCGATAGTACGTGGCAAAATTTTGGCGTCGAGGTTGATGGTCGATCTCTAGGGTAGTGACGGTGCGATAGCGGGCCCATGCCAAACTCGAGAGGAAGGAAGGACCTGCACAACCTGCACATCACTGCACTCCGTCCAGTTGGATTCCCGTCATGATCAACCGGCCAATCGGCCAAGCGGCCAAGCGGCCAAGCAAAACATGAAGTGACCATTTGGCCCACTCTTGGGCCGCGACATCTGGCCTACATGTATGTATGTATGTCATTATGTAATGTACGGAATTTTTCACTGCCTCTCTGCCGGGCGCTGGCCAGGGTTCCTTGGAATAATGCACAGGCCAGCCAGCCAGCCTTGTCTGTCAGAGCCAGAGCCAGAGTCCGTAGCCACCGCAGGAAATGCCCGTTGACTTTGTCGTCCCCATCCTGGACGCATCCTGGACCCCTGCCGCAGGTGTTATTAACTTGTTACCATGGCTCTGGTTTCAACCGAAGAGTGTGGGGCAAACAAGCATTCTAGATTCAGGTACATACATACATACATACGTATGTACGGCTTCAACTTGCCAAGTTGGCAAGAACATGGGGGAAGCTGGAAAAAACTCTACATGGTGGCAATCCATATTACTCAGCTGCAACGAAAGAGTCATATCAGAGCCTGCACTTGTTCGATGCATTTTTTTTTTGCTCGAGGGCACATTGGTCATGCTGAGAAAGACAGGGTTGCAATACAAACATGTGAACTCGGCGCCATCAACGCCAGTCATCCATCGCCTTCATCACTCACGACGTCATTGCTCTCGGTCGGTCTTGTTTCTGTTCTGGTTCTACGGAGTATGTACATGAATCCAATATGTGTATGCATATGTACGGCAGGCAGAAAAAGAGGGACTGTGGTTTCAAGGCCCCTGCGACAACAGCAAGTTGCTTTGCTTATTCACATGCATGCCCTTATTTTAAGTATTATTACTAGGAAATACCTAGCTATTCTTACTACTTTTAGTAACCCAGCCACGATAGTTTTGCATACATATCAGGGCGTTCCACTGCAATTATAACATGACCCCATTTTGCCCACCCAAGTCATCAGAGTGCATGGGTAGGTTACCAGGTCGTCGGAGCAGCCAGGGGGCCCGTTGCCTGCCCACAAAATGCCCACATACCGTGGGGCCCGGTGGGGCCTGGTGGGGCCTGGTAGAGAACTCGGGGAGCACAGATTGAACAGATTGCCGGTGGACGGGATGGAGCGCAGCAACGGAGAAAAGGCCCCGGGAGTCCGTCTTGATCTGCTTATCTCAGGTACATGGGAAACCACGTTACTTTGCGGGTGGAGCAAGTACTCCATCATATGCAACGGGCACCACCACAACGAAAGAAGGCCTGGCGAATTTTGGGGAGGGATTCCTCGTGCAAAAAGGTGCAACGGAACGATGCCATGTTCAAAGTCTTCATTACAGTACGTAGACATGCCAACTCGCGCTCCGTGGTCTCCCCCGATCTCCCGAGGGGTCGGGAAATGGTGGGTATTGTTGGGAATTACATAAAACGGTGAGCCTGGGTGCCTGGCACTGCGTGACCCGCTCGCCGCTTGTCGTTGGCGCTCGTTGGCGCTCGTTGGCGCGCTACTTTGGACCCCTGCTGCCACATACTGCATGTATGTACGTACAACCCACGGCGGCGCTGGGATGCATGTCCATTAACTTGTGGTGAGGACGATTTGATATTACATGCATGTAACTGAGGGCGTAGTGCACGGCACGAATCTCGATGCCCGTGCGCTTAACCAAGTTGCCGGTGCAGACAACCAACCTGAACAAAGAGGATGACTCGAGCATCTACGAAAGTGGAGTTCATGCAATCAATCAAAGACCGACATTGCTCTTACATGTGTACAATAGGCAGTGCTATATGTATGTGTATATGTTGTTTTGCGGCCCATTCAGCTCAGACCGATGGACCCTGGCAAGCCACGACAAAGTCGGTCCTGCCCAACCAATGCTGCTTATGTATGCTGCAGTACGGAGTATGTATGTACGTTATGAGAGCTTCGGTTTGTACATGTACATGTATGTAGGCACGAAAGAAGCTCTTCCAAGGGCCCCCCGCGACACCAGATCCACAAATACTGAAATACAAACGTACCTCGACTTGCCGGGGCTGCCGGGGCTGCCGGGCTGCTCCTGCCTCCTGCCCTCCTGCCCTCCTGCCCTCCTGCCCCCTGCCCCCCTGCCGGGAGAACCAGACTCTTCGGGTACCTAGGTACATTGTCCCGGACCTAACAAGAACGTCAACTGGCCACCTCTTCTTCACATTGTGTCATGCAGACATTCTTGACATTCTTCTCCCTCCGTCGCCAACCCCATTGCAGGCTTGCAGGCTGGTTGTGAATCACCAGAAACGCCCCTCACTGTATTACACAACCAGACGACGTACCGCCAGAGTGCTAGACGGCAAACGCCGTTCTGGCTGCACGGCCAAGTTTACCTACCCCCTGGTTTGCTCCACCAGATTTGACTGTTCAAGATCCAGTCCAGTCTTCATAGCATCCGTCCTTCGCAAGTCCCAGAGAACTCGGTCGCAACTTGCTGGCCTTGTTGTTGCTTAATAGCACTTTATTGACCGATTGGCTCTCCTTTATAAAGTCTCCGGGACATACAGTGGCGAGGCGGCTGTGACTTCTGCTTCCTCTTGTATGGGCTGGGAAGAGCTCGCTATATTTTGAATATCATCTGGCCCCCGCGTTCATTCATTCATGGACCTCGAAGACTGGGCGGATTGCTGCAAACAACTCGAGAACTGAACGGACTATTAGCTCGGGCGATTGCCGTGACACGGATATCACCTGCCTCTCCTCTGGCACTTTTGGATAAGGCTACCAGGCAGGGGTCATTTTCCCCGCCGTGTGCCCCATCTATCATAACACACAAGCTTGCGGTTAGTTAACCAGGGGGGGTGGAGGGTGGGTGATGGATGAAGTTTCCAAGCACGTCGCGCCCTTCTGACTCTGACTTCTTGGCATACATATGTATGTACAAATCACACGTTCAGACTTGCCTTTCAGGTAACATCATCCACTTTGAATGGGCCAAGTTGTACCACAAAGTTGAACAACCTTTTGGGGGATGCTTGTCGCATGTGGAGTCATGTACATACAGCTGTCTTCCAAGACTCAAGCTCCCCATCACCGTCGTCACCCTTATTCGCGCTTCAACACGGAGAGGCGTCAAGCTTAAGAAGAGGCATACGCCGAGTAGGAGGCGTTGAGTTCATTAGCATGTACCAGGGCTGACTCTCAACTCATTTCCTCAGGGGGACAGTGCCTGTGGCCTTCCGCTGCACCCTTTCCCAGAGAGCTCTGCATTTGATCACAGAACAGGCTCAAGACTTGTCTGTCGACTCCCATCAGGCCACCCTGAGCAGACGCGAGGACGTCAGCCAACAGCAGTACTTCGGCCAAAAAGATCCTGCCACAATAAATCGACTTGCCTCAGTTCAAATTGATCCATATTCTGATCCATAAGGTCTCCCGGGACATTGTGGGATCTCCCCGGAATTCTGCGCATCAGAGCGTCTGGCTCCGCTCGAAGTGGCTATCCGTGCCCACACTTCTGCAGCGACACACGTATATACCGGCATAAACCAACGCCCCTCCAAAAAAAAAATTTAAACCTATGGACGACTATTATCACCACTTCCTGACATTTGTGTCAGGAGTGGGTAGCTACCCTGCGATCAATGCCGACAAGTTGAGCGTTTCAACTCCTCCCAACTCTTCCCTCTCCGTGCCGGGGCCGATAATGCGTACTTCCTACCATACACATACACTAGGACACTCGGGAGCGTTTTCTGATCAGCCTATGCTTCATATCTCCAATGCTGGCAGAGGTCGGAAGCAGTCAATGACGGCACCAGCCTTTGGGACCGAGCATGTCAAGCACCGGCGGACTCGATCAGGATGTTTCATGTGCCGTAGTAGGCGGGTCAAGGTAATGTCATGAACCAAAACAATGTTGTGAGGCATGCAAGAGTGGCTGACAGAAGCTTTTCTCTTCTTTTGCAAATCACTAGTGCGATGAGTCCCGACCAATATGTACACGTAAGTACTCCGCGCATATTCAGTCACACAGGATAGTCTTTGTGTTGGTCGGGATGCCAAGCGATGGGGGCTCGAAGAAGATTAACATTAAATAATCAGGCTGCAAGAAAGGCAACCGAGATTGCGTATATCCCGATCCTCCGAGCTCCAGGAGCTCCAAGTTGAAAGACGGGAGCAGCTCATCGCAACGGGCGAGCCCGAAATCATCAGATGATGGCGAGAATGCCGACAACGACCAAGAAACGAAATTCTTGGAGCCGATTGTGGACGAAGACGAGCCCGAGGAATCATCACCTGACGGAGTTTCCGATTCTCAAATGTCAGGAACTCGGACGGGGGGCTCCTCCATACAAGATTTTGCCAGACGTGAGAGTGCAGACAGTGTGTCGCAAGATGGGAATGCGCAGTCGTCTCCTGCCACTTCGTACGGTAACTCGTTTGGTTACCGTACGACGGCTACGCCATCTCTTTACCTCAACATCCCGACAGAGGGGCATCTCGATTGGTCACACCTCCCACCGGATTATCAGCACTATATGAATTACTTCGTGGAGAACATCACTAGCTTCCATTATAGCATTTCGCACGACGAAGAAAACTTCTTCGGCTTGATACTACCTTCCTTGGCAGTTCAATACGAACCTCTGCTCAACGCCGTGGTCGGCTTTTCTGCTTATCACTCGACTTTGCAGAATCCCAACGGAAAGATTCAAGAATTCTTGAAGTACTATAACAAAAGCGTCACGTTACTTCTCGAGTCGATCAAAACCAAGGACATGGATAATGTCTTGACTCTGGTGACTATTCTCCAGCTTTTGACTACCGAGGTAAGTCTTTGTCCTGAGACGACCGTGAGAAGAGAAATGTCTGACAATTCAATTCGGAATAGGAATATTTTGGTGATTGGATAAACCTCATGGGTCATCAAAAGGCGGCATTTCAAGTGATTTGCAAAATTTTCAGCCCCGACACTGTCCTAAAAACTGCAATTGGTAGAGCATGCCTGGACTGGTATAGCCGATATGACTGCTTCGTCGCGTTGATGGGTGGATTTCCGACGGACCTTTCCAAGGAATGGTTTGACTTGATGAACGATCATCACCGATCTCGTATGATTGTCAATCCCGAAGACCTGAATTGCAAAATCAGCCTTCGATCTACTCAATTGCGTGCGATATCATATGACATGTCGATGCTCTATGCCCGTGGAGGTCGCGGACAGATCGAACCCGAAGGCTTTGCTCAGGAACATTCGAGAATCACCCAAGAGTTATTAAATTGGAAGTCAGCTTGGGAAACCATTCTTTCGATACCCGAGTATCTCGTCACAGATTTCTCTCATCGAAAAGAGGCCGACCCGGACGACATTGTGGATCCATATATGCCCGGCCTTCTCTACAAAGGCCCTCTCTTCACCAATACACTTATATATACCGAATGGGAGTCCGTTATGATTATGCATCTATCGCAGTCTTCAGATATGCCAGCCGAACAAGTGTTTGTGGACACAGCGAAACATGCCTACGCCATATGTCAATATTTTGAAAATGTTCAATACTGGCCCCTGAAACCGAAAGGGGCACTCATCCCCTTGCAGTGCTGCCTTTCCATAGCGTCACTCTTTCTGCCTCGAGACTATCGTCACCAGATGTGGGTTCGTCGAAAGCTTGCATTGATGGACACTATGGGGTATGTTCATGCTCCTGTTGCTACTGGGATCATTCATGCATGGAGAGTTGGAGAGGTTGTGTTTTTTCTTTTCTTTTTTCTTCCCCCAAATCGAAGAGAGAGAACGCGTCGGGTCGGATATTCGAGACGCAGCCGCGTTTTTGTTTCCACATCATCACGTCTTCATGTGGCATCTTCTAATACAGGCGCTAGGTTTATATATCCGACCCCACAACGATTAAAATTGGCACAACTGTTCCGGGACCCTTCTTGCGCTCGTTGGTGGCTACCGAACGATGAGGGACTGACTCCTATCTTGCAAGCTATTCGAGCGTTTGCCGATGAGCGAAATACGGCAGCTGTTAACGCGCAACACGAGAACCTCCGAGAGGTACGACATATATTTGCAAAGCTGGAAGCTGCTGAGTTGGCTCTCATGCAGGCCCATCACGAGAATCAGTCATCAACTGATGACCCTTGACGCACCAATTTTTTTTTTCAAAGCATAAACATATACAAGGAAGAGGATAGAATAAGAGAGCACAAAAGGGCGAATATCTGTGTGACGTCGGCGAGAGCTGATTAGAGGGGGGAATGGGCAACACGTTTTGTGAAATTAACACAAAGACAAGACGTGTGTGTCATATAAAAATACTCGACACAAAACAAATGCGTGTTTGCATCACATCTATGAATGCCATGCCTATACGCCAGACTTGTCAAATCGACGAGCTGGGAGAGCTCTGGAAGCACATAATGTCTGTACATGTAATCAGAATCCCGTCACAATAGACGAATCTACTTGTTTAAGAAGAAGGAAAATATTCCACAGCTGAAAATGGGGTATTTATTTAAAGAATTTGTTCCCGTTTTGACCGAGAATCAAATTATGCATGCGAAAAGGGGGACATGTTTGGAAAACCAAGAATCGTGCAAACTGCGGGTCCCATCCCCCTCCCGCGGCTGTGCAAACTACTCAACGTTACTTCACGACCACAATTGCTAACAATGGGGGTGTGAATGATATCTTGGCAACAGTTCATTAATCACTCTGGATCCGTAACCTGACCAGACTCTCCAGTCATGTCTTTTGTCTCGATGTCCTCCTTTGGCGCCTGGTCCTGTTTGCTGGTGGAGTCGGCATCCGCAGCAGTCTTGGACGCAGTCTTGTCGTCGTCAAGCTTCGCCTCGGGCTTGTCCTCGAGGCTGCCTGTTGCAGGTTGTGATGGTAGTTCTGAGGTCTCGTCCGGCTTTGACTCGGGCGCATCGTCGGACTGGATTGTAACGACATTTGGTTCTTCGTCTTCCGCAGCAGGGGATTCGGCTTCCATCGCGGTCATGTCTGGCTCTGGCTCTGGCTCTGGCTCCTTGGTCGATGTAGATGTCTCGGGTTTTTCCGAGGTCTCGGCAGGCTTTGCAGAATCCCAGGACGACGCCTCGGCCACAACAGGCTGCTCCACGATGACGGGCACCTCTGCCACCTCGGGCTCCTGGTGGTCTGAGATGGCAAGGTCCCGCATCCTGCCGGAGACATTCTCTGTATCCTCCTCGTCGGCCTCCATGACCGTCGTCACCGCACTGCCTGTCGATGGACTGCTCCTGATATGCCTTCGGGTGTTGGTACGGCCGCCTGGATGCAGGCCGTCGTCCTCTGACGCCGCGCCCTGCCGTTGCTGAGACGTCGGTTTGAGGATGACGGGAGGCGCCTTTGCCACGGCTTCCGACTCGGCAGCAGGTGTTGCTTCGAGGCCCTCTGCCTCGGGAGGGAGCTTGTAGTTCTCCGCGGGCAGCAGATCGTACAGGTCGCACACCGTCTTGAAGAGTATGTACAGCCCGGTCTGGCCCTCGACGGACCAGAAGACGCTGCGATGCTGGAACCAGGCGTGGGCAAAGATCCGATGCAGTCTTCTAAAGACATTGACGAGGTTCTTGACGCCGGCGTTTTTGCTGTGAGCGTCGTTGAGGACGGCGAACCTGCTGGGGAACAGCTTCTGGTCCGAGACAACGTTGGCTGCCCAGTCCAGCGTGTGGCAGCAGTAGTCGATGGCGCAGCAGCTCTTGGGCTGCTCGTGAACGGCGCATAGGAACTGCCACTCGGACGCGCGCATCTCAGGACAGGTCGTGGCGCTGCAAGGGGGCGTGTCGAACAGGAAGCCCACGATGAGGGAGTTGCATCGGGAGATGAGGAATCGGCAGAGCTCGTAAAGCCAGATGGTGCGATCGATGGCGGCGGGGGGTGTGGCAAGCTGCACTGCGGCGTCGCGCGTTATCGCCTCGGTCCCGGAAGCTGTGTGGTGGTAGTGGAGAGCGGCGAGATGCTCTTGGAGTTGAAATGCTGAGTCGAGCTGCCAAGGCTAGATTAGATTGATGCGGTCAAACCAACAACACGACAAATTTCTTTCTTTTCTTCCATGTGGGGTTTTTTTTTTTTTTTTGCTCCGACGATATTCTCACGAACGCAAGGGACATAATCCCCCAATCTCGTGCACTGACCTCGCTGAGAGGCACGAGCGGAGGCCCGGCAGCCATATCCGCGGCTTTTGTGCCTGGATGAATGCGGCGCTTGGAGTTGGCGTCCAGGACGGACTGCTCCATCATCATGGCATCGGGATTTGCTGGTGCGCCGCCAGAGGGTGGATTGGGGCTCATTTGAATTTCTGCCGGGGAGGCGGGCTCGGCAGACGAGGCGATCTCGGTGCCAGAGCCATCGCTGGAAGGGAGGGGTGGGTTCGAAGGGGACGAGGCCGAGATGCGAAGCTTGTTGGAGAGTTGTCAGCTTCTTCGTGATGTTGCCCGGATGTTGCATCTGTCCTGGCAAGTCCATTGGCTGGTTGAAAGCGGCTTAGCTTAGCGGGGCGTAGCTTCGACTCGGCTTCGATTTTGGTAGGGGGATTTCGAATCCACCTTTTTCTTACCAAAACTCGAGTTTCTGACCTATCGTGTTCATTCTTTTGGTGGCCAACGTTGAGCTTCTTCACTCTTATACAATTCTTTGTTCACCTGGAAGTTGAAATCTGCGTTTCGACACGAGCCCTCCTCTCATCACGTCCAGAAACAAAGTTCGTTCCATTATTTTTTTTTGACAATGGACTTCGATGACGATGCCCCTCCAGAGCTGGTCGACACTGCGGGGCAGGTTCAGCGGGAAGACGAGCAAGCTACTGTGAAAGTTCCCATTACAATCGTGACTGGTTGGTGATTCACAGTTGTTTCTCTTGAATTCAAGCTTGGAGTTTTCTCTCTAGAAATTGTTGTCTAATTCACTATCTAGGCTACTTGGGTGCTGGGAAAACAACGTTGCTGAACTACATCCTCACAGCTCAGCATGGCAAGAAGATTGCCGTAATCATGAATGGTTGGTGTACCCAAGTTGCTTGCCTTTGGCTTTGCTTAATACACGTTGAATAGTACCGAGGAGTTTGCTGACAGTCGAAACGATGTTTCCCGCGATTGGATAAAGAGTTCGGAGATTGTAGGTCAAGGCATTGATTTGGCAACGGCATGACAACTCGGTTCTAACCCTGAGCAGCACTGGACATTGAGAAATCGCTCACCGTCAATCAAGGCGACGACAGAGTTGAGGAGTGGCTAGATGTGGGGAACGGCTGTATTTGCTGCTCGGTCAAGTGAATATTTTCTGTACATCAACGTTGTTTGCGTGTCCTAATCTTGATAGGGATACTGGCGTCAATGCCATTGAGTCGTTGATGGAGAAGAAGGGAGCGTTTGATTACATCCTGCTGGAAACGACGGGTCTGGCCGATCCGGGAAACATTGCGCCCCTTTTCTGGGTCGATGCTGGCTTGGGCAGCACTATATATTTGGATGGTATTGTCACCTTGGTGGATGCCAAGAACGTGCTGCGAAGCTTGGACGATCCATCCGGGAAAGTTGAGGGTCACCCAGACCGCGACGACCACGGGCCGCTTATGACAACGGCGCACGTACAGATTTCACACGCTGATGTCATTGTGATCAACAAGTCAGATCTTGTAACAAAAAACGAGCTGGAGCTAGTCAAGGCTCGAGTTCAGTCCATCAACGGTTTGGCGAAACTGCATATTACCGAAAAGAGTGAGGTGCCTCAACTAGAGGGATTCTTGCTCGACTTGCATGCCTATGACCAGTTCAACGATGCAGACGAACGAATAAAAGGCCACAGTCACCTAGATCCTGTAAGTTGTGTCACGGGAGGGCTCTTGTCAATCAATGTCGCGGCCGACTCCAGCTGACGATTTAGACGATTTCCACCATGTCCATACCAGTGCCACGTCTTGATCCCTCCAAGGTGAGGGACGTGGATAAGTGGTTGCGGTCTGTCCTTTGGGACAACAAATTTCCAGAGAGTAACAGCGAGGACGTCTTCGAGATCCACAGGTCCAAGGGTCGTATTGTATTGAGTAATGGAAAGGCCAAGATGCTGCAGGGCGTACGTGAGGTTTTTGAACTGAGTGATGCCCCCGAATCAGGAGAAGCGCAGTCAGAGCAAGGGAAGATTATTTTCATAGGGAGAAAACTGTTGGAGGCAGATTTTGTACAAAGCTTTAACCAGAGCATTCAATGAGCGGCAGAGGCCCCAAAGGGCCCAAAGGGAGCCGACACACATGTTGCTCGGAGAGTCGCCGCATCCATCGCGCCAAGCTACTGACGTCGTTGCTTTGAAGCTGAGAGATTGATTGCTGCATATCGCATGTCCCAGGGATCCGGAGCTTTTCGAGCCCTTTTTCTCAGCCTTGGCGAAGGCGGTGGGCGAAATGTGTGCGTGATTAGCACCAATTGCCGCTCTCGGCGCGGACCCACTTGAATCCGGACAGCAACTTCGTTGGTTTGAGCCTTGTTGTTAGCCTTTTCTGGTTATCGATGCCAACACAACGCTTGTCACCAGATCTTGCTTTGAATCCGAAGAAACTCAAGCCCACGACCACGCACGGAGCGACGTCGCGATCTCAATTTTCATTGTTGTTGCCAAATTCCCGACCTTGCACCGACGACGCGATCCACAACATCGACTTCTTGCGGTCCCGAAACATCATGAATCGGCCAGGTAGGGCACGCCCAAGTCCTCGACCACTTCACAGATTCAATATTCCGCGCTTCTGGCTCTGCCCCCAGATGCTTCCATCACCGAACGCTTCGCTCGCTAGCCACCTGATCAATGCGTTTATCAGATCTTTGGGGCGAGAATTGCTCAGTGCAATCTCGTGTAGCCTCTCCTGGCCGCTGAGGCTACTTCTTCGGCCGCAACAGCCTTTGAAACGGCGTCACAAACAACGTTTTGTTGCTGAGTCTAGAGAGCATTCTGGTCTTTCAAGATGCGTTGTGGCGGCTAAAATACAGGGCGACGCCAAATAAGCCGGCTTTTGATTCCTATGTGCAGACTGCAGTGAACTGAGCTGACGCGTGTTGTTCATAATTAGGACCAGTGCCGCAGTCTATGAGAGGCATGCCTGGAAATTTTGGGGGACAGCAACAGAATCAACCATCCGGACGATCGGTTTCGAGTCGCCTGCCTAATGGAAAGCTAGGTATGAAGATTGAACCCGCGATAGACTCCTCGTTTTCAGCCATTCCATCTCATATGCTAATTTTTCTCTGCTATCGAAGCAACAAATAATGGATCTGGATGGGCGTTCGGTGGGAATGTTCCGATGGGAGGTGCTGGTTTCCAAAACCAAGTTCGACAATTGGGAGGAAACGTCAGTTTTGCGCCAAGTTTGAGCGGGTCGCAACCTGCCACCCCCTTGGATCTGTCGTACGTGCCTGCCGCATCTTGCAACTCACTTTTTGTTCACCATGCCATTGTTCTTGTTTTATTTCAGCCGGCCTACTGGTCTACCCGTTTTCTTTGTGTCATGACTTGGTTTGATTTTTCTTATTCCTGAGCTATGGCGAATGTGAACAACGACGAGATACGGGGGCCCAGGCCATCACCCGCGAAGCCGTCTTCTCTCGATTATGCCGCTGCTCTCAAGGGGTAAACTTATGCCGTTTCCCCTTGCATTCCCGCTTCCCTTGGTCCCAAAAACATGGTCTTCATTGTTGCATCTGTTCACGGACGCGAACACGTACTAACCATATTCGCAGGGAATTTCCTTCATTATCTAACAATTCTCAACTAAACAACGGTAATTCAGCATCCATGTGGGCTTCTGGAGGATCCAGGAATCTTAGTGGTCCTGTCCAGCGCAATCAAGGTACCCCGGTCTCGTCTCAGCAAGGGGCCCTAGAAGACATGTTTGGAGGGGGATCCTCCCGCATGCCCAGCAACCAAGGCTCATTCCGATTCGGAAACCAAGGGAATCTATCATCCGCCTCCCAAGGACAGCCAAGTACTGCAGACGACTTTCCCCCATTGAATAGAGGTAGTAATGGGGAAATTGGATCGGCCCGCAGCGCAAATCTGATGTCATTAGCGTTTGGGTCGCAACATGGGGCCTCGGGCCTACACAGAGGGAATGGTCTGCTTAATGCGCTATCCGCCAATAGTCGAGTCAACGACGCTCGGTCACCGCCCGGTATTGGTGCGCCGCGACCCTTCATAGCCTGATTTGCTAGTTGTGTAGCTAACACGATTAGGAATGCCACGTAATCCAGAATCCAAGCGATCAGCAGCGGACGAAGACAGTAGGCAAAAGTCTACCTTGAGAGGTGGCAAGTCCGGGACCGCGGAGGGCACAGCCTCAAACTCGCTGGGTGCGATAGGAAACGACGATCTATCTACAAAGCCGAGGGATGACAAGGAGACACATGCTCCGGAAGCAGTCGACTCTCTTGCTGGGATGAGCGCAAGTGACAAATTCGGGATCAAGGGATTGCGGACGTTAATGAATAACAATCCGGACTACCAGGCATTGATCGTAGGAATGGACCCAAGCACGATGGGACTGGACATGAACTCACAAGAGTAAGTCGATTGTCTGACCGCAACTGACGCCGCTCATCTTGTTGACGCACTCAGGATGATTACACCACAAGTATACTCTCTTTTTGACGATGTACCCCCACGGCCAACCATGGCAGCTACCAAGGTCCGCCTGCCGGAGTGTTACAATGTGACCAATGTGCAGCCCATTGAGAGCAAAATACAGAATTTCAACGAGGAAACTCTTTTCTGGATCTTTTACGGCACCCCATTAGACGCCAAACAGCAACTAGCTGCTCAAGAATTGTGAGATACACGATTCTCCGTTCTTGTTGTCCATGAATTTGGGGCATTCTAATCAAACGGATAGGCACTCCCGCAATTGGAGATGGCATAAAAAGCATCAGATCTGGCTCACCAAAGATGAGCACATGACGCCACAGATCTTGAGTCCAAATCATGAACGAGGCTTTTACATTGTTTGGGATACTGAACAATGGCGAAAAGACAGAGTAAGGTTAACCAAAGAGTGACGCTATGCCTCAGTCACTGACGTTTTACTTTTTCAGCGAGAAATGACCCTGTTTTACGGTGACCTGGATACTACGCTGAGTCAAGCACCAACGATACCATGATGCTGATGCAGACAGCGAACGGGCCCCGACAGGGTCTATGGCGATGTTGTTGAATGTGGCTTCATGAGCTGATTCCAAGGGCTATTCGGCGTTGAGCCATGAAAGGGCTGGGTTGCTATTTCTAGTCGCAGTGAATGGGCATGTTCTAATGGCCAGAAAGTTTAGGGACTGTTGAGTGCATTGTTGGGTTATCTCGGGCGGGTCGTCTCCAGATGATAGAGCGCGGGTAGGCGTAGTTTTTCTGTGCCCCGCAATACATGAAGTGCCTACATATATGCATGAATGATCTCGAGCCGATGCTCTCTCTTCTCGTCGGCAGCGTTGTCATTCCTATGACACAATCAAAGTCCATGCATGGATGATGGAAGTTTGAATGTCGGGAGTACTTGGACCTACTTCACCATGCTTTAAACAGGCACAAAGCCGATTGGCTATTATTGGTGTCAGGTAGGGGTGTAGATAGATGATAAAAAGTGTTCAATTCGATCAATCAGAGGTGTAGACGGTAGCTGACTTTTGTACCTAAAAGGTACATAGTGCGCTACGGAAATGACTAGTCTATAAAGGTACTTCTAATATATTTATCTTCACTAATATCTTATCCTAGTTAATACGTAACTAGTATTTACATATCTAATACTTTAGGGAGCTTTTCCTAATATACCCCCCCTAGCTAAGATATCTATTAAAGCTAAAGATTAAAGGTATAAGAAAAGATTATAAATAATCCCTAGTGTTATAATTAGGTAAGAATCTCCCTTAGGCTAATTTTATAGTAAAAGTCCTTATATATTTAGCTTAATAAAGGTTTTATAAAGCTATTTATAGGTATCTTAGAGGTTTTTATTTAATTAACCTTAATATTACCTATTATATATTATTCTTAAATCTATATTTAATTTATATTAAGGTGCTTAAGGCTAGTTTAAAGCTTTCCTTTAGCATATTTAGTAATTTAGATTATTTACTTATTATTATACTAGATAATTAAGAGTAGTAGTATACATATATTAATATTATAAAGTAACTTACTAAGGGAAATACGCTTTTTTATACTGTAATTTAGGGTAAAAAGCTTTACTTCTATGCTTAAAGTTATTATATAATATTACCTTCTAGACTTCTAATTAATTATAGCACTATATATAATAAAAACATAGCCTTATATTAACTTCTAAGTCTTAGGATTATTGCTAAGTAAGGTATCTATGCTAGAAAATAGCGTATTAAAGCTATCTATGCCTAAATATTATAAGTAAAGCTTCTTTATGTTCTAAGCGTATAATAAAGCACCCTAAGCTAATTTAATATGCTTTGCTAATGGATTTATTATAAAAGAGGCTAGTTTTAATGCTATAAACGCTATATTTAGTCTTCTAATAATATAAAGGTATACTAAAGAGCCTATAATTGCTTTATAGTAGCTAATTTCTTTATTAGAAGCTTTGTTATTATTTAGGTAGATTATAGCTATTAGAAGAGAAGCTATAATTAAGCTCTTTAACTTATTATTAATAATGTTAGGAATAAACTTCTAAGCAATCTTTTAAATATATGATTCCTATAATAACTATATCTCTTTAGTATTATGATTTCTAATGATTTTAATGCCTAGGAACCACTTTAATTCACCTTAGTCCTTAATGTCTAGACTGTTTATTAATTACTTATATAATTCTTTAAATTCTACTTTAAATCCATTGTTATAGACTCGAGCTATGAGCTCGGGTTAAGTCTGGCTCCGGAAAGTATGCGTACTTTATGCGGCTAGGTTAGGGCTTTACATAGACTATGCATAAACCACGCACAAGGGACTATATATCTAAATACTATGTAACTACTAATATAATTCCTTTCTTCTTTTATAAGAATAATATTCTTATTCTAAACGCTTATATATAGTAGCTATAAGGCTAGTTTATAATATATATTATTCTTTACTATAAAAACAACCTAACTAGCAAATACGCTATTACTACTAGATATAATAAATACTAATAAGTTAGCACTCCTATAATAATAGGTAAAATAGCAAGTAAAATAAATCTAGTACTTAGCTAATATATAAAATATAGCACCTATACTAATCTAAATTAAGTAAAAACCCTTACTTATAGGCCCCCTTTAATAGTAATAGGGTTTTATTTATAGCTTAGAAAGGCTTTATAACTTATAAGTTACTAGTAAATAAGGAGTTTATTAGTAGTAATTAGGATTAGTAATACTTTATTTACTAAAACCTATTACCTAAGGTCTAGGTATAGGTTATACCTTTCTTTAAGAAAGACTACTTAAAGGACTTCTATTTATCTAGACTTCTTAACTATTTAGAGGAGATATTTAATAACCTTTACTACTAGGAAATAGCTATTATAAAACTTAACTAGTTAATATAATAATAAAATAAGAGGTTTAGTAACTTCTATATTTACTTTAAATAAAAGTTAGCCTTAGCTAGGGGGCTTAGGTAAGTAAACTTAGTAAAGTTATTTAAGTTATATATAGCACTTAATAAGTAAATAAGGGACTATAGTATTAGATAAGATATACCCTAGGCTAATTATATAGTAGTAATAGCCTACTATTAAAGTATTATACTAAATATTAAATCTTACTAACTAGAGGAAAACATTATATATAGAAACAAGGTAATCTAGCGCCTAACTAAATTAAGGCTAAGGCATAGGATAAGGATATGCTAATAATAGATATTTACTCTATAAGTATAATAAGGACTTAGTAAGGTTTTAGAAAGTTTATAAAACACTAAAAGTTAAGTAATAAGAGAAGTAATAAGTATACTAAGTAAGTTACTTAGGATATACTTAATATATACTATAATAAGGGCTAGTATTTATAATATAGCTTCTCTAAGTATTTTACTATAGTATACTTATTATATCCTACTATTTACTTATAAAAGAAGTCCTTTATAAACGCTTATAATATAAAGGAGGCGCTTACTATTAGCTTAGATAATAAGTCTATAAGTTAGTTAGAAAAAGAGTAACCTTATTATTAAGTTATTTAACTAGGGATAAAAAAGGAAGTATAAAGAGGCTTTATAGTATATAGCTATTACTAATAAGGACTATAAAGAGATTTAGAGTAAAATAAACTTAATTCCCTTCTTAGTCCTTACTTTAATTAATAAAACTACCTTTATAAATACTTAAGTTAATATAGGTTATAACTACTATACTACTATAAGTAAATACCTTATCTAAAAGCTTAGGTTAGAATACCTCTCTTTTCTAACTTAAAGGTTAGTTTATATAGCTATTAGTGTAAAGTAAGGGGGAAAAGAGAGTTAAGAGAAATAATTATATATTTTATATATTTTATATATTATTTGTTTTTAGTTAGATTTAGATAGATAGGAAATGCTAATTATAGTATATATAATCCTAGGACTAATAAGATAACTAATCCTAGGTATACTATAAATAAAACAAAACAAAAAATTAGCCTAAATATAGTAAGATAGTAGGTGTGTATAGGATTAGCTAATAGGCTACTTATATAGGCTATAGCTAATAGAAAGGTTAACTAACCTATAGTATTTATTCTAGGTTTAATGTTTATAAGGATAATATAATAAGTAAAGAGATAGAAGGAGAATATCTAGCTTTATGCTATAAGCTTATAGGAAATTATATCTATCTTATAGATTAATATAACCCTAAAGCCTATAAAGAAGGAGCTTTTAGCTTCCTTACTAGAGGTATTATAGGACTTTAAAGACTTATTTCTAGAAAGTAAGGTAAGTGCCTTACTACTATACTAAGGGAAATTAAACTATTATATTTACCTAAAACATAATATAAATAGAAATAAACCTAACTTACTATAGGCGCCTTTATATAATATACCTTAGGAGTATTTACTAGAAATCTAGAAATAGGTAATAAACTTAATAGATAAGGGTTAGATTTAAGTAAGCTTCTTATTAGTAATAGCCTTAGTATTACTAGTAAAGAAGCCTAGTAAGGGTTAGAGGTTTTATGTAAACTATTATATGCTTAATAAGATTATAAAATAGGACTATTACTTACTATTACTAGTAAAAGAAATATTACACTCTTTAGCTAAAGTAAAGTAGTTTATAAAGCTAAATATATAATTAGTATTTTACTATATATATATTACTAAGGGTAAGGAATACTAGACTGCGTTTTAGATAAGGTTTAGCTTATTTAAATAGCTAGTATACCCTTTTAGGTTAGTAGGTATACTAGTAACTTTCTAGAGGTATATTAATAGTGCGTTAAGTAGTATCCTTAGTAATTATATTACCGCGTATCTTAATAATATACTTATATACTTAGGTAGATTATAAAAGAATTATATATAGAAAGTCCGTGGCATGCTATCTAAACTATAATAAGCTAGTCTAAACCTAGATATTAAAAAGTGTGTCTTTATAACTAAAGAGGTTAAGTACCTTAGGTTTATTATCTAGGTAGGGAAGGCTATTTATCTAGATAAGAAGAAGATTATAGTAATTTAGGATTAGGAGGCACTAACTAGGGTCTAGGGTATCTATAGCTTTCTTAGTTTTGCTAACTTCTATTATGATTTTATACTAAATTTC
Source organism: Epichloe typhina subsp. poae (assembly GCA_030389615.1). Classification (NCBI taxonomy): domain Eukaryota; kingdom Fungi; phylum Ascomycota; class Sordariomycetes; order Hypocreales; family Clavicipitaceae; genus Epichloe; species Epichloe typhina. Next base: position 1,153,189 of record CP098316.1, on the reverse strand, counting down.
TTAGATATAGCAGGCCCTTTTATTAACTTAATAAAGAAGGAAGCCTTATTTTATTAGTTAAAGAAGTGTAATAAGGCTTTTAAGGCGTTAAAGTTAGCTTTTATATTATACCTAATCCTAGCTTAGTAAGATCCTAAAAGAGATACTTTAGTAAAGGTAAATTACTTAGAAATAGCTTTAAGGGGGTGTCTCTCTTAGTTTAGTAATAATAGTATTTTATATCTAGTAGCTTACTATTTAGCTTAATTATAGGCTACTTAGTAGAATTATATAATTTATAATAAGGAGCTACTAGTAATTATCTCCTATCTTAAGGTATAATTAGCAAAGCTATAAAGTATAAGTAAACTATTTATAATACTAATAAACTATAAGAACCTTAAGTACTTTATAGCGCTAAGGGAGATATTAGAATATTAGGCATAGTAAGTAAAGACTCTAGCTTTATTTAATTTCTATTTATATTATAAACTAGGCACTTAAGCGAAATAACTAGATATATTATTATAGTGCTATCCTAATAGGCTAGAAATAAAAAGGGCAAAGGCACTAATTATTTATTTAGTAATAAGTCCTATGAAATTCTCCTTTAGGGGGATAGCTATATGTATACCTTAAGCCTATTATAGTAATAGATAAGGGTATCCCTAATAATAACCTAACTATAATAAGGACTTTACTTGCTAGTAAGTCTATGTTTATAAATAAGCACCTTTAGTCTCTATAGGATTAGTCTTTAGCTTAGAATAAAGCTTATAGGTTATAGGTTAATATAGTAGTAGTAAGGGCTAGGAAGTTCCTAGATGTTACTAATACTAGAGAATAGATTATAGACTATTAGATTAGTGTAAAAGGGATACTATAATTTTAAGGATAAATATAGGTTTCTAAGTAAAAGCTACTAACTATAATATTAATATAGTGTGTTTATAACTTACCCTTATTAGGTTACCTAGGCTAGAATATAACCTTTAAGGCGCTTTAAAAGGACTTCTATTAAAATAGTATATTATAGGATATAGCCTAATTTATATAGAACTATTACTATTATAAAGGGCAAAAGAGCTAGCAATTATAATAAGGCTTATTAAAGCTAATTCCACTACCTAATAGGTACTAGTCATAAATATCTATTAACTTTATAATAAACCTGCTAGTGGAAATATAGGATTAGCTATAGTTTCTTATAGTTATTACTAATTATCTATTAAAGTATATTTAGTTAAAGGTAATAATATTAATAGAAGCTAAGGCTTATGTAAAATAATTTAAATATTACTAGTAGTAGTTTTATAAGTTCCTTACATAAATTATTATAAACCACAGGTTAGAATAGCTTAGTAATTTCTAGACTAAGCTTTATAGTAAAGTTAGCATATAATAGTTGCTTTCTATTACATATTACCTTAGATAGATAGTAGCATGGAAAGGGCTAATTAGGAAGTATAGGCTATACTACACGTAATACTATCTTTCTCCTAGTTTAAATAGCTAGATTACCTACTAGCTTACTAATTAGTATTAAATAATAGGGATTTATTAGTAATAGGGATAAGTATAAATATAGCACTCTATAGGTTTAATATACTATAATTTAGGATCTATCCCCTATAAGGTAGTTTACTATATTAGTAAAGGGAAGGGCTTAAGCCTTTTTATAATATTTAAAGGATAGTATAGATTTAACGCAAGCTATAATAGCCTTTATCTAGCAATAATAGTAAGAGAATACAAATAGTAGTTATAGGCTAGTAAAATAATTCTAGGTTAGGGACTATGTATAGCTTAGTCTTTATAATATTAAGATAAACTATCCCTATAAGAAGTTAGATTAGGTTATAGCTAAATATAAGGTACTTAAGGTTCCTATGCCTTTAAAAGTTAAATTAGATATTCTAAGGGGACTGTATTCTATCTTTTATATTAACCTAGTCTAGTATATAGTAAATAACCTATTACTAAGCTAAAGACTAGCTAATAAACATCTACTACTAGAACTTATTATAATAAATACTAATAATAATCTTATAGAGTATTAGGTAAAGAAAATCCTTATAGCTAAAAACATACTAAATAGGGGTTTAAATTAGAATATCTTAGTTAAATAGAAAGGCTATATATAGCTAATATAGGAACTATTAGAAAGCATAATATATATAGAGGCACTTAACTAATTTAAATTATAATAAGGAGATATATAAATAAATAATAGCCCTAAAAGAGTATGTTTTAATTTAGCTATAAAAAATTAAGGCACTTAGCTTATATCTAGTGCACATACACTCTAGTGCTAAGATTTTACTATAGTATAAAGCAATTAGGAAGGAGGGGGTATTATTAGTATTATTATATTATTAGCAAGTCTTAGTAATAGTATAGGCTAGCTTTGTGATGGTTTTAGCTATTTATTAAACTTAGGCATTACCTGCCTCCTAGGTAAAGATAAACTAGGCTAAGTTATTATTTATAGTTCTTATATTATAAAAGAATTTAGTAGCTAAGTTATTATAACCTTAGTAAGTAAGTATTATTTAGGTAAGTATAAGTTACTATGCCTTAGAGGTACCTTAGGTATAGGCTACACTTATAAGGGAAGAAACTAGGGGCTAGGCCTTAGCTAGATTAATTTAGGCTATAGTAAGTATACTATTAAAATATTTATAATAGTAAATAAATTTTTTTATAAGGGTAGTATATTACCCCTTACTATTAGTAAACTATAGTATAGCTAGAGTCTTAATAGCTTTATTTATAGCTAAAAGAGTCTTAAGATATTTAAAGGTATAATAAAGTTTTAGGTTAGTACTATATAAGTGCTTCTCCTAGATATATATATAATAACTAGTATAGCATAGGGTATAGGCCTAGTTTAGCCCTAAGGTATAGTTATATTTACCTTTATTTTAGAGATTATTTATATAAGGACTACATAGGAAATTATACTCCTTACTATTAGAAAGGGCCTTATTATTAAAGTTTCCTTTTAAAATATACTTACTAAGGTAAGTACCCTTAGATAAGGTAAGAGAGGGCAGAGAAGGGGGAGGGGGTATATTAAAAGTAAGTTAGTTAGTAGAAGTAATAACACTACTTATAATAAGGAGTAAACTAGATATAGGAAAAGTGTTAGTTACACCAAGGTGCCTGCGCAGGTAAGATAATTTCGTAATATTGAAGTTAATGATAGATAGATAGCTAGAAAAGACAGAGAAGAGAGGGAAGGTCTAGATAATAGAAAAGTAGGTGAAACCCGTAAGTAAGGCAAAAGAGGGGGTGGCAAATTAATATAGCTAATCACGTTACGTGTATTACGCTAGACCTACTATTAGTCTAGTCTTTAGCCACAATTAAGCCAATAAAGATCCAAAGGATCTAACACCAGTAGTCTCTCTTTTATTCATAGCTAAAGGAGCTTAAAAACGCAATAAAAATCAAATTAAAGGAAAGTATACATAAGTAAATCCCTTAATAGGAATCCGCTGCTTTGATTAGCTATTGTGGCATTAGTTAATTAAATTAATCCGTTAGTCCTTATTTAGGCTCCTATCCCCTAATATTATAGGTCTCTTTACCTATTCTTTAACATAAATTATTAATTCGTTTAAATTAATTAAAGAGAAAAGAGATAAATTTAGTAATACCTTTGTTATTATATCCGCCGGATTATTATTTCCGTTAATTCACCTTACCTCGTAGATCTCATGCCTTTTGTACGATTAATAAAGGGCTATAATATTAATTATTAGTCTCTTCTCTTTTGTTATTCCTAGCTTTATAAGGTATTTATATAATAAAAAGGAGTTAGTATAAAGGATTATAGGAATTTAAGGTATCTTTAATTAGTCTATAATCTAATAGAGAGTTGTGGAAATCGTATAGGTAATATCTACGCCTTAAACTATGCTATATAATTTAGAGGTAAGCGTGCTATATGTAACTTGCTTGCTCTTTGTTAAGCTATACGTAATAATATTACCTTTTATAATAAAGGTATTATTATCTTGTATTATCTTATTACTAATCACGATAATGTATCTAATCTATAAGCTTAAATCCTTATTATTAGCAAGCAATCTATTTACAAACACGAAGAGCTTTGCTTCCTTAAGGGTTAAAGGTATGTATTATAGTCCTTGCTACTAATTCTTAATTTACTATTTAAGGTGTTTATTAAGGCATATAATATTATTAGTAAAGGGTTCTTAGTATTAAGCTATAATTAATAAATTATAGGAAGCTTCTAGTTAGCATATAGTTATAATATAGCTTCCTTAGGCTTATTATTTTATGTAATCTTGCTTTACTATTAGAGATTAAGGATTAACTTCCTTAATCTTCTAACTTTAGCCCTTTTAGGTTAAAATTAATAAGTTATTAGCGTTCTAGGTTAAGATATAGCTATTAAAAATAAGGGGATTCCTAGTGGTTAATCACTGCTTTTCCTTAGTAGTAAACTTAGCCCTCTAAAGCTCTTTCTCTTCTTTTTAGAAGAAGTTATTATTACTTAGGCCTAATATATTATTAGTCTGCATTCCTATAATACTAAAGAGGTTCTTATTAGCTTATAAGGGCTATACTAGCTACCCTTCTCTCTCTATATATATATATTAGCCTGCAGAGGTAGCTAATATATAAGCGCTATATTAGGACTATTTTAGGCTCTAAGGGTATTATAGACCTACTATAAAGCTATATAGTAGTAAACCTTATTAGTAGCTTTCTAAATTACTTTAGCATATTAAATAATAAAGATACTAGGTAGTAACTTATCTATTATCTATAAGTAAGCTTTAAAGACTAGTAAGGTTAGTATAATTCCTTTAGGGCCTATAGAATTATTAATAGCCTTAATAGCTATTTAAAGGCGCTATTCTAGCATTAGTTCTATGCTAATTAAGTTAGTAATAATATTATAAGCCTAGTGTAAGGGTTTATAATATCTTTTAACCTTTCTAATACTATTATAAGCTTTAATTAGCATCTTATTAGTCTTAATTAATATTAATTAAGTATAATATTTAAATTTAGTAGAAGCGAAGTTATTACTAGTATTATAGACTATCTATTCTAGAGGTCCTAGATAGGTATTAATCTAGCACTCTTAGATAGCGTCCTAAATATCTTAAGCCTTCTGCTTTTTTGGATTAAGGAATTAGGCTACTTAGAATAAAGTCGCCGAATTAATAATATAAAGCACTAGTTAACTGTTAATTTATATAATATTAATAATAATCTTGTAGTTAAATTCGTAGTTATCTTTAATTATAAATTTGAATTAACTAGGGGCCTTGCTATATATCTAGTAATAGTAGTAAACTTTAGTTAATTTCTTAATTACCTAGCGTTTAACTTTATAACTAGCTTATTAAAGGACCTTTATGAGTTATTAAATAGAAAGGTAACTAAGCTAATAATGTAATTAATAGATATCTCCCTCTAAGAGATAGAAGGTAATTATTTCTTTTGCCTTTAGTAACCACTAAGGATAACCCTATTGTTATACTATAGGCATAGTCTTGCTGCCTTAAATAAGTATATTTATAAGGTTATTAATCTTAACCTATATCTTATTTATATTAGTAATTAAGAAAAGGAAGGGAGTAGCTATATTAAGGACGTAAAATTCAAGCTCTCTAAGTTCTATAAGTACATAAATAATGCCTTTTGTAACTACTAATCTAGCACTAAATATAATAATTTATGGTTTATAAGGGATTACCTTTAATAAAGGTATTAATCTTAGTAAAGCTTTTACTTATGCCTCTCCTATACTTAATTTTCCTATAGCGCTAGTATTAGGTATAATACCTCTAAAGACTTCTTTAGAATAGCGTTCTTTAGAGATATAGTAAAATAAGCCTTTATTACACTCTTATAGCTTATAAAGCTTTTGCTTAAGAAATATATATTAAAAGGCTTAATTATTTAAGGTTATAAGGATATTAATATTAGTGGTGTTATAGTTAGTCTATTATCTAGAGTAGAAGAATTACGTAATACTTAGATATGCTATTAATAGTAGCTCCTCTACCTTATTATTATTATTATCCTAGGCCCTTATATAGGCTATAAGATATAGTTTCTAATTCTAACTAGAGTTATTATTAGGTTTGTTATTATCTTACCCTTTATAGGAGGTAAGGAACGCCTAAAATCTCTTCTTTATAAGGGCTATATAATATATTTTACTAGCTTACTAATAGTTCTTTTCTTTCTAATATTCTTTAGTAAAGTAATTAAAGGACTAATAACTACTCTTACCACATATAAAGCAGCACTTAGAGCTAGGCCTAGGGCTTTTTCTATAATAGCTTCCTTTACTATAGAATTATTATCTATACTAATAATTAGTAAATATAGCCTCTAGAGGGTTTTCTTCTTAGTACTAAAGATATTAAGAGGTTTTCTTATTTAATTCTATAATAGTAATTACCTTATAAAGGTCTCTAGTAAGACTTTTAAAGCCTAGGGAGTGTATGTATTTAACTATCTAATATTTAGGTATACTAGCTATAGTATTTAATGCTTACTTATAAAGCTTAGTATTTACTATATTAGAAGGGTATAGCCCTCTATAGATTTTCTTAAGGTTTAATAACATAATCTTAAGGCACTTAATCTTGCTTTTATTAGGGTTCTTATTAATTATATTCTTTAATATTATACTACTTTACTTATAGTAATAGAATTATTAGTTACTTTCCGTTTTAAAGCATTAATAAATATAAGTAATTATCTCTTTATAGGAGTAATTATTCCTAAAGAGGTAATTAAGGTAATACTATTTAGCATTACCTATTAATATAATAGGAAAAGCCTTCTAATAATGTGTTTAAGGGAGGTTAATCCTATTATACTTATTTTTAAAGAGCGTAATCTTTAGCATTAGGAAGTTATATAGTTTCTTACTATAGTAGTTACTATCCTTATATATCTTTATAAGCTCTAAGATCTTCTTTATAATCTAATCTTTAGAAGGGAATTACTATAAAGGCATAATTTATTATAAATAATAGTTTATAAGTTATTATAGATAATAATTATTAGGATAAAGTAATTAATTTAATTAGGATTATTATAAGAGCTCTTAGGGAGGTTTAGGGAATTATTAAGGTTAAGGAAAGTGGATTTCTAGGGTAAGTAATTAGGTTTAGGGCTAAGGCTCTAGGGGTTTAGAAGATTATAATTTTTCCTATAACTAAAGAGGTATTAAGGTTTAGTAAAGTACCTCTTTAAGAGATACTAGGATTAAATATCCTAGGCCTTATTTAATAAAAATGCCATAATCTTATAAGGAATTACATAGCTCTCTAATAATATCCTTATTTACTCTTTTAAAGGTATCTTTTAACTAGCCTTTAAAGTCTTTTTAAAATAACTCCTAGAGGTTATTATCTCTTTAGCCTTAATGCTTACTAAGGTTAATAAACCTTATAATCTAGTTATTAAGTTTAGGTTATATAGTAGTCTCTAGGTCTAGTTTAATAGGCTCTTTCTAGTCTTTTATAAGGTTATTTATAAGCTATTATAGATATGCTAGTAGTTTACTCTCTTATAGTCTTTTAAGAGAAATTATTTAAGCCTTACTATTACTAGTAGTAGCCCTTTCTCTTATAGAAGGTCTAGATTCTAATTCTGCTATCTTATAATATCTAGGCTATAAAAGAAGGTCTAAGGTATTATTCTTTTGCTACTAACTAAGCTTATGTAGTTACCTATTACTAAGGTTTTCTTTTATACTTTAGGAGCGTTATTACTCTAATAAAGCTAGAAAATCACGAAAACATAGAAAATCATAAAGACAGGAAAAACAGTAGAAAAAGCAGTAAAAATAGTAATAAGAATAAATTAAATTAGGGTTAAGTAAAGCAATAGAAGTGCTAAAAATAACTAGAAAGCACTAGCAAAAATAATAAGGAAGTAATAGAATTACTACTTCCTATTTTATATAAAAAGAAGGAAAGAGATAATCTCTTTTACTAATAAGCATAGGGCAAATAATACTAAGAGTAAAGGGGGTAAGAAATAAGTAGTAAATGCTTATAAAGGGGGATTAAAGGTTTATTAGAAAAAGGTAATATATTAAGAGAAGTTATAGGTAATTTAGCTAGCTTAGCTAAGGTTATTTAATATTAGGTTTAAAATAAATACCTTGCGGTAATAGATTTAGTTAGTTAGTTAGTTTTCTTATAATAGATAATAAAATTAATAATTAATAACAATATCCTAGATAAATATAATAAAGTTATATCCTATAAGCCTAAGGGTTAATAAATTAATTCCTTAGAAGCCTAATAAGCCTATAACTAGGATTCTAGTCTCTTCCTTTAGCATACTTATGTAGTTATACCTCTTTACTATAATAACTATTAATCTAGCGTAATAAGGGGTAGTAGCTATAGTGTTTATAAAAATATCTAACTTATTTATAGTTATAAAGTTAACTACTAATTAGTGTTAGTTACACTAAGGTGCCTGCGTAAGTAAGATAATTCTGTAATATTAAAGTTAATAATAGATAGATAGCTAGAAAAGAGAGAGAAGAGAGGGAAAGTCTAGATAATAGAAAAGTAGGTAAAACTTATAAGTAAGGCAGAAGAGGGGGTAGCAAATTAATATAGCTAATTACATTACGTGCATCGCGCCAGACCTACTATTAGTCTAGTCTTTGGCCACGATTGAGCCAATGAAGATCCGAAGGATCTAACAAAAAGGGCTTTATAGTTATAAAAGGATTAATAAATAAAGATAGGAAAGGCATAAGAAAAAAAAATCATAATAATATAAAGAGGGAAAAGTATAAATTTAAAGAAAGGGGGATAGGATATTTATATTTTAGGATAAATTAGTTAAGCTTTAATTAGGGCATGGGTTTTTTATATTTATAAATAATAGCTAGGAGCAAGCAGGGGTAGTATATTATATAATAAGGGGTTAGATAGTTCCTAATAAGGGGTTATTTAAAGTAAAGTTTAAATTTAGTAAATAATAAATAGGATATAAGATTAGGGTAAAGGTAAGAGGCTAGATAAGGTAGGGAGATAGCTAGTAGTAAGGGGCTATAAAATAAGTAGCTAGTATTTTTAGGGGTAAAGCTAGAGTAAGGTAAGGCAGTCCTATACTAAAAACTTTTTAAACCTATATAATAAAGATATAACCCTACTAGGCAACCTACTAGCCTTACTAGGCTACCTATATGTTTTTAAGGGGGGGCTATATAATAAGGGTTTATATTTAATATATACTTACTTTTTAGTAAAAGAAGAAAAGGGGGTAAGTAAGGGGTATATTATAGACTTAAGCTATAAGCTTAGGTTAAGTCTAGCTCTAGAAAGTATATATACTTTATGTAGCTAGGTTAGGGCTTTACATAGACTATGCATAGACCGCGCATAAGGGACTATATATCTAGATGCTATGTAACTACTAGTGTAATTCCTTTCTTCTTCTATAAGAATAATATTCTCATTCTAAACGCTTATACGTAGTAGCCATAAGGCCAGTTCTGTGAGAACAAAGGGATAGCTAGGCAAGAGGTATAGGGGCACTCGTATATTAACTGAAGCTTGCTAGGTCTAAGTGTGTTATACGTGCGAGTCACTAGCTTATAGCTAGTGGCTTGCTAGTGTTACATAGACCTAGCCCTACAGCATAGTACACTAGCAGGGTATATTTGTATTATAAGTAGGGCCTTATAATTATCCCCTTACTTATAGCTAGGCTTCTAAACGGCTTTTACTAGCCTTAATATAGCTATTTACTAACTATATAATAATTAAAATAATAATAAATAAATTAGTTAGCTTTATAATATAAATTTTATTATAACTTATTATTATATTACTCCCTTTTTCTCCTTATAACTTTAGACTATTCTAATTAATTTTAATTAGACTTTATTTACCCTAACTTATCACATACTTATCCTTATTATTTTATTATAGAAGCTAATACTATTTGCTTTTATAAGTGCTTTTATATATATTACTTATATACTAGTTATACTAACTTTAAGAGGTACCTACTAATTAAGGCTACTTTACTAAGGATTATATATAGTTTTCCTTATTCTTTACTTAGGGTTAGCATTACTAAGGGTAAGTAATTAAAATATTATATCTAATATAATAAGTATAGCAATACCTATAAGATAGTAAGTTACTTAGTATTCTATTATTATATACTTTTAACTTACTAACTTTTCTATACTAGGCTATAGTAATAATAGCTAGTGACTTTTCTAACCTAATAGTTATTTATAAGTAAGTATAGGCCCTTATAAACACTACTATTTCTACCCTAAATAAGGAGGGTATTAATGTTTTTTTAGAGGAAACTTACTATAGCTTTACTATATATGTTCTTAACTTAGTTATAGGATTTAACTATATAAACACTATATACCACATTACCTTTAGGTTAATTAGTGCTATAAAGGCATATTAAGTCTATTAAATCCTAACCTAATTACTTATTATTTACTAACCTTTCTATATAAGCTACCTCTATTTCTTACTAAAGCTATCTAGTTTCTTAGTAGTAGTTATAAGTTACCTTAGTAGCTATAGCCTTATTCCCCTCTCTTCTAGTTTATCCTTAGCTTTTTATTATTTATTTACTAGGGCTTTACTAATATTTTAATAGGAGAACCTAGAGGATACTATAGCTATATAAGAAGTGCGTATAGTTCTTTAGCTTTATTTATTAAATCTAGGCTATATTACCTAGGCTATAGTAGTACACTACTTCTTCTATACTATAGAGAAAGTAGTTTAAGCTAATAAGAATAAGGTAGAGTATAGGTTTATTAATAGTAAGGTTATCTCCTATATAAGGGCTATAATAAAGGGTTTTCTAGTTACTTTACCTATACTTTAGGCGCTATTTCCTTTATTTTTTTATAATATAATATAGGCCTCTAGGCAAAGTTTTTAGGTAACTAATAATATTAAACCTTTACTATAGTAATATTATTCCTTAATACTTGTGATTTACTTATATCTTACTATACTTCCCCCTTATTTTATTTTAATAAAAGGCCTAAATTACATATTAAGTGCCTTCTATATCTTTTACTACTACTTATTAATTATATTTACTTAGCTAACCCTTTTATTTTACTAGGTATTTATTACCTTTATAAGTTTTCCTATAATCCTTAACTTCTTTAACTTTAAATTTATTATCTTTATCTTTAAGGTTTAGTATTAGTATTTTTTTATCTATAGTATCTTCCTAGTAATTCTATAGCTTTAATAAACTAATATAGAATATATTATATAGTTAACTATACTTATTAAGTAATGCTAGTTAGTATACTTATTTGCCTACTATATTAAGTACGTGAAATAGCCTAATAAATCTAGGGGTTAGCTTCTATTTTATATCCTTAAGTCTAATATTCTTTACTAATAGTAGTATAAGGTCTTCTCTTTTAGGGTTAGTAGCTAGTGTTATTAGTTATAGTACTTTACCTATACTTTAGTAGCTTTTACCTAGTTATATACTAGTTTCTCCCTAACCTTATATAGCTTTTTTATATATATATAAGCTTCTAGTACTTTCTTTTCCTTACTCTTACCCTTAAGAGCTAAGTAAAACTTAGGTAAATAGCTTATAAGAGTATAGTTAGGGGAGTAACCTATTATCCTATTAATAGTATTATTATATGTAAACTAAGCTATTAGAAGTAGCTTTAGCTATAGCTATTAGTTTTCTTTAATAAAGTATTATAGGTAATATTTAAGTACTTAGTTTATTCTCTTTATTTACCTATTAGTTTAAGGGTGAAATACTATTAAAAGCCTTTGCTTTATATATAATATATAATATATATCTAACTAGAATTAGCTTATGAATACTAATCCTCTATTAGATATAATACCCTTAGGTGCCCTAAATTAAAGCTTAATTTCCTTATAAAATAACTTTACTAATTTAGCTATATTAATTATAGTCTTTATAGCAAGGAAAATAAAGTACTTAGTAAATTAGTTTATAATTACTAGGATTACGTTAGTTTCTTAGTTACCTAGCTATACTAGTAGTAATCCTATAATAAAATCTATTAAGATCTCCGCCTATGGTTGCCTTAGTATTAGTAGTAATTTAAGGCTTCTATATAAGCAGTGCCTTCTAGCTACTACGCGCTAGTATACTTTATAGCTAGATATATAGTCTAAAATAGCTTTACTTATTACTAGCTACTAATAGTAATATTTTAGTAGCTTAAGAGTGCGTTTAGTCCTAAAGTAACTTACTAGTAGATTATTATAGTATAGCTATAAAAGCTTTTATTATAAGATAGGCTCCTATAGAATAACTACCTAGTCTTTATATATTAGAAGACCCCTTATGTTATATAACTATAAACTAGCTTTTCCCCTCCCTTTTACTTAGGAGTTAACCTTACCTTTATGTTTTTATAAATCTAGATCTTAGTCTTATGCCTTCTATAGTAATTATGCTAATAGTTTATTTACTATAGATTAGTAAGGATTTAGTAATATAATAGCCCCCTAAATTACTTATACTATACTAATATCTTAAATATATACTACCTTCTCCTTAAAATTACCCTTATTTAGCTAACCTATTACTAGATTTATAGTGGCTAACTAGCCTTTTACCTAGGCTACTATTAACTTAGTAAGCTCTAAGACTAGCACTATACTATAACTTCTTTAATATATTAGTACTTCTTCTTTTACTATATAGGTAACTACTATTTTCCTTTAAAGCTTTAGTAAGAGCGCTTTATTTAATATAGGTTTACCCTTATAATTAGACTTTCTTAATAGTATATTTATAGGGTTACTTTTCCTTAGTCTATACTTAATTATAAAATAGAAAGGGTAGAGAAATATATACTATTATACTTACTTTTTATTTAGCTTTTATTACCTTATAAAAGTCTATAGGTTATAGTAGTCTAATAAGACCTTTATAGGTATCTCCATGCCTTTAATATAGTATTACTAGTATTTAAATAACTTTACTATAGTAAGTAACTCTTAGTTAGCTATACTATAGTTATATTTAGTATTTATAAACTTCCTTAACTAAAAGGCTACTAGATACTAATAGCCCTTATTATCTTACTAAGATAGGATTCCTATTATTATAAAAATTAAGGTATTTATCTTAATATACACTGCTTAACTTAGGTTATAATGTTAAAGTAAAGGCGCTTGCTAAAAGGTATCTTTTAGCTAGTTAAACGCTAGCTATTCCTTTTCCTTAAATATAAACCTCTTAGTCTAAATGCTATTTTAACTACCTTTTATTAATACATAAAAAGGTATTATAATCCTAGAGTATTTATAGATAAACTATTAGTAAAAGTTATAAAATCTAAGAAATAACTATATATTCTTAAAACTTATTAGCTTCTTCTATTCTTTAATTATATTAACCTAGTAAGTATTTATTAATATTCTATTAATAAAAAGAATAAACCCTAGGAATTCTATAGATTCCTTATAAAAAAGCACTTAGAGAGTTTTATATATAACTTTACTAACCTTATATATTCTAGGACTTACTTAATATATTTAGTATGCTTCTCCTTTATCTTAAAGAAAATTAAGATATTATCTAAATACACTATATAAATAGTATTAACTAGCCTATAAAGTGCCTTATAAATATAGCTTTAAAAAGTAGCTAGGGTATTAGTTAACCTAAAAGGCATTATAAGGTACTTATAGTGCTTATAATACGTGTAAAAGGCTATCTTTTACTTATTACTCTCTTTAATATAGATTTAGTAGTATATATTCTTAATATTAATCTTTAAGAAAAAACAGGCCCCTTAGTATTAATTAAGGATCTCTAAAATTAAGGGGAGAGTATAATAATTCTTTTATATTACCTTATTAAGTCCTTAGTAGTTTATATATAGTTAGAGTGTTCTATCCTTCTTTAGTATAAATAGGATAGGTATACTTACTAGGCTCTTTAAGGGTCTTATTTAGCCTTTCTTTAGGTTATTATTAATATATTCCTAGAGCTCTTTAAGTTTACTTTAGGAGAGAGGGTAAATTAGTTTATATAGAGATATAGCTCCTAGTATAAGATTAATTATATAGTTTATTAACTTCTTTAATAGAAGGCTTCTTACCTTATCTAATATAAATATATCTTTAAACTTATATAGCTTCTCTAGGATATCTTTAATAGTTTTATATACTTTTACCTTCTCTTTATCTTTAAGAGAGATAAATTTATCTTTTATTATGCTTATAATAGTATATATAATTATCTTATTACGTATTACTTTTGTAAACTTATAGGGAGTTAGTAGTAAAAAGGCTACCTTTCTTTTCTTAAACTACTATTCTTATAAGTATAAGCAAAGGTATATATATTCTTCTGCAAGTATATATATCCTAATTAATATAGGGCTTCCCTTTACTCTTAGGTTCTTATTAATAGCTATATATAGTAGTTTAAGGTCTTTCTTTTTACCCCTTAAGTCTTAGATTATAATAGGCACCTTATAAATACTATATTAGGAAACTATAAGAGACCTTACTGCCTTTAGGATAGGCGCTATAGCCTTAGCCTAATTAAGCTTATAAGTCTATGTAAACTAGGCGCTAATAATATTAATCTTAGCGTAACTATTAAGATTCGCTACTATTTTAATATCTTTTTGCCTATAAATAGTAACTAGTGTGTGGAATTAGCATTCTACTAGTACCTTAGTATCTAAGGTAAAGGTAAGGGTATTTACTTCTACCTCTAGGAGTTTCCTTAACCTTCTTACTAGTCTTTCCTTAGCTTATTATAATTATAGAAAAGATACTTTATACTACTATAATTAAAGCACTATTTTCTTCCTTATAGCCTATTATTATTTAGGTAGGTAGCTAGGGTCTTTTCTTTATTCTTATTCTTATCTTTTTAGTCCTTATTTAGCTAATAGCCTTATAAAAAGTTATGTCTTTAATATTAGGGGGCTTTATACAGGCCTTTCTTTTCTAAATTATTTAGCTTTTACTTATTCTTTAATATTACCTCCTAAAATCATTAGGTAAGTTATATAACCTCTTCTTATATTAGCCTAGTAATATTTATATATAAGTTAATATAGTCTTATAAGTTAGGGACTAATTTCACAAAAAACATAAGAGCATATATCTTTTCTAGAGCTTATTTAAGGTATTTCTTTAGCAAATCTAAGTAAATATTAAATTTAATAAGGCTTTAGCCCTCCTTTTGCTTTATATTCTCTAGCTAAGTAGCTATCTATGTGTTATAGCTTATAAAGTCCTTAAGTAGTATAAGAGTCTAGTTTTAGAACTTATCCTAGTTATCCTTAGGGTAATCCTAGCTATTAGCTAGTTATTCTTTAATATATTAGTCTTATCTTGCCTAGTAGTTTATATATATATAGTTAAGTATAAAGAGAATCTTTTAGTTATCTTAATAATATTTCTTTTTTACCCTCTTAAAGGCATAGTTAAGGTTATTAAGCTATATCTTATACTTCTATAGGTTTATAAGGTATTAGAGTTCTATAATATTTTAGACCTTAACTTCTTAGCTACTAAGACTTAAGGATATACTAGCCTTTTAGCCCCTTTTTATTAGCACTTTTTCTCTATAAAGTTATAGTAAGTTAGTAAGTTCTTATTCTTACTTCTATAGTTCCTTAAGTTACTTAAGCTAAGTAATTCGCTCCCTAACTACTACCTTTTTTACTTTTATTATAAAGGATTTAGTCTTAGATAAGGTTCTTATAAAATATAGTATATTATTAGCTATAGTATTACTATTATTTAGTAAGTCCTAAGTAATATATAGTATTATTCTAGTAGATTAAGTAGTTCTCCCCCTTATATTACTCTTAGGTAACTAGTAAGAGAAGCTTTAAAATTATAAGAATAAAGGGATAGCTAGGTAAGAGGTATAAGGGTACTTATATATTAACTAAAGCTTACTAGGTCTAAGTGTATTATACATGTAAGTCGCTAGCTTATAGCTAGTGGCTTGCTAGTGTTACGTAGACCTAGCCCTACAGCGTAGTGCACCAGCGGGGTGCATCCGTGTTGTAAGTGGGGCCTCACAAGTTCATAACATCCATTAGGGTATAGCACTACAATGTTATTTACGTAAAAAAAATAGGATAAAATCATCCTTTATAAAGATATATAAGTCTTCTTTCCCTTAGATAAAGCTAAGCTCTAAAAGGAATCTTATTAAATAAAGGAACTATTATTAGGAAGCTTCCTATAGCCTATATAATACTCTAATTATCTTCTAGAGATAACCTCTTGCGTTTATACCCTCTAGGGGCTTATAGAAGATAGGTTCTTTAAGTTTTATATATAGGAAGGTATTCTAAACATTATATTATTAAGTATTAAGATTATTAGCATAATAGACTATAAGTAGCATTTATAAAGATTAAGAAGTAAGGGTAATAGCGTAATTATTAAGGTTATCCTTTAGTTACTAGTTACCTTATACTACTATTTAAGCCTTAAACTCTATAACTATACCTTTCTTATTAGTTTTATATTTAAAAACCTAGCTAAGGTTAATAATTTCCTTATGCTTATTAGGATTAATTAGTTCCTTAGGTATATTTTCCTAGTAGTTTAAGAATAGAAGCTTTAAAAGCTCCTTTATAATTACTTCCTTCTAGTAATTATAATATAGTAATGCTATTACCTAATAATAATAAGTAAGTTTTATAAGCATATCTTTAATCTATAAATTATATTAAGTTCCTTAGAATACTAAAGAGAAAGTAAAAGAAAACTAAGCTTACCTAGCCTTTCTTAACTCCTTTTATTAGTATTTTCTAGTTATAATATTATCTAGGTTAATGCTATTATTATAGGGACTATAATTCTCTATAGTCTTACTACCCTTAGTAGTAATTTTACTAGTCTTTATGGTAGTCTCTACGTGTTTAGCTATTATATTATTTATAAATTTATTAATCTCTTAAAATAACGTATTATTACCTTATACCTAAAGCTCTGTGTTCTCTAGGATAACTAGTCCCTTATAAGAAGAGTTAGGAGGGGTTAAAAAAGCACTAATATAGCCGCTTTCTTACCCTAATATATAAGGTAATGTTTTTGCTTTAATCTAATTATTTTCCTTATCTATAGCTAATAGCAAGAAGTTATAATTCTTCTCTTCTAGGTTTATTCCTATGAGGTCTTAACTAATTTCTTTATTAAGGTCTTTAGCCTTAAGCTCTTTAAGTAATATAATTATTAATATCTTCTCTTTCTAGGCTAATTTAATCTCTTTTTCTAGTTTAAAGAATAAGGCCTTATTAAACTAAATACACGCTAATATAATAACTTTATAATTATAAAGGGTTAGAACCTAAATAATATACTAGGATTTACCTTTATAACCTATAAGGTATCTAATATAAGCTTTTTGCTCTAACTAAGGGATTATATTATTTAATTTAATATACTCTAGAGCTTTTATTATTATTAGAAACGCTTTATATTTATAAGCTTATAGATATGAAATTAAGGGTTTTTAAACCTCTAATATCTATAAATATGTGAGGCCCCACTCACAACACCTGTGCGCCAGCGCACACCAGGCTGGGCACACCATGCCCTAGGGCTAGGTCCATGTAACACTAGTAAGCCACTAGCTATAAGCTAGCAACTCGCACACATAATATACTTAGACCTAGTAAGCTTTAGTTAATATACAAGTGCCCCTATACCTCTTACCTAGCTATCCCTTTATTCTTATAATTCTAAAGCTTCTCCTACTAGCTACCTAAGAGTAATATAGGGAGGAGAATAACCTAATCCACTAGAATAATACTACATACTACTTAGGATTAGCTAAATAATAGTAATATTATATCTAGGGATATACTACGTTTTATAACCTTATCTAAAGCCACACCCTTTACTATAAGAGTAAAAGAGATAGCAGTTAGAGAGTAAATTACCTAGCTTAAGTAACTTAAGGAACTATAGAAGTAAGAATAGGAGCTTACTAACTTAATATAATCTTATAGAGGAGGAGAACTAGCAAAAAGGGACTAAAAGGCTAGTTCCTCCTTAAGCCTTAGTAGCTAAGAAATTAAGGTCTAAAATATTATAAAACTCTAACACCTTATAAACCTATAAAAGCATAAGATATAGCTTAATAACCTTAACTATACCTTTAAGGGGGTAAAGAAGAAATATTACTAAGATAACTAAAAGATTCTCTTTACACTTAATTATATATATATAAACTATTAGGCTAGATAGGACTAATACGTTAAAGAATAACTAGCTAATAGTTAGGATTACCCTAAGAATAACTAGGATAAGTTCTAGGACTAGACCCTTATGCTACTTAAGGACTCCGTAAGCCATAATACACAAATAGCCACGTAGCTAGAAAACATAAAGCAAAAAGAGAGCTAGAGTCCTATTAAGTTTAGTATCTACTTAGATTTACTAGAGAAACACCTAGAATAAGCCCTAGAAAAGACTTATACTCTTATGTTTTTTACAAAATTACTTCCTAACTTATAAGACTATATTAACCTATACGCAAATATTACTAAGTTAATATAAGAAAAGGTTATATAACTTAGCTAATAGTTCTAGGAGGTGATATTAAAGAATAAGCAAAAGCTAAGTAATTTAGAAGAGAAGGGCCTATATAAGGCCCCTTAATATTAAAAACATAACTCTCTATAAGGCTATTAGCTAAATAAGGACTAAAAAGATAAGAATAAGGACAAAGAAAAGACCCTAGCTACTTACCTAAATAATAACAGGCTATAAGGAAGAAAATAGTGCTATAATTATAGTAGTATAGAGTATCTTTCTATAATTATAATAAGCTAAGGAAAGACTAGTAAGAAGGTTAGGGAAACTCCTAGAGGTAAAAGTAAATGCCCTTACCTTTACCTTAGACACTAGGGTACTAGTAGGATACTAATTTTATATACTAGTTACTATTTATAGGTAAGAAGACATTAAAACAGTAGCAAATCTTAATAGTTACACTAAGATTAACATTATTAGCGCCTAGTTTGCACAGACCTATAAGCTTAATTAGGCTAAGGCTATAGCGCCTATCCTAAAGGTAGTAGGGTCTCTTATAGTTCCCTAATATAGTGTCTATAAGGTGCCTATTATAATCTAAGACTTAAGGGGTAAAAAGAAGGACCTTAAACTACTATATATAGCTATTAATAAGGACCTAAGAGCAAAGGGAAGCCCTATATTAATTAGAATACATATACTTATAGAAAAACATATATACCTCTGCTTATACTTATAAGAATAGTGGTTTAAGAAGAGAAAGGTAGCCTTTTTACTACTAACTCCCTATAAGTTCGTAAAGGTAACACGTAATAAGATAATTATATATACTATTATAGGCGTAATAGAAGATAAGTTTATCCCTCTTAAAGATAAAGAGAAGGCAAAAGCATATAAAACTATTAAAGATATCCCTAAGAAGCTACATAAGTTTAAAGATATATTTATATTAGATAAGGTAAGGAGTCTCCTATCTAAGAAGTTAACTAACTATGTAATTAATCTTATACTAGGAGCCATACCCCTATATGGACTAATTTACCCTCTTTCCTAAAGTAAACTTAAAGAGCTCTAGGAATATATTAATAATAACCTAAGAAAAGGCTAGATAAGACCCTTAAAGAGCCTAGTAGGCACGCCTATCCTATTTATACTAAAGAAGGATAAGACGCTTTAGCTATATATAGACTATTAAGGACTTAATAAGGTAATACAAAAAAATTACTATACTCTCCCCCTAATTTTAGAGATCCTTAATTAGTGCTAAGGGGCCTGTTTCTTTTTAAAAATTAATATTAAGGACACATACTACTAAATCCATATTAAAGAAGGCAATAAGTAGAAGATAGCTTTTTACATATGTTATAGGCACTATAAGTACCTTATAATGCCTTTTAGGTTAACTAATGCCCTAGCTACTTTTTAAAGCTATATCTATAAGGCACTTTATAGGCTAGTTAACACTATTTATATAGTGTATTTAGATAATATCTTAATCTTCTCTAAGATAAAGAAGAAGCACACTAAATATATTAAGGAAGTCCTAGAATATATAAGGTTAGCAAAGTTATATATAAAACCCTCTAAGTGCTCTTTTATAAGGAATTAGTAAAATTCCTAGGGTTTATTCTCTTTATTAATAGGATATTAATAGATACTTACTAGGTTAATATAATTAGAGAATAGAAGAAGCTAATAAGTTTTAAGGATATATAGTTATTTCTTAGATTTTATAACTTTTACTAATAGTTTATTTATAAATACTCTAGGATTATAGCACCTCTTTACGTGTTAATAAAGGGTAGTTAAAATAGCATCTAGACTAGGAGGTTTATATTTAGGGAAAAGGAATAGCTAGCATTTAACTAGCTAAAAGACGCCTTTTAGCAAGCGCCTTTACTCTAATATTATAACCTAAGTTAAGCAGTGTATATTAAGATAGATACCTTGATTTTCGTAATAGTAGGAATCCTATCTTAGCAGGATAATAAGGGCTGTTAGCATCTAGTGGCCTTTTAGTTAAGAAAGTTCATAGACGCTAAACGTAACTATAGCATAGCTAACTAAGAGTTGCTTGCTATAGTAAAGTTATTTAAACACTAGTAATACTATGTTAAAGGTATAAAGATACCTATGGAGGTCTTATTAGACTACTATAACCTATAGACTTTTATAAGGTAGTAAAAGCTAAATAGAAGGTAAGCATAATAATATATATTCCTCTACCCTTTCTATTTTATAATTAAGCATAGACTAAGGAAAAGTAACCTTATAAACACACTATTAAGAAGGTCTAATTATAAGGGTAAACCTATATTAAATAGGGCGCTTTTACTAAAGCTTTAAAGGAAGATAGTAGCTACTTATATAGTAAAAGAAAAAGTACTAATATATTAAAGAAGTTATAGTATAGCGCTAGTCTTAGAGCCTACTAAGTTAATAGTAGCCTAAGTAAAAGGCTAGTTAGCTACTATAGATTTAGTAATAGGTTAGCTAAATAAGGGTGATTTTAAGGAGAAGGTAGCGTGTATCTAAGACATTAGCATAGTATAAGAGATTTAGGGGGCTATTATATCACTAGATTCTTACTAATCTATAGCAAATAAACTATTAGCATAACTACTATAGAAGGCATAAGACTAAGATCTAGATTTATAAAAATATAAAGATAAGGTTAACTCCTAAGTAAAAGGGAGGGGAAAAGCTAGTCTATAGTTATATAGTATAAGGGGTCTCCTAATATATAAAGACTAGGTAGTTATTCTATAGGAGCCTATCTTATAATAGGAGCTTTTATAGCTACACTATAATAATTCGCTAGTAGGTTACTTTAGGACTAAACACACTCTTAAGCTACTAAAATATTACTATTAGTGGCTAGTAATAAGTAAAGCTATTTTAGACTATATATCTAGCTATAGAGTATACTAGCGTATAGTAGCTAGAAAGCACTACCTATATAAAAGCCTTAAATTACTACTAATACTAAGGTAACTATAGGCAGAGATCTTAATGGATTTTATTATAAGATTGCTACTAGTATAGCTAGGTAACTAAGAAACTAATATAATCCTAGTAATTATAGACTAATTTACTAAGTACTCTGTCTTCCTTACTATAAAGACTATAATTAACATAGCTAAATTAGTAGAGTTATTCTATAAGGAAATTAAGCTTTGATTTAGGCTACTAGAGGGTATTATATCTAATAGAGGATTAGTGTTTATAAGCTAATTCTAGTTAAATATATGTTACTTATTATGCGTAAAGCAAAGGCTTTTAATAGTATTTTACCCTTAAACTAATAGGCAGATAAAGAGAACAAACTAAGTGCTTAAACATTACCTATAATACTTTATTAAAGAAAACTAATAGCTATAGCTAAAGCTACTCCTAATAGCTTAATTTAGGTATAATAATACTATTAATAGGATAATAAGTTACTCCCCTAACTACGCTCTTATAGGCTATTTGCCTAAGTTTTATCTAGCTCTTAAGGATAAGAGTAAGGAAGGGAAGGTCCTAGAAGCCTACGTATATATCTAGAAGCTATATAAGATTAGGGAGAAACTAGCATATAACTAGGCAAGAGCTACTAAAGTATAGGTAAAGTACTATAACTAATAACACTAGCTATTAACCTTAAAAAGAGAAGACTTAGTACTACTATTAGTAAAGAATATTAGACTTAAGGACGTAAAATAAAAGCTAAACCTAAGATTTATTAGGCTATTTTAGATACTTAATACTATAGGTAAATAAGTATACTAACTAGCACTACCTAATAAGTATAGTTAACTACATAACATATTCTATATTAGCTTATTAGAGCTATAGAATTACTAGGAAGACACTATAGACAAAGAAATACTAATACTAGACCTTAAAGATAAAGATAATAAATTTAAAGTTAAAGAAGTTAAGGATTATAGAAAGACTTATAAAGGTAATAAATACCTAGTAAAGTAAAAGGGTTAGCTAAGTAAATATAATTAATAGGTAATAGTAAAAGATATAGAAGGCGCTTAACATGTAATTTAGGCTTTCTATTAAATTAAAATAAGGAGAAAGCATAGTAAGACATAAGTAAGTTATAGGTAATAAGGGATAAAGTAATTATAAAAAAGGCCTAGCCTTATTAGCTACTATCACACTCTAATTAAAAACCTTATTAAACTATTTACTAAATAACAAAAGAAAACATCCTTATAAGAAAGGGAGTTTTAAGGGAAACCCTTCTATAGTTACCCCCTTATACATTAAAATAATGCTATTATAAAGGAGGTACTTAGCGCCCTCGCTCTTATCCTCCTAAACTACTAACTCTATTACCTAGAAGAACTAGTGTTTTACTACCCCCTAGGGTATAAATCCTAGGTTATAATAGTGTAGCTATAAAGTTATTTTCGCCTTCTAGGAATTATAATATATAACATAATTTAGCTATAAAAAGTTAGTAAATACATAGCAAAGGAGGAGTAATAACTTACTATCCCTAGGATAGGGGTAGGAAATATAGTAACTAAAAGTTACTAGCATAAAATAATATACTAATTATATATAGCTAAAGCAGCCTACCTAGAGAGTAAGTAAAGGTCTAGAGAACACATAGCAAGATATACCTAATAGACCTTAGTAGCCCTAGTTAAACTAAAGGAAATATAATAAGCTATATTAGTATAATTAAACCCTAAAATAAGGTTTAGGCAATAGGTGCTAAAATAGTAGTAAGTTACTTTTAAAAATATATAATCATTAGGATTATTAGGGACCTAATTACTTAGGGTATTTATTAAAGTTTTTACCTAATTAAGGATAGTAAGAAGATTAAGGAAATCCCCTTATATAGTTAGCATTACCTAGGGAGATATAGGTAATTAAGGACTAAAAATATAGAGAAAGCAACGTACTTACTGTCTTATAAGTATTACTATGTTTAATATATTAGATATAATGTTTCGAATTCTTCCCTTTAATAATAACGCTTTATGCGCTAGGGAATTACTAGTTAATCTAAGGGATATTAGGCTTAGCTAGAGGATTCTTCTTAAAGTCTACGTAACCTATACGTAGATAATATATATAGCTATATCCCTTTAAATAGATATTAGGGATAGTAATAACGCTCTCCTTATCTAATTCTATAGCGAAAATATAAGGAGTAGCGAAGGTAGAATTATAGTAACTAATAATATAATAGTATTTAGGAAAAGTTTACTATAGATAAGGAAGGGAAAAGTTAGTAATATAATAAGGAGTTATAGGTAAACTTATACTTAAGTGCTAAGTGTTATTTATTATTATTTTAATATTACTACTACTTAGCAAATAGCTAGATACTACTTACTAAAAGCTATTTAGAAGCCTAGCTAAAAGTAAGGGGGTAATTATAAGGCCCCACTTATAATACCTATACACTAGCACACACTAGGCTAGGCACACCACGCCCTAGGGCTAGGTTTACGTAACACTAGCAAGCTGCTAGCTATAAGCTAGCAACTCATACGTATAACACACTTAGACCTAGCAAGCTTTAGTTAATATACGAGTGCCCCCATACCTCTTGCCTAGCTATCCCTTTGTTCTCACAAAATAGGCAGGGACGGTTTTCCTAGCCTAATTCCACTAAAGTTCGTATAGTATAATCTAATTTCTATAATACTTAAAAGGCATTTAATTTAGCAAATAAACCACTATATTAAAGACCTTATTATTAAGTTCTAATAGGAATCTAGCCTCTAGACTTAACATATAAGCCTTCTGCTTAACTACCCCCCTAGATCTCTTTGCCTTACTATTTTAACTAGGTATTAAGGGAGCTAAATTATAGACTATAATACCCACTAAGGCTATCTTATCCCTTATATTATCTATAAAGAGGGCTTTTTTAATATTACTATATAAAAAGCATAGTTAAATACTAAATTAAGTGCTTAGAAATGCTACTATTATTTAGAAGCTATTATAAATCCTATCCTTTAACTTAAATAAGTAAAAGAATTACATTAAGATTATAAGGTATATAAAAACACACTAATACCTATTACTATTCTAATAAGGTAAGTTATAGTACTTTAGATTAACTAAAAGCCTATAACCTAGTTCTTAAGGAAGCTCTTTAGGTATAACCTATAATCTCTAGCACTTAGCTTTACCTATAGTATAGATCTTATACTCTATAAGCTTTAGTCCTATTAATTTAATACCTAAAGTTATATTTATAAGCTTTATAAATGCTTTATTACTAGGATAACTATATTATTAATACTAAAGCTTTATATCTCCCTTTATTAGAGGCCTTAGAGGTCTGCTTAATATAGTATTAGCTTTCTTTAGATTTTCTAATAGCCTTAATAGTATATAAAGCTTATTAATATTATAAACTCTAGCTATAAGCTAATTCCCTTTATAGAGGAATCCCTTCTTCTAATTCTAGAAAATACTTACTTTTATTATAATTATTACTAATACTAGATTAATATAAAATTTAGGAATAAATAGAGTAGTCTCTAATATAATTATTCTTACCTTTTATAATATAAAATCTATAATAAATATACTAACTAGCCCTTAACCTAAAGCTATATAGATTATACTACTAGCCTTAACCTTTATTATAATATCCTTATTAAATTTAGATTACTTAAACTATTAGAAGTTATTAAAGATATAAATATTTGCTTTAAAGTTATAAAGGACTATATTTCTCCTTAATTCTAAGTTATTCCTAGTGTTTAATAAATTTATGCTTTTCTTTAATAATTTACATTACTTAATACGTATAAATAATAATATATTAGCTAACTTCTTGCCTAGAGTAACTATAATAAAGTTATTTATAAGGTTTTATAAAGGTATAATAATATTATTACTTTTCTTCTCTAGCTTTTAATTTATAGCCTTTAATTTCTTTTATAGATTAGCCTTAAGATACTTCTTAATATTCTTTTTAGAGTTTTTCCTAACCTCCTAATTCTTTAAAGTAGCCTCTAGCTTATAAAGAGCCTTAAATAAATTATAGGATTCTTACTACTTTATAGTATTTTTAATATTATAATTTATATATCTAGGGTACTTAGGCTTCTTTAGCTTTATTAAATTATTTAATCTATTAGTTATAATTATATTAGTAATCCTTAAATCCTTTAATTCCTTTAGTAAAGCCTTATAGTCCCTTTTAAACTTAGTAATAGCCTTAAGAAAATTACTATTTATTCTCTTATTAAGTAAGTTATTTTACTTCTTTTAAAATAACTTAAATTTACTTTAAAGAGGCATAATAAACTTATATAGTATTATCTCCCTAGTTTACTATATCTTAAGGTCTAGATAATTCCTTTAAAGTACCTTAACTATTATTACTTACTTATACTAATTATAAGTACCTTTAGCTTATAGGTAATTCTTTAGGTAATTCTTTATAAGAATAAGTATTTTCTTAGTATTTAGCTTATACTAATTATAAAGAAATAAGAGTATTTTATAAGTATAGTATTAAATAGACTCCTTCTCCTTTACCTTAGTATTAAAGTTAAGGGAGTCTTAAATATTCTTTAAAAGGGTCTTATAAATATATTCCCTAATCTTTAGTATTTATTTAGCTAGATCTTAATACTTTATAAGCTTAAATTAAAGCTCTTTATATTTAAAGTTAAATTAGTTCTTTATATTTTTATATATAAGCTTCTAATTCTTTAAAGTATTAGGGTTATTATTTAAAATCTCTAGTTTTTAATCCTTTTATAAGTATATAGGTATTATAGGTTCTTTAAGTAATTTAACCTTATTTAGGTTAATATACTCCTAAACCTTATAAGATTTTATATAGTTCTTAATTTATATAAACTACTTAATCTAGTCTTTCTTTAATAATAATACTATATTTAGGGTTTTTTAGATATATTAAAGGGGAATATATAGGTTAAGGGAAGTGTAAGTTATAATATTAGCTATTAAATTATAATAAGGGCGTTTATTTTATAATATTAGTAAGTGTTAATTAAATAACTTTAATAAAGCTAATAATCTTTAAAGATAATAATAAATTTAGTAATAAAAGCTACCTAGGCTTATAACTATTAGGTAGGGGTATAAATAAATAATAAAAAGTGTTTAATTTAATTAATTAGAGGTATAAATAGTAGCTAACTTTTATACCTAAAAGGTATATAGTATGCTATAGAAATAACTAGTCTACAGAGGTACTTCTAATATATTTATCTTTACTAATGTCTTATCCTAGTTAATGCGCGACTAGCATCTACACATCCGATGCTTCAGGGAGCTCTTCCTGACAATTGGTTATTAGACATGTCGCGTGCCTGAAACTTTGTCGGGCAGGATCGTTGGGTCGTTATTGTTATTAGCCGAGGTTCCACCTGACCTCCGAGTACTTTCGCACTCTGTAGTCGCCAAGAGCTTCTGGCTCTGGCCACCTCACCTCACATGCACCGCAATGCTCTTGTCTGCACTTCGTTCATCCACGACTCTGCCATCAAGATAGCGCGTTCAAGCAGTAGCAGTAGCTTTCATTTTGCTGGAGAATTTCACCAGTCTTGGCGGCATCTTGATTGCATTATCGGGCGCCCCTGCATCCTCATCGCGAAACTACCGCACCGCCGCTCACCACGACGTACTCTCGTTCGAACTAGAGAATCCGAGCAAATCTTCCACCGCCCTGGTGGCTCGCCTTAAGCAACAATGGCCAACGAACAGATTTCACTGCCATATCTAGCAGGGATTTTGCTCCTCTCTGGACTGATTCTACGCTACCTTTTCTTTTCCGGGGCCCAGACATCCCGACCTTCAAGGTCACCCGAAGACATCCGCAGATCGCGCGAATTAGCTGTGGAGCGAATACAACAGATGTTTCCCCAGACAGACAGACGGAGTGTCTTGTGGGATTTGCAGCGCAATGGTGGCAGCATACAGAATACAACGGAGCGGATTTTGGCTGGTCGCTTGGAAGCGGTATGTTGATATGAGGACCTGTTCTGTTACAAAAATGCGCCGCCTTTTCACGACTGCGCTTGTGACTTGACGGTGTGGAAACATTTTTATAGAATCCTCTTTGCTAACGTTTTTTTGCGTCAACTGTAGCCTCCGGTCACGTTTCAACCACCCCCACCACCGGGCCAACCTCACTCTGGGGCAAGCACAGCCTCTGCAACTAGGCAAGCTGACAAGTCGTCGCAGCCAGATCTGATCACGCGTTACAACCTCAAGAGCAAGGTCGCCGAACGGGGCCAGGAGGCAGAGACCAAGAGCAAGGGGTGGAGCTCAAATCGCGAAGAGAGGCAATCGGCTCTGCAGAGAAGACGGGACGAGATGATTTTGGCAGCGAGGAGGAAGATGGAGGCCAAGATTGAAGCGGAAAAGGCACAGACAGAGCGATGAGGGGATGAGTCAGGCGAGCTATGTAATTGCATACAGTATATAAAAAATCCACTGTTCAGCGTTTCGAGTATATTTGCCGCTTGGTGTTCGGTACAGGTCAGAATGGAAGTGCTGCAGCTGTTAGGCTATCTATATTCTCATCTGCGATTGCGCTTGTCGGGGAGATGCGGGCTGACGCCCCGTGCAGTTCTTGTTGTGGTGACGAGCAACAAAGGTCGACTAGTGAACCCCTTTGACCGGACCCTGAAACTAGCAGTTCGAATTAGTGCTCGGTTGACCTGGACGCCACGTTGATTGCGGTGCGGGTAGGAATCGATCATCGGCCAACGGAGGGAAGAAACGACAACGAGTCATGATGAATGGAAAGTGAGGCCAAAAACCAACTTGTCATCATCACCCATCATCACCCCTGCCCCTGCCCCCTGCCACCGCTGCCACCGCTGCCACTGCCACTGCCACCGCTGCCACTGCCACTGCCACTTCCAGCTGACTGCCACTGCCACGGCTGGCTGCGGCTGCGACACACCCGCGACCCACGCTGCGTCACCGCGGGGACCATCCCAAACCCCCCCACGTCTTTCACAGGCACAGGCACAGGCACAGGCACAGACACAGACACAAGACAACAGGCAGACAGGGACAGGCTGCCTCTGCATGCAAACAGGCGCAAACGCGACGGCCGTGACGAAAACCGGCTTCGATTCAAAACTTCACACTCCATCATTCTTGTAGCTCTAATCACACTGTCACCTTTTCTTGCAGTTTCTCCCGGTCGATGAGCCACCGTGGTATCGGTAAGCTGAATCCATAGCCTGACATTTGTAGCTGCAGCTTCTCGTCGTCATCTGACCCGAGTGTGCCGTGGATGACCGACCAGTCGCACTACCATCCTTCACTGTGTTCTGCTTATGGATTGCTGATGTTGTTGTCTTGCCATGACCTAGGTCTCGTTTTCATTCTTCTAGACTTTGCTATTTGCTCCAACCCGGTGACCGAACAGACGAATTCTCTTGTCGTGGAATCATCTTCAAAAACGACGCGCACCTTGTCACGCGAGCGACTGCTATGCTGGTTGGAGAGAATCCCTCGGAAGCCCATTGCATCACTCTAGTCTCCAGTCCTTGGCGACTTGCCTAGCCCGGCGTCATGGCAGCTCAAAGGGATTACTACGCTGACCTTGAACTGCCTCGAGATGCAGACATAAACGATATCAAGAAGCAGTTTCGAAAGCTGGGTAGGACATCGCTCTTGGCCGCACGAGATATTTGCTTATCGGATATTGCGCTGACCTTGGTGGCACAGCTCTCAAATATCACCCGGACAGAAACCCTGGCCGAGAACAAGAGGTCAATGCAAAGTTCCAAATAATCCAGGCCGCCAATGAAGTTCTCTCCGACCCAAGTGAAAAGTCCAGATACGATGCCATACTTGGACGCAGCCGATATCCTGGGGCCTCTGGCGTCAAAGGCAATCCCTGGGCCAATGCTGGTGCACAATTTCCAACGCCGCCCCGACGGACGAATGCTGGAGCAAACGCCGCGCGAAATACACAAAACTCCAAGAATGCGCAATCGGGGGCTCAACGATGGCAGACGAGGTTCTCAAGTGGTGTTCCACCTACAGCGAAGCAGACGTTCGGGTCAGATCACGAGGCCAAGAGGAACGCCGCCAAAGCATTCGAGAATATGCGCAAGAATGCGCAGAAAGAGCCCCGGCCAACTGAACCTCCTCCTCCTCCACCACCGCGACAGCCTCCACGCACCGAATCTGCGAGGCAGCGAGCCGAAGCCTCGTTTGGCTCCAAAAAGTCCGGATACTATCCTCGCTCGACCATGCCGGGTGACGAGCCTCCCGTGTCGAGTCGGAATTATTCGAGTTCCGAGCGTCGAGACGTACCTCCGCCTCCACCTCAAAGACCTGGACCAAACCCGATGGCTGATCCTCTGAGCCGGTTCAGGGAGAAAAACAATTCAAGTACCTCGACACGGCCGGGCCAGGACCCAAATAGTGGCCAACAGCCCCAGAGTGCGAATGCGAATGAAGACACTGCATCATACACTAGAAGCTCCTTCAAATCTCGCCCCGATGCTAGATCAAATGCTGGACCTGCGAACCCGGACCCCGTTCAGACGTCAACTCCAGACTTTGGCACCGAAAACAAATGTATGTCGATCAAACAGTATCTTGTCTGTGCTGTCAGTTTTGCTTTGCTAACTCACAAAATAACAGCATCGAATAACATCGACGGACCTTCAATGTATGGAAACCCCTACAGTCAAGCTTGCTCTGCATCGCAAAATTCTTTAACACCCAAGTCAACCCCACCAAACACTGGCACCAAGCACCTTTCCCCGACTATAGAAATTGAAAGTTCAAGAACCATCAATCCTGATATACCTCCGAGTGGAACCAACTGTGACAGTGTCACATCTATTTCTTTCGAGCGGAAGCAGACCAGCATCCTAAATGAGCTTATTAACTTCAAGGATGATAGCCTGTGTCCAAGCAGGAAGATGTCATGGGGCGTATCCATGAATTCTTATGAGAACAAATTGCAACATGAAAAATTGACTAACCAAAGTCGAAACAACAGCTTCAGCTTTCCCGTCGACGATGACACATTCAGGGAGGCAGGTACGACGTCGGGCGGAAATGGCTTTGCAAAGAGCAGCGTTGACGATATCAACACGAGTTTCGCCAACAATGAAGGCTCAAATACTTGGCAGTTCAATGCAGGCACGGGAGAAGCTGATGCGAATGTGGGTAACTGGCCTTCCCCCGGCAGTCGCCGAACTCGCCGATCGCATATTAAGCGTCCTGCCATGCGCCGCAATGATAGTACTAATACTACCTCTAATGCTTCGCAGGCCGAGAGCGGTTTCAATGCTGAGGGGTGGAGCGACAAGTTCGGACCGCAGACATTTGTGCCACAGCCCGCACCCGGCCCATCTGTCTCGCCGACGCGTACCAGTCGAGCCAATTCTAGAAGATCAAAAGCTAAGCCAACGGCAGGAACAGCTGCGTCGGTTGAAGAAAGCAGCAGCGAAGAAGAGACATACGACTGGCGTGGGAGGAGTGCCCAGGCGCAGGCACGCCCAGTAGCGACAGGCAGCCCACAAGCCATGGACATCGACACACCATCTTCGGAAGGTCTGAAAGCCCAATTTGCGCGAAATATCCACGTTGAACCATCTCGCCCAGAGTGGCGAGCTGGCAACGTCGATGGTGCCTCGTCTGAGGAGATGCCACAGCGTCCTGCGAAGGTCCCCCTGGATGCAAACGCTGCCGGATCAGAGGACAGCGAAGAGTTCAGAGCCAGCTTCGCAGATTTGAAGAACGTGGCTCCGTTCGCCCAGCAAAAAGAAGGACTCGGCTCATTCAGTAGCTTGAAGGATAACTTGCCTTTTGAAAGCAAGGCCTCGGATTTCCCCCCTGGCAGATTATCTAACCCACAGCCGTTGGAGTTTCCCGACCCCCCCGTGGCGCCGCGCTTACACCCTACCGTTGCTATAGAAGGAATGAAGCCAAACACTGCGTCGTGGAACACGTACCTGGCAGAGTTTGAAGATTACTTGCGCCAATGGGATTCCTTCAATGGTCAAGTAGTGGACCATTTTGCTACAAGAAAAAGTCTGATATCTGGAAAGAGAGAAGCCAAGGGATATGGGTTCCTAGGGGCACGTGGCGATACGGAGATACAGGAATATTTTAACTGGGTGCAACAAGACGATGATGTTAGACGACGGTGGATGGATGCATGTGTTGAACATCAGGATCGGATGCGTGAGTTTATGGCATATAGAGGCAAGATGAGACGAACTGGCTAAATGATTTTTCGGGCTGGGTTTGGCTGGGTTTGGCTTTGCTGGATTCACACGGGGATATATATGGCTTTGATGTAGCATGCTGGAGATGGAGTTGCGGCTATGGGATAATCACCTAGGCAAATAACTATACCCTCACGGATGATTATGGTTCTCAGGTTCATGAGGCTGCATGTGTGTAATGACAAGTTGGTGGCAACGCCTCGAGGTGGAAGTTGTGTGCTTTCAGCTAGCGAATCGCCAAAGCATCCGACACTAGTAAATGGATGTACATATGCGTAGCTCGGAACGAATGATGTTCGCACTTTCTTTCCTCTCCAAGTGAAGTGCTTATACTTTATCGAGCAGTGCGACCTGCGACCTGCTCGACTTCACTCCACTAGCTGGACGAAAGCAAAGTCCTGGCCAGAACAGAACGTAAGGCGAGTTTTCCGCAGAAAGTGCCGGAAGCCTTCACCCCTCACATTTTCCTCACTTTACACAAGATAGCTTCTCTCTGGGGCGGACTCGAGTATAAAGCACGGGGTACATCGAAAGCTTATCATTGTCTACTCGTTACAGTCCCCTACTTCTACTGCTGTTCTTCCTCTTCTGTCTCTTCTTTCTCATCGGCCCTTCAGTCTAGCTGGTGAAGATTGCATCTCGCTTGGAGACTCGAGTATAGAGCACGAGGTACATGGAGAGCTAATCTGTCGTTTCCTCGTTATCCTCCTCCACTTCTACTGCTGTTCTTTCTCTTCTTTCTGATCCATCCCCCTTCACTCTAGCTGGTAAAAATTTCATGAAATCGCTTGGCGCAGACTTATTGTGAACTTTCACTCTGCCAGCCCTGTCTATTTCGGCATATAGCTCGGGGCTTCGTCACATCTTGAGTTTCTTTTTTTCGAAATTTCGAAATTTCATACCACCATGGGCACTTCAGCCGCGTCCGGGGCTCGTCAGCCCAGAGGCCAGCCGTGGACTCAGGAAGCCAAGGTGAGTCTACCTCCTTCGATGCCGTACTAATGAGTGCATAGCTAGTTTTTTTTTTTTTCTGACCTTTCCGGTGCAGTACCAGCTTCTTCTCCGCATCATCGCGCAGCTGCGAGAGGGTGGAAAGCCCATCGACTGGCAAAAGATCGATTTGCCTGGGCGCACAACAAAGTCGCTTCAGAATACGTGGTCACAAATAAAAAAGAGCATAGACGAGTTTGAGGAGAGAGGCGAGGGCGAGGGAAATCCTCCTTCAAAGAGTGCAACTCGTATGTCTTGGATGCTGCTGCTTTTTGGTTTTCATGTCATCTTAGAACCCGACTGATCAGTGTTTGCAGCTCGCAAGAAGGGCCCGAGCAAGGCAAGGGCCATGGCTCTTGAGGAGGCCGAAGACGATGATGATGAGGACGCGCCTGGGAAAAGTACGCCTCGGAAAAGAGGTGCTGGTATGTCACGTGCGATTTGGAGATTGAGGGGTTACGAGTGCGCTTTGGCTGACAGTTTGATAGATCAGATGGCGAGCTGCAAGGTGAAGAGGCTCAAGAGTGAGCCAAAGTACGATTCTCAGGACGATGAGATCGTTTTTAAGACGGAGCCAAAGAGGGAGTATTGCGCGGACGAGATGTGAAACCACCTTGGAGGTTTTCGCTGGGCATGATTTGCCGTTACATTTGGGACCTGTTTGATGTAACGCAGTTTGGTACAATTGCATCATAAGACTGAGAACAGGATTGGCTTCCACGATATATGAGGCAGGGAAATAGTTCAAACGTGGCTTGAAAAAATGACCGAACCGCAGTACAAGAACATGTTTCTTTGCAATGAAGCCGGGGCTCTGGTATTCCGAAGTGAAGACGCACACATGTGCTTAGCAAGGCGTAGAAGCAAAACCATGCATCATTAAGTGGTCACCGCTGCTGTTTCCTCGATGCGGCTTTTCCCGTCCGTTGTCGGCCCCGTGCCGTTCGAGGTTGTACGACGAGGATTGCTCGAGGGTTGCTTCTTTGAGGGGCACGACATGTTGTTTTCTGCAAGCTTGACGTAAGGTGCCGTGTGACGTGCCAATGCTCTTTTGGCAGAGATGCAAATGCACGATAGCCAGATAGTGCGGACGGGAGTGCACCGTTGGTTTTAGTAAGGGTGTGATCCACGAAAACTCTGCTAAGTTGGCAGGGACAACCCACAGTACAACTTATATGTGGATCACTATAAGGCAATTACTTTGTACAGTCTAAGCTTATATTTTATAGCTTTTTCTCACTACCCTTACGTCTATAACCCCTTATAACTAATATTCCCTTTATAAATAGTAAAAAAATTTAATTTATATTACAATTTATTAGCAAATACCTTATAATTTAAATATTAATTAATATAATATCCTAATTTATATAGTTATAGGTATTATTTACTAATTAGTCTTACTAGTCTAATATAGAGATGCTTTTCCTACTTAATTTACTACTTAAAGCTTAGTATAAGCAGTAGCTTAATAATAAGAAGCCTAGTATTATAAGAGATCTTTTTAAGGGCTTTCTTCCTGCCCTTACCCTTAAATTCCTAACTTATTAATAGAAAGTAAGGCTTATTAAGAATTACTATATATAGCTAAAGAAAGTATAGTAAGTATTCTAAGCTATAGAGTTATAATCTAGTATAACTTATAATAAAGAGACTAGAAAGCTTTAAATAAGTAAGTAAAATATTAAATTTATTAAGGAAATTTATAAGAGATTTAGGAAAGCTATTATAAGGAAGCCTTTAATTATTAATAAGTCTTTTATAGCTATAAAGTAAGTAAAGGTCTTTATACTAGACCTTTTAGCTAGTAATAGGATTCTTAAGGCTTAGGAT
The DNA here is from genome assembly GCA_030389615.1 of Epichloe typhina subsp. poae. NCBI lineage: Eukaryota > Fungi > Ascomycota > Sordariomycetes > Hypocreales > Clavicipitaceae > Epichloe > Epichloe typhina. Next base: position 1,118,601 of record CP098316.1, on the reverse strand, counting down.
AATAAAGGATTTACTATAGCAAAGGAGGAAATAAGGTAAGGCAGTGTTATGGACTCGAGCTATGAGCTTAGGTCAAGTCTGGCTCCGGAAAGTATGCGTACTTTATGTGACTAGGTTAGGGCTTTATATAGACTATGCATAGACTGCGTATAAGGGACTATATATTCGGATACTATATAACTACTAGTATAATTCCTTTCTTTTTCTATAAGAATAATATTCTTATTCTAAATACTTATATATAGTAGCTATAAGGCTAGTTTATAATATATATTATTCTTTACTATAGAAATAACCTAGCTAGCGGATATGCTATTACTACTAGATATAATAAATACTAATAAGTTAGCACTCCTATAATAATAGGTAGAATAGTAAGTAAAATAAATCTAGTACTTAGCTAATATATAAAATATAGTACCTATACTAATTTAAATTAAGTAAAAACCCCTACCTATAAGCCCTCTTTTTAATAGTAATAAAGTCTTATTTATAGCTTAGAAAGGCCTTATAACTTATAAGCTACTAGTAAATAAGGAGTTTATTAGTAGTAATTAGGATTAGTAATACTTTATTTACTAAAACCTATTACCTAAGGTCTAGGTATAGGTTATATTCTTCTTTAAGAAAGGCTACTTAAAGAACTTTTATTTATTTAAACTTCTTAACTATCTAGGGAGATATTTAATAACCCTTACTACTAGGAAATAGCTATTATAAAACTTAACTAGTTAATATAATAATAAAATAAGAGGTTTAGTAACTTCTATATTTACTTTAAATAGAAGTTAGCCTTAGCTAGGGGGCTTAGGTAAGTAAACTTAGTAAAGTTATTTAAGTTATATATAGTGCTTAATAAGTAAATAAGGGACTATAGTATTAGATAAGATATACCTTAGGCTAATTATATAGTAGTAATAGCCTACTATTAAAGCATTATACTAGATATTAAATCCTACTAACTAGAGGAAAAACACTATATATAGAAATAAGGTAATCTAGTGCCTAACCTAATTAAGGCTAAGGTATAGGATAAGGATATACTAATAATAGATATTTACTTTATAAGTATAATAGGGACTTAGTAAGGTTTTAGAAAGTCTATAGAATACTAAAAGTTAAGTAATAAGAGAGGTAGTAAGTATACTAAGTAAGTTACTTAGAATATACTTAATATACATTATAATAAAGGCTAGTATTTATAATATAGCTTCTCTAAGCATTTTACTATAGTATACTTATTATATCCTACTATTTACTTATAAAAGAAGTTTTTATAAATACTTATAATATAAAGGAAGCGCTTACTATTAGCTTAGATAATAAGTCTATAAGTTAGTTAGAAAAAGAGTAACCTTATTATTAAGTTATTTAACTAGGGATAAAGGAAGGAAGTATAAAGGGGCTTTATAGTATATAGCTATTACTAATAAGGACTATAAAGAGATCTAGAGTAATATAGACTTAATTTCTTTCTTAGTCCTTATTTTAATTAATAAGACTACCTTTATAAATACTTAAGTTAATATAGGTTATAATTACTATACTACTATAAGTAAATACTTTATCTAAAAGCTTAGGTTAGAATGCCTTCCTTTTTTAACTAAAAGGTTAGTTTATATAGCTATTAGTATAAAGTAAGGGGGAAAAGAGAGTTAGAAGAAATAATTATATATTTTGTATATTATTTATTTTTAGTTAGATTTAGATAGATAGGAAATACTAATTATAGTATATATAATCCTAGGACTAATAAGATAACTAATCCTAAGTATACTATAGATAAAATAGAATAAAATTAGCCTAGATATAGTAAGATAGTAAGTATATATAAGATTAGCTAATAGGCTACTTATATAGGCTATAGCTAATAGAAAGGTTAACTAACCTATAGTATTTATTCTAGGTTTAATATTTATAGGGATAATAATAGGCAAAGAGATAGAAGGAGAATATCTAGCTCTGTGCTATAAGCTTATAGGAAATTATATCTATCTTATAGATTAATGCGACCCTAAAGCCTATAGAGGAGAAGCTTCTAGCTTTCTTACTAAAGGCATTATAGGACTTTAAAGACTTATTTCTAGAAAGTAAGGCAAGTACCTTACTACTATACTAAGGGAAATTAGACTATTATATTTGCCTAAAATATAATATAGATAGAAATAAACCTAACTTACTATAGGTGCCTTTATATAATATACCTTAGGAGTATTTACTAGAAATCTAGAAATAAGTAATAGACTTAATAAATAAGGGTTAGATTTAAGTAAGCTTCTTATTAGTAATAGCTTTAGTATTACTAGTAAAGAAGCCTAGTAAGGGTTAGAGGTTTTACATAAACTATTATATACTTAATAAGATTATAAAATAGGACTATTACTTACTATTACTAGTAAAAGAAATATTACGCTCTTTAGCTAAAGTAAAGTAGTTTATAAAGCTAAATATATAATTAGTATTTTACTATATATATATTACTAAGGGTAAGGAACACTAGACTATATTTTAGATAAGGTTTAGCTTATTTAAATAGCTAGTATACCCCTTTAGGTTAGTAAGTGTACTAGTAACTTTCTAGAGGTATATTAATAGTATATTAAGTAGTATCCTTAGTGATTATATTACTATATATCTTAATAATATGCTTATATACTTAGGCGGATTATAGAAGGATTATATATAAAAAGTCTATAGCATGCTATCTAAACTATAATAAGCTAGTCTAAACCTAGATATTAAAAAGTGTGTCTTTATAACTAAAGAGGTTAAGTACCTTAGGTTTATTATCTAGGTAGGGAAGGCTATTTATCTAGATAAGAAGAAGATTATAGTAATTTAGGATTAGGAGGCACTAACTAGGGTCTAGGGTATCCGTGGCTTTCTTAGTTTTACTAACTTCTATTATGATTTTATACTAAATTTCTTAGATATAGTAAGCCCTCTTATTAACTTAATAAAGAAAGAAGCCTTATTTTACTAGTTAAAGAAGTATAATAAGGCTTTTAAGGCATTAAAGTTAGCTTTTATATTATACCTAATCCTAGCTTAGTAAGATCCTAAAAGAGACACTTTAGTAAAGGTAAATTACTTAGGAATAGCTTTAGAGGGGTATCTCTCTTAGTTTAGTAATAATAGTATTTTATATCTAGTAGCCTACTATTTAGCTTAATTATAGGCTACTTAGTAAAATTATATAATTTATAATAAGAAGCTACTAGTAATTATCTCCTATCTTAAGGCGTGGTTAGTAAAGCTATAGAGCATAAGTAAACTATTTATAATACTAATAAACTATAAGAACCTTAAGTACTTTATAGCGCTAAGGGAGATATTAGAATATTAGGTATAGTAAGTAAAGACTTTAGTACTATTTAATTTCTATTTATATTATAGACTAGGTACTTAAGTAAAATAACTAGATATATTATTATAGCGCTATCCTAATAGGCTAGAAATAGAAAGGGTAAAGGCACTAATTATTTAGTTAGTAATAAGCCTTATAAAATTCTCCTTTAAGAGGGGATAGCTATATATATGCCTTAAGCCTATTATAGTAATAAATAAGGATTTCCTTAATAATAACCTAACTATAATAAGGACTTTACTTACTAGCAAGTCTATGTTTATAAATAAGCACCTTTAGTCTTTATAGGATTAGTCTTTAGCTTAGGATAAAGCTTATAAGCTATAGGTTAATGTAGTAATAGCAAGGGCTAGGAAGTTCCTAGATACTACTAATACTAGAGAATAAATTATAAACTATTAAATTAGTGTAAAAGGAATGCTATAATTTTAAGAATAAATATAGGTTCCTAAGTAAGAGCTACTAACTATAATATTAATATAGCATATTTATAACTTACCCTTATTAGGCTACCTAGGCTAGAATATAACCTTTAAGGCACTTTAAAGGGACTCCTATTAGGATAGCATATTATAGGATATAGCCTAATTTATATAAAACTACTACTATTATAGAGGGTAAAAGAGCTAGTAACTATAATAAGGCTTATTAAAGCTAATTCTACTACCTAATAAGTACTAGTTATAAATATTTATTAACTTTATAATAAACCTACTAGTAGAAATATAGGATTAGCTATAGTTTCTTATAGTTATTACTAATTATCTATTAAAGTATGTTTAGTTAGAGGTAATAATATTAATAGAAGCTAGGGCTTATATAAAATAATTTAAATATTACTAGTAGTGGTTTTATAGGTTCCTTATATAAATTATTATAGACTACAAGTTAGATTAGCTTAGTAATTTCTAAACTAAGCTTTATAGTAAAGTTAGTATATAATAGTTACTTTTTACTATATATTACCCTTAGATAAATAGTGGTATAAAAAGGGCTAACTAGGAAGTATAAGCTATACTACGCGTAATACTATCTTTCTCTTAGTTTAAATAGCTAGATTACCTACTAGCTTACTAATTAGCGTTAAATAATAGGGATTTATTAGTAATAGGGATAAGCGTAAATATAGCACTTTATAGGTTTAATATAGCTATAATTTAGGATTTATCCCCTATAGGGTAGTTTACTATATTAGTAAAGGGAAGGGCTTAAGCCTTTCTATAATATTTAAAGGATAGTATAGATTTAATATAAGCTATAATAGCCTTTATCTAGTAATAATAGTAGGAGAATATAAATAGTAGTTATAAGCTAGTAAAATAATTCTAGGTTAGGGATTATATATAGCTTAGTCTTTATAATATTAAGATAAACTATCTCTATAAGAAGTTAGATTAGGTTATAGCTAAATATAAGGTACTTAAGGTTTCTATACCTTTAATAGTTAAATTAGATATCCTAAGGGGACTATATCTTATCTTTTATATTAACCTAGTCTAGTATGTAGTAAATAACCTATTACTAAGCTAGAGACTAGCTAATAAATATTTACTACTAGAACTTATTATAATAAATGCTAATAATAATCTTACAAAGTATTAGGTAAAGGAAATTCTTATAGCTAAAAATATGCTAGGTAAGGGTTTAAATTAGAATATCTTAGTTAAATAAAAAGGCTATATATAGCTAATATAGGAACTATTAGAAAGCATAATATATATAGAGGCACTTAACTAATTTAAATTATAATAAGAAGATATATAAATAAATAATAGCCTTAAAAGAGTATATTTTAATTTAGCTATAAAAAATTAAGGCACCTAGCTTATATTTAGTGTGTATATACTCTAGCGCTAAGATTTTACTATAGTATAAAGTAATTAAGAAGGAGAGGGGTGTTATTAGTGTTATTATATTATTAGCAAGTCTTAGTAATAGTATAAGCTAGCTTTATAATAGTTTTAGCTATTTATTAAACTTAGGTATTACCTGCCTCCTAGGCGGAGATAGACTAGGCTAAGTTATTATTTATAGTTCTTATATTATAGAAGAATTTAGTAGCTAGGTTATTATAACCTTAGTAAGTAAGTATTATCTAGGTAAGTATAAGTTACTATACCTTAGAGGTACCTTAGGTATAGGCTATACTTATAAGGGAAAAAGCTAAGGGCTAGGCCTTAGCTAGATTAATTTAGACTATAGTAAGTATATTATTAAAATATTTATAATAGTAAATAAAAAATTTTATAAGGGTAGTATATTATCCCTTACTATTAGTAAACTATAGCATAGCTAAAGTCTTAATAGCTTTACTTATAGCTAAAAGGGTTTTAAGATATTTAAAGGTATAATAAAGTTTTAGATTAGTGCTATATAGGTATCTCTCCTAGATATATATATAATAACTAGTATAGTATAAGGCATAGGCCTAGTTTAGCCCTAGGGTATAGTTATATTTACCTTTATTTTAAAGATTATTTATATAAGGATTATATAGGAAATTATACTTCTTATTATTAGAAAAGGCCTTATTATTAAAATCTCCTTCTAAAATATACTTACTAAGGTAAGTACCCTTAAGTAAAGTAAGAGAGGGTAAAGAAAAGGGAGAGGGTATACTAGAAGTAAGTTAGTTAGTAAGAGTAATAATATTACTTATAATAAGGAGTAAACTAGATATAAGAAAAGGGCTTTATAATTATAAAAGAATTAATAAATAAAGATAAGAAAAGTATAAGAAGAAAAATTTATAATAATATAAAGGGGGAAGAGTATAAATTTAAAGAAAAGAGAATAGAATATTTATATTTTAAGATAAATTAGTTAAGCTTTAATTAAGGCATAGGTTTTTATATTTATAAATAATAGCTAGGAGTAAGTAAAGGTAGTATATTATATAATAAGGGATTAGATAGTTTCTAATAAAGGGGTTATTTAAAGTAAAGTTTAAATTTAGTAAATAATAAATAAAATATAAGATTAAGGTAAAGGTAAGAGGCTAGATAAGGTAAGGAGATAGCTAGTAGTAAGGGGCTATAAAATAAGTAGCTAGTGTTTTTAAGGGTAAAGCTAAAGTAAGGTAAGGTAGTTTTATACTAAAAACTTTTTAGACTTATATAGTAAAAATATAACCCTACTAGGTAACTTACTAGCCTTACTAGGCTACTTATATATTTTTAGGGGGCTATATAATAAGGGTTTATATTTAATATGTATTTACTTTTTAATAAAAGAAAAAAAAGAGAGGGTAAGTAAGGGGGTATATTATAAACTTAAGCTATAAGCTTAGGTTAAGTCTAGCTCTAGAAAGTATATATACTTTATATAGCTAGGTTAGGGCTTTACATAGACTATGCATAGACTATGTATAAGGGACTATATATCCGGATGCTATGTAATTACTAGTGTAATTCCTTTCTTCTTCTATAAGAATAATATTCTTATTCTAAACGCTTATACACAGTAGCTATAAGGCTAGTTTATAACAGGCAGCTACTCTTTAGAACTATATAATAAAGATAATAATACTAGAGGCATATAATAAGGTACTAATAATAATAATCCTTATTTTATATAAGAGATTTAGGATAATAATAATCCCTTTAAAGTTAATAATAATTCTTTGCTTTACCTAGATATTTCTAAAATTATAAAAGATAGCTACTTGTAAGAACAAAGGGATAGCTAGGCAAGAGGTATAGGGGCACTCGTATATTGACTGAAGCTTGCTAGGTCTAAGTGTATTGTGCATGCAAGTCACTAGCTTATAGCTAGCGGCTTGCTAGTGTTACGTGGACCTAGCCCTAGGGTATAGTATGCCTACCTAGTATACGCTAGCGCATAGGTATTATAAGTAAGGCCTTATAATTACCCCCTTACTTTTAGCTAGGCTTCTAAATAGCTTTTAGTAAGTAATATCTAGCTATTTGCTAAGTAGTAGTAATATTAAAATAATAATAAATAATACTTAGCACTTAAGTATAAGTTTACTTATAACTCCTTATTATATTACTAACTTTTCCCTTCCTTATCTATAGTAAACTTTTCCTAGATACTATTATATTATTAGTTACTATAATTTTACCTTTACTATTCCTTATGTTTTTACTATAGAATTAGATAAGAAGAGCGTTATTACTATCCCTAATATTTATTTAAAGAGATATAGCTATATATATTGTTTACATATAGGTTACGTAGACTTTAAGAAGAATTCTCTAGCTAAGCCTAATATCCCTTAGATTAACTATTAATTCCCTAGCATATAAAGTGTTATTATTAAAAGGAAGAATTTAAAACATTATATCTAATATATTAAATATAGTAATACTTATAAAATAGTAAGTATATTGCTTTCTTTATATTTTTAGTCCCTAATTACCTATATCTCTCTAGGTAATACTAACTATATAAGGGGATTTTCTTAATCTTCTTACTATCCTTAATTAGGTAAAAACTTTAATAAACGCCCTAAGTAATTAGGTCCCTAATAATTCTAATAATTATATGTTTAGAAGTAACTTACTACTATTTTAGCACTTATTATCTAAACCTTATTTTAGGGTTTAATTATACTAATATAGCTTATTATATTTCCTTTAGTTTAACTAGGGCTACTAAGGTCTATTAGGTAAATCTTACTATGTATTCTCTAGACCTTTGCTTACTCTCTAGGTAAGCCGCTTTAGCTATGTATAATTAGTATATTATTTTACACTAGTAACTTTTAGTTACTATATTTCCTACCCCTATCCTAGGGATAGTAAGTTATTACTCCTTCTTTACTATATATTTACTAACTTTTTATAGCTAAATTACGCTATATATTATAATTCCTAGAAGGCAAAAATAACTTTATAGCTATAATATTATAACCTAGGATTTATGCCCTAGGGGTAGTAAAGCACTAGTTTTTCTAGATAATAAAGGTAGTAGTTTAGGAGAATAAGAGTAAGGGTACTAAGTACCTCCTTTATAATAGTATTATTTTAATACATAAGGGGGTAACTATAGAAGGGTTTCCCTTAAAACTCCCCTCCTTATAGGGATCTTTTCTTTTATTATTTAGTAAATAGTCTAATAAGGTTTTTAATTAGAGTATAATAGTAGCTAATAAGGCTAGGCCTTTTTATAATTACCTTATTCCTTATTACCTATAACTTACTTATATCTTACTATACTTTCTCCTTATTTTAATTTAATAAAAAGCCTAAATTATATATTAAGCGCCTTTTATATCTTTTACTATTACCTATTAATTATATTTACTTAGCTAACCCTTTTACTTTACTAGGTATTTATTACCTTTATAAGTCTTTCTATAATTCTTAACTTCTTTAACTTTAAATTTATTATCTTTATCTTTAAGGTCTAGTATTAGTATTTCTTTATCTATAGTATTTTCCTAGTAATTCCATAGCTCTAATAAGCTAATATAAAATATGTTATATAATTAACTATACTTATTAAGTAATACTAGTTAGTATACTTATTTACCTATAGCATTAAGTATCTAAAATAGCCTAATAAATCTTAGGTTTAGCTTCTATTTTACGTCCTTAAGTCTAATATTCTTTACTAATAATAGTACTAAGTCTTCTCTTTTTAAGGTTAATAGCTAGTGTTATTAGTTATAATACTTTACTTATGCTTTAGTAGCTCTTACCTAGTTATATACTAGTTTCTCCCTAACTTTATATAGCTTCTAGATATATATATAGGCTTCTAGAACCTTCCCTTCCTTACTCTTATCCTTAAGAGCTAAATAAAACTTAGGTAAATAGCTTATAAAAGTATAGTTAAGGGAGTAACTTATTATCCTATTAATAGTATTATTATATATAAATTAAGCTATTAGGAGTAGCTTTAGCTATAGCTATTAGTTTTCTTTAATAAAGTATTATAAGTAATATTTAAGTACTTAGTTTATTCTCTTTATTTACTTATTAGTTTAGGGGTAAAATACTATTAAAAGCCTTTACTTTACGTATAATAAGTAATATATATCTAACTAGAATTAGCTTATAAACACTAATCCTTTATTAAATATAATGCCCTCTAGTAGCCTAAATTAAAGCTTAATTTCCTTATAGAATAACTTTACTAATTTAGCTATATTAATTATAGTCTTTATAGCAAGGAAGATAAAGTACTTAGTAAATTAGTCTATAATTACTAGGATTATGTTAGTTTCTTAGTTACTAAGCTATACTAGTAGTAATCCTATAATAAAATCTATTAAGATCTTTGCTTATAGTTACCTTAGTATTAGTAGTAATTTAAGGCTTTTATATAGGCAGTGCCTTCTAGCTACTATACGCTAGTATACTTTGTAACTAGATATATAGTTTAAAATAGCTTTACTTATTACTAGCTACTAATAGTAATATTTTAGTAGCTTAAGAGTGTATTTAGTCCTAAAGTAACTTACTAGTAAATTATTATAGTATAGCTATAGAAGCTTCTATTATAAGATAGGCTCCTATAGAATAACTACCTAGTCTTTATATATTAGGAGACCCCTTATACTATATAACTATAAACTAGCTTTTCCCCTCCCTTTTACTTAGGAGTTAACCTTACCTTTATGCTTTTATAAATCTAAATCTTAGTCCTATGCTTTTTATAGTAATTATGCTAATAGTTTATTTACTATAGATTAGTAGGGATTTAGTAATATAATAGCCCCCTAAACTACTTATACTATACTAATATCTTAAATATATACTACCTTCTCCTTAAAATCACCCTTATTTAGCTAACCTATTACTAGATCTATAGTGGCTAACTAGCCTTTTACCTAGGCTACTATTAACTTAGTAAGCTCTAAGACTAGCGTTATATTATAACTTCTTTAATATATTAGTACTTCTTCTTTTATTATATAGGTAGCTACTATCTTCCTTTAAAGCTCTAGTAAGAGCGCCCTATTTAATATAGGTTTACCTTTATAATTAGACTTTCTTAATAGTGTATTTATAAGGTTGCTTTTCCTTAGTTTATACTTAATTATAAAATAGAAAGAGTAAAGAAATATACACTATTATACTTACTTTCTATTTAGCTTTTACTACCTTATAAAGGTCTATAGGTTATAGTAGTCTAATAAAACTTCTATAGGTATCTCCACGCCTTTAATATAGTGTTACTAGTACTTAAATAACTTTACTATAGTAAGTAACTCTTAGTTAGCTATACTATAGTTATATTTAGTATTTATAAACTTCCTTAACTAAAAGGCTACTAAATACTAATAGCCCTTATTATCCTACTAAGATAGGATTCTTATTATTACGAAAATTAAGGCATTTATCTTAATATATACCACTTAACTTAGGTTATAATATTAGAGTAAAGGCACTTACTAAAAGGCATCTTTTAGCTAGTTAAACACTAGCTACTTCTTTTCTCTAAATATAAACCTCCTAGTCTAGATGCTATTTTAACTACCCTTTATTAACACATAAAGAGATATTATAATCCTAGAGTATTTATAAATAAACTATTAGTAAAAGTTATAGAATCTAAGAAATAACTATATATTCTTAAAACTTATTAGCTCCTTCTATTCTCTAATTATATTAACCTAGTAAGTATTTATTAATATCCTATTAATAAAGAGAATAAACCCTAGGAATTCTACTAATTCTTTATAGAAAAAGCACTTAGAGGGTTTTATATATAACTTTACTTCCCTTATGTATTCTAGGACTTACTTAATATATTTAGTATACTTCTTCTTTATCTTAGAGAAAATTAAGATATTATCTAGATACACTATATAAATAGTATTAACTAGCCTATGAAGTACCTTATAGATATAGCTTTAAAAAGTAACTAGGGTATTAGTTAACCTAAAAGGTATTATAAGGTACTTATAGTGCCTATAATACATACAAAAAGCTATCTTTTACTTATTACCCTCCTTAATATAAATTTAGTAGTATATATCCTTAATATTAATCTTAGAAAAGAAATAAGCCCTTTAGTATTAATTAAGAATCTCTAAAATTAGGGGAGAGCGTAATAATTCTTTTATATTACCTTATTAAGTCCTTAATAGTTTATATATAGCTAGAGCATTCTATCCTTCTTTAGCATAAATAAAATAAGCACGCTTACTAGGCTCTTTAAGGGTCTTATCTAGCCTTTTTTTAGGTTATTATTAATATATTCCTAGAGTTCTTTAAGTTTACTTTAGGAAAGAGAGTAAATTAGTTTATATAGGGGTATAGCTCCTAGTATAAGATTAATTATATAGTTAGTTAACTTCTTTAATAAGAGGCTTCTTACCTTATCTAATATAAATATATCTTTAAACTTATATAGCTCCTTAGGGATATCTTTAATAGTTTTATATGCCTTTACCTTCTCTTTATCTTTAAGAGAGATAAACTTATCTTTTATTACGCTTATAATAGTATATATAATTATCTTATTACATATTACCTTCACGAATTTATAAGGAGTTAGTAGCAAAAAGGCTACCTTTCTCTTCTTAAACTACTATTCTTATAAGTATAAGTAAAGGTATATATGTTTTTCTATAAGTGTATGTATTCTAATTAATATAGGGCTTCCCTTTACTCTTAGGTCCTTATTAATAGCTATATATAGTAGTTTAAGGTCCTTCTTTTTACCCCTTAAGTCTTAGATTATAATAGGCACCTTATAGACACTATATTAGGGAACTATAAGAGCCCCTATTACCTTTAGGATAGGTTCTATAGCCTTAGCCTAACTAAGCTTATAGGTTTATATAAATTAGGCGCTAATAATATTAATCTTAGTATAACTATTAAGATCCGCTACTATTTTAATATCTTTATACCTATAGATAGTAACTAGTATATAAAATTAATATCCTACTAGTACCCTAGTGTCTAAGGTAAAGGTAAGGGTATTTACTTTTACCTCTAGGAGTTTCCCTAACCTTCTTACTAGTCTTTCCTTAGCTTATTATAATTATAAATAAAATACTTTATACTACTATAATTAAAGTATTATTTTCTTTCTTATAGCTTATTATTATTTAGGTAAGTAGCTAGGGATTTTTCTTTATCCTTATTCTTATTCTTTTAGTCCTTATTTAGCTAATAGCCTTATAAAGAGTTATATCTTTAATATTAAGGGGCTTTATATAAGCCCTTCTTTTCTAAATTACTTAGCTTTTACTTATTCTTTAATATTACCTCCTAGAACTATTAGGTAAGTTATATAACCTCTTCTTATATTAACCTAGTAATATTTATATATAAGTTAATATAGTCTTATAAGTTAGAAAGTAATTTTATAAAGAATATAAAAGCATAGGTTTTTTCTAGGGCTTATTCTAGGTGTTTCTCTAGTAAATCTAAGTAAATACTAAACTTAATAAGACTTTAGCCCTCTTTTTACTTTATATTTTCTAGCTACATAGCTATTTATATATTATAGCTTATAAAGTCCTTAAGTAATATAAGGGTCTAGTCCTAGAACTTATCCTAGTTATCCTTAAGGTAGTCCTAACTATTAGCTAGTTATTCTTTAATATATTAGTCCTATCTAGCCTAATAGTTTATATATATATAATTAAGTATAAAGAGAATCTTTTAGTTATCTTAGTAATATTTTTCTTTACCCCCTTAAAGGTATAGTTAAGGTTATTAAGCTATATCTTATACTTTTATAAGTTTATAAGGTATTAGAGTTTTATAATATTTTAGATCTTAATTTCTTAGCTACTAAGGCTTAAGGAGAAACTAGCCTTTTAGCCTCTTTTTACTAGTTCTCCTTCTTTATAAGATTATATTAAGTTAGTAAGCTCCTATTCTTACTTTTATAGTTCCTTAAGCTAGGTAATTTACTTTCTAACTACTACCTCTTTTACTCTTATAGTAAAGGGTATAGCTTTAGATAAGGTTATAAAATATAGTATATCCTTAAATATAGTATTACTATTATTTAGCTAATCCTAAGTAGTATATAGTATTATTTTAGTAAATTAAGTTATTCTTTTCCTTATATTACTCTTAAGTAACTAGTAAGAGAAGCTTTAGAATTATAAGAATAAAGGGATAGCTAGGTAAGAGGTATAGGGGCACTTATATATTAACTAAAGCTTACTAGGTCTAAGTATATTATATATATAAGTTACTAGCTTATAGCTAGCAGCTTGCTAGTGTTACGTAGACCTAGCCCTAGGGCATAGTATGCCCGCCTAGTGTGCGCTAGCGCACGGGTGTTGTGAGTGGGGCCTCACACTACTCTCCTAGTTATAGTTCTTAAAGGCTAGCCTATAGTTACTTATTAAATCCTTTTACTAGGTCTATACCTAGTAAATTATAGCTAAATAAATTACTAAAGAGCTTATAGAAGTAAAAGGCTATAGTATAGTTAATAAAGCTTTTAAAGGTTATATTAAAGGTCCTTAGGCTATATACTATAGGCCCTAGGTAGTATATCTTTTCCCTAAGGTCTATAAATATAAAAGATATTATATAGGCACTTAAGGACTATTAATTATATAATAAAGAGCTTAGGATAGCTATAGTAATCTAAATTATCTTATAGTTAAAGGAGAATTATATAAATACTCTTATTTAAAATATATTATTATTAAGGGAGGCAAAGAAAGCATAGGTTAAATTAAACTTTAGTATTAGGCCTAGCTAGGTTAAATAAGTAAGGGTATTAATATCTTTTATAAGCATGTGTATTATTACTTTTCTCTCTATAGTACTATTAGTATAAAAGCTATAATTTATTAATAATACTACTAATTTTATTTAATATATATATTCTTAACCTATTCTATGCTTTAGTATTAATCCTAAAGCTACTTAGTAACTTATTTACAAATCTATAACCCTATATAGTATTAATTTATCTTATTAGCTTACCTAGTAGCTACTTAAAGAGCTTTATACTTATCTAAAGGTAATAGCTTTATCTTATATACTTTAAATTTATTAGGTTCCTTCCTACCTATTTTAATAAAGTTAAATAAACTAGTAATAATATAGATTATCTTAATTTATATAAGAAACTTATATTTAGCTATACTATAGTAAATAATCTTCTACTTTTACTTACACTACCTAAAGACTTACTTAACTACTATTCTTAATTATAAGTGCTAATAATTAAAAAGCTTTTCTTAGTTTATAAGTTACTAACTAGTAAGTGCCTAGTCTTATAAATAATACTAAACTCTTAAAAAAGGCATAATTAGCCTCTAATTTATACTAAATCCTATATTACTAAGATAAAAGTAACCTTAGGGTATTAAAAATAACTTTAATAATACTATTTATATTAAGGTTATATTATTAATAGAACCTTTTATACTAGGTAGTATATATTAAAATAATCCCTTAAAGCTAGTAACTACTAGTATATTTTATAAGATATTATTTTTCCTTAACTAAAACCTCTTCTACTATAAAAGCAAGATATATATAAGAATATATATACTATCTATAGCGCTAATTACACTATTAAATTAAAGGAATCTATTATTTAATTTTATAATAGGTAATATAAACTCTAGGTTTAGCTAATAAATAAATCTTATATATAGTTTCCTTACTAGGTTAAGTAACTTATAAAAATCTATAATACTAATAATTAGCTTAAATAAAACTAATAGCTTATGTTTCTTTAAGGCTTATTATAGGCATAGATTTATAAGAATATTATTACTTTCTACTTAACTAATTAGTATTATAAATCCTAAAGTAAAGTATTATTCTAAAGCTAGCTATAAAGCTAAAGAAAGGTTTTCTTTAGTATTTAAAAGAGTTATATAAAGTAGTAACTAGGCTTCTAAAGAATATAATAGTAAAGGTTCTATAAGGTAATTAGTAATTATTAAGCTCCTTCTTTAAGAGCTATAAATTTATTAGTATTATTAGTATTATTATAATAGTAATAGTAAATATACTCTTAGAGGTAATAAGGCTAATAAAGCACTCTCTATATTCTTACTATAGCCTTATAGTATAGGAGAATTAATACTATAATATAAAGATTATTATTATTATTATTTTCTTTAATAGTAATATACTTAAATAAGAGATTATAATTCCTAAGAAAGGTTATTATAGCGCTTTACTAACTTTATTATAGTGCTTCCTATAAAGTTTATAAAGTAATTTACTCCCTATAAAAATAAGAGCTAAAAAATAGTAAAATTCCTTTTATTCTTAGTATTTAATCCTATTATAAGTATTTATATACCCCTTACTAGTATAGTATATTATAAATAAGGGTAAATATAAAGTAAACTTAATTCTATAACTTTCTATGTAAATTTATAGCTAAAAATAGTTAGCGCGTCCCTTGTGTATTGTTATGCACTTTGCTAACTTTGCAGAGTTTTCGTGGATCACACCCTAAGCCTTGCATGCCTTCCATGCCTTGCATACTTGTTGCTTGTTGCATGGCCGAACTTGGCTGCTCCTGCCCTGCCCGCTTGTTTGCAAGGAGCAGGGGGGGTGTCCACGCCAACCACCCACCGCGCGTCCCGCTGTCAGTCCTGCCACCGACTGGGCACAGGGCCCCCTGTGGGCTCCTGCCTGCTCCGTAACAAGGGCACTGCACTGGCTGCCGCAGCAGGGCCAGCACCCAGCCCACCCAGCCTCCAGGCTGCAGAGCCGGTAAAACTTCCGCCCGATCCGCCATCCGCCATCCGCCATCCGCCATCCACGCCACCAACCACAGCACCACCACACCAATTGGCAAAGGTGGGCTGCAATAATTATCCTGCTGATCCGCCCTTTCTGGCATCTATTTTGCCCCATTCCGTATACATATTCTCACGTCACATGGACTGCCTGTGCATCCATCAACCCTCCCAGCAGCCGGCGATACGGTCGGTCCCTTCAGACTGTTCATTGCATTTCCAGCGCGCCATCATATATACACGTCCGTTTATCCCGTCCCAGCTAGATGCGCAGTCACCCTTTGCGGCCGGCTACTTCGTCACGAGAATCACGAGAATCACGAGCTTGCTGCCTTGCCCAGCGTCGTTTGGTCTGAGGCGTCGCTTTGCGTCAAAAGGCAGGCAGAAACATTGCATCCTCGTAAAGCTCTACTCTGAGCTGTGCGCAAACGAGAAGGAACCCTCTCACCATCTCCCCTCGCGCGGATTTCTTGCGATCCGTATCGTGAGAATCCAGCAACACCATAAAACTCCTGCCCAGCATGAACGGAACCACCGCCTCGTCGAGAGGCAAGAGAAAAGCTGGCTTCTCACCCACGAATCCCCCCCGTGCCAAACGTGCCGTCAATGGAAAGCTGTCTCCCGGTGACAATACCCCTGACATTGTCGAGGCGGCCGAATACGATGGCGAACCCGTCCTGGGAGATGACATGCACGCCACCGCGGCTATGTTTGTCGGCACACCAGGAAGCTCAGGGGAATGGCAGGGCACTATCCAGAAAGTTGTGCGAAACGTCGTGGCAATTCGATTCTGCCAGACTTGTTCTTTTGACACCGACCAGGCTTTGACGAGCGAGGCTACTGGATTTGTCGTGGACTCCAAACGGGGGTATGTCGTTCTCAAACGCTGGCATTGCCGAAAGTCGTCAAATTGCTTTCCATATACTAACCATGAAGATACAGATATATCTTGACCAACCGGCACGTCGTTGGCGCAGGGCCTTTCTGGGGCCACTGTGTCTTCGACAACCACGAAGAGGTCGACTGTCATCCAGTCTACCGCGACCCAGTTCACGACTTTGGTATATTGCGTTACGACCCCAAAGCGATCAAATATATGCTCGTCGATGGTCTGGACCTAAGTCCCGACCGGGCTAAAGGTTCGTTCGCCTTGTGCAACCTCAATTTTTATGACTGGCGATGACTAATGCTCCCCCTTCCCCTCCCCCATCAGTTGGTGTTGAGATCCGAGTCGTTGGTAACGATGCTGGTGAGAAACTCAGTATTCTTTCGGGCGTAATCAGCCGCCTCGACCGTAACGCCCCCGAATATGGCGAAGGCTACAGCGATTTCAACACGTGCTACTATCAGGCCAACGCGGCTGCTAGCGGAGGTAGTTCTGGCAGTCCCGTGGTGAGCAAAGATGGATCTGCCGTCGCGTTGCAAGCAGGCGGGCGTTCCGATGGCGCCTCGACCGATTATTTCCTGCCGCTGGACCGCCCACTGCGTGCGCTTCAATGTATCCAACAAGGCCAGCCAGTCACGCGCGGTGATATTCAATGTCAGTTTCTTTTGAAACCCTTCGATGAGTGCCGCAGGTTGGGTCTCACTCCTGAATGGGAAGCGGAGATTCGAAAAGCTTTCCCCAACGAAACCAATATGCTTGTTGCCGAGATTGTTTTGCCCTCTGGACCATCTGATGACAAGATTGAGGAGGGCGACGTCTTGGTCAAGGTGAATGGAGAGCTCATTACACAGTTTCTTCGACTGGACGACCTACTGGACTCGAATGTTGGCAGCACTATTGAGCTTCAACTTCAGCGTGGTGGCGAAGATGTCAAGGTGAATATCGAGGTTGGAGACTTGCACAGCATCACTCCCGATCGCTTTGTTTCGGTAGCTGGCGCAAGCTTTCACAACCTGTCTTACCAACAAGCCCGTCTCTATGCTGTAGCCGCCCAGGGCGTTTATGTCTGCGAATCTGCAGGGTCTTTCAAGTTCGACAACACTGATAATGGATGGGTTGTTCAAAGCATCGACCATAAGAGGGTCCCTGATCTGGACACTTTCATAGAGGTTGTGAAGGGCATCCCTGACAAGGCGAGGGTGGTTGTAACATACAAGCATTTGAGGGACTTGCATACCCTCAACACCACTGTCGTTTACGTGGACCGCCACTGGTCATTCAAAATGAAGCAGGCTGTCAGAAATGACGAAACTGGACTGTGGGACTTCACCGATCTGGGAGACCCGCTGCCTCCCGTGCCGCCTGCTCGGCGCTCGGCTGCATTCATCGAGTTGGACCACATGCCTCACCCCGGTATTGCTGAGCTGATTCGCAGTTTTGTTCACGTAAACTGCACAATGCCTGTCAAACTGGATGGTTTCCCCAAAAACCGCAGGTGGGGAATGGGCTTGGTCATTGATGCTGACAAAGGACTCGTTCTCATCTCTCGTGCCATTGTGCCCTACGATCTTTGCGACATTACCGTGACCATTGCCGACTCCATCATTGTCGAGGGCAGAGTCATCTTCTTGCACCCGCTTCAGAATTACGCCATCATTCAATACGACCCTGCTCTGGTTGACGCCCCCGTTCAGAGCGCCAGGCTCAGCAGCGACCATCTCACCCAGGGAGCCAAGACGTATTTCCTGGGCCATAACAGAATCGGACGCGTTGTGCATGGCGCCACCACCGTGACAGAAATCACTGCCGTGGCGATTCCCGCCAACAGTGGTGCTCCTCGATACCGTGCCGTCAATGTAGACGCCATTACCATCGACAGCAACTTGGGTTCCACGTGCAACAGTGGTGTACTGGTTTCCCCCGACGGCACGGTTCAGGCACTATGGCTCTCCTATCTGGGTGAACGATCTCCGTGCAGTCAGCGAGACGAGGAGTATTATTTGGGCTTGGGCACACCAACGCTGCTTCCCGTCCTTTCCACGATCCAAAAGGGCGAGTCCCCCAAATTGCGCCTTTTGCCGGTCGAATTCCGAGCCATTCAAATGTCCCAGGCGTCTGTCATGGGGGTTTCCGATGATTGGGTCAAGAAGGTGACACAGGCCAACAGGTCTCACCACCAGTTGTTCATGGTCAGCAAGAGGACGTTCGAGCGCGTCAACCAGCCAGTATCCCTTCTGGAGGGTGATATCATATTGACCTTGAACGGCAAGATCTGCACCACCATTTCTGACTTTGATGTCATGTACTCTAATGAAGGACTGGATGCCGTGATTGTGCGAGAATGCGAAGAGGTCAAGTTGCAGCTGGCAACAGTACCCGCCGACGATATGGAGACTGACCGTGCTGTTTCGTTCTGCGGCGCCATTCTTCATCGACCCCATCAGGCCGTTCGCCAACAGATCAGCAAGCTTCACAGCGAGGTGTATGTATCCAGCCGAATCCGTGGCTCGCCGGCTTACCAGTACGGTGTGGCACCTACCAATTTCATCACCCACGTGAATGGCCAGCCTACGCCTGATCTCGCGTCTTTCATTGATGCCACTCGAAAGATTCCCGACAATACCTGTAAGTTCTGATTTGTGCTCACACCTTCCACCCCAGCCGGATATACCCAAAAATCTCTAACAGGCTTATAGACTTCCGCCTCAAGGCAGTCACCTTTGATAGCGTGCCCTGGGTCATAACAATGAAGAAGAACGACCACTACTTCCCGACGATGGAATGGATCAAAGACAGCAAAGAAGCGTGTGGATGGCGACGAGTAACATATGAGGGAACAAAAATCTTCCAAGGAGAGGCCGTCGACGGCGTAGCGCTGATTGCGGAAGACACGGAAATAGAGTAATACCGAGGTAATGGACGATGCAAAGGAAGCTTGGCTCCCGGTAGCATGGGTCTCGGTTCTACATGCTGGCAACGAATTGGCGCCAAAATCCCGACTGAGGCATTGGATAGAGGCGTTACAAGGCTATGAAGGATCTCATGAGTTTTTTTCTGGAGCCGTTGCCCAGCCGTGGACATGGTGGCGTTATCGGTTCATCATACGGACTATTTTTAATTCTTTTTCTTGCTTTTTCTTTGAATGATACCGCGCAACCACACAGTTGTCGCCTTTTTGTCACTCAGACACCAGATAGAATTTTCTCTCATTCTTGCTCTTGGGCTTCCGTTTGTGATGGGAGCCAGCGTTACAATATACATGAAAATGCATGGTACAATCCGATGACGTTGGTCCATGAAGTGTCCATGCGTCCGGTAATAGAGCCATCGTTGATTGAATGAGGTCTCGAAGTTGTCAAATGGGAGGGACGGCACTGCCCCGCAATGAGCTCAGAGGCGCGGAGGCGCGGCAGGCAGCACAGGCACCTGGCATCAGTGTCCATCATCTCCTCTCCCGGTCTAGGCAGCTCCTATCTTTGACCAACATTGCTTGCCCGCGACTTTTGGAGAATCCAAGCTTCGTTCCTTACTTGACCCTCAGATCATTTGCCCATTATGCCACCGGCAACGTCTGTTCTGGTGAGTTTTGTGTGTTCACAGAACCCCGCGATGACGACCAGTGACGCAACAACCTCTGTCCCAAGAACATGCTGACCAGAGGCATCAAATCTTTTGCTCCGCGCACACAGACCAAGTTGAAGGTACAGCTCAAGCTAGCCATCGCGCGCTTGCGCATGGTTCAGCAGCGTGATGAACAGGCGGGGAAGACTCAGCAGCGCGCAATGGCTCAGCTGCTGGAAGCCGGCAAGATTGATTCCGCCACGATCCGCGTCGAGAATATTATCCGATCCGACATCACGACCGAGCTTCATGAGATGTTGGAGCTATACTGCGAGCTTTTGCTCGCTCGAGCGGGGCTGATGGAAAGTTCTGTATGCGACCCTGGGCTGGAGGAAGCGATCAAAAGTATCATTTACGCGGCGCCAAAGACGGAGATCAAAGAGCTCATTGTCGTGCGACAGCTCTTGGCGGAGAAATACGGCAAGGAATTTGTCTTGGCAGCAATGGAAAATGCAGATGGCAAGGTGAATGAGAGGGTGATTAGGAAGCTGAGCGTCGAGCCACCGAAGCAGGAGCTTGTTCAGGGATACTTGGAGGAGATTGCCAGGGCATACGGGGTGGATTGGCCGAAGAGGGCGAAAGCTACGCCGCCGCCAGAACTGCTTGACGAATACGAAGACGATGATGTAGATGGTGGCAATGATCAATCGGGGGCTCAGAAGATAATAGCGGAACCTCTGACGGCCGGAAGGAAGTTATCCAAGGGCGAGGAAGAATTAAATAGGGCTACGCCGCCACGGGGGTTTGCAGGCCCACGAAGTCCGGTCACGGTGACGCCGCCGCGGAGAACGACGGACAATATCCATCCCAAGGTCACGCTGGGGTCGGTTGAGCTGAAGCCAAATACAAAGACGGAGCAGGCGACGAGTAAGATGGAGCCAGATGGGGCGGTACCAGACATCAGTGATCTGGAGAAGAGATTTGCGGCTTTGAAACAGAGGTGAATGTGACGGGGGACTAAAGGTGAAAATGGAATGGCGTTTTTATGGGCATTTCCTTTAGGTTGAGGCATTGATCGTGTTATCGAGCGTTCGTATCAGACCATGACATGATGTCTATCTATGCAACTTTTCTTTCTTCTTCTTATCAGGTTGATAGCTTATCGCATCTGGTACTGCTTGCTCCTTCGTTCTGGCCGTTACTTAGTCGCTCAAAGCCCTATCAACGGGGTTGGAGGGTTGCGGAGCGACGAGGTTTCCGTCGGGCTGTGCCAGCTGGCGTGTAGCAGTTGGCAGCTGTGAAGCTGTCAGCTGCCACGGCGAGTTGTTGTGATTGATTCATTGCTCAAAGACCAGCCAAATCTTACCTCTCCAGCTCTACTTTCTCATCACAAATTTCAGAAGCATCACTTCCTGTCCCGGCCAAAATGGATGATAGAACACGCATTCTCAATAACCTCCAGCACGTGATCGGTTGCAGTGGCCTTCACAACCTCAGAGACTTCGGGCACATGAGACTGGACAGATTAGAATGGCGGGTTGACAAAGCAAGGAACGGACTCTCCGCGACAAACATTATATCCATTTTCGTTGTGTGGCTGCAAGCAAAAGGGATGCGGATGGGTCTCGCGGCATTGCCCATCATAGACTGGTGTGAATACCTGGCTCGCCATCAAGGCTATAGCAGGTCTCAGGTTTTGAGCGTTTGGGACAATTCGCACACGCTGATTTGGCACCAGTTTGAACGGCGTGACGAGGTACCCGCCCTGCAGCGGCTGATGCAGAACATCCGTCGCGAGATCGAGAAGAAGTTCCCTTGCGATGGTGCTACTTCTGTGGGCATTGATAGTCAGCGTCAGGCTCGAAGACGCTCTGGCTCGTCTTCCCAGCGTCGCTTGGATGATCCGAGAGATGCGCACAGAGGCTCCGTACCTCGCAGTGCTTGTGGCTTGACAACGGCGAAGACGGAAACGCCAGACAACCCGGCGTTGAGACCCCGTGATCATCAGGATATCTCGACCGGACGCTTGACTTGCAAGACAAATTGTGACACAATAAGTGCCAGCTCAGCTGGGAAGTTGTCTGGGTCGGGCATGAATAATCGCTGTGGAAGATGCAACAGGTCAGGTATGTGGCCATTGTAATGTATATCTGGTCATCACTAGCTTGCTAATCATCTCCCAGGGCATTTGATATCCCACTGTCCTACAAATGGCGCTCCATCATGGAACTATGCTCCCCCGGCTCGATACGTCTGCATAATATGCGGTGCTTGGGGAACACACTATGTTTGGGATTGCCCTGAGCAGGGGATTCCACTAACTGCTAAGACTGAGGCACTGCCTGTCACGGACAAGATGAGTAGTGAAAAAAAGATGCAAGGAGCGCCTCCGACGCAGATGAATACAGGAGATATCCATCTGGCAGTGGTGCCATCGAAGAGCGATCTGCTTGAGCCTCGGAGAAAACTCGAAGAAGAACCCGATCACGACAATTTGCTCGCCCCAAAATCAGATGACACACCTGCGTTGCCTTTCCGGCCAAGAAGTCCACCCAAGTTTCCACGGGCGTCAAAATATGATTCAGCTGACTTGAAACCAAATGATGATGACATCTTGGAATGGTCGTTGAGTCTCAAGACAGAGGATATCAAAAGCTTGAGAACAGAGGTATGTGCACAAGAGATTGACCGAGAGTCCCCCAAGGTAGAGGTACGGAACTCAGTAACAGGCTCAATGCAATGAACAATCTGACCCTGTCTAGGATAAACGCGTTGCCACTCAGGCGGAAGCCAACATGACGCCAAAGGAGCTGAGCACCGCCGAAGAAGTAGCCCTTCAATGCGCCGACGAATTCTTATGCCGCCTCGAACATGCAGTGAAGAGGAGGTACAAGAACGGTACTGAAAATGACCTCATGCTCTGGGATGACGAAATACCCAGCAAAAAGCCAAGAATCAAAGCTGCCGCCGACGATCAAGATTGCGTGCCAGGCCAAGGGCCTGTCTCTAATGTTGACGCTTTCCCTCGACCATGTCCTGCAATTGCGACAGGCACTTATTCCCCCGGGTCAGAAAAGTTCCCCTCGGTGCAGAAACTGTCACAATTATTTCTCGACCAGATGAACAATAGGCAGAGCGCACAGTTTCTTTTCCCCAGCCATGCATGGGAACCTGCTGTTCAAGAATCGCGGCAAAGTGCCATGGAGCTGTGGCAAGCTGGACTAGAGACAAAAACGGAAGACACTTGTGATGACGGACAAGTGGTCGACAGGGGAGGAAAAGAGAATGTCAGCGAAGCAGGTCTGGCGAGAGATTAGCACGACACAATATGTACAAGTAGTGTTTGACCACTTTCTCCGGGCAAATTGGCTAGTCCCAGTCACTCTAATAAGAACCATTCATGTCGGAACCATGGATAAAACAAACATGGCTGCACTCTCTCCAATTTAGCCAAGACAACCGCGTTGTCGTGTAACAGCACTCGTGGTCTCGCGGCTTTTTTTCTGAGCCCCTAATGTCAAAAAAAAAAAAAAAAAAAAAACCCCCATACGCCGTCTCCATGAATGCCATTGCCTCCCCTCCCATGCAAACTTTCACTTGCTGCTACCCCCATCACTCCAACTTGTCCAAGTGCTCCAACCTCGTCAGAACAACCTGCTTGCTCGTCTCCTCAATCTCGCCCGCCAGGAAGACCTCGTCTAGAATAACATACACCTTGTAGAAGTTGAAGACGAGATCCAGCTCGCACACGTTGCCGAAGAAGGAATCCAGCACCTCGACGAAGAAGTGGATGGCCTCGAGGTACGCCAGCTCGTTGTCGTTTGTGTCGACGCAGGCGCAGAAGAAGAGCCCCGCGTAGCGGCGGTAGACGATCTTGTTGTTGCGGAACTCGACGAAGTTGGACTGGTACTTTTGGTCGCGGGGGGCGATGAGGCGGTGGACTTCGCCCTTGAGCTTGATCTTCTCGTCGTCGCCGTAGGGGGCGTACCATTTTGCGAGGCGGGTTTTGCCCCTTTGAGGGAGGAGGTTAGCGGGTTGGTGCCCGTTGTTTGGGGAGGGGGTGGGTGGGTGGGTGACAAACTGGCGGTTTTGGATGAGGATGAAGGAGAGCATTTTGATGGAGGGATGGAGGAGGGTTGGGGGGCGGTTGGGGTACGAGAGGTCTTGTTGATGGGGAACTTGTCGGGTTGCGTTGTGCATGTCGGGTGCATGCATGGCATGGCTTGGGGTGGTGCACGAAATTGATTTCATAAGTGGTGTTTAACGCGGTGGTTTCGCGGCATTTGGGAACCGTGTGCAGTGCAAGTGCGCAAGCGTGTTGTTGCATTTCTTGTATTCCAAAAAAAAAAAAAAAAAAAAAAATCCCAATTAAATCCGTCGAATTTGTCCAATGCATCCCATCCATCCAATTGGTTCAATGCATCCCATCCATCCAATTTTCCCAAGGAAACCCATCATATAATGTTCAAAGGCGTCTTGGGCGTCATCCTCGTGCCAACCAACATGGCCCTCGACTTCTTGGGCCTCTCCTGGAAGCGCCTAAAGGCCTCCTGGACATGCCTCGGCTCAACGGGCGTCTTGCCCTCGCTCGGGGGGTCGAACAAGCCCTGCTGGCGCTTCCTCTTCTTGGTCCCCGCGTTGTCGGCGCCGCTCTGCGCCCTCGCCGTGTCCTCCTGCTCCTTGACCTTGAGCGCCACCTCGGTCAGCGTGGCCACCATCTCGAACGTCAGGAAGCCCAGTATGTCGACAATGTCGTCCGACGGCTTGCTGTCCGTCACGATGCCGAAGCCCGCCCACTCCCGGAACCGCTTGCCCTTCCTCCACGTGAAGCTCGCCTGCCTGTACTCGGACCACGTCACGTACTCCTCCTTTGTCATGACCTTTGTCCGCTCGTCGGCCTTGCGCAGCCGCTGGAGCGTGATGTGGTTCATCTCCTCCTCCTCCTCGTCCTCCTCGTCCTCCCGCTCCGGCACCTCGACCGCGTAGAACGAGGCGGGCTCCCACGGCAGGCCGACCTTTGCCTTCTTGTTCTTCTTGGCGGCCTCGTCGACGGGGCCGCTGGGCACGACGCCCTCGTCCCCGGCGGCGCCGAGATCCGCGTCCGCGCCCTTGTCGTCCGAGTCCTTGACGTTCTTGCGCACGTCTTTCCACGAGAGGAAGGTGCGGAGGCGGGAGACCTTGGCTTGGTCGTGGCGGATTTGGAAGATGAGGTCGTTTGTGTGGATGGATTTGGAGCCGCGCCGGGAGGCGAGCTCTGTGCAGTTGCGGAGCTGGTGGTTGGTGAGTGATAATTCATGTTTTGCAAAGAATTGGGAGAGGGGGGTATGGTTATTCACTCACTAATTCAATGACTTGTTGGCGAACAATGTCCTCTATAATACTGGTTGTTTCGACTGATGGCTCGCCCGTCTCACCAGAGACGTACATCATCTGTGGGGTGAGAGTCAGCGTCTCTGTTGTGAGCATCTACTCCTGACTTTGATCTTTGATCAAAGAGTGGGAAACACGGCTGTGCTCCTTGATGCCTAGGGCGAGTGCGAGCGCGAGCGAGGCGTTGTCGTTTCGTACCTGGCTGATTTCCTGGCGATACTTGTACGCCTTGTTATCCTTGGAGTCGGCCATCGTGGCGGCCGTGGCTCCGTTACGGGATGCCGAGCGTTTTTTTAGATCTTCCCCCTCTTTTCAAATGTCCTTTGATGACTTTGGGTGTTTGCGATTCGATCATGTAATGATTTGATAATTCAAAATTGTGAGGGGATGCGCATTCGGCAATGAGGTGGTGAGGCGTTCAAATGAGTAATAATGCCTGCAATCGGTATGAAGATGCTGCTAAGATTTTTTCAAGTATATTCTTTTGGAAAAAGATAATGCAGTTATGGATATGCGCCAGAGGTCTATCATCACTGTGTGAATGTCGGATTAAGTGAATGTAAGCATGCCATGGCGGTATGTCAGTCGTAAGTAAATGAGAAAGATGAGTGAGAGAGAGCTTTGGTCTCATGAGTCGAGGGATAAGTTGCGGGACCGACGCGGTGACTGCTCTGACACGTGACCTTCTCTCAACACCAAGTCGCTCATTCTTTCACTCACTGATCATGGTGCAAGGCTACAGGCATGCTTCAAGGACATCGGCCTTGAACATTGATATCTCACGGAGCTAAGATGGGATTGATGGATTTGTTCTCCAGGCTCTCCGTCTCAGCGAGTTCTGCTCGTCGGCCCGAGTTCCACGCCCCTTGTCCCCCACACCACGATGTAATGCGCCGCCAGCAACTTCCACTCTTCAACCTCATCCAGGCCCTCCAGACGATCGACTCTCTCCCTCTCCCTCTGGTCCACCCACGTATCCCACGCATTCTCGATAGTCGCATAGCCGGTGCTGTCGAATCCCGACTCGTGCAGTCTCGACACTTGACCCTGTTGATTCTTGTACTTGTCCAACGAGGGCATGTGAATCTGTCGCGCTTTCAGATTGGAAATCATCATGTTTCCAAAGGCGTCATCTAGTGGCATAGGCTCGTACAACAATGCGGCAATGGTAGGTATCTTGGAAGTGAAAAATCGCAAGACGTTTTCCGAGTCGTGCTGCGTCAGGTAACAGAGACAGCATTCGGATAGCAAGAGGGTTGGGACGTCGCTGCGTATGCTGCTGGGTAGCGCCGTGACAGACTTGGTGAGGCTGCGCAGGTCCAAGGCATGGCAGTGGTATGAGCCGCCCCTGCAAGGTTCGGCGCCCCAGGAGCCGTTGTTGTGAATGCTGAAGTCTCGGAAAATGTGACGTAGATCAGGCGAGGACTGTGTGATGGCCAGTTTGCGCCGACAGGTTGGCTCGAAGTCCAGCTCATGGTAGATGATGTTTTCGGCCCCGGGCCTCTGAAGCATGTGGAGAGGTCTGGTGTCGGTGCCGGCACCAAGGGAGATGATCTGCTTGAGGGATGTGCCGTTGCGCGAGAGGAAAGCCTGGATCATGCTATCCAACGACGTGGTCCGCGCATAAGTTCCTGAGAGGCATCAGTTCCTTCAGTCCCTTCAGCCCCTCAGTCTCTTGGAACGCGAGGCATGCGTGCTGGAACCTGGATCTGGATTCGTTCGGGGTGCCGCTCACCTCTGTTGATGATGGGCAACCTTCTCGTGGGCGGCCCCGTCACGAAGAGTCTTGCGTAGGGATCGTCGAGGTATCCCAGGTCGACGGCGCTCAAGCGTGAGACGGCGGCATCTGTGTCGGTGCCTTGGATGGCAGTGTCGGGAGAAACGACTGCCGATGATTGAGAGCCCCCCGGTGGTCTACCTCGTCCTCCACGGCTGCCTCCCCTCAGCGTGAGGAGATTGGGAATCGACGGCGCAGCCATAGATCATCGACTAGGACGAGGATTCGCTGATCAAGGTGAGAAAGCTGGTCGAACAAGATGTTCTGGCCCGTCTCTGGGGTCTCCATTGCGACGGCGGGAAAAGAGCTCAAGAGCGTTCAAGAGCTTCCGTGCCCACCACCGCCCACCAATGCCCGGCCAGGTAGCAGGGAACAGGTTTCATACATGTACACCCCACTCACCCCACTCACCCCACGAGTCCAAGTCGTCCACTGTTGCACCCACAAGGGCATAATTGATCCCGGTCGCACGATAGTCTCGCTACTTAACTAGCTAAGATAAGAGTCCACCCCTAGCTAGTTATTTTCTAAGACCTCTATAACTTTATAGTATATTTTAGCACTATATAAGTACCTTACTAATAGTAAAGGTACTTAGGTATTTAAGCTATAGTCTATACCCTCTTATAAGGTTAAATAACTTAATAAAGGTAGTTATATTAAACCCTAGCTTTATAGTCTAATATAGTAGTAATTATATAGTGTTTATAATAATTATACCTTTTTCTAAATTAGTACTTTTCTCTTTAAATTAACTAATTATTTAATCTTTAAATAATTAGTATATATATAGTAAAAGAGAGGCCTAATTTATTAATATTATAATTAGGTAACCCTAGTATACTAGGATTAACACTATTATTTATTAGTTTAATAATAATAATACTATAGGTATTCTTATAATATCTAAGGAGTTTTCTAAGAGTAATAAGCTAGCTATTAAGCTATAGAAGCCTTATTACTAGGACTTATAGTATAAAATAGTTAAGGTAAGAGCTATTAAAGATAGAATCTAGGTCTTTATTAATCCTAATTTAATTATATAGCTAGACTACTCTCCTAAGCCTCTAATCCTTATAGGAAATAAGACTTTAATAAAAAGAAAGGTAATAAAGGCTATATAAAGTTAATTATTTATATTAGATTTTATAGGAGTTTAAATATACTTATATAGTAGTAAAGCTATAATTAGTAGTATATAGTAACCCTAGGAAAGCTTTTCTAAAGGTTATAATATGCCTAAAGAGAGTTATTTTTAGTATCCTTAGTAACCTAATAATACTAAAGATAGTGCCTAGTTTACTATTCTTAGTAATTATTATTAGGTTTTTAATAGTTAATTCTAGAGTCTTATAAAGGCTATATAAGAGTATTATACTTAGTTTATAGTAATACTTAGCTCTAAATATAAGTAAATAACCTTAAGGTATATATCTCTTTATAATAAGATTAAAAAGCTTATAAGGAATATAATATCTTTAAGTAGTACTATTAAGTATTATACTAAAGTTAATTTTAATAAGATTATTAAGTAAAACCTTATAAGGGTAAATATTAATAAGTAGCTTATAAATACCTTAATTAGCTATAAGAGATACTTCTAAGCAGACTACCTTATTACTAAGGGTAATTTGCCTATAGAAATAATTAATAATACTATTAGGGCTTAATTTCCTACTATCTTAGCTTAAGTTAACTTATTAATTTATATAGTAAAAAGCAAGGGAAAGGTCCTAGATTTCTATAGTATTATAAGTAAGATTAAGTACCTAATTAAAGCCTAAGGAAGGTCTTAGGTAAAGGCTAATAATGCCTTTAGAGCTAAGCTAACCCTTAATAGTAAAATAAAGGATAAAGCTAAAAAAAAGAAAGTAAAGAAAGATAACTATATATACTATAAAAAACATAAGGTAAAGAAGTTAAAAGACTTATAGAAAGTCTATAGGGCGCTTTACTTAATAAAGGACTAGAAAATTAATAAAAAGCTATTAAAGAAGGTAAAAGAAGTAATAAATTATTAACCTAATAATGTAAAAAAGGTATATAATATATAGTTAAAGGATAATAGTGTCAGGAGCACGGAGGCTAGGGAGCTAGGGACAGAATGGTCACATAATGGAACCCTTAGATAAGCCTTAGGTTATGCGAATAACTAAGTAGCTATTAGATAGCTATGTGTATATAGTAGGGTATTTAGATAAGGACTACCTATAAGGTATGTAAAAAGTTAGAGTTTAAGACCTTTATATACCTACCCCTAAGTAATAGCTCTCTAGCTATAACTAAGAACCTTAGCTTTTACTTTATTTATATCTCCTTAACCTAGTTATAATAAGTTAAACTCTTAAACCCTTTAGGGTAAATAGACTATTAGCTAGGTTTAAATATAAAGAAGCTATAGAATATTTACTTAAAACATACTTACACTACCTAGTAAGAGAGACATAAACCTATAGTGCCTAGGGAGTAACCTATATACCCTAACTTTAAGGCCTAATAATAAAAGAATTTAATAGACACTACCTAACCCTAATTAATATAGCAATACTAAATCTAGGAATAATAACAACCTAAATAAGCTAAAGCGCTACCATAAGGTTACATAAGCCTAGCTATAATATACCTATATAAGGTAGGATATTATAAATATAAAAGCATAGCTTAAAGAAATTAAGGTAAACCTATAATTAGCTAGATTAGGTAAAGGACTTATAATTACCTCTTAGACACTTATACTAATTAATCCCTTATTCCTAGCCTTCTTACCTAACCTTAACTTTATAGTAAATACATACCTATAGAGCTTTATAAAAATATAATATAAAGTACTAGCGTATAAAGGCAATACTTATAAGAATTTATAGGCATACCTAGCGAATTTAAACGTGTTATTCTAGTTAGATTTAAGAACCTTTTGTAATAATAAAACTAAGGTAGCATATACTAGTAGCTACCTAGTAAATAATATAAAGTAATAATAAATATATTATATAATAGTAAATAGGTTAGTTAACTACTTAGCTTATTCTTAGGATAAATTCATGTCCTAGTTAAACTTAGGAGTAATAAATAAGGATATAAGGTACTTAGAAGCTACTAGGATATTACTAAATCTAAGGTAAAAGGATAACTAGTCTTTCTAGTTCTTCTTAAGACTTTAGACTAAAGTAGAAGCTAAATTACCTAACTAAATCCCTACACGCTTAAGGATAGTAATTTTCCTAAATAGCCTAAATAATACTATAAGGAAGCATATAGTTAGCTAGGAGTTCCTAATATCTTAGAGCTACCTATAAGAATAAGGTAAAAAGGCTAAAGTTATAATAATATTTATATTAAATAATTATAATAGAAACTATAATAATAAAGAAAGTAAGAGAAAGAAATAATACTTTAGCTTCCCTATAAATAACTTATAGTAAGACTTATAGTAACTAAGCATAGGTTAAAGACTATTTAAGTGCTATAAATATAGTAGTCCTAGATATAGTGTAAATAAATATAAAGTAGTAGATTATTTAATTTATAAAAGTAGTAAGTATATAACTAAGAAGCATAAGGATAGTAGTAATAAGATCTTAGACCTTAATAAGATTCTAATTAGGTTAGCATAAGCCTAGGATAATAGTCTTACTACAAAGAAACCTATAAATAAGAGAATAAGAATATAAGTGTCCTTATAGTAAGATAACCACTAGTTAGCTATGCTAGCGCTATTTAATATAGGTATAGAGTATTTAATAATTTATTCTAAATTATTATTAAAATAGGATTAGAAGAATATAAAAAAAACAAAGATAATACTAGAAAGCGTAAGCAAGGATAAAATCCTATATAAAGGAATTTTATATAAGCTAATTAAGGTAAAAGATAGCATAGGCTATATAAAGGTCTACTATATTAGCTACTATATTACTAATATAGGAGAGGGGATGCTCCTAGGTATAGATTAGACCTTAGAGTATAAACCTATAGTAATAGATTAGAAGTAGAATTTTTAGAGGTTCCTAATAACTAAGGACTATATTACACTTATTATAAGGAAGTAATAACTACATAGGGTAGTAAAATAGTTATCTATTATGCTATTACTAGTATTACTAAAGATTAGGGTAATTAAGCCTAGGGAAAAAGAAAGGGAGACTAATAAAGACTTATTAGTAAATAACATAGTAAGTAATAACTAAGGTTATAGTGTAGCTATAGTAATAGTAATTAAACATACCTATTCCCTAAAAAAAAAAAACTAAGAAGTATAATAACACTCTAGGTAGTATACTATAAAGAGGTAGTAGTAATTATATAAGAGATAAATAGTAATATAACCTAATAGTAAATCCTAGAAATGTATATGGAATTTACAAATATATTTTTAAAAGATTTAGCTAGTAAGCTCCTAGAATTAGGTAGCTATACTTATATAATTAAATTAGAAGAGGGGAAATAACTACCCTAGGGACCTATATATAACTTAGCTAAAAAAGAGCTAGAAGTGCTTAGGGAGTACCTAGTAAGTATATAAGAACAAGGGTAGATTAGAAAATTAACTAGTCTAGCTAGAGCCCTAATTTTATTTATTCTAAAAAAATTAGGGAAATTAAGGCTTTGCGTGAATTATAAGGGCCTTAATAGGATTATAGTTAAAAATAAGGCCCCTTTACTATTAATCTCTAAAATCCTTAACTAATTAGTAAGTATAAAGGTTTTTATATTACTAGATCTTTAAGAAGCATACTACTAGCTATATATTCGCGAGGGTAATAAGTAGAAGATAGCTTTCTAATGCTACTATAGCTACTTTAAATATCTTATAATGCTATTTAGATTAGTAAACGCGCTAGCCACTTTTTAGGAATATATTAATAATACCCTTAAGGGACTTATAGATAAATTCTATATTATTTACCTTAATAACATCCTAATATATAGCAGCAACCCCGTAAGACATATAAAGCATATTAAAAGCATGCTAGAGCGACTTTAAGATACGGACCTTTACATTAACCTTAAAAAGTACTAATTTTCTATTAGGTAAGTAAAATTCCTAGGTTTTATTATATCTAAAAAGGGCATTAAGATAGAACTGTCGCAGGTTAAAGCTATTATAACCTAGCTAATACCCTATAGCGTGTTTAATATTTAATTATTCCTTAGGTTTATAGGTTTTTACTAATACTTTATAAAATAATATAGTAAAGTAGTAGTCTTACTAATAGACTATTTAAAAGGTATTTAGCTAGTAAAGTTTAAGCTAGAACCTAGTAAACTAGTAGTATTTAGAGAACTTTAAAAGAAGTTTTAAGAGGCGCTAATTTTAGTGTATTTTAACCTACTTTACTTACTAAGAGTAAAGATAAACGCATCTAGTTATACAATTAGAGCTATA
The DNA here is from genome assembly GCA_030389615.1 of Epichloe typhina subsp. poae. Taxonomy (NCBI): domain Eukaryota; kingdom Fungi; phylum Ascomycota; class Sordariomycetes; order Hypocreales; family Clavicipitaceae; genus Epichloe; species Epichloe typhina. The sequence continues at coordinate 1,085,590 of CP098316.1, read as the reverse complement.
CTTATAATATTAGTACTAGGTAGCTAGCACCTAGTAGCGTATTTTTTAAGGAAGTTAACTAATATTAAGCTTCGCTACTTAACACCTAATACTAAGTTATTAGTAATCTAAGAGGTATTTTAAGCCTAGAGACACTACCTTACGTATTCTTCTTATTAGATTATAGTTATTATAGACTATCTAAATTATAAGTACCTAGCTATAAAGCTAAAGCTAACTAGTAGGCAAGTAATAGCATTAGATAAGCTTTATCTGTTTAATTTTAGGATTAAATATTATACAAGTAAGTTAAACCCCGCGGATGCCTTATCTAGAAAAGCAGATTATATTAGCAAGAAACATAAGGTAAAGGCATTAATCTCATAGCTACCTAACTTCTTATTTAAATTTAATAATACTAAGCAATAAGAATACTATATAAACAATAGTGCTATTACAGGTTCTAGTATTATATTACTTAGCATAGCTAATGTTTTGTTACAAAGACACTGTAATAGCCTTACTAGCCTCTAGGGTTTTAAGAAGTTATAACTTAATTATATTATTAAGAAACCTAATAGTCTAGTAAAGCCTAGTAGTAGTACGTAGACTAAGTCTATTAATTCTAAGCAGTAAAGTTATACCTTATCTATGTTTTTTAATATTTCCGTAAGTCTAGCAAGCCTATAAGTTAGGAGTCTAGCTAGGTTAGTAGCTAGTAAGTAGCGTAAGTGCCTCTTTAAAACATTACTTATCTATAATTTATCTATAAGTCTATAAGCACACTATAAGCTAGCTACTTATAGTAGTATTATAGCAAGAATATAAGTAGTCTAGTAAACCTCTTCTAAGTTTACATATAACGCTTGTTTTGTACACGTAGAATTAGAGGCTCTAATTTAGGTTATGTTATTTAAAGTATAGTAAGGTAATAACTTTACTATAGGTTATAGGAAGCTACTTAAGAGTAGTAACCTAGAAGCGTTATAAATATAGTCTATTAGGCCCTCTAAGCTATTAATATTTAAGAATTAAGTTTTTATTCTAGCTAGTATAAGAAAGGAAATTTTACTACTTACCTATAATAACCTAGTAGTAGGCTACTAGGGAGTTAGTAGGACCCTTTATTATATTATAAATTAGTATTACTAGCTATTAATAAAGAAAGATACTAAGTTATATATATAAACTTACATAAGCTATTAGACTTTAAAGCTAAGGCACTATAAACCTTATAGTAAGCTAGTAACGCTACTAGTGCCTAATTAGCCTTTTCAAGAATTATTAATAGATTTTATTATAAGGCTACTACTTATAAGAGACGTAAATTAGACTTATAATATAATCTTAGTTATTATGGACTATTTCACAAAATACAGTATTTATATCCCTGTTTTAACGTAACTAACTAGCAACAGGTTAGCTACTATATTTCTAAAATACGTTTTTAAGGACTATAATGCCCTAGAAGGTATTATTATAGACTATAGTTTAACATTTACTAGCGGGTTTTAAATAACCTTTTACTACCTTATTACTACTAAGTAGCAACTAAGCACCGCGTTTCACCTATAGATAAATAGGCAAACAAAACATCTAAACTAAGTTTTAGAGCATTATCTAAGAGCTTTTACTTGCTTCGATTAGACTAACTAGGCAGATAACCTATTTGTGAGGCCCTACTCACAACACCCGTGCGCTAGCGCACACTAGGCAGGCACACCACGCCCTAGGGCTAGGTTCACGTAACACTAGTAAGCCACTAGCTATAAGCTAGTAACTTACATATATAATACACTTAGACCTAGCAAGCTTTAGTTAATATATAAGTACCCCTATATCTCTTACCTAGCTATCCCTTTATTCTTATAATTTTAAAGCTTTTCCTACTAGTTACCTAAGAGTAATATAAGGGGGAGAATAACCTAATTTACTAGAATAATACTATATACTACTTAGGATTAGCTAAATAATAGTAATACTATATCTAGGGATATATTATATTCTATAACCCTATCTAAAGCTATACTCTTTACTATAAGGGTAAAAAAGGTAATAGTTAGAGAGTAAATTACCTAGCTTAAGTAACTTAAGAAACTATAGAAGTAAGAATAAGAGCTTACTAACTTAATATAATCTTATAGAGAAGGAGGACTAGTAAAAAGAGGCTAAAAGGCTAGTTTCTTCTTAAGCCTTAGTAGCTAAGAAATTAAGGTCTAAAATATTATAAAACTCTAATACCTTATAAACCTATAGAAGTATAAGATATAGCTTAATAACCTTAACTATATCTTTAAGGGGGTAAAGAAGAAATATTACTAAGATAACTAAAAGATTCTCTTTATACTTAATTATATATATATAAACTATTAGGCTAAATAAAACTAATATATTAAAGAATAACTAGCTAATAGTTAGGATTACCTTAAGAATAACTAGGATAAGTTCTAGGACTAGACCCTTATACTACTTAAGGACTTTATAAGCTATAATATATAAATAGCTATATAGCTAGAAAACATAAAGTAAAAAGAGGGCTAGAGTCTTATTAAGTTTAGCATTTACTTAGATTTACTAGAGAAATACCTAGAATAAGCCCTAGAAAAAACCTATGCTTTTATATTCTTTATAAAATTACTTTCTAACTTATAAGACTATATTAACTTATATGTAAATATTACTAGGTTAATATAAGAAGAGATTATATAACTTACCTAATAGTTCTAGGAGGTAATATTAAAGAATAAGTAAAAGCTAAGTAATTTAGAAGAGAAAGGCCTATATAAGGCCCCTTAATATTAAAGATATAACTCTCTATAAGGCTATTAGCTAAATAAGGACTAAAAAGATAAGAATAAGAATAAAGAAAAGACCCTAGCTACTTACCTAAATAATAATAAGCTATAAGGAAGAAAATAGTACTATAATTATAGTAGTATAAAGTATTTTTTCTATAATTATAATAAGCTAAGGAAAAACTAGTAAGAAGGTTAGGGAAACTCCTAGAGGTAGAAGTAAATGCCCTTACCTTTGCCTTAGACACTAAGGTACTAGTAAGACACTAATTTTATATACTAGTTACTATTTATAAGTAAAAAAACATTAAAATAGTAGTAAATCTTAATAGTTACACTAAGATTAATATTATTAGCACCTAGTTTATATAGACTTATAAGCTTAATTAGGCTAAGGCTATAGTGCCTATCCTAAAGGTAGTAAGGTCTCTTATAGTTTCCTAATATAGTATTTATAAGGTACCTATTATAATCTAAGACTTAAGAGGTAAAAAGAAGGACCTTAAACTATTATATATAGCTATTAATAAGAACCTAAGAGCAAAGGGAAGCCCTATATTAATTAGGATATATATACTTATAGAAGAATATATATACCTCTACTTATACTTATAAGAATAGTGGTTTAAGAAGAGAAAGGTAGCCTTTTTACTACTAACTCCCTATAAGTTTATAAAGGTAATATATAATAAGATAATTATATATACTATTATAGGTGTAATAGAAAATAAGTTTATCTCTCTTAAAGATAAAAAGAAGGCAAAAGCATATAAAACTATTAAAGATATCCCTAAGAAGCTATATAAGTTTAAAGATATATTTATATTAAATAAGGTAAGGAGTCTTCTATCTAAGAAGTTAACTAACTATATAATTAATCTTATACTAGGAGCTATATCCCTATATAGACTAATTTACTCTCTTTCCTAAAGTAAACTTAAAGAGCTCTAGGAATATATTAATAATAACCTAAGAAAAGGCTAAATAAGACCCTTAAAGAGCCTAGTAAGCATGCCTATCCTATTTATACTAAAGAAGAATAAAATACTTTAGCTATATATAAACTATTAAGGACTTAATAAGGTAATATAGAAGAATTACTATGCTCTCCCCCTAATTTTAGAGATTCTTAATTAGTGCTAAGGGGCTTATTTCTTTTTAAAGATTAATATTAAGAATATATACTACTAAATTGTGAGAACAAAGGGATAGCTAGGCAAGAGGTATGGGGGCACTTGTATATTAACTGAAGCTTGCTAGGTCTAAGTGTGTTATGCATACGAGTCACTAGCTTATAGCTAGCGGCTCGCTAGTGTCACGTGGACCTAGCCCTAGGGCGTGGTATGCCTGCCTAGTGTGTGCTAGCGCACAGGTGTTATAAGTAAGGCCTTATAATTACCCCCCTACTTTTAGCCAGGCTTCCGAATAGCTTTTAGTAAGTAGTATCTAGCTATTTGCTAAGTAGTAATAATATTAAAATAATAATAAATAACACTTAGCACTTAAGTATAAGTTTACCTATAACTCCTTATTATATTACTAACTTTTCCCTTCCTTATCTATAGTAACTTTTCCTAGATACTATTATATTATTTATTACTATAATTCTACTCTTACTACTCCCTGTGTTTTTACTATAGAATTAGATAAGAAGAGTGTTATTACTATCCCTAATATTTATTTAAAGGGGTATAGTTATATACATTATTTGCGTATAGGTTATACGGACTTTAAGAAGAATCCTCTAGCTAAGCCTAACATCCCTTAGATTAACTATTAATTCCCTAGCGTGAAAAGCATTATTATTAAAGGGAAGAATTTAAAACATTATATCTAATATATTAAATATAGTAATACTTATAAGACTATAAGTACGTTGCTTTCTCTGCATTTTTAGTCCCTAATTACTTGTGTCTCTCTAGGTAATACTAACTATATAAGGGGATTTCCTTAATTTTCTTACTGTCCTTAATTAGGTAAAAACTTTAATAAATGCCCTAAGTAATTAAGTCCCTAATAATCCTAATAATTATATGTTTTTAGAAGCAACTTACTACTGTTTCAGCACTTATTATCTAAACCTTATTTTAGGGTTTAATTATGCTAATATAGCTTATTGTGTTTCCTTTAGTTTAACTAGGGCTGCTAAGGTCCATTAGGTACGTCTCGCCGTGTATTCTCTAGACCTTTGCTTACTCTCTAGGTAGGCTACTTTAGCTATGTATAATTAGTATATTATTTTACGCTAGCAACTTTTAGTTACTATATTTCCTACCCCTATCCTAGGGATAGTAAGTTATTACTTCTCCTTTGCTATGTATTTGCTAACTTTTTGTAGCTAAATTATGCTGTATATTACGATTCCTAGAAGGCAAAAATAACTTTATAGCTGCGATATTATAACCTAGGATTTGTGCCCTAGGGGGTAGTGAAACACTAGTTTTTCTAGGTAATAGAGGTAGCGGTTTGGGAGGATAAGAGCGAGGGCGCTAAGTACCTCCTCTGTAATAGCGTTATTTTAACGTATAAGGGGGTAACTATAGAAGGGTTTCCCTTAAAACTCCCCTCCTTATAGGGATCTTTTCTTTTATTATTTAGTAGATAGTCTAACGAGGTTTTTAATTAGAGTATAATAGCGGCTAATGAGGCTAGGCCTTTTTCGTAATTACCTTATCCCTTATTACCTGTGACTTGCTTATGTCTTGCTACGCTTTCTCCTTATTTTAATTTAATAGAAAGCCTAAATTACGCATTAAGTGCCTTCTATGTCTTCTGCTACTACCTATTAATTATATTCGCTTAGCTAACCCTTCTACTTCACTAGGTATTTGTTGCCTTTATAAGTCTTTCTATAATCCTTAACTTCTTTAACTTTAAATTTATTATCTTTATCTTTAAGGTCTAGTATTAGCATTTCTTTATCTATAGTGTCTTCCTAGTAATTCTATGGCTCTAATAGGCTAATATAGAATATGTTATGTAGTTAACTATACTTATTAGGTAGTGCTAGTTAGTATGCTTATTTGCTTATAGCATTAAGTGTCTAAAATAGCCTAATAAATCTTAGGTTTAGCTTTTATTTTATGTCCTTAAGTCTAATATTCTTTACTAATAGTAGTACTAGGTTTCCTTTTTTTAAGGTTAATAGCTAGTGTTATTAGTTATAGTACTTTGCCTATGCTTCAGTGGCTCTTGCCTAGTTATATACTAGTTTCTCCCTAACCTTATATAGCTTCTAGATATATATGTGGGCTTCTAGGACCTCCCTTTCCTTGCTTTTATCCTTAAGAGCTAGATAAAACTTAGGCAAATAGCCTATAAGAGTGTAGTTAGGGAAGTAACCTATTATCCTATTAATAGTATTATTACATGTGAATTAAGCTATTAGGAGTAGCTTTAGCTATAGCTATTAGTTTTTTTTAATAAAGTATTATAAGTAATATTTAAGCACTTAGTTTATTCTCTCTATCTACCTATTAGTTTAGGGGTAAAACGCTATTAAAAGCCTCCGCTTTACGCATAATAGGTAACATATATCTAACTAGAATTGGCTTGTAAACACTAATCCTCTGTTAGATATAATACCCTCTAGTAGCCTAAATTAAAGCTTGATTTCCTTATGGAATAACTCTACTAATTTAGCTACGTTAATTATAGTCTCTATAGTAAGGAAAATAGAGTACTTAGTAAATTAGTCTATAATTACTAGAATTACATTAGTTTCTTAGTTACCTAGCTATACTAGTAGTAATCCCATAATAAAATCTATTAAGATCTCTACCTATAGTCGCCTTAGTATTAGTAGCAATTCAAGGCTTTTATATAGGCAGTGCCTTCTAGCTACTATATACTAGCATACTCCGTAGCTAGATATATAGTCTAAAATAGCTTTACTTATTACTAGCTACTAATAGTAATGTTTTAGTAGCTTAAGAGTGTGTTTAGTCCCGAAGTAACCTGCTAGTAGATTATTATAGTGTAGCTATAGAAGCTCCTATTATAAGATAGGCTCCTATAGAATAACTACCTAGTCTTTATACATTAGGAGACCCCTTATGCTATGTGACTATAGACTAGCTTTTCCCCTCCCTTTTACTTAGGAGTTAACCTTACCTCTATGTTTTTATAAATCTAGATCTTAGTCTTATGCCTTCTATAGTAGTTATGCTAATGGTTTATTTGCTGCGGATTAGTAGGGATTTAGTAATATAACAGCCCCCTAAATCTCTTGTGTTATGCTAACATCTTAGATATATGCTACCTTCTCCTTAAAATTACCCTTGTTTAGCTAACCTATTACTAGATCCACGGTGGCTAACTAGCCTTCCACCTAGGCTACTATTAACTTAGTAGGCTTTAAGACTAGCGCTATACTATAACTTCTTTAATGTATTAGTACTTCTTCTTCTGCTATATAGGTAGCTACTATCTTCCTTTAAAGCTCTAGTAAGAGCGCTTTATTTAATATAGGTTTGCCCTTATAATTAGACCTTCTTAATAGTGTGTCTATAGGGTTGCTTTTCTTTAGTTTATGCTTAATTACAAAATAGAAAGGGCAGAGGAATATGCACTATTATGCCTGCCTTTTATTTAGCTTTTACTACCTTATAAAGGTCTGCAGGTTGTAGTAGTCTAATAAGACCTCTATAGGTATCTCTATGCCTTTAATATAGTGTTACTAGTGTTTAAATGACTTTACTATAGTAAGTAACTCTTAGTTAGCTATGCTATAGTTATATTTAGTATCTATGAACTTCCTTAACTAAAAGGCTACTAGATGCTAATAGCCCTTATTATCCTACTAAGATAGGATTCCTACTATTATAAAAATCAAGGTATTTGTCTTAATATGCACTGCTTAACTTAGGTTATAATATTAGAGTAGAGGCGCTTACTAAAAGGCGTCTTTTAGCTAGTTAAACGCTAGCTATTCCTTTTCCCTAAATATAAACCTCCTAGTCTAGATACTATTTTAACTACCCTTTATTAACGCATAAAGAGGTGCCGTAATCCCAGAGTATTTATAGATAAACTATTAGTAGAAGTTACAAAATCTAAGAAATAACTATATATCCTTAAAACTTGTTAGCTCCTTCTATTCTCTAATTATATTAACCTAGTGAGTATCTATTAATATCCTATTAATAAAGAGGATAAACCCTAGGAATTTTACTAATTCCTTGTAAAAAGAGCACTTAGAGGGTTTTGTATATAACTCCGCTAACCTTATGCATTCTAGGACTTGCTTAATATGTTTAGTATGCTTCTCTTTTGTCTTAGAGAAGATTAAGATATTATTTAGATACACTACATAAATAGTGTTAACTAGCCTGTGAAGTGCCTTATAGATATAGCTTTAAAAAGTAGCTAGGGCATTAGTTAACCTAAAAGGCATTATAAGGTACTTATAGTGCCTATAATGCATGCAAAAAGCTATCTTCTACTTATTACCCTCTTTAATATGGATTTAGTAGTACATATCCTTAATATTAATCTTCAAAAAGAAATAGGCCCCTTAGCACTAATTAAGGATCTCTAAAATTAGGGGGAGAGTATAGTAATTCTTTTGCGTTACCTTATTAAGTCCTTAATAGTTTACATATAGCTAAAGTATCTTATCCTTCTTTAGTATAAATAGGATAGGCATGCCTACTAGGCTCTTTAAGGGTCTTATCTAGCCTTTCCTTAGGTTATTATTAATATATTTCTAGAGCTCTTTAAGTTTACTTTAGGAAAGAGAGTAAATTAGTCTATACAAGGGTGTGGCTCCTAGTACAAGATTAATTACGTAGTTAGTTAACTTCTTAGATAGGAGACTCCCTACCTTATCTAATATAAATATATCTTTAAACTTATATAGCTCCTTAGGGATATCTTTAATAGTCCTATATGCTTTTACCTTCTCTTTATCTCTAAGAGGGATAAACTTATCTTCTATTATGCTTATAATAGTATATATAATTATCTTATTACACATTATCTTTATAAACTTATAGGGAGTTAGTAGCAAAAAGGCTACCTTTCTCTTCTTAAACCACTATTCTTGTAAGTGTAAGTAGAGGTATACGTGTTCTTCTATAAGTGTGTGTATCCTAATTAATATAGGGCTTCCCTCTACTCTTAGGTCCTTATTAATAGCTATATATAGTAGTTTAAAGTCCTTCTTTTTACCCCTTAAGTCTTAGATTATAATAGGCACCTTATAGATACTATATTAGGGAACTATAAGAGACCCTACTGCCTTTAGGATAGGCACTATAGCCTTAGCCTAATTAAGCTTATAGGTCTATGTAAACTAGGCGCTAATAATATTAATCTTAGCGTAACTATTAAGATCCACTACTATTTTAATGTCTTTTTGCCTATAAATAGTAACTAGTGTATAGAATTAGCGTCCTACTAGTACCCTAGTGTCTAAGGCAGAGGTAAGGGCATTTACTTCTGCCTCTAGGAGTTTCCCTAACCTTCTTACTAGTCTTTTCTTAGCTTATTATAATTATAGAAAAGATGCTTTATACTACTATAATTATAGCACTATTTTCTTCCTTATAGCTTATTATTATTTAGGTAGGTAGCTAGGGTCTTTTCTTTATCCTTATCCTTATCTTTTCAGTCCCTATTTAGCTAATAGCCTTATAGAGTGTTATATCTTTAATATTAAGGGGCCTTATACAAGCCCTTCTCTTCTAAATTACTTAGCTTTTGCTTATTCTTTAATATTGCCTCCTAGAACTATTAGGCAAGTTATATAACCTCTTCTTATATTAACCTAGTAATATCTATATGTAAGTTAATATAGTCTTATAAGTTAGGAAGTAATTTTATAAAGAATATAAAAGCACAGGTTTTTTCTAGGGCTTATTCCAGGTGTTTCTCTAGCAAATCTAAGTAAATACTAAACTTAATAGGACTCTAGCCCTCTTTTTGCTTTGCGTTTTCTAGCTATATAGCTATTTATGTATCATAGCTTGTAAAGTCCTTAAGCAGCATAAGGGTCTAGTCCTAGCACTTATCCTAGTTATTCTTAGGGTAATCCTAACTATTAGCTAGTTATTCTTTAATGTATTAGTCCTATCTAGCCTAATAGTTTATATACATATAATTAAGTGTAAAGAGAATCTTTTAGTTATCTTAGTAATATTTCTTCTTTGCCCTCTTAAAAGCATAGTTAAGGTTATTAAGCTATATCTTATACTTCTATAGGTTTATAAGGTATTAGAGTTTTGTAATATTTTAGACCTTAATTTCTTAGCTACTAAGGCTTAAGGAGGAACTAGCCTTTTAGCCCCTTTTTACTAGTCCTCCTCCTCTATAAAATTATATTAAGTTAGTAAGCTCCTATTCTTACTTCTATAGTTCCTTAAGTTACTTAAGCTAGGTAATTCGCTCTCTAATCACTACCTCTTCTACCTTTATAGCAAAGGGTATAGCTTTAGATAGGGTTATAGAATATAGCATATCCCTAGATATAGTATTACTATTATTTAGCTAATCCTAAGTAGTATATAGTATTATTCTAGTAGATTAGGTTATTCTCCCCCTTATATTACTCTTAGGTAGCTAGTAGGAGAAGCTTTAGAATTATAAGAATAAAAGGATAGCTAGGTAAGAGGTATAGGGGTACTTATATATTAACTAAAGCTTGCTAGGTCTAAGTGTGTTATGCGTGTAAGTCGCTAGCTTATAGCTAGCGGCTCGCTAGTATCACGTGGACCTAGCCCTAGGGCGTGGTGTGCCCGCCTAGTGTGCGCTGGCGCACGGGTGTTGTGAGTAGGGCCTCACATAAATCTATATTAAAGAGGGTAATAAGTAAAAGATAGCTTTTCATATGTATTATAGGCACTATAAGTACCTTATAATGCCTTTTAGGTTAACTAATACCTTAGCTACTGTAAGGGCTTGGGCTTTGCCCAAGCATTATCCGTATAGCAAACAGGGAGAGGATAAGCAAAGGTAGCTAGGGTAAGGAAAAGGGGGCTTACATAAGGAGCCAAGGGGGTATAAGGGGCACTACTAGGGACCGCCTCTCTTCCTTTCTCTTTTCCTCCTTAAGTCTCTTAATACTATATTAACGCCTTATTATAGTTACCTAGGGGCTAGTCTATAATAATTAAGAGACTTCCTTTAGTCTAAAAAAGAAAGCTACTAAAAAACAAAAAAAACAATAATAAACCTAATAAACACACTTTAACCTTATAACTAACCTAGTTAGGGGGCTCACACTCCCCTATCCAAGGCTACGTTACTACTAGACGCCTATATTGCCTAGTTTAAAATGCTTTAACTAATACTATAATAGCAGGTAAGGGTAATTAAGAATCTATAGTAATATATACATATAAACCTTAAACTAACTACTTAACTAACCTTCCCCCTAAACACTCCTATAAACCTAATATTCTCTAACATAAACCTAATCCTACCTTAGGGGCTAATACTACTACCCCTTATGTTATAAATCCGTTAGAAACTAATCCCTATAGGTAACCTATATAATAGTAATAAGGCTATATTTACTACCTAGAAGTTCCTAATATAATATAAGTTAGAGGTAAATAAGGACTTTATTAGTTTTAGTAAGGACTAATAGGTATTTATTTACTAAAACCTATTACCTAAGGTCTAAGCCTATATTATATTATTCTTTAAGACAGGCTACGCTAGTAACTATAACCCTAAGGCCTTCCTTAGTTACTTAGAGATATTATATACAAATCCTTATAAGTAAGAGATAGCCCTTATAAAGCTTAATTAAATAAAGTAAGGGGTAAGGGAGGTATTTACCTTATTCTTTATTTGCTTTAAATAGAAACTCTCCCTTATAAGAGAGTCCTATTAGACTAAGGATATTAAGCTAGCTAAGCTTTAACACATGCTTAACAAGTATATAAGAGAGATATTAGTTAGTAAAGGAATTAGCTAAATAGAATACTACATAGCAGTTACTTAGTACTATAATATTATAGTTAATATTAAATTATTTACCTTAGAGAAGAAGTACTAGCACTAACGCAGTCCCTAGCTAACCTATCCTATAACCTAATAAATAGATTATAATAGCAATATGCCTATAATAGGGATATATACTATAACTATATAGCAAGGGAATTAGAACAAGCTAGATAAGAAGAATAAGGGCCTAAAGAAGAACATAAATTAGCTAAGGGCTAAGTAAGTAACCTAGGCAGAACTAACTAAATACTACTAGGAAGGGTACTACTTATATTATAGGTTTAAAGACTATTATATTTAGGATTACACCTTCTTTCCACCCCGCTAACCAAAGGTTTAAATTAACTTATATAAGGCAAACACAAAGAGCGCGAATAAGGAGGTTAATACTAATACCTTAGAAAATAAGTAGCCCTTAAGTAAAGTCTTATATAAGGGTAAAGGGGCTAGCTAGTAGCCACAGATTTAGATAAGTATAGCTAGTATATAAACATAGATAAAGATATAGAATAATATATAGACTAACTACCTTTCTTAATCCTAGTACTTTTTAATATATGTTTTTATATTAATATTTAGATTAACTATAGCTATAACTACTACAGTGCTATAAGTAAATTAGTAGTAAGGCAGCTAGGCCTAAAGCTTATATAACTACTAAAATAAAGGTAGGTCCGTACTATAGTAAAAACAAAGAGATAAGGAAAGCATTAAAAAGAGAAATCCTTCTCTATTACCTACATAGTCTAGGCTAGGATTAATATTAATAGTTAGGAATTATCTATGTATTTATACATTATCCTAGGCCTTACCTAGGATATTATATTTAGGATGCTATAGCTAAAGCACTATAATATTATAATTTATATAGTAAAATAGTAACTAGTTATTAGTATAGTAAAGGGCCTTTATGTTTCTAAAGCTACTAGGCGTAAGGGGTAACCCCTAGTGTAGGGGATTATTAGGTCCTTATATACAGCAAAGGCATATTAGGCATAATAGATAAGGGATACTACAATAAGGTTTATAGCAATAAGCCTTAAGGAGATAACCATAGTGTTATAAATAATAGCGCCTAAGACAAAGCTAGATAGCCTTAACATAACTATATTACTAGAAGAACTAGCAGACTTTATAAATCTCTTTAATAAGGCTAAGGCTAATAGTTTACCTCCTTATAAGGGGTCTCTTAACTACTATATTTAGCTATGTAAAAACCTAGATAAGTCTAAACTAGCACTCCTATAGGGCTTACTATATAATATACTAAGAGACTAGTTACTTAAGGTTTAACACTAGATTATAGACCTTATAGATAAGGGCTAGATTTATGCTAGCTCCTTATTAGCTATAGCCCTTATTCTTCTTATTAAGAAATTAAATAAGGGTTAGTAATTTTACATAAACTATTACATACTTAATAAGATAATAGCATAGGACTATTACCTACTCCCTCTAATTAAGGAAACACTACACTCCCTCTCCTAAGCATATTAGTTTATAAAGGTAAATATCTATATAGTATTTTATAAACTATAGATAGCTAAGGGTAAGAAGCACCTTATAGCCTTTTATACTAGGTTTAGGTTATTTAAGTAGCTAGTTTATTTATTTAGCCTAGCTAGTACACTAGTAATTTTCTAATACTATATTAATAAATACTTAGGAGATATATTAGGGGACTTTATAATAGCTTACCTAGATAATATTCTAGTTTATTTAGGGGGGTTAAAGAAAGACTATATAAAAAAGGTCTAACTTATCTTAAGGCACTTAAGGGCTATAGGACTATACCTTAATATTAATAAGTTAGTATTTGCTATAAAAAAAGTCTAATACCTAGGATATATTATTATAGTAGGTTATTCTATTTGTCCTAACCTAGTAAAGGTAGTAGTTATAAGGGAATAAGTAGTACTTATAAAGCTATAAGAGGTCTAAAGTTTTTTAAGGTTTATGAATTTTTACTATAACTTTATTAGGAACTTTTCTAAGCTAGTAGCTCCTCTTATATACCTTACTAAAAAGAATACCTCTTTCTATTAGAGGCTAGAGGAGAATAAGGCTTTTAAGAGGTTAAAAGACGCTTTTATTATGTATTTAGTCTTAGTATAGTAAGACCTAGATTACCTTATAGTAGTTAAAGCTAATTACTTAGGCATAGCCCTTAGTAATTATCTCTTATAATAAGGGCGTAATAGTGTACTATACCTAGTAGCTTACTACTTTACTAGCCTTATAGTATTACAAAAGAACTATATAATTTATAATAAGGAACTTTTAGCTATTATCTTATACTTAAAGGTATATTTAGCGAAGTTATAGGGTATCTCCTGCCTATTTATAATCTATATAAACTATAAGAACCTAGAATACTTTATAATACTAAGGCTAATATTAGAACGCTAGGCCTAATAGGCAGACACACTTACATTATTTAACTTCTATTTATAGTATAGACTTAGTATATAGGCTTAATACCTAAATACCCTATCTAGAAGGGAATAAGACTAATATAGTGTATCTCTAAGGAAGGGATAAGTCCTATAACTAATTACTATTATATAACTATCTCTATTACTAGGAGGGAACTAGGATAATTCTAATATAGCTTTGTATATATCCTATATATCCCTACTACTAGTAAGGGAGGCTCTCTTTATAAGTAAGTACCTTTAGACTTTTTAGGATTAGGCTATTATATTAGACCTTATATATAGTATATAGTTAAGGGCTATCTAGAAGGGTACCTAGAAGTTTCCCCTAGAAGTAATAATAAGAGAATAGGTTACAAATTACTTTATAAGTGCTTATAGTATACTATAGTTCTAAGGGTATATATAAGTCCTAGCCTAAAAGCCCCTTATAATAACCCTTATCTAGCAGTGCTATAACTTACTAGTTATAGGATACCTAGGCTATAATACTATATTCTAAATACTATAGTAATAGTTTTATTAGGATAGGATATTATAGAATTATAAGGTTTATCTATAACTACTACTATGCTAGTAATTATAAGAGCTAGTAATACTACTAAGGCTTACTAAAACCCTTACTAATCCCTAACTAGTTTTAGTTATAAATCTTTATTAATTTTATAATAAACTTACTAGCGTTATTACCTAAGAGACTATAATACCTTATAGTTATTATAGATAGACTATTAAAGTTTATATAGCTTAAGGCTATAACCTCTATAAAGGCTAAGGATTATATAGAATATTTTAAAATAGTTTAGTAAAGATTTAAGGGGTTCTCTTAGTTTATTATTACAGACTAAGGCTTAGACTAGTTAGGAAAATTCTAGATAATACTATATTCCCTAGTAAGAATAAATTAACTACTCTTTATATTACATTACCCCTAGACTAATAGTAGCATAGAATAGGCAAATTAAGAAGTATAGGTAATCCTATATATTACTATCTCCTTCTTATAGTATAACTAGCTAGAATACCTTATTACTTATTAACTAGCGTTAAATAATAGGACCTTATTAGTTACTAGGGTAAGCCTAAATAGATTACTTTATAGTTATAACCTAGAGCTAATTTAATCCTAGCTAGATATACTTATATTTATAACTATACTAAAGGGTAAAGCTATTTATTTCCTAAGTTACCTTTAGGAGAGCACTTTTCTAGCCTAAGCTATAATAGCTTACATATAATAATAATAGTAGGATATAACCTTAGCATTAAGATACCTAGTAAAACACTTCTAGGTTAGGGATAAGGTATAGCTATTACTTAAAGTACTAACTATAATAGCTCATATCTTAAGGAAACTTAACTAGGTAGCTATAAAGTATATAGTTATAAAAGTACTAACCTCTCTTATAGTTTAACTTAATATACTAAAGGGTATTTATTTAGTTTTTTACATAAACCTTATTAAATAGGTAGTAAAAGACCTACTCCTAAGCTAATAGCTATAAGACTTATGCCTAGGTCTAGAATAAGTCCTAGTAAAAATAATAATAAACTTATTAAAGAATACTAGGTTAAATATATTCTAGTAGCTAAGAATATACTAGGGTAAGGAGGGAAGCAGAATATTTTAGTTAAGTAGGTAGAATACTCCTAGCTAATATAAGAACTATTAGAAAGTATAGAGAAAATATAGGCACTTAATAAATTTAAGGTGAAATAAGGTAATATATAAACTAATAATAAACTAAATTAATTTTAGAAGACTTATATACTTATAAAGACTTTTATAAGCACCTAAGGCACTAACTTACTATATTTTACTACTATTACTTAATAAGAATAGTTATTTATTAGGTTATTACCTAAATTACTAGGAGAAGATAAATAAAAGAATACTACCTTTAGCTAAAGTTAGGTAGCTATTACTATAGCTATAGTATTATCTTTACTAGGTAATAAGCGTAGTATAATAAGTTAGCTACCTAGTTTATATTAGATATAACCTAGAACCTAGATAGTATAGATAAGGTTAGTGTAGGGAGTATAGGTAAGAGAGGGTGTAATAGAAGACTTAGTAGGAGAGTAGTATATAGGAGAAAAATAACTAAGAGAAAAGGGAGTATTATTTTTAGCTAAAGAATAGCTAGCTCCTAATACTTTAGGAATATAATTATAAGCTAAACCTAATATAGAGGGAAGGTATAAATATTGCTAATAGTAATATAAAGGGGATTTATTACTTAACCTAGTAATTTAAGAATATTACTAGATTTTATCTTAGTAGTAAGGTATTAAAGCTTAGAGAAGCGTAGTAAATTACTTACATATCTTTTTATATATTATGCTTAACTTACTTATAACTTATTAGTTTTATTAGAATAAAATGCTTATAACTTATTATATAAAGTAAGCTATATTATAATTACCTAAAGGGCTAGTGCTAATAAAAGGGGTAACTTTAAGACTAGTTATATTTATTATAGTAGTATTTATAGCTAAGGATACTCTAAGGGCTAACTAAATAGGAGCTAGATTAAACTAAGCCTAAGCAAGGAGAGAGTTTTACTAATTAATAAGGTAGTAATACTTTTAAGATAGGATAAGTATTTTCTTTTTTATCTTTAAAGTCTTTAGGACTCTAGGTTTAATAATATATATACCTATAGTAATCTTTACCTTAATATCCTTTAGTGTATAATAGAGATATAGGTTAGTAAATAAGAGCCTAGTGTGCTAAATATAGGTAAGATATTACTTCTAATATAAAGGGTATAATTCCCTAGATTTAGGTAGGTAATATTCTAAAACGCTAGTAATAAGGGCTTATTTTACACATAGCTTATAAGGGTGCTAGATAGATTAGGGGGTAGTATATTACTTATTATTAGAGTTACCTTCTATAAGGAACTTACTAATAAAATAAGCTAAGGGTATTATAGAAGTGGCTAGGGGAGGGGAAGGGTTAGATAAATTATAAGGTATATCTAATAAGGAAGTAATTATTTAAGAAGGAGAGATAGATAAAATAAAGGGAAAGGTATAATAAAACTATAATAATAGATAGATAGTATTATATAAGGGAAGGTAAGATAGTAAAAAGCAAATAAGTAGGATATTTATATAGGTAGTTATACCTATATTAGGTACCCTATAAACTAGTAGGGGTAGGGTAGGATACTATAATAAATAATAGATTAGTAAGGTAAATATATTACACGCTTTATAATATAATATATAGAAGTAAGGCACACCTATATTAGGTATCCTATAAGTAAGTAAGGGGTAAGGTAGATATATATAATAAACAAACTATTAGCAGGGTAAATGCATTACGTGCACTATAATATAATATACTTATTAATAAGGGATATAGTAAGAGGAAAATTTTTTAGTTATAAATAAGTAAGGGTATATATAAGGGCTTAGGCTTTACCTAAGTATTATTTATATAGTAAATAGGGAGAGGATAAGTAAAGGTAGCTAGGGTGAGGAAAAGGGGGCTTACATAAGGAGCTAAGGGGGTATAAGAGGCACTACTAGGGACTGCCTCTCTTCCTTTCTCTTTTCCTCCTTAAGTCTCTTAATACTATATTGACGCCCTATTGTAGTCGCCTAGGGGCCAGTCCATAACAATCCTCTAGCTAAGCCTAATATCCCTTAGATTAACTATTAATTCCCTAGTATGTAAAGTGTTATTATTAAAGGGAAGAATTTAAAACGTTATGTCTAATGTGTTAAATATGGTAATACTTACGAGACTATAAGTACATTACTTTCTTTGTATTTTCAGTCCCTAATTACCTATATCTCTCTAGGTAATACTAACTATATAAGGGGATTTCCTTAATTTTCTTACTATCCTTAATTAGGTAAAAACTTTAATAAATACCCTAAGTAATTAAGTCCCTAATAATCCTAATAATTATATGTTTTTAGAAGTAACTTACTGCTATTTTAGTACTTATTATCTAAACCTTATTTTAGGGTTTAATTATGCTAATATAGCTTATTATATTTCCTTTAGTTTAACTAGGGCTACTAAGGTTTATTAGGTATGTCTTACTATGTGTTCTCTAGACCTTTGCTTACTCTCTAGGTAAGCTGCTTTAGCTATATATAATTAGTATATTATTTCGCGCTAGTAACTTTTAGTTACTATATTTCCTACCCTTATCCTAGGGATAGTAAGTTATTACTCCTCCTTTACTATATATTTGCTAACTTTTATAGCTAAATTATGCTATATATTATAATTCCTAGAAGGCAAAAATAACTTTATGGCTATAATATTATAACCTAGGATTTATGTCCTAGGGGGTAGTAAAACACTAGTTTTTCTAGGTAATAGAGGTAGTGGTTTAGGAGGATAAGAGCAAGAGCGCTAAGTACCTTCTCTGTAATAGTGTTAGTTTAACGTATAAGAGGGTAATTATAGAAGGGTTTCCCTTAAAACTCCCCTCCTTATAGGGATCTTTTCTTTTATTATTTAGTAAATAGTCTAATAAGGTTTTTAATTAAAGTGTAATAGTAGCTAATAAGGCTAGGCCTTTTTTATAATTACCTTATCTCTTATTACCTATAACTTACTTATATCTTACTATGCTTTCTCCTTATTTAATTTAATAGAAAGCCTAAATTATATATTAAGCGCCTTCTATATCTTTTGCTACTACTTATTAATTATATTTACTTAGCTAACCCTTTTACTTTACTAGGTATTTATTACCTTTATAAGTCTTTCTATAATTCTTAACTTCTTTAACTTTAAATTTATTATCTTTATCTTTAAGGTTTAGTATTAGTATTTCTTTATCTATAGTATTTTCCTAGTAATTCTATAGCTTTAATAGGCTAATATAAAATATATTATATAGTTAACTATACTTATTAGGTAGTACTAGTTAGTATGCTTATTTGCCTATAGCATTAAGTATCTAAAATAGCCTAATAAATCTTAGGTTTAGCTTTTATTTTATATCCTTAAGTCTAATATTCTTTGCTAATAGTAGTACTAAGTCTTCTTTTTTAAGGTTAATAGCTAGTGTTATTAGTTATAGTACTTTACCTATACTTTAGTAGCTCTTACCTAGTTATATACTAGTTTCTCCCTAACCTTATATAGCTTCTAGACATATATATAGGCTTCTAGGACCTCCCTTTTCTTACTCTTATCCTTAAGAGCTAGATAAAACTTCAGTAAATAGCCTATAAGAGCGTAATTAGGGGAGTAACTTATTATCCTATTAATAGTATTATTATATGTAAATTAAGCTATTAGGAGTAGCTTTAGCTATAGCTATTAGTTTTCTTTAATAAAGCATTATAAGTAATATTTAAGCACTTAGTTTATTCTCTTTATTTACCTATTAGTTTAGGGGTGAAATACTATTAAAAGCCTCTGCTTTACGCATAATAAGTAATATATATCCAACTAGAATTAGCTTATAAACACTAATTCTCTATTAGATATAATGCCCTCTAGTAGCCTAAATTAAAGCTTAATTTCCTTGTAAAATAACTGTAAGAACAAAGGGATAGCTAGGCAAGAGGTATAGGGGCACTCATATATTAACTGAAGCTTGCTAAGTCTAAGTGTGTTATGCGTGCAAGTCGCTGGCTTATAGCTAGCGGCTTACTAGTGTTACGTGAACCTAGCCCTAGGGCGTAGTGTGCTTGCCTAGTGTACGCTAGCGCATAGGTGTTATAAGTAAGCCTTATAATTATCCCCTTACTTATAGCTAGGCTTCTAAATAGCTTTTGCTAGCTAGTATATAGCTACTCGCTAGGTAGTAGCTACTATTAAAATAATAATAACTAGTAGTCTGCCTTTACCTTTATATTACTTATAACTTCCTACTATATTATATACTTTTTCCTTCCTTAACTATAGGAAATATCTTTCTAAATTCCTATTATACCTTTAGTTTCCTTATGCTATTACTCTTATTATTCCTAAGCTTTTTACTATAGAAAACAGGTCTATTTACTTATAAAACTATAGCTATATGCATTATTTATATACTAGCTACTCTAAGTTTAAGAGAAACCCCTAGCTAAGCTTGCCTTACCTTAGATAAACTATTAATTCCCTTGCGTTTTAATTATTAATAATAAATAGGCTAAACTTATAAAACGCTATATTTAATACGTCCGCTATAGCAATACTTATAAGGGGGTAAATCCGCTCCTTCTTCCCTATGTTTTGCCTTCTTATTACTAATTACTTTCTTATAGGTAATAGTAACTATAAAGGGTAATTTCACTAACCTTCTTGCTATTTTAAACTAGATCTAAACTCTTATAGACACTAAGGATATAGATATTATAGTAGAAGGCCCTATCTTTCTAGAGAAGACTTGCTTCTATTTTGCTAAGTATATACTATCTCTTATACTTACCTTTAATTACATAAATATAGCTTACTAAATTATATTTAGTTTAACTAGTGCCATAAAGGTCTAGTAAGTATATTATTTCCTTCCTTATTTACTAGCCTTCTGCTTATAATTAGGTGTAGTCTGCTTCTATTACTTACTAGTAGTATGTTATTTTGCGCTAGCACCTTCTAGTTACTATATATCCTACTCCTGCTCTAGGGATTATAAGATTTACTTACCCTTTTTATTCCCCTTTTGCTACCTATTTACTAACTATTCCTAGGCTAACTATTAGGAATATCTTGCTGCTTAGAACACATAAATAGTTTTATAATTACAGTCCTTTAATCTAAGGTACATTCCCTAAACTATAGCGAAACACTAGTGTTACCTTATAATATAGTAGGTAATTACTAAGAATGCGAATAACGCTAAGCATCTTGTCCAAAATAGCAAGGTATTATCTTATGTAAGCGCTATAATTTACGGGTTTCCTACAAAACTTAGCTCTTTTTAGGTTTATTTTCCTTTATTATTTAGTAAATAGTCTAATAAGGTTTTTAATTAGAGTGTAATAGCGGCTAATAAGGCTAGGCCTTTTTCGTAATTACCTTGTCCCTTATTACCTATAACTTACTTATATCTTACTATGCTTTCTCCTTATTTTAATTTAATAGAAAGCCTAAATTATATATTAAGCGCTTTCTATATCTTTTGCTACTACTTATTAATTATATTTACTTAGCTAACCCTTTTACTTTACTAGGTATTTATTACTTCTATAAGTCTTTCTATAATCCTTAACTTCTTTAACTTTAAATTTATTATCTTTATTTTTAAGGTCTAGTATTAGTATTTCTTTATCTATAGTATCTTCCTAGTAATTCTATAGCTCTAATAGGCTAATATAGAATATGTTATATAGTTAACTATACTTATTAGGTAGTGCTAGTTAGTATGCTTATTTGCTTATAGTATTAAGTATTTAAAATAGCCTAATAAATCTTAGGTTTAGCTTCTATTTTATATCCTTAAGTCTAATATTCTTTACTAATAGTAGTACTAAGTCTTCTCTTTTTAAGGTTAATAGCTAGTATTATTAGTTATAGTACTTTACCTATGCTTTAGTAGCTTTTACCTAGTTATATACTAGTTTCTCCCTAACCTTATATAGCTTCTAAATATATATGTAAGCTTCTAGGACCTCCCCTTCCTTACTCTTATCCTTAAGAGCTAGATAAAACTTAGGTAAATAGCCTATAAGAGCGTAGTTAGGGGAGTAACCTATTATCCTATTAATAGTATTATTATATGTGAATTAAGCTATTAGGAGTAGCTTTAGCTATAGCTATTAGTTTTCTTTAATAAAGTATTATAAGTAATATTTAAGTACTTAGTTTATTCTCTCTATTTGCCTATTAGTTTAAGGGTGAAATACTATTAAAAGCCTCCGCTTTATATATAATAAGTAATATATATTTAACTAGAATTAGCTTATAAATACTAATTCTCTATTAGATATAATGCCCTCTAGTAGCCTAAATTAAAGCTTAATTTCCTTATAGAATAACTTTACTAATTTAGCTACGTTAATTATAGTCTTTACAGTAAGGAAGATAGAGTACTTAGTAAATTAGTCTATAATCACTAGGATTACGTTAGTTTCTTAGTTACCTAGCTATACTAGTGGTAATTCTATAATAAAATCTATTAAGATCTCTACCTATAGTTACCTTAGTATTAGTAGTAATTTAAGGCTTTTATATAAGCAGTGCCTTCTAGCTACTATATACTAGTATACTCCGTAGCTAGACATATAGTCTAAAATAGCTTTACTTATTACTAGCTACTAATAGTAATGTTTTAGTAGCTTAAAAGTGCGTTTAGTCCTAAAGTAACTTACTAGTAAATTATTATAGTATAGCTATAGAAGCTTCTATTATAAGATAGGCTCCTATAGAATAACTACCTAGTCTTTATATATTAGGAGACCCCTTATACTACATAACTATAGACTAGCTTTTCCCCTCCCTTTTACTTAGGAGTTAACCTTACCTCTGTGTTTTTATAAATCTAGATCTTAGTCTTATGCTTTCTATAGTAGTTATACTAATAGTTTATTTGCTATAGATTAGTAAGGATTTAGTAATATAATAGCCCCCTAAATCTCTTATACTATACTAATATCTTAGATACATACTACCTTCTCCTTAAAATCACCCTTATTTAGCTAACCTATTACTAGATCTATAGTAGCTAACTAGCCTTTTACCTAGGTTACTATTAACTTAGTAAGCTCTAAGACTAGTGCTATACTATAACTTCTTTAATATATTAGTACTTCTTCTTTTACTATATAAGTAGTTACTATTTTCCTTTAAAACTCTAGTAAGAGTACCTTATTTAATATAGGTTTGCCCTTATAATTAGACTTTCTTAATAGTATATCTATAAGGTTACTTTTCCTTAGTCTATGCTTAATTATAAAATAAAAAGGGCAGAGGAATATATACTATTATACTTGCTTTCTATTTAGCTTTTATTACCTTATAAAGGTCTATAGGTTATAGTAATCTAATAAGACCTCTATAGGTGTCTCTATGCCTTTAATATAGTATTACTAGTATTTAAATAACTTTACTATAGTAAGTAACTCTTAGTTAGCTATGCTATAGTTATGTTTAGTATCTATAAACTTCCTTAACTAAAAGGCTACTAGATACTAATAGCCCTTATTATCCTATTAAGATAGGATTCCTACTATTATAAAAATTAAGGCATTTATCTTAATATATACTGCTTAACTTAGGTTATAATATTAGAGTAAAGGCGCTTACTAAAAGGCGTCTTTTAGCTAGTTAAATACTAGCTATTCCTTTTCCCTAAATATAAACCTCCTAGTCTAGATGCTATTTTAACTACCCTTTATTAATATATAAAGAGATGCTATAATCCTAGAGTATTTATAAATAAACCATTAGTAAAAGTTATAAAATCTAAGAAATAACTATATATCCTTAAAACTTATTAGCTTTTTCTATTCTCTAATTATATTAACCTAGTAAGTATCTATTAATATCCTATTAATAAAGAGAATAAACCTTAGGAATTCTACTAATTCCTTATAGAAAGAGCACTTAGAGGGTTTTATATATAACTTTACTAACCTTATATATTCTAGGACTTACTTAATATATTTAGTGTGCTTCTTCTTTATTTTAGAGAAAATTAAGATATTATCTAGATATACTATATAAATAATATTAACTAGCCTATAAAGCGCCTTATAAATATAGCTTTAAAAAGTAGCTAGGGTATTAGTTAACCTAAAAGGCATTATAAGGTACTTATAGTGCCTATAATATATATAAAAAGCTATCTTCTACTTATTACCCTCTTTAATACGGATTTAGTAGTATATATCCTTAATATTAATCTTTAAAAAGAAATAGGCCCCTTAGCACTAATTAAGGATCTCTAAAATTAAGGGGAGAGTATAGTAATTCTTTTATATTACCTTATTAAGTCCTTAATAGTCTATGTATAGCTAAAGTATCCTATCCTTCTTTAGTATAAATAGGATAGGCATACCTACTAGGCTCTTTAAGGGTCTTATCTAGCCTTTTCTTAGGTTATTATTAATATATTCCTAAAGCTTTTTAAGTTTACTTTAGGAAAGAGGGTAGATTAGTCTATATAGGGGTATAGCTCCTAGTATAAGATTAATTATATAGTTAGTTAACTTCTTAGATAGAAGACTCCTTACCTTATCTAATATAAATATATCTTTAAACTTATATAGCTTCTTAGGGATATCTTTAATAGTTCTATATGCTTTTACCTTCTCTTTATCTTTAAGAGGGATAAACTTATCTTCTATTATGCCTATAATAGCATATATAATTATCTTATTACATATTACCTTTATAAACTTATAAGGAGTTAGTAGTAAAAAGGCTACCTTTCTCTTCTTAAACTACTATTCTTATAAGTATAAGCAAAGGTATATATATTCTTCTATAAGTATATATATCCTAATTAATATAGGGCTTCCCTCTACTCTTAGGTCCTTATTAATAGCTATATATAGTAGTTTAAGGTCCTTTTTTTTACCCCTTAAGTCTTAGATTATAATAGGTACCTTATAGATACTATATTAGGGAACTATAAGAGACCTTACTACCTTTAGGATAGGCGCTATAGCCTTAGCCTAATTAAGCTTATAAGTCTATGTGAACTAGGCGCTAATAATATTAATCTTAGCGTAACTATTAAGGTTCGCTGCTATTTTAATATCTTTTTACCTATAAATAGTAACTAGTATGTAGAATTAGTGTCCTACTAGTACCCTAGTGTCTAAGGTAGAGGTAAGGGTATTTACTTTTACCTCTAGGAGTTTCCCTAACTTTCTTACTAGTCTTTCCTTAGCTTATTATAATTATAGAAAAGATACTTTATACTACTATAATTATAGCACTGTTTTCTTCCTTATAGCCTATTATTATTTAGGTAAGTAGCTAGGGTCTTTTCTTTGTCCTTATCCTTATCTTTTTAGTCCTTATTTAGCTAATAGCCTTGTAAAGAGTTATGTCTTTAATATTAAAGGGCCTTATATAAGCCCTTTTTTTCTAAATTACTTAGCTTTTACTTATTCTTTAATATTACCTTCTAGAACCATTAGGTAAGTTATATAACCTCTTCTTATATTAACCTAGTAATATTTACATGTAAGTTAATATAGTCTTATAAGTTAGGAAGTAATTTTATAAAGAATATAAAAGCATAGGTCTTTTCTAGGGCTTATTCTAGGTGTTTCTCTAGTAAATCTAAGTAAATACTAAACTTAATAAGACTCTAGCTCTCTTTTTGCTTTATGTTTTCTAGCTACGTAGCTATTTATATATTATAGCTTACGGAGTCCTTAAGTAATATAAGGGTCTAGTCCTAGAACTTATCCTAGTTATCCTTAGGGTAATCCTAACTATTAGCTAGTTATTCTTTAACATATTAGTCTTATCTAGCCTAATAGTTTATATATATATAATTAAGTATAAAGAGAATCTTTTAGTTATCTTAGTAATATTTCTTCTTTACCCCCTTAAAGGTATAGTTAAGGTTATTAAGCTATATCTTATGCTTCTATAGGTTTATAAGGTATTAGAGTTCTATAATATTTTAGACCTTAATTTCTTAGCTACTAAGGCTTAAGGAGAAACTAGCCTTTTAGCCTCTTTTTACTAGTTCTCCTCCTCTATAAGATTATATTAAGTTAGTAAGCTCCTATTCTTGCTTTTATAGTTCCTTAAGTTACTTAAGCTAGGTAATTTACTCTTTAATTACTACCTCTTTTACTCTTATAGTAAAGGGTATAGCTTTAGATAGGGTTATAAAACGTAGTATATTCCTAGATGTAGTATTACTATTATTTAGCTAATCCTAAGTAATATATAGTATTATTTTAGTAAATTAGGTTATTCTCCCCCCTATATTACTCTTAGGTAGCTAGTAGAAGAAGCTTTAGAATTATAAGAATAAAGGGATAGCTAGGTAAGAGATATAAGAATACTTATATATTAACTAAAGCTTACTAGGTCTAAGTGTGTTATATATATAAGTTACTAGCTTATAGCTAGCGGCTCGCTAGTGTTACGTGGACCTAGCCCTAGGGCGTGGTATGCCTGCCTAGTGTGCGCTAGCGCACAGGTGTTGTGAGTGGGCCTCACAATAACTTTGCTAATTTAGCTATATTAATTATAGTCTCTATAGTAAGGAAGATAGAGTACTTAGTAAATTAGTCTATAATTACTAGGATTATGTTAGTTTCTTAGTTACCTAGCTATACTAGTAGTAATCCTATAATAAAATCTATTAAGATCTTTACCTATAGTTACCTTAGTATTAGTAGTAATTTAAGGCTTCTATATAGGTAATGCCTTCTAGCTACTATACGCTAGTATACTCTATAGCTAGATATATAGTCTAAAATAGCTTTACTTATTACTAGCTACTAATAGTAATGTTTTAGTAGCTTAAGAGTGTATTTAGTTTTAAAGTAACTTACTAGTAAATTATTATAGTATAGCTATAGAAGCTTTTGTTATAAGATAGGCTTTTATAGAATAACTACCTAGTTTTTATATATTAGGAGACCCCTTATGCTATATAACTATAGACTAGCTTTTCCCCTCCCTTTTACTTAGGAGTTAACCTTACCTTTATGTTTTTATAAATCTAGATCTTAGTCTTATGCTTTTTATAGTAGTTATGCTAATAGTTTATTTACTATAAATTAGTAAGGATTTAGTAATATAATAGCCCCCTAAATCTCTTATATTACGCTAATATCTTAGATATATACTACTTTCTCCTTAAAATTACCTTTATTTAGCTAACCTATTACTAGATTTATAGTAGCTAACTAGCCTTTTACCTAGGCTACTATTAACTTAGTAGGCTCTAAGACTAGCGCTATGCTATAACTTCTTTAATATATTAGTACTTCTTCTTTTACTATATAGGTAGCTACTATTTTCCTTTAAAGCTTTAGTAAAAGCACTTTATTTAATATAGGTTTGCCCTTATAATTAGACCTTCTTAATAGTGTGTCTATAAGGTTACTTTTCCTTAGTTTATACTTAATTATAAAATAGAAAGGGCAGAGGAATATACACTATTATACTTACCTTCTATTTAGCTTCTATTACCTTATAAAAGTCTATAAGTTATAGTAGTCTAATAAGACCTCTATAGGTATCTTTATGCCTTTAATATAGTATTACTAGTGTTTAAATAACTTTACTATAGCAAGTAACTCTTAGTTAGCTATGCTATAGTTATATTTAGCATCTATAAACTTCCTTAACTAAAAGGCTACTAAATACTAATAGCCCTTATTATCCTATTAAGATAGGATTCCTACTATTATAAAAATTAAGGTATTTGTCTTAATATGCACTACTTAACTTAGGTTATAATATTAAAGTAAAGGCGCTTGCTAAAAGGCATCTTTTAGCTAGTTAAATACTAGCTATTCCTTTTCCTTAAATATAAACCTCCTAGTCTAGATGCTATTTTAACTACCCTTTATTAATATATAAAGAGGTACTATAATCCTAGAGTATTTATAAATAAACTATTAGTAAAAGTTATAAAATCTAAGAAATAACTATATATCCTTAAAACTTATTAGCTTCTTCTATTCTCTAATTATATTAACCTAGTAAGTATTTATTAATATCCTATTAATAAAGAGAATAAACCCTAGGAATTTTACTAATTTCTTATAGAAAGAGCACTTAGAGGGTTTTATATATAACTTTACTAATCTTATATATTCTAGGACTTACTTAATATATTTAGTGTGCTTCTTTTTATCTTAAAGAAGATTAAGATATTATCTAAATACACTATATAAATAATATTAACTAGCCTATAAAATACCTTATAAATATAGCTTTAAAAAGTAGCTGTTATGGACTGGCCCCTAGGCGACTGCAATAGGGCGTTAATATAGTATTAAGAGACTTAAGGAGGAAAAGAGAAAGAAAGAGAGGCAGTCCCTAGTAGTGCCCCTTATACCCCCTTAGCTCCTTATATAAGCCCCCTTTTCCTTACCCTAGCTACCTTTACTTATCCTCTCCTTATTTACTATATAAATAATACTTAGGTAAAGCCTAAGCCCTTATATATACCCTTACTTATCTATAACTAAAAAATTTTCCTCTTACTATATCCCTTATTAATAAGTATATTATATTATAGTATGTGTAATATATTTACCTTACTAATAGTTTGTTTATTATATATATCTACCTTGCCCCTTACTTACCTATAGGATACCTAATATAGGTATGCCCTACTTCTATATATTATATTATAAAGCATATAATATATTTGCCTTACTAACCTATTATTTATTATAGTATCCTGCCCTACCCTTACTAGTTTATAAGGTACCTAATATAAGTATAACTACCTATATAAATATCTTACTTATTTGCTTTTTACTATCTTACCTTCCCTTATATAACACTATTTATTTATTATTATAGTTTTATTATACCTTTCCCTTTATTTTATCTATCTCTTTTTCTTAGATAATTACTTCCTTATTAGATATACCTTATAATTTATCTAACCTTCCCTCTCCCCTAGCTACTCCTATAATGCCCTTAGCTTATTCTATTAGTAAGTTCCTTATAGAAGGTAACTCTAATAATAAGTAATATGCTACCCCCTAATCTATCTAGCGCCCTTATAGGCTATGTGTAAAATAAGCCCTTATTACTAGCGTTTTAGAATATTACCTGCCTAAATCTAGGGAATTATGCCCTCTATATTAGAAGTAATATCTTACTTATGTTTAGTATACTAGGCTCTTATTTACTAACTTATGTCTTTATTACGCACTAAAGGATATTAAGGTAAAGATTATTATAAGTATATATATTATTAAACCTAGAGTCCTAAAGACTTTAGAGATAAAAAAGAAAATACCTATCCTATCTTAAAGGTATTACTACCTTATTAATTAGTAAAACTCCCTCTTTACCTAGGCTTAGTTTAACCTAGCTCCTATTTAGTTAGCCCTTAGGGTATCCCTAGCTATAAATACTACTATAACAAATATAACTAGTCTTAAAGTTACCCTTTTTATTAGCGCTAGCCCTTTAGGTAATTATAGTATAGCTTACTTTATATAATAAGTTATAGGTATTTTATTCTAATAAAACTAATAAGTTATAGGTAAGTTAAGTGTAATATATAAAGAGATATATAAGCAGTTTACTACGCTTCTCTAAGCTTTAATGCCTTACTACTAAGATAAAATCTAGTAATATTCTTAAATTACTAGGTTAAGTAATAAATCCCCTTTATATTACTATTAGTAATATTTATACCTTCCCTCTATATTAGGTTTAGCTTATAATTATATTCCTAGAGCATTAGGAGCTAGCTATCCTCTAGCTAGAAATAATACTTCCCTTTCTCTTAGTTATTTTTCTCTTATATACTACTCTCTTACTAGGTTTCTTATTATGCCCCCTCCTACCTATACTCCTTATACTAACCTTATCTATACTATCTAGGTTCTAGGTTATATCTAATATAAACTAGGTAGCTAACTTATTATACTATACTTATTACCTAGTAAAAATAATACTATAGCTATAGTAGTAGCTACCTAACTTTAGCTAGAGGTAGTATTCTCTTATTTATTTTCTCCTAGTAATTTAGGTAATAACCTAATAAATAACTATTCTTATTAAGTAATAGTAGTAAAATATAGTAAGTTAGTGCCTTAGGTGCTTATAAGAGTCTTTATAAGTATATAAGTCTTCTAAAATTAATTTAGTCTATTATTAGTTTATATATTACCTTATTTTACCTTAAATTTATTAAGTGCCTATATCTTCTCTATACTTTCTAATAATTCCTATATTAGCTAGGAATATCTTACTTACTTAACTAGGATATTCTACTTCCCTCCTTACCCTAGTGTGTTCTTAGCTACTAGAATATATTTAACCTAGTATTCTTTAATAAGTTTATTATTATTCTTTACTAGGACTTATTCTAGACCTAGGCATAAGTCTTATAGCTATTAGCTTAGGAGCAAGTCCTTTACTACTTATTTAATAAGGTTTATATAAAAAACTAAATAAATACCCTTTAGTATATTAAGTTAGACTATAAGAGAGGTTAGTACTTTTATAACTATATACTTTATAGCTACCTAGTTAAGTTTCCTTAAGGGGTGGTTTATCTTAATATTTCTAAGTAATAGCTATACCTTATTCCTAACCTAGAAGTATTTCGCTAGGTATCTTAACACTAAGGTTATATCCTACTATTATTATTATATATAAGCTATTATAGCTTAGGCTAGAAGAGTGCCCTCCTAAAGGTAACTTAGGAAATAAATAGCTTTACCCTTTAGTGTAGTTATAAATATAAGTATATCTAGCTAGGATTAAATTAGCTCTAGGTTATAACTATAAAGTAATTTATTTAGGCTTACCTTAGTAACTAATAAGGTTCTATTATTTAATACTAGTTAATAAGTAATAAGGTATTCTAGCTAGTTATACTATAAGAAGAAGATAGTAATATATAGGATTACTTACACTTCTTAATTTACTTATTTTATGCTACTATTAGTCTAGGGGTAATATAATATAGAGAGTAGTTAATTTATTCTTACTAGGGAATATAGTATTATCTAGAATTTTCCTAACTAGTCTAAGCCTTAGTCTATAATAATAAACTAAGGGAACCCCTTAAATCTCCACTAAACTATTTTAAAATATTCTGCGTAATCCTTAGCCTTTATAAAGATTATAGCCTTAAGCTATATAAACTTTAATAGTCTATCTATAATAACTATAAGGTATTATAGTCTCTTAGGTAATAATACTAGTAGGTTTATTATAAAATTAATAGAGATTTATAACTAAAACTAGTTAGGGATTAGTAAGGGTTTTAGTAAGCCTTAGTAGTATTACTAGCTCTTATAACTACTAGCATAGTAGTAGTTATAAATAAACCTTATAATATCCTATAATATCCTATCCTAATAAAACTATTACTATAGTATTTAGAATATAGTATTATAGCCTAGGTATCCTATAACTAGTAAGTTATAGCACTACTAAATAAGGGTTATTATAAGGGGCTCCTAGGCTAGGACTTATATATGCTCTTAGAACTATAGTATGCTATAAGTACTTATAAAGTAATTTATAATCTATTCTCTTATTATTACTTCTAGGGGAAACTTCTAGGTACCCTCCTAGATAGCCCTTAACTATATACTATATATAGAGTCTAATATAATAGCCTAATCCTAAAGAGTCTAAAGGTACTTACTTATAAAAAGAGCCTCCCTTACTAGTAGTAAGGATATATAGGATATATGTAAAGCTATATTAGAACTATCCTAGTCCCCTCCTAGTAATAAAGATAGTTATGTAATAGTAATTAGTTATAGGACTTATCCCTTCCTTAGAGATATACTATATTAGTCTTATTCCCTTCTAGATAAGGCATTTAGGCATTAAGCCTATATGCTAGGTCTATATTATAAATAGAAGTTAAATAGTATAAGTGTATTTACCTATTAGGCCTAGTATTTTAATATTAGCCTTAGTGTTATAAAGTATTCTAGGTTCTTATAGTCTATATAAATCATAAATAGGTAAAAGACACCCTATAACTTTGCTAACTACGCCTTTAAGTATAAGATAATAGCTAAAAGTTCCTTATTATAAATTATATAGTTCTTTTATAATACTATAAGGCTAGTGGAGTAGTAGGCTACTAGGTATAGTACGTTATTACGCCCCTATTATAAAAGATAACTACTAAGGGCTATGCCTAAGTAATTAGCTTTAACTACTATAAGGTAATCTAAGTCCTACTATGCTAAGACTAGATATATAATAAAAGTGTTTTTAATCTCTTAAAAGCCTTATTCTCCTCTAGCCCCTAATAAAAAGGGGTATTTTTTTTAGTAAGGTATATAAAAGAAGCTACTAGCTTAGAAAAGTTCCTAATAAAGTTATAGTAAAAATTCATAAACCTTAAAAAACTTCAGATCTCTTATAGCCTTATAAGTACTACCTATTCCCTTATAGCTATTACCTTTGCTAGGTTAGGATAAATAAAATAACCTACTATAATAATATATCCTAGGTATTAGACCTCCTTTATAGTAAACACTAACTTATTAATATTAAGGTATAGTCCTATAGCCCTTAAGTGCCCTAAGATAAATTAAACCTTTTTTATATAGTCTTTCTTTAACCCCCCTAAATAAACTAGAATATTATCTAGGTAAGCTATTATAAAGTTCCCTAATATATCTCCTAAGGATTTATTAATATAGTATTAGAAGGTTACTAGTACGCTAGCTAGGCTAAATAAATAAACTAGCTACTTAAATAACCTAAACCTAGTATAAAAGGCTATAAGGTACTCCTTACCCTTAGCTATCTATAGTTTATAAAATACTATATAAATATTTACCTTTATAAACTAGTGTGCCTAAGAGAGAGAGTATAGTGTTTCCTTAATTAAGGGGAGTAGGTAATAGTCTTATACTATTATCTTATTAAGTGCGTAGTAGTCTATGCAAAACCACTAATCCTTATTTAATTTCTTAATAAGGAGAATAGGGGCTATAGCTAATAAGGAGCTAGTATAAATCTAGCCCTTATTTATAAGGTCTATAATCTAGTGTTAAACCTTAAGTAACTAGTCTCTTAGTATATTATATAGCAGGCCCTATAGGAGTGCTAGTTTAGACCTATCTAGGTTCTTATATAGCTAGATATAGTAGTTAAGAGACCCCCTATAAGGAGGTAAACTATTAGCCTTAGCCTTATTAAAAAGATCTACGAAGTCTGCTAGTTCTTCTAGTAATATAGCTATGTTAAGGCTATCTAGCTTTATCTTAGGCGCTATTATCTATAACACTATGGTTATTTTCTTAAGGCTTATTACTATAAACCTTATTATAGTATCCCTTATTTATTATACCTAATATACCTCCATTACATATAAAGACCTAATAATCCCCTACACTAAGGGTTGCCCCTTATGCCTAGTAGCTTTAAAAACACAAAGGCCCTTTACTATACTAATAACTAGTTACTATTTTACTATATAAATCATAATATTATAGTGCTCTAGCTATAGCATCCTAAATATAACGTCCTAGGTAAGGCCTAGGATAATATATAAATACATAGATAATTCCTAACTATTAATATTAATCCTAGCCTAGACTATATAAGTAATAGAGGAGGATTCCTCCTTCTAGCGCTTCCCCTATCTCTTTATTTCTATTATAGTGCAAACCTACCTCTGTTTTAGCAGTTATATAAGCTCTAGGCCTAGCTACTTTACTACTAATTTACTTATAGCACTATAGTAGTTATAGCTATAGTTAATCTAAATGTTAATATAAAAATATATATTAAAAAGTACTAGGATTAAGAAAGGTAGTTAGTTTATATATCGTTCTATATCTCTATCTATATCTATATACTAGCTATACTTATCTAAATCTATGGCTACTAGCTAGCCTCTCTGCCCTTATATAAGACTTTGCTTAAGGGTTACTTATTTTCTAAGGCATTAGCATTAACCTCCTTATCTACGCTCTCTATGTCTGCCTTATATAAGTTAATTTAAACCTTTAGTTAGCAAGGCGGAAGGAAGGTATAATCCTAAATATAATAGTCCTTAGACTTATAACGCAAGTAACACCCTTCCTAGCAGTGTTTAGTTAGTTTCACCTAGGTTACCTACTTAGCCCTTAGCTAATTTATATTCTTCTTTAGGCCCTTATCCTTCTTATCTAGCTTATTCTAATTCCCCTGCTATATAGTTATAGCACGTATCCCTATTATAAGCATATTGCTATTATAATCTATCTATTAGGTTATAGGATAGGTTAGCTAGGGACTATATTAGTGCTAGTACTTCTCCTCTAAGGTAAATAATTTAATATTAACTATAATACTACAGTACTAAGTAACCGCTATATAGTATTCTATTTAGCTAATTTCTTTACTAACTAATATCTCTCTTATATACTTATTAAGCGTATATTAAAGCTTAGCTAGCTTAATATTCTTAGTCTAATAGGACCTTCCTATAAGGGAGAGTTTTTATTTAAAGTAAATAAAGAATAAGGTAAATACCTCCCCTACCTCTTACTTTATTTAATTAAGCTTTATAAGGGCTATCTCCTACCTATAAGAATCTGCGTATAATATCTCTAAGTAACTAAGAAAGGCCTTAGGGTTATAGTTACTAGCGTGGCTTATCTTAAAGAATAATATAATATAGGCTTAGACCTTAGGTAATAGGTTTTAGTAAATAAATACCTATTAGTTCTTACTAAAACTAATAAAGTCCTTATTTATCTCTAACTTATATTATATTAGGAACTTCTAGGTAGTAAATATAGCCTTATTACTATTATATAAGTTACCTATAGGGATTAGTTTCTAATAGATTTATAATATAAGGGGTAGTAGTATTAGCCCCTAAGGTAGGATTAGGTCTATATTAGAGAACATTAGGTCTATAGAAGCATTTAGGGGGAAGGTTAGTTAAGTAATTAGTTTAAGGTTTATATATATATATTACTATAAATTCTTAATTACCCTTACCTGCTATTATAGCATTAGTTAAAGCGTTTTAAACTAGGTAATATAGGCATCCAGTGGTAACATAGCCTTAGATAGGGGAGTATAAGCCCCCTAACTAAGTTAGTTATAAGGTTAAAGCGTATCTATTAGGTCTATTATTATTTTCTTTATTTTTTAGTAGCCTTCTTTTTTAGACTAAAGGAAGTCTTTTAATTATTATAGACTAGCCCCTAGGTAACTATAATAGGGCGTTAATATAGTATTAAGAGACTTAAGGAGGAAAAGAGAAAGGAAGAGAGGCAGTCCCTAGTAATGCCCCTTATACCCCCTTAGCTCCTTATATAAGCCCCCTTTTCCTCACCCTAGTTACCTCTGCTTATCCTCTCCCTATTTACTATATAGATAATGCTTAGGCAAAGCCCAAGCCCTTACAAGGATTCTTCTTAAAGTTCACGTAACCTATACGTAAATAATATATATAGCTACACCCCTTTAAATAGATATTAGGGATAGTAATAACGCTCTCCTTATCTAATTCTATAGCAAAAACATAGGGAGTAGTAAGGGTAAATTTATAGTAATAGATAATATAATAGTATCTAGGAAAAGTTACTATAGATAAGGAAGGGAAAAGTTAGTAATATAATAAGGAGTTATAGGTAAACTTATACTTAAGTACTAAGTGTTATTTATTATTATTTTAATATTACTACCACTTAGTAAACAGCTAAATACTACTTACTAAAAGCTATTTAGAAGCCTAGCTAAAAGTAAGGGGGTAATTATAAGACCTCACTTATAACACCTATGCGCTAGCACACACTAGGTAGGCACACCACGCCCTAGGGCTAGGTCTACGTAACACTAGCGAGCCGCTAGCTATAAGCTAGCCAGAGCTTTACATTACATTACATTACATTGTATAATGTTTGTAATGTAATGTAATTATTACACATTACATTACATTACACCCCCTTTTACACATTACATTACATTACATGTAATTATTTGTAATTATTTTTGATTTTTTAATATTTAAGTTAAGTAATTAGAAATTAATAGTAAGAAATTACTTAAATAATTAGAAAAGTATATATTAGGATTCTATAAATATAGATTAAGGTTAAATTACTATACTAATCTTAATTATAACTTATAAAACTAATAAAACCTATCTTTTAAGCTTATTTCTAAGAAAAATATTAAAGACTTACTTTTTAGTATACTTATTTTAATAGAAGATTATATAAAACTAAGTATATTAGTAAATATAAGTTATTATAAAAAAACTTACTTTAAGATAAATCTCTTTTTAAGAGAAATTCATATATATCTAAGCAAATAAGCTATTAAGAAGTAAGTACTATAATTAGGAAGACCCACTTTAGACCCACTTTTAATTATACCTTCTTTTTAATAGAAAATCATATATATCTAAGCAAATAAGCTATTAAAAAGTAAGTACTATAATTAGGAAGACTCACTTTAGACCCACTTTTAATTAAACCTTCTTTTTAATAGAAAATCATGTATATCTAAGCAAATAAGCTATTAAGAAGTAAGTACTATAATTAGGAAGACCCACTTTTAATTATACTTTCTTTTTAATAGAAAATCATATATATCTAAGCAAATAAGCTATTAAGAAGTAAGTACTGTAATTAGGAAGACCCACTTTAGACCCACTTTTAATTATACCTTGTTTTTAATAGAAAATCATATATATCTAAGCAAATAAGCTATTAAAAAGTAAGTATTATAATTAGGAAGACTTACTTTTAATTATACCTTCTTCTTAATAGAAAATCATATATATTTAAGTAACTAAGCTATAAAGAAGTAAGTACTATAATTAGGAAGACTTACTTTATACTTACTTTTTAATATAGGCTATATTAATTCTAAATAATAACCTTATTATCTTAAATCTAGTAAATATAGCTTTTTTAATCTTTTTAATCTTAAATTATTATATTTTGTTTCTAAATTTTATAAAAGAAAAGAAAAAAATAAAGAAATTTAAAAATAATATATATTAAATCTATAAAAATAGATATTATTCTAAATGTTACTTATACTAATAATATCAATTATAAGGTATATAAGAGTCTAAATATAGTTTCTTAATATAATTATTTAGATTTATAATATATTTTTTTATATTATTTATAAAAGTATATATAGGGTATTTTTAGTAATAAAAAGTTTTATTTAAAATAATAAAATATTAATTATTAGAAAATAGATATATACTTAGTATAATATCTTATAATATATAGAAATATTCAAAGAATCTAATTTAGCTTATAAACCTACTATATATACCCTATACTAGAAAATATAACTAATAGTCTAAAATATAGGAAATTTAGATAATTAATAGTAAATTTAATAAAATACCTATTATAAAAACGCTAATATTAATTTAATAGAGAAAATTCTAAACTATATTATAAGATATTAATATACCCCACTTTTCTTTTTCCCTAACATTACATTACACATTACATCCAAACCCCAAATATTACATTACATTACATTACATTACATGCTCTGAAGCTAGCAACTCACACGCATAACACACTTAGACCTAGCAAGCTTCAGTTAATATACAAGTGCCCCCATACCTCTTGCCTAGCTATCCCTTTG
Organism: Epichloe typhina subsp. poae; assembly: GCA_030389615.1. Lineage (NCBI taxonomy): Eukaryota > Fungi > Ascomycota > Sordariomycetes > Hypocreales > Clavicipitaceae > Epichloe > Epichloe typhina. Next base: position 1,048,241 of record CP098316.1, on the reverse strand, counting down.
TTCTCACACTATTAATAGCCTAGTTCGCGTACAATATAAGCACCCACTTAACTTACAGCTACACCCTAGCGGAGGCGCTATAAGGTTACAACCCTAGAGGCCTATAGCAAGTAGTCACAAATATTCTAGTAGTGAATAACTAGGCAGAGACTTAAGTAATTATACTAAGAGATAAACACGTAGTAATTAAGCAGCTTTTAAGTAACTTATAGACTTAGTATACAAAGCACTATAATAAGAAGTAAACTCTAATAAAGTTTAGAGTAAGCAACTATATTTTGTTATTTATAAAGAATATTAACCTATAGTAACCTAGTAGGAAGCTAAGTGTAAAGTACCTAGGCCCTTATAAAGTTAAAAAGGTAATTAAAACTCACAGATTAGTATACTAATTAAAGCTACCACCTAGTACATAACTATATAATATTTTTAATATTACTAATCTTAAACTATTTATAAGGGACCTAACTAGCGTAAAAGACGCGTCCTTACTATAAGATAATGTTATGGATAATAAATAGGAGTTTAAAGTTAAAAGAATTATCTTATATTATTATAATAGAAGACATTAGAAATACCTAGTTAAATAGAAGGGCTATAATACTTTAGAGAATTCATAGGTTAAGAGAAAAGATTTTGTTATAATAGATATTATTAATAATTATAAGCAGTAACTAAGTAGCTAGTTTATAGATATAGAGGTGTATTTAGTAAAGATTAGATAGTAATAGCAATATATAAAAAAAAAAACTAGATAATTTCTTAGATAATCCACCTTATAGCTACCTAGCACTATTTACCCTATATACATATTAGGCCCTAGCCCCCTAGTATTATTATTTTTATTCCTAGGTACTAGGTTAGTAGTAAGGCCCTAGGTAAGGGATTTATCCTTATTATTAGAGGAATCCCCCTCCCTATATATATATATATAAAGCTTACCTAGAAGGTCTAAAGGCCTAATATAGGCAGGAAGCGTAGGTATATGTGTAGTAAGCTATTAGTAAGTTAGTAAGGCTATAAGTAAGAATATTAAGAAACTTACTAAGAGAAGGTTTTATATAATAAAGCATAAGCTATTAAAGATATTAATCTAGACTTCTAGATTAATAGTATTACTTAGCAGTAATATAGTAATTCTCTTATTAGTATTAGCCTCTTATATAACCTTTATAGTTAGCCTTGCTTATCTAGCCTAGCTACGCTTATTAGTATTCTTTATAAATAGGAGTGTATTATAAAGTTTATATTTTACGCGTATTAAGCGCTAGTAGTATATTAGTAGTAACCTAAGTTATAAAGATAAATATATATATATATTATTAAGAAAGTAGGGATTATTATTAAAGATAATATAACTATTAATATGCTTAAAGAGCGTTTAGTATAATTTTATAAAGTAAGTAAAGTATTAGTAATATATTAGTATAAGTATAAGTAGCAAAGAAAGGGAAGATATACCCTTAAATAGTCTTTATTATTTTATATATAATAAGCGTATTTTATTAAGTTACCTATATAAGTTAGTAGTAGTATATAGTAAGGTAGTAGTAAAGTTATACTTAAGGAGTTAGCATACTTAGTTAGAGTAGATTTACCTTTAGTAATATACTATAGAATAATACTATTACTATCTTTAAGGGTAATAGCTTATATTACTACTTACTATATATAGTATATATAGGGAATTTTTATACTACTAGTGCTACTAGCTATAAGTTAGTAAGGCATATACTAGGGGTTAGAGATACTATATTTATATTAAAATTTTTAAAGCTATTTACTTCTTAGGAGATTTTTAAGGAAATATCTAAGGGGTTTTCTTAGCTATTAAAGAATCTAATAAAATAGGAGTAATATAGCACTTAGATATAATTTACTATTAGTAAGTTAGTAGTAATATACTATAGGAATATAAGTATAGAAGGTAAAGTAACTAATATTTTAGTATTTAAAAGGGATTAAGTATTTAAGTAAGATTAGATATAGATAATAAAATAATACTATAGAATATTAGTAACTACTATAATAGTAGCTATAAAGCTACTAGGTTATAGGTAGGGGTAACTTATAATATTAAAGAAGGATATAGAGAAAGAGAATATATAGAAGCAAGGAAAAGTAAGCCTTTTTTATATTAGCCTTAGACCCCTAAGTGATCTATATATTATGTGTAGCTAATCTAGAAATTATAATATTTATAGTTATAGCTGCCACTAGTAGATACGTATGCTAGCTACAAACTCCTAGTAAGAATAATATAATATCCCTAATATTAGATAAGAGCTTATTTATTTTAAATAGCATATAGCACCCTATCTATTTAACCTAATTATAAAATCTAATATAAGTAGTCCACTTACTTAGTATTAATAAATTATTAGGTAAAGGTATATATATTAGAAGTAATAAAGTAGTAAGTATATAACTATTTAAAGCTAGAGGGTAAAGGAGGGAATTACCTAGAACCCTATAACTTTTATTTTATTATCCTAAGTAAACATAATAGCCACACACTTATAAAATAGCTAGTAATATTAAACGCTATTATAAGCTATATATAGCATACTTATATTAGCTAAGTAGCTCCTTTTTAATTAAGGATAATTATATATTAGGGGGGTAGTATATTAGGAGCACGGAGGCTAGGGAGCTAGGGATAAAATAGTTATATAATAGAACCCTTAGATAAGCCTTAGGTTATATAAATAACTAAGTAGCTATTAGATAGCTACGTATACATAGTAAGGTATTTAGACAAGGACTACCTATAAGGTATGTAAAAGGTTAGAGTTTAAGACCTTTATGCACTTACCCCTAAGTAGTAGCTCTCTAGCTATAACTAAGAACCTTAGCCTTCACTCTATTTATATCTCCCTAACCTAGTTGTGACAAATAGCATAAAGAAACCTAAAGAAAATAATACTATATTTACTACTATAGGAGAGTTTATAAAGGCTTTCCTTACCTAGGGTAAATTATAAGTTATACTTAATAGTAGTACCTTAATCTATATCTTTAATAATAAATACTAGTTTATAGACCTTAATTATAGCTAGTAGCCTAGAATTTAAGTAGGTTATAGTGTTATAAAGGCCCTTAGCATTAGCATAGCTTAGATTATCTTAATAGATAGCTAGACCCTTACCTTATTAAAGGCCTAGTACTAACTAATATTCTTTATAAACCTTATATCTCTTTAATTACTTATATAGAAGGGAATAAGGTAAGATAACCTTACTAGTAAGGTAATAGACCTAGTAAGAGGTAATTAGGAGATATTTTAAACTTAAATTATTAATATATAGCTATATATAAAGGGCTTAAGCCTATTAGAGGTTTTTGCTATTAAGGGAGATTTATAAGACCTAAAGACTATTATAATAATGCTTATAAACCTATGGCACACTAGATTAGCATATCTAGGTAAGGATATAATAGATTAAGTGCTTTAGAGGCTTTGAATTCTATTAAAGGAAAGGAGTATAGGTAAATATAAGGTTTACTAAACTACTAAAGCATAGAGGTAAATATTATAAGTTCCTTAGATAGGATCCTTACCTTTAGGGCTACTTTAAGTAGTCTTATTTAACCTCTTTACTTAATTATTAGGGTATAATAAAGACTACTATATTACTCTCTTTACTTGTAAAGTAATAGGCCTGTGTTATATCTTTATAATTCCCTTAAAAATAGATATTACGCTTTGCTTTAATTAGTTAGAAGCTATATACATAAGAGTATATAGCATCTATATTATAGTTATAATAACTAATAGTAAGACTACCTTCTAGACTAAAAAGCAAGAAGAAGAGGTTATAAATAAGGGTATTATTATTAGAAAGTCTAGCCTAGCTTACCTATATTAAAATAAGCATACTAAATAGTCTAGGGGGTAATAATAAGGGTTATAATAACTCTTATAATATAATTAGGCTTCCTAGAAAACCTTTAGCTTATAGCTACTAAAGCAGCTATTTATATCTTAAATTATATACCTTAGAAGGTACTTAACTAGCAATTGCCTTAACAAGCGTTAAATAGGTGGTTAAGAGAGAATAAGCTTTAATAAAGTTACTTACTAGAGAAACCAGAAGCCTCTCTAACCTATCTTTAAGCCTTTAGTTATAAAGCATTTATAATAACGTAAAGTAAGCTTCGTAAGGCAAGTCTAAAGCTTGCTTAAAGAGCTTATATTAGATACCTCGCTAGATATATTTCCTTAATATAATATCTAATTTAAGTACTAATAATAAAGAGAAGCTACTAGTTCTTATTAAGCTATGTTACTTTTAATAAATCTATCTTCTATGCTTAAGAAAGAGGCCTATTATTAACTATAAAAGAGGTTAAAAAACGTATTCTTAAAGAGCTAGTTAATAATAATAAGGATAAAAGCTCTAATATAAGGCTTTTATAAATAGTATACCCTTTATTACTATAATAACTACTTAATTAGCCTTAATAGGCAGAAACTCCTACTAGTTATAATTAGCTAGATTATAAAGAAAAGGAAAAAGAAAGTTAAGAATTAAATCTACTAACTCCTCTGAATTTACTAGGATAATTTCTAGATTTAATAGACTATATGTGTTACGTAGCAGGATACGCTTAGCCACAAGCAATAGTAACAGGGACAGATTCGGCCCTTTAGACAGAGGAATTAACTTACTTCTTATATTATAACCTACACCTAATAGTAGCTTTTACAAGTAAACTTAGTATAACTTACAACCTGTTAAATCCGTTAGCCTCTCTAATAGATTTAACCTAATAACATATAAAGCTAGCACATAATAAGTAGTAGTAATTAGAGATTCTTTTATTACGCACCTCTAGTAACCTAGATATAATACTTATATATCTAAAACTAACTATCTATAGCGTTAATTAGGAGAACAGAATATTCTCCTAGTTACTAAGAACAAATTACACCTTATTTATTAGTTCTAGACTTTTAATAATGCAAATCCGGATTTTAAACATTAAAAGCAAAAGCTTATTAGGATTAGTAATTAAAAAGACTTATATAAGCTTACATAATACGAATTTAATAATAGAATTATAAAAAAGCAGGAATAGCTAATATCTTAGGAACCGCCTATCCACTAGAATCTAATAAACTTATAAGCTATACGCCTTACTTAGATTTAAGTTAGGAACTATATTTCTAAGGCTAAGTCTAAAGGATTTCTTAATAATTCTATTAAATTAGAGGGAAGCAAAGCCTTAGGGCGCTAATCTAAAGCATTACTAGCCTTGCAAATAGTAACACTACTACTAGAACTAGGAAAAGCATAGAAATAAGCAAAATTAATAAAGAAAAGGGGATTATAGACTACCTTAAAAACAATACTACTACTTAAAGTAAGGAACCCCTAATCTTTTAATAGAGTTAAATCTAGAGGATTTATAACTAAAATCCTTAGGAAATATATTAGAACTAGGGGAATTATATACTAGAGTAAATAAATATAATACCACAAGGTTCTTTTAGGGAATATTAGAATAGTAACAGGCTATATAATAAGCTATGTTAAACTAAATAGTAAATAAAATAGACTATCTAGTAATAAGATTAATAACTAAAATCAGAGGTTCGCAGAGTGTAGCTACCTTAGTAGGTTTAATACTATTAGCGTAGAATCCTATGTAAGGGGTAGTATATTTACTAAGTAACTAGGGTTAATATAATAGTTATTTAGATACTTAGACTAGACTAGTAGTATAACTAATAATACCATAATACTAGCAAGGTTTTACATAGTAGTAGTTAAATCTATACTATCTATAGTAGCAAACACTATACTATCTAGATTAGGGATAGCACACTAATCCTAGTTACTAAGGAAGGATAGATCTAGTATTAGATTAGGATTAGTACAGTTAGCGAATAGAATTAGCAGAATAAAATGTGGATTTAATATAGAAAATTACGGATATTAGACACTTTAAGCCTTATAATAAACTAGAAGAAGCTAATACTAATCTTATTACGCATAATAGGAAATAAACTATCTTTTATAATATTAAATTATAGGTCTAGGTAGTTAAAGACTACTTGTATTATGCTAACCCTAGCTAATAAGATATTATCTAGAAAAGATCTAGATGCTGTTTTAAGGAGATGCAATAGTATAGTATAGATAACATCTTAATACAAGCGAATAAGTCACTATTTTTAGTAATATCTTAATAGTATTTACTATAGTATAGAAGGAATTTAGTATTTAAGTGTAGGATATAATAGTATAGCTAGAGAAAGTAAAGTATACTAAGGAGAATATTATTAATAAAGTGTCTTTCTATAAATTTACATTAAAAATCTTCTAATATATAAGAGCTAATAGCGAAATAACTATTAGCTTCTTTTGCGTTTATGCCTTAAGCTTTATCTAGGATTACACTAGATATACCTAATACTAACTTATAAGAATATAAGATTAGTATATATTACTATAGTAAATAATAAGAGACGCGATTTATATAACTATTTACATAGTAAAGGCTAGGGTAAAGGCAAAAAGAGCAAAGGAAAGCTTAAGGTCTATTTTAATATAGATATATCTAATAGTGATTTAGAGAATAATAAAAATAAAATATAAGCTAATTAGAATAGGCTAATAAATACATAATTCCCGCCTAGAAATTAACATTACTAATAGGATAATAGGAATAAATAAGGATCCTTAGGATTTTTTAACCTAGGCTATACTAGCGGAATTAACTTACTAAAGGATAAAACTAAAGGCCTTAGTAAAATAAAACTTAAGAGAATTAAGGGAAGTAATCTAGGTTTAACTAAAACCACTAAGAAAAAGTCTAAGACTAATAGGAAGAATAACGTCCTTAAAACCAAGAACTATTAGACATAAGAGGCTAATTTTAGTAACCTAGGCATTATTAACACTAGGAAAAACCACCTAATAAAGAAAAGGAGTATACTTATATTATAGTATATAATAACAATTCTAATGTATAATAGCATAAAACCTATCTCTAGGAATACAGCTATTATATAGCTAAGGAAGGAGAGGTCTCTAAGGAGAATAATAATAAAACTAGAATATAGGAGTCTAACTTTATTAAAACTTATTTTATAGAAAATAGTAGTAAAGAGATAAATATAGTAATAACTAAGATAGAAATAACTAAACTAAAACAACTCGCCCCTAGATAAGTAATTAAGGCTATTACAAGACCTTAAGAGATTAAATATAATAGAAAAAGAGCAAATACTTACTTAAAAATCCCTCTTAAATTTAATAATAAGGGTAAAAGTTATTAAATCTATCTTAACATAGGAATATTATTAATTCTAGCGGATAAGGCATAGTTATAATAGAATAGGTTAAATATAAAATAGAGAACACAGGAACTAAAGCTAGTATCTAGAGTATAGTCTTCCTTTTTTATCACTAAAATAGCTACATTTGATTTCTATATTCTAGGAGTAGCATATAGAATAGAAATTACTAGACATTTTATAGTCATAGCAGACATAATACTAAATTTAGGTCCTAAATTACTACTTAGAACAAACTTTCTCTATAAGTATAAAGCAAAAATCAATTTTATATGTCCTAGAGTTATTTTTAGGTTAGTCTATAGTATAATAGTTAAAGTAAAAATTTTCTAACTAATAAGCAAAGTTTCACACTAGTAGGTAATTATAGCTTATATAGTAATAATTCCACTAAAGACATAGTTAACTATAGTAATTAGTTAAAAGAAGGCATAGGAAAATAAAGAGATAAGTGCATACTATGTATAGTTATACTTAAAGTTTTTCCTAATGCGTTAATTACTAGATTTAGCTAGAAATAGATAGTTGCCTATAATCTAACAGATAAAACCATTACTATTAATAAATACTAGAAGGTTACATAACTAATAGTAGTAAGTAAGGTTAACGCTAATCACTTAGTTAATAATCCTTTTGCATATTATGCCTATTTTAGTAAGAATATTACAGAGACTATAAGAGAGAAGAATAAGAAGGAGAATAAGTTAAATAAAGAAAGTAATAAGTTTAATCTAAAAAAGGTTAATATAGGAGTGCTATTATATAGAATCTCCTACCTAGAGAAGATCCTATATATTACTAATTAATTTAGAGTATAAGTTGCTAATATTAACTAGAACATAGCAAGTAAGTTTATTAAATTAATAGATAAATACGATGTTTATTAAGATAAAGGTATTATTCCTATGCCTAAGGACTAGAAAATAAGGATTAACCTTATTAAAGGATAGTAACATTAAACAAGGCTAATTAGGCCTTACTAATTAAGGGGTTAAGATATAAGTAAACTTAATAAAGTATATAACAAATTACACATAAAAGGCAAGATATTATATTTAGACAAACTAGCGGCTATAGCGTGCCTAGCGTTTATAGTGTAGCGTAAAACTAGCTAGGAAAAGAAAGGAAGGGTAGTAATTAACATAAGGCTACTTAATAACATAGTAATACTAGATATATACTCTTTACTAGACTAAAGTAACATTATAAATGACATATATAGTAAGAAGGTTTTCTTACTTTTTAATAGAATAGGATTTTTCTATTAGTTACTAATTAGGAGGGACTATTAAGCCCACATAGTAGTTATATTAAATCAGGGCCTTAAGGCATTAAATGTAGCACTAATAGGATTTAAAAATTCCCTTGCTTTTGCCTAAAGATTTATAAACTAACTTTTCCGGAAGTATAAGTATTTTATTCGGGTTTATATTGATAATATTATTATGTTTTCGGATAACATTAAGGATTATTTAAATTATCTTAGTATTATGCTTAAAATTCTTAAAGAGAATAGGATAATAATCGTAGCAAAGAAATTATTTATTAGCTATCCCGCTATCTAGTTACTAGGTTTTGTTATTAATAGTAATAGAATTACTAATACTAATAACAAACTTAAAGCATTTCAAAAGATGATTTTTCCAAGCAATCTATTAAGTCTTAAGACCTTTATTAGAATAGCTAGATTCCTTTGTAATAGGATCCTATAGTTTAATATACAAATCTAACTATTATAGGAGCGAAAAACTACGTTATTAAAAGAGTTTTAGGAAAAGGATAAAAAAATCACTAGCATTTTAAAACTAGTATAGAAACAGAAGATATAATAGAAGATGTTTTTACTAATAATAGATAAGAAAAAGGCTTTTAAAGATATTAAAGCATTCCTAAGTAAGAAACAAATATTATAGCACTATAACCTAAAGAAACCGCTTTTTCTTAAAATTAATGTGTATAAGGAAGGATTTAGTTTATATACCTTCTAATTATAAGAGGAATAGGATAGTTAAAGTATCCCTAGAAAAGATATTAAGAATAATAGAATATAGCTAATCTTATTCCTCTCTAAGGTAATATCGCGTGTTAAGAAATAGTACAGGTTAATAGAAGCAGAAATAGCCATAATTGTATAGAGCGTTAGAAAACTCCGAAAAATAGTTTAATCTAACAGTGTAGTAGTTAATATATTAACTAACTATTCCCTAGCTAAGGGTATTATTAAACATACCTTATTATTAATAATAGATTTAGATAAGGCTAATTTAAAACTAGCAAAAGTTACAAATTATTTATCATAATTTAATCTAAAGGTAATGTATATACTAGGAATATTAAATATTATTCTAGATGCGCTCTTTAGGCTACTAGTAGAGGTAACTTATAGAGAGGTAGTGTAGAAAAGTTAATATAATAAATTAGAGGCAAGTGCATATTTCATAAGTAAGGAATATATTACAATAGTAATTATAGATAATAAGCTTAAGGCTAGAATTATCTTAGGATACTAATTAGACTAGAAGTTTAGTTAAATTATTATAGCTATAAAAGCCTATTAGGAAAGGTAAGTAGTAAAAGATACTAGAGTTAAACTAAAAATTCTATTATATAAATAGGATTTACGTAAAGATAGTCTATTATACTATTATAGTAGGGATGGATTTTTCTAGCTTTATATTCTAATAACTAAGGTTAAATCTATCTTATAACTAGTATATAATAACTAATACCACTTTAGAATCGCTAGAATAGCAGCAGAATTATAGTTAGTCTGTTTTCCACGTATAAGCTAGCAAATTCGTAATTATATTACTTACTACATAGTGTGTTAGGAAAACGCTATTAATTAATTAAAACCGCTAGGGGAGTTATAACTATTATAGTTAAAGCTAACACCTTTTTATATAATTTTACTTAATTTTATAATAAATATACTAGAAGTATTAGCTATAAATACTATATAGTAAATAGAGAGGTATGCTATATATAATTTACTATACCTAGTGAATTATCTATTTAGTAAGAGAACTTTTCTAATACTAGGGTATACTATATATCTAGTAGAAATTTAGGCGGAGTTACTTCTTTATGCCTTGTATATTATAGACTAGGGATTAGTAAGATAAATTATTAGTAATAAAGACCTAAAGTTTATATCTAATATATAGAAGGAGATATTTAGGCACGTAGGAGTTAAACTCCTTATAGGTATAGCATATTACCCTTAGATAGATAGAACCGCGGAAAGGAAAAATTAGATAGTAATAATTATAATACAATATTATATAGTAATAGACCTAGATATAACATAGATATTACTATTACTAGCACTATAGTATTAGCTAAATAACACTATAGCTATAGGTATAGGGCAGGCTTCTAATAAGCTATTATACGGTTTCTATCCGCTAAGTATTATTAATTTACTCTCTTTAAATAATATAACTAACACTAAATCTAATGTAAATAACATTATAGTACTATAAAAGCTATACTAGCATAAGGCCTAATTAGCAATTATAATAGTAGTAGTGCTTACTAAAATCCAATATAATAATTACTATAAACTAGTTAATATTAATAAAGGAGATATAGTATATCTATAACTATATAAGGGATATAAATTACCTAGTAAACTAAAGAAAAAATAGTCTTTATAAAGGGTAGGGCTATATAAGGTATTAGAAAAAGTAAATCCTTTAGTATATTAATTAGATTTCTCTCTAAATTTATATATATATCTAGTAGTATTAGTAGTGTAAATTTAGAAGCTAGCATAAGGAAAAGACCTGTTTAAAAGAGAAGAGGTAGCTCCTCCGCTAATTATGTTTAATAATTTATAGGAAGTAAACTATTAGGAAATTAAGAGAATTTGCAGCTATTAGATTAAGATTTTTAAGCGGACTAAAACGTTAAGAATTAAATTCCTTATTAGATAGAAGGGTTACACTACTAAAGATAACTAGTAGATTATAAAAGATAAAATAAGGATTAATATAGCTAAGATAGTAGAGAATTATCTTAAGAAGAACCTAATTAATTAGATAAAGAAATATATAAAGAAAGGCCTTAATCCCCTTACTAAATAATAATATTAAAAGGAAAGGTATAATAATAAGGGGGCGAATTCAATAAGTTAGTATAGAATTAACATACCCTCTTACATATATTAGTTATTACACTAGCTAAGGGTAATTCCCTATACCTACACCTTATAATATCTTATAATACCTTCACATACCTAGCGCAGCTAAATCTAGTGCACACACACGTAAATTCATTAAACCCTTATACTTACTATAACCTTATAATATCTCTTAATACCTATGTAATTATATTTATTTAACTTTTACATTTCTTATACCTTATATTAACCCCTAATCCCTATATAAACTTAGTGTAGTTAGTTTTAGTACTTATGTAATTATATTTATTTAACCCTTGTATTTTCTATACCCTATAATAACCCTAATACCTACGTAAACCTAGTGTAATTAGATTTAGCATATGCGTATATAGTCTCCTATAGCTCTCTATTACTATAAGCTAACTTAGCTAAATTTAGTAACATAAGAAGAATAAAGTTTTACTAGCTATTAGAGGTAAAGAGGTGTTACCTAGAGGAGATAAAAAGTATAATAAATATAAGCGGTTTTATATAAGACATAGAAATACTCTCCCTAAGATTAAATATAAAGTTTATATAGTTAATTATAATTTATATTACTACCTAAGTGTAAAACCAGAATTTATTTTATTTAATAATAAGTTAGATATATATAACTAAACAATTTACAAGCAAATATAGGTAGTATATCTATATATTTAGTGCCTAGTATTAAGATATTAAAACTAACTAGTTAGATAAATTATATGCGCGGATTTAGCATAATACTTAGTTAACACTAATAAAGAAAAGGTAGTATATAAGCAATAGGTAGATAACCTTTTACATAAATTAGGCATAGTAGTTATTTTTAAGAGATAGAAACTACTACGCTATACACTAAAGTTAGTACTAGGTTTTTACTAATTCTAAGAATTTATAAATCCGCTAAAGTAAATCACGAATTTACGCTAATAATAGTATTTAGTAACCTTAAGGATAGTGTAAGATAAATTAAATAAGCTATTATAATTAGCTATAGGGAGCGCTAAAAACATTAAAGCTATTATTACTACTATTAAGAAGGTAGCTAGAATAAAGCTAGTATTATAAAACACGGACAGAAAAGGTAATAGTAGTAGAGATTATATAGATATAGTGCTAGATTTAGAGGTAAAAAGACAGGAATATGATTAGGTAATATAATAATTAATACAAGATAATTGTAACTAGCTTTAGAAATAAGCCTAGTAGGGTTTAGGTAAAATAGCTTAAAAGAATAACAAATCTAGTTATATTATAGAAGAAAAGAATATTAAGGAAAAGAAAGTTAAACACTAGGATAGTAATAAAAGTAGCAATAACACGCAAAGAATTAATCTCACTTAATCAGGTAATAATAACGCTAAATTTAAGACTAGCCTTAATAATAATAAAGAATCCGAACCTAAAACTAGCCCTAATAATAATAAAGAATCTAAACCTAAAATAGGCCTTAGTAGTAATAGAGAATCTAACTTTACAAGGTCTAAAGAAGAGGAAGGGGACGCTAAAACTAAATTTAAAGATAAAATTAATAATATACCTGCTAAATATCTTATTAGGCTATTATAAGTGCAGGAGTAAATCAGAAAACTCAATTTTTAATTGCTATTTACTAGATTTAGAAAACTAGGATCTAAATTAGAGAGTCACTTACTAATACTAAAGATTAGATTAGTAGCGTGCAAAAGGGTAATAAAGAAGTTTAATATAAACTATAAAGGAAGAAGCATTAAATTAATTAATTTTAGTAGTTTTAGGCATACTATAGTAAGCTATAAGGCAAATATATAGGATATCCGTTACGTAATATAAGTATATACTTACAAATTCGCCTTAAATAGTGCTACTATAATAGCTAATAGTTTAGAAGTAAATTTAAGGGACACCTACTTTATATTATAATAAAACATAGTAATGTAGATCTTTACTATCTTTAATAAATAATAGGCCACTTTAAGTATATAGTAATAGGTAGTGTAATAAGCTAGGAAACTAGTATATTAAGTAATAGTAAATCTAATAAAGTATAGAGTAACTAGATAAGCAAAAATTAGGTAAAAACAGTAGTAGCAGCTTATTATAATAGTGTAATAGTTAAACATAGCCACTAATATACTACCTATAATAGTATAGCATTACTACTACTATAAGCTAACCTACTAGCTTTAAGATTCGCAGATAAATACAAAGGTATAAATAGCATAATCATAGGAGGGCTTACTAGTATTAGAAGGATAGATTTGCTTTATATTATAATAAGGAAAACACTAGTAATAATTAAATTAGCTAAACTCTAATAGGATAAAGAAAGGAATAAGGAGTATAAGATAAGTAAAATTAATAATTTAATTAATTAGACTAATAAGATAGAAATCAAATTTAATAAGGTAAAAAGCCTCGTAAAAGATACAAACAAATACGCTAATAAATACAAGACTAAGGTAATAAAGCTAATAGAAGCAGTAGAGAATAGGGTAAAGTTAGTGTAGAAAAAATTTTTATAAGTCTTAGAGATACTTAAGGATTAAAAGGAATAAATTTAGAGTTTAGAATTAGGTAAAGTGCTAAAGGAAGTTAATAACTAGATTAATAATTTAAAGTGTAATATAATTAATAGAAAAGAATATAAGGAGAAGATAGTAGAATTAGTAGCTATAGTAATAGAACTACATAAAAGAATTAATCTCTAAGTAATATTTATTAATAAACTTTTACTTAAGTAAAAGAAGCTTAAGGAAGATATAAAAATAGCAAAATTAGCCACTATAGAAGCAACTCTAGTAGTATTAAGTCTAGTAGAATATAAATAAACTAAATTAGCTAATACATAATTGTAAAAGGACACTCTAACACTAGAAACACCACATAGAAAGTCACAAACACTAGGAATAACTAATAAGAAAACTAAATTAGCAAATAAGCAAGGGTAAGATAACACTCTAATACTAGAAACGCTAAGTAAGAAGCTAAGACTAGTGGAAAAGTTAGGACTAAAGCCAAAAGTAACTTAAGTAACTTTATATTTAGCAACGCTATATATATAAGTTAATAAGCTAGTGGATAAAGAAGTAACTATAGAAGATGAATTTGCTAGACTATTAGATTAATTTAGTGCAAAGAAGGAGCGTTTTTATTTTAATAATATAAAGTAATTAGATATAATTATAAAAGGCAAAACAAACATTAGGGCAAAGGAATTTGGTAAGTAAAGGAAGGAAAGAATAATTTAGTAACATAAAATTAGGAATTTATTATTTAATATAATAATTTAAATTAATACTATTAAAGGATTATAGTGATTATGAATTTAGCTATAGACACATAGAACTTGCTTTCTTTTCTTTTATTTTAACTTTAATAGCTAGGGAACGATTATCTAATTTAGTATAGAGGTTAAATTAGATTATGTTTTAGCTAGTTATAACTAGGATAGTTGTCTTTTAAGGCGCGCCTAGCACTTATTATATAGTAGGATACGCTTAGCTATAAGTAATAGTAATAAGGATAGATTTAGCCCTTTAGACAGAGGAATTAACTTACTTCTTATATTATAACCTACACCTAATAGTAGCTTTTATAAGTGAACTTAGTACGACTTACGACCCATTAAATCCGTTAGCCCCTCTAACGGATTTGACCTAACAACGTGCAGAGCTAGCACGTAACAATATGCTATTAAGTATTAATAATTTGCTTAACTTACCTAATAGTAATAATAGTTATAAAATGTTAGAAAATCCATAAGATTATAATAATCTTAAAGTATTTACTATAGCCTTTAAGCTAGGACTTAAAAGTAAAGAAAAGCCTTATATATTAAGGCTTTCCTTTTCTCTAGCTTATTATAACTATTTAGCTAGTTATTTAAAGGAAAAGGAATTCTATAAAGCATAAGATAAAGAATATAATAAAATTATTAATAGAAAGGTAGCTAAGAAGGTATCTAGAACTAAAGTTCCTATATATATAAAGCTTCTAGGCCTTACTTAGGTTTTCTTATATAAATTAAATAAGTAAGGCTACCTCCTATAATATAAAGCTTATCTCTATATTCTTAGGAATTATTAACTAAAGAGTTATTTATTAACTTAAGTAGTAACCTTAGCTACTAATATCTTTAGGCTATTTATAGCTATTATATACTACTTTAACCTTAAAGCACACTAGTATAACTTTATTATAGTATTTCTAAATTTAGATCTTAATAAAAAGGTTTACTATAAGATACCTCTAGGCTATAAAGATAAATAAGCCTATCTAAAGCTTCTTAGAGTAGTTTATAGGCTATAGAGAGCGCCTCTTTTATAGATAAAAGAGCTAATTAGTAAAGGCTTTATGTAAATCTTTAAAGATATTTATATATTTATTAAGGATAGATTAATTATCTTCTTCTATATAAATAACCTTATTACCTTATTTACTAAAGGGAAATCACACTTATATAATAAATTTAAAGCAAGACTCTTTATAAAATATAATATTAAGAACCTTAGAGAGCTATAATAGTTCCTAGGTATTAAAATTATTAAAGATTATACTAATAGGAAGGTATAGCTTAATTAGAAATCCTATTAGGATAAAGCTACTACTAAATTTAATATAAAAATCCCTTAATAAAGGCCTATAGCCTTAATAACTACTATACTACTAAAACCCTTTAAAGAAAAGGTTAGTATATAAGATCTTAAGAGATATTAATCTCTAATTAAAACCCTACTATATTTAATAATAGTTTTAAGACCTAATATTACTTTTATAGTATTATAACTCTTATAATACCTATAAAACCTAAGGCTATAATATATAGAAGTAGCTAAAAGAGCCCTTAAGTATAAGTATATATAGGTAAACCTAGTAATTAAATATAGTAGTAATAACCCTAAATTAGAGGTATATAGTAATGCCTCTTTTGCTAATAATACTATAATATAAAAGAGCTTATAAGGCTATATTATAAAACTCTTTAAAAGCCTATACTTTTTAAGGTAAGTAAGTAAGCTACTATAATAATATTATTAACTAAAGTAAAGCTTCTAGCGCTTTCTTACTATAGTAAAAAGCTTATAGCCTTTAGATAGCTATATTAAGAGGTTAGGCTATGCCTAGGTAATAATATACTTAAAATTAAATATAATAATATATAGATAATTTACCTCCTTAAGGAAGAGTTTATTAAGCTTATTATAAAGCTTTAGTATATAAATATTTATTACTACTAGCTTTATTAAGAAGTTATAAAAGAAACCTTTAATATTACCTAGATTACTACTAAAGAGATAATTACTAATAGCCTTATAAAGCCTCTTATAAGGAATGCTTTTATAAGCTTTTATAAGGTATTAAGGCTTATATAACTACCCTCTAGTATACTTAGTAAAAAACCTAAAGAGTAAGTATTATATAATAACCTTAATTTAAATAAGATTATAACTAATTAACTATATTTTTATACTATAGAATTAATTTAAATATTATAATATTAATTTAACTAATTTTATAGATTTAGAATTATTATAAGAAACCTTAAATAAGGTCCTCTAGGGGGTATATTACACTTATAAAGGCATAATTAATCCTAGTTATATAATAGTCTTACTACTTAACTAGCTAAGATAAGAGTCTACCCCTAGCTAGTTATTTTCTAAGACCTCTATAACTTTATAGTATATTTTAATACTATATAAGTACCTTACTAATAGTAAAGGTACTTAGGTATTTAAGCCGTAGTCCGCACCCTCTTATAGGGTTAGATAACTTAATAGAGGTGGTCACATTGAACCCTAGCTTCGCGGTCTAACATCCACGACGCCCCCACTTGTGAGTCCGGACACCTGGGCCTTGTTAGGCTGGCGCTTATGTATGTACTCCGTACGGAGTCGTAGGACTAGTCCGTACCACATAAAACACCGGCCTCGCCCCGCTTTGCTGCCTACGTATGCCATCTACGTATCTACGTACATAGGCCTTACCGAGTACATGGCCCTTCTTCCATCCTTTCCTCATCGTGTATATGTATATCAAAACCCTGGCTCTCATTTCTCGTTAAACAACCAAACCCTCTTTGCTCCCTCCTCCCTCCTCCTCCCTCCTCCCCCCTCCATTCTACTTTTGACTTTTATTCTCTTCTCCTTCTTTACTCCCCTTCTCATACCAACATTGCTGGACAGTTTCGCCACCATGCATTTCTCCATCAAACGCGCCGTCCAAGGCGGCGACGATATCAGAGGCTATGAGCTGCCATCGTGGGCTTTCCTCGTTGTCCTCATCGACGTTCTGCTGCTCATCCCAACGATTCTCCTTGTGAGTTACTCCCCCCTGATGCCTCCAAGATTAGTATCATAGATTCCTTTGTCGGTATCTGCTCACGGGTGGTTTCCATGGGCATTTCCATCTCCATCTCCCCCATCAATGTACTAACTCCATGTCACTCTCCACAGTTCGAATACACCTTCAAGATGATCTACCCCGTCTTCGCCATGGTCGAAGACGAGAACCCGCCCGCCTACGAACCCGTCTCCCTCCAAGACCAGTCGGCCGATGCCGAAGGTGGCGCAGGCATAGGCATTACCCGCAACGGCTTCAAGCCCACGCGCGGCCAGCCTCGCACCGTGACATGCTCGTTCCGTGCCATCAATCGCTTGCTCATGGCCAACGGCGGCTTCATGGCCAACTTCCGCGGCTTCTCCTGCTTCCTCGCCCAAGCCTTCCTGACCTCCATGGTCGTGGCCATCTTCACCGGCGCTGTCGGTGGCTTCTTCTACCCGGTTGCCACGCTGCTCGCCTCCCTGATCCTCGTCCAGTTCAGCACCGCCTGGGTTCACATTGTTATTTCGGAGCAATCCCCCCTGCACTTCTGGTCTCGTTTGCCGCCCTTCCGATGCACCTTTGACGCGACGTGGAAGGCCGTCACCATTTTCTGGTTCGCCCGGGAAGTCGCTCGCTTCATTCCCTTTGCTGCCGCCTTCATCCTCGGCCTTCAGATGCCAAAGACTGGCTTGAACGAGCCCATGGACATGGACGCCGTTGACGCCGGCTTCATCGTCAAGTCTCTCCTCGTCATCCTCGTCACCCTCGCTTGCTCCATTTTTGTCATCATCCCCGCTTACGTCGTTCTCGTCCGCGTCCAGGCCTCGCTCCTACCCGTCG
The DNA here is from genome assembly GCA_030389615.1 of Epichloe typhina subsp. poae. Taxonomy (NCBI): domain Eukaryota; kingdom Fungi; phylum Ascomycota; class Sordariomycetes; order Hypocreales; family Clavicipitaceae; genus Epichloe; species Epichloe typhina. The sequence goes on along the minus strand of CP098316.1, from coordinate 1,029,639 downwards.
AGCAGAGCACCATTATCCCCTTTGATCGCTCCTTTGAGGGCAAGGTCGAGCCTGAGGTCGTTGGCGGAAAGGGCTACGCCACAGTCACAGACGCCTGGGTCACATTCAGCAAGTCCTCCTGGCGCCGCTTGCTTACCCTCTACGTCAAGATGTTTCTGTTTAGCATTGGTGTCTTCCTTGTCTCCAGCGCCATTATTGTCCCTCAGGCTGTGTTCATTGCCAAGCACAGCAAACAAGTCCGCTAGAGACTTTTGATTTTGGATACATGTATCACGTCTGAATCACAGTGTGGTCAGAAACTTTTCATTTACTCATCTCCGATATCCTAGCGTTGGACCACACAAACGACACAACTGTAATCCTCGTTCCTTACCATACCTCATCATGCACCCTGTTTATAGAGCGTTGTTCGCAATTATTTCTCGTCGGCCATGTTGCCAAACCGCTCTGGAACTAGCAATCAAATTACAGTATTAAAACACTCCCCTCTCACCTCGGTGCTCCTTTTTGATTGCCTCAAAAGTTTTGACTTTTTATATTTTGTACTATGTAATTCATACGTGAGCTCTACAATCAAAATCGCCACCCCCATCCACCAACTCCTCCAATGTCCCTCGTAGACCCATATCGTTGGCTTCTCACGGCATCATCCAGCCCCTCGAGTATCATGTATCCCTCTTCCTTTCACCGCTTCCTCGGGGCCATGTCGTAAATCCAAGTCGTCGCCGATACCTCGTCTTTCAAAGTGCAGAGTCACAAGATGAGGAGGGAAGGGGGTGGTGGTGGTATGATGCTCGAAATACGGCACCTCATCGAGGCGGTCTGTGGTATACGACAGCATGACAAAAGGAAAACAGGTTCGAAAATTGAAGGAATAGGGAGCGGGGTGTGAGGGGAGAGAGATGCGGCGCCAGAGGGGGAGGGTGAAAGCGCAACTGCGGGAGAGCGACAAGTCGGCCCAAGACAAAAAGTCGAACCGATAAGATGACAACAAAAACTCCCATCATCTAAGTCGCTGCAGGTCTTTCTTGTCGCGTGGGTGTGGTGGCCATGTCCAGTGGTCATGTCTATTCGTGTCTCGCTATTTCGTAACATGCCGCTCGCAAGAAAAGAAAAATCAACAAAGTTCGCGTGGCAGCTTTCTCTACGACTTGTTAAAGAACCAGCTGCTCCTCTTGTTGCTGGCTGCTTCATTCTGAAGTGACGTGACCGTGGGGACGCCGGGACCGTCACCGCCGCCGCCTCCGCGGAGGGGTTTCGCGATGCGGCTTCCGGCGTTGGCAAAGCTGAAGCCCTCGCCCGTGGCATTGAGGCCCTTGGTGCTTCCGGCCTTGGCTGCCTCGAGGCGCTCCTTGACAGAGGCGAGCTGGACTTCGAACCTGGAGCCCTCGTGTTAGTAATCAACCTCTCGAGAGTGTCAGTCGTGGGTGTTGTTGTGTACACGTACTTGTGATTAGCCGCTGCCATCTTTTCTTGGCTGTCTTGCAGCAGGCTCTCCAGACTCTGAATGCGCTCATTTCGTGCAATCAGCTTACGTTCAGCAATGGCGACCTCTTTCTTGAGCGCAGAGTTTTGCTCCACCAGCTGACGCTGGACCTGCGTCAGCTGTTCGAGATTTCTCTCCAAAAATGCCATCTTCTTCTGCTGGGCCCGGTTGTTGGATGACCGCAGCACATTGTTGTACTGCTCGCGCGTCTCGTCCAGCGAGATCTCCAGCTCGACAACACGCTCGCAGCGATTCTGCAGGTCCCGCATCAGGCTCTTCTTCATGACGTCGAATTCGGCAATCTGTTGTTGGATGGTTTTGCCGTTGGTCATGGGTGCAGCACCTCCAGCCTTGACTCGCTGCTGAAGGTCTTCTATGAGTAACTTCATCCGTGAGTTCTCGTTCACCTTCTGGGCCGCATCTGCCTTGAGCTCCTCAATCAGCTGGGCCTGCGTCGACTGGCGGCTGGCATAGGCATTCTCCAGCAACGTCTTGACTTCTTCGACGTCACTTTCACCCAGATTCTTGGTCAACAGATCTTCGTACTGCTGGTGCATGGCTTCCAACTTCTCCTCCAACTCATGTCTCCTCCGAGGATCCACTTCGCCGGATGAGGTCCCAAACATGGAGAGCTCTGCTTGTCTCACGATGCCCTGCGTTTCCACCAGCCTGGAGCGGAGGTCCTTCAGCTCATCTGGCGCAATGTTGTCACCCACGGCACAGATTTCATGCAGTCTGTCAATGTGTTGAATGGCTTCACTGATGGATCGCTCATTGTCGCTGAACACCTCCCCTCCAAGGTCAAAGCCAGCCATCATCTTGGCCATCTTCTCGGCCTTGCGTTTCTCCTTTTCGTCATAGGCTGCGCCGGTTTCCTTGGCATTCATCTTGATGTCGAGAAGTTGCTGCTTGACATCGTCCAGCTCAGTAGTCAGCTCCGAGTTTGCTTCCTTCAGCGCGTCCATGGTGATCTGCGCCTCCTTGCTTTCAAACGTGAGCCGCTCGAGCTGCATCTTGAACTCGTTCGTTTCCGTTGTCAGTCTCTCGTTTTCCTTGCCCAATTTGCTGTCATGTTCCTTGAGATAGGCCAACTCCTCCTTGGTCTCACGCAGGGTCTTCTCAGCCGCCGTTGCCAGCGACTCCTTCTCTGCAAGCTGGTCTTGAAGTTCGTTTTCGCGGCGCAAGAATTCCTCCCGTTCGTCCTTCTCCAACTGCAAGCTTGGGGTGGAAGCCCGGTCAGCAGCGACTGGTGTTTCTGATCGGCTCTCAGCTGCGAGTCGGGAAGGTGTTGACGGACGTGGAGTCTTGGGCTCTGCCTTTGCCACTGCGCCATCCCCAGGTTGTGCCCATTTCTCTTTAGGAACCGACTCTCCGGAGCGCCATAGTTGAATTTCGCCTTCAAGAGTCGAGATGTAGTTCTCGAAGTTGGTGACTTGGCCCTGTGCCTTCTTGAGCAGCATCTTGAGCTCGGCGGGACTGAGCTCGGCATTGACCTTGGCCTTGTTCTTGATGGATTTGGCTCGCGTACCGAATCGCAAGGTGCTGAGAGTCTCGGCATCGTTGTAACTGCTGGGGGAGCAATTGATGATGAGTGTCGTCCGGCTGTTACCGCCCAGCGATTCTTGCAGGATTCGGGTCAATTTCGAGTCTCGGTAAGGAACGTGAGATGATTTGCCGTCAGTCAGGGCATTGATGACCATGCCGAGGGCGCTCAAGCTCTTGTTGATTTTCTTGGCCTCTTCGAGTGTTTGTCCACTCGCGCCCGTCTTCCCCACCTTTTCACTACCTGCCAAATCCACCAAGAAGAGCTGACCGCTCTTGGCCGAACCCGTCTCGACATTCTTCTGCGTGACGGTAATGACAAAAATCGAGTGCGATCGCGATGATTCCTGATTCATGTTGGTTGCGGCAACGGCTCGGGCATTTCCTCCCCTTCTCATGACCTCGTAAACTTCTTGCACGCTCGATACATAAATCTCCAGAAGACCCTTGACGTAGACTCCACGGTTCTTCTCCTCGTGCACGGGCAGATTGTCGTTTTGAGGGGCCAGGAGATCTCTGATCCTCTCCATGTAGATTTCCATGTAGCTGACTCGCACGGTATACTCTATCGTGCTGGCGCTGGTCATGATGCTCGCGAAGATCTGCTCCACGATACGAGGGATAACACCTCGGCCTTCGTCGTCGTCGATGTTTGTGCCCATCATGGTGTACGATTTACCAGCACCAGTCTGGCCGTAGGCGAAGACAGTGCCATTGTAGCCGTTCAAGATGTCGTCAACAGTGGGACGAATGGAGAAGTCGAAAATGTCCTGCTGCTTGCATTCCATGTCAAACACTCTATCGAAGGTGAATGAGCCCTGGGCCTCTCTTGACTATAGATGTAATCTGTTAGCTGCAAAGACACCGAGGATTCGGGATTCGGTGCCGCCCGCCAAAGCGGCATCTCAAAGTGGGAGCGGTGGTACGTACATCGAGACTGCACGAGTCTTCTGAGCTGAAGGAGACGATGGGCTTGCCGCCCGAGTCCAGCTCAATCCGGTTCTGAGGCCGGAACCGGGCCACAACCTTGATGCTGTTGGCAGACATTTTGGCTCTTGTTGCTGAATGTCGCTGTGTTGCGGATCATGAGCCGCACCCCCTCGGGATTGGTGTTGATGTCCAGGGCGGTGGACACAAAGCAACGCGCGATGGATGTGCAGCGGCCCAACCAACCATGCGAACAAGTCTGTCAAGAAGAGCAACAAAGGGTATTATGATTGAGTTCAATCCGAATCGACCGGGTCGACGTTCCGAAAAGCAAGCACAGGTAGGTAGGTGGCTGTGCAGTGCCCAAGATCGACTACGCGACGACGGTTGGATCGAGACAACAGGACGAGGTTGAGATCTGGTTGGGAGGGACGCGCTTCGGGAGGGGGGAAATTAAAATAGACAAGCCGGTGGGAGAGGCTTGCGGTTTACGATTACGTACCAAGCACGCCCAACAAGTCATGGACGGGACACGGAGTATGTACACCTTGTCACTGTACTGTGCCTGGCTAGGACAAGGAGGGACAAGGAGGGACAAGGAGGGACGGGAGGAGCACCATGTGAAATCGCCTCGTGTGGCGTGGTCAACAATCAAGTCGTCCATGTATTCTGACTATTCACGGCTGGCCACCCGACTCTGCCTTGGAACCAGAATGACACACTAGACCGACCCGTCCTGTCTGCTTTGCCTTATTCGTCTGCTTCTCCGTGTTTTACGCATTATTCGGCTGGCATACGAATGGATGGGTCTTGCCCTCACGGAATTCGCATCGGCCCACTTTCGCAGGCCGCCAGGTCCATACATAATGGCAAATGGCCAGTCCGGTCACACGATTCCTCTTCGTCGCCTGTTTCAGTCAAAGCCCAGCCCGTTGCGCATTAGATTCTGATATCCTTCAAAGACGAGTCGTCTGAAACCGCATTCTGCTGAGCCGACTTGTGAAAAAGTAAACGCTACTCATGTTCACAGTCTTGTGCTTACGTGTGGTCGATTGCTCTGCGACAAAGACATGCAGGGTCCCGAGCAGGGTGACAAATAGAAACTAGGCCAAAAGGCCGAGGGCCGATCCGCGAATGAATAATATCAAATGCATTTATGCTTCCCAATGTGCAGATCCCTTGGTATAATCAGTCCAGCACCGTACACCGAAACACCCCATCAAGTATTTCCCACCTTCTCTGGCGAGACTGAGACCATCGCCACAAAACTCGACTCAAACAATGCTTGATGTACCCGTCCCGTCGGAGTTACCGACAGTATCCATGTACAAGATTCATGCCGGCCGAGCCATCCTCTCCTTAACAGCACACACTGCGGGTAGTTTGGGTCGCCACCTAGTCCTCCCAGCTCTTTTCTACCGTCTCTCTTACTCTTTTTGTGTATTCCTTGCGATTGTCCTTGTAGAGATTCGAGGCTTCGACGTTGGCAGGAGATCCCGTATTCGGATCGTTGAGCAAACTAACGTGATTATTGGGTTAGTCCATCATCACGTAACGACCTATCATCGCCGAGTTGTGCGGCAATCGTCCGTACCTCTGAATGCTTGTCAAAACGGCAGCTACGTCGTATGTCGGACTCCATCGGTTCTGTAAAATATCGAGACAGAGCTCTCCCGTCGCATACACGTTCGGATGGAACATCTGGCTGATGAACTTGACCTGCGGTGGTTTGTTCGGGTATTGCTCTTCAAATTGCATCACGAGTCTAAATGTACCATCCTCGAAGGGGGTATCGGCCGGGCCAATAATGACAGCGTTCCTGGTTCGCAATTCGTCAGCAAAACTGTGCATCACATCATGCGTCCGGCCCTTTCATCGGCCAACAAGGCTAAGAAGACCAACCATGTCATCACATTGTCAGGAATAGGAGAAGCAGACACCCCAGCAGGAGGATCGGTTTGCATGCGCTATCATGTGCCATTAGTATGAAGTTGTTATAAGCTTCGACATGATGAGTTTCTGCGGCGAACCTTGAAGTCACGCATCAAACGACGGCGAGCTGCGGTAGACATGGTAACAGCCCAGCCTTGGAGCTGGTTGTATGTGGAGGAGCGTGAGGAAAGACTTCAACAAGCCCTACCTATCAGACCAAATCGTCGTCTACTGCAAGCCAGTCAAAGCTTGCAAAAAAGGTCAGTTTTTGCTCGTTGAGGGTTGATGAAGGTCTGGCAGATTGGGCGTGATGGCGAATATGGAAATAGGATTTGGCCGGTCCGGCCGTGTGATACATGACAGCGATTGTGGTCTGGGCCCGAAACCGCCCCAGCATGATGGCCCCTGCCAATCACGAAGCGTCAGGCCGATGGGCCATGAGAAAGGTCACGCTGATTCAGCAAGCGCATTCCCGGTGCCAGGCCCCACATGAGGTCGAAGCCTCCTCCACTTCGGGTACCTTCGACCTTCGACGCCAAGATCCCCGGAACGCCGCCCCCCTCTCTAAGCCGAAGCGTACCGAGCAACCAGCCTACGTACATGTACGATGCAATCACCCGCTTCCTTTCTCCCGCAGGCGCTCAATTCAATTCCTTCATCCCACTTCAGAGTATCTGTGACAACCAGGCTGCCGGCTCTACCGATATGCCCATCGCACAACTCAGATCACCACGGCTCGCCAGTCAGCTTGCCTGGCATGTGAAAGCAGCTCGCCAGTTTTCCACTGGTGCCACGCTACGCAAAGAGCTTCAGGATGCCTACATACTCAGCGCCTCAAGAACGCCAACGGCCAAGGTACGTCTCTCTCTCTCTCTCTCTCTCTCTCTCTCTCTCTCTCTGTTTTTTTATTTTCCCTCCCCGGCTTGTCGCAGCCCTGGGCTAATCGTTGGTGTTTTCACAGTTCAATGGCTCGTTTCTGAGCATGTCCGCTCCCAAGCTAGGCGCCGCTGCTATCAAGTCAGCAGTGGCCAAGTCCAAGGTTCCTGTCGAGAAGATCACGGATGTTTACATGGGAAATGTTTTGCAGGCATCAGTTGGCCAGGCTCCCGCCCGTCAGGCGTCCATCTTTGCTGGTCTTCCCGAGTCCATCGAGGCCACTACCATCAACAAGGTCTGTGCCTCTGGTCTGAAAGCCGTTGCCATGGCTGCGCAGAATATCCAGATGGGCTTGGCTGAGGCTCAGATCGCTGGTGGTATGGAGAACATGTCCCGGGTTCCTCTCTACGTATCCCGCGCCAGCGGTCTCCCCGCCTTTGGCCATGTCAAGATGGAAGACGGCCTGATAAAGGATGGATTGACGGATGTGTACCAGCAGTTCCACATGGGCAATTGCGCCGAAAACACTGTCAAGAACCACGGCATTACTCGAGAGGAGCAGGACGCTTACGCCATTCAGTCGTACAAGAAGGCCCAGAAAGCGTGGGCTGACAAGGCGTTCGCTGACGAGATTGTTCCCGTGACTGTGCCCGGCCGAAAGGGCGACACCATCATCGACACGGATGAGGGCTACTTGGATGTCAAGATTGAGAAGATGCCCACCCTCAAGCCTGCCTTTGTTCGCGACGGCAGCGGCACCGTCACCGCCGCCAACTCGTCGACCTTGAATGACGGCGCCAGCGCTCTGGTCTTGGGCAACAAGGCCCTCGCTCAGCAATACGGTTCCAGCTCCCGTGTTCTTGCCAAGATTTGCAGCTACGCCGATGCTGCCATGTCCCCCATTGACTTTCCCGTCGCCCCAGCCAAGGCTGTGCCGATTGCTCTGGAGAGGGCCGGCATCACCAAGGACCAGGTTGCCGTCTGGGAGTTCAACGAGGCCTTCGCCGCCGTTATTCTGGCCAACCAGAAGATACTCGGTCTCGAGGGAGCCAAGGTCAATCCTCTGGGCGGTGCTATCTCCCTCGGCCACGCTCTCGGAAGCTCTGGCTCTCGAATTTTAACCACACTTGTCCACCAGCTGAAGCCGGGTGAGTACGGTGTTGCTGCTATTTGCAACGGTGGTGGTGCCGCCACCGCCATGGTTGTGCAAAGAGTTGAGTCCGCATAAGGGTGTATTGTGTAGGTAGGACATATTGCATCGAAGCTGGCCGAGGACTGAAATGAGAGTCTCTTTCCGTGCATATCTGTTGGAAAAGTACCAGATGAATGTAGCAGGTACTGGGTTCGGGGGTCCTGATTACCATACGATTTCAAGCGCGCTGTTTAATAGAAATGAATCGACAACCTTGAATGTAATCATCTTTTGACTCATGGCGTCAGTGAAGAGACGACAAGGCTTTCTGGTAGGAGAATATATATACAGACGGCATAAGCAGGATTACAAGTGTGGCCGAGTTCCTGGCTGGGCAAACCCGCTGCTCCCCACTTCCATTCAACCTCGACTCAACCTCGACTCAACCTCGACTCAACCTCGACTCAACCTCCACGCAACCTCGATTCAACCTCCATCAAACACCACGCCCACGGCGACATCGCGGTGACGAGCCACCTGGGGCCCAGCATGTCCCTCGTCGCTCAATTCCTCACCCAGATCCGCCAATATGTCCGCAACCAACAGGGCGACATGCTCCGCTCCTGGCTGCAAGTTGAGCCAGGCTCCGACCAAAAGTACTACGACATGGCCGCCGAGCTGCGCGCCAAGTTCGCCGGGCCCGAGGGCGTCGAGGCCGCCATTGAGCAGTACCTGCCTATCGAGGATGACGTGCCAGACGGCCAGGCAACCGTTTGGCCGTCCTTCCAGTCCTTTATGAAGGACTATTTGACCTTGTGGAGAGATATCAACTATGAGGATTTACTGAGGACCCACGAATTGCTCACGACGTTGGTCAAGTGAGTTTCCCTCCTTTCACCCCCCCATGAAACTATTTTCTTCGATATCTGAGAAAAAGGGTAGGGAGGGAGAAATAAATAAAAAATGAATTAACGTCATCAATCAAAGCTCATGCGGCACCGCCTTCACTCACCCAACGTACGGAGCCATGCTTCTCCAGCCAAGCATGTCCTTCTCCGTCACTCTCGCCCGCTTCACTCTCCAGCTCAACCGGCGGCCAGACTTGACTCGTCGGATCCGGTCCGTCGACGAAGACAGCGGTGGCAAATCCGTCGCAGAGTCGTCCGCCGAGATTATCCAAAAGATCTTTACGACGTGTCTGACCGATCGGTCTGCAGGCAAAGTGCCAGAGGGCAAGAAGGTCGGCGTGTACATGTTTGCCAATCTGGTATTGAAGCTTTTATTCGCAGTAGGTTCCATGCCGCCACGGAATTAAATCCAAGAGAGAGAGAGAGAGAGAGAGAGAGAGAGAGAGAGAGAGCTGACGCACAAAACCTTCAAACCACAAGTGTCGAAGAACAAACCTCGTCAAGATGCTCTTCGTCAACATTTCCACCCTCTCCCTCCCTCTGTCTCTTTACCCGGCCTCCCAGCGCGTCACATTTCTCTACTACCTGGGTCGTTTCCACTTCTCCAACCAGCACTACCACCGCGCCTCGCTGTGCCTCGAGCAGGCCTACTTGCAGACGCCGCCGCAGCTCGTCTCCCACCGCACCAACATCCTCACGTACCTCATCCCCTGCAACATGCTCCTCGGCCGGTTCCCCTCCCAGCTTCTCCTGCAGCGAGCCGAGGCCCGCCCCCTGCAGCCCGTCTTCTCGCCGCTCTGCCAGGCGGTGCGGTCGGGAAACTTCATCCAGTTCCAGGCTCACCTGGGGACGCACGAACCATGGCTGTTCGAAAAGGGCTTGCTGCTGTCGCTGACGCACAGATTGCGTCCCATGCTCTGGAGATCGCTGGCTCGCAAGACGTTCATCCTGACATATGTGGCCCCCACGGATGCGTCGTCCAGGAAAGCAGCCACGCTGGACATGACGCACTTGCACGCCGTCGCCGTCCATCTGCAGCGCAGGCTGGAAGGCTGGCTGCCATGCCATCCCAGCAACAGCCACAGCAACAGCAACAGCAACAGCAACAGCAACAGCAACAGCAACAGCCGGAGCGCGCGGTCCGCCTCGCAGGCGAACCCGCTGCTCATCAAGGCCGTCGCCAACAACGTCCGGGACTCGCCCGACACGACGCTGGCTCCCCCGCCGGGCGGGCCTAAGAAGCTGCGTCCCAACGAGGGCATGGTGTGGGGCAACGCGCAAGTCACCCTCAAGGACGTCGAGATGATGGTGGCGACGCTGGTCCAGCAGGGCCTCATGCACGGCTTCGTCGCGCACGGCCAGGCCAGATTCGCCATCATTGGCGCCAAGGCCAAGGGCCCCGTCGTGGCAGGCTGGCCCAACGTTTGGCAGGCCATTTCCGAAAGAAGATATCACGAGCATTTCGACATCAACGAGGTGCCTGGGTGGGTCAAGGGATAGACATTTGTCTACTTACTTTCACGTTGCCGGGCCGTCTACGGCACAGCTATCTTGTACATATTAATTTTGGATCAAGACACTGTTGGTATCAAATTGTCCTGCGCGCAGCGCGGCTCAACGGCTAGCGTGGCCCCAAGTCACGTACGTGGTCGGTCAACCCCATGACCCCCTTTTTCCTATATATTGCGCACTACGCGCCCTTGCTTTCTGGCTAGCTTTCCCTTTTCTACATGGACTAGAACCAGAATAATAATTGCAATAGCAGCCCGCATACTATCCGTTCTCCTTCTGTCCCTATGAAACATGAGAGTTCCTTGTGATACCGACAAATACCCATTCAAGTCAATGTTGCGCCCATCAAGTTGGCATGAATACAATACTTTGTTAAGACACATTCAATGAAAATTAACGACTTTGTTGGTTGCATATTCAAAAATTGAACGCTACTTTCTCCTATCCTCAACTACCCCAAGGCGCCACAGTATGCATGGTCGTGAGCATCAAATCCCCCATCATCATCAAGAGAAAGAAGAACGCGCAAGTAGAACAAAAGATGGAATCAAAACCATGCTGAACCAATGAGCCCCCTTGGTCCAGCAGATTCACAAATCATGGTTTTAATTCTGGTCTTGTCAAGCTGTAAATACATCAATCATATGTCCCCAGAAGCGCTTTTAGAAGCCTGTCCGATCAAATGTACCCGAACCGGGTGGTCGAAACGAAATTAAAACTTCTTCTGTTAAGAAGAGGGTATCGATGAAGAGCAAAATAGTAACAACTCAAAAACCCGGTTCTTCCATGTGGAAAGGAAACGAAAAGGACAAGTTTATGGAAGACCGTCAAGTAAAACGAGTTGGTGTCACGGCGTCAGCCATGAAGTGGGTGTCGAAAGACAATAAAAGCTATCGCCGACAGGATTCAGTTGATAGTCATAAGAAGAGAAAGAAGAATCCAACTGAACTACATGTAGTCAGTTCGGGAAGGGTATACAAGTATGTATTTCTGTAGGCGGAAAAAGAAGCAAAGGTATCAGCCGCAAGAAAAGAGGCAGCCAGAATCCCATCAGACCCAGGGGTAGAGAATGACAATGGGTGAGCGTCTCAGAGTGACAATCAAGAATCGACAACGAAGAAGAAAGCACAGCCGGTAGTTGACATCAGGTGTTGAGCAGTTTGCAAAGTGAGGAAGCTCATCAATAGGCCTAGAACAAATAGACGGCGGCAACAAAGGCCACGAGAAGGCCTGCCGCCGCACTGCCTTGCTGTCTGCCCGCTTCCCCCTCTTTGTCAATCGTCTTGGGGGCATTTGGAGCCATGGTCATAGCCGCGGGCTCCGGGAATGACGGTGGGGCTGTGGTGGAAGCAGCATGATAAGATGTGGCGTTCTCGCGGAAGATACCTGGAAGTAGAGTTGGGGTAGCCGACGATGCGGTCGAACGAACAGAGGTTGACGAGTGCTTGGAGGAAGATGATGTAGATGAAGATGAAGATGATGAAGAAGATGAAGATGAAGATGATGAAGATGATGATGATGATGAAGATGATGATGATGAAGCAGAAGAAGAAGAAGAAGAAGAAGAAGTTGTAATGACTAAGCTTGTCGAAGTGGACGACGGAGTCGACGTTGTGGTGGGAGCCTGGGTCGTCGTGGGGTGCGGAGTACTGCTGGTGGTGGATGGTGGTGGTGGTGGCGGCGGAGGAGGAGTAGAAGAGCTCTTTTTGGGCTCAGGCTTAGGATCAGGCTTAGGATCAGAGTTGCCACCAGATCCATCAAAGGCGACAACATGAGCAGTAGAGCCCTTGGAAACCGTCACCACACAGAATGCAGCATTGCCCGCACCAATGGCGGCCAGCTTGCTAACGACACTGCCAGTAGAGCCTGACGACGGATCGATCTGGCAAGGCAATCCAGTGCAGCCACCATCCGGGCACTCAATCTTGATTCCGAAATCGGGTTTGGTACCAGCCAGATTGGACTCTTGCCAAATTGGGTTCCAGCCGATCTTGACAAAGGTCTGACCGTTGCCATCAGTGTTAGCGCCAGCAACGAAAGGAGTCCAGTTACCAATCGGGTTTGACGATGTTCCCCAGACACAGCCTTCCTCACCGGTACCGGGAGGGTTGATGTAGAAGCTGTTTACTCGAATCAGCTTCATGTTTTGCAAATTTCTGAGACCAAACGACGTTGAGAGCCTTGGGGCCATGACTTACTGTGCGGCGGTACTTTGCCAGTAGGAAGAATCAGGAACAGCAATAGTAGCTTCCGAAGACACAAGAGTGGGAATCAACATGGCCTCGTTACCAGGCAAAACAGTCTGGCACCAAGACATCTGACTCTTGCACTTGTTGACAGCCTTGACGGAGCCTGTTCCCCGGACACAGTTGGGCTTATTGGGGAAAGGCTTCTTCACATTGCCGTCTTTGTCGCAGTATAACCCGCCGTTCATAGAGGCAGGATAGGTATACGCGGAATCGGGATCCCACTGAGCCATCACCATACCAGGCTTGCAAGCAAATGGGCAGTATTTGCCTGGCTTACACTCCTGATCGGGGCTCATGGCCCAGCCGGCATTCTTGGACCCGGGCGTAACAGCAACGAGGTCAGGGTCATTGGTAGGAAAGCTGCAAGTCCCGCGCTTGACCACGACGTTGGTCTCGGCACGGGAGTGTACATGACCATGAGGACGGCTCAGTCTTTTGTGAACGTGGTGTATTCGTTCGTGAGAGGCACTGGCGTCGCTGCCAGTAAGGAGAACTGCCACTGCGCCGAGCACAGTCTGAAAGATTGACACTTTCATGGCGAAGTAGAGATTGGTTGGCGGGTTGGGCGCACAGTCGGATCGGAACGAGTTCGTCGGCTGTTTACAAGTCTAATCACTTGAATGTATCCCGCGCCAGGTTCCGTCGCGAGTCCCCGAACGGTGGGAAATTCGAGAAGTGCGATACGTGGCGACAGATGGCGACAGAAGAATGAGCGCGAGTTTCGAAAAGATGAGCGTGCGTCTGCTGGGTCTGTGATGGTTTCGAATGATGATGATTGCGATGTTCAAGTGGAACGAATGAGCGCGGCTATTATGAGCATAAAGGAGCGGCTTTGTCGTCGGACAGTCGATATCGGGCGAGAAATGACAAGATTTGAAAGGAATGTAATACGAGTTGGCACCAGGGAAGGAAGATCAGCGACCGAGCATCAAGGTGGTGTGCGATCCATGTGGGATGGGGAAGAGAGGGAATAAGAGGAAGAGAGAAGAGAGAAGGGAGACAAATTATTCGTCTTGTTGCCGGACGGGGTCTGTGAACAAAGGCAAGGGGCCCCTTGTCGATTCAATGTATGTAATGTATTCAATGTTACTATGATGACTTGTACGTAGCTTATTAGCTACTGGGAACAGGGGGAAAGGCGGAAAGGCAACGTTGGGTGGGTGCCGGTGGGCAGGTGGGCGAGGTGGGCGAATGGGCAATGGGTATCTCCTGCCTCCCCTGGACTATGTGTGGGGGGAGGGAGGTCAGCAGTCATCAAATGTCACGATGAAATTGCGTGTTCCCCTGGCACCTGCCCTCTCTGGTCCCTCTGTGGCCTCGGTAAGACGGTGACACGGTGCACGACCCGCTGCCAACTCGGCGGCGCCTTGCGCCTCACCAGCAGTCCAATGCAGGTCCCAACACGCCGCTATCCAATCACGTCGCGTTTCCAAGCCAAATGGAAATGAAGACAAGCCACAAAGTCGTCTAGTCCACACACTATAATTCAACTTTATGACTGGTTACTTTTATTCATAACGCAATTAAACATGGTGGGTCGAAGCACCCACGAGAGAGAAAGAGTTTCTTCTTTCGCACCAGAGTTTCCATGCGAACAGACCTACTACACTCGGCAGCTCCCTTTGTCTGTGGCCTGTGGCTCGCCCTGAGCTCTGTTCTCACCACTGCGAGTGCCAGCATGGTGCCAAGATCCGACCGACTCTTTCTCCCTTGAGGAATGAAATGACCACGCAACGGCGAGCATTCTTGGCCCATTTGTTTTGATCGCTGAGATACCCGAGACATCTCAATCACCACCTAAAAAAATCCGCCAACAAATGCGCACTTTCGCGGTGATGGATTAGATTGGATCGGCCTTCTTGAATCTTCTGCCTGTTGCTCAGCGGAGATTTTCCTCCACAACCGCACAGCCGGGTCCTGTTGCCCAGGACGACTAGAGTATAATCTCCGATTCCTGCTCGATCGAGGCTTCTATTTCGTCCTTTACATAGTAATACGCCCCTTGTTTCACTCGTCTCTTTTTCGCAAACCTCCCTGCATCGCCGCCCCTTGGTGGACTCCCAGAAATGAGTGCAAGCAGAGATGGAGCGATTGGGAGGAGCATATTTTGATTTGGGCCATCGCAGATGTCGCCGACGATCAAGCGGTCGCATTATTGCTTAAACCATGTTTTGTGACTTGCCATTGCTTACTTACCCTGGGGCGGTGCTTCGTGCAATGGATCATTCATCGCCCATTTTTGGTCAAATCGGCACTCTATGTACGTAGCTACTCGAAATAAAGTAAAAAGAAACAAGAGTCAGAGTCGCACATGTCGTGTCGTGCACACAGCAACGGTAACGCGACCCTAATGCAGGAACGATGGAAATCCACGTGCAACTTGCATTAGTCCACGCAAAAAGTCGTAAACACCTTGGTCTACCAAGCCACGCCTCGGAGAAATCAAGCGGGAATGAACCCCCCTCAACAAAGAATGGTTCGCGACTCATTCCACGCAGTAATGTTTCCCAATGACGCAAATGCTTTGTTCCTTTCAAATACTGTGGGGACATTCCCGGAAGCTGTGCATCGCATTGTTGGCCGAGAGAAATCCGTGATCGACTGACTGCGTTTCTTTTCGATCTGGCTTGCTGCGAATAAAGACAAATTCTGATGTGAACGTATCGCGATCGATCCTCTTGAAGCACTGCATGTACATCGAACATCGGCGACGTCATAGACATGGTTGTGATGTAGCCGCGTATTTGCATGGAAAATGCCAAATGTTTCTCTCGCACGATTTGTTGGTGAATCGATATGCAACTCATACCAGTCCAGATGAAACTTCAGTCCGCATCTGGGGTTCAATCGAATCACTGCTACTCACGGTTGGCACACCCGACGACACTTGGATTCGCTCGTAACGAGATACTTATCGCACTCGTGCCAACAATATCATCATGATGCGGACGTATGGCTGCTGACTTACGAAAGAGTAGAAAATATGTACAGCAGGGTAGCTTGTATCACTACTACTTACCTACAGCCCCTTTTCTCTATGGCCAACGACTCTTGCAAACGAATCAAAAGACATGGTCATAGAGTGACGACCTGCCGTTTTGCTGCGCAAGTGGTCATCGTAATCCAGCATTTCCTTGTACGGAACCTTGGCCACAATCTCCACCATCCTGTCTGTCGACCTTTTCCCACGCAGTGATGTCACAGAGTCGTATGGGTCGGGGGGGGCATATATCTTCGAGGCGTCTATCAGCTCATCGCTCGAGGACTCGGCAGACCTGTCTTTGACCTCAAGCACTTGCCCACCAGCCCCGGCTGTGATATCATGCTGTACCGTACCGGCTGTGGCCTCGGGACACGTAATGTGTGTAAGCATGATAGGCTCCAGGATCCCAACTTGCTGCCTATCGAAGGCATCGCGAAGTGCATTCTGCACGGCAGTTCTAGCGACACTGCTAAAGTGCCCACCTGTGGGACTTTCCAGAGCTCCTTCAGAAGTATCCAATGTGATTTTGACGTGGCAGCTATGAACTGGCGAAGCTCTTCGTGGTCCCCTCGCCAAACCCGCGATCGCTCCGTTGAGAAGTTGATGTCGGGCTTCTTCAATGTCAAAAGTTGCATCGCTTGACTGTGTACACTCTGGGATCTCAACCTCGTAAATGTTTCCGTCCATCTCAACACCACATTCCAACAGCCCGTCGCGGTTATCGGAGTCGACAAGCTCCAAGATTGCCGTGCATGTAGCTTTGCCAGCTTTGCTTGCAATGGGCCTGTCAAATACAGTGTGCTGTGGCCGGGTGGGCTGTGTCACGCACTCCTTGTAGTCAACCTCGATTTGACCAAATTCGGCATCAATCTTGTGCTTCTGTCTCATGTTATGCAGAGACACATCCAAGTGAAGCTTTCCCATGCCCTGGATGGTGAACTGATCCGTCTTGGAACTCCGGCTCCACCTCAGACTCGGATCTTCTCTCGAAGCGTTTTCTAGTGCAGCTTGCAACTCTTGAGCGGCGACGTTTCCGTACGGTTCGACTTGCAGAAAAGCCACTGGAGGTGGAATCTCAGGCGGCCGAATCTGCACATGGCGAAGATGCTCCGCGACTGGTTTCCCGTTCAAAGTTGTTATCAAAGTATCCCCACTTCGAGCCTTCTTTAGTCCCCGGAGGGCACCAATCTGTCCTGCAGAAAGCTCCTGTACATCCTGCGTCTTGGACGCAGATATTTGGAGGATTCCCATCGGACGCTCTTGAGCGTTCACATTTGTATTGAAACTCGACGCATTGCGAGTTAGGGTTCCATAGTAGACTCGAACAAAGCTGATGACACCCTCTTTTGGATGGTCAAATACCTTGAAAACCGAAGCAACGGACGCAACATTTGATCCGCCTTTGTTCCCCCTATTGCAAATATTGTTCACAAGGTCGTGGAGGAGCTGTTTCGATGCACCGATTCGCACCTCGACATCTGGTCTTTCTGCAGGATCTGGTAGATATTCGGTAATGGCGTCCATCAATGGCTCGACTCCGATGTGACGGAAGCTTGAGCCTGCAAAGACCGGAATCACATGGCCATCTCCGCTGAGAATAGTACGCCTGATAGCTGCTTTGATCATAGCGCTGGGTATTTCGGAGTTTTCTGCTAGGAATTCATCCATGATGGACTCGTCGAAGTCGGCTAGGCCCTCTATCAGACGCTGTCTAGCCAACTGTATTTCGGCTAGTAGTTCCGGGTTTGACACTGAAAGTTTCCGCTTCAACTCATCTGAGCCATATCGAATCTTTTCTCTTTCTGACTTCCATCGAAATGCCACACCGTCAATGATGTCTATCACACCGACGAAAGTATCCTTTTCCCACCACGGAATCTGGCACAGTAGCGGCCAACCCTTCAGTCTCGTGCCGATTTCCAAGACGGATTTTTTGAAGGATGCTCCTTCGCGATCCAGCTTGTTGCAGTAGACAATACGAGGAATTTTGAATTCCTGCGCGGATGCCCATACACGTTCTGTGTGTGCCTCGACACCTTTCACAGAATCGATGATACAAACAGCTCCGTCGAGAATAGGGAGGCAGCGATCAACCTCAAAACGGAAGTCTTGGTGACCTGGGGTGTCAATCAAATTCACAGTTTTGGGATGAGTACCCGGCAGGCAAGTCTGAGCTCTCGGCCAATTAAAAGTAATGGCCGCTGACTGGATCGTGATTCCACGCTCCCTTTCGAGCTCCAAGAAATCAGTGACGGTATTCCCGGCATCAACATCTATAACCGTAGTGTCAGCTATGGGTTAAACCATGCGCCGTGGAGAACGATGCCATGGGTCCTCTGGTCTGGCACACTCACCCCCAACTCTCTGCGTAACACCGCTGTAGTACAGCATGCGCTCTGTCGTGGTAGTTTTGCCCTTTTGAGATGTAGTCAGTACTGATTATAGCATCGTATATGCAGAGCCAAGGTTACGTACAGCGTCGACATGGGCTATGATGCCGATATTGCGAATGTTCTCAACTCGAGCATCTTGCTGGCCTGTCGCTTTGCCATGTAAAGCTCGATTTTCCAGTATAGGCTTTAATGATGATGCGCCAGCGTTGAAAGATTGATATAAAAAGCACCGAGAATGGCGCACTCTTCGACACAAGGATAATTGAAGCATACTGTGCTAAGGACGAGGACTTGGTGAAGGCGCACACATGGGAGCCGCTGGCTGTACTCTAGCAGCGACAATCAATAGAGGACAGCATTCGGGCCAATGAGATTACTGTCAAATATGCGCAAGAGCATGTGACAGGGGACAATAACGTGTTGTTCTCAATCGCTGATTTGAGCTTCGTCGTCCTGCACGGTGTTGAGATGGCAGAATTCCCAGCGCTCACTGCAAACCCCCTGTAGAGCCAAAGGCGGCAGGCGGTGGGCCACTGGTCGGTCACCTTGCGGCTGCCTCATCCGCGACCACCCCTGGGCTTGTACGTCAGTGCCGACGTCAGGCCAATCAGTCGATTTTTCACCTGCCTGCCTGCCACCTAATCGTGCCACCTGCCACCTGCCTGCCTGCCACCTTGCTGCCACCTTCCCCCAACTACCCAACGGCCAAGCTTCAACCTCTCTTTGCGACACTACGTGATCAATTGCGACCGCCTTTCGCTCTGCCGGCCTCGGGAATTCTGCTGCTGTCTAGCTTTATCTAGACAACCACCTCTGCCAATACATATATTTCCTCCAGTGTTTGCGACATCTTTCAAGCCGTCAGCACACTGCACCGCGTTACAATGGAGCTCTCCGATATCTTGTATGTCTCGAGCCCCAGGCTCTTATCCGAACACCCAGTTGGAACACCACTGACGCTATATACAAAGCCGCATCGTGAACTTGGTCGTCGCGACCATCACCATTCTCGGTGGCATCGTTAGCATCTTTATGCATCAGCTGTGAGTCCTTATTCCAGCGGGCATGCGCCAGATAGCCCATTGGCAAAGTCAAATGGTGCAGCCCTAGTCGTCGATTTACGCACAACTTAACTGACGCATTCGTATCAGTTCAACCATTATTCTTGGCGCCTACATGCTCGTTTTCGGTTTGGCTATCGCTCTTCTTGGTAGGCACTCTTGCTTCAAGGCCAATCGACAGCAGCTGCTGACAGTCGCAGAATTCCAGATCCCCCCTCAGATGTCTCGACACGCCAACTTTCTCTTCTCCTTTGTCGGACGAGGTATTTGTGAGTCAAGAAAAATTCAAGCATAGCTGTCCGTCCAGCGGCTCGTTTCTAACACGCTTAGTCTACGTTCTCATCGGTGGTCTCCTCTTCGGCAAGGAGGTCCTCAGCAACATTGCTGGAGCCATTGTTTGCATCGTCGGTCTTGGTTACATTGCACTCGAATTCGTTCCATCTATCGAACCCCCAAGCAACATGCGCGACGCCGATGCAGCTGGATGGGGTGCTGAGCAAGTATAAGCAACGCCTTAGACGCTTGCCAACGAAGTTGTGGAGGGACATGGCGATTCTCGGAGCGATGCAGATTCTGAAGATGGAAAACTTGGGCAGTTTGGTGGGGCATTCAAAACAAAGACGCCAGCTACACGTGGCGTTTGTAAGGGATATATAATGTCAAGCACAGGATTCGGTGTAATAACCCACCAAGTCTGGATCGTCTAAATTCAAATCAAGTCATGAGTGATTTACAACATGAAGATGAAATGTAGGATTTGCGGATGTGATTGTGCCATCATGGTGTCATGCTAAGTTACAACTTGACTTGTTGAGCGGTCAAGTCCGCTTAGTTTATTTATTGTTCCAGTTTCCAGCGTCCTCCACGCCCTTTGCAAAGCTGTTGATCCCGTTTGAAATGCCATTGCCGATGGAGCCCAGCCCATCACCGACAGGTTTGCCCGTCTCTCCCGTCATGTTATTCACCGTGTTCCCGAGCCCAGTCGTGGCAGCGCCAGTGACGGAACCAGCAGTGCGGGAAATGCCACCAACGGCACTGCCAAGCGTGCTTGTTACAAAGCCCGCTGCGCTAGCAGCCTTGTCGCCGACCGTATTTGCTTGACTTGATGCATTGCCAGCAGCGTTGTTGGCTGCGCTGTCGACCTTTTGTTGCGAATCCGCCATGACGAAATGTGCGAGTTGTGCTCGTGGTGTGCGGTAGGATAATGTATTTTATGAGAGAACTCGGCTTTGTCTTGGGAACTGATTGGTACGAGGATCCAGAAGACCCGTGAATCATTTGTCCTGTTTTATATGCAAAATGCGTGCGCGCATGTGAGGGAAGCTTGCATGTTTCTGTGCGGCAAAACGTCAGAGCGACCCACATGACGTCAGCGCGATGACGGCATCTGCATAACCCCATCGACGATTGGGCAACTACATGCGTGCATGTATTTTATTAAAAGCAAGTACAATTGGACCTCGCTATGCTAGTGTAATTTAATTGTGCTGGAAAGGGGGAAAATAAGAACATTCAATTCTAGCCAATGTTGAATTCATCCGCGGCAGAGCTCATCAACATCATGCTCTTCTTTCTGACGAGATTTGCGGATTTCCTCTCATCCACACTAGCAGAGTCGACTTCTTTGGTCGAGGAATGACGGTCCTTGGAGCCACCCTTCTTGTTGGCCTTGCGGTCGATGCCTGCGCCGATACCACCTGGTGGATCGCGAAGGCCGAAGCTCTTGGCGACGTGACCGAGATGTAATTGCGTAATATCGAAGTGGACTCTTTCCTCGCGGATGTGGGTGGCGTACGCACGAATGTGGGATTTGAAGCCGTTGCGGGCGAGCTCCAGGCGTTTGGCATCTGCGAGCAGTCTTTGCTCAAAGTGCAGCTGTAATGTCTCGGCTTTGTCGTGGTAAGATTGGCCGTCTGTTGGGGCAGCGGTGGTTTCGACGGGGAATTCGAGCTTGGACATGAGTCCTGTTTTGAGGACGTTCTCGTATGACTGGGACGAGGGAGGCGCAGACGACTTGAGGAGCTCTATGTAGCCCTCTTCTGTGCCAGGGAGTAGGAAGAGCGTGGCATCACCTGCTCGACCGGCTCGTGCCGTACGTCCTACACGATGGATATGGTCGGCGAAGCTGAACGCAGGGTCATACTCGATGACGAGATCGACCGACGGAATATCCAATCCTCGTGATGAGACATCAGTTGTGATGAGGAGCGAGGGAGATTTGCAGGCTGAGAAGGAGCGCAGTGTTGCCGTTCGGATTGGCTGAGATAGCGATCCATGCATCCTATGCAGAACGACTTCTGGACTTGCCGCAGAGGAAATGTAGGCTGCCTTGGATACGGTCCTCTCGACCAGTTCCTTTTCTTTATGTGCAGACGGTGAGAGATCTGTCTCTTTGGGGTCTCGCAGAATCTCGTAGTGGAAATCGACTGTGTCGGCGCATGACATGAAGATGATTGCTTTCATGGTGCGATCTCTTCGTGAGAAGACGGATTTGAGATAGGCTGTCAAAGTGACGAGACGGAGCTTTGAAGGTACAACGATGTATGTCTGATGCAGCTGTGCGGGGGCTTTGTGAACCACATCTTCATTGATCTTGTCATCCTCGGCCTTCTCAGCAGCCAGAAATGTAGCATCAGCAAGACTCATCTCGCCTAGTTTTTGGACATTCATCTTCATGGTGGCCGAACAAAGGACAGTGACACGTCGCTCTGGCAGGTCCGCCAGGGAGGTTCCATTCTCGGTAGTTTTGACAATGGAGATCTGCTTCAGAGCATCAATTACCTTCTTCAGGTCTTGTTCAAACCCCAGATCCATCAATCGATCTCCCTCATCGAGAATCAACCAGCGGACAGTACCCAGATTCAAAGCCTTGGTGTTGTCGATATGGTCCGCGAGACGACCCGGGGTCGCGATCAAGAAATTGACGCCCTTGCGAATTCTGGCCTTTTCTGCCTTCTTAGACTCACCACCGGTGATGGCAGTCGACACCAGCCAGGGGAATGGCCGAACCAGTTGTTCTAGAACTGCATGTGTTTGTTTTGCCAGTTCACGGGTGGGCGAGACGATGATTCCAAAAATGCCAGAATCTCGGTGTATTTGCTTTCCATCGCTATTGCCGCTCAGCTTCAGTACGCGATGCAGCATGGGAAGCAGATATGAAAATGTCTTTCCAGAACCCGTTTCTGCCTGGACGAAAACATCGGACGACTGAGACAGCAGATGTGGGATCACTTTTTGTTGAATTGCGGTGGGACGTTCGAGGTTCATCTTGGTCAGCGACTCGACAAGGCGGGATGAAAGGGTGAGGGAACCAAAGTTGGCGACATCGCTGAGGGGCGCATTCGTTGCTTGGGGAGCTGTCCATTCTTCTTCCTTGGTGGCTTCGGTCTTCTGGACTGGGTTAAAAGAAAACAGCCGTGAAATGACCTGGCGGTTTCCCTTGCCGGCGGAATCAGACTTGTGCGCGCCAGAGTTCTCGTTTGTAGAGTTCTCGTGGCCGAAACGGTCGGATCGCGGGGTTGAATTGTAGCCTGAGTAGGCCGCCGATGCGTCGCCATTCAATCTCTGTCGTTTGCTAGATCTGAAGTTATCCTCGCCTTGGGGTTTGTCAGCGGCGGGACCAGACTGCGCCAACTTGGCGCCTCTTTCCGCGCGCTTCCTATCTCGCCATCGTCCACCTTTGAACTTGACCTGGGTCTTGATAGGCGCAGCGCCCAGATCGAAATTCAAGAGCATACCATCATCAGCCATGGTGGAAGTTAGATATCCTTCTGTTTCGAAGGTGTCCTGATTTGGTGGGGCGAGGTGCTCGATGATTACCAGCAGTGGAATTTTTCTTCTGCATGTCTGCGCTTTCTTATCGATAAGGCGGGACTTTTTATTTCGCCGCGCCCCAATTTTGTGGCCATATGGCCATGTTTGATCTTGTGAGGATTTCAAATAACCCCTTCTACCATCTCGCTGTATTGAAAGCTGATGTTGGTCTGGCTCCGCGCACACTCGGATTCGATATGCAAATCATATCGTGAATTAAACCACGGCGGGCTGAAGGAGGATGACATACGCATGTACTCGAAACGGGAACTTGAACGAGGCTACACATACATACAGTACATAACATGAGTGCTCCACCACGCATTTTCTACTCAAAGCAGGATATATCCCGTAATCTGACCCTAACTAACCCCTAAGCCACCGCTAATCCTATGCGTTTTCTTTCAATTATAGCTATTTATTTAGATTTAATATCTATCTTTACTAAAAGTCCTGGTGAGCCCTCGTGTTATATATTCCCTTCCCTCGTTCATCAGACAAGATCGACAGAATGACATGGGTGGGGTCCGTCCCGGGGATCCTCAGGACTCCGAGCCATCCGGCTGTCATGACGGTAGATTTTCGTCGGACTGAGACCCCCTTATTTAAAATTTTTTTTTTTTTTTTTTTTTTGAAAAAGAACCAGGCAGCTAACCAAGCTCATCGCCTTGGTAGACTCGCCAAGCGACATTGGCCATGCAAGCTTGTTGAGCTTTTGCGAGCACAAACTCGATTTAATTATTGAAAGGGACACCCGTAAGGTAAGCAACACCTGGCAATGCATGCAAACAGTCTCCAAATGTAAGTTCTTAGTTGTTTCGAGACGTGCTTTATTTTTGCCACCCGCGTTGCTTTCTTTGCATGCAGCCTTCTCAGCTGTATACTGGATTCTGGATTCTGGATTCTGTATAATAAAGTCCTGCACGCGACACTGGCCAGTGTGTTCTTTTTACAGGCAAATTTCCTTGCCTCTTTTCGTTGTCAGATGTGTTCCACAAAGGGGCTTGAGGGGGACCCCCTTTTGCCCCTGTGCAAAGGAGGAGCCACCAAGGAGAGCTTCCTGGAAATCAATCGAAGCCCGACTTTGCGAACAAGAAGGATGAAGGCCCCTTTATGGATGAATATCGTTGACGCCATGGGTGGCCCATCGGGTGAGCCCCGACAGGCTGGCCGACGGCCGCTAAACTTCCCGACTTCTTCCTGGGAACTCGACTAGCAGGGAAGATCTTTGAGTCAGAGGCCGGTTTGTTCTCGATGGTGTGGGCGTTTCTCAGCTCTTGTTCGTCATCCAGGAAGTCGTTGACGCGCACTTGCCTGGCAGCCTGGGGCTGTTCGCGTGTGGATCATCGGGATGCCCTTGGCTCTGATGCCGGCGTCAGTCCATGATTATGATGCTGATGCTTTGCATCCACACGACTCATGGCCTCGAGAGAATGTGACGATGTGTGCCATGCTTCAAACTCTGCAATTGATGAGAGGACTGCATGGGGCAAATCGTCGAGCTGCTGTGCATGTGAATCAAGTAAGCGATGACTCACGTCACGGTCCAGCACTCCTTCCTCGCCCAGCCCGGATCGTGGTACAGACGCTAGAAGCATTGGGAAGGGCTGCCGAATGCAGTGCAGAGGATCCCGATCCCCGGAGCTTAACGGGCTTAACGGGGCCTCGACGGCTGTGAATGTTGCCTCTGGTGCTTTGCCGCATGTTTTTTTTGCAGACGGTATGTACGTTGCACAGTGGCTGACGAGAGCGGGTGTTGGCCCCCTGCCCCCTGCCCCCTGCCCCCTGCCCTGGGCTGGCGACATCCCTGCAGGCTCTTGGGTGCTGGCACCTGGCCCCGGTCGAGGAGCTTTGTGGGTGATGGATGGCCGGTGCCTTATTACATGCCTCGCTCCCGTCCCGTCTCCCACCAAACGGCACTTTTTACCCTTTTACATACACCGTCCCATTTACACCTACGACTCAACGTTTCTCTGGTCGTCACTAGTACCAGACCAAGTCCTGACCTGACCTGAGGCAAAATTTATCCACGACTTCTGGCATTCGCCTCCCCCTCCCTTTCCGTTCCTTTCACCCAAACCCCATCATTACACCCTTTACTTGGACCGCGCGTTCGTTTGACGGCTGGAGCGCTGTCAAATGAACCTGCAATCGACATTAGTTCTTAATTTCTACGTACGTGTTCTCATTCATCGCCGCCTATAGCAACACGTGCATCTTCCCGTCGTTTGGTCGCATTGAAATTGGTTGCGCACTGCAGCTTGTGTTCATTTCCCCTCAGTCCGCCCTCTCTCGAGATCTTGAGAGGCACATGTGGCAGATGAACGCAGTCTTGACGATTTGCTAATCTTCTTCTTAGTCTCTTTACCCCCCCAGTGTAATCTAAATGCCCACCATCTATTCCTCGCTGTTCTCAAATTTCATCCGTCAAGGATCTACTTTTGCAAAGTCCATCACCACACACGGCTACGCCCAATCCGTCGTAGCTGCTACTCATCCGCACGTCCTCAACTCTCAGAACCGACCAGTTTTTGGGCGCCGACATACAAACCGACTTGGTCGTCTTTCTACCCTCCGACTTAGCTCCGCGTTCCACACCGAGCGAGCGAACGGCGGGCTTTCCGAGCACCGCACCGCGCAAAGCCATGGAGGTTTAGACGACTACTTTGAGGCCCTGCAGAGCAAACAGGCCGCAGGTGAAGTTGAGAAGGAGTGGACGCAGTTCGAGTTTCCCAAAAGAATCGAGTGGAAGCCCAGCTCTTCGTTTGTTTTACAGAATGACGACTCGGTCGCCGCGGAGGCGGCCGCAGAGGCCGTCGAAGCTTCCGAATCTCTCTCTGCCATATCTGCGGAAGACCAAGCTGCTCTCGCACATATTGATGCCCTGCTAGAGCGAGAATTGGAAGCCCGGAAGCTCTTGGAGGCTGGCGAGAATGCTCCCGTCACCACCAAGCTCTCTGCTTCGCTTCCACTTTCCAGAGTTCGAAATCCGGCCCTCGAGAGATCTCCCACGCCGGGAGTTGCTCGAGCTTGGTCGCTAGAAGTTAACCGCCAATCGCAGTCTTACGCTGACCATTTGTTCAAACTCTCTGAAGCCGGTCGATATGCCGAGATCCCCGCCGTTTTCGAGGCTATGCTCGCTACAGGTGTCAAGCCTATTGCGAGCGCGTACAATGCTTTGATCATGGCGGCTATTCACATTCCCTCGAAGAAAATCGAAGTTGTGTCCAAGGCTCTCGACGTGTATGCGGACATGATTCGTCGCCGGATCTCGCCGGATTGTGACACATACGACATTCTCGTTGGGCTGCTAGCCTCTCGATCCGTGGAAGTCTCTCAGATGAAGGCTGCTCTAGAGGATAAGCGTAAGCGATTCGGAGGCATGGAGGAGGTCGGCAAGTTCATGCTTGGCTCTCACGAGATTGAGCACGCCATCTTGTGTGAAGACGACCGGCTCGATCTTGCCATCAGGCTCTTTGATTCATCAATTGACGCTGACGCTGCCATGTACTCTGCCGAGACATACCACCAGCTCATTTCTGCCTGCGCGGAGTCGGGTCGTGTCTCTGACATGCTTCGCCTGTTTGAGCACATGGAATCCAACAAGACGATTCCGTTCTCGTCTATTTTCCCCACCATGATCACTGCATTTGCCAAGTGCGGTGATCTCGTCAGTGCTGTTGAGTGCTACAACGAATACCGCAGCTTGGCCATCGCCGAGGATAATGGTCACGCTACTTTGCATGATCGTTTGGACTCCGAGGTTTACGCTGCCGTGATCAATGCCTACGTTGTTTCTGACAAAATCGAAGGAGCTATGAAATTCTTCCAAAAGATTGTGAAGGAATATGGTGTACGAGCTGCTGATATCAAGGATGCTTTGGTCAGCACCGGCTTTGTGAAAGGCTTCATCACTCGAGGCATTTATCAAGAGGCTTTCTACTGGGCTCAGTCTGTAGCGGCCGAGACGCGCTCACAAGTCCTGACGGAGATTGCGACTCATGCTGCCGACAACGACGACATCATGACTGCTACCGAAGCACATGACAGTATTGTTGCTGATTCTCAAACCCTTGCTCCCCCCACGATGGCTTTGTTGGCCATGAGCATCCGAGCTGGTGATGTTGCCGCTGCCGCCAAGTATTGGCATGTCCTCACCAACCCCGAGGTGAAGGCCACTTCATCCTTCATCGAACCCACTGCGATGTATGCTGTTGCCTTGATTGGCTCTGGCCAGGTAGCCGAGGGTCTGGCGCAGTCAGAAATGATGTTCCAAAGAATCCGGGCTACCGAGTCAGACATTCAGTCACAAGTCAATGGAGAAATTGACGAGGGCGCCGACTTCATTCATCGTTATATGGAAAGCCGTGGAATCACGGATCCTCGTGAAATGGCATCCCAAATGTCGTCTATGCCCCCACAGACTCTCAACAGCTCCTCCCCCTTTATGTCAACGAACTCGGTATCTAGCTTCGAAGACACTTTTGACCCTTATGCACACACCACGGATTTCAAAGGATCCTCCCTCATTGCCGATGACCTCGAGGGTCCACAAGGTCGAAAGAACTCCCGCCTGAACGAAGCCCTTGGCCGATTCCGGAACATTCGCCGCGCTGGTCGTCATCCTCGCTACATCACATACGCGAAGCTCATCTCTGCCGCCGCCAGAGAGGGCAAGATGGAATTGTGCCACGAGATCCTCGCCATGGCCCGGGCTGACATGCCACTCATGCCTCAATATTCCATTGTTCGTTATGGTTGGTCTTCGATCTTTGATGCCATGGTTGGTTCTTGCTTAACCATGGGCAACCGTGGCCGTGCCGAGCAATACCATCAGGAACTTTTGGAAATGGGAGCCACCCCGTCTGCAAACACATATGGACTTTACATCACAACACTGAAAGACTCGACCAAGACTTTTGATGAGGCCTCTGAAGCTGTTCGCATATTTCACAGAGCCAAGTCCGAGGGTGTCGAACCTAGTTCCTTCTTGTACAATGCTCTCATTGGCAAACTGGGCAAGGCTCGTCGCATCGACGACTGTCTGTTTTACTTCGCCGAGATGAGAGCCCTGGACATCAAGCCGACTTCCGTCACTTATGGTACAATCGTCAACGCTCTCTGCCGCGTCAGTGATGAGAAGTTTGCTGAGGAGCTGTTTGACGAGATGGAGGCTATGCCGAACTACAAAGCTCGGCCTGCCCCGTATAACAGCATGATGCAATTTTTCCTCACCACGAAGCGTGACAAGACCAAGGTTCTTGCATATTATGAGCGCATGAAGGCCAAGGGTATTGCCCCTACATCGCATACCTTCAAGCTTCTCATCGACACTCATGCCACTCTGGAGCCTGTCGATATGGCTGCCGCCGAGAAGGTCTTGGGAATGATCCGTGCCTCTGGTAAACCTGAACCTGTTCACTACGCGTCACTCATTCATGCCCGGGGATGTGTTCTTCACGACATGGAAGGAGCCAAGAAGCTCTTCGAGTCTGTAGTCAGCGGTTCTCTCGTTTCCGTCAATGCGAGCCTGTACCAGGCGCTCTTCGAAGCCATGGTAGCCAATCACCAGGTCGAGGATACTGAAGCAATACTCCTTCAGATGCGCAAGAACCGAGTCGAGCTAACGCCATATATCGCCAACACTCTGATTCATGGCTGGGCTGCCCAGAAGAACATTGACAAGGCGCAGAAAATATACGATGCTGTCGTTCGAGAAAAGCGCGAGCCTAGCACTTACGAGGCTATGACGCGTGCCTTCCTGGCCATCGAGCAACGCGAGCAGGCCAAGGCTGTGGTGGGTGAAATGCTCACTCGTGGCTATCCCACTGCCGTGGTGAACAAAGTATTGGAGCTTCTTGGCGGTGGTCAGGAAGCTTCCGCCGAGTAAGATTGGGGTTCTTTTTTGCTACTGGCGATATTGTTGAAAAGAGACGGATAGTCTCCTTTGTCTTTTGAGCCTCTTGTTTTGATACCCTAGTGCATTGATTGGAAGAGGTTTTATCGGGGTGTCGCAACTGTCTATATTGGAGGTCGTTGTTGAGCTGCTTGTCATGGATATTCTTGCATTTATGGTTAACATGTATTCGCACGGCGGTTTTCATTTTCTGGTCATTTGAAAAACTTGGGAAGGCCTCTGGGTAGGCTTTGGGGTATACTTGGTACGGACTGGCATTTGATTTGGTGTTTGTTTTACACCTGGCTATAGACTCATCTCCACTCGGCATGGGAAAAAAAAAGGCCATTATGAAGCAGCATCGGGGGTCATCGGGACAGGATTCGGGAGGTCGTGGAGTATTCCACAACAGATTAGGGACACGGTCCTGCTGCTTGCATCAAACAGATCCAAAAATCAAAGTTTAAAGATCTAATATCCTTGCTAAATACTAGCCGTTGGCTGGGGCTCAATGAAGAAAGTTGGTGACCGCTAAACACCCAGGGCCGTGAGCCCGTGACAGGGTCGTGAATTGATTGTGTGGAGGTCATGAGGTAGTCGCACTGTGTGGGAAATGTTATATTGTCCTCACGCACTGTCTGGGCTCTCCACCCGCGATGAGCTTCCACATCAAGTTGCAGACGACACCGTCATCCCAATTTCTAAATGACTTGCATGGCTCTTGCATCTTGGCAATACTCGTCTCTGTCCAGCTGAGAGACCAAGCTGCAAAATTTGGTCTGGCCTCGCCGCTTAACCCCACCAGTTGCTTCATCAAACTGTCCAAAAAATTCTCACTGGCAAGCTTCCCCGAACGACCCCCTCATTTCCATACAAGACCAAGACGTTATAGAGAAGCTCACGGCGAAAGCAAGATCACACAGCAATGGCGTCCAAGCGTCCGACCGTGGCAGTCTCCGCGCCGGGCAAAGTCCTCCTC
Organism: Epichloe typhina subsp. poae; assembly: GCA_030389615.1. Classification (NCBI taxonomy): domain Eukaryota; kingdom Fungi; phylum Ascomycota; class Sordariomycetes; order Hypocreales; family Clavicipitaceae; genus Epichloe; species Epichloe typhina. The sequence goes on along the minus strand of CP098316.1, from coordinate 999,950 downwards.
GCGGGAGGATATCTGGTCCTTGACAGGAAGCACTCCGGGCTTGTCTTCGGTCTGAGTGCCAGAATCAATGTCATTGCAGGGGAGATTCACACCAGCCCAGGAGTGCAGTTGAATGAGATTGTTGTCGACAGCCCGCAGTTCCTGGAGGCACAGTGGCGGTATGGATATCATTTGGCGCCGGAGGGAGGCGGTATCAAGGTGACGCAGTTGCAAGTGTGAGTCTGATGGTGTCTGCTAACATGGTTCCTCATCAGGGGTGGGGGGTTGCCGGGCAGTATGGGGAGATGAGACGTATATTTCAAGAGATTGGCTTTTTGTCTTGTCTTGTCTTGTCTTGACTTGTTTTGTTTTGCAAGTCTTTCCGACGTGTTTGAGTTTGACGGAAACGCATACTGATATGGAATATCTTCAGCGGTTCTGCTATTCGGAAGAACTCATTTGTCGAAACGACGCTCAGCTACGCTCTCACTTACATCTCCCGGCTTCAGAACCAGCACTCATGCCAAAGCCTGAGTTCCTCGCGCCTCATCATCCTCGCCGACAACGACTACTACTCTCGGACTACGCCATCGACGGACCGACCCGGGCGGTTTTCCAAATTCACGGTGCCGCTGAGTGGCGCCAATAAGACTGGCCTGGGATCGTCTGCCGCGCTGGTCACCTCCCTCGCTGCATCCCTGCTCAGCCATTACCTTCCATTGAGTCTCTTCGACGTCACATCAACGTCTGGTCAGCGCACACTCCATAACCTTGCTCAGGCAGCGCACTGTGCGGCTCAGGGCAAAGTCGGGTCTGGGTTCGACGTCGCAGCCGCCGTGTACGGATCATGCCTGTACAGAAGGTTTTCCCCAGAACTGTTGAACCAGCTACCCGAAGTCGGAGCTCCGGGATTCAGCGAGAGGCTAGCATCCGTGGTGGACGGGCTCCAGTGGGACGTCCAAGTCCAGACAGGAGGTCTGGGTGTTCCCAAGGGCGTAGCACTGCGCATGTGCGACGTAGACTGCGGGAGCCAAACGGTGGGCATGGTGAAGAAGGTGCTTGCCTGGCGAAGCCGGGACAGCCAAGCATCTGGCAAGCTGTGGGATGATCTGCAACGCCGCAACGACGACCTCGCCGCCAAGTTGAGAGATGATGCAAGTCTCCCGGAGCTTCCCGAGGCCATCAACGAGGTAAGGGCGCTGATGAGGGAGATGGGACGGCTGAGCGACGTGCCCATCGAGCCCGACTCACAGACCGAGTTGCTCGACGCCATCAGCAAGGTCGACGGCGTGTATGGCGGAGTCGTCCCCGGCGCAGGCGGGTTCGATGCCCTAGCCCTGGTGCTGAACGACGACGAGGAAACCAAAGGCCGTGTCGAGGAGAGGATTGCGCAATGGGGCCGCGAGAAGGACTCCAAGGTGACGCTGCTGGGGGTCAAGGGGGAGATGGAGGGCGCCAGATGCGAGGACCTGGATATATACGAGGGGTGGCTGTAGATGAGTAAGTCAACATGGGAAAATACGAACGAACATGTCTTCACGATGCACCACCACATCATCACAACCGCTTGCTTTGCCTTCTCACCCCCCACCCCCCATCACCAGTCCGTCCGCCACTTTCCGTAAGCAAATCAATCAACCACCGCTCCCCATATAGCCAAGATCAAACCCACACCCCCTTCCCTTCACGGGCGCTTCTTCACAAACGGCACCCCGATCTTGTCCGCGCCGGACGTCTGCATGACCCCGGGCCCGGGTACATCAGGATGGCGCTCAGCCGGGTCATGGCCCGTCCCGAGGGGGCCGAGGGGAGGAGCCGCTGCGGCGATTTCCGCGCGTGCTTGGCCGTCGTAGTTCTGTTAAGCTCTTACTGCTTTGATTTTGTTCTTTTTCATAAATAAATAAAAATACAAGGAAAAAGAAGAAGAAAAGGTTTGTGGAAAGGCAAGGGTCTTGATCATGGTCTTGATCATGACGATGGGATATGTGGATATGGCATGTGTTTCATTCGGCATCAGAGTTGTTGGAGGGACGCATCGTTCGGTTACCCGCTTACCCGCTTACACGCTTGTTGCTGATCTGGAGAGGGGGATAAACGCGGGAAGTTCGTCATGATGGGATTCGTCATGATGGGATTTGTCATGTTGTCACGTACCATTTCGGGCCAAGTTCCGTTGTAACTTGGCTGCAGAAATTTGTTGTCAGTTACCAGAACCGCTTGTTAGTTAGTTACGCTACCTGAGTAGTTGAATTAGGTGATGCGTCCTGCAGAGCACCAAAGTACGGAATTCTCCTTGCGCCTTCTTTGTTCCCGCCCCAATCCTTTCCTGTGAGACCTTCCTGGTCCTTCAATAGTTCTCCAATTCGAGAGCATTCATTTACGCCCCGTCCATTCCATCCTACATGGTAGGACATCATGTTGCTCCGGTTCCGACCCAAGGAATAAACCATTACCACGCTATACAGAGGAAAGCCGAGATAATCCGACATGTTGGTACAGGTGCCGCCTCCCACGTGCGGCACAGTCGTGTAAGTTTTGCTGCATGATGCGCCTCTATCCATCTTCAGTACCAAAGAGGCCGCGCTTCAGCCTTTTCAGACCCTGACACATCACTGTTGGATGATACCAAAGCCGGTCGAAGACGTGAAGATGGTCGGGATATTTTATGGTACTCGTATTCAGACGGCGATTCAGATCGTAACTCAAGTACCCCGATTTGAGACGCAGCAGCCTTTTCGCGGAGGATAGCGATTCTGTTCGACTGGTTAGTCAAGCAAAGATGTGGTGATGAAACCGCACGTGGGCAAACTTACTCCTCTTGGGAGACGCCGGGCAAGCTGACGGGCTCACGCTTCAGACCGAATGGGGCCGACTGTAGATAGATTGTTAGTGCGGTGCTTTCAGGCATCGGAACTTCAGTCAAGTTTCCGTAGAGAGGAGGCGGGAAGCTTACAATCTCGACTTCTCGTCGTTGTTTCCTCGCGCGGTCGCGGATCATGCTCTGAATACGGGTATATAACATGATGATGTTTTGCTTGATGTGCATATAGGGAACGTGCCTGGGGTATTCTCCAGAGAGGAGGACTCTGATGGAGAGGCGGTGACGCAGAGTGGCTATCGTCGGGGGATTATATAAAATTCAAGTAACTTGATACTGGTGATAGTAATGGCGCAAGGTGATTGTAGGCCAACGGGATAATGATGTACGGGTCGATCAGTGTCCAGGCCTCGGTGTTTCAGACTTTTGGGCGTAATTGGGGGCCGCAGTCTGGTTGGAAATTACCAGATATCTGGAACGATTTTCAGGGTCCAGAAGGTTTGCGTCAATCGGAGCCAAAATAGTTGATGGTGCGGAGCGATAGAGTAAGGGTTCAGTAGCTAAGATAGTGCGAGCTAAGTCGGCAGGCCGAAAAGAAGAGGAAAAAGAAAAAGAAAAAGAAAAAGAAAAAGAAAAGAGAAGTACTGTGCTGCTGAATAACACGAGAGACGAGGGACTAGATGGCTAAGCTATGTCTGAGACGGACAAATCCAAACGAGTGACACGCCGACTGCTAGTCTGGCGGAAGGATGAAGTAGGGAAGTGAAGGGGAGGGAGGGAGGGAGAGAGGGAGAGAGAGAGCCTGGACCGAGCCTGATGCTTGGATGGGATGGGGAGCGAGACTGCCGGGCTGGAGAGGTGGAGGGGAATAACCTCATATATCATGGCATGGCCAAAGTACGTATTGTTGTTCGTTCCGTCAGGCATGTGTCGAAGGGGCGGGCTGTTTTGCTGTTTGGCTATTTGAGAGACTCTGGGAGACTCTGGGTCTGGTTCAACTGGTACCACGTAGCTCAGGTCGCAACCGTACCGAGAATGAGACGCTAATAATTATAGTAAGGCTTGTTTGAGATCTGGACGCGGAGTCCGATGAACCGGGGGGCGTGTGGAGAATACATACATTGGATACATTCGCAGCGAAGTGAGGGAGGACTCCGATCCCTGACCATGTGCGCCGAGTGCGCCGAGTGCCAGCGTGAGGAACCCTGAACAAGACATCGGTCGGTCCAGTGATGAGATGGATGGTGACCAAGGACGTTTGAATCCGTAATAAGTATCGTCGAGCCATCTGGCCCATGAGACGACGAGATGCTGTTGATGCTGTCCTCTGGCAAACACATCACACATCAGGCAGAGCAACGAAGGCCACGTGCGTCGATTGGCCTGTCGGTCGCTTCCTGTCGGTCGCTTCCTGTCATTCATGCGTCGTCACAAATTCAAGTTCGGCTCACTCCGTTCCCAAGGATGAGGATCTTGGTGACACATGTCAGGGTCTTGCATTGGCGTCAAACCACAAAGATCAAAGATTGCGCTGCGAAGATGAAATTGAGTCGTGACCCATGTGGAAGCAAGACGGAACGAGAAGGCGCGCTGCTGTTGACCCGAACAGGAAGGAAGGGGGGTGCGATGTGTGCGATGTGTGCGACGTGGCACAAAGGGGGGTCCAGACCCCGTTCACAATATTCGTGTGTGGTGTGCGGTGCAGCCTCGCACAAGGAAGGAGGAGCCAGGCTGAGCCCACCGAGATGAATGGAGAGAGAAACAAATCGCTCGCGTTTCTGTTTCTCATCTCTTCCCTCAGACGTTTCGCCGCTGGGGCCATCCTGCAGCCGGTGCACCACAATATGTCAAGAATCCATTCCGGATGGCCTGGACTGCATACAGCCCACACAGTGCATACAGCCCAGCATGCTGTTAATGCGACGGTGTCACAGAGCACTGGGTCCAGTTGCAGTCACTGTTATAGTGGCTTAGTGGCTTGTGCTGGAATGCAGTAGGGTTCGGGTCATGAACCTTCATTCACCTCCATGGCTCAGGCTCAATACGTGGCCCTCGGAGCTGGCTGGAATTCAGCGATACCAGACACGGGCGTCGGCATCATCATGGCATGATCGTGGCATGATCAACGGGCGCCCGGATAGTCTGCAAATCATATTGCAACGCCGCTCATGCAGGGTGCATGATGATGCAAGCACATACGGATTACGGATTACATACATCTGTATGCAGGAAGGGCCACACACAGACATGTCACGGATATACGGAGTACTATACTGCAGTCCGTACAGGCAGTAGCATCTATTTCCGGGCTACGCACGCATTGGCATGTGCTGTAATCCGTAATACGCTGTAATACGGAGTGCTCACCGCGCCAGGATAGGATTGGACAGCGACAAACACGAACTTTTTGTTGACAAGATGGACCCAGCTTTGCAAGGGACATACCGAGTACGGAGTACATCTCGTCTTCTTTGCGACACGGTGCCACGGTGCCACGGACTGGCCATAATAGCGACACCAACCCAAGGGCCCGGGACGAGGTGACTTTTTCTTGTTTCTGGTGCGACCAACAAGCCGATGTCAGCCGGAAATTCCCCCTAGCCACTAGCAAATATTGGAGTCTTGGTGGCCGGGACAAATTCAACATCCCTCGCCTTTGTGGTGGCGAACGTGTCTTACCCTTTTAGCGAGGACTAGCATGCGCATGCACTCTGTGCCTACGTGAAGAGACACGACATAGTTGCCAGCGAGTGACTGACGAGGCTCCGTGGATTTGAAGCATTGAAGCATTGCCGGGAGGCTCACCCAACCCATTGCAACGAAGCCTTGAAACCCCATGGACGAATCTGCCAAGTTTAAGGTAGTGGATGCATCCCACGGGAAGAATCTTGGATCGACAGGTACCAAACTACCGGCTCGGTTGTTGGTGCACAAGTGCTTGGCTGGCGCCACACACTCCCACTACTAGCAATTGAAGAGCAGCTAACAACAGAGCGTGGCCTGAATATGGACAACCAACCCAGCTGAAAGGACCAACGCAGGGAGATTAGCGAGATTAGCAGTTTGCGGCAGAAGTCTGCCACACAGAATCCGGCCTGAATTCATGCTTCCGGGCGCGCAAAACAGAAAAACTTGTTCGGCCAAAAAAAAAAGAAAAAAAAAGAAACGACTCCAAGGGACGAGAACCTCGAAACATATGGGAGCTAATTGAATTGGAAAGCCCTCCCCGAGGAGATTGAAGTACGGTGGCCCACATGCATGCTGACAAGCCGTCTGATTTCATTCCAGTTTTGATCCTGTCTTTCTTTTTCCTAGTTCGTGCCCATCATCTGGACCCTCATCTGTTTGTCAGTCTAAGCCAAGGGCCAGACATCATTATGTAGTGCCAGATCTGTAATGTAGCGCCTCATAATACCATAAATTACAAATTCCCGAGTGAGTGCACCAAACCTGTCCAGAACGTATCCCTCCGGCTGACCAACTTCCATCAGGCATGGGTCTCTAGCGTCCCTGCGTCAAGGGAGAGATCTCGCTAATCGCAACGGCTCAAAATTGCAATGGCAGCCAGCTTCAATGGCAGCGGCACACGTACTTATTTCGGGTAGTCCTTGATGTGGAAGCTCTTGGATTTGACGAACTGCTCAAAGCCAAATCTGCCCAAAGTCTGGCCCTTACCCGAATTCTTGAACCCTGTCCAAGCAAGATCCTAGATTGTGTGTGAGCATGGTCAGCACAAGCAGGATAAAGCAAACGATCAGGCAAATCCAAAGGGTCCTCGTGTGTGAGAAAGCAACATATCGTCACAGACATCAACGACGATGAAGATCTTGACAGATGCGACGCTGGCCAGCGGGGGAGACTTACCGGACTTGGATAGTCGCAGCGGTTGACAAAGACAGTGCCTGCCTCCACTTCCTCTGCCAGGTCGTATCCCTTATTCGTGTCTTTAGTCCAGATACTAGCGGTGAGGCCAAATTCACTATCGTTCATGAGCTTAATAGCTTCACTGTCGCCCTTTACCTTCATAACGGGAATGACAGGTCCGAATGTCTCTTCCGTCATGACAGTCATGGAGTGGTCAACTCCAGTCAGCAAAGTCGGCTTCACAAAATTGCCCTTTGGTGGTGGGTTGCTGAAGCTCTCGTTTTCCGGCGTGGCATCCTTGGCGCCCTTTTCCAACGCGTCTTTAATGTGCGACTCGATCGTTTCTTTGGAACGCTTGGAAATGACGGGCCCAACGTGCGTTGTCTTGTCGAATGGATCGCCCAGCTTGTAGCCCTTGAGCACGTTTTGCACGGCTTCGACAAAGGCGTCGTGAACTTTTTCGTCCACGTACACTCTTTCAAGGGAGCAGCAGCTCTGTCCAGAGTTGAAAATGGCGCCGTCAACAATCTCCTCAGCCGCCCAAGCAAGGTCGACATCGCCTCGGACGTAGGCAGGATCCTTGCCGCCAAGCTCCAAACCAATATCGACAATACGATCAGAAGCAGCCTTTTGAACAGCAAGGCCGCCAGCCACAGAACCGGTGAAGCAAACATGAGCTATTCTCGAGTCTCGCACGAGAGTTTCCATGATACTGGGTGAGCCGCAGTGGAAGTACTGAAGCACGCCCTCCGGCAGGCCAGACTTGGTGAAGTATTCTGCGACATGCTCCACGATGGTAGGCGTCTGAGGGGACGGCTTCAAGATGACGGTATTTCCCGCCAGGATTGCCGGAATCAGGGAATTTACCAGAATCAAGTAGGGGTACTGAGACAACAATTAGTCCAATTTTGGAAACAACGGCAGAGTGCTTTAGTTCTAAAAGCACTTGCATTCCACGCGAAGAGCACGAGCACGGGTCCGACGGAAACTTTCCGAATAAAGCGTTTGAATCCCTTTTCTGCTTCGCCGTCAGTATCCTTGAGTGCTTCGTCGCTGATCTTGAGCAGATATTCGGCTCGCTTGACGGCCGTCGTGATTTCCTTGCCCGTGAAAGCGATTGGGCGACCCATCTGGACGGTCAACTCCTCGGCGAGCTCGGCTTCATGGCTGACGAGCTCCTTGAGGAATTTTTTCACGATTTCTTGACGCTCTTTGAGAGTGGTCTTGCGGAACGTCTGGAACGCCTCGGTGGCGACCTTGGGCAAGAGATCGAGGTCGGCGGCAGAGGCACCGTTACGGGTAATGATGGCCTCGTTTGTGCTGGGAGAGATGGTAGTGATGGTCTCTACGGACATGATGGACGGACGAAGAGATGGACGATGGATGCCTTCTGTGCGTAAGTAGAGAATCGTCTATATAGAGCTGCAATCGAAAAGATCTGCGGAGTAGATAACAAGGCGACTGAAGTTCTTGCTGCCCCACGTCACCGCCATGTCCCCCTCCATGTCCTCCGTCCACTTGCGTTAATGGTTGGTTAATGATGACTGGGTAGCAGCCGCGTACGGGCGCGTCGATTCAAGGCCCCACCGCGGCAAGGCTGCCAACAGGCCATGGCTTCGTCCCACTTGCGGCAATTCCTTATCTTATCGGTCTTGCATGCAGCTTTTTTCCTTTGGTCACCACTTGTCAGGTTTTCTGAGAGCATTTGAAAGCATACTGGCCAGTGGCATCCAGTGGCATCCAGTGGCATCCAGTGGCATCCAGTCGCATTGCCAACATTCTGCAAACTCATCATGGCCCCCGAAAAGAAGAACGACTTCTTGGGCGTCTCCGACAGTGAAGACGACCAGCCAGACAGCTACAACTCCGACGATGAGATTACCAAGGGCGGTCGTAGCGCCAAGCGCCGCAAGGTTGATGGTGGCGAGGACGACGACGAAGCCAGCGACGTCGACTCGGATGCGGGAGACGACGAGAAATCAGCCAGCGGAGACGCACCTGAAGGTGAAACCCCCCAAAACTCAAAACCAGGTCCATCGAAACCTCGAAAAGACATGCCGGAATTAGACACGAGCATCCTCGGCGTCGACCAGCCGCTCGCCAAGAGAAACCTCGTCACCTCACAAGACGCCATCAGAAAGTCTGGCGTCGTCTACATATCCCGAATACCCCCAGGCATGAAGCCGTCTGCCCTCCGATCCCTCCTGGCACCCTACGGGAAACTCAACAGGATATTTCTCGCGCCGGAAGATCCTTCGGCGCGAGCAAGACGCAGAAAGGCAGGCGGCAACAAACGAGTGCTCTTCACAGAAGGCTGGATTGAATTCCTCAAGAAAAAGGAGGCCAAAGCTGCATGCGAACTGCTCAACGGACGCAACATTGGTGGCAAAAAGGGATCTTTCTTCCGTGACGATATCTGGAATCTGGTGTACCTGAAGGGGTTCAAGTGGTTCAATCTGACGGAGCAGATTACTGTGGAGAACGCAGAGAGGACGAGCCGTATGAGGGCTGAAATCAGCAAGGCGACCAAGGAGAATAAGGAGTTTGTCAGAAACGTGGAAAAGGCGAAGATGTTGGATGGCATGCAGGCCAAGGCGAAGAAGAGGAAGGCGGTGGCGGTGGCGGATGATGACGGGAAACCCGCGAGGGAATATAGGGCGCGTACATTCAGGCAGGTTACGCAGGTTCAGAAGGCTGGGGGGTCTCAAGAACAGCCGGATCATGTTACGAGGGTGTTGAGTAAAATTTTCTAGTATTCCTGGGGATTTTTTTGCATTGGTTTGATCATTGGCATAGCGTTCGTTGTATAATCGCGGATTTGTAACGAACGAACGATTGAGCCGGGAACAAACAAGGACATGTTCGTTGCGCGGTCCCATGGGATCCGATGACCGATGGCGAAAATAATGAAATTACGCTGGAAAAGATGTGAAAATTGCTCGACAAATCGCATTCGGCATCGTCCCGCTTTTCAACTCAACCGAAATTATTTGCTACACAAGAGCAAGCCAAAAAAAAGTGGACAACATACAACAGCCGGTGTTCGCTGGTCGTCACCGACCCAACTACTAATCTGCCCCTTACTAGCTTGTCTATGGGAGAGCGGACGGGATCCCGAATTTTCTAGTAGGTATGGTCGTATGTGCCAGGCTGAGATATAATCTCAAGATATATAACTCAAATGGTGACCCAGACGCGCCAAGCCCCACCTTTTACTATGTATGACTCTTCCTGGAACCCCGTCGATAAGACTCTTCAGACGGCTTATCGAGCAGCGGGGCAAATATTTTTCGTTGACATTTGCACCCCCGCGACGGCCAGTCTTTGGCCGCCTTTCTGTGTGGACGTGGGATGCCCAGTTTCTACCTCTTTCTCCGCAATAACACATTTTCAACATAGTCGTCGCTGACATATTTGGCCACGATGTCGATGGATCTTGACGATGCTCCCGTCCCTATTGCGGCGACGCAGCAACAAACTGCCGCGACGTAAGTGCAAGCCCTCGTCTGCCACAATTGTCTTTGGGCGGGAGAGAAACAAACCGACATGAGAAACCAAGGGCTAATGTTTCCGTCTTCCTCTGGAACAGGATTCTCTGCTGTAACTGCGGTGCTCCTATAGACGGAACTACAGCTACCGGCGCCCTTTGCTTCAACTGTGTCAAGCTCACTGTCGACATCTCCCAGGGCATCCAGCGTGAAGCGACCCTGAATTTCTGCCGAGACTGCGACCGATGGCTCCTCCCCCCGACTAGCTGGGTCGTGGCCATGCCCGAATCCCGTGAACTCCTCGCCCTGTGTCTCAAGAAACTACGAGGTCTTCACAAAGTGCGCATTGTGGATGCTAGTTTTGTGTGGACGGAACCCCATTCGCGCAGAATAAAGGTCAAGATCACGATTCAGGATGCCGTGCAGGACGGTGTCTTGCTCCAACAGAGTTTCGAAGTCGTGTACATGGTTGCCACGCAGCAGTGCCCCGAATGCGCCAAGTCGTATACTGCCAATGTGTGGCGAGCGTGTGTGCAGGTCCGACAAAAGGTCCTGCACAAGCGAACCTTTTTGTTCCTGGAGCAGCTCATCATGAAGCACAGCGCCCACAGGGACACTCTCAACATCAGAGAAGCCAAGGATGGCATCGACTTTTTCTTCTCACAAAAGAACCAGGCGGAGAAATTCATCGACTTTCTCAACTCGGTTGTGCCAGTCAAGGTGAAGAATTCACAGGAGCTGATTTCTTTGGATACACATACGTCCAAGCGATCGTACAAATTTACGTATTCGGCTGAGATTGTGCCCATTTGCAGAGATGACCTGGTGGCCATGCCCATCAAGCTAGCAAAACAACAGGGCAACATTAATCCGTTGGTCATGTGCCACAAGATCGGCACGGCGGTGTACCTGATGGACCCTCAGACCCTGCAGACGGCCGATATCAGCTCACCGATATATTGGCGTGATCCGTTCCGATCGCTCGCCGATGCGAAGGAGCTGGTGGAATTCGTCATCATGGATATTGAGCCTACCGGCACACGCAAGGGCAAGTGGGTGCTGTCAGAAGCAACTGTTGCCCGAGCCTCAGACCTGGGCGTCAATGACAAGACCTACTTCACCAGAACGCATCTGGGCCACTACCTGAAGCCCGGCGACTTAGCCATGGGCTACCTGCTCACAGGCACCATGTTCAACAATCCCGAATTCGAGTCCATTGAGGAGTCCAACGTCTATGCATCCACCATCCCGGACGTCGTGCTCGTCAAGAAACACTATCCGGGTCGCAGGAGGAACCGCCGCCGCAACTGGAAGCTCAAGCGCTTGAACAAGGACGAAGGCGAGCTGCTGCCCAAGAAGGCTGATCAGGATCGCATGGACCGCGAGTACGAGCTGTTCTTGCAGGATGTCGAAGAGGATGAAGAGCTCCGCGCGGCTCTTGCTCTTTACAAGAACGAGAAGAAGCGGGAGATGGAGGAGGAGGAGATGAGCATAGCAGAGACGGAAGACGAAGAGGAAGACGATGGCGCTCCGCACGTGGACATGAAAGAATTGTTGGACGACTTTGATGAACTCACGGTGAAGGACCCCTGAAGGATTTCGGCAGATTCGCTGTTTAAAAAAAAAAAATTAAGAAATGAAACTCGGCGCCTGGTGTTCAAGCGTGACATTTATTTCTTCATCGTGCCCCCGTGCTGAAGTGCACCCCATCGTACGTGCGTGTCAAGACTCAACCCCATGAAGGAGCGAGCGCTCCACATCATGCATGCGAACAATGTCTCTCTGGCAAATCAAAACATGGTACTTGGTGATGATTTGCGAAGCAAGTTCTCACAAAAACGAGGGTATCGTATCCGGCGCCCGCATCACCTCTTCTTTCCCTTTCCCCTTGTCCACCCTCATCTGTTCTCGCGACTGAATCCTCCTCACTCTCCTTCTATTCACCCCGAACGGATCGTCATCATCATCATCATCATCATGTCCTCGCTCATCGCCCTCCACATCCCCCCGTATCCCGCCACCCGTCTCTCCCCGTTGACCAAGACCCGTCCACCGTCTCCGTCTCCGTCTCCGCCTCCGCCTCGGCCTCGCGCCCAGCAGACGATTCCTCCTCACCACCAGGCCTCCTTGGCCCCGACGTCTTCTCTCCATTGATCCCCCGCCGTGGCGCGGCCCTCGACGAACATCCCGCCGCGGCCCTCGTCCTCGTCCCCGTCCCCGTCCCCGTCCCCCTCGCTCTCGACCCGAATCCACGGCCGATCCTGGCACCGTCTCCGTCTCCGTCTCCGTCATCATCATCCCGCTTCTCCATCAGCATCAGCCCCTGCAGACTCGTCGGCGGCGGCACACCCCACCCCTGCTCCCGCTGCTTCTCGTCCCGCGCCCCAACCTCCCTCCTCCACCTTGCCGCCAGCGTGACACCCCTCCCCGGAACAACCGGCCTCTCAATCTCCCTGATTGTACGCGCGTTGCGCGACCTCGTCATCTCCTTCAGGCGCGTGTACTCTGCGCGGTGGAGGTGCGTCGTGAACTGCTGCGCGACGCGGAGCAGCTCGTCTCCAACCATTCTGTACTTGTCGTCGGTGGGAACCATGAACCTATTCTTCTTAGCGTTCTTCACCTCCTCAATCATAGTAGGGTTAGAAAAGGGGTTCTTGGCTTTCTTCACCTCCTCAATCATAGGAGTAGGGTAGAAAAGGGGGCGGGGGCAAGGGGGAAGGGGGTGTGAAAAACGCACTGCTGGGCTGGTGGTTCCGGCGGAGGAGACGTAGATGGGCTGCGGACTCGTGCCCGTGAGGGGGTGGATTGGTGAGGCCCGGCGTTGGCACGGGGGGCACTTGGGGTGTGTGGCGAGGGCGATGCGACGACGGATGGAGACGCCGTGGGTGCTTCTGTTTTGGGGGAGGATTTCTCCCATGGTAGTTTGCGGGCCATGGGTTGTCCGTACGTGTGCTGTTGTACTGGTGAGTGTGAAGATGAGTGTGAAGGTGAGTGTGAAGGTGAGTGAAGGTGAGTGAGAGTGGTAGATGTGGAGGTGTCTGAAACGGGCCTGTCGATACTGCAACTTCTTTCCTTCACAATCGGGAGACAATTGGAGACAATTGGACACTTATCACAGCAGCACTGCTGCAAATTCGGAGCCTCCCGTCAGACACTGATCGATTTCCTTTTACATTAGTCTACACAGTGGGCCCCGATTCCCAGCTCTTGGCCCATGGTAAAACGAAACAATGTTCTTTTTCGTAAACCCAGTTATAGCTTCAACGGAATCTCGACCCCCGTCACCCCTACCAAACAAAAAACCCCCTCATGCGCCTTTATTGATTCTTCTTGACGACCTCGTTGATGGCATTTGCCACGTGATCAATGTTTCTCGTATTCAAACCGGCCATTGAGATGCGTCCATTCTTGGTCATATAAATGTGAAACTCGTCGCGTAGTTTCTGCACCTGGGTTTCTGACAGACCTGTGAAGCTAAACATGCCAATTTGATCCGTGATATGGTTCCATGTTCCGGGAGTACCAAGTTTCTCGAGTCTTGAGCGCAACTCGTCTCGCATGTTGATGATGCGGCCCGACATGGTTCGCAGGTTGTCTTCCCACTCGGCAAAGAGCTTCGGGTCATTCAAGACGGTGGCAGCAATGCGGGCACCATACAAGGGAGGGTTGGAGATTTCGGATCGCTGAAGAATGGCCAGCTGAGAAGCAATTCTTGCAATGGTGGTGCTGGCTTCGGCACCAGGGCCAGTTACAGCGTGGAAGCAGCCGGCTCGCTCGCCGTACAGACCAAAGTTCTTGGCGAAGCTCTGGCAGACAACTGTCTCGAAGCCTTGTTCAATGAAGTAGCGGATCGCAGCGGCATCCTGTGCCAGATTGCCAGAGGCAAACCCCTGGTAAGCGCAATCAAAGAAGGGGAAGTGCTTCTTCTGTGCAATGATGGCAGCGAGCTCCTTCCACTGGTCCAGCGTGGGATCAACACCAGTCGGGTTATGAGCACAGGGGTGCAAAAGAATGATTGATCGGTCGGGAGCACCCTGGATCGCCGACTTCATGCCCTCAAAGTCCAGGCCATTGGTCCTCTTGGAGAAATAAGGGTAGTCAGCGACGCCGAGGCCAACATTTCCGAAGATCTGCTTGTGATTAGCCCATGTCGGGTTGGACATGTAGACGGTTCGATTGCCCTTGTAGAACTTGGCAAGGAACAGGGCGCCGAGATGAACGGCTCCGGTGCCAGAGATGGTCTGCATCGACGTGGCCCGCTTCTCCTTGAGGGCCGGGGAGTCGGCGCCGAGAATCAGCTCAGCGGCCTTGGAGGTGAACTCCGGGATACCAGCGATCGGGGCATATTCGTGGTTCAATTCGGGGTTGTTTCGGAGAATCTCGTCAGCCTATGCATGGAACGTGTCGCATTAGTGACCGAGTTCAGACATGGCCGCATAAGATTTTGGGCAGATTTGCAACCATGGCCGTTCTGCAAGCGCATCAAGAAGAGAGCTTGGTGACAATATAGTTCCATGACAGGTGCACGGTGTTGGCTCTCTGCGATTGGTGTGACCAGCTCTCCCACAAAGTGAAGGCGCCAGGCACACGCGAGATCGGCCACGGTGACACGCATGCGCCGCCATGTAATACTCAAGGATGGAGTTGAAGCAATAAACATTGAAGAATGACGATTTACCTTCTTGACGACTGGAAGAACCCAGGGCTTTGCATTGTCATCTCTATAAGCACCGATTCCCTATTTGTGCAAGTGTAAGCGGCCATTGGCACAAGGCGTGCATGTCAAACGTACCAAGTCGACCTTGTTGGAGCTGGTATCAGCCTTGTAGGCTCGCGCAAGTCCGAAAAGGGCATCTTCAGGAGCCTGCGGCACGGTATCGGGAGGGAAATTAGTTGTAGAGGCCATGACGGGCGAGATGTGGTTTGCGATATTGTTGAGCCTCGCAAGTGAAGAAGAGGAAGACGACGACGACGACGACGACGACGACGACGATGACGAGGGGGAGCCATGGTGGCGGGATGGTGGGGGTGGTGGCGGGATGGTGGGGGTGGTGGCGGGATGGTGGGGGTGGTGACGGCGGGCGGGAGTAATCACGAATGGGCGGATTGGTGACGGGCGCTGTGACGGGCGCTGTGACTGGCCAGTGCGGCGCGGACTGCTGCTCGCCGGGAGGGAAGCTGCAACAGCTGGCAATAATAGCTGGCAATAATAGCTGGCAACAGCTGGCAACAGCTGGCGGACGAGGACTCGGAGGAAAGGCGGCTTGGATGGGTGGTGCAGGGATGTGCTCGTACGTCTTATGTACTCTGCGTGTTGCGCGCGAGCGAATGAACCAGCTTCGTAATCCGTACTTGATGCAGCCTCTTTTCCCACCAAATGGTTCGGCTGGCCTCTTCTTTGTGCAGCCCAGAATCAGAACAGAACGCACGCACGCGCGGGGAGCCATGGCCGCTTTTATGGCTGGCCCGACAAGCCTTGTGACAGCTGGGTGGGCATCGAGTCTGGTCGTTTCCGACCGAGGCCCAGTCGGCTCGAATTGGAATGGAAATTGGAACCAAAATTGGAACCACTGCAGCTGCCAATGACAAGTACCGTATCGCAACACCGGCTCACACATCATCAGCCATGACATGTGCGTTTGCATTTGCTACAGGTCTGCCAGGTTTCACACAATATTATAAGGCTCATGAGGCTTTGCATGATCTGCTTGTTGATGACACACTTGCTCCTGCTATCCTCCATCACGTATGTACAATGTGGTTGAACAAAGGTGTGGGGGTGGCTCAGCCATCTTCTAACGCACACGCGACAAGCTGTCGAGGTCAAGTGCTGCTTTTTCACATGCACTACTGCCGCGCTGTCCTCGATCTGTCCGTACAGAATGAGTCTGCGCCACGTCCCAAGCCCAAGATCAGCAGCAGCTCCCAACAGCAACGGCTTCTTTGCAAAGCAATACCCCGATTAGCCCCCGATCATATGATCAGATCCCAAATCACGAGGAAAGCACACAACCCACTGGCCGCAAAAAAGGTATACCGTGCGGCACTCGCTCGCTGCGTAGCCTTCTTCAGCTCCTTGTTACCTCCACCGACGTTATCTGTTGTTGACAAGGAATCCGAAACCAGTTGCTCAATGTGCGCGGAT
The DNA here is from genome assembly GCA_030389615.1 of Epichloe typhina subsp. poae. NCBI lineage: Eukaryota > Fungi > Ascomycota > Sordariomycetes > Hypocreales > Clavicipitaceae > Epichloe > Epichloe typhina. The sequence goes on along the minus strand of CP098316.1, from coordinate 983,656 downwards.
TGTGTCGCCAAGTTGTTTACAAGCAAGGATTGAAGTTCCGATATTTCGACGAGCGACTTTTCTGCCGTTCTGTTTCAAAGTGAATTAGAGAAACTCGACGTCACACAGATCCTTCTATGCGGAGGGGCAAAAAAAAAAACATACCTCACTTTGTCGAGGGTGCTTTCATAGTGCTTCATCATGTCCCGGTTGCCTTCCTCGAACATTTGAACTTGCTCCTCTGTCAAGCCCTCTGTGAAAGACCTGACTTCGTCCGAAGCGTTTCCAGATGTTGAAGTCCTCCAAGCCTTTTCCGACGTAGGGGGGTAATCCGCGAAATCGCCTGCGGGCGGAGCCAACATGCCGCGAGTCTTCTCCATCTCGCGAGTCAATCTGGATTCCATCATATCTTGCTGAGTGCGACAACATAGCTCCAGTCTCTGCCGCAAGAACCATAATATGCCGTCGCGATGAATTCCTGTTTGCTGGGTTTGGGCTTCTGCCGCCAAATGCTCTGCTGTTTTGCTCGTAGCGCTGCCCCCAGATGCCCATGATCCCAAAGCACTTAAACCACTGGCGTATTTCTTCCGTATAATGGCCGACTCTGTCTCTCGGCGAAGTTGCTCTGCGTCATCCAAGCCTCGAATGCTTGCATTGAGCTCACGAATCATTTGTTTCGCATTGATGTCAACATCTTCGCGTTCTCGGTCGGTTAGAACCTGCGGTCTCCCGAGTGCCATCTGACCAGGTACTCTTCGTGGCTGCGCCGTCGAGAGATATGCTTGCCTGACATCCTGGAGTTCCCTGTGCAGACTGGTGATGTGCGAATTCTGTGAGGAGCAAGTAGATAAGCAATTGTCCCGGTAAGTATGGGGCCGCGGGATGCCAAGCTCACTATGCGATAAGCCTCCTTGAGAAATCCGTCCAGTGTGTCGACATCGAGGGCAACCTTGCCCGATATTGTTGCGGCGCCTTTCTGGCCGAGTAGAGCATTGAAGGTGCTCGTCAAATCCGTCGACGGGGGAAGGGAAGCTGCTGAGAATGACATGATGATAGCCACACACACACAAGATGCAAGCAATCACCGCGATTAAGACGCGTAGAGGCGTAGCTCAATGTGTAAATTTTGGTTGCTGTCGTCTGACATGCAAGCCAAAATAGCTACGTAACTTGAAAGCTCCGACATTAGTGCTTAGTCATTCTTTGCCCGCCGTGGCTGACGGGCTTCAAGGGCACACCAAAAGCGAACCCCACCTTGGAGTTGCTCGCATATTACAACTCTCAACACTTCTATGCATGGACCGACGCGGGAAGCATAGTTTGGCCTTGAATAAACAACCCAAATTCAACTAGTTACTATGCACCCTCCATCCTTCGGAACCTGGCCGTGTGGCGCTACATGAGCCAAGCGGCGTCGGCCACTACGGGCGAGAGTGCGTGACAGCATTCAATTGATATTGCCAATTTATCATCTTGATCAGAGATATCAATAAATTGACCAGCCAGATAGACAGGCAAAGGCCTCCTCATCCGTCTGAACGCTGTAAACTCGAAAGATGAGAGCAGAGATCTCATTTGTCAACACAACTAACGCCGACGATCTGCCACCGGCCTGAAAATCCTAGCTGCTATATCTCCTGACAAGCTTGCCATCCTTCATCCCCCAATCGATCCCGTCATCCTTCGTGCCTCTTCTCGTGCATCGCAGCATGAGGTCGTCTGAATCAAGATCCGGTCGTCCATACCTCTGGGTTTGCTCGTCCGACAACGATCGATGTGGAACCCAGCCAGCCTTGGATTCCGTGGCCACCAGTCTCGAGGTGATGACGGCCATGAATTTTCTTTCATTGACAACCTTTGCAAGATCATATATATATGTATGATCTTGCAAGGGTTGTCCCCCTACGATTTTTTTGGCGATTTCGGTGACAAAGCAGGGCGGCGGCCTGCCTTCACTGTCGCATCCATCATCTACTTGTTTGCCAACATTCGGCTGGCCGTACAGAGGGACTATGTGGCGCTCCACGCTTTTGTGATGCTTACAATCAGCTGGCAGTGGTGGCACAATGGCTCTAGCATGTGCCGTGGTTGCGGACGTTGCTTCAAGCGAGGAGCGAGGCCGATATATGGGCATTGTTGGCGCGGGCGTCAACCTGAGCCCTGCTGTCGGACCGGTTCTTGGCGGTCTTCTGAGTAAAGAACTGGGATGGCCTTTCATCTTTTGGTTCTGTGCCAGGTTTTCTCTTCATTTGACTGATTCCCTGGGTCATGTCAATTCCTGAAACGTGCCGCAATGTTGTTGGCAATGGTCCGATATGGAACTTGACCTGATTGATCTCATGCGACCCGAAGGCGTCAAGAAAAGCCCAGCATCTTTTATCAAAGTCAAGATTCGGGTGCCCGATCCCCTACGTACCCTGTCAGTCGTCTTCAATGAAGAAGAAGGCTCATACTTTTCATATCCGCCATCATGTACGTCAACTTTATTTCAATGGCACAACACTAGCAACCTTGTTCAAGTTGATTCACGACTATGACGATCTCGAGGCAGGCGTGTGCTATTTGCCGTATGGTGTGGGACGTTGTGAAGTCATGCTGCTGCAAGGCAACATTGCGTCTGGCACTACTGCCGCATAGCCAAGAAGTTGGGTATGACAACAAGCCGCAAGAAGGGAGATGACATGTTGAACTTCCCGGTTGAGTCTGCTCGCATTCAGCCCCTGTACCCGGCCATTAATGTTAAAGCCATGGCTCTCACCGGATGGGGGTGGTTACTGGAGGCTGAGACGACTTGTGGCTGTGCCGCTGATTCTGCTTTTCATTATTGGCATGCTGGTTGACTTGAATGAAGATGCAACAGCCACAGCTGCCCCTGCGAATAACTTGACTCGCTGCTTATCCGGTGCAGCTGCAACAGCAGTAGTGGATCACATGTTTGAAGCCATGGGCGTGGGGTGGACATTTACTCATCTGGCCCTGCTCATGGTGGCATGCCTTCCTGGTCCTCGGGTCCTGGAGAAGCTTGGTCCTCGCTGGAGAGCAGAAACGGCTAAGAAGAAAGCCGAGAAGAAGCAGGATCAGTGAAGAAAAGGATGCGACAAGGTACATTAGAGAAGGGGCCCTCATCAAGTACCCAGGTAGGTACATATGAAGACACATCATGGACGAGTTATGATAATGACAATGTTTGTACAGGATACATATGAAATCATCGCAAATATTCAGAATGCCCCAGCAGCACCATCATACGGAGTTTGCGGCGTATCCTTTTAAATGCCCTTGACCCGTGTCCCTTTTCGCCCCCTTTCAATTACGATAACGCACAAACCTTCACAGCGCTGTTATGGCCTTGTCCACAGATTCCCTGAGCGGCTCCCACATCAACCAGTCTGACCGTGTTGTTCTGCATGATGGAGTATCAGTAAGATCGATTGTCACAAGATAGGATTGGAACGGTCGTAGTTGTAAGAAATCCCTGCAAGCAAGACCAGAAACCAAGGAACACTAGAAACACTCACGGCAATAAACCCATTGAATTCACTTTCCAAATGCCCACCGCCAACGCGACTAGCTGCATCGCCACGTACACCAACTTGGTCTGTAGAACCTGCGCAGCGTTCTTCTCCGACTGGAATTTTTCAAAGGCCTGGTTCGTAGCCATCAGACCGACAATGGGGTTCTTGAAGGCCATGAACACCATCATGATGCTAAAGATTTGGAGCGAATTACCAGACATGTACATCATGATGCCGGTCATGGGAAGAGCCTTTACAGGCGCGAGGGCAACCTCCCATGCTTTCTTGAGTTTGAGGGTTTCCATTTCGTCGGCAGAAGGGGGCTTTCGGGGTTGGATTCTGGAGTCTTTTCCTGGCTTCTGGGCGAGGAGAGTTTGTTAGGACATGATGGACTTGCGAGGCTTGAATCATGTTATTTCGCTACCGAGGCAGGACTCACCTTGGAGCCGGATTGGCTTGAGGGGGAGAAGCCGACGGGATCGGGTATGCCGGGAATCTTGGATTTGGCGGCTGGTGGAGAGCGCAGCTGCGCGACCCAAGTGGGCACGCTTGTTGTGGTAGTGGTTCTGGTTGTGGCCATGTTTGTGAACTGTGTTTGGGTGAAGCGCAGGGAGTGGTGACGATGCCCGCGTTGACGATGCCCGCGTTGACGATGCCCGCGTTGACGAAGGTGGCCGTTATTACTACAAGCCTTGGTCCCGCTCAATTGTAAGCGGGTGGTTTGTGACTTGCTTGCGGAGGTTTGTTGCTGTTGGGGGGAGACTTCCTTATCGATAAGCTGTTTGCGCGAGTTTAGCACCTGGGGCGGGTATCTGAGGGGGCGGGCTCGCCGTTGCAACCGCGGCCCCTTTCCAGTGTTTGGATCATCAAAGGTTCCATCACGCATGACGAGTCGACACGGCACCATCACGGGCCGACAACATCCTACGAAGCTTGGATATAGCGGGGTAAGCATCAAACTACTTGGAGGCAACCCAGAGGCAACCCAGAGGCAACCCAGTTCTCTTGACGATCCGCCCTGTCAAATCCGACTACAAGTGGTGTACCACTTCCGGCCTGTCGCAAATAGTCTTGGGCCCTTCAGAGACGCCATCCGAATTAGAATACCTCGCGCCACTGCAACCGGGCAAACCTGGGCCAGGCTGGGCCATATAACTCCCTCGTTATAAGGTACACCACCACCACCACCACCACCACCACCACCATGTCGAGCAAAGATGGTGGAGGGGATTCTAAGCTGTTCGCTCGTGTAAGCTTTTGACCCCCAGACACCTTGCTGTAATCCACCTGCACTTGCTCCTGTATTTCTCTGTCTGCCTGCCCGCGGGTCTCGCCAAGCAGGCAAAGCTGCTATCGCCTTCACCGGCTTCCCTGTCTCCTGTGAAACGCCAGAGTCTCCTGCCATCTCCGACATAATGGCCGTTTTCCCATTGTATATGCCTGTTTTGGCATTCGATAAGCTAAGAACTCCACAGGGCAAAGTAGCGGAATTGCGCCTCGAGCTGAACAGTGGGGGGAAGAAGGACAAGAATCATGGCGTCAAGAAAGTTGCGCTCAAAAGAATTGTCGCCAATATGACGATGAGCAACAACGACATGGTGGCGCTGTTTCCCGATATAATAGCATGCATGCACATCCCGAGTCTGGAAATCAAGAAGATGTACGGCGCATCATCATCCTGCATACGAAGGCAAGATACAAGCTGATGAGGAATAGGTGTTTCTTGTATCTGGTCAACTACGCTCGAGTTAGACCAGAAATTGCTGTCAAGGCAATACCAGTCTTGGGAAACGTACGCGTCGTGCACCTTGTGCTGGAAATCTCAAACAGCCACGCTAACAACTCGTCATAGGACATGGAAGATCAGAATCCACTAGTTCGAGCCCTGGCGCTGCGTACCATGTCCTATATTCACGTCAAAGAGTTCGTCCAGGCTACCGTCCCGATTGTGAAGCATATGCTGCAGGACAACGACCCGTATGTACGGAAAACTGCCGCCTTTTGTGTAGCCAAGCTTTACGACCATGATCGGCAAATGGTTGAGCGATCGGATCTCATCGACAGGCTCAACTCTCTGCTTCGCGACGATAATCCGACGGTGGTTGCCAGTGCACTGGCGGGCTTGATGGATATATGGGAGAGGAGTGATGCAATCAAACTCACCATTGATTACAGCAATGCCTCAAAAATGGTGGCGATTCTGCCCGATTGCTCCGAGTAAGACACACGTCCTCATATTCTCTGAACATGGATTCCTTTCTTGGGGGAGGGGTTTGGGTGCTAACAGAGAGAGGCAGATGGGGCCAAACCTACATACTGGAAGCTTTAATGTCCTACGTGCCACAAGAAACGGGCGAGGCAGCTCTGCTGGCAGAGCGCATCGCACCCCGTCTATCACACTCGAATTCCTCTGTTGTACTGACGTGCATCCGGGTGATTCTGTACCTGATGAACTACATCGCCGATCAGAAACAGGTTGCAGCGTTGTGCAAGAAACTTTCACCACCACTCGTCACACTCCTTGCGAAGGGCCCTGAAGTGCAATACTTGGCTCTCAGAAACGCCTTGCTAATATTGCAACGACGACCCGATGTGTTGAAGAACGATATCCGAGTATTTTTCTGCAAATACAACGACCCAATTTACGTCAAGGTGACCAAGCTGGAGCTCATCTTCATGCTGGCCAACGAAAAGAACATTGAGGAAGTGCTGACTGAACTACGAGAGTACGCCACGGAAATCGACGTGCACTTTGTTCGCAAGGCAGTTCGTGCCATAGGGAAGCTCGCCATCAAGATTGAGCCGGCGGCCAGGCGATGCATCGACCTTCTCCTGGAGCTCGTTTCTACCAAAGTCACTTACATCGTCCAGGAGGCGACGGTCGTGATCCGGAACATTTTCAGAAAATACCCCGACCAGTACGAGTCCATCATTGGCACGCTATGCGAGCACCTCGATTCCCTGGACGAACCCGAAGCCAAGGCCGCCATGGTATGGGTAATTGGACAATACGCAGACCGCATCGAGAACAGCGACGCTTTGTTGGAAGACTTTCTCTACTCGTTCCAAGAAGAGCCAGTTGAAGTTCAACTAGCCCTCCTGACAGCCACAGTAAAGCTCTTCATCCAACGGCCAACGAGAGGACAGGAGCTGGTCCCCAAGGTTCTGAAGTGGGCCACAGAGGAGACGGACAACCCTGACCTGCGGGATCGAGCCTACATGTACTGGCGACTCTTATCAACGGACATGAATGCGGCAAAGCAAATCGTCATGGGAGAGAAGCCACCGATCACGGCGGAAGCCGAGAAGTTGGAAGCATCGACTCTCGAAGAAATGTGTCTCAACGTCGGCACCCTCGCTACCATCTACCTCAAGCCCGTTCAGACTGTGTTCCGTTCTGCTCGTCCGCGAAAACTCCAAGATTCACCAGCATTGCAAAGGCAAACATTGCCTGTGGATGGTGACAGCCAGAAGAGCATAAGCATGTTTGGTCGGGGAGGACAGCCAACGAGCATCGATTTGCGAAGTCGAAGCGCCGCTCCTCCGGGCTATGGAGAGGGCAATCTCGCACAGGCGGTCAATGACGCGGATGCCTTCTTTTCAAGTATCGGAACACAGCAGATGGCGGCGATGCGGTTGGACCACGGCGAGGACATGTTTGGTGGTGGTGGTGGTGGCGGCGGCGGCGGCAACGCAACGGGCCATGTGGTGAGTGCGCACGCTCCGCAGGCTGTGTTGCAGCCTGCTCAGGGGGGAGGGAGCAATGGCGATTTGTTAGCTTTGTGAGAAGTAGCTGATATAACATGCATGATGAAGCATGTCGACTGCCGTCAGGCATGATGTCAACAAATTGCTAGTCACATCCGTTTTGTTGCGGCGTCAGAACATTCGTCTCATGTCGTTTCGGGTTGTTGGCGAACCAATGGATCAGAGGGCGCTGGGAGGCAGGCAGAGGCAGGCAGAGGCAGGCAGAGGCAGGCTCAGCTTTCAGCCCCCATTGTCTTGGGATGTTGAGCGAAGGTTGCTTTTTTGCTGGGTCGCCAGATGCCTGCAGGCGGGCGGGCGAATAGCCAGCCAATCAGAATGCTTGCACGATTGGGGAATCCTGGATATGAACCAATTACTCCGTAACTGTGTGCTAAGTAGCCTACCCTAGGTGCCTTGCCCCTTCAGCTGCACACTGAAACCTTCTTGTCCCGGCCGCCACAACAGCAGCGACAACAACAACAACCAGATATCATCTCATTCATCCATCCATCCATCCATTCATACATTCATAGTTTTCATTGGTTAGCGTTTGCCCTTCTTCAACATTGGAATCTCTCTCGGTGGTGTCGCATCTCGATACTGTCGGCGGCCGGTCTCCCGCCTCCCGCCTCCCCCACTCCCGTTGTGGCCCGGAGCATGGGTCGTGGCTCACTCCGCCCAGTTTGCTTCTATCTTGGTCTCTCATCGGCCTGATGACTGACGTCTACATTATCTACCAGTCCGGCCATCTCCAGTCTACTCGCTGACTGGCCCGTCTTACCCCCCGAACACATCCGGCATCGTCCTGACCACCCGGGGCGACTTTCGAAGACGTCGCCATTTCACGGGCCACTGTCCACTGCCCTCGCATCTGCGCTGCATCCCCAAGTGCTTTCTCTCCCCTTTCACGGCCACCCAACGAGCGGAAACCCCCCAAAACCCAAGCGGCGCCCTTCCGCCGCAGCTTGCGCATCCCCATGGACCCGACCTTGCGTGGTGGCAACGACGGCAAACGTGTACCTGTTCATGGTGACAATCCACGCCTCCAGCAACCCACCGACGCCGTGCCCATGGAGAAGATGTCACCAACGACTGCCTCGGCCACAGATGTCACCAAGGCTGTCGATGCCCTAGAAGAAGCCGAAGATCTCGACGTCGAGCCCTCATCCACTGTCATTCATGCCCCCGCCGATGCCGACCGCACCAACATCAAAGAACAAGTACCCACGGCCGGTGCCGTTTCGAAGGGCAAGGAAATAGAGGATGCCGCTCCCGCGCCGCCTACCAAGGAACCTACCAAGGAACCTACCAGGGAACCTACCAGGGAACGAACCAAGGAACGAAGCGATTCCATCTTGGCCATTGGCCCGGCACAGGACCATACCACCGCCGGTCCTGGAAATTCCGAGGGACCGGTGTGCAACATCACGCTTCTTTTGACGTCGGGCAGTCGCCACCCCTACAAGATTGATGCCCAATACTTGACAAGACGAAACGTCGCCATGCCTGATGAAACCGAAGCCGGGCAACCGGATCCCTTCAGCATCAGCATCTACACCTTAAAGGAACTCATCCTGCGAGAGTGGCGAAGCGACTGGGAAGCAAAACCTGCCAGCCCCAGCAGTATACGGTTAATCCATTTTGGAAAGCTCTTGGACGATAAAGAACAACTGAAGAGTGAGTCCTGATGTGCTCGCCTCCCTTGCCACATTCTTCTTCATCAGAGCACGCAGAGCACGTGACTGAAGTCATCTAACTCGCATCATAGAGTATCAGTTTAGCACAGAGAACCCCAATGTCGTCCACATGAGCATCCGCCCTCAGGATCTGGATGAGGAAGAGCCAAAGTCTGGAAGCAAGAGCCTTCCTGCTGGCAGTGGGGACGGACAGCGATCCAGATCTGGGGGAACGTGCTGTGTCATATTATGAGCCTGTCGTCGGGTTGTGACGACTTCTGTGCCGTCGCGACCACCACCAACCGCCTGTGGATACCAGTTCGTCTACGTTTAGATGGGCCAGTTTTTTGTTATTCAATCTGTTTGCATTTTCTTACACCTGTTCATTTCTTATTGTTTCCGTTGTTGGCTCAGCTCAAGGCGATACAGTTGCCAAGCCGACACAGCGAAATACACGTCACCATGTATATATATATATTTTTTCGACATTCGGGAGGCAGCCGACTCTAGCAGCACCTGCGTCGAATACGAAACACGGCAACCTGGATTGTTAGGATATTCAAGCGGCCTAACCAACCCCCAGCACTACCACCACTGGTGCGCACCCACATTCAGGCATTGAAAGGCATTATTACATCGAGATTCACGCTCTTTATCTGTTCATAATCCGCTCATGGTCTTTGGGTCTGGCTTTGGGGAATTGGACAGCAGCGATTGATGGAACACACTGTGGAAAAATGGGAGCAAGTATTGGAGTCACGAGGGCGCATCATGATGTACAAATGAATCTGTTATTTAATCGCTCCCTCTCCCCTTTGCCTCGGGCCATTGTTTTTATATTGCTACGTAATGATGGGGGGTTTTCCAAACCCAAAACAGAGGAGGCCATTGGAAACGAGGCCCTCTTTGTTCAAAGCCGGTTCGAGGATTTAACCAAATAAACTGTCTTGTCTCTTGTAGCAACACACTCGCAGCTACTCCCCGCGCCAAAACACGTTTTTCACAATAAGAATGGGGGGCAATTCGACTTTACAGGCTTCATTTCACATCGGCAAAGACTTTTGCTTTAATCGAGTGTCATGGCAGGAGCAGTAATATGTACAGCCGATCATCTATCACCCATCGCCCCCCTTCTCCCACCACGCAAGCATATACTCAGATGGGGCCTTTCTCTCACTGCATCTTCAGCTTCTTCTCCATCTCGTCGTGCACGCCAGCCACGCCTCTCGTCTCCTCCCCGGTGAAGACGTCCTCCCAAGTAATCATGTCCTCTCGCCCTCTTAGAATATCCTCGTGCACGCTCGGCAAGTTATTGCCCAGGGCCAACGGCCTCCATTCGCCCCCCTTGACCATCTTGAGCTCCATGCCTCTGCGGATAGGCTCGGCGATGCCGAATGCGCGACGGAGCGATTCCATGCGCACCGCTTCCTGCGTGGCCTCCCAGTTCTTCAGGCGGGCTTCGAGGGGATGAGCCGACGAGGGCTCGTTGGCCGCCGAATCGTAGGGGGATTGGCCCACGCCGTGACGTAGGGTGTCGTGGATGCCGGGCGCAGAGGGCGCCGAGGAGCTGTGCGACGTGTGGGTGAAGGAGTCGGCGTTGGAGCTGGCTGGGACGATGCGCATTGACTGGGAAGGGGGAGCGTTAGCTGTGAGTTGGGAGGTTTTGGGGGGCCAGGATGGGTGTGGTCTTGCCATCTTGGTGGGTTGCCTTGGTTTGTTTGTGGAGGATCTTTGTTGGCGATGGGGAAGGGGTGGCGGTGGATGGATGTGGTGGTTGGAGGTTTTGCGAGATGAAATTGATGATGTTGGATGGAAGCTTGTTGGAGCTTGCGTTGCGTTGCCTTCATCAGGCTGCGAGTGGCAACTCGCGTTCTGGTTGGAAGTTTGCTGGGAGTTGTGGTCCGCGCTGGGCTCCACATGCGTGTGGGGCACGCTGGCTCGACTTATGTATGTATGTACATAATGTTATGTAGACCCGGTTTAATGCCAGCGAAGTTATGTAGCAAGTTCTTGACAGCTTTCTTTGTTTCTTGAGTCGTCCAACGAGTTTGTAGGTTGGCGTTGGGAAAAAACGCGTTTGATGTGCATGAGCTGAGCTTCCGATAGGGTGTTCCTGGCTCTCAGAATGCGTACTGTTCCTTCAGCGCCCCCCATCATTCGCATCGCCAAAGGCACCTTCCATCGACATCATCCCAAATCACGGCCCTCACACGCCAACCCGTCCCTGCTGGATGATCTAACTTTTGAGTTACCTTCGTCTTCTCTCGAGCCGCACAACTGGTGTGTCGTGGGACCGTCACTCTCTGGGAAGACGACGTTTCTGCAGGTCCTCAGAGGCAGGCTGCTGTGTGAGCCGCCCACGGCGCGATCATACCCGTACTTGTCTGGGGAGCATGTCCCGGCGCGGCTGAGGAGTCCGCGACAGGCTATCCGGTATGTCGGCTTTGATGCGGAGGCTACGTGGGGTGGTTTGGGTGGCAGCGTGACTACGTCGGCGTTCATGTCGGCTCGGTATGAGTCGAGGAGGGAGATGACGGACTTTTCAGTGAGAAACTTCCTCCTCGGTAACACCGAGTTGAACCCTCTCCAGGCGCCATCGGGAGGGGAGGACGACGGGACAGTCTCGGCCGAGTTGCTGGATCGGGTGGTGAAGGATTTGAGGCTGCATCATCTGCTGGATCTTCCCGTCACGTTTCTGAGCAATGGGCAGGGAAGACGGGCAAGGATAGCACGGGCACTGCTGACGAGACCGGAGGTGCTGCTTCTGGACGAGCCGTTCATGGGCCTGGATCCGCCTACGGTGTCGGGACTGAGTTCCTTGCTACAGTCGTTGGCCGAGAAGGCGAGCCCGAGATTGGTGATGAGTGCGCGGCCGCAGGACCCGCTGCCCGAATGGATCACGCATTTGATTTATCTGAGGAGCGATTGTCAGATTGGGTCAATGGGCCCCAAGGACGTGGTTCTAGACGGGCTGAGGAAGTATGTCCAGGGAGTGAGGCTCGGTGGGCTCACGGAAGATGAGAAGCTCCCGGTTCGTACATTGACGGACATTGGGAGGGCTCTGATTCCGAGGTCAAAGAGGCAAGCCGCGGCAGCAGGCTTATCAGACGGTGGGCAGGAACAAGATATGCATGCGCTGACGCCCATCGACCCCGATGCCGAGCCGCTTGTTGAGATGGACGGGTGTCGCGTGCAATACGGCGACAAGGTCGCGTTGGGAAACTGGTCCCAGGAGACGACGCCTGACGGCCAAAAACAAGGTTTGATATGGACGGTCCGACGCGGCGAACGATGGGGCGTTTTTGGTCCCAACGGGTCCGGCAAGACTACCATTGTGTCTCTCCTCGGTTCGGATCACCCACAGGCGTATTCCATGCCCATTCGACTCTTTGGCCAAAGCCGTCTCCCCGAGTCGGGGTCGGGCTCGAAACCACTTACTTTCTGGGATATTCAATCCCGCATCGGCCATTCCAGCCCCGAAGTCCACCAGCACATGCCTCGAGGCCACACGATTCGCAACGTCATCGAAAGCGCATGGGCAGCGACCTTTGGAGCGCCCCCCAAGCTTGATGCCTCGGGCAAGCACAAAGTCGATGCCGCCCTGCGCTGGTTCACCCCTGAGCTGAAGCCCAGCTCTGCGGCGAACGTGCCGCAAGATGAAGATGATGTATCATGGGCAGACGACTACATGTTTGGCGAGATTTCGTTTTCTGCGCAACGCGTCGCCCTCTTCATCAGATCAATGATCAAGGCCCCGGATGTGGTCGTTCTGGATGAGGCCTTCTCGGGCATGGATGACGCCGTGCGCGACAAATGCGCCTTGTTCTTGATGGACGGCGAGAATAAGACGTACCGGGGGGGCGAGATGGTGACGAGCGAGCAGAGCGAAGAGGGGCGCGTGGTGATTCGTGGTTTATCCGATCAGCAGGCGTTGATCTGCATCGCGCATATCAAAGAGGAAGTGCCAGACTGCGTGAGAGAATGGATGTGTTTGCCCGAGGCGAATGCGGGCAGACCGGCGAGGTTTGGGAGATTCGATGGGCCGCTGCGGGAGGATGAGAGGCGGTGGGAAGAGGTCTGGGGGTTTTATTAGTCACAGATGGAGGAAGAAAAAAAAAAAACCACGACATCACAGTAGATGCGTGCGTGCTTGACTCTGATTGTTCTTGAAATTGCCAAGTGAGGCCTCGTGAAAGCGGTCAGTTGAGCCCACTACGACATGACGCCATAACTCATTTCAGTTTTTCAGTGCTCACTCACTCACTACTCGCTCACTCACCCACCTCATCTCACCCTCGCGGTCCGGGCCCCAGCATGCATCCCGTCCTTCGACCAACAATGCAACGCCGCACGTCAACCAACAACACACCAGTGAAATGCTGCGTGCCCATATCCTCCCTCGCCGCGCCCGTTGAAGTCGGCAAGATAGAGTACGTCGCGCACCTCCCCATATCCCGCCCACACCACGCGGCGTCAAACCAACAACTCACCAATTCTTTCTTTTCCCACAGATCATGCGGTCGCGCGGGACCATCCGCCTTTTGTGCGTGGCCACCCCTCGGACCGCTGCTGTTCGAGAACGAGACGTCTGACGCGCGGGACCATTGTGCCAACGAGCGGAGTATGTTTTCCCCCCTTTTTTTCAGAATGATGACTAGGAGAGGAGGTGAAAGGGGCACATGGGAAATGGGGGGGAGCTGACCTGGCAGCGTTCCTTTCCTACATCCGCCTATCCGTCTTCATGGCTGTCCTGTCCGTCGCCATCACCCTCTCCTTCCATCTCAAGCACGAGCCGACCGACCTGGAGAGACGCGTGTCGAAGCCGCTGGGGGGGATATTCTGGATCCTATCTGTGCTGATGCTTGCTTTGGGGCTGGCGAATTACATAAGTGTGTTGCCCTTTTACTCTTCCTCCTCTTCTTTCCTTCTTCCTCGCTTTTCTTTTTTTAGCCTGTCGTTTGTTACGTGGCATGTAGCTTGGCACGTCATTTACCTTGTTCTCGCGGCGTTATAGAAACGGTGAATGAATACAGTCGCAGGGCGGCAATTGTGCAGACGGGCTGGAGGACGCAGCTGGTACGTCGTGTCCCCCTTGGTTTTGGCAATGGGGACGAGAACGCATGCTTACGTTGCCCGTTGTAGATATTGGGCATGGTGGCGTTTTGCATTGTTGGAACGTGTGTTGTGTTGTTGGCTATTACCAAGATGCGGCAGCAGGAGGAGGGGCTGCTGTAGTCCGTTTGGGATCAGATGGCATGAAGTGGAGGTGACGGTGCAAGGACGACTTGCATTCTTCGCGTCCGTGACTGTTGCTTGACTTTTTCCTTACAATGCTAGTCCGGGATGTATGTGTCGTCGAGTGCCCAGAGCTGGATTATGACGAAGCCTCCCGAATTGCACAACACGCATTCTTCCTGCAGTCCCTTTCAGATGATGCGCTTGTCCAACGCTGTGAAGCTTTTCTCCCAGTCTGGGTGCAGTCTGTCTGGGATTGTTCAGAGAAATCTAAGTTTTTAGAATACATGACCGACGACGTATTCGCGGTGCCGTTGCCTTGCTATATAATGTGAAATGAAATGCCGTGTCCCAGCCGAGATTTTATTCCTCGCTCTCCTGACAAAAGAGGTCGTCGGCGGCATCCCCCTTCTCTCCGCGTATGCCTTGCATCATGTCCTCTTCGCCGCAGCCACCGACCTCTTTGCGGAACAAGGCAGTGTACCTTTGTGCCTCTTTGGCAAAGCTCGTTGGTGCCGAGAGTTTGCCGTCCCACGAGAGGAGAGAAAGCCCGACGGGCGACTGCAGCTCTCCCCCTTCGGGCAATGTGTCGAGCATGTTGACGGGCGACGTTGGGTCAAAGGGCTCGCTGCTTTCGTCTTGGAGATGGGCGAGTGGCGAGCTTGGTGATGCGTCTTTCTGGTACTCCTCTGGCGGGTCGGGGATCTCGCTGTGTACGCCGAGGACGGCATCGGCCGTTGGCTTGCTGGGGTAGAGGGTGTAGTACCCGCGTAGACGGGCGAGATGGAGGGCGTATTCTAGCCATGCGGGATATTTCTTGCCCGCCGTCTTGTGGGTGATGAGGGCTGGCGGTGAAGTCATGGTCTTCTTGTGGTAGAGCGTCTGCGATATGAAGTGGTGGAGCTCGACCCATTTGTCGCCCACGAACAGAATGGCCTCGCTGTTGGGACGTTGCCACAGGAAAGCTGTTTGTCCTCGGGATGTGCCTTTGGATGTGTCTTTGGATGTGTCTTTGGATGTGCCTCGTGGCGCGGGAGGGGAAAAGGCCGTGGTTCCGTCTATCAATGTGTGTGGCACTGAGAAGGCAAGACCCATCAGGTTTGCGTCGTAGTCTTCCATGAGCGCCATTCTGGAGTGCAGTCGGTGTAGCAGGGAGTATTTCACGTCTAGTCATGGGAGACTCATGGGCCAGGCATGGGTCAGCATGGATGTGGCCAAAGACGACCGACGGCTTTTTGGGAGAGGGATTGATTGATTGCACAGCACAGCACACGTACATTGAAAGAACTGAGGCGTGATTTCCGTGTGGGGAGCCAATACCAGCACATGGGTGCTGGAAGGGTCAGTAGGCCAGAAGGACTCGACGAAGCGCGCGGAGCTGTCCTCCTCATCCAAGGGCTGCCGAGTGATTCGACGGCGGAGTGAAATCAATTGCGGCTGCTGGCCGCCATGGGGAGTCGGGCGAGGCCATTTGAAGTCCTTCAGGAACGACTCCAACAGAGGCTCGACGACGTTGGGCAGCTCAATGGTGATGTGGGGGGTGTGAATGCCGGCAAGGTCCGCCTTGGCAATCGACCGGAGAAGCCGCTCGAGGTTCGCGGTCTTGGTCGGGGTGGCGTGAATGAGAATGTCGAACCGCACCTTGTTCCAGGCTGCGGAAAGAGCATCATCATCATCCATCAATCAGCATTGCTCCCGAGACGAAAGGGGGGGGGGGGATGATGGAAGAGTGCGCCGTACCTGAAAGAGCTAAAGCGTCCAGCTTCGAAATCCACGAGAGGCTCTTTCCGGGACGCTCAGGCAGCTCGATGAGAGCAGCTTGTGTGGACAGGATCTGGTGGCGGGCCGGGCCAAGGAAATAATCTTCCTCGGCGGTCGTGGAATCTATAAACACTGCCAGTGGATGAATGTGGGCGTCGAAGTGATCTGGAGGCCGAGATTGATTCTAGTTAGCGTCAACTATTGCTTTCCAATCTTTGATTCTTTGAGTAATGCCCCGTACAAAGTGCTCTTGTGATTGCTATCTGAGTGCGGTGCTCAGTTGAGGTTTCATAGTGATCGGGTCGAGCATCTATAGTTTTTTATTGTTTTTATTTCAACTGATTTAGTAAACGTGGCTTTTTTCCCCTTTCCGTTTTTTTTTCTCTTTCTCTTTTTTCCCACATGGCTCAAGCTCAACATACCATGCGTCATGAGCTGACATTCCTTGTCTATGCCATTGATCTCGAGTAGCGCCTCGATAGTCACGTCAGCCACGCCCATGAAAGCAAAGTGAACAAGGTTTCGACGTTCCATGGACATTTCACAGGCCATGGGCAACAATGTCGAGGCGCTCCTGAGACTCGCCGCAGCGAAGAGCACGTTGCGATTCCTCTGCGACGGGCCACCCGTTGCTGAGAAGCGGCGGAACGTCGATGGCAGCGCGGGATACCGAATTGGCCCGTCATACTTGGGCTGATGCTGTCTCACGGGGCCCTCGGGTGTTGTCGGTTCATGAAACGATGTCGACGATGCCGCCTTGGCAGCGTCGGGCGGAGGCTCCCCGGATCGAGAGGAAGGCTCCGGGGTTGGAAACGAGGGCGAGTTGTTGCGACGGCTGACGAGGTAGAAAAGAGCTGCGATGACGAGGCCACACGCCACGGCCACGACGCGCCTTCTCCGATACCTCGGCGGCACCCGCCATCTTTTCCACTTGGTGGCGCCGTGTCTAGCGTGGCCCGGCAGGCTGAGATCGTCGTCCTTTTTGGCCATGTCTTCGTCGTCGTCGTCGTCGTCGCGCCACAGCTGCCATGGCCGCGACGAGGTCATACTGACTGGGTGTGTCGACAGGGCAAAGGGGCGAGGTCTCGAGGTCTCGAGGTCTGAAGCAAGAAGCAAGAAGCAGAATGCAGCGTGCAGCGTGCAGCGTGCAGCATGCAGACGAGGTTCGGCCAGACGAGGTTCGGCCAGACGAGGTGCTATCCGAACCTCGTCGCCTTCACGCCTTCACGCCTTTAACAAGGGTATGTTTCAGCAATGGCTACCCTGTAACCCGGACCCACGTTTTTATCTGAGAGACCCACCCACACGGAGGAGCAACTCCAAAAAAAAAAAAAAAAAAAGATCGCCGGCAACAGGTCTCCAGCAGTCAATTGCCGCCCCGACCCTGACGCATGAGCCGATTTCATTCAGTCGTTGAATCAGAGCGTGAGCATTGAGCCATGGGCAAGTCACGCCGCAACCGAGGCGGCGCCTCTCAACGACGAGATCCCATTTCAAAGCCCGTCAAACCGCCCTCTGACCCCGAAATGGCCGCCCTCCGAGAAGCCAAGATCCTGCCCGTCATCAACCATCTCCGGAATGCGGACCCCGAGTCTCGCTCCTCAGCCGCCACCGCCATCACGGACCTCATCCAAGATACCCGATGCCGCAAGCTGCTCCTGCGCGAGCACATCGTCCACACCCTTCTCACACAGACTCTCACGGATGCCGCTTGGGAAAGCAGAGCTGCCGGCTGGGGCATACTGCAGGTGCTGGCTCAGGAAGAGGAGGCCGACTTTTGCGTGCACCTGTTCCGGTCCGACGTCCTGACGCCGATTGAGCACGCCGCCAGGACGGTTGGCGAGAAGCTGGTGTCGAGGGACCCCGGATTCGCCAAGCTGCCCAGGGGGGAGAGAACAGCCGTTGCTGCCATCACCGCATCTCTTGTCGCTCTGCTCACGGCGCTGGCCGAGGCGGGAGATGAGCTCTCGAAAGCCATCTCGTCCAATGCCACCGTGACCGACTTGCTCTTCCTGCTCATCACACATGGTGGCCAAGGCCAAGGCAGCGGCGGCGGCCATGACGCAGGCAACCTCGCCAACCTGCGCGGCGATGCCCTGGCATGCCTTATGATTCTGACCGAGGACAACGGCGACCTGGCCGAGAGGCTCGTGGCCAACACCGAGTGCTACCAGTCCCTGTCTGCTCTCAAGAACCAAGTATCCGGCCATGGTGTGCTGGCATGCGCCACCCTTCACAATGTCTTTGCTGCGCTGGAAACCCTCAAAAAAGCGCCCCTTGTTCCCGAGGCCGGCGATGCACTGCTCATACCCACCCTCGCAAAAACGATTGCGGGAGTGCAGCCCGGCCAGAGTGCCACCGCGAACGGAGGCGAGGGCTGGTCCAACCCAGTCGAGCAGCAGCAACTGGCTATAGAAACGCTCGCCTCCATCGGCACCGCCTTGATCTCCGCCAACGCTGACGCCTCCTCTGCTCCCCCGGCGGCCAGCCAGGACCAAGGCGCGGCCGAGGCCAACGAAGGCGACGCGGACATGGACATGGGTGATGCCGAGGGCCAGGATTCGGGCGCAGCAGAGGACGACGACGACGACGACGACGACGTAGGAAGCGAAGACGGCGAGATGGACCAAGACGAAATGGAGGCCGACATGGAAATGGTCACGGGCGCAGGCGGCCCCGACGAACAGGACAACATGGACGACGACACGCCTGTGCTGAAAGCGCTCCTCGACACCGCCATGCCCGAGCTCATCCGCATCGCCTCCTTCCAGCCCAGCGACGACGACACCCTCCGCCTCCAAGGCCACGCCCTCTCGGCCCTCAACAACACGGCCTGGTCCGTCTCGCTAGTCGACTTCTCCGACGCCCAAAACGCGGGCATACAGAAAGGCTGGCTCCCCGTCGGCCGCACCCTCTGGCAGCACGTCATCACGCCCATCCTCGCCAGCGACACGGCCGACGTCGACCTCGCCACCCAAGTCACGGGCCTCGCGTGGGCCATCGCCCGCAGCCTCGGCGGCCACACGCCGCTCCGGGGCGACGAGCACCGCAAATTCATCTCCCTCTACCAGGCCACCAAGACGATGACGAACCCGCAGCAGGGCGACACGCAGGATCCCTTCCAGCGCCTCGGCGTGAAGTGCGTGGGCGTCCTCGGCCAGCTCGCGCGGCATCCCTGCCCCCCACCCCTGAACCGCGAGATCGGCTCCTTCATCATGACCCTGCTGGCCGGCCTGCCGGACACGCCCGCCGCGGATGCAGTAGAGGCCCTCAGCCAGGTCTTTGAAATCTACGGCAACGAGGACTTCGCGTACGATGCGCAGGTCTTCTGGAAAGATGACTTCCTGGCGCGCCTCGAGGCGGTGCTGCCCAAGGCGAGAGCCATGGCCAAGAGCGTGGATAAGAAGACGCAGGCCGAGTTGAGGACCAGAGCGGAGGAGGTGGTGCTGAACCTGACGCGGTTCTTGGCTTACAAGAAGAAGCATCAGCCTCGGGAGGTGATGAATGCACCTTGAAAAAAAAAAAAAAAAAAAAAAGTTGGCTATAGTACGGAGTAGACGGGACATTTGATTCACCAAAAAATCATTGGCGGGCAATTTGGATAGGTATGCATGAGGATCTGGGTATATCAAAAAGTTTGCATAAAAGGGAGTAACGCGTTGATTCATCCCATTACATTGCGTTGCACCACGATGGAATGAACATTTAATGACAAGACGAGATATAGATACTCATTCTATTGAAGCGTGGATTGTGAACCTTGCAGTTGTTGTAGCAAACATGCGCTGACCTGTGTACATAAGTCGTTTAGAAAAAAATGAACAAACCCCCACATCAATTGTCGTACACACGGCAGGCAGATATTTGCACATTAATTTAGCTCCCAAGCAATGAATGAATGCATCACATCCCAATCAGCACCGCTCAAATACACGGTACAAACCCTTCAGGCTCGCCACTTCCAAGATGCCCCCGTTCATGAGGGCCTCGGTAGCCACCAATTCCGTCTTGAACGCCGGGAAAAATATATTCTCCAGCGCCCACCTCACATGCTGCCTCCTCTTCTTCACCTCGGCAGGAACAGTCTCCTCGTCGTTGTGCCCGGGCACCGGCGGGACAGGCAGTTGCTCCGGCACATGAAACGTCGCCAGCTCCCGCAGAAACGTTGCGAAACAGGCCTTCTCTTCGGTCCAGCGGACGTTGGGTCCGAGACGTAGCAGAAACCGCGGGAGCTTCGACAACGGAGGCGTGTACCCTTTTACCATGAGGGGGATCGAAATCAATTGTCCCGCCGGAGAAATCTCCAGCGAAAAGTACTCCTGAAGCATCTCTCTCCGTTCGACAAGCTGACCGGCCACTTTGTCGACAATCGCGTCGAGGGGGAAGTCGTTGTCCGAGGCATCGAGGGCTTTCTTCTCGGCCTCGGCGGCTATTCGTAACAGTTGTCGCAGCTCCAGGGCGGGACTGAACCGGATGACGCCAAAATTCCCAAAATCGTTCAGGCCCAACTGATAGAAATATTCAAAGCATGTGTGCCCATAATCAACTAGGAACAGTTTGACGCCGCCTTGTATCGCTGCCAGTCTTCTGCTGTCGTCCACGATGCCAACAAATGTGTGTGTGGAGAAAATCTCGGTCAAATCATTATGAATACCCTCGCGTACCTCCCTGCGTAGCTCCTTGATGCTGTTCAGCCTGTAGACAGTCGCTCCTCGACCGTCTATTGTCTCGTACTCGATATTCTCGGGCACAGCCAGCGGCTCGTCTTCCATGGTGGCCGCCTCGGAAGAGCTCTCGCCGGTTTCCGCACGCGAAAACATTGTAGTTATCTTGCGAGCGTACGTGTCGGTTCGAACCAGGTCGTTTGAATTCCTTCTCTTCTTCCCCGTCACCATGGAAATGGATTTCGGAGCAGGCTCATCATCCTCGCCCGTTGCGCCGCCGGATACTGGCTTGGCTCCCGGGAGCAGGGTTTGTGTCCTGAACGTTCGGCTTGTGTCGACACTCGCCAGCTGTGATTCAAGCTCCGTGCAAACCGCCTGCACAATCTCATCTTCGTTGAGGAAATGAACCTCCCGCTTCGTTGGATGAACATTGACGTCGACGCGAGCTGGCTCGATCTGGAGACTTAGGTAGATGAAGGGGTGGCCCCCCTTGGGGAGGAAGTTGACATAGGTCTGTTCGAGCGCCTTTTTTAAATGAGAAGATTCCACGCTTCGGCTGTTGATGAAAAGTAGAAACGTCGTTTTCTTAATGTGGTAATTTGCGTTGGTGGCCAGGATATGCGCCCTGAAACCCCAACGATCATCTGCGGCTTCGAATTCGACCAGCTCGTTGGCTACACTACTTCCGTAAATCTGTCGAATCCGGTCAGACGTAGTAGACTGGCTCTGAATGGACAAGCTACTGGAGGCTTCTCCGGCCTTTTTGCAAGTGAAGCCCACACCTTTGCAGTGGATAGAGTAGCGTCCGACCATGTCAAGGATCTTATTGAATTCGTCGGCATGGGATCGGAACGCTTTCCTACGAGTTGGAATGTTGAAGAACAAGTCCTCCACTGTGATCTGAGTCCCTGGCCGACCTGCCACCGCCTTTGGCTCTACAGGCTGGCCGGGCTTAGGAGCCGCCAGACTGCCATCCTGATAGTGAGCCCGCCATGCCAGGGTTGAATTTTTGGTCTTGGTCGTCACTGATAAATGGGCAATGTGACTGATGCTCGCGAGAGCCTCTCCTCGAAATCCATATGTCTCTATAGATGATAGGTCCTCGAAGGCCTTGATTTTGCTCGTGGTATGCCGTTCACACAGGATGGCCAAATCGTCTTTCTTTTGAAAAATAAGATAAAAAAAGATTGTTGGCGGTGGTACTTTGGGAGAGAAGACAGCACGGAACAAAGGAAGAGAGGAAAAAATCCCCATTCAGGACACACACCTCAATCCCACAGCCATTATCTGTGATTTGAAGAAGCTTCAATCCACCGTCCTTGACGAGAATATCCAGAGCCGTGGAACCAGCATCAACGGCATTCTCTATCAGCTCCTTGAGAGCATGTACCGGGGCGACAATAATTTCACCTGCTGCAATCTTGTTGACTACATCTGGGTCCAAGGCCTGTTTTGACGAGGAAATGCGTGTTTAGCCACAGCCTGGATTGAGGGCCAAGTGTACGCTCGGAGAGACATTGATGCAGTGCCCCCTTCCCCCCCGTTGGCAGTTGTGGAAAAACTTACCTTGATACGACGGGTAGGTCGGGGCTCATCGGGGGAATCTTCTGCTTTCCGCTTGGTACCCGAAGGGCTGTCGACGTCCATGCGGTCCATTTGCTGGCCTGCAGGCTGTATCGGGGCTCAAGATTGGTTGCAATGGCATCCGCATCCCCACAGGCTGAAGCTGTGGCATCAGATATGTGGCATGAGGTCAGGCAGAAGAGGGAGGGCATGCGCAAATACTTGATGCACCCCCGTTCACAGCCTCAAAACCGAGCAGAGGGAGTTGAAGTATTGTATGAATGGCCGGATTCTCGCAACCACGGGTTGTCAACACTCCAGTGGGGTCGAGGTCGAGGTCGAGGTCGAGGTCGAGAGCATGCAAGTCTGTGACTGCCCCCACGTCAGAACTTGGTGGTTTGGACGCGAGAGGTGCATCGCGAAGACACGTGACTCGCTCTCGGTTTTTCCTCTCTTCCGCTCGGCCTGATTCTGAACAGGAGCAACAGGAGCTGAGAGTTGGTCCATGCCACCGGTCAATGAATGAATGAATGAACTGACACGGCTCCTCCGGGTCGGCCCAATCGGAACCCCACTGAGTCAGCCCCCTCGTCGCTGCATGCATGTGTCTGGTGGAGCCTGTAGATATGTGGTCCGTAGTCCGTACATACATGCACATGTGCTTATGTATGTATGCATGCCGGCAAGGGAAGTTGAACACGGCGACATCCGGCCAACCCAGCCAGCCCAGCCAAGCCCGACGTTCTCCCTCGCCCTGCTCGTCGTCATCGGAGGAGACAGAGAGCAAACCCGCCCCCCTCTCCAACCCTCCAACCCTCCCACCAGGCTGCCAGGTGATCGGCCCCAGGTGACAGGTGTCAGGCGCCAGACCAGGGCACCGGCGCAAGGATGCAGATCGCGCCAGACATTATGTTATTACCCACGGCGGATCTCTCCGTGATCGGCCCCAAAAGGGCAAGTGCGGCCAAATCTCGAAATTTGGAATGAATTATGATTAGGAAATTCCCCAGGAGACAAGGCGGCCAAAGCAAGGATGGAGGACATTATGGATTAGGAAATTCGTATCAAAAAATGGGAAGAAAAAGAATTGAAGAATTCCCCGTCCTTCATGGCCTCGCCTTCCTCATTCCGGCAAGCCAACAAGCGAAGACGACGTTGGAACGTCGCAACGGTTTCTCTTCAACGCCATCTACGTACGGATTAGTCTGATCTGCAAGTACCACCCCCCTTCCCTCTTGGGACACACCACATTACACACACCACACACACCCTTCCTTGGTACGTAATCCGTACATGGGCTGGGAAACCCCGACCGATAGCCGTAGAATTTGCGTGCGACTTCCCATTTGGTGCGACGTCTTCGATCCCATCTTGGTGAGACATCCAAGCCAGGCCGGCAGCTAGGGGAAGAGATGATTGTTTCAGCTGCCGAGCTCAAAAAGAGAGGACCCTAATCCGTAGACCCAATCAATCCCAAGCACATACAATACAGTACATGTAGTTTTGAACCAGTTCCCTTTGAGGAATCCCTGGCGACTGGTCCATATTCGTATCGACAAGGACGCGTGATGGTGGGTGGTGGTGGTGGTGGTGTCTGACCAAGAGAAGATCACGGGAGTTGGGGTCGTCGTGTGTGCAATCAAGAACATCTCCGCGGGCTCCAATGCCCTTTCTTTCGTAGGCCATCAAGCACGCGCCGACAAAGATACCTCGGGTGCGGCTGCGGGTGAGACCCCTGAAGCTTCGTTGCTTCGCTTCGTCTTCGTCCATGAACCCACCTTTCTCTTCAACATGTGTGCTTTTTGAGTAGAGCCTTCATCAGCTTTTGATATTCCGGCACGCCCGCATCGTGGAGAATCATCTAGTTGTACCGTGTAGATGGACGTTGGGCATTATTCCTATATGCAGATGCGTTATTAATTCAAAGCAAGTGCTAGCACGTAAGATGAAAGTAAAAAAAAAAAAAAAAAAGGTACATGTGCTATATGGTCACTCAACTTCCTGGGTATCGCGTCCCTAATGACTGTGAATGTCCAAACTCTCCTCCGTGTCGCCACCGTCAACATTAAACTCTATTCTATTCTATTATACACGATGCCGACGGTTCTCGTAGCATAGGGGGCCTCTCTCCGGGAGCCTCGTCAGTTTGCCCCTGTGACTACCATACCTTGCTAACCCAGATTTCAAACGGCGAAATGTTTGCAAGCGATAACGACAAAACAAGAAACAAGAAACGAGAGTAAATCATGTGTGTATGATTAGATTTGATATTGACTTGAGAAAGAAGAACTTCTCGCTCGTCCCCTGCAGTCTCTTTGCAAGCGTCCACGTCCATTCCCATGTCCGCGAGCCAACGTTGAGCCAAAAGTCGGTTTGAATCCTCGCACTTGAAACACATGTTGCAGCGAGGCGAGTTTGAAATTGGGAAAGCTGCATGAAAAATAGTACAATGACCCGCCCATCTGTCAACTCATCGTCGCCCATTTGTCGCGAGGCCTACCTAAATGGCTCATCCGAGTCCCCCAACAGGCCATCAATGGCAAGACGTTTGCATCTTTCGCCATAGCCGCCGGTCGGTACTCCTGACGAAACTGTTCGAATGGGCTGTGGTCGTATGGGCGGAAGCTGAAAGCTCGATTGAGAACCCGAGCGCCTGGGCGCGTTTGATTCTTCCGCCATTCCACGATACGGTAGGCCTTCTGCCAGCTGCCTGTCGTGCGCGCACTGTAATGACTGAGGTCTTCCAGCTTGACCGAAGCCGTGTTCCATGAAAACCGAAGGTCGGGAAGACTGGCCGGGAGAGGGATTCTCACGCTGAAGATTTGCCGTATGAGGGTGCTCACCACCCGGGCGAGCTTTGACCGGATCGAAAGGTATGCGCTGGGCAAACATGGCCTCGGGGCTCATTCGCTGATACGACAATCTTGCCCGACCCCCTTGCGCATTCATGACAGACGGGGCGTGTTGTGCGTGTTGTGCGTGTTGCGGTGGAGGAGGCCTCGTGGGCAATGTCAGTAACAGCACGATGAAATAGAACGACCCCTCCTTGGCAAGCCCTGCACGGATGGCCAAGGATCTTGCAAATCTGCCGGCACCGACAAATGCCAGATGGTCTTGAAAACTGAGCGGGAACCGCCCAAAGTCCTCCATGGCGAAGCCCAGCCCTTGTATACTCTGAGAGCCACGTCCCAGAATTGGAGGAAGATAGTTTGGTTCTCTCCTCCTCTGCTCATTGTTGAAATAAGAATGAATAGCCGAGATTTTTTCAAGCTCGGCTGGCAAAACGATGTCACCCAGACTCCTTCCCGCCATGTTTGGCAAACCAAGGGTATCCCAAAACGGCATGGATCCTTTGATAAAGTCAAGACTCATGTTCAGATAGGCGACGGGTTCTTGTGAGCTACTGGTGGCAGACAGAGGAGTATTGTAGCTGTTCGCATTAGAAGACGGCGCCGACTCGCCTGATCTAGCCGAGTACCCACGGCCTGCTGATGCAATGCCCGAGGCACGGGATGACGTGTGCCGTTGATAATGCTCGTCGAAAGGACCCGGACCACCGGAAGGATGAATGTCTACAGGGCGCCGGGGAGACATATCGCGAGAATGTGCGTGTGTCTGACGAATGTTTTCAAACCTCGTGTCTCTGTCGTCTCGAAGTCGGGGTCTTCCTCGTTTTTTGTGCTGTACGTCCACGCAAGCATCCTCCTTGCCGTTGCTTATACATCTTGAACATGGCCGCTGTGCTATGTAACATGTTAGCGATTTCGTCTCCTCTCCATGAGGCCAATCTCGACCCCCTTTCCACCAGCCATCAAATAAATCAACGTACCATCACACCTAGAAAGAAAAAAGACGCTGTTAACACCAGTAAACCACACATTTCAAGACTGAATGCAACGAGAGTAAATACAAAGGGGCTTACCTGAGATGAGCTCTCTTGCAAGGCACACATGCAGACGCAACATGGCCCTTGGTTTTCCTTTGAGCTTTTGGTGATCTGACGGCTTGGCTGTCTGCACAAGTAGACGCACCGGACTGACCTAGTTCAGCGCCCGATCTTGAGCCAGCTGCTGCTGCTACTGCTGCGGAGTGCTGAGGGCTCTGACCCTGATTCATCCCATGCTGCGGTTCATGAAGCAAATATTTATTTGGGTGGGCGACAGGTCCTCGATAACTGTAAGGGCGCTCCATTGCTGGTCTTTGCGGATATGAGCTGGGGAAGATCACGGGTGGCATTGGTGCCTGTGGAGGCGGCAACTGCAGTCGAACATCGAATGGTCGCTTTCGCGAGTAGACATCTTCGACGCCCTCTGCCGAGTAAGTCCTGGAACCTCGACTCGGATTGTAGAGCTCTCGAGGGTTATTTGTCGGCGCGGTCGGCGCCCCGTCCATGGGAGGAGATGGATATGCTCGCGTACGAGCAGATATATCTGCTCTTGCACCTTGGGTCTCCCAAGCCACGTTTCGATCCGAGTTGTGATCTGGAAACAGAAGGCTAGGGCAAGGGCTCAGTAGCGATGAAGATGTATCTAATGGCCTGGTTCTTGACAACATGGATGGGGTATCCATGTCTGGCTTCCCCGTGACGGGCTATTTGATCGTGGATGTTCAGCGGCGATGTTGAGAACCCAACAATACAATCTCTCTGGATTGTTCGTTATAGATGGCGAGAGAAGAACAAACAGGGAATTTGGCGTCAGCGTTGCGAAAATGTCGACGATGGTGATAGACGGCCTTTTAGCTATATGACAGCTTTTGTCGCGAGGCAGGGAGTTGGTGGGTAGGTATTGTGTTGCAATAGATTTCCCCCCCCTCCCAGCGCGCGCGCTTCGTCGGGATGTTCTGGACAAGTATAGCCCAGTTGATTCGAACACACTTCAGAAAGCGGAGGATCCAAAACACGGAGGATCCGGAGAAAATCAATGAAGAATTGAGAAAATGATCAACTGTCTGGTCCGAAAAGATGAGACGAGACTGATAGACACGAAGGAACCAAAGAGGGAAATCTGGGCAGCGACACCGAAGCGGATATACATCCGTTTGATGCCGGGGCAGCTGGCTGGTGTGAAACAAGGCGCAGCACAGTGACACTCTCTGACAGGGTGAAATCAATATGCTTCGTAATACAACCCTGGGGAATCTATGTATCTGTGGGCAATGATAGCGCGACAAACATCCGGGAGATATTGGATGGGAAAAAAGTTCAAGGTTTCCTGTCCCCGGCTACATTGTATGTATGTACTTGCTGGCTGCTTGACGCCTCCCTCGAGGCTAGGCACAACAAAATGGACCAGGAAATGAATGGTCCGGGGCGTAGCTTTCCAAGCATGTACGATACGATACAATGAACCTTGATCGGCGACTCAGGGTCGGGTTTTGTGTGACTGGCAGACGGGGACTGGAGCAAGGGAGCTCTGCCAGTCAAGACCAAGACCAGTGGGATCAAACAGGGGATTGCTGCAGGAAGGCTGGTGAGCAAGCAGGGTTCTGTCTGGTCCTGGTTCTGGTTCTGGTTCTGGTTCTGGTTCTGGTTCTGGCTTCAACCGTTTAGATGTACTACTCCTGGCACAGCCAAAACGGAGTCTGGTAATCCGTACTCCGCACTCCGTACTGCCGAGAGGAAGATGTCTGCACATTGCAGCTTGTCAGGACGACTTTAAACTTGGCCTATCTTATTAGCTTGACGGAGCTGGCTCCGCATCCAGGTGTACGTAATGGTGCCAAGCAAGCCACCGCAGTTGTTGGCAGCATCTCAAATGCACTGAAATTGCGTCCCGGAACGATGCCGGAGATCAAGAGCCCGTAGACTTGCAGAATTCCGAGGCTAGTGTCCCAAGGGATTTGAGAGGAGATCCATCCAGCCAAGGGGTAGCCAGGGAGGGCGTGTGCCAGCGCGTGTGGGTGAGTCTGCGGTGGGGGAGTGTCATGTCTCGCTTGTAACCGGTAGGTGCCAGATACTATGTTGTATGTTGTATGGCCATTGACGGAGTATGTACATACGGACCTACAAAGAAGGCAATGAGCGGATCGACAGAGCTCAATGGGTCGAGTTCAGGAACGCCGCCCCTCGAAATGAAGGTGAGAAGTGAGGGAGTGCGATGAAGCGACTCATGGCCTCGCTTTCCAAGATACGGATGGCCATGTGAATGAAGCTACATGTACGGACTACGGACTACATGTAGACTAACTGGATAGTGATAACTAACCGTCATGACCACGGCACTCCACTGTTGTGTTGGGGCTGATCCGGATTGAGGACGAAGCTCGGGGTGGACTCGTGCACATGGGAAGCAGGGATTCAAAGAGCGACACATGAACAAGTAGGGATGGTAGGGACGTACGGATTACATGAGACCCTGTACGGACTAGAATGCTGGATGCCCGAGAGTCGAGCGAGTACCGGGGCTTCCACTTATTGTACTGTATACTTTGTTGATATCGAGCATAGCCGTGATAGGCGCTTTAAGTTCCTTGGAGATTCCTGCACAAGAGCGGAGTGTCGGTTGATTTCCCTGGATCCTCTAGGGCTAGGGACCAAGCGCCATACATGCAATCTGTAGTATTAACCCTGAACCGCAGGAGGTTGACAAGCGCGAATGGGAGAATGCCGATGATGTCTTGTGGGGGCATTCACGGAGTTTTGAATTGTGGACTACATGTACATGCATACACGCGTCCGTGAATGAGGCAGAAGGGGAGTCGGGGGGTGGACGTGGCAGCGGTGTAGGGGCTGGCAAGAAAAGAATCCAGATGGCATAGTCCGTACCGACTAAGTACTATGAAGTTCGCTTCAAGCCTCCGGTATCAATGTAGCTGACAGCTGCACATGGCGAAGAGAAGCGGTATTAGGGACGCGCTATCAAATTTCGGACCAAAACTCCGGGTGCGACAAGGCAAATAGGTACGGACTGCTCCAAGGGTTGCTTTTGACACCCGATGTGGATCTAAGTGGCGCCACCTCTCATGACGATAAGACAGAGTTTGGTGTGACGCCTGACTTTTTTTAAGCCTATGCAGTTGCTGCTTGTATGTATCGTCGTTTTGACAGCGGATGATGTTTTGGATCCTCACTTGCCGTGCTGCCGTGTTGCGGTGCTTCCGAGCTTCCGAGCTTCCGGACTCACGTATTGTTCTTGGGCTGTTGACATCTCCTCTGGAGGGTGTCCATGAGGCTACATCTCAGGAAAGCGGCACAGGTCTTGATACAGATGACTTCAAGTGCTCTTTTCGTCTGTGTCGTAAAACACGCCGATGGATTGGCGAGCGCCATTATAAGACTTCATGATTCACTCAACTCAGCCAACGCAACTGGAACCCGGCCGAGTCGAAGCTTTAGGCGAGGCCACCATTGACGCAGCAGTTTCCGTGCACACGTGACGACGCTGGGGAACTCGCTTCTCGCTTCTCGCTTCTCGCTTCTCGCTGGTAGAACGCTCGAGAGATCAGGGAGCAAAGTCATCTTGAATCCGTATTCTTGGACGTTCCATCAACTGTGGCTTTACGCCCGAGTCAGCCATGTGACCGATTGACAGCCAATCTTCAGGGGGGGGTCAACCTGCTGTATTGGGAAGAGACTGGGGCAGTTGACGAACTAGCCAGTAGGGAAAATTTGTTTTGGGCCAACATTGCTCCATATCTGCCGCTTAAATTTCCGGCAAACAGCTTTCACGCCAACGGCCCCCCTCGAGGCGGGCCGGGCTCCTACTCCGTAATAAACTCCATGAATTACCACGGTGGGTGTCGTCTCCATGAAGAAATCCCAACGCCGCTTAAATGTAGGCGACCACAGCATGCGGGGCTTCGGGCAGACCTAGAACCGCCGAGCTACTAGGAACCGGAGATGGGCTTGATTCAGTTCCGTGGCCCCCGGTCGGAGATAATACATTTGCCATCAATATCACACTTCCGATCCGAAGTAACCCAATACATGGGCAGATTGAACAAGCATTGCAATCAAAGTGTCTGATACAGTTGGACGGCAACGATATGCGCCATGTTGAGGCTCACAGTTCTATCGAAAGATGGCGCTGGGACATTGTATGCTGCTGGGCAAACGGCGCCGAGTTCCATTGCATCCACGGGTCGAGAATGAAACGGTGTTGAGTTAGGTGGAGAGTGGAGAATGTCCTATTATTTCCCAGTGCTTTCTTTCACCACCCATTGTGGCATCCAAGTTGTACATTATACATACTATGTACGTAGTGATTGTGTCAGAAGCCTTGTAGGGACAACCAGGGGACATGTCTCGTATTATTGGCCCGCTTGTCTGATCGTATCATCCGATGGGCGTTCGTGAAAAGTGTGAGGGTGCGGCCCTTCGAGGGAGCAACGCTGAGCAAGTCGCCAGCCCAGTCCAAAGCCGAAATCGCAATACATCCGTCAATGGTCAAATCTGCGGCAATGAATCAATCGCCTGTGGTTTTAAGGGATAGAAAGAAAAATCATGATATGACGGCAGATCTGGCATCATGCCTTTGCGTGCGAGTTGGAGAGGCTTGGCGTTGAGCACGGAGTTACTCAACTGTACGAAGAGTTGCCAAGTGCCGGGCGGACCCATTGAATCTTGCACAGATCTGGCCGCTTGTCGAGGAAGTAAAGTACGTATTGTATGTACCGCCAAGCTCCACCGTCACACCACCTGTTTTGTGCCCGATGAGATGAACAAGGCAGGGCAGGGCACGGGGCCGTGGCCGTCCTCCGACACCACCGATCATCTGACTCGACTTGATAAGGGACTCGGGGGCGGAATGTTATAGACGCGCGCGTGTTTCTTGCTGACTAGACTCGCAACTTGAGCGCCGGGAAGGAAAAGAGCATCGTCAAGTGCAGAGTGGCGTTTGGTTTTGGAGGCCGTGAGGTTTCGAGGTTTGAGTGAGGTCTGAGGCTCGAGGCTGAGGAGGTCTGAGGCTGGGTTGTGGCTCCTTCCTACAAAGAATACCGTGCCACAGTGCACCTTCCTCCAACAACATGGCTTGGCAACCGATCTGGCGGAATGCCTGACGGTAGATGGTACGTACCCACACAGCTTCGTGCAAAATTTTTGTTTTGAAATTGGTTGGGTGTCTCGCAAACTCCTGGGAATTTCTTACGCCCTACCTCGGTACCGCGTTGTACATCTCCAAAGTCACGTCAGCCTCTCGGCCACCGACCGCGCCGATGATTGGAAGTGGCCACTGTTCTAGTTTCCAAGGGGCTAGGAGCTTGAACAGAACGTGCCCTCGGCGCATTATTCAATTCCAGCGCAATAGGTCATAGTTGATTGTGAAGAGGGACGAAGGTCCAGCAGGAGCTTCTGATAGACGAACTGAAACTATACTATGATTGTGTTGACTAACTTTGATATTCCACAGATTCACAGCAACAAAGAACTTCGGGCTTAAAGGCGTGTGTGAGCAGCGACAGATCTCGAGCGTCAACGAATTGATGCTGGTCTTTTGTTGTCAAGAAGACTGAGATGTACATACAACCAACTCTCTTAACCCCTCTTCATTT
This sequence comes from Epichloe typhina subsp. poae, assembly GCA_030389615.1. Taxonomy (NCBI): domain Eukaryota; kingdom Fungi; phylum Ascomycota; class Sordariomycetes; order Hypocreales; family Clavicipitaceae; genus Epichloe; species Epichloe typhina. The sequence goes on along the minus strand of CP098316.1, from coordinate 952,024 downwards.
CACACGTGTCATCATCAGGCATATTGACACCTACGCGGGAATTTTAAAATGGTCGGTCGCAGCACCTGCGCCGTAATATTCGCCATCTTTGGATGAATGGAAGGTCCATTTCCGGGCGCCCCCCAATACGGACTATTGGCTGAAGAGTTGGGGGCGGAGACTCGAACGAAGTCGTCCGGAAGAGCCGGATGCGGTTGTTGATAGATGCAAATTTGAACGCCAGTTCTCGTGAGAAGGAGGAGAGCGGCATCAGCAATCATTGAGCCCTTCTCACCGCATCTCAAGACGGAAGAGATGGGTTCAAAAGGTAGTGCAAGAGTACAGTTACTCGGTGCTTGGTGCTTGGTGCTTGATGCTCGATGCCTCGTACTCCCTTCCGTACACGATTCAGATGGACTCGCACATCGTGTGGCACTGGCAGTGACCCAATCGTTGGTTCAGATCTGATTTCAACCGACACGACACGACACAACGCACGCAGCCGCCTGCGTTGCACAACATGAACATGTACCTCAGGTTACACTTGGGATCACGGACGGATGGGGAACAAAGACGAGTGGTCCGCTGACTGCAGCTCGGCCCGTAATACAAGTGCAATCTAACAAAAACCACACTCGAAGAATAAAGGAATCGGTATGTTTCGGACGGAGCACATGTGCATGCACCCAAACCAAGCACGTCGCATGGAGCAAGGATAGACCAGCAGCATAACATCTGCCCGCATCAATCACATCCAAGACGTCTCCCTGTTCGGACTGGCGCGCAAAGCGCCGAGGACTGCTCAGCATGAGCATAATGGTAATCAGTCGTGTGCAACTTCTCCCAAGCAGACATTTCCTTGGCTTGCGTATTTTCTGGGCGTCGAAAACAATCAACAGACTGCATGGCTCTCCGACGAATTGGTGGATCCGTGGGCAAACTCTAAAATCGAGGAGAAAATGCCTTCGTTTGGTGAGTTACGGAAGTACGGAGTAGTCCGTACATAGTGAGATGTGAGATGACGAACCACGGCCTTGCCCCCCTTGGGGACAACCCTCATCTCGCTACACCGGCGCCCCCCCCCCCTTACTATAGTGAGAAATGATGTCGTACGATGCGGGATAATATGACCAGGATCCTACGGAGTAGAGGTGTCGAGACTTGCCTCTACGTCACCGAAAAAATCCCGAAGATGCTTTCTTTGGAACGAGGCCGCATACAGGCAGACAAGGAAAGAAAAAGGACAGGGCTAAAGCGGAGCTGCGAAAAGAACGGAACGAACCATGTACATAGTCCGTACTGGCCGCCATCTCCGCGACCCATGTGACAGGACGTTGGATAAAATGATGTCGGTTTTTTTCTTCGACAGAAATGACAAGAAGCTGCTGCATGCTTTGTTTTCTTCCCGACCCGACCCAACCCAAGCTAGATGATCTGCGCCATGGTTACGTGCGAAGAAGTATCCACGATGAGTGAGATATGCCGTACGGTTACTCGGCTCGGTTCAAAACACACCTTGTCAAAAAATACTCTGAATCTGCACACGCCCCCCACCCACCCCCTCCTCTTCACCCCGGTTCCCGTGATTGAAATTCATCCCGGGGATACAAAAGTCCGGAAGTGCCCAAAAAATCGAACGAACAAACGAACGAAGCAAGCCGGCTAATTAACAACACCAGGGGGTTCTGGTTTTCAGGTTCCTTAATTTTTTTGTCGCAGTCTTAGCATTGGAACCTGGACAAGGCAGGGTATTTTATCTGGCAATGAGCATGTTTTTGCCAACTATGGGTGTTCATCCCCCCCTGCGTTGTATCCTTTTTTTTTATAGATAAACCGGTCGACCCTTTTCTCCCGTCCCTCCGCTCCTCCTCCATCTTGTGTACGGAGTAGTCCAGGGTCAAAAAGTAGCGCGTTCTAGACTTGCGCTACTCCGTGCGGGAACAGAGTAATAAACGCCTTGGCTGGCATGCGGCCCACTGCACCCCCGGCAGCCGGGTCCAACAGCGACCGTTGGATTTACCCTTCTCTGCTACCGACTGGTCCGAGAGTTGTCTACTCGCATGGAATAGTATCTCCTTGAGCGTGTTAAAGCTTGTGGAGTCACGTTAGCCAGGGTCTACATGTATCCAATTAGATAAAAGTAAACTAGAGATACATACAGACCCTGGTTAACGTGACTCCACAAGCTTTAACACGCTCAAGGAGATTAGTGCATGCGTGCGGCACAGAACGACGAGAACAATGGAAGCTTCCACCGGAGGGATTCAAAACCTTGGCAATACCGCGTAGTCTGGTACCATCAATTACGTAGTAGGGTAGTACGTAGAGGGAAGGGCAAGATAGATTTGACAAAATATGCTCCGTCAAGTCCGAATCACTTCAGCGCTACTACATACGGACGTGAAATCCCCCAAAGACTCATTTCACCTTGACAAGCCCTGCTTCTGCTTACAAACGACTTTCTATCCCGGCATAATGACCATCCGCCGCCCAACGCGAGTCAGGCCACACAAGACGAATTGCTTCCCAGATGTGCCTGTCGTTGCGAAACGTTAGCCAGTTGTCGTCGGGGCCAACGGCAGATGGTTCTTGTCCAAAGCAACAAGATACCGAATTTGATTGAATGAAACCCAGTCCGTTCACGGAGAGATACCGAAAGGGCAGTCAGGGGGTGGGAGAGAGACTGGTTATGTGTACTGGGTGTACCAAGAGGCTCCCCTCTCATATCCGATGGAGTGCTTCTCCAATGCATGGGCTTTCGGGTTTTTTTTTTCTTCTCTCTTCGGGTTTTCGGGCTGACTGTTGGAAGGATTCTTCTTTGAAAAGAGACCCCCCCCCCACCCCTTCCTATTATACCCACCTCCCATCTCGTATAATTATACCGTTGGTGGACTGGCCTGCAGGAAAGATGCAAGGAACTCGCAGGGGAAAAAAAAAAAAAAAGGATAGAATTCCCTCTTACCTGACATGGAAGATTTGCAGCCCGTCCTTGACTTCTTGCGGAAGATCTTTGACATCTTTGCGGTTCGGAGCTGGCAACAAGACTGTCTTGACTCCTGCACGGAGAGCACCAATGAGTTTCTCCTTGATACCGCCTACGGCAGTGACACGTCCGCGTAGAGAGATTTCACCCTATAGGAATAGGAGAGGACTACGTTAGCATGTGGTTCAGGGTATGTGTATATGACACATCCAAGACAAGATGTCATACACGGCCAACACATGGCGGTATACTAGCGGTATACTGCACAGTGATACAAAGTTGCCAAAAGGGAGGAATGACCACGTACCGTCATGGCCATGGTAGGTGGCACAGGCTTGCCAGAGAACAAGGAAATGAGAGCAATAGCCTGACCGATGCCACTGCTTGGTCCATCCTTGGGAATGGCGCCCGAGGGGCAGTGAACATGAATGCTTCGGTCCTTCATGATATCCGTAGTAGGTTCCGGGGTGAGACCGAGCTCATACGCATGGGCCTTGACCCAAGTCAAGGCGACTTCGACGCTCTCCTTGAGCACATCGCCCAGCTTGCCCGTGAGCTGGACTCTGCCATTGCCCGGCATATCAGCGACTTCGATGAAGAGGATGCTGCCGTTGCCTCCCGTGCTGTAGGCCACGAGACCCGTCACGACGCCGGGACGACTCGTCTTCTCGGCAATTTCCTCCTCAAACTTCTCGATACCGAGAATGGCTTCGATATCGTCGATCGTCAAGCGCGGTCTGTAGACCTCTGCGCGACCAGCGTCTCTTGCTTCAGCGAATTCAACAGCCTTGGCACGGCAGACAGAGCCGATCTCTCGTTCCAGGTTGCGAACCCCTGATTCACGAGTGTACGACTCTATAATCTTGGACACGACATCCTGGTCAAAGATGACCTGGTGCTCGGCTAATCCATTGGCTCGGATCTGCTTGGGAACGAGGTGCTGCATGGCGATATGGCGCTTCTCGAGCGTTGTATAGCCCGGCAGGTAAATCATTTCCATGCGGTCCAACAACGGCGCGGGAATCGTGTCCAAGTTGTTGGCGGTGGCGATGAAGAGAATCTTGGACAGATCAATGGGCATGCCGACATAGTGATCCTGAAACGTGTGGTTTTGCTCCGGATCCAGCACCTCGAGCATAGCTGCCGATGGGTCGCCGTGGACGCTGGCCGTGCCGATCTTGTCGATCTCGTCCAACAAGAAGACTGGATTCGCGACACCGACTTTTCGCAGACCCTGCACTATTGAGCCCGGCATGGCCGCGACATATGTCCTGCGGTGACCGCGAATCTCGGCCTCGTCCCTGACGCCTCCGAGAGAGATGCGATGAAACTTCCTGCCGAGAGCCGTGGCCACCGACTTGGCCAGGCTGGTCTTGCCCACTCCTGGTGGCCCGATGAGCAGCATAATGGGAGACCTGTCCACCATTTTCTTGGACCTGAGGATCTGGAGCTTGGCGTTGTGTTCCGGGGCAGGTGGTGCCGTGTTGTTGCTCTTGTTCTGCTCAATGCTCTGCTGCTTGTCCTTGTCGTTGTCGTTGAAGCCTGCCTCTGCTTCTGCTTTACGAATCTGATCTTCCACGTCGTCATTGAGAGACTGCTTGAGGCGCAGGACCGCGAGATACTCGATTAATCTCTTCTTCACCTTGTCGAGATCGTAGTGATCGTCATCAAGTTGCTTCCGTGCTCTTGCCAAGGTCTCTGGACCTAGTCTGTCATCTGTCCTAGCCGTCCAAGGAATCTCAGACAAGGTCTCTAGCCAGTTCCGGGTAACCTGATATTCCTGATTCATGGGCATCATCTTCTGCAGCCTTCGCAGCTCCCTATCCGCCGATTTGGCGACCTCGGGGGGCATTTGAGCGTTTTTAAGCTTCTTCTTCAGCTCGTCCAACTCGTTGGCTTCCTGTTCATCACCCTGGTCATTGCCGGGTGGCACCTGGCCATTCGATGGAAGGAAATTCAAGCCCGGAACCGGCAGGCCGGCGTTGTTGCGCTTGTTTGGATTGTCGTTGAGCCTGTCCAGGATTTGGACAGGAACTGACGTGAATGTTGTAATTTTGAAATTGTTCTTGATGCCTCCCACCTGACGCTCCAACAGTTCGAGAACTTTTGTGATTCTAACTTTGACATCGAGCGCGGCCAGTACACCGAGCTTCTCTTCATGAGATGCCTCGACAAGGTTTGACATGAAGTCAGCTAGCAGGCCAGCCTCCTTGATTTCTCTCCTCATGATGAGCATCTCCAGTCGTTTGGTGAGCCCCGGAGATAGAGCCGGGCCACCTTTTGTGCGAGGCAGTAGCGATGAGATTCGTAAAATTGTGACGAGCTCGCGAGATTGTGCTTTCAGTAAAGCAAATAGATCTTGGAGTTGTTTGTCGGTAATATCGACTACAAAGCAAAAGGCAAACGTTAGTATCCTGACAGAGCCCCGTTCCGTGGGATTGGTTGATAGATGACGCCCTGGGGTTCATCACTCACTCTCGTCGCTAAAGTAGGTGACCTTTGCCTGGAAGAATGGCCGCTCGCGTGCAATATTGTCCTCCCTCACGCGTGAGGCCCCTTCCACGCGGAGTGCAAATTCACCGGCGCCACGGCCGTCGATGCCAACAATCTTGGCGGCTACACCGAAGCCGAAGATGTCGGCTTTGCTGGCGCTCCCTGGGTTCACCTCCTCGAGCTGCGAGGTATCCACCTCTTCGCCATTATTGATAAGAAGCTGGCCGGTCGGGCCCACGAAAGGCGACGAAAGCGGAACACAGGCGATGGGTATGCTGTCGATGCGGGCATCGGGTCCCCTGGCCGCTGCTTGTTCATAGACGTGCGCGAGGAGCGCTGGGATATCGGGTCGGCTCGAGGTGACGGAGATGCGCTGGATCAGGCCGGGGAGGAGGACGAACCCCCTAGCGAGTGGGATGATGGGAAGGGCCGCAGTCTGTGATCTGCCCATGACGCAGGGAGAGGGTAATTTCGAGGGCGCACACACGAGACAGCTCGATCTATATAATGTAGATGGCGGAATGGCCGAGTTTGGTCCGGAACGGCCCGTGAGCGACTGGCGGTCGTGTTCGCAGGGAAGAAGTCGCTCACAAGTCGGGGGCTCAAAAAGAAAAGAAGAAAGAAAGGAGGTATACAGTAACAAAGCGTGAATGAGTAGTGGTACAGTGTATCGAATCGATGGAGCGATGGGTTGTTAAGAGGAAATTGGTCGATAGTTTGGGTCGAGTGGTTTGCCAGATTGTCGAAAAGCTGGGTTGTGGTTCTGGATTGACGTTGCTTTGTGCTCTGTCTGGACGGTTCCACGGATGCCGAGGCAAAGACGAGGCGAGGCTTCTCCACCCGCCATCAGTCCTCGTGGTCCAATGGGAATTTGATGCATATCAGACTCCAAGGGAGTGCATGCTACAACTCGTCGCAGCCAGCCAGAACACGCCTGTATCAAAGTAAATCATGATTCCATCTGATACTGGACCTCACTTGAAATACAAGAGCGCGGCAAAAACGAACCCCCCAGTGCTCGTGCGCCATCTATCGCATTTCCCAGGGCAAGTCGATGATGCTGCTGACTCATCAGAACCTCACCCCCACCCACCGCGGGGGGCGAGAGGACCCACCAAAAAAATCAATTTACACCAGCTGAACCCACTGACGCGCCTCAAACGCGTCTCCCAGGCTCCAAGTCCCTCTCACCCATCATCATCTCCAATCCGTGAATCTCTTCATCTCCCCCTCCGCCACGATCAACCATGTGTACGTCCAAGCCCGCTCTCCGAATCCCAATTTTTTTTTTTCTCAAAAAAAAAATTGTAAAAAAAAAAGGAAGAAGAAGAAGAAGAATAAACCCCTCTGACACTCCGCACAGCAGCCTACGCAGGATACAGCACGACCAGCTACGGCGCCCAAGGCGGCGACGACTCAGGCGGCTTCCTGGCCGGCGGCTCACAGCAAGGCAGCCAAGGCGGCGGCAAGGCCTACCAAGATGAATCCCTCCGCCCCGTCACCATCAAGCAGATCCTCGAAGCAGAAGAGGCCTACGCGGGCGCCGATTTCAAGATCGACAACGCGACCGTCACGCAAATCACGTTCGTGGGACAGATCCGCAACATCAACCCGCAGCCCACCAACATCACGTTCAAGATCGACGACGGCACCGGCCAGATCGAAGTCAAGAAGTGGATCGACGTGGACAAGCAGGACGACTCCAACGCCGAGTTCGAGCTGGACTCGCATGTGCGCGTGTGGGGACGCCTGAAGAGCTTCTCCAACAAGCGTCATGTCGGTGCGCACGTTATCCGGCCTGTGGCGGATTTCAACGAGGTCAACTATCATTTGCTGGAGGCGACGTACGTGCACTTGTTCTTCTCAAAGGGTCCTTTGGGCCAGCAGGGCGGTGGCGCGAATGGGGATAGCATGTTTGTCGACGGCGGCGGCGGCGGCGGCGGCGGGTACGGCAATGAGAACGGTGTCGGTGCTGGCCAGGCCTCAAATAAGCTTTCGGGCTGTGGTCCGCTGGCAAGAAAGATGTTCACCTTCATTAGTGGTGCGCCTGGCGGTAACGAGGGCATCCACTTGAATGTCGTTAGTAGCTCGACGGGCATGTCCGTGAGAGATGTCTTGTCGGCCTCGGATGAATTATTGGGACAGGGCTTGATTTATCCGACTGTTGATGATGAGACATGGGCGATTTTAGAGTATTAGATTGGGCCGAAAGCAGAACAAGGCGGCGGCGATATGACGGCTCATTGTTTTTTTTTTGGGGGACAACGGACTTGATGCACAAACGGACGAACGTGGTCCCTGTAACCATTTTGAAGTGCAAAAATGCATGTTTCTCTTTGTATTTATAGGAAACGTCAAATCACCACAGGATTCAATCTGAACTTCGAAGCAGAGCAGAACTCATTTGACGTGCAAATGAGTGTGGAGGTAGATACTTCACAGGGGCCAAAGAGAAAATCAACAACACCAACGCACTTCACGTCATCCTTCGACCACCCCTTCACTCCTTCTCTGGCTCCAAATCAACAGAGCTGCTAGCCTCGTCGTTTTGGGGCTCACGAACCATGCAGTATAGTCGAACAGGAACGGGTCCACGGCAAAGGACAATTTCCTTTCGGAGCGCGAATCCAAATTTGGCGTAGAACCGGTTATTGACCACATTGGAAGACTCCAAATACATGGCTCGGTTCTCCCCGTCAGCCTAGAAGAACAAGAAGATCAGATCCTTGAGCAGACTCAAACGCCATTTTTGGCTGTCTTATCACCCGGATTGGTTTCCACACCCATCAGCTGCTTACCTTGCACATCATGTGTCTCAACAACTTGCTTGCGTACCCTCTACCCTGGGCACTCGCCTTCGTGCCAATATAGCCAAGGTAGTAGCAGTCGTCGTTGCGATGACCCATAACCTCAGCCTTGGTGTCATGAAGCGCGGGAAACAGCTCGTTGAAGAACCGTTTTCGGCTCTCTCGTGAGAGCTGATAGCACAAACGCCATGTCCCGCTCCAGATGGTGGCGAGCCAGTCGTCATTTGTGGTTCCCGGAGGCATCCTGCACGAATGCCAAGGGAAATGTCCATGTTAGCATTCTTGCTGCTGCCGGAAACCAAAGCGGAGGGCTCATCATGTGCGCCTTGTTCAACGTCAACTTATCCACCAGCACAGTACATACCACAAGGCAACAGCATCAAAGTCCGTTCCAATAGCGGTTGCAATGCCTCGAAACTTATACGAAGCGTATGTATACGCCATGAGCCGAACGTGAAGCTTCCAAAGCTTCTCCGACGACCAACAATCCGCGTCATCGACGCCCATTAGATACAAGGACAAAGGGTCGGCAGCAAATATCTGTGCGAGAGCCAAGCCGGCCTCCCGACGATCACTCATCTTGAGCTCGCGAACCTCGGTCGCCCATGTAGATGGAATCAAGGACAGCGTTGGCCTGGATTCAACTTGTTTTTCGACATGATTGACCTGCGCCATGTTGGAGGACGTTTATGTTTACTTCTACCTGAACTGTAAGAGCAATACGGAATGATGGAGTGTCTAGGGGATAGCGAATGAGAAACAGCAAGGATGCTCTATCCTGCTCTTGGAGATCAGAGCGGGCTAGGGGAGGCATATGGAAATACTCAAAAAGGTTGGCACCCAGTCACCAAAGATGAAGAAATAAGCGAGCACTGTGAGTGGTTCACACGGACTGGTCCATCTTTTTGGCGGTCGCTTGCCCTCCTTCTGATAATTCCGTGGTTTAAAAAAAAAAGGGAGGGTTCGTGGGTTTTACATTTTGCAAACTGTTGCCCAGTCACTACTTATGATGCCTGCAGAATAGCGTTCGCGACGAGTCATGCCCGAAGACTGACAATGACGAGGAGCGCGGATTAAGACTCGTGGACGCAAAGAGGTGATTGTATTGTAAAGTCCGTATTTCGCACCCGGAGATGGAGCTCAGCCGCACAGCGTGTGTAAGGTATGTACATACAACACGAGCGGATGATTTCCCGAACGAGAGAGGAAGGGAGAGTGTGAGGGCGGCGTCGAACGAAGGTGGCAGCAAGTAAGCAAGTATGCGTCGATGAAGGAGAAGAAGAAGAAATGGTACGAAGATGGTTTGGGGGCCAACTATTACTTATCTCTTCAGACACATCAGCGCTCTCGCACAAGAGGACGAATAAAATGCAACGCAATCACCGCCGAGACACCAAAGCGATTTGCCCCAGCAGACGCATAAAGACGAGAGGCATCGCAGCCTCATTCATTCAGGTTTCGCATAGTCATCTCGTGATGATGCGGCTAACGCCTTGGCTTACATCAGTTTAGGGCGGGAAGCTCCAGTCGGAAGAAGGCGCATCGTAGATCGCGGCGTTGGGGGGGTGGGAAGCGCTGATCGCCGCGTGAGGCGACAACTGGTTCCATTGGGCGACGCTCTGAAATGATGCTGCGTCGGCGCCTCCGCCTCCGTGGCCTCACCACGTCCACCCGTTGGTCACCCGGCAATGCAGGCAATGCAGGCCTGACATTGCATTCTGTGGGATGGTGTGGAAAAGAGAAGGTTGTCGCGAGGGGAGTGATGCCTAAGATGTGAGGCCAAGACGTGAGGCTGCAATATCATCCGAGTCACTCCGTACACCCTTTGTGCGAGCTCGCTTGGCCCGGGGCGACTCTTGATGCTTATCCAGCCAGTGAGGACGAGCAGGCGTGCCTTGCCGACTGGGACAATGGTTCAAGTGTATCATGGCCATGAACAGAATGTAACTAGCCAGGCTTGGCACTCAGGCGTTTCGTCCATCGGGACTGCCCATCATCAATGTGCTGCTCCATCAGTCTGTGTCGAGTACTTTGCTGGAGTATCGTGCACATTGTGGCAAAGACGCCATCTGTCACTGATAAGAGTCTTCTTACATGTATTTGGACTATTCTGCATGTCAACTACGCTGATCGTCCTGCTGTCATCACTATGCAGTGAGGCACCATGCCTGTTCCTGTGCTATTTTCGAATGCAACACTCCTGAAAATGCTGCGGCATCTCGGAGCATGCCTCCGTGCTTGCCGCGATTGAGTATCATCCATCCATCCCTTATTGCTTGGGTCATTGCCATACTCGGTCATCCATCGCACGACCGCTTTTAGGCATCTTTTGTCATCTTCCTCTCATGTGCACTGCTTCTGCCTGACGTGTGAGTGTGTATCACGGGCAATTCACAACATGCGGCGAATCTGCTGCTCATTCGTATACTTCTCCAGGCCAGAGTCAAGGCTCTGCCACCACTCAAACAGCATTGAGTTGCAGATGAGTTTGAACCAGGGTGTGAATTTCAAATCAGGCTGCTCGAATAGTTGCTTGAGCTTCTCGGCGCCGACGTACTGCGTCGCCTGGACTTCGTTGGGGTTAATGTCGAGATCGACGTGAGTCTTTATGAACAGGATGTAGTCAACTAAGTTTGCGTAGGTCAGCTTTGCCCTTGTTCCTCCGGGGGGGAAAGGCATAGATGATCGGTATGGCAAACGTACTCTCGTGTTCTCCCCATTTGCCATCGCTGGGGGCCTTGTAATGGATTCGAGTGAGGAAGTGGAATTTCTCCATGGGGACCTGCTCTTTCCGAATGCCCAGCTCGTGCTCCAACTTGCGCTGGGCCGCGCGCTTGACACCTTCGATGGCGTCAGGCAGGTTTGATCCGGTCTCGCCAGACACAGCCAGAGGATGTGAGCAGCATGTATTGGTCCACATGTCGGGGAAGGTGATTTTTTCCGAGGCACGCTGCTGCAGAAGCAGCTCGTTCTTGTCGTTGAACAAAAAGACGGAAAAGGCTCGGTGCAGCAATCCCTTGTCAATATTGGACATCAAGTGACCTGCCCAGATCTTGTTAGTCACCACCCCCGAAAGGTGAGGCCCAAGATGGTCATTGTTGGTGTTTTCTCACAAAGCTTTTTACTGGCCTTGCCAACGGGCATGTCATTGTCATCGAGAACAATGCATACCTCGTCCATTAACCGAATCTGCTCCTCGTCGTGGCCAGAAAGTGCCTCCGAATTGGTGTCGATGTCGGGGAACAGGCGGAGGATGGTGTCGGCCGTCATGGGCTGAGGCTGGGCCTCTGTAGCGGTAACGGTTGTTGTCGACATGCTGCTGGCGTGGGAACTTTTCTCGTCCGGTTTTCGGTTCTTTTGCATACTCGCCGACCTGCGTGTCAGGTTGGACAATGAGGTCAAATAGTGATGGGACAAACTGCAGACGACAAGGGTCCAAGTTCCAATTTATTTTGATTGCCCCTCCTTTGCCCGCTCAGGCCAAAAAAATTGGGGCTGCTCTAGAGTCGCGTTCTGATGAGAGGGCGCTGAGATGCCCTTCACTTCTTGCAGGTGGAGGAGCGGCGCGCACAGTCTTGGAGTCGTTGTCCTCCTTTTGGTTTCATTTGTTGTTTGATCTGGATCTCTGCAGAGACCCATACAGCACATGCTCGATAACAGTGTTGATCAAACATGAACACTTTGACAACTCCCATGCGGTCAACGCGTTACTTGGTTCCAGACCAGAAGTCATGTGCCTCCGTTTTGTTAGCTTTCTCGTTTTTTTCTGAGGAAAATGGCGGCTTCTTTTCGCCCAATGCTGCGATTGGTCTTTCTAAGAATGGTTAGACACGACTCTTAGCTTCGAGTACGGATTGCAAGTGAAACAATTCCAAGCTTGAAAAATGATGGTGCAAGTCGGTGCGGCAGGCAGAGACGACAACAGGGGCTGTTCCGGGGCTAGCTTTCGTGAATCGTCACCTCGCATCGACAACTGCATCATCCCCCTTGCGTGCTTCTCGCGGTCCCCGATTTCTCCTCGTAGCGAGCGCTCAGACAGACACTCCGGCTTACACAGTTTTCGCTTTCCAATTCCAAACTGCTGTTTGTCTTGGCACGAATCGGCCAGCTCTAGTCCCAACCTGTAGCCTGTGGCTCCCCGAGCTTCCCCTCTGCGACCATGGCGCCCCCTCCCAAGATCGAGGCCAAGGAGATCGAAACATACTGGAACATCTTTTCTGGCAGAACCGGTGGCGGCCAGTTCCTTACCGGCGAACAGGCAGCCCCCGTATTGAAGAACAGTGGCCTCCGCGATGATCAGCTGGAACGTGTCTGGGACTTGGCCGACGTGGACAATGACGGCAACCTGGACTTCGAGGAGTTTTGCGTCGCTATGCGACTCATCTTCGATGTGCTGAACGGAGTATGTCTATAATCTCTCTGGGGGTTGAAGAAGTTGTGTGTGAAAATTCAAGTTCCTTCCTTGATGCTGACTTGCCTTGATGACGTAGGAATACTCGGATGTCCCCAAAACACTGCCAGACTGGCTGGTGCCAGAGTCAAAGGCGCATTTGGTCCAAGCGACTCGCGCCATCTCGGGCAAGCAACCACGATTCGAGCAGGTAGAAGACGATTCGGATGATTTGGGTCTCAAAGATGGCTTCGAATGGTACATGAAGCCCCAAGACAAGAGCAAATACGAGCACATATACCAGGAGAACCGAGATATGCGAGGCGAAGTATCATGTTAGTAACCCCCCTTTTCCTTTCTTGTTCTATTTGGGGGAAACTGTTTTCCTGTCCTCTACGGTCTACAAATTAGCGGAAATCATGCTGATTGATTAATCCAGTCGGCGCCTTGGAAGAACTCTACGAATCCCTCGATGTGCCCGATACCGACGTCCGATCTGCCTGGAACCTCGTCAACCCTTCTGCAGCATCCACCATCAACAAAGACGCGTGCCTCGCCTTCCTACACATGCTCAACTACCGCCACGAGGGCTTTCGCATCCCCCGCAGTGTGCCAGCCTCTCTGCGATCGACTTTCGAACGCAACCATATAGACTACCAGCTCGACAGTCAACGGACAGGTGCAGGATCGCGATGGGCATCCAAGGCCGACGATTCCACGTCCACGGGGCGCAAGACCAAGTTCGGCGAGCAGTACCTCACGCGCCTCGGCAGAAGCGGCTTCAAAACCGCTGGAACTGACTTCTCCACCGAAAAGACAGAAGACTGGGAGGAAGTCAGGCTGAAGCGTCAGCTCGCGGACCTGGATGCCAAGATCCAAAAGGTCGAGGACCTGGCGGAGCAGCGAAAGGGCGGCAAGCGGGACTCGAAGCCCGCTCTCGTACGGCGCGAACTCGACCAGCTGCTAGACTATAAGCGCCGAGAGCTCAGGGACTTGGAAGAGGGACGGGGCAAGAGCGCAGTGGGCTCAGGCCTGAAGAGCGTGTCGGAGGATCTGCAGACTGTGAGGGAGCAGGTGGAAGGTCTGGAGGCGCATTTGAGCTCAAGGCAAGCCGTTCTGGATGACCTGCGCAGACAAATTGATGCGGAAAAGGTGTAATTGGAAAGATGGTAGACGGGAGGTTTGTCTGCAAGCGGGCATCGTGTCTTTGCGCTCGTAATTAGACCATGGAGTGTGATTGATCATGTTGGGTGCCGACAACAACCCGGATGAGTTTGTCGAGGGCATGTGCAAATTCCGAGCCTGAAGGATCGTTGGGGGTTTTTTTTTCCAGTTTTTTTTTTCAGCGATGTCAAGATTTCTTGGGTCTGTATCTCATCACATGGCGAGCTGAACGATTCATCCAGGGAGACGCTTCTCATATATCTATTTTGACTCCATCCCGCTGCCTCCGAGGATTAAGCTCGAGGGCGTGGCCGCCAAGTTGCCAGGTGGCATCTAGCAGGTGGAGCAGGACATTGGACGGACGAAGAGCGGGTGAGAGAGCATGTGCCTGACGCCTGTTTCTTCTACCCCCCCGCCGCGCCCAACAACCCCGCATCACCAGTTAGAAGCCGTCTTGTTCACTTCCCCTCCTTAAACCACAACCCGCTGCTTCCAAGTTGTAACTTTCTCGATCTATTTTCAAGTCCACGTACCGCAACCGCCATCATGCCCGAAGCAAACACCAGCAACCAAGCATTCAACCAGGCTGCCAATGAGAGAGCAAGAAAATTGACGGGTCTCCAGAACAAAGACTTGCTTCAATTATACGGTACGCCCGGGTCATTCCAGGGATTTTTCCAACGCCGATATCGAGCCATTGCTGACCAAGGGTTTCCTTCCCAGGCCTCTTCAAAGTTGCTACTGGCGAGGACTTCTCTAAAGAATCGCAGCCCGGCTTCATGTCCGGCATCTCGGTGAGCACGAGTTTTCCATCCCCCATCAACCCGTTGCGCTCTGTCCGGGTGAAGGTGTGTTTTGAGTCGCAGCATCTAACGACTATGGCATGGGTAGGCGAGGCCCAAGTACGATGCCTGGAAAGCAGTAGTCGACAGAGGCCTGTCCCCCGAAGAGGCCCAGGCCGAGTACATTGCGCTTGTCGAAAAGTTTGAAAAGGAACAGTCCGGGAAATAGGCCACATGAAACACGCAACCCGAATATGGGATGTCAGGAGATATCAGTGTATCTATTGTGGCTCATCAAGGTGTTGCTGCTTCACGGGATCTGAACGGTTCGATCGAACCCGAGAAACCGTAATTAAAACACATCTTTGAGTCTTGACAAGTTATTTCCATGTCGTGCTTTGTGCTCATCCCATAAATACCGTCACATATTCAATGCTAGCCCATCCGGCCAATGCCGGTCTAGTACGACGGCCGCCAGTGTTGGATTGGATCTTGGGTTCCCCCGGAGAGTAGAGCAACGAACCCAGTGCAAATAAAGCGATGACTCGATTGGCAGCCACGACAAATTTCTTGCCCTTCCACGTGATCCAGGCGTCACCAGGACTTATACCATATCCAGAATCAACCGGTTCGTCGTTCCCAATAGCTGGCGGCCACATACATTCCTGTCGGTCCCGAACAATGCCCTACGTGTCTCGGCCCGGGAACTTCAAACGCGCTCGCATTCCAGCACGCGATATCCCGACACAGGCACGCGTAAACGACCAGACGAGGAAACTGGACGGACATGCCGTCATCAGCAGAGCAAAAGCTCTCGAGCAACTACAACATTTTCACCGTGGAGAAGAAGACGGCACAAGGAGTGGTGTGCCAAATGCTGAGTTGCTGCAGGGCCAACTAGATCAAATACGTACATTCGCAGCAGGCCCGCCGTCCAGATCGCTCCAGACAAGGCCGCCGCATCCTGAATCAAAAAGCAAGTAGATAGTACGGTGGTGCATGTAAATGTACGAGGTTGCCACCTTGAAAGAAGAACCCAGATCCTAGCGGCGGGGTCCCCATTTCAAAGAAAGATGAGAAGAAGAAACACCAAGCCAGGCTCACCTCTATACAAGAGCAGCCTATCGAAGAAGAATTATTGCGAAAAGAAAGGAAAAAGAAAAAGAACCTCAGATCGACCAGCTCAAGATGATAGATATATATATATATAAAAGACACAAAAAGTAAGCAGGCCCAATTCTGCACGCAACTCAGAAAGGTCACACCATATGGATGGCTTGTTGTTGTCGTTTGTTCATGAATGAGATTAACACAAAATGAAACCCTCGTAGACTCGTGGTTGCGATTAGCAGGGTTGTGTTGTCGTTGTATAGACCCCGGTATTAATTGTAGTTATGGTACCCAAACGCCTCCACTCGACAAGGAGCTTTCTTTTGTTTTCCATTTCGCCGCCTCACCTTCCCTTGGTCGTTCGCCCATCCAGTCCCTCCCAACGCTCCATGTGCTGCGAGGCATTTTACAGGAGAGCGATGAAGCCGGCGGCAAGGAGCAGGAGAGCACTGACGCCAGAAGCGGCGGCGGCATTGACAGTGGATGAGGCGGGAGAGGGAATGACAGTGACGGAGGGAACGGACTCTGAGGGCTGCGTGGGAGCCAGGCTGGCGATGGTGCTGTTCAGGGCAGTCCAGGCAGTGGTCTTGCCGGCCGAGGCGGTGCAAATGGTGGTGGTATTCTTGACAATGGCAACCGCGGTGGTGGTGATGTTGGCGCTGCTCGTGGTGCATGGGGCAGAGGTCGTGGTGGGAGCTCGCGAGGTGGTGGACGACTCGGCGCTGGTGGTGGTGCTGGTGGTGGTAATGCTGCTGCTGGTGGTGCTGGTAATGCTGGTAATGCTGCTGCTGGTGCTGGTAGGAGCAGGCTTGGCCGTGGCAGCCACGAGACCGGTGACGGTGTAGGCGGCGGCGCAAGAAGCCAGGTCCATGTCGTGAGGGCAGCACCAGGTCTGCTGCTTGCTGTCGTGGGTGCAGTAGTAGCCGGCCGCGCAGGAGTCTACATTCACAGGCAACGGTTAGCGTGGGTTAGCGTGGCAGAGATGGATGGCGAGCCGGGCAACAAACATACTGCCAGAGTTGTCGGTGCAGCAGGACTCGCCGGCAGCAGGGTTGAAGCAGTGAGCGACGCCGGGCTTTCCACCGGCGCATTGCTGGAAGCTGGCACCGCAGGCCTCGGCGCAGCTGTTTTTACCCGTGCAGCTCTCCTGGGCGGGCTGGTAGCCGTTGGTCTCGCGGCGCATCAGAGACTGCCCAGGCATGGCCATGACAGCCAGGCGGTAGGGCTGTCGCTTGACCTCGGCGGACGCGGCGTTGGCAGCCGTGGCCAAGAGGACCACGGAGGCAATGGTCTGGTAAAGCATCTTGGTGTGTGCTTGATCGATCCTGCCTCGATGCCAGAGGATTGGGCTCGGAATTGGTATCGGTTCGAAGAGAGAGTGGAGTGGCTGTTCGCAACGAGTGAGGGGGCGCGCGCGGGTCGTGGTTGTTTTGTGTTGTTGTTGTTGTTGTTGTTGACAAAAATTGATGATTGGTGGGTTAATGAGCGGCACAGAGTGAGGGATACTCTGGAATTCCACGTGTGTATGAAAAGGAAGGAACAAAGGCCGGCGCGCAAAAGGCCTCGAGACGGACGGCCGAGGAAGCTTGGAACTGAAGATGCGATTTGACGATGATGGAGGAGGAAGGGGAGGAAGAAGACTCGGCGCGCCGGGGGATTTGGTGGTGGGATGGGCCGAGTAGAAGAGCGGCGAACTTGTTGGGCCTGACTCTTAATTTCCCAAGTAGTAGAACGATACCGACGTTGTAATAAGAGGGTCTCAATCTCACATTGGCGGAGAGGCACGCGCCAACCAATGGGTGTCCTGGGTTTGCCTCTGGTCGAGCCCCTTTCGCCCCTGGCACTTGGCGCCAGCTGGGAGCGGAGCCCACCTCATCTCTTTGTTGATAATGTGAATGTGCGGATGAATAATAACCCATACCCAAACGAAGACTCGGAGGAAACTCATACAATGGCCAACCAAAATACGCGCCCGTGGCCCAGCGCTAATGGGATCCACCTGCTCTAGAGCCCGTCTTGCCGTCCCCGTGACACAATAATTATCCGTTCATCCAAAACACGATGGATTGAAGCCTGCGAACGAGCAAGATTGGTTCCCCCTTTTACCCCCTTTTACCCCCCTTTTACCCCCCTTTTGCCAATTGGTTCGCCGGCCTGTAAACGAAACCGCCCTTGTGAGCCATGTCCGTGAGTCCGAGGGTGGCGGCCAGAGCAACAGGACCATTCAGTGATTGCTCACAAACAGACAAATTCGTCCCATCGTCCAGTCCCATCGTCCAGTCCCGTTGTTTGTGCCGCGTGGACGGTGCAAACACAGTCAGTCCGTGTTGGTGCGCTTCCACGGCCGTCACAGCATCGTGCTCGGACCACAGAATCAGCTCTTCCAACATCAATTCATTACACGCCATGTTTTGGCAATCCTCGCATCTCCCGTCTCGTCAGGCCGTTCGACAAACCGGCCCGGATCACGCATCGCCGTCCCAGCCCCAATGTCTGTGTCTCACCATCAAGAGGGCGAACAAACACAATCATCTAGGTAAGTAAAATTGGGAGGCTCCAATTCATTGACTGCTCCCTGCCAAAGGGGATGCAAGTGTCCGCCCCCTTCCTTGTCCCGCGGGAGAAAAGACGTTGTCGCCAAGGGCAAGAAGACGACGATGGAATGTCCGCAACACATCATTTGCAGTTTCACGCCATCTACCGAGTGATGCGTAGGTGCCCGTCGCGTTGTTGCCCGTTGTATCATCCATCTATCGGCTGCCCGCCTCGATACGAGACTTGTCTTGGAACATGTGCACGTCATGTTTTAACCCTTGGTGATGCATCAATCGCCCTGCATTTCATCTCTCGCCCTCCCCAGTCCAGTCCATGTTGAGCATTGTGCGCCCGGTGTTTGTGACGAGATGCCGCCCATTCATTCATTCTGTAAATCCCGTCCACAACAAGCCAAGTCTCGGGCAGAGGAAGAACAAGGCCGCGCGTCATGTGTATTTCACATGACGGCCTTTTATGCATGTGATGCAAAATGAAAAGTGCTTTCTACGCTTTCCTAGACTGCTCATCAATATTTTGCTGTCCCAGACAAGCTTTCTTTCTTCTTCTTTCTCGAACCTATAGCCAGGCGTCGCATGCTCGGAATAGAAAATGACCAGAAAGAAAGGGGAAAAAAAAAGCCACTCCTCAGAGGCCAGATGATAACACCGACTTGTCATTGTACGCATCAGAAGAAAACACAATGTCGGCTGGAAATCGACCACCACAGACTTGCCATGACCTTCCCTTCAGCATGCATCCCCATCGTCAGCCATTGAAACGCCTCCAAACATGCGCTCCCGCTGTGGTGACCGCTCAGTTTTCGCTCCGCTAACGGCTCCTACATACTTGTACAGTCCCCTCTCGCCTTCCCCAGCGCAGAGTCAGATTTCCTAGTCGGAAAGAGAAGAAGAAACGGGGAAAAGTCGAATTTCTCAAAAAAGAGAATCCAAGACACGGAAGCTGAATGAACAGGGTCCTAATCGGCCTCTTCGCCGGCCATCTTGGTGATCCATTTGTTCATATGCGAGTACTTGTCTTCAAAAGTCTTTTGTAGTTTCTCGCCCGCCTGGAACATGGGGTCCCCTTTCTTCCAGTACGTGAAGCAGTTGTCGAATATCTGGCGCATGTCGTTGAGGAACTCGTCGTCGGTGGTGTATTCGTGTCTGTCCATCTTGCTCTTCATGGTGGTGAGGTCCATTGGGTTCTTGACTTTATCAAAGTAGTCGGGCACACCGTCCTCCGACGGCTCGACTGGATCTCTGAATGGTCCGACGAGTCTTGTCCAAAAGCCTGATTCGGTTGGAACAGCACAAGAAAAAAAGAAGAAGAAAAAGTTAGCCATCATGGAGATGGGAGGTCTGAGAATGAGACTCGATTCAACGTGTTCCCTTGCTTGTAGCAGGTGTACTGACCTGGTCCTGAGAGCATCCTTGTGAGTAAGTCGGCGCAGAATTCTAGCCTTTGTGATGTGGTGAATTGGCGAGCATCGACGTGGACGGCGCTAGATCTTCGTTTCTGTGGCTTGGGGAGTGGCGTTCGTTGAGGTGCCTTACGCCCCGACGCCTGCTCCTGGGCCCTGGCTACGATGGTGGTGGGCTGGCCACTCAGTCGACGGTTCTTCTTGATGGTGTTTAGCGTGTCCTCGTCGCTGTGGTGGTCTAGGTAGTGCACGTTCTTCCTCGGTGGCCCGGCCGAGCGATTGAGGAGGGGAGGCGACTCGGAGTCGAGTTGGGCTCGTTGAGCAGTCTCGAATGAGCTCATGGCCACCACGAGCTCGCTCAAGACTTCTTGGGGCAGCGACTTTGCGAATTCTGTACGAGCATCCGACGATCTCATGTACTCGGCCGCCCATGACAGAAGCAGCATGCGAATAGACGACCCTTCTGGCGTATCGCTCCACACTTGAACCAGCAACGGCGTCGATGGAATTCGCTCCGTCAGTCTTCGACACTCGGCCATGGCTTCCAGAGTCTTGTCGCAAAGACCGTCGATGCCGAGCTTATGCCCCAAGTTCCAGAGGCCGACCAGTGACTCGTACGACGGTACACCCTCGTCATCGGAAATGACCTTGCCCGTAAACAAGAAGCTTTGTGCGAGTCCGAACGTCTCTGGTGTGATGTCTGGGAGTTTGACCGTGTGCTCCACAGCCTCGTCCGTCTGCTTCTCTCGGAAGTACTTTCTGTAATATTCAGAGCGGTGACATAGGAAGTCTTTTTGAATGCCAAAGGGATGCTCGTCTGGTCCGACAAAGATGATGACAAAGATGGGGTGCGGTCGTCTTGGAACAGGCCGCCCGCTTCGTCAGTTTGATGCCATTTATAACCATTTACCAAAATGTGCGATCCCGGGTAGGACTGGGACTGGGCGAGTTGAAAAAACTTACAGCCAAGAGAACCTGGGCTTCTCAATCTTTTCTGCCACGACAGCAGTGCTGCCTGACCGTGCCTCGATGGACATCTTTGGGTCCCGTGCGGGTACGTGTGTCAGTGTTTGTCGCTTTGATGAAAATGATGTGAAAAGTCCTTTGATAGACGCCGATGCAGACAGATGATGAAAAAGCGTGAGCCGAGCACCGCGTTTGCGGTTATAAAGCGACTGGATGTGCAACGGCAATGAATCTGAGCGCTGTTCATTTCGAGTGGCCAACAAGAGCTTCGCCGTCTCAATCCCCAAGATGTCCACTTGAAGCTCGGCCGTGTCAGAAGTCGTGACAGCGAGGTTGATCACTTGCTGGTACCGGCAGTGTCACCAACGACGGGACGGCTCTGTCGAATCGTGCGTGGCACGAGCAAATCACCAACTGCGAGTGAGGGCGAAGTTGTTGGCCTTTCACTCTTTACACCACGCAAAGATCTAGAAACCAGGGAGATTGAAAGTGAGCGGTTCACTTCTCCTGATGCCCAACACACCATGCACATCCGTTTCACGATGAACAACAGGATGGTATTCCGAAGCTTTCTTTGCGAAGGGGTTGGCTGGACGTGATTGGCCAGCTACTGATTACGTGATGAGCCGCATGCGGAAGATTGTGGGTATCGCCTCGCAAAACGATGAAGATGCGTGTCTATTACATTTTATTCGGGACCTACATAGAGGAAGCGAGCTCTTGGACTCATTTGTCCAACTGAGCTGTCAATCAAGAACCATGTGGGTGTGTGAGTGAATCTGTGAAAAGACCGTTCAGAAGGCAAAGAGAATGATCCGTCAGGCCAAAAACAGGGTGCATCCATGAAAATGACTGCTAATCTCATACATATATTCAACAGAAGGCTTGCATAGGCATCAAGTACATATATATATATATATATATATATTATTTACGCTAGTTAGCTCTATTTATAGCTATTACTAGTACTCCTACTACTGAGTCAAAAGGGAAAACCCTAAACTGGGAAGAAAAACCCCCTTGCGTCTGTGTAATACATATATATATGTCCCTGTGATGTTGCAAGTGGCCTTAATGTGTGAGCATCTATCTACGATGTTCAAACTATACCAAGTGGAGGAAATTGGCACTTCAGGGAGCCGTTGTCATTGCGAACGACTTTGCCTGTTATTGCAGAAGTGGCTCTCTAGATCAGCCTGGGAGTCACGTAATTTTTTGTTTTTTTGCGCGAGAGACTTACGAAGATCAATGGAAGTTTCCTTCTCCAAGCCTGACGAATTTTTGCATTTGCAAGTATACCACGCGTTGAGTATAAGACGGCCATTTTTCCAATCACACCTTGTATGATAATTACCCCTTGAAATAGAGTTAGCAAGAACGAAAAGTATATGGCAGGGCGCCCCTTTTTACAAAGATATTGAATTGATCATCTAGGGAGGTAGGCTTACCCTGGTCTAGGCCTTAACTGGCCGTCATCATTGGCAGCAAGGCAGTTGTAGAGGTGAAGGCTTGTCTCAATCATTCTGTGATGGCGATCCGGACAGTAGCCCGAGATGGCTGGGGTGTCCTTTTCCAAGGTGAACATGCATTTCGGTACACCTTTGAAATCTCCTGGTGGTGGAAAGCTTCGAGACCGGATCTCGGAGGCCTCTGAACCCATGTTCAGAATAGCGAGTGGTAGGAAAAGCAAAGCAGCGCTTGACAGCATGATGAAATGGTTCTAAGTAATCAACTTGATGCAATCCTTGTGTGAGGGGAACTGCCGTCGATTTAGACTCATGTCACAGCTTATATATACTTTTTTTTTTCTTGCGTTCTCCTAGTCCGTATTATGGGATCTCTTGTCAGGGCCTGTGACCGCTACATGGTCCAGTCTTTGCTCTTTGGCCCAATGGAATAAGGTTCTCTTCGGTTGTCCATCTGTAGTGGAAGAAGATGTAGACTGGATGTTGATTGAATGTGTTGTGAATCCCCGCCGATGAAGTGCTACGATAGCCGATCAGGGAAAACATTCATCCACGCGAGCTTGTCATAGCGACCACAGCAGTATGGAGTATTGTCAGGTAGGGGTGTAGATAGATGATAAAAAGTGTTTAATTCGATTAATTAGAGGTGTAAACAGTAGCTAACTTTTATACCTAAAAGGTACATAGTGTGCTATAGAAATAACTAGTCTATAGAGGTACTTCTAATATATTTATCTTTACTAATATCTTATCCTAGTTAATATATAACTAGTATTTATATATTTAATACTTTAAGGAGCTTTTCCTAATATACCCCCCCTAGCTAAGATATTTATTAAAGCTAAAGATTAAAGGTATAAGAAAAGATTATAAATAATCCCTAGTATTATAATTAGGTAGGAATCTCTCTTAGGCTAATTCTATCGCAAAAGTCCTTATATATTTAGCTTAATAAAGGCTTTATAAAGCTATCTATAAGTATCTTAAAGGTCTTTATCTAATTTACCTTAATATTACCTATTATATACTATTCTTAAATCTATATTTAATTTATATTAAGGTACTTAAGACTAGTTTAAAGCCTTCCTTTTATATATTTAGTAATTTAGATTATTTATTTATTATTATACTAGATAATTAAGAGTAGTAATATATATATATTAATATTATAAAGTAGCTTACTAAGAGATATATACTTTTTTATACTATAATTTAGGGTAAAGAGCTTTATTTTTATACTTAAAGTTATTATATAATATTACCTTCTAGACTTCTAATTAATTATAGCACTATATATAATAAAAACATAGCATTATATTAACTTCTAAGTCTTAGGATTATTACTAAGTAAGGTATTTATACTAGAAAATAGTGTATTAAAGCTATTTATACCTAAATATTATAAGTAAAGCTTCTTTATATTCTAAGTGTATAATAAAGCACCCTAAGCTAATTTAATATGCTTTACTAATGGATTTATTATAAAAGAGGCTAGCTTTAATACTATAAACTCTATATCTAGTTTTCTAATAATATAAAGATATACTAAAGAGCCTATAATTACTTTATAGTAGCTGATTTCTTTATTAGAAGCTTTATTATTATTTAGGTAAATTATAGCTATTAGAAAAGAAGCTATAATTAAGCTTTTTAACTTATTATTAATAATATTAGGAATAAACTTCTAAGTAATCTTTTAAATATATAATTCCTATAATAACTATATCTCTTTAGTATTATAATTTCTAATAATTTTAATACCTAGGAATTACTTTAATTTACCTTAGTCTTTAATATCTAGATTATTTATTAATTACTTATATAATTCTTTAAATTCTACTTTAGATCTATTAGGGTATAGCACTATAATATTATTTATATAGAAAAATAGAATAAAATTATTCTTTATAAAGATATATAAGTTTTCTTTTCTTTAAATAAAGCTAAGCTCTAAAAGAAATCTTATTAAATAAAGGAACTATTATTAGGAAGCTTCCTATAGCTTTTATAATACTTTAATTATCTTCTAGAGATAACTTTTTATATTTATACTCTCTAGGGGCTTATAGAAGATAAGTTCTTTAAGTTTTATATATAGAAAAGTATTCTAAATATTATATTATTAAGTATTAAGATTATTAGTATAATAAACTATAAGTAATATTTATAAAGATTAAGAAGTAAGGGTAATAGTGTAATTATTAAGGTTATTCTTTAGTTACTAGTTACCTTATATTACTATTTAAGCCTTAAACTCTATAATTATACCTTATTAGTTTTATATTTAAAAACCTAGCTAAGGTTAATAATTTCCTTATACTTATTAGGATTAATTAGTTTCTTAGGTATATTCTTCTAGTAGTTTAAGAATAAAAGCTTTAAAAGCTTCTTTATAATTACTTTATTCTAGTAATTATAATATAGTAATACTATTACCTAATAATAATAAGTAGGTTTTATAGGTATATTTTTAATCTATAAATTATATTAAGTTCCTTAGAATACTAAAGAGAAAGCAAAAGAAAACTAAGCTTACCTAGCCTTTCTTAACTCCTTTTATTAGTATTTTCTAGTTATAATATTATCTAGGTTAATACTATTATTATAGGGACTATAATTCTCTATAGTCTTACTACCCTTAGTAGTAATTTTACTAGTCTCTATAGTAGTCTTTATATGTTTAGCTATTATATTATTTATAAATTTATTAATCTCTTAAAATAGTGTATTATTACCTTATACCTAAAGCTTTATATTCTTTAGAATAACTAGTCCCTTATAAGAAAAGTTAGGAGGGTGTGAGGCCCCACTCACAACACGGATGCACCCCGCTGGTGCACCACGCTGTAGGGCTAGGTCCACGTGACACTAGCGAGCCACTAGCTATAAGCTAGCAACTCACACGCATAACACACTTAGACCTAGCAAGCTTTAGTTAATATATAAGTGCCTTTATACCTCTTGCCTAGCTATCCCTTTATTCTTATAATTCTAAAGCTTCTCCTACTAGCTACCTAAGAGTAATATAGGGGGGAGAACTACCTAATTTACTAGAATAATACTATATATTACTTAGGACTTACTAAATAATAGTAACACTATAGCTAATAATATACTATATCTTATAAGAACCCTATCTAAGACTAAATTCTTTATAATAGGGGTAGAAGAGGTAGTAGTTAGGGAGCAAATTACTTAGCTTAAGTAACTTAAGGAACTATAGGAGTGGGAATAGGAACTTACTAACTTACTATAACTTTATAGAGAAGGAGTGCTAATAAAAAGGGGCTAAAAGGCTAGTATATCCTTAAGTCTTAGTAGCTAAGAAGTTAAGGTTTAAAATATTATAGAACTCTAATACCCTATAAACCTATAGAAGTATAAGATATAGCTTAATAACCTTAACTATACCTTTAAGGGGGTGAAAAAGAAGTATTATTAGGATAACTAAAAGATCCTTTTTATACTTAACTATATATATATAAACTACTAGGTAAGATAGGACTAATATATTAAAGAATAACTAGCTAATAGCTAGGATTACTCTAAGGATAACTAGGATAAGTTCTAGGACTAGACCCTTATATTACTTAAGGACTTTATAAGCTATAATACATAGATAGCTACTTAGCTAGAGAATATAAAGTAAAAGGAGGGCTAGAGCCCTATTAAATTTAGTATTACTTAGATTTGCTAGAGAAATACCTTAAATAAGCTTTAGAAAAGACACGCGCTCTTATGTTTTTTATGAAATTAGTCCCTAACTTATAAGACTATATTAACTTACATGTAGATATTACTAGGCTAACATAAGAAGAAGTTATATAACTTGCCTAATGATTTTAGGAGGTAATATTAAAGAATAAGCAAAAGCTAAATAATTTAGAAGAGAAGGGCCTGTATAAAGCCCCCTAATATTAAAGACGTAACTCTTTACAAGGCTATTAGCTAAATAAGGACTAAAAAGATAAGGATAAGAATAAAGAAAAAACCCTAGCTACTTACTTAAATAATAATAAGCTATAAGGAAGAAAATAGTACTTTAATTATAGTAGCATAGAGTATCTCTTCTATAATTGCAATAAGCTAAGGAAAGACTAGTAAGAAGGTTAGGGAAACTCCTAAAGGTAAAAGTAAATGCCCTTATCTTTGCCTTAAATACTAGGGTACTAGTAGGATGCTAATTCCACATACTAGTTACTATTTATAGGTAAAAAGATATTAAAATAGTAGTAGATCTTAATAGTTACGCTAAGATTAACATTATTAGCACCTAGTTTACATAGACCTATAAGCTTAATTAGGCTAAGGCTATAGCGCCTATCCTAAAGGTAGTAGGGTCTCTTATAGTTCCCTAATATAGTGTCTATAAGGTACCTATTATAATCTAAGACTTAAGGGGTAAAAAGAAGGACCTTAAACTACTATATGTAGCTATTAATAGGGATCTAAGAGTAGAGGGAAGCCCTATATTAATTAGGATATATACACTTACAGAAGAATGCGTATACCTCTGCTTATACTTATAAGAATAGTGGTTTAAGAAGAGAAAGGTAGCCTTTTTGCTACTAACTTCCTATAAGTTTACAAAGGTAATATGTAATAAGATAATTATATATGCTATTATAAGCGTAATAGAAAATAAATTTATCCCTCTTAAAGATAAAGAGAAGGCAAAAGTATATAGAACTATTAAAGATATCCTAGAGGAGCTACACAAGTTTAAAGACATGTTTACATTAGATAAGGCAGGGAGCCTTCTATTAAAGAAGTTAATAAACTATATAATTAATCTTATACTAGGGGCTACACCTCTGTATAAACTAATCTACTCTCTCTCCTAAAGTAAACTTAAAGAGCTCTAGGAATATATTAATAATAACCTAAAGAAAGGCTAGATAAGACCCTTAAAGAGCCTAGTAGGCATACCTATCTTATTTGTGCTAAAGAAGGATAGAATGCTCTAACTATACATAGACTACTAAGGACTTAACAAGGTAACGCAGAAAAATCACTATGCTCTCCCCCTAATTTTAAAGATCCTTAATTAATACTAAGAGGCCTATTTCTTCTTAAAGATTAATATTAAGGATATATACTACTAAATCTACATTAAAGAGGGTAATAAGTAAAAGATAGCCTTTTACACGCATTATAGGTACTATAAGTACCTTATAATGCCTTTTAGGTTAACTAATACCCTAGCTACTTTCTAAAGCTATATTTATAAGGCACTTCACAGGCTAGTTAACACTATTTATATAGTGTATCTAGATAATATCTTAATCTTCTCTAAGATAAAGAAGAAGCACACTAAATATATTAAGTAAGTCCTAGAATATATAAGGTTAGTGGAGTTATATATAAAACCCTCTAAGTACTCTTTCTATAAGGAATTAGTAAAATTCCTAGGGTTTATTCTCTTTATTAATAGGATATTAATAGATACTTACTAGGTTAATATAATTAAAGAATAGAAGAAGCTAATAAGTTTTAAGGATGTATAGTTATTTCTTAGATTTTATAACTTTTACTAATAGTTTATTTATAAATACTCTAGGATTATAACATCCCTTTACGCGCTAATAAAGGGCAGTTAAAATAGTATCTAGACTAGGAGGTTTATATTTAGAGAAAAGAAGTGGCTAGCGTTTAACTAGCTAAAAGATACCTTTTAGTAAGCACCTTTACTCTAATATTATAACCTAAGTTAAGTAGTGTGTATTAAGACAGATACCTTGATTTTTATAATAGTAAGAATCCTATCTTAGTAGGATAATAAGGGCTGTTAGTATTTAGTAGCCTTTTAGTTAAGGAAGTTTATAGACACTAAATATAACTATAGTATAGCTAATTAAGAGTTGCTTGCTATAGTAAAGTTATTTAAACACTAGTAACACTATATTAAAGGCATGAAAATACCTATGGAAGTCCTATTAGACTACTATAACCTATAGACCTTTATAAGGTAGTAAAAGCTAAATAGAAGGTAGGCATAATAGTATATATTTCTCTGCCCTTTCTATTTTATAATTAAGCATAGACTAGGGAAAAGTAACCTTATAGACACACTATTAAGAAAGTCTAATTATAAGGGCAAACCTATATTAAATAAGGCGCTTTTACTAGAGCTTTAAAGGAAAATAGTAGCTACCTATATAGTAGAAGAAAAAGTACTAATATATTAAAGAAATTATAGTATAGTGCTAGTCTTAGAGCCTACTAAGTTAATAGTAGCCTAGGTAGAAGGCTAGTTAGCCGCTATAGATTTAGTAATAGGTTAGCTAAATAAGGGTAATTTTAAGGAGAAGGTAGCGTGTATCTAAGACGTTAGCGTAATATAAGTAATTTAGGGGGCTATTATGTTACTAAATCCCTACTAATCTGTGGTAAATAAACTATTAGCGTAACTACTATAAAAGGTATAAGACTAAAATCTAAATTTATAAAAACGCAGAGGTAAGGTTAACTCCTAAGTAAAAGAGAGGGGAAAAGCTAGTTTATAGTTATATAGCATAAGGGGTCTCCTAATATATAAAGACTAGGTAGTTATTCTATAGGAGCCTATCTTATAATAGGAGCTTCTATAGCTACACTATAATAATCCGCTAGCGGGTTACTTCAGGACTAAACACACTCTTAAGCTACTAAAACATTACTATTAGTAGCTAGTAATAAGTAAAGCTATTTTAAACTATATATCTAGCTATAGAGTATACTAGTGTGTAGTAGCTAGAAGGCACTGCCTATATAGAAGCCTCAAATTACTACTAATACTAAGGTAACTATAGGCAGAGATCTTAATAGATTTTATTACAGGATTACTACTAGTATAGCTAGGTAACTAAGAAACTAACGCAATCCTAGTAATTATAAACTAATTTACTAAGTACTCTGTTTTCCTTACTATAGAGACTATAATTAATGTGGTGGAATTAGCAAAGCTATTTCACAAGGAAATTAAGCTTTAATTTAGGGCGCCTAAGGGTATTATATCTAATAGAGAATTAGTATTTATAAGCTAATTCTAGTTAGATATATATTATATATTATACGTAAAGCAAAGGCTTTTAATAGCGTTTCACCCCTAAACTAATAGGCAAATAGAGAGAACAAACTAAGTGCTTAAACATTACCTATAATACTTTATTAAAGAAAACTAATAGCTATAGCTAAAGCTACTCCTAATAGCTTAGTTTACATGTAATAATGCTATTAATAGGATAACAGGTTACTCCCCTAACTACGCTCTTATAGGCTATTTACCTAAGTTTTACCTAGCTCTTAAGGGTAAGAGTAAGGAAGGGAAGGTGCTAGAAGCTTATATATATGTAAAAAAGCTATATAAGGTTAGGGAGAAACTAGTATATAACTAGGCAAAAGCTACTAAAGCGTAGGCGAAGTACTATAACTAATAACACTAGCTACTAACCCTAAAAAGAGAAGACTTTATACTACTATTAGCAAAGAATATTAGACTTAAGGATATAAAATAAAAGCTAACCCCTAGATTTATTAGGCTATTTTGCGTACTTAATGTGGTAAGCAAATAAGCATACTAACTAGCACTACCTAATAAGTATAGTTAACTACATAACGTGTTTTACGTTAGTCTGTTAGAGCTATAGAATTACTAGGAAAATACTATAGATAAAGAAATGCTAATACTAGACCTTAAAGATAAAGATAATAAATTTAAAGTTAAAGAAGTTAAGGATTATAGGAAGACCTATAAAGGCAACGAATACCTAGTGAAATAAAAGGGTTAGCTAAGCGAATATAATTAATAGGTAGTAGTAAAAGACATAGAAGGCGCTTAACACGTAATTTAGGCCTTTTATTAAAATAAAATAAGGGGGAAGCGTAGTAAGACGTAAGCAAATTATAAGCATTAAGGAATAACGTCACCGTGGTAAAGGTTTGATATTATTAGTTACCTAAAAATTCTGCCTAGAGGCCTATGTTATATTATAGAAAAACAAAGGAAATAATGCCTAAAGCGTAGGTAAAGCAACTAGAAAACCCTCTATTATAGCCCCTATATAGGAGATAACCTTACTATTAACAAACCTATACTCTGCCTTATTCTTATTAGCCTAAACCACCTTCTCTATAGCATAGAAGAAGCAGTGCACTACTATAGCCTAGGTAATATAGCCTAGATCTAATAAATAAAGCTAAAGAACTATGCGCGCTTCCTATATAGCTATAGTATCCTCTAGGTCCTCCTATTAAAATATTAGCAAAGCCCTAGCAAATAGATAATAAAAAGCTAAGGGCAAACTAGAAGAGAGGGGAATAGGGCTATGGCTACTAAGGTAACTTATAACTACTACTAAGAAACTAGATAGCTCTAGTAAGAAATAGAGGCAGCCTGCATAGAAAGGTTAGCAAATAATAAGTAACTAGGTTAGGATTTAATAGACTTAATACGCCTTTATAGCACTAGTTAACCTAAAGGTAACGTGGTGCGTGGTGTTTATATAGTTAAATCCTATAACTAAGTTAAGAACATATATGGCGAAGCTATAGCAAGTTTCCTCTAAAAAAATATTAATACCCTCCTTATTTAAGGCAGAAATAGTAGTACCTATAAGGGCCTATACCTACTTATAAATAACCATTAGGTTAGAAAAGTCACTAGCTATTATTACTATAGCCTAGTATAGAAAAGTTAGTAAGTTAGAAGTATATAATAACGGAATACTAAGTAACTTACTGTCTTATAGGTATTACTACGCTTGTTGCATTAGATATAATGTTTTAACTACTTGCCCCTAGCGGCACTAACCCTAAGCAAAGAACAAGGAAAACTACATATAATCCTTAGTAAAGTAGCCTTAATTAGCAAGTACCTCTTAAAGTTAGCGTAACTAGTGCGTAAGCAGTGTATACAAGAGCACTTATAAAAGCAAATAGCGTTAGCTTCTATAACAAAATAATAAGGATAAGTGCATAATAAGTTAGGGTAAATAAAGTCTAATTAAAATTAATTAGAATAGTCTAAAGTTATAAGGAGGAAAAGGGAGTAATATAATAACAAGTTATAATAAAATTTATATTACAAAGCTAACTAATTTGTTTGTTATTATTTTAATTATTATATAGTTAGCAAACAGCTATATTAAGGCTAGCGAAAGCTATTCAGGAGCCTAGCTATAAGTAGGGGGATAATTATAAGGCCTTACTTATAATATAAATGCACCCCGCTAGTGCACCACGCTATAGGGCTAGGTCCACGTAACACTAGCGAGCTACTAGCTATAAGCTAGCGACTCGCATGCATAACACACTTAGACCTAGCAAGCTTCAGTCAATATACGAGTGCCCCCATACCTCTTGCCTAGCTATCCCTTTGTTCTCACAGAGGGGTTAAAAGAGTATTAATATAGCTACTTTCTTACCCTAATATATAAGGTAGTGTTTTTGCTTTAATCTAATTATTTTCCTTATCTATAGCTAATAGTAAAAAGTTATAATTCTTCTCTTCTAAGTTTATTTCTATAAGGTCTTATGTTAGTTACACCAAGGTGCCTGCGCAGGTGGAATAATTCCGTAATATTAAAGTCAATGATTAATAGATAGCTAGCTAGGAAAAAGAGAGAAGAGAGGGAAGGTCTAGATAATAAAAAAGTAAGTAAAACCTATAAGTAAGGTAAAAAAGGGGGTAGTAAATTAATATAGCTAATTACATTACGTACATTATGCTAGACTTACTATTAGTCTAGTCTTTAGCTATAATTAAGCTAATGAAGATCTAAAGGATCTAACACTAGCATTCTCTCTTTTTATCCGTGGCTAAAGGACAGAGCTTTGCACTCGTGTAGTGTAATATTTCTTGTAGTATTTCTATTTAATTTTGTATCTAGCTTATAATTAAAGATATTATCCTAGAAACTACGTACTCTTATAGAAAAAAATTCTAAGAAAAATACCATATATAAGAGTGAGCATAAAAGTGGGTCCCCGTCCCACAAATTAGAAAAACTACATTTGTAGTAAATTTTTAGTGCTAAAATGTAGTAAAATGTAGTATTTCTAATTTACGGCCTAGGGGCTTACTTTTAGACCCACTTTTGTATATAACTACACTGTAGTTTTTAAGTTATCTATCTAAAAATCAAAATTTTATATCTATATATATTTTCTAAGATTAGATATTAATTATTTGTTAGAAAAAAAAATACTACAAGATGTAGTGTAGTGCAAAGCTCTGCTAAAGGAGCCTAAAAACGTAATAAAAATCAAATTAAAGGAAAGTGTATATAAGTGAATCCCTTAATAGAAATCCGCTGCTCTGATTAGCTATTGTGGCATTAGTTAATTGAATTAATCTGTTAGTCCTTGTTTAGGCTCCTGTCCCTTAATATTATAAGTCTCTTTACTTATTCTTTAATATAAATCGTTAATTCGTTTAAATTAATTAGAGAGGAAAGAGATAAATTTAGTAATACCTTTATTATTACATCCGCTAGATTATTATTTCTATTAATCTACCTTACCTTATAAATCTTATGCCTTTTATATAATTAATAAAGGTGTTAGTTACACCAAGGTGCCTGCGCAGGTAGGATAATTCCGTAATATTGAAGTCGATGATAGATAGATAGATAGATAGCTAGGAAAGAGAGAGAAGAGAGGGAAGGTCTAGATAATAGAAAAGTAAGTAAAACCCGTAAGTAAGGCGGAAGAGGGGGGAGCAAATTAATGTAGCTAATTACATTATATACATTATGCTAGACCTACTATTAGTCTAGTCTTTAGCTATAATTAAGCTAATAAAGATCTAAAGGATCTAACACTAGTAGTCTCTCTTTTTATCTGTAGCTAAAGGAGCCTAAAAACATAATAAAAATTAAATTAAAGGAAAGTATATATAAGTAAATCCCTTAATAGGAATTCGCTACTCTAATTAGCTATTATAGCATTAGTTAATTAAATTAATCTATTAGTCCTTATTTAGGCTCCTATCCCCTAATATTATAGGTCTTTTTACTTATCCTTTAATACGAATTATTAATTCATTTAAATTAATTAGAGAGAAAAGAGATAAATTTAGTAATGCCTTTATTATTATATCCGCTAGATTATTATTTCTATTAATCCACCTTACCTTATAGATCTTATGCCTTTTGTATAATTAATAAAGGGCTATAATATTAATTATTAGTCTCTTCTCTTTTGTTTAAATTAATAAGGGTCTTAAGGGTCTTAAAGGTCTTAAGGGTCTTAAAGGTCTCGAGGGTCTTGTGCCTTGATGAAGGTCTCAAGGGTCTTATGCCTTAATAAAGGTCTCGAGGGTCTTATGCCTCCTTGCTACCAATAATCTAAATTAACCATAACTAGAGGGATATTTAACAAGCTTATGTGCGTACATAACGTAAGCCTTTGTGATATATGCCTATATAATATATTATTCCCCTCGCGGCTTCCTATCTTAAAGCGTTATCTAATATTATATGTAAGCATTAGGTCTTAATAATCTTCGCGTATAAATACTTATTATTATTAGTTTTTAAGGTCCTAATAATCTTTATGTTTAGCGGCTTATTAGACCTCTTTCTTTATAAGGAATGCTTTAATTAGCATCCCCTTAGTAATAACCTCTTTAATTAAGGATTTAGTTATAATCTCTTTAATTAAGGTATTAGTTATAATCCCTTTAATTAAGGCTTTAGCTATAATTTCTTTAATTAAGGTTTTAGCCTAGTCCTTAGGGTCTTTAGGGTCTTTAGTTATAAGCCACAGTAATTTTCTTTCTTCTTAAACTCACGTCAGCGATGCTGTGTGAACTTGTCGCGCAAGGCTTTCATTCAATCTACGATGGGCCAGAGAATTCTCCCCCGAAAGAGGCTTTTCTCTGTCCTTCTCTCCCTCTCAACAAGCCTCCGATGCGTGTCCTCGTTTTAGAAGGCACGAACAGGCCTGGACCCCAACCTGTGGTCTGTCAGTCGTCACACACCGACTGACCTGTCACATCACTTGGTAATCCGTACAACTCACTCCATCGCGTGGCTGTAGTATGCCATCTGGCATGCCGCACACCGTGGACAAGGGGGCAAGGGGGCAAGACCGGATGAAGGACAAAAAGGACGGGCAAAGTAGTAGGTGGCATTGGGAGCATCGCGATTTGTTCGAAATACATGAAAACCTCTTGTTGAAGAACGTACTGTTTATTGGCATTGCGAACCGCCGTCATTGCCGTTTTCCGACCCGTAGAAACGAACCTACCGACTACAGGAAACGGGTCACTTTAAATTGAATTGAAAGAAATTCCTGTCCAAGACGAGCACCTGGGCTAGTACACGCTAAATCCTGCACTGTAGTTCAACTGCTGGGTATTATCGTGCGTGCGTCCGTGAATTAGTTCTGTGTAAGGCGAGACGAGACGCAAGGCAAGTACGGCATTCCGCCATTCTCACCGCGTAAAAGGAAACAAAGAGTCTGCGGTCGGAAATGAAAGCAAACTCAGAATGAAGCACTTGCTGCATATCTAGTCTGAACGATCTGGAGTACGGAGTATTACAGGACTCGGTCGAGTGCTCCGTAACCCGTTCCTCGTGAGCCGTACTGTAGATGGATTTGTGCGGTTTGCGGAGTATAGATTCGTAGTGCAATTTGGGTACAATAAGTACTCCGTACAAGAGTGGCGCTGCAGAAGCCCTGAGTCCTTGTACTCGGTACGCAACGAATTATTAATAACATCTTCCATCGAGGCCAGACGAACTGCTGCCACAAAGGTGTGAAGTATTATGTACGGAGTAACCAATGCATCCGCTGAACTTTGGCTACCCCTGACGGATGGAAAGGGGGCACGGCACTGCTAGGGCATGGAGCAACATGGAAGGGCAGTTGGGGCAGTTGAAGTTCCAATCGAGTGGTGCGGAGGGCACCTCAGTCCTTTGAGGAGATCAGAAGCCACCAAGTGGAGTTGTCCGAGCAGTATCACCCGCTCTTTTTCTTTCTTCTTTTTCACACAAGTGTAATAGAAACTCGTGGGAACAAGGCCGAGCTAGTATCGCTGGTACGGAACAATCCCCATCCCATTTCCCGCGCCATAGCGCAAGGTTCATGTTTCCAAGTCAATTTCGCTAGCTCTAATGTGAAGCTATGACGGAAGTGGCACATCGACCTACTACTACATTATCAATTCAGTCGGCAGGCCCGGCATGCAGCCCGGCAGCCCGGTTCATGATCCATTTGCTTGCCGCTGTAATCGAGGCGACGAGAGGCCTTTGCCCAGTATGTGTATTAATCCGTATATCGTATCGTCCACATATAATGTTATGCATCTAATACGGAGTAGTTTTCAATAACATGATTCATACTGGTCGCACGGGTTATGGCAGTTGACGACTTGGCGTGATGCTTGTTGACGATACCTATAACAATAGATTGCCGTCCTTGATGTGATAAGCGAAATCCTCTTTGTAAACAGGCCACAGCATTTTTTAAGACGTATCACATGGTGGCGATGCCTCATAAAGTCTCTTTGGAGCCAATCATTTCGTAGCTGGGATCACATTGGCCAGTGAATCAGGGATTGTTTATTTGTTGACCTTGGTAGACCAACGATGTGGTAGGTGCAGGAGGGGCCAATGATCATGCCTCTTCTATCCCTGATGAGGTCTCCTCTGTGGCGTGGAAGTGCTGGTGCTAGCTTCAGGCACAAACCACGCGAACCCAGAATAACTGGGGGGGTGAGCTTTCATCGCTTGGAAGCTACCAAGGTGGTGAGCCGGCATTACGGCTGAGCAAGGTCCATGTCTACGTGCATGTACCGAGTATGTACATGTACGTCCGTATGTAATGTCGCGAAGCCAAGCCTTGCGGACAGACTCATGTCGCACCACTGACCAGGGCCGGGGGAGTGACGTGCCACTGGGTGGACTCTGAAACTCCAGCTCGTTGATGATAAGACTTGAGCTGATAATTCCGTCCGCGAATGCCTGGTCGGGCCGCCAAGAAGAGAAACAAAATTTCCGGCACAAAATTGCTGTCGCCGAGCCGCAGTGCCTTTGCATAGTGCAGGACGTAATTTCCCCAAGCGTCAGGATCTCAGACTATCAGGATTCAGAAGTGCTCACTCCCTCCTGAGTTGGGCTTTTGGAAATGACAAGAAATCGCGGGTTTCTCTCGGGTGCTGCTGGCCTGTCTGGTATGAGGAAATTAGGAGCAGCTTCGATGGCTGGTATTGTTAGGACCAGCTTCGATGGCTTGGAGCTGGAGTTGTTCTCGTTCGAGCTTCCATTGTGCATTCTCAACGAGGAGGAAAGGGGGCGGTGGGAGAAAGATGCATGAGCGAATTGCAAGGAAGGAGCAGCCACCTTCACAATGCGCCGTCCCTTCACTGGTCACCTCGACGCGTTTACATAAGCCCCCCAGTGGGCCCTCATGGCAGGGAAGATGCGTTAACTAATGGATAAAATGTCATCAACTAAATGCCAACTGCACATCACGCGGTTGTACGCGGTCTATGGAGGAACTGTATGTAGACATAATACAGTGCGGGTCACAGTTGGATGAGATGCCAGCTTCACACATCTCTCGGGACTGGCAATACATAAGCAACCAGAAAGAAGCGATATAATGCAACGGTGGCGGCGATAGTTTTAATGGCGCACTGACAATGATAGCACTGGCCGGTGGGTGGCCTTTTGGGCGAGAAGGCAAAAGGGCACGGTGGCACGGTACGGCACCGCCAGCCAACGCCCATCCACGCCCCACACCCCATGCCCATGCCCATGCCCATGCCCATGTCCGTGATCCGACTAACAACTTAGTCCGAGTGCAATCTGCTTTGAGAAGACTATACATAGCGAGCGAGCAGCGAGCAGCGTGCCAGTCAGCCCAGCACGTCCAATGTTGGTGCCCGGCAGTCTTTGTGCGGCCCCACCGCGTTGAATGTTGGCAAACCTTCACCAGCCCCACTGCATTGTGTTCTCACGCTCCAGCGCACTAGCACGCTGCGGGCGGCTGCGTCTTCTCAGCGGCCGCGGTCCAGCGCCCTGTGCTTGTGAGTGCTTGTGCCTTGTTCTGTTTGGTCTTGTGGCACCCTGTGCTGCGCTGCGCGCTGGTGCTCCAGGAGACCAGACCAGAACTTTTTACCAGACCGGCCAGATCAGACCAGACGACCAGACCAGATGGATGGATGGTGGCACTCCGTCTGGCACTCCGTCTGGCGGTACCACCACCAGACGCATCGGTGCTCCCTCCCGTTCAGAGTGCAAGTTTTTTTTGGTCTCTTGTCTGGCCGCCTTTGCCATTATTTCCCCATCCACCCACGCCCCTCGCCCTGTCGTGTTTCCATTCTCCGCCGCCCATTCCTCCCCCCGGTCTCTGTGGCTCTGTGGTGCGTCTTGCGCTTCAACACATCTTCTTACCAGCGCCCCTTGCCCTTCTTTTCCCTCCTTCTTCATCCCCAAGCCCTCCCGACCCGTCACCCGCGCTTCCCAGGCGACGACGTCTCCTTGCGATCCTCGACAATCTTGCGCTTTTCGTCGCGCGTTCAATCTTTTAAACTCATCCTGCTGCATCGACTCGATCGAGAGTTTGTTGGTGTCCTGGCGGCACAGGGAGACAAATGCACGTTGACGACTGACCGCTGTCTTCGACGCAACCCCGACCCTTGACCTCAGGACAAACGCTGTCACGGACGAATTTCGCCATCTCGGTTGCTTTGCAAGTTTGGACGAGTTTGATATCGTCTAGTCGCTCCTTTATCCTCGCTCTGCAACATTGTCTATCATTACTGCTTCTTCCCCAATATACATATTATCGTTTGCTTGAAAATAGACGTGAGTTGCCCTGCCACCTCTGCCACCTCTCTTGAATCGAGGTCATGAATTAGCTTGGCTGGAGTGGCCGGATAGAAAACACAAGCATAGCGTCCTTGCCATGCATGCCACTGTCAATCATGTCTCGCAACACGGGGCTAGTTTGTACCTCGAAGTTGATTGCCAAGACCTCCACATGAGCATGTCAAGACACGAAAAATAAGGATAGCCACTAACTGACAATTGCAGAACACACTCATTGGCACTTGCGTCAAGTACACTCGTTCTATCGTTTTTCTGTCGGTCAGTTTCTCGTGTGTACGACCATGACAATTGCTTCAAAAAAACTCATTCGTGTCTAGTACATACTGCTCCAACAAGAATACATATTTTTACAACCCAACAAATTGAATCAACCGGCAAGCTCGAGACCAGACAATCTGCACAATCATGTATGCCAAGTCATTGGTTCTGGCTTCGGCCTTGGCTATGGCAACCTCTGTTGCTGCCAACCAGCCGGAGCGACCCCGAATCTATTTTCCTCGGGAGATTAGGAGGGAATACATCAACACCACGGTCACCACATCCGAATCGTCCTCTTCCACCGGCAAACCCACGACGACGACGACGACGACGACAACGATCACCACATCCGAGTCGTCCTCGTCCACCGGCGAACCCACGAATACGACGACGATCACCACATCCGAGTCGTCCTCGTCCACAGGCGAACCCACGAAGACGACGACGATCACCAAATCCGAATCGTCCTCTTCCACCGGCGCATCCACCACCATCAGGTCGTCATCGACAACCAAGCGAGATCTGCTGGGCGATCTTGTTTCGGGGATTTTGGGCTCGGACATCATCGAGTCCAAGGCCGCGTCTTCCACCATCATCTCCGGGTCAGGCTTGCCTAAAATTACAATCACTCCAACCACCAATAAATCTGAGGCGAAGCAGTTGCCAAGCACCCGCACGAAGAACCTGTCTACCGACTCGGTCATTCTTATTGGCCCAACGGGTATCGTGCGCAGCTCTAAGGAGCCCTCTACTGCCAAAGACCCAACAAGTGAAGCGACCACGGCACGGCCAACTTCCGTCGATGCCCCCACGGCTGTCAACAACACTGCACCCGCGACAACTAGCACAACCGGAGGAGGCATTTTGGATCCGATCGGTACACTTCTTACCCATCTTCTGCCTGGGCCCTCGAGCACCACCGTCGTCCAGACTGCGTCGACGACGGGTCCTGTTCCATCAACTGGCGCATCAACAACGGAGGGCCCATCCGGTGCTACGGCGAGTACAACAACGCCCGGACCCCCATCAACGGGAACTACCTCTGGCCTTCCGCCACTACTGGAATTGCCGCTCCCTATTGGAGGCTCTACGACGGCAAACTCGACGACTGGCCCCTCAGCAGCAAAAACCCTCTCTGGTCTACTGCCAACATTGCCATTGCCACTCTCTACTGGAGGTTCCACGACGACGAACTCGAGGGTCGGACCAACGACGACAAAGACCCCGTCGGGCTTGACACCATCCTTGACGCTACTGCTCCCCCCCACTGGAGGCTCATCCACCAAAATCTCTCCGGTGTCGTTACTGCCCAGCAACGGCACC
Organism: Epichloe typhina subsp. poae; assembly: GCA_030389615.1. NCBI lineage: Eukaryota > Fungi > Ascomycota > Sordariomycetes > Hypocreales > Clavicipitaceae > Epichloe > Epichloe typhina. The sequence goes on along the minus strand of CP098316.1, from coordinate 912,527 downwards.
ACCGTGGTTCCACTGACGAAGACGACCTCTGGCTCAACCACAGCAACGGGCTTGCCCACTTCCACCACCAGGGTCATTCCCATCGCCGATGGGACAACGACGACTGAATTCGCTACAACGCCGACGAAAGTGACTGATCTTCCAGTCACCATTCCAACCACGAGTCAAACCAGGTTGCCGTCCACAATCGTCCGTGTTGGCAACTCGACTTTGACTGTCCCTCCCACGACTACGAAATCGACTAGCACCAAGCCAACCGTGAAACCGACTACGAGCACTTCAACCGCGTCACAGAGCACTGTTCAGACACCGACCACGAAGCCCATCGTCACGAGCATTCGACCTACAGCTACTGTTCCGAACACTGACAACTGGCTCCCCACAACCATCGTCATCGAGCCTACAAAGTTCTCATTCACCGCGCCAACTACGACTGCCACTCGCACCACGTCACACGCCCTGCCAACTACAATTCCCAAGATTATTTTCCCCGATGACCCGAACAAGCCTGCGCCCGAAGGCACAGTGCCCATTCATATCGCCTTCAAGTCCCCCTTGAACTATTTGTTCGTCTCCAGTAACACCGTTGCCGCAGCCCAAATCTTCAAATATCTTCCTCGAGCCCTGAGCGATGCGAGTGGCGTCGATGTCAACAAGCTGCAAATATCCAATTTAGTGCCCTATAACACTCAGAATTGGGGCTATGTTACGACTATTGCTCAGCTCAATTACCCCGCCACACTTGTGGATGAACTGCAGATATACATTTGGTCAACCAACTCGGCCTTCTACCATAACGCCGACCCTATTGTTCGCAATTTGACGGAACTCATCGAATGGGAAATTCCCATCCGCGGTGATCTCAACGATGGCAGCTCCAATAGTAGCGGTGAAAGCAACGCCGGTGGCAATGGTAACAATAACAGTAACGATGCTTTCGGCTCCGGCAATGGTGGCAACCAGTCCTCCAAGCAGAAGGCCACTACTGCAGGTATTGCTATCGCAGCACTGGGATTCAGTGCCATGTATGGTGCGGCCATGTTCATCATCGCTCGACGTTACAAGCGCAAGCGACAAGGCCATCGCCGAGCTAGTTCCATCACCAGCAGCCCGGCCTCTTCAGAGATGCGATATAATGGCAACGGTAGCCCTGCTCTGATGGGAGGCGCTCTCTATAGCCGAGATGTTTCCACCTATGGCGCTGCTGGTGCCCGCGAATCCCACGGTAGCGGCGGCCACTCTGCTCGAACCGCCAATATCTCAGCTCCTGTCGCCACGGAAAACTCTCTTGGCTGGAACTGAAGAGACGACGAAGATGGGTGTGACTCGTCTTGGTACCCTCAAGAAACCTGTACCGTTTATTTTCTTTATTTTCTTCTTTTACCTTTGAGCTTCGATATACTTGCGGGAGAATTCGCCTTCTGGATTTCATGACTCAGAGGAGTCCGGGATAATGTCCGATTCGGGATGATTCAACAGACCAAAGAACAAGATGACGATCCCTTGGGCGAAACTACGCGTGGAGCTATCTGACCCACCTTCTCTCATCCACATATCTGATTCAGGCCCGGTAATTCGAAGACAACTCAACGCGCAGTCAACCCATTGTCAGATCGATGCGCGCAGTCTCTCTGGAACTCTACTTGACCGCCGGCGATTTCTCATCATCATGCCTAGGCACACCAAAAGACTAGGAATTGAGAGCCACATACTGCGATTTTCTTCGAGCTCTCATTCCGGTGAACTGGCTCATTTTTGTTTTATTTTGACCTTTAAGACACCCATTTTGGATTTTTTTTTTTCCTATTTTTTTCTCTCATAATAATTTCTCTATCGTGCCCTCCGATGGGTTAAAACAAGAGGAATGAGATCTATGGGAGACTGTTGTGTATGTGTTGTCTGGCCCACACGACAGACTTCTATGAGATGGGAGGGGAGGGGGCGGGGGGCGAGGATGGTTAGTGCTCCATCGCAGAAGGGAGAATGGAGGATGTGAAGAACTAGGTGTACATTGAATAGTCTATATCTGCCTCGGTCACCATTGCAATCCCATTGCAATGGAAGCCTGTGCCAGTGAGCGTGAGGGCGCGTGCTCTGTAGACAATAAAGACTTCCTCTCTCCAATAAAGCGTTTGCTCCAACGCGCCGTGTCGACATGTGTTATGACGGAAAGCGTGTGCGGTGCTTTCCGTGGGCTTGGACGAAATGGCACCATCAACTGCTACAGAGACTGTCCTCGAGACAAAGACGAGGGGTATGGTCAAGATGGCCATGGCCATGGAGCCGGATGGGGATGAGATTGCAGTTTCACGCTGGCAGTTTTGAGTCGGGGACCGAATCAACTCATGGATATGCGCAGCTCATGGCTAGAATCTCAATGCGAGGTTTCAAACAGGGGGGAGGGCGTCGGCAGATGAGAAGGCCTGACGCCTCGGCACAGGTGTCATGCATGGTATTTCCCGAATTCCCAGCGCATCCCATCCGGGCAGCATGTGTGTATCATCAAGATTTGCTGGATGCCGTCTGGTCTTGTTCACGTAGTCGTCTCGCCCGCCTCCTACGACGCTGCTGCAAGGCCACAAGAGTGAACAAGACGGCAAAGGCCGAAATGACGGTTGCGACAACCATGTCTGTGCGGAATGCTTCCGCGTACATGGCCCTGACACGATCCTCGTCCTTGTCCTCGGCGGATCCCCGCCCAGCTACATGTACATGCAAAGAAGCCCCGCCGCCGCTCATCATCTCCTTGTGCAGGATTGCCGTGGAAGCGGCAATACCCAGGCTTCCTCCCAGAATGCGCATTTGGGCGAGAATACCCTGCGCGGAGGCTGAATTTTTTTTTTCAAATTTTTTTTTTTCGAGTCGGTCAGCCTCAAGCACCAAGTTTTCAACTTTGGATTTGGGGTCGTCGACTTACCGTAGTCTTCTGGAGGAGCCTCGAGAGATGCAATCATGGTAGAAGACGAAACCGTGAGCCCGAAGCCAAGGCCGCAGAAGGTGACGAAGCCCAGCAGCTTGGCCGAGTCCAGTTCACGGGTAGAGAGGGTCGTAAGCAGGCCGCAACCCAGAAGCATGAGGCAAGATCCGACGAGGAGCGACTCGGCAATCATGTGCTTCTTGGAATTGACGGCTCCGCTGACGACGCTCCCAACAGCAACCATGACCAGCATGGGCAGTAACATGACTCCCGCCAGGAGAGCCGACTTGCCACCCACGACCTGGACGCGCAGCGGGACCACAAAGATCAAGAGCATGTACGGGAACCCGAGGAGGAGCGTGTTGAGCACGCACGACGTGTATATGCCGCGCCGGAGAAGACGAATCGGGAGAATGGGGGACAAGCGCGACGAGTACCGTCGCTCAATCAGGTATTGCCACGAGAACAAGGCGATCCAGCACACGATACCTAGGACCAGGGGAGCGATGAAGACGGCCGACGTCCAGCCGTTGTTGCCCTGGGTCTTGTTCTTTTCGGCCCCGGGGACATGTCCGGCACTCTGGAAGGAGAAGACGACGAGGACGGCGGCGGCCATGGTAAGAAACGCGCCGGGGTAATCCAGCCCTTTCCACGAATGCTTGTGCAGGACCGGACGGTGCTCCTCCTTCGGCCAGCCGAGAAGGAATACGGCCAGCGAGGCGGCTCCGACGGGGCCGTTGATCCAGAACACCCATCTCCAGGATGTGTAGCTCGTCAGCAGGCCGCCCAGCACAGGTCCCAGGACACCGGCCATGGCGACGACGAAGCCCACCATGGCGCCGATATGCTGCCGGAGATGGACTGGACTCATCTCCGGCAGCATGATCATGGTCAGCGAGTACAGCCCCGAGCCGCCCATGCCTTGGAGCGCACGAAAGGCGACGAGCTGACGCATGTTCTTGGACCACCCGCAAGCGAGCGAGAAGGCCACAAAGAGCACGTATGCTGCGACAAAGCCATCTCGACGACCGACGATGTCGGATATCCGGGAGAAGACGACGGCACAGCCCATGTACGCGAGGGTGTAGGCAAGAGCTACCCAGTTTGCGTCGGCTACGTTGCCGAACTCGGTGCCGATGCTGTAGAGGCTCGTTGCCACGATGGACGTGTCGATCATGGAGAGGAACAGGCCGAGGCAGACACTAAGTTGTTCGCTGTAAGATGAGGGGTTTTTTTTTTTTTCAATTTTTCAAAGTGGAAACATGGTGCAGGTGCAGATGGTGCTAAATGTCGTACCCGATGGATAGTAGCCAGAACCTCACCAAAGGCATCGTTGGCTGCGCGTCATCATCGCTCGAGGCCATGGGATCCTGTCCGGATACGGACCCTCGTGCCCCATCTTGAACTGCGTGTGGAGGCATGTGCTTCGGCAAACGTTGACGGATGCAGAGGAAAGAGGACAAGCAAGTACTTGCGTGGTATCAGAGGTCGACATTCTCCAGGGTAGTCCTGTGGTTTGTAAAAAGTCCATGACAACAACTGCACAGCAAGGCCATCATAAATAACCAGAATGTTATCCTTGGGGGAGGGGTTGATTTTTATTTATTTTTGTTGAGTTCCTTGGGGGAGGGGTTGATTTTTATTTATTTTTAAGTTGCGGTAGACCAAGTTGAAAGTCAGCCAGCCATGCAAGGCCATGGCAATCGCTTAAACTTACTGCATTCTAAGCAAAGCCGACCACGCGATGGGGGCGCCTTCTCGAATGAAATCTTGTCGTTTGTGGGGGGCGGAAGGGGGCGGAAGGGGGCGGAAGGGGACCGGGAAAGAAGACGATTCCTGGTCTCCCGATAACCGGCTTACATATGTATTATCAAGACGGGGCCTCATGCGTGGTTGGTCTGCTGCATTTTCGTGGTGGCGGCTGGAGTCGCTCGCATTCGCTTCTCAAGATTGATTTGACGCCATGGCTTGGATGGCACGCTAGAGAACTTTGGACGGATTGCCGTTTTGGGTAGGCATCACCATGTCGCATGCTTGGATCAAAGAGGGGAATTCGATATTCACGGAAACCAACAGAGTCTATTTAAAGTAGCTATTATATTACTTAGAGTATAATATGTTTATATAGGGGGAGGAAATTACTATAGAAAATGCTAGGTCTAACTACTAGGTCCCGTGTAAAAATTTGCTATAAGCCTGGTATTAGTTGCCAGCCGCCACTAGCTACATTTAGGGGTGCTAGTTACGCAGAAGCGCTTGCCTGATAAGCACGCCCCTAAACTATGAAGGCATGGCGAGAAACATGATGAGGCAACACTCGTTGCGTAACAACTCGATATGCTCATTGCTCACGCTCACGCTCACGCTCACGCTCACGCTCGCGCTGCATCGCCCGCCGGTATGACGTGATCCCGAGCCACCAGCGGCGCAGGGTCCAGAGGAAGCCTCTCCCCCATCCAAATGGCGCTCTGCGTGTGATCACGCAGTTGAACATGGTATTTGTCTTCGCCCTGTCGCGGAACGCTGTTGGGGTGGACGAGGACAGACAGCGGCCCGCGCCACACAGCCAGCCAGGCGACAAAGGCGCCGAACTGTGCCGGCGAGAAGACATCGACCTCGAACATGGCGACCGGGTGCGGGCCGACCGGGCGGTCCCAGAAACGGTATACTCGTAGCTCGGGGACTCGGGAGACTTAGCATCTTTTGTCGTTTGTTGTTTGTCGGGTGGGAGATGGGAGATGGGAGATGGGAGATGGGAGATGGGAGATGGGAGATGGGAGGTGGGAGGAGGGAGGAGGGAGCAAGCACATGCTGGACTTGGACGGCCTGCTGAAAAGTAAAAAGTAAATAGAGAACCTACATTCTCGCCTGATGCGCTCCCATAGCTCCCGCGCGTACTTTGTCTGCTCGGCGCTGTGCTGGAAATAGTAGATGTGGATGTCACTAATAGTGGCGTCGTATTAGCACCGTCCATTTCAATCGAGTCAACAAACAGCCACAGCCGCCGGCTTCACTGCCCCAACGTCTTAAAGTCAAGTTGACGACGGGGCATGATGATGATGATGACTCACAAGCCGCCTCGGGTGCCGTTGTCCAAAGGCTCCGTGAAGCGATGGTACGCCTCGCTTAGGCCGTCGCGCTTGGGATTGACGAGGCCCGTTCCATCTGGTCGTGTGTCGGTGGAAAGCGGGGGAGCGTCTTCGAATCCGGCCAGCGGAGAAGGGTATTCGTAGAGCACGGGGGTAGCCATGGGTAATTCAATACTCGGTACAATGGGGGAAGGGATGCATGTGTTGAGATGGCGATGGGCATGGGGAGCAAGTGTGCTCATTTATTAATCAATCGCAGCTACGGAGTACAGTGGGTGTGCATTAGGCCTGGCTGCTTGTCAGGAGCAGGAGCGAATGTCAGAGCCACCTCCTCTGTCACACGATAGTCTCTGCGCTCAACCCGCTGGGACACGAGGTCCTAGAGCCCTAGTGTCAGAGCCACCTCCTCGGTAGTTGTATAGTATGTTTTTGTATTCCGTATGTCGGTTTCCGTTTGCGTTTCCGTTTCCGTTTTCAGTTTCTGCGGCATCATTTCATGTATAGTCCGTATTCCAACAAACTATCAAGTCGAGCCAGTATCATCCCTTTCCATCGCAATCTACGCCATCGCTGATTTCGGCGCATCCGGCCCCAGTATCAGCTTCATGCCCGGGTCACTCTTCTTCATGGCCCTTTGATACGCATCTCGCTTGCTCACCCTCTGTACATACTCCAAGATGTTGTCGAAACCAGCGAGGCTATACGTCGCCCAGTACCTCATGGTCGTCAGCGAAAACATAATCATCACATCCGCCGCGCTGAACTGGCTGCCTGCCAGCCACTCGTTGCTCGCTAGCCTCTTGTTCAATTCCTCCAGCCCGCTCTGTAGCCGCTTACGGCCCGATTGCACCATCCAGTGGTCGTCAGGGAGCCCAGCAGCGTGGGACATCATGACCCGGCCGATCGTGGGCTGGAACATGCCGTTGGACCAGTGCCACCAGTAGAGGAAGTCGGCATATTCCGGGTCCGAAGGCTGGACGAAGAGCCTGCCGTTGCCAAACTTGTGCGCAATGTACTCTACGCAGGCGCCGCTCTCGGCGAGCGTCACGTCGCCGTCTTGAATAACGGGCGCGGTTCCCTGTGGATGAAGAGCCTTGTATTCGTCTGGTGCGAGCATGGGCGCGCGTTTGTAAACCTTGAGCTCATAAGGGATGTTGAGCTCTTCGCAGAGAAAGGGGATCCGCTCGGATTGCGATACGCCGAGATGGTGGACGATGAGAGTCATGGTTGCGCAGGTGCTCTCTTGTGCCAAGATGAGTTCCTCTGTTCGTCGTTTGAAGTGGCAGACTTGGTGTGTGGCAATGGGGATGAGCTATGGTGAGATGGACGGGCTATATATCTCAAGGTGGGCAAAGACAAGAAGACCCGACTCAGACTCGGTCATGCCGATGCCGATGCCGATGCCGATGCCGTGTGATGTCGCTTATAAGTTACATTTGTATGGATGTGGACTTGTCCGATGTACATATGACGGATACCACCCCCCCATCTTGACTTTTTTTTTCTAGTCGGCCAATCGCTCCACCTATATCAATTGGTCGCCATTGGATATTATCGGGCTCGGCTAATACATACGTCGTTGTTCGGGGCGATGACGCGCGATATGTCTGATCCAGGTGACGGACACATGTTACTGCATGCAGCTTTTCATGTGATACACCGTGGTGAGATACAGAAAAACACGGCTTTGCAAGTCGAGCCATCTGACTTCGTTTCGCAGGGTCTGTCGTGACTCGTAGCCGTCTTTCGTAAACATTCACCAAAAGCCCTCGCTTTCAATCTTTCGGTGTTTTGGGGACCCCCACATCTCTTGATCTTAATAAGCTGGCAACGAAGATCACCTTGAACCGACAGAAGCCGCGATGGAAGCCCGGCGTTCAGTCTCTGTTGAATTGCTGAACCACGTGTTAAAAGTGCTGACTTTGACGCAGCTTCACTTCTGGGCTAGCCCCTAGTCACATGATTCCTGGCCTCTTTGTCACGTGACTCGCAGCTAGCTCAAAAAAGCGGGTGGAGCTCTCACAGCTCAATTTCCGCTCTTTTGTGATAATAACCCCTGAAAAGCGGAGCTACGGGGGACTCCATTGCCTGGTTTCTTGACAGGCAGGCGGCAGGCAGTCCACTGACGGCAGAGCCCGAGCAACCCGTGTCCTCTCATCAGCCTCATTAGCCAAGCGAAAGAGGACGACCCCACATGCTATTACGAGATGTGGCACAATGGAAGTTGGCAGTGGCAGTGGCAGGCAGTGTCACAAAAATTTCAACGTCGAGGTGCCATTTGCTAGTTTGGATTTGCATTTCGCTTGCTCATGCATCAACACGGTACTTTTTGTCTTCTTAGTCCTCTTCATTTCTTTGACTGTACGATTCATACTTTCATGTTGCCTTTGCGTTTCGTTCTCTTCTTTCGCCACCGTAAATGTGCCTTCGACATCTGCCCCGCCTCCGGTCGGTCACCCGAGCAAAAGTGCAAGTGCAAGTCACTTCCATCAATACATTCGATTTGAGCAGTTGTCGTGGTCGGATTTCACCACCCCTAGCCCGCCCAGAATTTCCCATCGTCGATGAAGCGAGCCTCTCATTCACTGTTCCAACAATAAAAGAGAATTAGGAAATGCCCGACAGTCTGATACCCGTGACCCCTGGCGGCGGCGACAGGCCGGCGATGGAGCGGCGCCGATCCAAGAACCCGCTGAAGAGCATGATGCAGCATCTTACCGTGGAACCCCCTCCCGAGGACGACGATGCATCTGCCCGACGTGAATCCATCATTCGACGTATCAGTTGGAGGAGAAGTCGAAGCCCTTCGGCTCATTCTGATGCATCCGCCCCTGCATCCGCCACTATCCGCAACGCCGATGCCAACTTGTGCACGTCTTGCTCAAGTCTAGCAGCTGACATCGAGACTACGCTGGAAGAAGTTGATCTCTCATTCACGAAAACGCTCCATCCCGCCGCTGAAGATGCCTTCGAAAAGAAAGAGTACTTCATTTCTCGACTCCGCGGACTGCAAGAGAACAAATGGGCCACAAAGTGTCCGCTTTGTAGGTTCTTTTGGGAGGTTCACGTACCCGGGCAAGGAGATGGTGATTATAGTTTGTCGGCATTTTCCACCAGAGACACGAATTACTTGATTGACTCAACCAAAATGTTCGACATGAACCACCCTGCACGTGCCAAGGCCAAGGGTCTTGCGCCTGGCTTCCTCGGCGTTGTTCCTAAGAAACAGGGAGACGGCGCAAAAGCCTGGGACGTTGACCCAGGCTGGTTTCGTGAGAATGGAATGATTTACAGAACTCTTCCACAGACCTCATTGGAGCCTATGGCTGTGAGGGGTCGAGCCAGGAGCACCGAACGACTGACCCCAGAGCCGCCCGCGCTTCTCGCTGATTCGTCTTGGCTGCAGAAGGGCATTTGGGGACGAGAGATTGGACAAGCGGCAGACTTGTCAATTGCAAGTGACTGGTTGCAGTTTTGCGACCGCCACCACCAGGGCCGATGCGGGCGACGACAGGTATCGCGAAACCTACACGGGTTCAAACTCATTGATTGCATCCAGTCACCACCCAAGGTGGTAGAACGACCCATCACCGAGGACTACGTGGCGTTGAGCTATGTTGCTGGCAGTGATACCAGCGATGCCTGGTCCAATGTTGTTGTACAGGACGCCATTGCCGTGACTCGGGAATTGAAGCTTCGCTATTTGTGGATGGACAAACTCTGCATAGACTCTTCCAACCTCGCCGAGCGCACGCAACAGATTGACAGGATGGACGAAATATTCGAAGGCGCCATAGTGACAATCATTGCTGCACATGGCGACCATGCCATGCATGGATTGCCTGGCGTGGGCTCGACCACGCGACCAAAACAGCCGACCTACAAATTTGCCGATGGAAGTGTTACGCTGGTTTCCAGCCTACGAGACCCTCGCATGGACATCCAAAGCTCAACCTGGTTTACACGGGGGTGGACATATCAGGAAGGACTCTTAGCCCGGCGACGTCTAATCTTCACCGAACGACAGATGTACTGGGAGTGTGACGGCATGTCGTGTCCAGAAACATTGGTCTTACCATTGGCCACATACTACGACAGAGAACAAGAAAAGATGGGCGATTTCGTGAGACCCGGCCTCTTCAATGGCGTTTCATACATTGATGGCAGCTGGGAGGCTTGGAAGAGATTGCCACAGACAATGGAAGAGCCGAGCACGCTGAGCATTTTCCGCGAAACTGACAAGCACGTTGTTCAATACAGCAAGCGCAAGCTTACATTTGACGAGGATTCCCTCAGCGCCTTCATTGGTATCATCAGACGGCTCGAAAAGACGATTGGAAATGGAAAACTTGGCAGCATAGTCGGCATTCCCTTGTGGTGCCCGACCTGGAACCCGGATGCACGGCAAGGACCAGCTCGGACGAAACTCTTATTTGCGCTGACAACGAGCTTCTGGCACCATTCTGGAAACACCCAGCCACAGCGACGGCGACATCTGCCCAGCTGGACATGGGCTGGATGGAGAGGCGAGGTCGAGCTCTATTCCTCGGTTGTCGTGATTGAACAAGACGGCACGTCCAGGGAGAAAAAGATCCTGAGCCATCACTATGTGAGCGCCACGCAGCTAACGAGGAACGAGCCATCGTCTGTGAAATGGGCATATTCTCCAGAGATTCTGGTGCTGAGCTCAGACGGTCAAGTTGTCTACGACTTCTCGCCCGCGAACGGACCGCCCTCGTTCTCGCCGAATCGCTACCTCTTACGTGCCACGAACCCTCTGGTTCTAGACAAAGTGAAAGCACGTGTTCATAACAGCGGATGGGTTTTCAACGATGTCTGCGTGGATGTAAGACTCAGTCGGGGCCGAGGCACAGATTTCAACACAGCGGCGACGATGCCATCAGCAGCCAACAGCAACGGGCCGAGTCCGATTCGGGAGTACCTTGAGCAGCATGCTCGTGGAGAGCGCATGACGGTATTGTGGTTCATTGAAGAAGCCACGATTCTGCTCTTGGTCCTGGAGCGAACCAAGACCGGTACTTGGGAGCGCGTGGGACGAGCGCGGATGGGCTTTGGCCAAGATGCGAGGGATGTTTTGCGGCGATTTGGAAGTCTAGAGGTCATGATTAACTTTCTGCCTCTACGTCGACTTGGGGACGATATATTGATCGAGTAGAGAGTAAAGCAGGGATGGGCCGTTGTTTTAGCTTTCGCAATGAAACGGAGCGCCCGGGAGATGTGCTTGGACAGGGCCGATGACGCCATGTTCATTTTTGACTTGCGACTTGTCGACAAATAGAGTAAGCAGGACTCGGGCACTCCGGCCCTGTGACGGGTGGAGGGGGGGTATGACGGCGGCGGAAATGGCGGGCAATAATGAATGACTCAATGAGGCTTGCCAGCTCAGGAATACCGCCAAGCGCTGGACTTGGCATCCAACGGGGCATCGGAACGCGAACGCAGCCAAACGCGGGATGCGGGATGCGGGATGCGGCGAAACGACCATGGCAAGCGTGTTGATTGCTCGGCGCCCCTTCAGATCTCCACCCCACCATGTCGAAGGCTCCATTTCAGCCCGGGCTGACGGATCCGTGCCAACATTGAAAAGTCCGCATCCGCGGGCCACCAGGAATCGAAGAAAAGGAAAGAAACATTGAGGGGGCACAACTATCACGGACCTCCATGCGTTTCTGTCCCTTCTCAGCTTGCTATCCTCCCCGTCCTTGTCACCGTCCTTGTCACCGTCCTTGTCCCCGTCCCCAGAGATTCTGTGACCATCTGCACTCCGTTTTCGACGCCTCTTCATAGCACAAAACCGTTGGCTCAGTCGCAGTCGCAGTCGCAGTCGCAATCGCAGTCGCAGTCGCAGTTGCCATGACGGCCGATCTTGCCCCTGCCATTTCCGGTATCTCCGGCACTTCTGCGCCAGCTACCCGGGTTCAATCCTCAACGTCGACGGCGAGCCAGTTTGGATACCCGCGTGGGCATCTGGGCTACTTGAGCGAGTACGAGGAAGCGGCTTTGAACAAATTCAAGGACGTCTTGGAACAGGAAGGGACTTGGACCAGAGGGCCCCCTGCGAGCCACGACGACCAGACATTACTGTAGGTTTCTTATGCTAAAATCCTCAAATCGCTTCCGTCTTTCGTCATGAGTCCGTCCGTGTCGGATGCGACTGAGGCGCCTTGCCGCCCCATGACAGATTCACAATAATCGCCGTGTGTGCTAATTGCGTCTACCTCTTTCCCGTCCCGCCCAGGCGATACTTGCGTGCGCGCCGATGGATCGTCGATGATGCATACAGGCAGTTCAAGGACACGGAAGACTGGAGAGCCGCCAACAACATTGATACTCTGTACCAGACAATCGAGCTAGACGCCTATGAGCAGGGTCGACGACTGGTGAGTTTTTTTTGGACCTGAAAATGCTCCCCAGAGCCGCATGTGCTGACCCATTTGCTCTTCCTTCCAGTACCCCCAATGGACTGGCCGCCGTGATCGCCGCGGCATGCCACTCTACGTCTTCAACGTCAAGCACCTGGATTCCAAAGCCGTCTCCGACTACGAGCGTCAAGGTGCCAAGTCAAGCTTCTCCGACGCCAAGACTGATGGCAAAACACCTTCGGGCTTCTTGCGTCTCTTTGCTCTGTACGAGAACATGACGCGGTTCAACCAGCCGTTCTGCACGCAGCTCGCCGACCGCGAGCACCCAGATGTGCCCATCACGATGAGCATCAACATTGTTGATATTTCAGGCGTTGGGCTCAAACAGTTCTGGAACCTCAAGGGCCACATGCAGATTGCTAGTCAGATCGCGACGGCTCACTACCCCGAGACTCTGGACAGAATCTTCGTCATCGGCGCTCCTTCCTTCTTCAACACGGTCTGGGGATGGGTCAAGCGCTGGTTCGACCCCATCACCACGTCCAAGATCCTCGTTCTTGCTCCGCATCAAGTAAAGGCCACGCTCGAAGCATTCATCGAGCCGAGAAACATTCCTAAAAAGTACGGCGGCGAGCTGGACTTTAGCTTCGGTCAATTGGGTGTGCCGGACCCAGCGTGGGAGGGCGTCATCTCCTGGGAGAACGGGTTCACGTCGTTCCCGACCGGTCCGCTGCTGTGGAAAGAAGTTGACGACGGGCGGAGAATGGCGTGCGTGGCGTCGGGCAAGGAGAATGGCAAGCCGAGGAATGTGAGAATCTGCACGATGCCCAAGGTATGGCCGCCTAGCGAGGCCTTGGACGGCGGAGAAAAGACAGCAGCATTTCAGGAGACCGCAGAGGGTACACATACCAACGGGGAGGAGGGTGAAGTCTCGGGGGAAACACAGACGGACAAGACTACGAATCATGGCCAGACCGACGAGGCTCTTACGAATGGGGAGCTTGTGGAGAAGTTGATGTTGGAAGGGGGTAATGAGGCACGAGTGACTCCTGCCACTGCCACTGCCTAGAAGGTTGTGGCCATCACATGGATGTCAAGGGGTGGATGTGCATTCGTGGAATCTCTTCAAGGTACGGGTGCATGTTGAAAAGTGGTATGGAGGAAAAAGAGATGGAACCGGTTTCATTGGCAAATTTCGCAACACTTTCCACCATCTTGGACTTTTGTATATCTCGAATACCCGCTGTTTAGATGTTTATAGACTGAGCACATGCAAGTTGATGATTGGGCCCCGAACTCCAGAGCCTCCATGTACATGAAGTACATGATGACGACCTACTTATCCCGTCGACGCAGAGCCCCTTGGAAACCCCCTCCGTCTCCTCCACTCCTCCACGCCCTTCTCCACCTCATGCCAGCACAAGCCATCCCTCACCAACCTCATGGTCAAGCCGAGCTTCTCCGTCTCCCCGTTGCGACTCTCGTCGTCAAAGAAGAGCATGTCTTCGAACTTGATGCCCGTCTTCTTCTGCATGGCCTCGAAATGCCTCATCTTGCTGCCCGGGTAGATCTCGGTGCCGCCGTCGAAAACGTCAATGGCCCGCCGCGCCCTGTCGCCCTCTTGGAGAGCAGGCAGATGCAGCATCTTGAGCAGGTCCCGCGCCAGCTGGGGCGCCGAGGTGCGCGACGCGACGCCCATCTTGATGGGGGCGCCGGAGTCGGAGTCGGAGTCGGAGCTGACGGCGTGGGGGAGGAGTTGCAGGATCCAGGGGACGTCGGCGTAGAAGGCGAATTCTTCGCCGAACTTGTCCGTGGCGGACGCGTGTGTCGGCGAGGGCTTGAGGGGCGGAGAGACGTGCGTGTCCACCCAGAAGGGCCAGAGCGTGTAGTCTAGGTCGAAGACGATGAGGCGCGGGAGCGGGAGGGTTGGATCGGCGAGGGAGGGTGGGAGGGTGGACGCCGGGTTGAGGGTGGATGAGGTGGTTGTGGAGGAGAGCGTGGTTGACGATGGTGATGTGAGAGACTTGGAAAGTTTGCGGGGCATGATGGCTGGTAGGCAGCTTGGTGTTTGAGTGAGTTGCCTTTGAGATTGGATCATTTGACGATGGATCATTTGAAGATGGATCGATCAATTTGATGGGGTGGGGGATGCCTGGCCTGGCAGTGGCAGTGGCGGGGCAAGCAAGTTGACGCAGCCGACAAAGCAGGGTGGGTGGGGTGTGTATTATGTAATGGATGATAAGCCCCGAAGAATTAAATAAAATTTTGATTTTTGTTGCCGGTGCTGCTTGTTCTTCTAGATTCATCTTCGGCACCACAGATGACAGTCCTTGATTTCACTTCCCATCGGCTCGTTCCTCTTCACTCCCCCAGAGTCACGACAAAAGTCACAAAGACGGGAACAAAGGCTGGTAAAAAAGGCTCTTGGTCAACGTCCGTCAACCGACCAATCGTCATCAACGTCGACCGTCCCATCTCGTTTCCCGGCTCGGCGCCTGCCCTGCGCCGACAAACCCGCACCCAGTGTTTCACGGGAATGGTAATGGACATCATGGACAGGAACCGGTGGCAGAGTTCCACGTGGACCATGACCCATCGCGGCGCTTCCGTCTGGGCATAATTGTGGTAGAAGTCCTTGTTGCGGCTGTGCTCAGCCATGTCGGCCCGCATTCCGAGCCTCCTGCAGTCGGCATCCCAACACGCGGGGCAGCTCTTCTCACGGCATTCCCTCTCGGCCATCGTCTTCTCCTGGCTGGCCTTTTCCGCAATGTAGCCCCATATGTGCCTACAGAAGCGCTGGGGGCCGTTGCCGCTTCTTCGATAGCGAGACAGGATCTCTTGGGCTGCCCTGGAGGTGAATCCCGAGTACTCGAGGAACTCGGCAGAGTCGTAGAACCGGGGGATCAGGACGGATTCCCGGGGAGAGGCGTAATCGGACGAGTAGGTGTGGACCAAGACTCGTTGCCAGCCAGGTAGATAGGCTTCCGTCGGCGCGTGATTGTATTCTTCCGACAGTGCGCGCTGCGCCAAGGGACAGAGGGTGGGAGATGTGCCACTCATCTGCTTGCTTGTCTGGGGTGAACAATCGTGATGAAGCCGCGTGCGTCCAAGTCTGCGCGACGAGACGGGGATGATGGATGAGCTTTGGATATAGTGAGTGTCTGGGGACTTTTTAAATCACAAACTGAAATATACAATGTGCACATGGCAAAAACGCACAATAACACGCAATAGTGCATAAGCCCTAGTGGCAAGTACCCATTTTATCAGCCAAGCTCTTGTGTACATACATTTAGAGTTGCGATAACTACAGACGAGATAAACATGACGCGAATTGCGCGTGTTTTACGGAGGACTAATGCGTACTACGGACCTCCTGCGGACTACTGCGGAGTGCTGCGGACTACTCCGTGCCCCGTGCTTGGCTCCGCAATGCCCCTTCAGCCCCATTCGTGGGTCCCCAACCCGAGATCCTTATCGATTAGAACCATTTTTTTTTTTTTTCCTTCCTGCAACGCCATTTTTCCTCATTGCCTTCCGGCTCACTCCTGTGCACTTCCACTTCCAATCCATGACAATGGTGGTTCGGACACCCGGGCGGCAGCCGACTACGCAGAAGCAGAGCAAAACCGACCATCGTCAACAAAAAAGAAAGCGAGACCAGGATGACCTGCAAAAGCTGGACCAAGCCGTGACGGACCTTGTATGCCGCCCCCTCCCCCTCCCAGAGACTCTCCCAGAGACTCTCCTCTCCGATGTCGCTTGTACAGCATGCTGACCCATTCTCTGTCATTTTTTTTTTGTTTTTCATTAATTCCTGCAGGACCCCAAGTCAGCCGAGATCAAAAACTTTATCCATCTTCCCCTGTCGCAACCCACAACCTTGGGACTCAAGGCGTCGCATTTCCAGACCTTGACCGAAGTCCAGCAGCAGGCCATCCCGCTGGCCCTGAAGAGCAATGACATCCTGGGAGCTGCGAAGACGGGCAGCGGAAAGACACTGGCCTTCCTGGTGCCCGTTTTGGAGAAGCTTTACCGAGCGCAATGGACCGAATACGACGGCCTCGGAGCCTTGATCATCTCCCCGACCCGTGAACTGGCCGTGCAGATTTTCCAAGTCCTCCGCAAGATTGGCCGGTACCATGCCTTCTCGGCCGGCCTGGTCATTGGCGGCAAGAGCCTGAAGGAGGAGGCGGAGCGATTATCCCGAATGAACATCTTGGTCTGCACGCCAGGTCGCATGCTGCAGCATCTTGACCAGACCGCCGGGTTCGACGCCAACAACCTGCAGATCCTGGTGCTGGACGAGGCGGATCGCATCATGGACATGGGATTCCAGTCAGCGGTGGATGCCCTCGTCGAGCACCTGCCCAAATCAAGACAAACCCTCATGTTCAGCGCGACACAGAGCAAGAAGGTGTCGGACCTGGCTCGCCTGAGTCTCCACGAGCCCGAGTACGTTTCCGTCCACGAGGCTGCCGTCAGCGCCACGCCCACCAACCTCCAGCAGCACTACATTATCACGCCGCTGCACGAAAAGATGGATACCCTCTACGGCTTCATCAAGGCGAACCTCAAGAGCAAGATGATCGTCTTCCTGAGCTCCGGCAAACAAGTTCGCTTCGTGTACGAAAGCTTCCGTCATCTCCAGCCGGGCATCCCGCTGCTCCATCTGCACGGCCGACAGAAGCAGGTCGCGCGGCTGGAAATCACGTCGCGCTTCACGGCTGCCAAACACTCCTGTCTGTTCGCAACCGACGTGGTCGCCCGGGGAATCGACTTCCCTGCCGTCGACTGGGTCATCCAGGCCGACTGTCCCGAGGACGTCGACACATATATCCACCGCGTGGGCCGCACGGCGCGGTACGAAAGCAACGGTCGCGCGGTGCTCTTCCTCGACCCCAGCGAAGAATCCGGCATGCTGAAGCGTCTCGAGCAGAAGAAGATCCCGATCCAAAGGGTCAGCGTCAAAGAAAAGAAGAAGAAGAGCGTGAAAAACGACCTCCAAAACATGTGTTTCCAGAAACCCGACCTCAAATACCTCGGCCAAAAGGCCTTCATCAGCTACACCCGCTCGATCCACCTTCAAAAGGACAAGGACGTTTTCAAGCTCAACGAGCTCGATCTCGACGCCTTCGCCGCCGGTCTCGGCCTCCCCGGCACGCCGCAGATCAAGTTTCACAAGGGCGACGACATCAAGAAGATCAAGAATGCCCCCCGCGACGGCATGTCCAGCGGATCCGAGTCAGACACGGACCTCGACGGCGAGTACGACAAGACCAAGAAGAAGAAGAAGAACAGGAAGCAGGAAGTCCGCACCAAGTACGACAAGATGTTTGAGCGACAGAACCAAGACGTCCTCTCCAAGCACTACTCAAAGCTCGTCGCCGATGGCACCACCACCACCACCACCACCGGCAACAACAACAAAAACAGCAACAACTCCGACTCAGAAGACGACTTCCTCTCCGTCAAGCGCCGCCTCAACGACGCCGACCTAGACGCCGAGATCTCAAAGGGCCACATCAACTCGGCAAAGACAATAGAGGGCCTAGGCGGCGCAGAACCATACGTCATTGATTCGAAGCGTCGCGAAAAGGCCCTCCAGTCCAAGAAGAAGATGCTCAAGTTCAGGGGCAACCCGAAAAAGCTCGTCTTCGACGACGACGGCAACTCCCACGAGGTGTACGAGCTCCAAGACAAAGAGGACTTCCAGAACGAGGGTCCCGCCGACGAGCAGCGCGTCAAGTTCGTGGAGAGCGAATCGGCGAGGGTCCGCGAGGCAGACGTGGATGACAAGCAGCTCGCGAGGCAGAAGAAGAGGGAGAAGCGGGAGAAGCGAAAGGCCAGGGAGAAGGGGAGCCATCTGGGGGAGGACGAAGCACCTCCCGTGCTGGTGGGTGGTGATGACGATGGCGAGGATCCCCTCGCGTTGCTGAGAGCGTTGCCCAGGGCAGGGGAAGATGATGAGCCGCCTAGGAAGAAGAAGAAGAAGTGGTTCCAGGACGAGGAGGACGAGCATGGGCATGGCGAGGATAAGAAGAAGGCTGGCAAGGGCAAGGTCTTCCGGGTCAGTGAGGGGCCGGACACGTTGGAGGACTTGGAGGCCCTGGCTTCGGGATTGTTGGATTGCACATGATTATGTCGCGTTTAAAAGACGTCAGATGAAATTGCGTATTGTTTTGTACTGTCCTGTACTATGCACGTGGTAATTACGGAAGAAGGCTGCACCGCACCGTATTCATGTGTCGAGGAAGAAAGGGGGGGGAAGCCAAGCATTATTCTGATTTCATTGTTGAATCCAAAGCCCCGTGCGCCAATACGCCATGCTATGCATGCACTTGTACCTGATGTTTTCCAAGAGTCAAAAGAGTCAAGGCCGAGCATCCAGCTCGGGATTGAACCCGTATAGCCTCACTCTATAGAAACAAGTATGATTCTCTGCGCCATAGTTGCTCACCGCCCGCACAATGACGTGGTCCGTCGCGGCGCCCAGTCCCACCAACTCGCTGCTCAGTCTGTGCACGTGCACGCCGTCGTGGATGTCGGCTGCTTCGTACACGAACTGCGTGAGCTTGACGAACCGCGGGTGGTAGTCGGGCGGGGTGAAGTTCCAGTCGCTCTCGTCGTCGGGGAAGTGGGCGGCGCCAAAGTCGAGGACGCGCTCGCGGACATCCGGGTCGAGCATCTCGGCGTACACCTCGATGACCTTGGGGCGGGCGCCCGGTTCGGTCGTCGCCCCGGGCAGGATGTGCTCGACGACAATGTGCTGCGGGATGATGCGGTGCGCGAGCTGGACGGCGAGACTGGCGCCGTGAGGGTTTCCGCGGTGGTTGACGGACCGGGCGGCGCACCAGCAGTCGCCTTGGTCCTGCCACGCATCGAGAGCCGCGATGGGAGGGAAGCCCCTGGGTCCGCGGAGCCCATGCCTGTACTGGTCCTGCGAGACGACGCCTTGGCGCGTGGGATCCCACGTGCTGGACGAGTGCTTGGCGTCGATGATGGCCCCCGACCCGACCGAGAAGTAGTTGATTTGATGGCGGAGGTCGCTGTCCCAGTGCCGGTGGATGGTGCCGCGGGCCATGGCCTCGAGATTGACGTCGCCGAGGGCCTTGCGAACGAGCCCGTGGACGAGGGCCGTCACGTCTGCTCGACTCATGCCGTGGGGGATGTCCTTGGTGGCAAGCTCGACGGATTGCTTGACGAGCTGTTCCAGCCGACGCTGGAGATCCTTGAGCTCGGCGCGCATCTCGGATCGATGAGAGGCAAACTCGTTCCGCAGATGCCGTAGGAACTCGTCTCGGGTCACGACTTGGCCATTCTGATGCTCCGACTGCGCCAGCTGCTCCTTGACAATTTTCCTCAACCGGTCCCCAAACTCCTTCTGTGATCCTGCAGACTTGATCTGATCGACGGCTGAGCCTAGCACTTGTGCAATCTTGTCGTCATTCTCCTTGACCCACGTATCCCAGAAAGACGTCATTTTGCCGCTCATTTTGCTTTCAAACTTTTCCAGAGCAAAGTCGAGCGTGGACGAGAATACCGGGTCCGTGACCAGTCGTGAGGCAATTGCCCTCCACTGCCGCTCTGAAGATACCTCGTACTCTGGCCCAATCTTATCGAATGTCAAGAAAGCGCCGTCTCCCCGAAGCAAGTCCCGCAGGGCATGCCAGAACTCCTGCGAAACAACAGGTTTTCCATCTCTCAGTTCCATGTGCACAATGCTGGGCACGACCTTCTCCAATTTCTCCAGAGACGCATCGTGCATCTTGCCCGCTCGTTTCAACGAGAGGAACTCGTCTTCCATACGGTTCAGGAATCGTTCGACCCGGTCGCTCGCTCCATCGTCGTCATCCCACAATTCGGTGAGATCTGCCCATCGTTCTCTCCTTGGCCAGATAACGGTGGGCATGGAGTCGTAAAACCTATACCGCATGCCATCAAACGTCCGCCTCGTCATTTCAATGGCATTCGGCATCCAGTCTCCTTCCGCCGAGCTGGCTAGCTGGGTCGCGATTATGAAGGCGAGTACAAAGGCAAGCAAACCAGCTATCATGTGCGGAAGAAACCCAAACACGGATGACAAGCTATCCCAAAGACCCGCGGGTATGATGTAATGAATGAGTCTTGTGATGCAGTTTAACACTGCTCCAATGAATAAACCAATTCCTCTCAAGTAGGTTAGTGGATTGAAGAAATGCAGCAGGCCGAGCGATCCACGCCGCATCTCCTCTTCGGGTGCTGACATGTCGTCTGGATTAACTTGTGCTTGACCGGTGAAGGGTACAACCGATTTTAGCCAAAGCCAACGCTGCTGCCAACGTCGGCGTGATTCTTCTGACGCCTGTTGACGCCGCTCCCGCGCCAACTCGGCCTCGGCCTCGTCGATGTCTCTTTGAATCGCAGCGTCTCTCTCTATCTGATCAACTGGATACCGCCTGGCCATTGCGAAAGGACTACTGCTCGCCAAAAGCTTGGCATGCGCATATAGACTGGAAAAGTTCGAAGTGGCCGTTGCTCTCGTCAGCCACCGGCCAGAGTCCGAGCTGTCTTGCGACGTTTCCGCTTCTTCTGGTTCCCGTCTTTCCATCCTGCGTTCGTTTGCCCTCTGGTGTGTTTGCTGCTGCAGACTTGAGGCCTGACTTGGTCTCACACGACCCGCTTGGCCAAAGGGTTCGTGACTACCGCCCGACTGTTGCGATATTGGAACAGGCTGCGGTGGATGCAAAGCCGGCAAAGGCCCACTCAATCGGGTTCTTTGAGACTCATTTACAGAACGGGTCTGCCGCCGTCCGGGAGCAGGAGTGTTGGTGTTGGCGAGATGTCGTAAAATAGGCGGCCTGGCTGACTCGTCGTCGTCGCTTTCATGTTCATCCTCGCGCTCTTGTTCCTGTTCATCTTCAGTCGCATCCAAGTCTTGTTGATTTTCTTGTTCCTCCTCCTCCTCCTCCTCGGCTTGATGCTCGTCCTCAATTACCGTCCGTGGTATCAAATGTGGTTTCGGCGGCAAGGGCGGTTTAGGAGGACGGCGAGGTGCAGTGCGTAGTGGAGATGGACCTATGCGACTGTTTTGTGCAGTTTGCCGCGCAAGATGGACCTGGTCCTCACTGCCAAGGCCCGTTTGTTTTTGACGCGTGGATCGTTGCAGTGAATCAGTCGCATAATGAGTGTTTAATGTTCGCACCTCGCTCAATGGCGAAGGCTGAGATGGCTGGGCAGGAGCTCTAGGTGTCGAATCTATCGTTGCATCACCATAAAAATCACTTTCCATCTCGAAGCTACGCACGTCATCGGCATCACTGCCTTCAGTAGCCTGGTTTCTTAATAATGGGAACAGCGGGCGAGCCATGCCGCCGGAGCCAGAAGGCCCTGAAAGATCTAAACGGAGTTAGCTGACTTCCAGTCCCGAGCTTGGAGAGGATGTCCTACACGAAGGTTGATGGGGGCCTTGTGACGGCCCACCAGCTGGTTCATCTGGTACAGGTGCAGAAAACTGACGCTGTCCTCTTTGATTTTGTACCCTCGGAATGTCTGGAATCTCCTCTCCCTCCTCTTCCTCCTCGGCTTCATGCCTCGTCAAGACACTTCTGACAGCATTGCTAATGTCTCGCACCTGAGTCCGTTGCAACCCTTGGCCAGGTCGCGAGGGCATGGGCTCAACATCTGCACCGTAGGAATACTGTCTTCTCGAGCTTGGTGTTCCCTGGAGTGGCGGCAAGTTTGGTTTTTGGAACGTGGAGATGTTGTTTTGGTTTGACGGCGAGTCGGGTTCTTGAGAAGAGAACCTGGCCTGCCGCCGCCCAGCAGCGCGTGGGGGCATCAGAGAGCTTGACGAACGAGGTTGGTTGGTTGGGCGGTTGGGAGTAAACTGGCGAGAGTGGAGGGGAACGTATTCCAAGAGAGTTCCAGCAGTCTCACCAAGATGATTAATATTGAGATGAAGGTGACCCAGGTGAATCGGTGCTTTGTTGCAGAAAACCGACAAGACAACCAAGGCGACAAGGCACCGACCACTGATATAGCAATAAAACGACAAGTCCCCTTGCAAAATTGCCGATCCAGTCCAGTGACCGCTTTGTCTGGCGCTTGTGGAAAGAAAGCGTCTTTGGGGAAGTCTTTGGGAAGCGGCTTGTCGCAGTGGCGATTGTTAACAAAGGGCATGTTGATGTGAAATGTCCCCAACCCAGCGCATTGCGAGCTATGAGTATGAACTGTGAATAAGGCGATGCTGACAAATCTTCTCTGGTTGCAGAAACGATGCGAGGAGTGAGCATGCCCAGAAGTGAAGGGCGGCTTGTCAAAAGCAAAGGAAACTGGTACAAGTTGTGGCTGACAATGAAAATGGCGGTTGAATTCAATGTGAACGTTTGTTTGTTGCAGCAAACGCGCCGGGCGAGTGAGAGGCTGAGCTGAGCCATCGTGACGCGCGCCGAAGCTTTGCCGGCGCAAACGACGCGGCAAAGGCGCCGCGGTCACGTGCGTAGCAAAGGGTGTGCCGTACTAATGGACATAGGCAGGCATGCGCTCCGTCATCTTTCAATGTATTCTCTTGGAGATATAGATAATAGACCGACGATAGACCGACGATAGACCGACGAAAAGTGTTTATATCAACTTGTGCGCATTTTTCAGCGTCCAGCTACCCTGCTAGACTCGTTCCTTTCCTCTTCACATTTTCATCTTCTAGCTGCGGACTACGGTCGGAGCCGTCTGGCTTGAATAATATACATACATACATACGGACCAGCCCCGCTCTTTCACCCCCTCCTTGGCATCTCCCCAATCCCCACGTCCCGCTGCCCCTCCTCGACTGTTGCCTGGCAGCGGGTAATATGACCAATTGTGCGCGGGTAATATGATTAATCATACGCTCTATACGCGTAGGACTATATTAGGGAAGCTAAAATATACCTTATTAGGATATATAATTATAAAATAAGAAGCATAAGAGATTTACTATAATTACTTTATTTATAAAAGAAAAGCTTTAATTCTTCTATTTATATAATAAAATTAGTATTAATTTAATTACTTCTTTTACCTTTAATTATTCTTTTTAATTATATTTTTACTTAAGTTATATACTATATAATAATAGTTATAAGCCTAGGAGATATATACTTATAACTTTACTAAATTTCTAATATATAAGACTTATATATATATAGTGCCTTACTTACTAATTTATACTTATAATAAATACCTTAACTTCTTCTTACCTAAGTCTTAAAACTAATATTAAGTTAGTTTTATTTAATAAGTAAAAGAAATAATATAAAGTATTAAAGTAAGCTACCTAAAGCTAAGAGATTTAGAAAAAAGTTAATCCTTAGCTTCTAAAGCTTAACTTTAATTACTTATAAAAGCCCTTTATAATTATACTAAAGGCTTATAAGGCTTTTATTACTAAAAACTAAGAAAGTATAAAAACTAAGCTTACTTTCTAAGAGGCTTTTTTCTTTCTTTTTTATAAGTATATATTTAAGTATTAAGTATATAAGGTAACTAAGTCTAGAGAAAAGACTATTAAAACTTAGATTACTAGCACTATTAATCCTAATACTTATATAATAGTAATTAATAAGATTAAGAAAAAAACACTAATAATAAAAAGCTTATTTTTTACTAAATTACTATTAAGCTTAAAAAGAAATTCTTACTTAGTTAAGTTATTATTAAAGTAAAAGTTATAGCTAAGTATATAGTATACCTTAATGAAGCTAAATATATAAATATATAATTTAAGTATTAAAATAAGTAATAAGAAAAGCTATACTAAAAGCCTTAATATATAAGATTAATAAAGTTTAAGGTTTTAATATAATTTATAACTTTATTATAGTAATTAAAGTATACTTTAACCTTAAATAAGTAAAAACTAAGATTATATAGCTAGTATAAACCTTAAACTCTTTTCCTAAGGATATTACTTTTATAAGTATTATAGCTAAGTATACTTAATACTATAAGGTAATATAAACTATATATACTAACTCTAATAAAGAAAGCTTTATAACTATACTTAAGAAATACTTTAACTAAGGTAATAAGAATAAGACTAGAAAAATAATAATTCTAAGAAATACTCTTACTATATAAGTAAAGTACTAAATACTTACTTTTAGTCTCCCTAAGTATACTATACTTTATATTATATAGTAACTAGTAAGAAAGTTTAAGGATTTAAGCTTTTTTTAAAGGTTAATTATAAGAAGGTTAAGAAATACTATAAAAGTATAAAATAGAAAAACCTATATACTAAGGTAATAAAGGATAAGTAAATAGTAAAAGATACTAAAGATTATAAAGAAAAGAAGTTACCTAAGGCTATTACTACTATAATTATTAATCCTAATATTCTAGAGAGTATAGCTTCTCTAAAGGGAAGTTATATTATACTAAAGAATATAAAGTATATACTCTTAGAAAGCACTCTTTTTAATAACTATAGTGCTCTTTATATTATTAATAATATAAGTTACTTTAAGCCTAAAACCTTTAAAGAAATAGTTAATAATTATCTTAAGGCTAGAATAATCTCTTTCTAAATTATTAAAAAGGTACTTATATAATTAAGAATATTTTTAATAGGCCTAAGGGGAAACTTATAGAAAACCTTACTTTATAAAATATTATACTTATAAAAGAGTTTTATATAAATATTATATTTAAGAGCTTTCTTTAGAAAAAAGGTATATAGTACTATAAAGTAAACTACTTCTTATATATTAAACCTTTCTATAAGAGCTTATTATTAGCTAAACTTAAGAGAAAGTATAATATTATTTTCTTTTAATATAAGCCTCTTTTCTCTTATAATAATCCTAAGTAAGAAGTAAATTTAGCTATAGTACTAGTAATATTCTTAATAATTAATTTAGAAGTAAATAAATAAAGCTTATAATATAGTTAACTAAGTAAAGACTTATATCCTATATAAGTAAACCCTAAAGAACTTTAGTATTTATATTCTAGTTACCTTAAAAAGAATACTTTAGCTAAGAGTTATACTTATATAAGGGAAGTGTAATTATAAGGTATAAAGCATAAAGACTATAAGATATATACTTTAGTTTATACTTACTAGGTTATTTTAAGAAAACTACTAGAATATATATTACTAAGGCTATTCTAGAGAATCTATTAGGACCTTTAGGACTATAAGACTAGTTATATGTGAGGCCCTACTTATAACACCCGTGCGCTAGCGCACACTAGGCAGGCACACCACGCCCTAAGGCTAGGTTTACATAACACTAGTAAGCTACTAGCTATAAGCTAGTAACTTATATATATAACACACTTAGACCTAGTAAGCTTTAGTTAATATATAAGTGCCCTTATATCTCTTACCTAGCTATCCTTTTATTCTTATAATTCTAAAGCTTTCCTTACTAGCTACCTAAGAGTAATATAGGGGGGAGAATAACCTAATCCACTAGAATAATACTATATACTACTTAGAATTAGCTAAATAATAGTAATACTATATCTAGGAATATGCTATATTCTATAACCCTATCTAAAGCTATACCCTTTACTATAAGGGTAAAAAAGGTAGTAGTTAGAAAGTAAATTACCTAGCTTAAGTAACTTAAGGAACTATAAAAGTAAGAATAGAAGCTTACTAACTTAATATAATCTTATAAAGAAGGAGAACTAGTAAAAAGAGGCTAAAAGGCTAGTTTTTTCTTAAGCCTTAATAGCTAAAAAATTAAGGTCTAAAATATTATAAAACTCTAATACTTTATAAACCTATAAAAGCATAAGATATAGCTTAATAACCTTAACTATACCTTTAAGGGAATAAAGAAGAAATATTACTAAGATAACTAAAAGATTCTCTTTATACTTAATTATATATATATAAACTATTAGGCTAGATAAGACTAATATATTAAAGAATAACTAGCTAATAGTTAGGATTACCCTAAGGATAACTAGAATAAGTTCTAGGACTAAACTCTTATATTACTTAAGGACTTTATAAGCTATAATATATAAATAGCTATATAGCTAGAAAACATAAAGTAAAAAGAGAGCTAAAGTTCTTGTTGGTTACACTAAGGTGCCTGCGCAGGTAGGATAATTCCGTAATATTAAAGTCGATGATAGATAGATAGCTAGCTAGGAAAGAGAGAGAAAAGAGGGAAGGTCTAGATAATAGAAAAGTAGGTAAAACCTATAAGTAAGGCAGAAGAGGGGGTGGCGAATTAATGTAGCTAATTACATTACGTGTATTACGCTAAACCTACTATTAGTCTAGTCTTTAGCTATAATTACGCTAATAAAGATCTAAAGGATCTAACACTAGTAGTCTCTCTTTTTATCTATAGCTAAAGAAGCCTAAAAACGCAATAAAAATTAAATTAAAGGAAAGTATATATAAGTAAATCCCTTAATAGGAATCTGCTGCTTTAATTAGCTATTACGGTATTAGTTAATTAAATTAATCCGTTAGTCCTTATTAAGGCTTCTATCCCTTAATATTATAGGTCTCTTTACCTATCCTTTAATATAAATTATTAATTTGTTTAAATTAATTAGAGAGAAAAGGAATAAATTTAGTAATGCCTTTATTATTATATCCGCCGGATTATTGTTTCTATTAATCCACCTTACCTTATAGATCTTATACCTTTTATATAATTAATAAAGGGCTATAATATTAATTATTAGTCTCTTCTCTTTTGTTATTCCTAGCTTTATAAGGTATTTATATAACAAAAAGGAGTTAGTATAAAGGATCATAGGAATTCAAGGTATCTTTAATTAGTCTATAATCTAATAAAGAGTTATGGAAATTACGTAAGTAATATTTACGCCTTAAACCATGCTATATAATTTAGAGGCAAGCGCGCTATATGTAACTCGCTTACTTTTTGTTAAGCTATATGTAATAATATTACCTTTTATAATAAAGGTATTATTATCTTATATTATCTCGTTACTAATCATAATAATATATCTAATTTATAAGCTTAAATCCTTATTATTAGTAAGTAATCTATTTATAAATATAAAGAGCTTTGCTTCCTTAAGGGTTAAAGGTATATATTATAGTCCTTACTACTAATTCTTAATTTGCTATTTAAGGCGTTTATTAAGGCATATAATATTATTAGTAAAGGGTTCTTAGTATTAAGCTATAATTAATAGATTATAGGAAGCTTCTAGTTAGTATATAGTTATAATATAGCTTCCTTAGGCTTATTATTTTACATAATCTTACTTTGCTATTAGAGATTAAGGATTAACTTCCTTAATCTTCTAACTTTAGCCCTTTTAGGTTAAAATTAATAAGTTATTAGCGTTCTAGGTTAAGATATAGCTATTAAAAATAAGAGAATTCCTAGTAATTAATTACTACTTTTCCTTAGTAGTAAACTTAGCCTTCTAAAGCTCTTTCTTTTCTTTTTAGAAAAAGTTATTATTACTTAGGCCTAATGTATTATTAGTTTGTATTCCTATAATACTAAAGAGGTTCTTATTATTTAGTGCTATAATTAATAAGTAGGGATTATAGGTTAAAGTTATTATATTAAGGTTATCTCTATAATAATAGAAGTACGTCGCCTACTAGTAGGTTCTAGCCTTTATAATCCTATAAAGAGATTTAATTAATTTAATTATAGTTCCTTCTAGAAAGAGGTGTGTAATCTATTTTAGTAATATTATAATAATTAGTCTTATTAGCATTATATATAATTAAGTGTATGCTTACGTAATATTGCAAATCTAAAGGTAAATGCCTTTTCTTCTTAATAATAGAGCAATAGCTATAATAAGTCGTTAGCTTGCTTATTGTATTATTAGTAATTACGTTAAAATAAATTCCTTTCCCTTATTATTATAGCCTTATATAATAAGGTAAGATTTCTTATATAGTAAGGCTATTCCCTTGCCTTTAATCTCTCTAACTATACAAGAATTAAAGATTCTATAGCCTTTGTGCTTTACTAGGTTATATTTAATAAATTTAAAGATATTATAAGCT
The DNA here is from genome assembly GCA_030389615.1 of Epichloe typhina subsp. poae. Classification (NCBI taxonomy): domain Eukaryota; kingdom Fungi; phylum Ascomycota; class Sordariomycetes; order Hypocreales; family Clavicipitaceae; genus Epichloe; species Epichloe typhina. Next base: position 884,141 of record CP098316.1, on the reverse strand, counting down.
TATAAGGCATTAATCTTAGCTTAATTAGACTACTTAAAGGGTTTTCCTAGGGTTATAATCTTCCCTTCTTAGTAAAGTTAAAGAGTAAGGTTTTAATTAGCTTTTTCTTTTACTATAAAAAACACTATACTTAGTATCCCTTTAGCTATAACCTCTTAAATAAAGGCCTTATCTTAGTCTTTATTAATAAGTATATAGAGTTTAATTAGGCTAATATCCTTTTTAAAATTATAAGTTCTATCTCTCCTTACTTTTATTCCTTTAGGGTAAGGTAATAAGTCTTTAACTTACTAGCTTCCCCTTAGGGTTACCTAGGTATTATAAGCCTCTTTTATTAGCTTCTCTATACCTATAAATTAGACTATAAGGGCTTTTCTTAGCCTTCCTTACTTTCTCTTTAGTAATACCTATAGTTTTTCTTTTTCTTTTATTACTAATTCTTTTTTAGTAGTAGTAGTTAGTAGTATTATTATAGCCTTCTTTATATCTTAAGGCTTTATCTCCTACTACTCTAGCCTCTCTATAATATATAAGTTTTTATAATAAGGCTTTATTACTATAGAGCGGAATTTTACTAGGCTATAGGGTATATTAACTATATAGGTCTCCCTATTAGTAGTAATTAGCTTATAAGGGCTATACTAGCTGCCTTTCTCTCTTTATATATATATATTAGCTTATAGAGGTAGCTAATATATAGGCGCTATATTAGGACTATTCTAGGCTCTAAGGGTATTATAGACTTACTATAAAGCTATATAATAGCAGACCTTATTAGTAGCCTTCTAAATTACTTTAGTGTGTTAAATAATAAAGACGCTAGGTAATAACTTATTTATTATCCGTAGGTAAGCTTTAAAGACTAGTAAGGTTAGTATAATTCCTTTAGGGCTTATAGAATTATTAATAGCCTTAATAGCTATTTAAAGGTATTATTCTAGCGTTAGTTCTATGCTAATTAAGTTAGTAATAATATTATAAGCCTAGCATAAGGGTTTGTAATATCTTTTAACCTTTCTAATGCTATTATAAGCTTTAATTAGTATCTCCTTAGTCTTAATTAATATTAATTAAGTATAATATTTAAATTCAGCAGAAGTAAAGTTATTACTAGCATTATAGACTATCTATTCTAGAGGTCCTAGATAGGTATTAATCTAGCACTCTTAGATAGCATCCTAGATATCTTAAGCTTTCTACTTTTTTAAATTAAGGAACTAGGCTACTTAGAATAAAGTTACTAAATTAATAATATAAAGCACTAGTTAACCATTAATTTGCATAATATTAATGATAATCTTATAGTTAAATTTATGGTTATCTTTAATTATAAATTTAAATTAACTAGGGGCCTTGCTATATATCTAGTAATAGTAGCAGACTTTAGTTAATTTCTTAATTACCTAGTGTTTAACTTTATAACTAGCTTATTAAAGAACCTTTATAAGTTATTAAATAAAAGGGTAACTAAGCTAATAATATAATTAATAGATATCTCTCTCTAAGAGATAGAAGGTAACTATTTCTTTTACCTTTAGTAACTACTAAGAATAACCCTATTATTATACTATAGGCATAGTCTTATTACCTTAAATAAGTATATTTATAAGGTTATTAATCTTAACCTATATCTTATTTATATTAGTAATTAAGAAAAGAAAGGGAGTAGCTATATTAAGGACATAGAATTTAAGCTCTCTAAGTTCTATAGGTACATAAATAATGCCTTTTATAATTACTAATCTAGTACTAAATATAATAATTTAAGGTTTATAGGGAATTACCTTTAATAAAGGTATTAATCTTAGTAAAGCTTTTACTTATGCCTCTCCTACACTTAATTTTCCTATAGCGCTAGTATTAGGCATAATACCTCTAAAGACTTCTTTAAAATAGCATTCTTTAGAGATATAGTAAAATAAACCTTTATTATACTCTTATAGTTTATAAAGCTCTTACTTAAGGAATATATATTAAAAGGCTTAATTATTTAGGGTTATAAGAATATTAACATTAGTAGTATTATAGTTAGTTTATTATCCGGAGTAGAAGAATTATATAATACTTAGATATACTATTAATAGTAGCTTCTTTACCTTATTATTATTATTATCTTAGGCCTTTATATAGGTTATAAAATATAGTTCCTAATTTTAACTAGAGTTATTATTAGGTTTATTATTATCTTACCCTTTATAGGAGGTAAGGAATGCCTAAAATATCTTCTTTATAGGGGTTATATAATATATTTTACTAGCTTACTAGTAGTCCTTCTCTTTCTAATATTCTTTAGTAAAGTAATTAGAGAACTAGTAGCTACTCTTACTATATATAAAGCAGCGCTTAGGGCTTAGCCTAAGGCTTTTTCTATAATAGCTTCCTCTGCTATAGGATTATTATCTATACTAATAATTAGTAAACATAGCCTCTAGAGGGTCTTCTTATTAGTACTAAAGGTATTAAGAGGTCTTCTTATTTAATTTTATAATAGTAATTACTTTATAAAGGTCTTTAGCAAGACTTTTAAAGCCTAAGGAGTATATGTATTTAACTATCTAATATTTAGGTATACTAGCTATAGTATTTAATACTTACTTATAAAGCTTAGTATTTACTATATTAGAAGGGTATAGCCCTCTATAAATTTTCTTAAGGTTTAATAATATAATCTTAAGGCACTTAAGCTTGCTTTTATTAGGGTTTTTATTAATTATATTCTTTAATATTATACTACTTTACTTATAATAATAGAATTATTAGTTACTTTCCGTTTTAAAGCATTAATAAATATAAGTAATTATCTTTTTATAAGAGTAGTTATTCCTAAAGAGGTAATTAAGGTAATACTATTTAGTATTACCTATTAATATAATAGGAAAAGCCTTCTAATAATGTATTTAAGGGAGGTTAATCCTATTATACTTATTCTTAAAGAGTGTAATCTTTAGCATTAGGAAGTTATATAGCTTCCTGCTATAATAGTTACTATCCTTATATATCTTTATAAGCTCTAAGATTTTCTTTATAATCTAATCTTTAGAGAGGAATTATTATAAAGGCATAATTTATTATAAATAATAGTCTATAAGTTATTATAAATAATAATTATTAGGATAAAGTAATTAATTTAATTAGGATTATTATAAGGGCTCTTAGGGAGGTTTAAGGAATTATTAAGGCTAAGGAAGGTGGATTTCTAGAGTAAGTAATTAGGATTAGGGCTAAGGCTTTAGGGGTTTAGAAAATTATAATTTTTCTTATAACTAAAGAGGCATTAAGGTTTAGTAAAGTACCTCTTTAAGAGATACTAGGATTAAATATCCTAGGCCTTATTTAATAAGAATGCTATAATCTTATAAGAAATTACATAGCTCTCTAATAATATCCTTATTTACTCTTTTAAAGATATCTTTAGACTAGCCTTTAAAGTTTTCTTAGAATAACTCCTAGAGGTTATTATCTCTCTAGCCTTAATGCTTACTAAGGTTAATAAACCTTATAATCTAGTTATTAAGTTTAGGTTATATAGTAGTCTTTAGGTCTAGTTTAATAGGCTCTTTCTAGTCTTTTATAAGGTTATTTATAAGCTATTATAAATATACTAGTAGTTTACTCTCTTATAGTCTTTTAAGAGAAATCATTTAAGCCTTACTATTACTAGTAGTAGCTCTTTCTCTTATAGAAGGTCTAGATTCTAATTCTACTATCTTATAATATTTAGGCTATAAAAGAAGGTCTAAGGTATTATTCTTTTACTACTAATTAAGCTTATGTATTTACCTATTACTAGGGTTTTCTTTTACACTTTAGGAGCGTTATTACTCTAATAAAGCTAGAAAATCACAAAAACATAGAAAATTATAAAGATAGGAAAAATAGTGGAAAAAGTAGTAAAAGTAATAATAAGAACAAATTAAATTAAGGTTAAGTAAAGTAATAAAAGTACTAAAAGTAACTAGAAAAGCACTAGCAAAAACAACATAAAAGTAATAGAATTACTACTTCCTATTTTATATAAAAAAAGAGAAGAAGATAACCTCTCTTACTAATAAGTATAAGGTAAATAACACTAAGAGTAAAGAGGGCAAGAAATAAGTAGTAAATACTTATAGAGGGGGATTAAAGGTTTATTAGAAGAAGGTAATATATTAAGAGAAGTTATAGGTAATTTAGCTAGCTTAGCTAAGGTTATTTAGTATTAGGTTTAAAATAAATACCTTATAGTAATAAATTTAGTTAGTTAGTTAGTTTTCTTATAATAAATAATAAAATCAATAATTAATAATAATATCCTAGATAAATATAATAAAGTTATATCCTATAAGCCTAAGGGTTAATAAATTAATTCCTTAGAAGCCTAATAAGCCTATAACTAGGATTCTAGTCTCTTCCTTTAGCATACTTATGTAGTTATGCCTCTTTACTATAATAACTATTAATCTAGTGTTATAAGGGGTAGTGGCTATAGTGTCTATAAAAATATCTCTTCTTATAATACCTAACTTATTTATAGTTATAAAGTTAACTACTAATTAGTATTAGTTATACTAAGGTGCTTGCGTAAGTAGGATAATTCTGTAATATTAAAGTTAATAATAGATAGATAGCTAGCTAGGAAAGAGAGAGAAGAGAGGGAAGGTCTAGATAATAGAAAAGTAAGTGAAACCTATAAGTAAGGCGGAAGAGGGGGTGGTAAATTAATATAGCTAATTACATTGCGTGCATTGCGCCGGACCTACTATTAGTCTGGTCTTTAGCCACGATTAAGCCAATGAAGATCCGAAGGATCTAACAGTTCTATTAAGTTTAGTATTTACTTAGATTTACTAGAGAAATACCTAGAATAAGCCCTAGAAAAGACCTATACTTTTATGTTTTTTATAAAATTACTTTCTAACTTATAAGACTATATTAACTTATATATAAATATTACTAGGTTAATATAAGAAAAGGTTATATAACTTACCTAATAGTTCTAGGAGGTAATATTAAAAAATAAGTAAAAGCTAAGTAATTTAGAAAAGAAAGGCCTATATAAGGCCCCTTAATATTAAAAATATAACTCTTTATAAGGCTATTAGCTAAATAAGGACTAAAAAGATAAGAATAAGAATAAAGAAAAGACTCTAGTTACTTACCTAAATAATAATAAGCTATAAGGAAGAAAATAGTGTTATAACTATAGTAATATAGAGTATTTTTTCTATAATTATAATAAGCTAAGGAAAGACTAGTAAGAAAGTTAGGGAAACTCCTAGAGGTAAAAGTAAATACCCTTACCTTTACCTTAGACACTAAGGTACTAGTAGGATACTAATTTTATATATTAGTTACTATTTATAAGCAAAAAGATATTAAAATAGTAGTAAATCTTAATAGTTATGCTAAGATTAATATTATTAGCACCTAGTTTATATAGACTTATAAGCTTAATTAGGCTAAGGCTATAGCACCTATTCTAAAGGTAATAAGGTCTCTTATAGTTCCCTAATATAGTATTTATAAGGTACTTATTATAATCTAAGACTTAAGGGGTAAAAAGAAGAACCTTAAATTACTATATATAGCTATTAATAAGGACCTAAGAGTAAAGGGAAGCCTTATATTAATTAGGATATATATACTTATAGAAGAATATATATATCTTTACTTATACTTATAAGAATAGTAATTTAAGAAAAGAAAGGTAGCCTTTTTACTACTAACTCCTTATAAGTTTATAAAGGTAATATATAATAAGATAATTATATATACTATTATAGGCATAATAGAAAATAAGTTTATCTCTCTTAAAGATAAAAAGAAGGTAAAAGCATATAAAACTATTAAAGATATCCTTAAGAAGCTATATAAGTTTAAAGATATATTTATATTAGATAAGGCAGGAAGTCTTTTATCTAAGAAGTTAACTAACTATATAATTAATCTTATACTAGGAGCTATACCCCTATATAAACTAATTTACTCTCTTTCCTAAAGTAAACTTAAAGAGCTTTAGGAATATATTAATAATAACCTAAGAAAAGACTAGATAAGACCCTTAAAGAGCCTAGTAAGCATGCCTATCCTATTTATACTAAAGAAAGATAAGACGCTTTAGCTATATATAAACTATTAAGAACTTAATAAGGTAATATAGAAAAATTACTATACTCTTCCCCTAATTTTAAAAATCCTTAATTAATACTAAGGGGCTTATTTCTTTTTAAAGATTAATATTAAGAATATATACTACTAAATCTATATTAAAGAGAGTAATAAGTAAAAGATAGCTTTTTATATATATTATAGGCACTATAAGTACCTTATAATACCTTTTAGGTTAACTAATACCCTAGTTACTTTTTAAAGCTATATTTATAAGGCACTTTATAGGCTAGTTAATACTATTTATATAGTGTATTTAAATAATATCTTAATCTTCTCTAAGATAAAGGAGAAGTATACTAAATATATTAAGTAAGTCCTAGAATATATAAGGTTAGTAAAGTTATATATAAAACTCTCTAAGTACTCTTTCTATAAGAAATTAGTAAAATTCCTAGGGTTTATTCTCTTTATTAATAGGATATTAATAAATACTTACTAGGTTAATATAATTAGAGAATAAAAGAAGCTAATAAGTTTTAAGAATATATAGTTATTTCTTAGATTTTATAACTTTTACTAATAGTTTATTTATAAATACTCTAGGATTATAGCACCTCTTTATGCGTTAATAAAGGGTAGTTAAAATAGTATCTAGACTAGGAGGTTTATATTTAGGGAAAAGAAATAGCTAGTGTTTAACTAGCTAAAAGATACCTTTTAGTAAGTGCCTTTACTCTAATATTATAACCTAAGTTAAGTGGTATATATTAAGATAAATACCTTAATTTTTATAATAGTAAGAATCCTATCTTAGTAGGATAATAAGGGCTATTAGTATCTAGTAGCCTTTTAGTTAAGGAAGTTTATAGACACTAAATATAACTATAATATAGCTAACTAAGAGTTACTTACTATAGTAAAGTTATTTAAATACTAGTAATACTATATTAAAGGTATAAAGATACCTATAGAGGTCTTATTAGACTACTATAACTTATAAACCTTTATAAGGTAGTAAAAGCTAAATAGAAGGTAAGTATAATAGTGTATATTCCTTTACCCTTTTTATTTTATAATTAAGTATAAACTAAGGAAAAGTAACCTTATAGATATACTATTAAGAAGGTTTAATTATAAGGGTAAACCTATATTAAATAAGGCACTCTTACTAAAGCTTTAAAGGAAAATAGTAATTACTTATATAGTAAAAGAAGAAGTACTAATATATTAAAGAAGTTATAGTATAATGCTAGTCTTAGAGCTTACTAAGTTAATAGTAGCCTAGGTAAAAAGCTAGTTAGCTACTATAAATCTAGTAATAAGTTAGCTAAATAAAAGTAATTTTAAGAAGAAAGTAGTGTATATCTAAGATATTAGTGTAGTATAAGAGATTTAGGGGCTATTATATTACTAAATCCTTACTAATTTATAGCAAATAAACTATTAGTATAATTACTATAGAAAGCATAAGACTAAGATTTAAATCTATAAAAACATAGAGGTAAGGTTAACTCCTAAGTAAAAGGGAAGGGAAAAGCTAGTTTATAGTTATATAATATAAGGGATCTCCTAATATATAAAGACTAGGTAATTATTCTATAGGAGCTTATCTTATAATAAAAGCTTCTATAGCTATACTATAATAATTTACTAGTAAGTTACTTTAGGACTAAACACACTCTTAAGCTACTAAAATATTACTATTAGTAGCTAGTAATAAGTAAAGCTATTTTAGACTATATATCTAGCTATAAAGTATACTAGTATATAGTAGCTAGAAGGCACTACCTATATAGAAGCCTTAAATTACTACTAATACTAAGGTAACTATAAGTAAAGATCTTAATAGATTTTATTATAGGATTACTACTAGTATAGCTAGGTAACTAAGAAACTAATATAATCCTAGTAATTATAAACTAATTTACTAAGTACTTTATTTTCCTTACTATAAAGACTATAATTAATATAGCTAAATTAGTAAAGTTATTTTATAAGGAAATTAAGCTTTAATTTAGGCTACTAGAGGGTATTATATTTAATAAAGAATTAGTGTTTATAAGCTAATTCTAGTTAGATATATATTACTTATTATATATAAAGCAAAGGCTTTTAATAGTATTTTACCCCTAAACTAATAAGTAAATAAAGAGAATAAACTAAGTACTTAAATATTACTTATAATACTTTATTAAAGAAAACTAATAGCTATAGCTAAAGCTACTTCTAATAGCTTAATTTATATATAATAATACTATTAATAAGATAATAAGTTACTCCTTTAACTACACTCTTATAGGCTATTTACCTAAGTTTTATTTAGCTTTTAAGAATAAAAGTAAGGAAAGAAAGGTTCTAGAAACCTATATATATATCTAGAAGCTATATAAGATTAGGGAGAAACTAGTATATAACTAGGTAAGAGCTACTAAAGTATAAGTAAAGTACTATAACTAATAATACTAGCTATTAACCTTAAAAAGAGAAGACTTAGTATTACTATTAGTAAAGAATATTAAACTTAAGAATATAAAATAAAAGCTAAACCTAAGATTTATTAGGCTATTTTAAATACTTAATACTATAAGTAAATAAGTATACTAACTAGCATTACCTAATAAGTATAGTTAACTATATAATATATTCTATATTAGCCTATTAAAGCTATAGAATTACTAGGAAAATACTATAAATAAAAAAATACTAATACTAGACCTTAAAGATAAAGATAATAAATTTAAAGTTAAAGAAGTTAAGAATTATAAAAAGACTTATAAAGGTAATAAATACCTAGTAAAGTAAAAGGGTTAGCTAAGTAAATATAATTAATAAGTAATAGTAAAAGATATAGAAAGCGCTTAATATATAATTTAGGCTTTCTATTAAATTAAAATAAGGAGAAAGTATAGTAAGATATAAGTAAGTTATAAGTAATAAGGGATAAGGTAATTATAAAAAGGCCTAGCCTTATTAGCTACTATTACACTTTAATTAAAAACCTTATTAAATTATTTACTAAATAATAAAAGAAAAGATTCTTATAAGGAAAAGAGTTTTAAGAAAAACCCTTCTATAATTACCCCTTATATATTAAAATAACACTATTATAAAGAAAGTACTTAGTGCCCTTACTTTTATTCTCCTAAACTACTACCTTTATTACTTAGAAAAACTAGTACTTTACTACCCCTAGGGTATAAATCCTAAGTTATAATATTATAGCTATAAAGTTATTTTTATCTTCTAGGAATTATAATATATAGTGTAATTTAGCTATAAAAAGTTAGTAAATATATAGTAAAGGAGAAGTAATAACTTACTATCCTTAGGATAAGGGTAGGAAATATAGTAACTAAAAGTTACTAATATAAAATAATATACTAATTATATATAGCTAAAGTAGCCTACTTAGAGAGTAAGTAAAAGTCTAGGGAATATATAGTAAGATATACCTAATAGACCTTAGTAGCCTTAGTTAAACTAAAGGAAATATAATAAGCTATATTAGTATAATTAAACCCTAAAATAAGGTTTAGATAATAAGTACTAAAATAATAGTAAGTTACTTCTAAAAACATATAATTATTAGGATTATTAAGGACCTAATTACTTAGGGTATTTATTAAAGTTTTTACCTAATTAAGAATAGTAAGAAAATTAAGGAAATCCCTTTATATAGTTAGTATTACCTAGAGAGATATAGGTAATTAGGGACTAAAAATATAAAGAAAGTAATATACTTACTATCTTATAAGTATTACTATATTTAATATATTAGATATAATATTTTAAATTCTTCTCTTTAATAATAATACTTTATATACTAGGGAATTAATAGTTAATCTAAGGGATATTAGGCTTAGCTAAAGAATTCTTCTTAAAGTTTACGTAACTTATACGTAAATAATATATATAGCTATATCTCTTTAAATAGATATTAGAGATAGTAATAATACTTTTCTTATCTAATTTTATAGTAAAAATATAAGGAGTAGTAAAGGTAAAATTATAGTAATAAATAATATAATAGTATCTAGGAAAAGTTACTATAGATAAGGAAGGGAAAAGTTAGTAATATAATAAGGAGTTATAAGTAAACTTATACTTAAGTGCTAAGTATTATTTATTATTATTTTAATATTATTACTACTTAGTAAATAGCTAGATATTACTTACTAAAAGTTATTTAGAAGCCTAGCTAAAAGTAAGGGGGTAATTATAAGGCCTTACTTATAATACTTATATACTAGTATATACTAGGTAAGTATACTACGCCCTAAGGCTAGGTTTACAAAACACTAGCAAGCTACTAGCTATAAGCTAGTAACTCGCATGCATAACACACTTAGACCTAGCAAGCTTTAGTTAATATATAAGTGCCCCTATACCTCTTGCCTAGCTATCCCTTTGTTCTCACATTATAATAATATAAACTAGTTACTAGTTATAAAAGATAAGTTCTTAGGTATAATTTAAGTTTATATATTCCTAATAAGTTATAAGTAATAGTGTTTAATATACTTATTTACTTTAAATAATAAGTTATAAGGTAATTTAGATTATTAATTATAAAGATTAGGTAAGATTATAAGGGAGCTATTATTAGCTAATTTACTAATATAATCTTTTAGATATAAGCACGCTTATAAGGCATTAATCTTAAGCTTATACTATTATACACTTATAAACTAAATAGAGTTATAAAGAGGGTAAGCTAGATAATTATATTATAGTTAAATATAATACTTATAGGCATAGGGCTACTACTAAATCTATAGTTAGAGAGTATATAAGCAGTAGCGTACCTTTATAATATTAGTCCTATTTAATAATCTAGTTAGAAAACACTACTAAAGACCCTAGAAAGCTAGTTCTATAATAATACTTAGCTACTAATTTAGAAGCCTATAGCTAACATAAGGCTAGATTAGAGTAGTTTACACGTATATAGCTACTATACTTATCCCCTTAAAAGGGATTATAAGGCTAATAAATATAGATAGTTCTATAAGATAAATCCTAGGGGTTATATTAAATATCTAGTTAGGTATTCTACCTCTAATATTTATTATATTTAAATCCTAAAGCTAGGAAAGGTTATAATAATAAGGAATATTATATTTAATAAGTTAATCTTTTATAATATAGTATATAAAAGCGTGATTAAGCTTTTAATTAATAAGCTTAAAGCGTAATTCTAAGTCCTTAAAATTAATACTAAATTAGATAATAAATTAAATCTTTTCCTTACACTAATTAAACCTTAGATAAATTAGACTAAGAGTTTAAACTTAAGGGTAAACGCCTTATAAACTCCTTAATTATAACTAAAGAAAGGAAAAGCTATTTATTTTAATAAAGATATTAGACTTTAAATACCTTAGCTATTACTAGATTTACTAATTAAAGAGTAAGAGACTTCTAATCTAGGCACTTAGGAAAGTAAAATAAAGTATAAAGCTTTAGATTTATATACTTAAGGAAGTAATATAATAATAGATTTAATAAGTAATAAGTAAGATACTACTATAAGGGCTTAGGAGAGCTAATATCCTTATAAGGTTCTAGAATACTAAGTATATAATACTAAGGACTAAGTTATTAATAACTTAATAAGTTATTAATTACCTAAGCTAGGAAATAAAGTAAACTAGTAATAAAATAAACCTATAGGAGTAAATACTAGACTAGCTACCTATATAAAAAGCTTAAAGGAAGCTCTAGCTATATAGTTAGAAATTATAGAAAAAAGCCTTAGAATAGTTATAATATAAGAAGGTATATAAACTAGCTTAAGATTATAAACTAAAAGAGAGTAAGGCTAGATTCCTTTATATACTTTACTAGTAAGGAAAAAAAAGAAAAGGACTTAATAAAGCTTTTATTAATAGCCTCTAAGACTTAAAAGATTTCTTCTTAGAGTTTAAAAAGACTAAGGATAAAAACCTTTATAAGCTCTTTCTAGGAGATTAGGATTTTAAAAGCTATAAAATAGTGTTTTTAGTAATTAATATATATTATAATAAGGAAAGTAAATCACTTCTTAAACTAAAGAGAAAAGTAAAAACTATTTATTAATTAAACCTAGCTAAACCTCTAAAGTTATAGAAAAAGTAAAGGATTATTCTCTTAAGGAGAAATAAATTAATATAATAAATAAAGAGATTAATAAGCTAAAAAAATAAGGAATATAGTAGTAAATAAAGTATTTAGTAGCTTAATTAAAGCCTTTACTATTAAAATAAGTGTTTTCTTATAAGTTTAATAAGAAAGGGATATTAATCTATTATAAGGTGTGTTTATATATACGTAAAGATCTCTAGGAAACCTTAATAATTAAGTATACTTATGCTATAATACTTACTATATATATGTTTTATATATTTATAACGCTAGTTACTAGGTTTAATTTAGAGACTAGGTAATATAATATTAAGAATACTTTCCTTTATATAAAATATAAAAAAAGGGAATTCCTATAATATATAAACTTCCTAATAGCTTTATAGTACTTAAAGAGTATATAAAATTACTTAAGGCTTTATATAAATTAAGGGACTTTTTATAGCTTTAATTTAAAGAACTAAGTAAGTCTCTTAAGAAGCTTAGGCTTAAGTTAAGCTAAGAGAAGCCTTACTTATTCTATATAAAAGACTAGACTATTTTCCTTATATTCTTTATAAATAATATTCTTATAGCTTTTTATAAGAATAATAAGAAAACTACTAACTAAATCTCTAAGGGACTAAAGAAAGTATATAAATTAAATAAAAAAGGTAAGGTAAGATTCTTTCTTAGGATTTAAATTATTAAAGACTAACTATAGTAAAAGGTATATCTTAGTTATAAGGCATATATTAGTAAGATTAGGGAGAAATTTAGCTAAGTAAGAAAAGGTATTTTCCTTACTATACTAATCCTTATAGTAAAGTATTATAAGTTTATAAGTAAAGCTAAGAAGTAAGTAATTAAGGTTTACTAAGAGAAAATTAAATTAATCCTATATACTATAATTATAATTAAACTAAATATAGCCTTTATAGTAGTAAAGTTATTATAATACCTTATAAATCTAGGACTAAAGTATATAAAGGCTATAAACTAAGCTATTTACTATTTACTTATTATATATAAACTTATACTATACTTTAGTATAAGCACTAAACTTTAAGCTTTTTAAATCTTAAGTAATACTTTATTTATAAATAATCTTAAGATATATAAATTATTATAAGGATATTTAATTACTCTCTTTAGTAAACTAATTATCTAGAAAGCTATACACTAAATAATAGTAACTATATTTATAATAGAAGCTAAATTACTTACTTTATAATAAGTAGTAAAGAAAACTATAAGTCTATAGCACTTATTTAAAGATATTAAATTTAATACTTATAAAGACTAGATTATTAACTATAATAATTAGTAAATAATTTAGCTTATATTAAATAAGAGTAAGTAATTAAACACTTAACTATATTATATTAATATTTATAATATATAGTTAAAGTAAGAATTTAAGAAAGGAAACTTTAAGATTATATATTTACTAATAGCTAAAATGCTTACTAATAGATTTATAAAGGTATTAAATTAGGAGTAATTTAAACGCTTTAGATTAATGCTTAGGTTAGTAAATTTATATATACTATATAATATTTAAAGCATATAAGTTACTAAGGAAGCGTAGGAATATTAATAAGGGGGTATAAAATTAATTACCTTAGAAATATAAGAAAGCTTTTTTCTTAGTAAGTAAAGCACTTCTAAGGTAAATAAAATTAGTAAAATATAAACTCTAAAATACTATTATATAAAAAAATATATATAAATACTATTCTAAATAAAGAAAATTAATAAGACTTATATAAAAAGGTAAATAACCTCCTTAAGATAAGCTATTACCTTAGTTACCTTCTTATTAACCTTTACTAAAAAGCCCTTAGTAGTAGTAATAGCCTTATTACTTAAAGTAATAATTTCTTTATATATAAAGTCTAGCTTTATAATAAGTTCTAATTAAAGTTATAAAGCCTTATAGTAATACTTTACTATTTATATAAGTTATTAGTAAAAAGTATAAAAAAAAGGAAAAAATATACCTAACCTTAAAGTTCTTATCTAGCGCTAATAGTATTTGCTTAGTAAAGGGAATATAAGTATTATATAATAGTTAATAATAGTAATTACTAACCTTATATAAGTAATATCTCTAAGATTATCTAGACTTAACCTTATAGTAATAACCTAAGTTACTCTTACTTATAATACTTACTTAAATATACTTATTATAAAGTATATCTTATAAAATACTATAAGGTATAAGTATATTAAGCTATAAAGTTAGTGCTTACTATTTAAAGAGGGAAAGTATAGTATAAATAAGTTACTTTTATAAACTATATAAAGAATTATACCTTATACTACCTCTTACCTAGCCTCTTAAAGAATATAAGGTTTATAAAGAAGTATACTAAAAATACCTTTCTAAGGTAATTATAAAAGATAATAACTTACTAGTATACTACTTAAAGTATACTAAGAAAAGAATATAATTACTATAAGCTATACTAAGGCCTAGGATATTATTTAATACTAAATTACTAATAATATAAAGCTTATACTTAGAAGTAATTAAGCCCTCCTAAGAGTAAGCCTTTTTCTTAGCTTAAGCTTATATATAAAGAGATATATTAATTAAAATAAAGGAATAATTAATAAAAAGTATATTATAAAGGTAAGAAAAAGAAAGCTTATAAATATTATATTAGAAAAACCTTTATAAGAAAAAAGTATAGGTATAAAAGTAAAAAAGCTTACTTTAATTTTATATTAGGTTTACCTATAATAATAATACTATATATTTACTAGTTAAAGTAATAATTAATAGTCTTAATAACCTTAATACTAATTAGGGGTGTGTTACCTAGTAGTAAGTAATATAACTAATTATATATAAGTAATATAATTAATTATACACTCTATACGTATAGGACTATATTAAGGAAGCTAAAATATACCTTATTAGGATATATAATTATAGAATAAAAAGCATAGGAGATTTACTATAACTACTTTATTTATAAAAGAAAAGCTTTAATCCTTCTATTTATATAATAAAATTAGCATTAATTTAATTACTTCTTCTACCTTTAATTATCCCTTCTAATCACATCTTTTGCCCAAGTCACGTGCCACATAGCGATATCGACTTTATCTTAATCTGTATGTACGTCCGTACCCCGCCAAAGTTTCATCGCCTAACAATTCATCACTTTCCAATCATCACTTGGTACAGTCAATCGATTCGCCAACATGACTGCTGGAACTGTTCTTGTCACCGGGTGAGTCACGCTCCAGGAATCTTGCTTGCATCGTTGAACAAACGCATTCCCTCATCCGACCCCATCGCCGTTGTGATGTGATGGGAGCTATCGCGGGGTTGCTTCGACCCCTGACGGACTACTGAATCCCCTCACGTCATGACCAGAAGCTAATCTCTGCCATTGTTTTACCCCCAAACAGTGGTACCGGCTACATTGGCTCTTTCACTACTTTGACTCTTCTCGAAAACGGCTACCATGTCGTCATCGTCGACAGTTTGTACAACTCCTCCAAGGTCGCCGTCGACCGTATCGAGAAGATTTGTGGTCGCCGAGCCGACTTCTACCAGCTCGACATCACCGACGAGAAAGCCATTGACGAGGTCTTCGCCAAGCACCCTGCCATTGATAGTGTCATTCACTTCGCAGCCCTCAAGGTATGCCATCTTTCCCACGGCAACCCCAACCACCCCCCCGTGGCCACGCAGGTGATGAATTGAGATAATGCGCTAACATGAGTGACAGGCCGTTGGTGAGTCCGGTGAGATTCCTCTCGAGTACTACCGCGTCAATGTTGGCGGCAGCATAGCTCTCCTCCGCTCCATGGAGCGAAACAACGTCAGCAACATTGTCTTCTCTTCGTCCGCCACCGTCTACGGCGATGCAACTCGATTCCCCAACATGATTCCCATTCCCGAGCACTGCCCCATCGGCCCCACCAACACCTACGGCCGCACCAAGGCCATGATTGAAGATGTCATCACCGACTGGGTCAATGCTCAGCGCAGCAACTTGAAGAAGGCCGGCAAGCCTTCTGAGCAGTGGAACGGGGCTCTTCTTCGATACTTCAACCCTTGCGGCGCCCACCCCAGCGGCATCATGGGCGAGGACCCGCAGGGTGTCCCCTACAACTTGTTGCCTCTACTGGGCAAGGTCGCCACGGGCGAGCGCGAGAAGCTTCTCGTTTTTGGCGACGGTATGTTTGGATACTTCTCAACCCACCACATGGCTGACTGATTTCAGATTACAAATCTTCCGACGGCACCGCCATCCGCGACTACATCCACGTCCTCGACCTGGCTCGAGGCCACCTCGCCGCCCTCAACTACCTGCGCGAGAACAAGCCCGGCGTCAAGGCCTGGAACCTGGGCTCCGGCCGCGGCAGCACCGTCTTTGAGATGATCAAGGCTTTCAGCGCCGTTGTCGGACGGGACCTGAAGTATGAGGTTGTGGCCCGTCGACAGGGTGACGTCTTGGATCTCACCGCCAACCCAACTTTGGCCAACAAGGAGCTCAATTGGAAGACTGAACTCACCATGGAGAAGGCCTGCGAGGACCTGTGGCGATGGGTCAAGAACAACCCCCAAGGCTATCGACAGGAACCGCCGGCCGAGTTGCTTGCTGCTATCAAGACGCCATCTTCTTGAAGTTGGAAAACCCCAATACCCTATTGTCTATAAAAGAACTTGGGTTTTAATTATGAAAATGTTGGATGGGAGAATTTTCATGGTAGTTGGGCTTATTTAGACTGCGTTTTAGCTGGCAATCACGAGAACAAAGGCACATTGAAGACGAAAAAAGATGTTTACTTGATCATGCCAGGGATCTTGTACACTTTTGCTCTCTCCGGATTTCCTGCGCCGATCACTCACAGCTGAGGAGGAGCTTGCCCGTAGTTTTGCGGCTCTCAATGTCAACATGCGCGCGCGCAGCCTGTGAAAGCGGGTAGACGTCGTGAACAGCAATGTTGAGCTTGCCAGATGCGACAAGCTGGAACAGTTGACGGGCGTATTTCTCCAAGTCCTGTCTCTCAGCAATATACCCGTTCAACACAGGACGCATGAGCTTCACATTCTTGGCTCCCAGTCTGAGGATGTTCACGGGCGGCACAACGCCAGACTTGCAGGCCCTCATCAGCAACATGTTCGTTCTACATAAAGCAAAGCGCTGAATCGAAGAATGGTGAGAAAAAAAACATACCGCGTTGCCAAAGGACACAAGATGGCCCTTGGGGGCAATCATTTCCAAGTCGGCATCAAAGGTGGCCTTTCCGACACCATCGAAAATGGCGTCGATTCCATGACCCCCCGTAATCTCCTTGACGCGAGCAACGACGTCATCGCGCGAGCTGACGATGGTCCACTCGGCGCCGTTCTTCCTGGCGAGCTCGCACTTGTCCTCGGTGCTGGCGGTGCCGATGACGCTTGCGCCGACAATCCTCAGCATCTGCACCAGCAGGAGGCCGACGCCGCCGGCCGCGGCGTGCACGAGCGCCCACTGGCCGGGCTGGACGTCTGCCGCCTCGCGGACCAGTGTCCATGCCGTGAGACCCTGCAGGTACACGGCGGCGGCCTGCTGGGCGGTCATGTCGTCGGGGACGGGGACGACCTTGGAGGCGTCGACGGCCGAGTACTGCGCGTAGGTGCCCGTGTCCATGTACACGACGCGGGTGCCGACGGGGACGGGGACGGGGACGCTGCCGTCCCCGTGCCCGTCCCGGGAGGCCGCCGCCACCACGGTGCCCGCGGCTTTGCGGCCCGGCGTGAAGGGCAGAGAGGCGGGGTACAGCCCCGTGCGGAAGTACGTGTCGATGAAGTTGACGCCCGTGAAGTCGTTCTTGACGAGGACTTGGGATGCCGAGGGCTCGGGAACGGGCACGTCCTTGAGCTGGAGGACTTCAGGACCGCCCGTCTGGGCGACCTGGATGGCCTTCATTGTCTGCGGGACGGGGGCATGGTTGCGGGGGTGGATGGGGAGGTTGGGCGGACGTCCGATTTGGGTGATGGAGGGAGGGATGGGAAATGATTGAAGTCTTTGGGGCAAAATGGGGACAACTTGGAATTGTTGGATTTGTAAGTTGGTCATGGCGGGGTAGCTGAGCTGAGGGATTTGACGCGTTGCCAACCGAGTTTCCGGTCGGATGTACTCCGTATATTATCCGCAATTGCGCGGAAGGCGGGCGGACCGGAGAAAGGCGTTCACTCCTATCTAAAGGTGCCGTGTGTTGCCTTTGTGGGCTCTTCTTTCCTCTTCTTGTTTAAAGAGCAAACAGCCTACACCAGAAACTTGTGAATGGCAGCCACCACGTCGTCTGGTGCCTCTTCTGGGATGTAATGTCCGCTGTCCACGGCGTAGCCATCTACCGCAATGCCGGTTTCCGTGACAGCTTTCCATTCGCTCACAGCATCGAAACACTTCTCAATCACTCCCCTGCCGCCCCATAGGACCAGCAATGGCGATTTGATCAACCTGCCGTGCTTCAAATCATGCCTCTGCTCCTCCAAATCCAGCGTGGCAGCCGCCCTGTAATCGTTGCACATGGCATGCACCGTATCCCAATCCTCAAACAAGCCCGCGTACACGTCGAAGCACTCCTTGCCAAGTACGTCAATCAGATGGCCGCCATGCCCGCCCAGGTAGAGCTCGGCAAACTTGCGCGGCGTCGCGGTGATGAGCGTTTCCGGCAAAGGGGAAGGCTGGATTAGGAAGAACCAGTGGAAATAGGCCGTGGCGAACTCCTGACTCGTCGCCTCGAACATGGACAGTGTAGGACATACATCTAGTAAGATTGCTCTTCTCACGCGATCGGGGTAGTCGACGAGCATCTTGTGGGCGATGCGGGCCCCGCGATCGTGCGCGCAGATGAAGAAGGAGTCGTGGCCGAGCTTTTCCATGACGGCCACCATGTCTTTGGCCATGACGGACTTGGCGTACGCCTCGATGGAGGGTGGTTTAGATGACTCGCCATAGCCGCGGATGTCGGGCACAATGAGCTTGTAATGGTTGCTGGCGAGGCGGGGGACCACGCGGTGCCAAATGTGTCTTGTTTGGGGGAAGCCGTGCACGAGAAGAAGGGGTGGGGGCGATGAGTCGGAGGGACGACTTTGAAGACCTTTGATGGTGACGGGTGGATCGTCCTGCGTGGTTATGGAGAATGGGACCAAGTTGTCAAACATTTTCAACGCAAATATGAGAGGATAGCAGCACAGGCGACGAGGTGACAACTATTCAGCTTGGTGTGAGGGGGCATCATGGCGTCATGTCGTGGGATTGCCATGTTCAAAAAGACAAGGGAGTGTTTATGCAGCATCCCCCTCTTTGGCTAGGAACCTGGTGTTGAGGCTGGTGTTGAGGCTGGTGTTAAGGCTGGCTAGTGTTGAGGCTGGTGTTGGGGCTGGTGTTGGGGCTGGTGTTGGGGCTGTGCTCAAAATGCCGCGACACACTGCCAGCTGGCAGCCATTCCAGGGGTCGGGTCTGGACTCTGGACGTCGGCTGGCAGAAATAGCACAGAAATAGCACCCACCGGCTGGTCTCAACTTTCTCTCCTCAAGTGCCAGCGACGTTTTTTGCATTCCATTCATGTCTTCTTGCCCGGACGAGCCCATCTCCGACTTACTTATCCGAGCACAGACGGGCTCATCCAACGCCGACTTTCAATGCCGCCTTTGTTCCCAAAACACGCATGCATGATTGAAGCTGGCGACTCGTCTGTTCTGCATCTGGCCCTCTCTCGAATGGCTATCCCGAGTCTCCTCCTATGCCGACTAAGCATCGGATCAAATTGCCACCAGCCGTATATCCTCGACCGATGCCGCCCCTATACCCGAGATGCCGTTCTTAACGCCAACGGACCGCCAACGGCGCATCATCCAGCTGTCGCAAGAATGGCAGGTTGATTTGCCCCCAGCCCCGGCACCGCTCACGCGGCCTCACAATCCACCCTCTTTTTGGAGCCAGCAGGACGACCAAACTGCCGAGGACCTTATGCAACGCCGAGTCGCCGAGCTCTCCAAAAACAGACAAAGAAGCAGCCTCAGCAAAGCTTTCTCATCCAACAATTTGAAAAAGGGCAAAAACTGGGACCCCCGCGACATTCTTGAAGAGTTAACCTCATGGATAGCCAAGGCAGGAACACCCGGCGTTGCAGAGGCTCTGATCTCCAAGCTGGCCGCCGGAGGGGTCGATTTCAGCGGTAGCCAGATGAAACAAAAGAGTGGCATCCTCAATCGGAGAAAAAGCGTCGACACATTCGTTGATCGATCTAAATATCTGAAATTGGCTGTCGAGGGCAACCAGTATGACATGCTGCAGATTTTGCTTCCACACGCCGACCCCAACTCCATCGACCAGGCTCTTGCTCCCGCCATTCGTACTGGCAATGTGCGTGTTGCGGAGCTCTTGTTGCGATACGGCGCATGCGCATCGCAAACACCACAAGGACAGGACGCCTTTCGCCAGGCTTGTGTCGATCAAAGTCGATCCCATCTCGTTGGATTGCTCCTCTCGTCAGAAACTCAAGCATTGCCAGCGTGGACATCGGCATGTATGAGCGATGCTACGAGGGCGGCATGTTTGGAGACGGTCCTCCACCTGAGCCGATCGACCGCAGACGGGAACCACAACCATGCCGAGGCTTTAAAGGCGGCAATTGCGCTAGGACGACAAGATATTGCTTTGGCAATTATTATGGGAAACAAGCCACCACAAGGTTTGAACATCAATGAATCCTTCCAACTCGTGCAACAAAATCCGTCCATCAATCCCTCCACTAAACTTGCCATGGCCGAACTCCTACTCTGTGCTGGAGCTCATGGTGATGTAGTTTCATCGGCTCTAGAGAGCGCTTGCGAGACCCAGTTCTACGACATGGCAATCTTGTTGTCAAGATATGGTGCCTCTATCGAGTACAAGGATGCGAAAGCTTTGAAGACAGCGATTGCTAGCGGCGATTTAAACCTAGTCAGCTCCCTTCTCGTTGACTCGGCTAGACTAAGTCCTGCTCTGGCTTCTAGTTGTGTGCCTCTAGTTGCCAAGCAAATCTGGAAGCAGGCAGCCACTAGCCAGGCAACCGGCCGACGGCAGCCGGCATCCGGGAAAACTCGTGCCATGGTCCTCGGTCTACTGTTGAGAAAAGGGGCAAATGGCGTTGCACTAGATGCCGCGCTGCGTGACGCGCTCAGCGAGGAGGATGCTTCCCAACGAGACAGTGCCTTGATCAATATGCTCCTAGAGCACGATGCAGACATTAACTACGACCAAGGGTCAGGACTTGCTGGTGTCATCAAGCAAAAGGACGTGAAGCTTCTAGAAACACTTTTGAAAAATGCTTCGCCACAGACTGCTGCCGCTCGCATTCTGGATGCAATGGATGTTTCGGATCATAGGGAGCGATTCGAGATGGTCTCTATGCTGATTGATGCTGGTGCGGTAATTGGGACACAGGAAATTGCCATAGCATTATCACAAACTCTGACTGAGCGACCCGTGGACATGTCGCTGTTGAGACTACTTTTGCAAAAGGGAGGCGCCGACGTCAATCTGATGGAGGGGTCGATCATCAAAAAGTCGGTATCAAATTCTGATCCAAAGGTTCTGGACATGGTATTCGGCCACGGTAAACCCTCAGCATCGTCAGTCACTTGCGCGTTCAATGAAATGGCCTCGCTGCCATCTACTGAGAGCAAAGCATGGAAGTTGCGTACCATTCTCTCGAGATGCACCCAAAAAGAAGACCTGGATTGGGTATTAGCTCGCGAAGTGCAATCGGTGCTGCAAACGGGCAACGACAAAGCATCGCTGTCACCGCTCAAGATCCTGTTGGACGGCGGCGCGAACCCAAATGCCTACAAAGCGGCAGCTTTATGTCATGCTGTCATCGGGGCCAACTCAAAAATGACGGAACTGCTTTTCGAAGCAAAGGTCCGTCCAACTTCTGCTTCGCTTGGAGCTGCTTTACCCCACGTTCTGCGAATTGCCGACTCTATGGAGAGACTCACGCTTACAAAGAAACTGATTGAGGCTGGAGCTCATTCCCTCGAAGCCAACCGTGCATTGGTGCATGCAATCACAACTTTTCCCAAAGATGTATCGTTGCAGGGTGTTCTAGCCATGGCAGCGGACACCTCGGACGGAGAGGCCTTGTCTCTATCAGTGTCGAAGGAGTCGCCAGAGACAATGGATCTGCTTCTCGTCAAGTCGAAGTCATCCGTGGAGACAAGGAGCGCCCTGCTAGGCAGAGCAATGGGAGTCAGGAACCGCGCGGCAAGGCACCGCATGTGCGGAAGCTTTCTGAAACTCGGAGTATCCAAAGAGTCTGCTTCAAGCGCGTTACTTGTGGCTGCGCGCGATGGCGATGTCGAACTCGGAGACCTGCTCATAGGCCATGGCGCCAGCATCGCCACGAATGACGGCCAGGCTGTTGTTGAGGCCTGCCGTGGAGGCTCTGCAGAAGTCCTAGCAATTTTGTTGAAGCAAGATGGCAATGTCAAGAAGAGCACCTTGGAATCTGGCTTCCAGGCAGCCACAGAAGTGCGAGATTTAAGTAAGCGAGCACTTGTTTTCAAATGCTTGCTCCAGAAGGGCGTGAAAGGCGACTTGGTGGACGCACAATTGCAATCGGCGGCGCGCTACGGCGAGGATGGTCAAGCCCTTCTGCGAGTTTTGCTTGCAGCTGGTGCGGATCCCAATTTCAACAATGGCGAGTGTGTGATAGCTGCGACGAGAAGCGCCTTCATTGGTAACCTTGAGTTGTTGCTTGGTTTGTGGCATGAGGGCGGTATCCAGGTAAGAAAACTTAGGTGGCAGCCATGACCTTTGTGACTTAATGCTAACAATGTCGCGCAGAAGAGGGTGGCTCAGCCTACTTTGGCCAGATCCCTCAAAGCTTGTTGGAATCTGAGTCGGGATAATCGGTTTAAAGTCATGAGTGGCCTCATTCGAGCTGGTCTACAAGCGACGGAAGACTTGCACAGAACGCTAAACGAAGCCGTGAATGAGGATGACCCAGAGGAACGTCTTGTCCGATTATTGCTTGATCATGGTGCTTCACCATCTGCTAATGGATGCAAGACGCTCGTGGATGCGGTCAACAACTCTGCTTCATCATCGTTGGCACTTCTTCTGGAGAGGAACCTGCCCCAGGAGGATGTAAATCGGGCTTTCAAGAATGCCTTTACTGCTGATACCTTCAATAAGTGGTTCACCGAGTCCGGCTTCAAGACAGCTACCGTGCTTTTGGAAAAGGGCGCTCACGGGGACTCACTTGGCGATGCATTGATCCTCGCAATGAAGCGTTGTACTCCAGAGACTAAAGACCTCGCAGGTCGATTTGTTGCACTGCTCATGTCTCATGGGGCAGACGTGAACTATAATAGTGGTGAGCCGTTGCAACAGGCCGCATCCAAGGCGAATATTCCATGGACCAAGCAGCTCCTTGAAGGCAGACCGACCATTCAAACTCTATCATTAGCCTTTCAATGTATCTTTGATACAGCAATCTCTCAAGACGAGGTTCTTGGTTTGTTCAAATTGTTTGCGGAGTACAGGGACGGTGATGTTCGAATTGACATTCTGAGCAACCAACAGGGATCTGATCCGGTACTTGTGCGAGCAATCTCCCAGTATCCTAGATCGGTAGCCATCCTGGAAACCTTGCTAGATGCCGGTCTATACTACGACCAAGCTGCCACGTACAAGATTCATTCTGATATCGATGATGCAGAAGACATGAACCTCCTTCTGTGGGCCGTGGCGCAGCCGCAAAAGCGAGTCAGCAATGCTACCATCGAGTTGTTACTCACAAGAGGGGGTAAGTGTGATGGTATACAGGAAAAGAGAGTGTTACAATGAAGCACTGCGACTAACTGTGACAATAGCCAAGGTGAATGCTGAGTCAAATTTGTCCCATACAACACCACTTATGCTCGCCGTTCAAACCCGACGACCAGACCTCGTGAAATCATTGCTACTTCAAGGTGCCGAAGTCGATGTGCAAGATTATCTTGGACGGACACCACTTTCCATGGCAACTGAGATTGGTGGTGACACTTCAGTGCAGATGACGTCGCTCTTGTTGGCCGCCGATCCATCGCGGGACGATGGTTCTCTTCACAATGCTGCTCGCGACTTGAATCAAGCCGTGATCAAGATTCTAGTCCAGTCCGGCCACGACCCCGACTTCCCTAGTCCATTACACGAAGGGCGAAGTGCCCTGGCGGAGCTTTGTCTCCACGGGTCCGACAATGCTGAGATGGGGCCTGACCGAGAACGCACCATGCAGAAGGTTATGACATTCCTCATCGACTCGCAGTCTGATCTTTCGATAAAATCGAACGACAAGTCACTGCTTCAACTATGCTTTGAAGCCGCAGAACCTATCGCCACGACGAGAAGTTTCCTCAAGAGCGGAATGTGGAAGCACATTAACAAGCCTTTTAACTACCATACTGCCAATGGATACACCTACTCACCGACAATGTATATCAAAAAGCTCCTACCTCAAAATGACATCTCCGCCTCCCTTCTGCAAATTCTACGGTCCAACCGTGCCAACGATGTATACTTTGCTCTGTCTGGGGCCCAACCTGACGATGCTGTTGGCCTGCCAGAAGACATGGCCGTGCAAGAGAGGGTGCGCAAAGCACGTCTTGAGCGACTTGCGGAAGAAACGCAAGACTTTGCCATCGCGATGGCGCGCAAACGCGAAATTGCCGCCGTGGAACAACAAATAATTGCCCAGAAGGCCGAAATGGAGGACATGCGCCGACGTAAGCTCCACAATGAAGACGTCGCCGCCGTACGGTCCCGCGGCCAACTGGAAGAGTCGCTGGCGAGCGCCGCTCATGCGCGAAGAATGCAAGAACAACACGCACTGGCCGATTCCTCTATCGGCAGAACCCGCGCGTTGGCAGCGGCGGAGCTAGAAGCGGAGGAGGCGCGACGAAGAAAAACGCTCGAGTGGGAAGCTAAGCTGAATACCGAAAAGGTGGAAAATGCAAGAGCTCTAAGTTCTGTTCGGATCAGCGAGAGGCAGGAAGTAGAAAGGTTGGACAAGGATGCCGAGGCCAGAATCAAGGGGAGGATGGACGCACAGAGGAAGCTGCTTGAAAGTCAGGAGAAGCTGGCGAAGAGGTTGGCTGATGGCGCAAACGGGGCAGTGGGAGTGAGTGATGCAAGGAGACAGATCGGCTATGTCACTGAATTCTGAGGAGTGCAAACCAACTGTTTTGAGAAAGTTGAATTCTGGGGATGGTGTCCTCATCGATGCCAACCACATCTAGGCACTATAGAACGTGTTGTATGTACGATTCAGATTGGAGATATCTACGAGCCTAATGAGTTAACGATGACTAAGACTTAAGGATATACTAGCCTTTTAGCCTCTTTTTATTAGCACTTCTCCTTTATAAAGTTATAGTAAGTTAGTAAGTTCCTATTCCTACTTCTATAGTTCCTTAATTTTTCTGATTTTTCTGATTTTCCAACTATCTTCCCTGCCCATCCCAATGGTGTGTGCATGTAATGTCTTATTTGGAAAGTCGAGCCAAACGGAAAACCGACCTCGTCCAAAGATGACATTAAAAGAAGCCTAGCAACAAAAAGCAACCAACCAACCGGCCCAAATATACAATTCATAAATCATCAACGACGCATCCCAAAGACCACCCTACCTCTTGCTCGTCATCTTTATAGAATCCGCACCAGTCTCCACAACGCGATACTTATCCGCATCGCCAAGACCGCTAGCCGCTCTATCATACGCCTCGTCGGATCTATCGCACAGAGCGTCCAGATCCGCATCGCTGAGAATCTCGGCACCCCCCGACGTCTGATACACCAT
Source organism: Epichloe typhina subsp. poae (assembly GCA_030389615.1). Lineage (NCBI taxonomy): Eukaryota > Fungi > Ascomycota > Sordariomycetes > Hypocreales > Clavicipitaceae > Epichloe > Epichloe typhina. Next base: position 858,107 of record CP098316.1, on the reverse strand, counting down.
TCCGTCCTTGAGAAGCAGTGCGCGGAGTGTCTCGGCGTCCAGATGCTCCTTCGTGTCCAGCTTCTGACCCATGGTCTTGAACCCGCCCTTTTTGATAACCAGCTTCTCCAATCGACGCTTCGCATCCGCGGACATGAGAAGGGATTCCTCGACAGTGTCCTTGGTGGCGAGGCGGTAGACGATGACGGGACGCGTCTGGCCGATGCGGTGGCACCGGTCTTGCGCCTGCAGATCCTGCTGGGGATTGAAGTCGGAGTCGAAGAGGATGACTGTGTCTGCGGACGCGAGGTTGATGCCCTGTCCGCCTGCGCGGGTGGACAGCAGGAAGAGGTTGTAGTGGGGGTCGGTGTTGAAGTCGTGGATCTGCTGGCGGCGCTCGTCTTGGGGCACGGAGCCGTCGATGCGGCAGACGGGCCAGGCGCGGAGCTCGCGGGCGTAGTCTTCTAGGATGTCGAGCTGGGTTTTGAACTGCGAGAAGAGGAGGACTTTGTGGCCGTTTTGGAAGAGCGCGGTGAGGAGTCGGTCGAGAAGGAGCATCTTGCCCGAGGACGTGATGATTGATTCGTCGACGGGTATGTCGGTTGATGTGGCCCAGGGGTTGTAGAAGTTGTGGGGGCTGTTGCAGACGAGACGGAGTTGGGCCAAGGGGTTGCCGAGTTTCTTTTGTGAAAGTTGTTTTTCTGCACGGGAAGGTTTGGTTAATGGTTGAGTTGAGGGCGCAGTTTTGAAGAGACAGGGGGGTTGGAGAAGAGGAAGAATAAGAATGAAGGAACGTACTGGCGAGCTCGAGAGTCTCTGCTCGTTCGATCTCTTCGGGGGACCGAAGCTCGTCTGTTTCGTCTTGCTCGTCTTGCCCGTCTTCGCTGGCAAGCTCATCGGCTAGTTTGGCCTCGAAAGCGTCATCGGATAACCCTTCTTCGTCTGAATTTGCTTCAGTGTAAGTTTTACCTTTGCGTGGTCTTCCCCGCGTGCTTGCCGGGGTGGATGTGCGACTGGACCGCGCGCTCTTGGGCTCGGATTTGACTGAGGTGGGAGGGCTTTTGCGTTTGGTGGTTGGCTTGGATGGGGTTTCGAAAGACTTTGGCGAATCGCCTCTGATTGTTTTGCTGGCTGACCTCTTGCCCATCATCATGGTGAATGCATTGGGAGCTGCTGCCGCAAGCATGTTTTCTGTCTTTTCGCCCCGGGGACTCTGTCGCACGGGAAGTGAGAAGGCGGCTTTGTGTAAGCTTGAAGCATTTTTGCCGGATCTTGCTGCGCGACTGCTGGATCTTGATGACTGGCGGGTTGATCTGCCAGAGGGCAAGGCGCTGTTGATCTGATCGGTCACCTTTTGTTCGAGGTAGGCTCTCGTGTCAACCTCTTTGTTGGTGAAGACGTTGTACAAGTCGGTCTGCTCTTTGGTCATGGGCGCAAACAACACATATTCGCGTTTCTTGGGTAAATACGCAGCGACGTCCTGCTTGACGCGGCGCAGGAGAAGCGGCTGTAGAATAAGGTGAATCTTCTTCACGAGGTCCTGCTTCATCTGATCCGCAATGAACTCCTCTGTGCTCTGTTCATCTTGGAGGTCGGAAAAGTCGAACCACGACTCGAACGCCTCCCAGTCAGTGAAGATGTTGGGGAGTAGGAAGTGCAGCAATGACCAGAGCTCCTTCAAATTGTTTTGTAGAGGTGTTCCGGTGATGAGTAACCTGGTAGCGGACGAGAATTGCCGCAGTTGCTGGAAAAGCTTTGCGTCGGCGTTCTTCATTCGGTGGCCTTCGTCCTATACGACGATCGTTTAGCAGCCATGCCGGGAAAGAGTAGAGTCCGCACAAGGGTTGGGAACGTACTATTATGATAAACTCCCATTGGATCCGGGACAGGTTGTGCTGATCCCGCAGCACCATCTCGTACGACGTGCAAACGACCGGAAACTTGGCACTGGGCCTCCCCCCGGTTAGGTTTCGCATCATCTTTGTTTTGAAAATTTCCTCTCGCTGTGCCTGATTTCCGTGATACATGACAACGGGGATAGACGGTGTCCATTTGTGAAACTCATCCATCCAGTTGGAGAGGGTGCTCAAAGGCGCAACAATCAGATGCGGTCCCAGGTAGTTTTCTTGCTCTCGCAACAGAGCGATGAGACCAATAGTCTGGACAGTTTTACCTGTGCTCGGGTTAGCCAACTGCCCATAACTTGACGGAAAGTCGAGAGAGACAAGTGGGAGAATATTCTGACTGTCGGGACGCACCTAAACCCATCTCGTCGGCAAGGATACCACTCATGCCCTGGGAGCAAATCTCAAACATCCAAGTCAATCCCTCCAGCTGGTAGTCTCTCATGGTGCCATTAATCATGCACTTGGGTTGCTTGGCCATTTCCAAATTGTGCTCACCAAGTGTCTTGCCGTCAAGACTGCTGCCCACACGGCCCAGCACTTGCGTCTTCTTGGTGAGAATATCACTAAAAGCAGCGCTCTTCATCAGGAGTTCGTCCAGCTCTTTCGCCTTGGCTTCTCGCTCGGTCTTTGATTCGGCCTTCTTCTTTTTCTTGCGCTTCTGAGTGGCAGTGAGTTTGTGATGCTCAACAGCCCTTCTGTTCTCATCTCGAGCCTCTCGCTCTTCTTCCAGGAGGCTGTTTTCAGTGAATTGGCCCGCTGCATCGGATCTTGGTGAGGCCACAGGGGGTGGTGAACTAGGAGCGCTTGTCATGGCAGGCTGTTCCGACAGGACGGATTCTGCATCTGACGAGGACGATATGTCCATGACAGGGTCAGAGGCCCCAGTTCTGTGATGGTGTGTTTTTCGGTTCCTCAACGCAGGTTTTGAGGGCAATTGCGCTGCGAGTTGGCGAGGGTCCCTGGCAAACGTGGAATCTAAAGACGGCACTTCTCGCGTGGCCAATTCAAGACTCAAGAGCCAGTGAAACTTCTATAGTCTATGGGTGCGCTGAGTGTCCGGGAAAAATGTGAAATAGCAGTGAAAACCCGCAATTGAATCAGCCTTTGGCCACGCGCAGGGGAAAAGCAGAGTGAGAGCGCACTGAAGTGGAGGTGATTGTCGGTTCTGAGAACAGCCATTCCATCACGAAGCCAAATATCATGACGCACCGAGACGCGACTCGAATGCGTAGTCACGTGATGCTCCGACCGACGCGTTAATTGTAGTTGACGGGCAATGACAGCAGCCGAGACATGACTAAGCAAAGCTGCCCCTCGACTGACAACGGAATCACAGAAGCGCTCTGCTCGGTGCTTGCTGACCAACAAAACCCCGCCATTTACTCGAAAAATTAAACCACCACAACAACATTCCCAGCCCTAGCGAGACGAAGACGCCCAGACACCGGCGACTTCCTCTCCAAATCCCCGAATCTGTTTTCCCTCCGCGCCCTGCGTCCCTCCGCCAGGGCTCTCTCCCCCCTCCTCATCCGCCGATCCGCCAAAATGGCCCTCGTCAACCAGACCTACACTTCCACCGAGGAGGCTGAGATCCAGCAGTGGCTCACCACCTCTGAGCGCCTCAAGTCCAGCGACGACAAGTCTTCCATCCTGGAAACCCTCAACAGCCACCTCGCCAGCCGGACCACCCTCCTCGGCAGCAAGCCATCCAAGGCCGACGTCGCAATCTACGAAACCCTCTCCCCGGTCGTCGCCAAGTGGTCTCCCGATGAGCGAACCGGCGAAAAGGGCCAACCCCACATTGTTCGCCATCTCGACTTTGTCCAGAACTCCACCCTCTTCGGCCTCGAGCTCAGCGACGATCAGAAGTTCTCAGTCGATCAGGATGACGTTCGCTACGTCAAGCCCCCCGTCGATGCTAAAGCCGAAAAGGAGCGCTTGAAGAAGGAAAAGGCTGCTGCTGCCGCCGCCGCCGCCACTACCACTACCACTGCAGCTGGTTCCACCGGCGTCAACAAGGATGCATCCCTAGTTGACCGTCCCAAAGAGCAGGTCAAGGAGAAGGTTGATCAGGTCAAAGGTGCTGCTGCCGCTGCTGTCGGAGGCGACAAGCCCAAGAAGGAGAAGAAGGAGAAGGCTTCCAAGCCACAGAAAGGCCCCCCCGCCGCGGCTCCTCTCTCCCCCTGCCTGATTGACCTCCGTGTCGGCCATATTCTCAAGGCCATCAACCACCCCGACGCCGACTCACTCTACGTCTCGACTATCGCTATGGGTGATCCCGCCGGAAACGATGACTACGTCGAGTACGAAGGCCAGGTCTGCCGAACCGTCTGCTCTGGCCTTAACGGCCTTATCCCCCTCGAGCAAATGCAAGGCCGCAAAGTCGTCGTCGTGTGCAATCTTAAGCCCGTCAAAATGCGCGGCATCAAGTCATGCGCCATGGTTCTTGCTGCTTCACCCAAGGTAAAGGAGGGTGAGGTTGATGAGGACAAGGGTCCCGTTGAGCTGGTCTCTCCCCCCGAGGGCGCCCAGGCCGGTGATCGTGTGTTCTTCGAGGGATGGCAGGGCCAGCCCGAGGGCGTTCTCAACCCCAAGAAGAAGATTTGGGAGACTTTCCAGCCCGGATTCACCACCACTGATACCCTAGAGGTTGTTTTTGATGCCGCTGCCGTGGAGCAATTGGGCAAGGAGGATGTTGGCAAGTTGGTCACTGAGAGTGGTGGCATTTGCACTGTCCAGACCCTCAAGGGCGCTGCTGTGCGGTAAATATATAGATGACTGTCTGTAGGTCTTTGGGCCGCATGCTCAAAACATAAAGTAATATAGAGGTACATTCGAATACTTGACTGCTGTGATTGGAAGTTCTTACGTATTGCGACAGACAGAACGATCCGTCAGTCAAAGCTCAAGCCTCTGCAATTTCAACCGAAATGAGTGTACTGCCTCTTTCACCGTCTCTATTCCTCAAGGTATCCTCTAATGTACAGAACGAGTCTCCCGCATTCTTTTATGCAACCTGAAAAATTGTATACAAAACTCAGCCACATATTCCTCGTACAAATGCCCTCATGCCAGAAAATATGCTCATTGACGCCATGTAAATGCCCCCCACCCCAAAAAAAGAGGATGTGAATGTGGCCGCTTGAAAACTTCCGAAAAAAAAAAGACAACAAATTTGCTCTGAATGCCACCTGCGCCGGATTGTTTTCTCTTCTTTCATGCCTAGTAATACAACATGATTATGTACCATTTCCTACTTATGAGAAAAAATACTTGCTTTCGCGCAGACGTTTTACGTCGAAGTCGCCCTAGATAAAAAGTTAGTCGAGAACGCATTAGGCGACCAGTTAGTGGCAATGTTGTACCTTCTTGGGGACAGCTGGAATAGTGAGCGGCAACCACACTGGAACGGGGGTGCCGCGTTTAGATCGGGTAGTGCTCTTCCTCTTCTTTTCTACCATTTGTGACTCGAAATGGCTCGCTTTCATGTGTTCCATAAGGCGTTCGGACAACATGGCCGGATCTTGTCCGTCACGAGGCCCCTCTTCGTCTTGATCTTCCATGAGTATCTCGTCTGCATCGGTCACGTTATCGACGGCATCGGCTTCATCCGGCGAAATTTCTCCAAGGCCCGAATACTTGCTGTCTTCTCTGATATCGACGTCGACTTCTGCTCCAGACATCTCCTCATACACTGATGCCGGAGTAATGATTTGCTTTGCCGCCTCCAGGTCCCAAGGGTTCCCTGACAGTCGAAGAGCGTTGCGCTTGTGCTCCAGCAGCAACTCCTCCTTTGGCGACAGCTTGCTGTTTTTGCGCAGCTCCTTGATCTTCTTTGCAACTGCGGAGGAAGGGTCGATATGGGAAAGATACAGAGAGCCTTTGTGTCGTGCCTCGAATTCTTTCGCAAGACGACCGACAACGTCCTCCTCATGAATCTGAATAAATGCCTCTCGCAAAATGCTGTTCATGGTGTCAATGTCAGCGGCATGTGTCCAGAATGAGTCATGAACGGCAGCAAAATTCAAATCCTGTTCGTGACATTGCAGGGCAGAGAGAAGCATATGGCTGGCGTCTAAAGAATGGATAAAGTTTGGCGGGAACCCCTGTAGCTGTTTTCTGCGATTGACAGGGTCCGTTTGCTCGCTGACAGGATAGACAACAGACTGGAGACAAGTCCTGACTTCTTTCATGCTGCTCTTGCGATATGGCTGAACAACAGGCATGCGAAGAGGTGTCGTCCAGACGATTGAGGATCGGAACTGCTGAGTGAGTTCGTCAAAGCCAGACTTCTTGGGACTATTGGTCTTCTTGTTTTTCCCCTCTCTGGCTCCTTCCTCAACATTGCCGCCCGAGTAGCTGTCGGCAATTTGTTGTAATTGGGCTGGAGTCAGCGCGCGACACACCCTTCCACCAATCTCGCCGAGCCAATATTGGATGTCATGAGCGCCGCGAAACATGGTAGCGAGAGCCTTGAAGATGTGCTTGGCAATGTACGTGGATAGCAACAGGTTAGGAACACCGCATTTCTTGCCTAGGTCGGGGTACAGAGCATCGATCTGCTTGCAGACTTGTTTTTTAGCACCAGAAAAGGTGACCCCATATACGTTCGTCATGACTGTCTGTTTGACGACCTTCCTGGTAATTTTGCCCTGAAGGATTTTAGCAAACTGGTTTCCCTTTTTGGCATCTTCGTCGATTGCTTGCTTGACAAGATCTGCAACAGCTGAGTAAACATCTGCAGGGCGTTCGCCGGGTTCCAAATTGACTTGTTGCGCTCCCCAGGTATCGCCACCCAACGCGGCATAATGTTGAAGACCGTTGCAAGTGCCGTCTTGATGAACAGGCAGTTGTGACACATACTTGGTTGGGTCGGGATGATCAAGGGCAGCTTTCAACTCTAAGCAAGCGGCTAGACACTGCCAGGGTTCCTCAGCCTTGAGCCACCATCGACTTCCGTTCAAGGGATTCGTTGCGGAATCAATAATGTTGGCCGTGTTGTCGTTTGTAAAAGCCTCGCGCTCATCAAAGCTAGATTTATCCAACCCGTATAAGTTGGCTAAGTGGATTTTCAGCCAACGCAATCCTCGCTCGCCCAGCTCCTTGCCTCGCGCAAACTTGAGAACCGCCCTGGTGTGGTCTGCTCCCATATGATTCAGATAAGTCGGGATCGGATACGCCCTACCTCTGTAGTCGACGTTGTGCGGAAAATATATGGTTTGGTTTCTGAATGCTCGAGCGACTTCCAACTGCAAGTTCATAAAGCATCTTTGTGAATGCAATCCGGATCGTTCGTTCTCGATCGCTTTGACGGCATGGATCCATTCCTTGCGCAGCAGAGGGTCAGCAGAAGAGTCTGGCTCGCGAGGGATATCGAATTCGGGGTTCAGTGGCGGCATATTGGCGACTCCTTCTCCACTGTTCCAAGCTTCCATCATGACGTTCAGGACGTTGTTGTTAATTTGCCAGGCAGTTTTCCCAAGCACATCGAGACCATCGGATACTTGCTTCAGATCACCGCTTTTCATGGCAGCTTCCGTGTATAGCTTTTGCTCCATAATACCCGGCTTCACACGGACAAATGACGTTTTACTTTCAAGAAACCCGCCTTCGTTTGACCGGCGCCATGGCCTAGGCTCAACAATCATCGGAAGGTGCTTGGCAATGAAGTCGCCGACAGGTTCTCTCTTTAATTGCTCCATCAGTTGCGAATTGAGATACAGAACACCGAGCTTCTTGCCTTTTCGGGGTTGTTGCAGATGAGTGAAGGCCGGCTGAAGTTGACTAACGAATTCTTTCGTAACAGGGTGTTGTGTTGTGATTTTAACCTTGGCAGTTTCAAGCAGAAGCTTCAACAATACAGAGCCGACTTGTGCTTTGATAAACATTGGCCAAGGTTTTCGCGTTGCCTCTTCCAGACTCATGGCTGTTTCGGAGGAAGCGGCAGTTAAGTTCGAAGAGTCTGTGTGAACTTCCATCACTTCAGTGGTTGGTGATGATGCGGTAGGCTCAGTAAATGAGAGTCTAGATCGTCGTTGTGTCGTCATTGACATTGGTTTTCGTTGCATTTCAGTGTCTTCTTGTACGAGCTTCGCCACGTTTGTGATGATTCGGCCCACCACAATGCCTTTGCCTGCGCCTTGCATCGCTGTAAGATTGAGCACGGACAGAATAGTAATAGCTGCGAGGCGAGCGGGGTCGGCTTGTTGAAGCAATGGTCCATACACGCATCTATCAAGATCCTGGTCAGATTTCGACGTCTTATTCTCCGAATTTTCGACTAGAACAAGTTCTTCTTTCAATCTGCTCTCCATGGCGTCGAGCCACTCTGCCATGTGCTGAGACAGAGAGCCCTCTGCCGATGATGGGCTCAGAGTTGTATTGATGCCCATTTGCTGCATTTTCTTGTTGGCGTGCCGCCATCTCTCAATAGCACATCCAATGGAATCACGTTCGAGCCCCAGCTGGATTTCGCGACGATCAGCGTATGTCATATTGGAGATGTCGACATCCTGCAAATCCATGAGCAGATGCAGTCCTTGCTTCAATGATGACAGTCCGTCACCTCGCTGTGGCGTGGCAACAAGCTCCGGGGCGTCGTTTGGTAAAGACTTCACTGCTCCTTCGATGGAAGCTTCCATAGTTCTCAGCTCAGAGGTTTCTTCGGTTGACTCAAATAATTCGACAGTTTCATCGGCGTCCACGGTGAAGTTATACGTCGGGCAAATGTCAGTGATAAATGCTAGATCTTGATCGCTCAATATATCGGCCATACTCAGAACTCGAAGACCTGATTCGCCCGGGGCCATGCCCATGTATCTCTTCACAAGACGATGCAGCCTTGAACCTCGCTCAGATAGGAGCGATGCTTTAAGCATGCACGCAATGGTCTCGGCGGTGTGGGGGAGTCCTTTGCTCCGTATTTGTACCTCGTACCATTGGTGAAGTTGTTCAGCTTGTTGCCGGTCGGGACTTGTGCGCATCTGAAGTAATGAGGTTCGCAGATATGCGTTGTGGAGCAGAATTCGCTCTTCACCTGAAAGAATTCCCATTGCATTGAATCTTTTCAAAACCAAAGCGGCCCTATCAAGTTTTCCAACACGAATGCAAGCGTCGAAAACGGGGAGCATGTCCTCTGTGTCGCCCGGAATACCGTACGTATTGATCTTCGTAGCGGCCTTAGGAAGCCCAGGTTCGGAAATGGTCAGCGGTGCCGAAGGATCGATGACCCGCACGCCGTGTGATTGAAGTGAGTGGGACTGAAAAGGGGGAACAGTCGCATGAGAGACGTGATTATAGGGCAATCCATCGAAGTTGAAGTCGTTGACTGCCGTCGCCAACGTTCTCTCATTGCAAGGGTGGCTGACGCAGGCCTCTAACCCACGACGGCGCCATGGCCGGAATTGCCTAGTCACAAAGTATCTTTGACTTCTTGACGGTAGTTGAGATTGCGAGACAACATATGTTCTGGAAGGGCAACCGGCTGTTCTGACGATGGCGGCTCGCTGAGCAAGCAAACTGCTCTGTGTTTGCCGACTGAGCATTTTGACGGCTCCAGCGTTTACAAGGACATAGGATGAGGAGATGTTGCTGAGATAATTTGAGGTATTAAAACATTTAAGAGTTATTGGAAACGCGGCGAAGCAGAAATAAAGAGCACGAGGAGTGGTCGGCAATCAACTAAGGAGATGAGCTCTCTCAGAAAATTTCGCCATGAGCCTTGCAACTTGGATTGGCTTGGATTGGCCACTTCAGGGTCAGGGGTCCCGTCACGTGGCTGTCTTGGTAAGTGGCGGACCCACCAAAGAGTTGAAGCTCCGAGAATATCGACGATGGTCAGGCAAAGGCTGCATGTACTAATTCCAGCAGCCAAAGATGATCGCACGTCCCTCATTCACATCCCTTGGATGCTCAAGCTGCCGAAATGTGATCTTCAAAGCCGTAGCCGTCAGACCGCCGCCCACTTTTCGGACTATACAGCAAGGTTCTTATCGACGATTCCCAAGGTCAACGGCAAGATTCTTCAGCACGGAGCGGAATATCGAAAGCAGTCTACCAGCAACACAAACTTCACAAACCTTGGAGAATGTCCAAGAAACTAGTGAGAACTGTATCGAGGATGGGCATTCTACCGTCCAAAAACCATGGTTCCTTGAAGTCGAGCCTCCATCACATCCTCCGAGTTTGCACACGCCGACCCTGCCCGAGGCCCCCATCGAATCGCCCGCCCTCGTCACCCCAATGATCAAGTACATCTTTGAAGATATGGGACTAGACGATATATCGCTCATGGATCTACGCGACTTGGACCCTCCAGCCGCCCTGGGGCCGAACCTCATCATGCTGTTTGCCACCGCCCGAAGCGAAAGACATTTACACGTCTCCTCAGGTCGATTCGTACGATGGCTGCGACGAAACTACAAGGTCAACGCACGAGCCGACGGCTTGATCGGTCCGGGCGAGTTGAAAACAAAACTGCGCCGACTGCGAAAGAAAGCGAAGCTCATGGGAACTAATACCATGATTCTACCGGGCGGCGATAATGGCATATCCACGGGCTGGGTGTGCGTCAACTTTTCAACGAGCGACGCAGTCACCGACGAAACGGCTAGCTTTGATGAGAGTGGACGGTTTTCAGGTTTTGGGGCAGCACCAACAGGCACCACAATCGTGGTGCAATGCATGACAGAGTCTCGACGAAACGAGCTTGATTTGGAAACGCTGTGGCAAGCTATACTGAAGAGAAATCTGGAGCAGACCATGAAGATCAAAGGTCAGACGCTCGACAGTCAAAAGGACATTGAGTCTCTAGTGTCGTCCAAATTACAGCTTCCCAAGACAGAATCAGCTATCCACTGGCAGAAGATGCAACAGGCCTCCCAACAACAAAGGCAATTTTCCACATATTCAAGAAGACTTCAACCTGAAAATGACGCGATGCGCCCAGCGATGGAGACGATGGCAGAGGACATGATCCACTCTGAAGCAACTGAGTCCGAGCTAGCAATGCTTCAGCGACACATTACAGACTTGCAAATTTCCGGAACCTCCATGAGTATGGAAATACTCGAGCGCTTGATTTCCGCGGTGTTCCAGGCTTCTTCGGCGAACGATGGTTCTATCACACGTCTGCAGCTTGTTGATCAATTGCTTCTCACAGCGGAGGAGCGGGGAATGTCAGTCCAGTCAAAGAACGTGCTTGTTACTCTCATTGAAGCGATAGTTGCTTCGCCAGCGTATGATTTTGCGCTGGAAAGAGCACAGAAGAACCTCGAGCTCCTTCTGCTTGACCAGCAGACACCGCTGGACCACGATCAGACCAGCCGATTGATGACTGCCTATGCTGAGCGACAGGACTGGGATCGGTTCTGGGACACTTTCCGCGCGCCAGCAAGATTTCGCGTGGCTCGACCTGCCGAATTGTATGAACTGGTGTACAGAGTCATGGTTTCCACTCAAGACTCAAAGATGTGCATTGATGCCCTGCGCTGGGTGTATCCCGAGATGCTGAAAGAACAGCCAGCAGTGTATCCCACTGGGCCGGTGTACAATGCGCTCAAGGCCTGCATTTTAGTAGCAGATCCCGCAGCAGAAGAATTGCTGCACAACCCACCCCCTGTGGACTCGCTGGATACTATTGGCAGGCGGCGTCTTCGTCGCCGCGAGTTTGTGCGTGTCCTCAAAGAGGTGGAAGATGTGAATCGGCATCTTGTAGAAAATCAGGCGCGCGAGGAGCGGGCACAAGCTCTCAATCGGCTCTACGGTGCCGATGTAACCAATTGACGTCTAATCCTTGTAAAATAGTCAGGAAACAGGTGTTTCTGCCTTGTATAATACATACTAGAACTATCATGGACCTCGGCTCGCACAGTTGTCGTGGTTGGGTCCGCATTCGCATTATTCATCTCACACACCCTCTCCGTAAACAAAAGTCCTTTAGCAATTGGGACGCACGACATTTGTTCCCAAACAAGTCTACAGAAACACTTCATCCAGGTGGGGAATCGTTTCAAATGCGCAACGATATCAATTCTTCTGCTCTACACTCAGCCTCAACGCCTCCCTCAGCAACGGAGCAACTTGCTTCCTACTAGCCGCCAGCTCGAGCTGCGCCCACGCAAACCTCTCACTCCCGCCATCCAAGCAACCTTTATGCCACTGCTGCAGCTTCAAATGCTCAGTCGCCATGTCATTGAATGTCCGAACAGCTGCTCTGCCCTTGTCGTTCAAGCCCCACACGAGGAGCTGTCTGTGAAACTTGCCATTCGGATAACACGTCGTCATAACGGCCGTGACGTCCAGCTTCCGCTCATCCGACCACGAGAAAAGCTCCCCGAGAAGAGTTTCCCCTGTCCCGGCCCTCTCAAGAAGGTACTCGAAGCCCTGGACTACGCAGCTCATGCCGAGGGTGAGACCGCTCTGCTCCCACTCCTTGTAGTCTTTGCGAAAGATGTCCCGGAACGAGAGTGCCGAGATATCCTCCTTCACGGCGTTGACGAGGTCATAATACTGCGCGGCGTCGAAGTTGCTGTCGTGGAGCTGATGGCGCAGGAATTCGACGGCGGCCGTGTCCTTGGGTCGGACTTTGTGCTCGGCTGTGAGGTTGGTGGTGTCGAGGAGGATAGGCGCGAGACTGAGCTTGATGAGCTCATCGTGCTCGGCCGCGGCATCGTCGTCGTTTTGGCCCCGAGACAGCTCTCGCCACGCTGGCTTGCACTCGTCTACCACCAGGCTCATGCAGCTGCCGCATGGCTCGATGATCCTCGGCTGGGCGTCCTTGTCCACGACTCCCTCGTCGACGTGATGGTCCACGCAGCCTGTGACTTGGCGGGCGAATCTCTTGAGCGGCCCCGTGAGGGCATTGTGGTCGACGAGCACCCAGCGCGTGTCTTGGGGTGGCAGGTCCGGCAGGTCCGGCAGGTCAGAGAGGGTGAGGAGATGGTCGGTGGTCAAGCCTGCGTCTCGCAGAACAGCCGTCATTTCCGTGCGGAGCGCGAGATCCGCCCGGGGGAGATTCGATATGGGGATGTGCAGGGCGTGAGGGGCGGTGTTGGTGCGGATGAAGGCATAGACGATGGCCGAGCATAGCGAGTCAAGGTCTACGATTGCGGGGGTTCAGCACAGGGACGGACGGACGGGGGCTTTGCATCTCGTTGCTGGTCGTGGGCTCGTGAGACTCGAATCTTCTTGGAACTGGACAAGTAAAGTACGTACCTGCAGATTCATTTCCAACGACGAATATGAGTGGCTTGGGACGCTGCGCGGCGGGCGCCTTCAAGGCACTGCGGGCAGTTGCCAGGAAGGCTTGCAGTGTTGTTTTTGGGGGCATGGCGGGTGTTTACGAGAGATGAGAGAAATGAGAATGTCGAGGTTTGGTGCGACTTCAAGTCAAAGTCAGGGTCCCCCACCAAGAGCCGGCGCTATGTAGAGCCAGCTGGACCCCGCGATGATCGGCAACATCGGCAACTAATAAGTTCAACGCCAGATCCACCGCACCCGACGTCAAAACGTCAAAACGTCAAAACAATGGTTCCGGGGAAGGGGGTGGGTTCAACCCTCCTCCTCCTCTTACTCACCACTTGTCACACTCCCAAACCACAACCTCCGAAATGAGCTCCCCGCCTCACCCCCTCCGCCTCGCCATCCTCGAGTGCGACACGCCTCAGCCCCAAACGAGCGCCAAGTTCGGCAGCTACGCCGGCGTCTTCACAGCCCTCCTCAGCGCCGCCGCCGCCCAAACCTCCACCCCGCCACCGGACCTATCCTCCCTGGTCACCATCTCGGCTCACGACATAGTAAACGACCCGGCATCATACCCCTCGCTAGACGACGTCGACGCCCTCCTCCTAACGGGCTCGCGACACACCGCCTTCGACAACGACCCCTGGATCCTCAAGCTCGTCGACTTCACGACACGAGCCCTACAGAGCGGCCGCGTCAAACTAGTAGGAGTCTGCTTCGGCCACCAGATCATAGGGCGAGCTCTCGGCGCGAGCCTCAGCAAGAGCGAAAACGGCTGGGAAGTCGCCGTGACAGAGGTAGACCTGACGGACAAGGGCAAGGAGGTTTTCGGGCTGAACAAGCTGGTGAGACAATCCCACCGCAAAACCCCCTCCTTTTCTTCTCTGTCCGTACCTGTCGGGACGGGGGGAGCAAAACTAACCCATTGTTCCTCGTAGCGCATCCATCAGATGCACCGCGACATCGTACACGACTTCCCCGGCGATGCGATCCCCCTTGGTTCCAACGCGTTCTGCTCCGTCCAGGCCATGTACAAACCTGGCCAATACATTACTGTGCAGGGCCACCCCGAGTTCACCGAGGACATCATCTCCGAGATCCTGGTCAATCGACACAATGCCGGCATCTTCAACGATGAGGTGTACGAGGGTGGTATGAAGAGAGCACCGATTCCCCACGATGGCGTGGCGATTGGAAAGGCGTTCCTCAATTTCATCCGCCATGGTTAGAAACGCGTGCAATGTTGACTACAACTGCATCAGGCGACAGGAGATGCGAATGTTATCTGGTAGTAGCAAGAGAGGACACTTTTGGTGCGCTCAACACTCATGTTGAATGTCGGCGACTGTGGTCTGGTCACCTGGCTATCACAGAGCTCTGTTTCCTCGTTGGCGGTCATGCTATACATCATAAGACACATAGACCTTTTGCCATGGGGTGCTTTGGTAGAGGTTATTTCTGTTGCGAGTTGATGGAGACTGGCTTTAGTCTCACATAAATCATGGAGGCGTCCAGAAACGCGGCACTGGTAGGCAGGCAAATTTGTAGCAATCATTTCTGTAGAGTGCCACCGCGATAATAGTAGATCACGACATGCTTCAATTTTCTGCGCAAGCCAAGGATTTGCAGTCAATCATGGTCAATTTGACCAGCAGCTGCCTAGAGCGCCTTTATACCTACCTGGATATTTATTAATGAGGTATATACTCCAGAATAAAACCAAATCCCATCATCATCTCATCGTACGGGCTGGCTGAGCCTCTTCATCACTGGACTCGTCGATGCCCACCGGAGTAAGATCCCACCAGTATCTGTGTACTGGGCCGCGCCCAGCTGTCCGCAGCCTTCTTTCGGCCTGCTCGCGCTCTCTTCTCCTTCTCGCTATCGTGCCGTCAATGAGCATTTCCTCCCTAGTACGTCCGACTTTGATGCCATTCCCTTTCATAGACGACTGCTCGCACCACGGAATACACCACCAAGCCGTTACATCGTCTCTTGTCCAATACCGCCATGGCTTTTCCATCATCAGGAAAACCACCGAATCTGCCATGCCTTGGACGCACAAGCTAATGAGGCCGGCTAGAACAAGCCAGAATGGCCGCCCATTCTTGTCGCTCCCCATGACATGTGAGATGAATGGTATCAGCCAGCCCGTCATGTACACCAAAGGGTAAACAAAAAGCTGTCCCAGCTGCCGCCGTATCTTTTCTCGCACTCGAGGCATCCCTGTAGCATTGATCGTTGTTTGCGAGAGGACTAGATGCGGCAACGACATATCCTCGCGAGAGATGTCAGAACTCCCATTATCCAAGATTGGGCCGGTTTGTGCTCGAATCAATAGGCCGCCAGCAGTGGTTGGGTATGGGGGGATGATTTGTTGCGGGGTGACTGTCATTGATCGGGCTGTCGATAGGAATTGCTCATGCCCACCAGCATGGTGCGGATGAATATAGCCGTTAGAAGTCTCTTCGTGCCAGTCATTATGGGAGGAAGGGGCCGTTCTATTAGACGGAGCCTTGGGCGAAGCGGGTTTTTTCGGGCTGAGTTTTGTTCTCTCGTTTCTTTGTTTGACAAACGTAGATACTCCCACACCCTCGTTCTGTTGCGATAGCTCCAGTAAGGTAAGCCGCGAGGTCCCAACCAAGGTTTGATCAGACAACGCTCGGTCACAGGGTGGCGAGGGCGGAATCAGTCCATGATATGCAATTGGTGGAGTTGGCGGTAGCGGATATGGTTCCTGAACATGATGCCCGTCGACCCGGCCTGGTTCATTTGCGTTCTGTAGCCGTCCCGGCTCCTCCGACTTCGTCATGACCCATCGGACGTAGGCATAGATGCACGTATATGTCAGCATTATGGTAACGAGAATCACATATCTCGGGATCCAGCTGAGCGCTCGACTGGTCCAGTCTGGTTGGCTGGGCAGGTAGCAATAAGGCCCCGAATTCACAAAGGCGGGTTTGTTGATGAATGCCAGGGAGGCAAGCATCAGCGATACGACTGCGACAATGGCGTATGCGAAGAACCGAAACGGGTACAATCCCGTTCGTCCTCTGAAGATGTATAATCCAGTGTGCACAGCCATCAGCAAGACGGCTAAATCGCATGCTTCGATCCCGACAGACAGAAAGTAGCCACTGATTTGACAAAGGCTCGAGGTGGAGGCGACGGTTCCTTGTACAAGTTCGGTCGCAGGCAAGATGACTAGCCACAGCGTCTTAAGCAAGTCGCTCAGTATCAGTAGTAGAATGAGACTGTGTCCTTGTCAGTTTACGACTGTCGAATTTTCCAGATGCAGGTTTAAATTACTCATGCCTGAAACTGCGTCGCATTCGCAAGAATGATGCTATAGCAATTATCGTCGAAATCAGGCTCAGCCCTCCAGCAATGACGGACGATACGTAAAGCACAAGAAGTTGTCTCGGGCCCAGATCGGCATATAACGCGTCTGCTGCAGCTCCCCGTATTACAACGTCGTGGTTATCTGGTGGCAAGGTCTCTATAGAGGCAGGTAGGTCGACAATACGCCACCAAATCGGCATCTCGACAAAGGCGGCATGGCCAGTCACTGCTAGGTTGTTGAATGGCTTTTGTGCTA
The DNA here is from genome assembly GCA_030389615.1 of Epichloe typhina subsp. poae. Classification (NCBI taxonomy): domain Eukaryota; kingdom Fungi; phylum Ascomycota; class Sordariomycetes; order Hypocreales; family Clavicipitaceae; genus Epichloe; species Epichloe typhina. Next base: position 841,382 of record CP098316.1, on the reverse strand, counting down.
GTCAGGCCCAGGTCCTCGGTGTCATCACGTTTGGCGGAAGTGTCGAGCCTCTTATTGAATCTGTCTGTAACAGTCCGTGGCTCTTCGCCTGCCCGCCCGGGAATTGAGAAGCGAGAGGGGACTTGTGGCGTGTGATGGGACCAACAGAAACTTAGGGTGCGATTAGAAAAGCATTGGCGCCTGCGAGATGGTCTTTTGACATCTATCATCTAGCAATGAGACTGGCAGCAGAACGGACCTCTATGAGGTCTGTCTACGGAGCATGCATGTCTCCGTCTCTTTCTCGGATGTGGCTCGTGGCTGTGCCAACCCTCGAGACTCCAGAGACGACGGGGCGAAGCGAGATACAGACCACGGCAGCCTGGAAAAGAAGGAGCGGTTGGGGCTGCATGGAGCCGATGACTGCAGGAAAGCGTCATGCAAATTTTCGATCCAAGGAAATGAGGCTTGTGCTGTGAGACGTGGACTTTTGTAGAGTGGCTGGCTTCGAAGGGCGGTAAAAAAAAAAAAGAGAGAGAGAGAGACAGAGAGAGAGGGAGAGGGAGACAGAGACAGAGACAGAGAGAGAAAGAGACTAGAGGAGCAGCTCATGTGGCTCATTGTCTCTGCCATTTGCTGGAATAGATCGAGCACCGGCTGGCTTCAAGTGTGTGACACCATTGCCCGACACATGACACATGACCTCTCATGTTTCGCGGGAGCCGAAGCCTCCCTCTGCATTGACCGCCACATCCGCACCCTTTTCTGACGTCGGTGTGTGTTTTGGTATTTTTAGAGAGCGTTTATGCAGCATTGTTTAGTAATAGAGAATAGATTTGATATATTATACTCTCTTACTATGCAAATTACTTTAGGTGCCTAGTATTGGATGTTTACATCACTTCCCCAGCCACAAAGGGATGCTCGTTACGCCAGAGGAGATGCTGCATAAACGCTCCCTATTTTTAGGCCAGGTTGAGGCCGAGTTTATTTGCATCAACAGGTCTCGGCTACCATTGGCCTTGCCCAGCTGTGCCCTCAGCGCTGTGTGTGCATTTAGAAATAAATAGGGAAAGCGGAGCTTTGCCTGCGTTTTGCGTGCAAGGCGAAGGCAAGAGTGTAAAGCATAGCTTCCCGCTTTCCCTTTATTAAAATAAGGTTATCCTGTGGAGACGTCTTTTCTAATTAGTTAGATATAAAATACTCTTTAGTAACTAGTTAAGAAATTTTTTTCTACCTCTCTTAACCGTCCGCGCTAGGGGGGTCAATCAGATCATCAATCAGATCATCAATTAGATCATCAATCAGATCATCAATCAGATCATCAATCAGATCATCAATCAGATCGTTAATCAAATCGTCAATCAAATCGTCAAATCGTCAATTAGATTGGTAATTAAATCGTCAAGCAAAATTCTGATAGTATAGTGGATAGAATCATCAAATCGTCAATCAGATCGTCAATTAGATCATCAATCGAATCGTCAATTAAATCATCAATCAAATTGTCAATCAAATCATCAAATCGTCAATCAAATCATCAAATCGTTAAATCGCCAAATCGGTCAGAAAGTCAGCCAAATCATTAGTTAGAAATTCAGTTAAATCATTAAATCATTAAATCAGTTAGAAAGTTAGCCAAATCATTAGTTAGAAAGTTAGTTAAATCGTCAAATCATTAAATCGGTTAGAAAGGTAGCCAAATCATTAGTTAGAAAGTTAGTTAAATCGTCAAATCATTAAATCGGTTAGAAAGGTAGCCAAATCATTAGTTAGAAAGTTAGTTAAATCGTCAAATCATCAAATCGGTTAGAAAGGTAGCCAAATCATTAGTTAGAAAGTTCTAAATCATTAGTTAGAAAGTTAGTTAAATCATTAAATCATCAAATCGGTTAGAAAGTTAGCTAAATCATTAGTTAGAAATTCAGTTAAATCATTAAATCATTAAATCAGTTAGAAAGTTAGCTAAATCATTAGTTAGAAAGTCAGTTAAATCATCAAATCGTCAAATCGGTCAGAAAGTCAGAAAGTCAGTCAAATCATCAATCAGATCGTCAATCAGATCGTCAATCAAATCGTCAATTAAATTGTCAATTAAATTGTCAATTAAATCATTAAATCTCAAATCGGTCAAAAAGTTAGCCATATCATCAGTCAGAAAGTCAGTCAAATCGTCAAATTGTCAAATCGGTCAAATCGGTCAGAAAGTCATTCAAATCGTTAAATCGTCAAATCGGCTAGAAAGTCATTTAAATCATCAAATCATCAAATCCGTCAAATCCGTCAGAAAGTCAGTTACATCGTTCAATCGTTAAATCGGTTATAAAGTCAGTTAAATCATCGGTTAGATAAAAAAAAACAGAAGTAAATAATAGTTAGCCCGGGCGGATACTAAGCTTTCCCTGCGCCTATGATGCCGATAAATCCGGGCAGCCATAAGGGTCTTTTGTACATTGATTCCATCTTGATGTCAATCAATCATAATGACACCCTTTTGCCGAGGCCAGTACCCTATGGTTCATCCTGATTGATCGTTGAGAAGGTTCGACTTTGAAATTGTTCAGTCAACCACCAGTCTGAACGCCAGTCGGAATAGCAATAGGCGGGATGAAATGCTTCTTTTGCCAGTCGTGGCAGCCGTGGCAGCCGTGGCAGCTGCAGACAATTGCTGGCTTCACTGCCCGCTGCATTCACCTGGCGGTGTCTGTAGGCACTGATATATCTTCAAGCACACTTCTTCCAAGAGAAGGTTTACTCTTCATCTCTTCCACTTTCATCTCTTCCACTTTCATCTCTTCCACTTTCATCTCTTACATTTCAAACTGTCCGCCAAATTCACTCTTGGCAACTTCAATCTAAGCTGAGCTTAGCTTCGTGCGCTTACAAACCCCCCAGAGTGCTTACAATGTCACAAAACGACATCAAGGGAGAGCCGAGTGAGTCAGAAATGATTGATGCCGACATTCCCGACGCAAACGACTCTATAGAGGAACATGAAGCACACGAACCGAGCGAAGACTCTGATTCAAGCTATATTGATGACGAGAACGCACACGAGACTTACCAAGAGGGCAGAGCAGCCTCGAAAAGGCAAAAAAAGAGACTTCCTCCCGCGAAAACTGCGCATGAATTCTTCGCAAGACTGCACGAGAAAGAGAAACAGCTAAGGCAAGAGGCAAAGAATAATAGCAAGACACATGATGGATCTCGTAAAGCAAGGGCAACCAAGAACTCGAAGGCAAATGCCAACTCTGATCTTGGGGTGGCCGCGCAATTACAGCAAGATCTCCGCAATGGAGAGAACATCAGAGAATCAGTGTCTACTACCATGCCGGAGATGTCGACATATACTCATGCTGAGCAATTTGCCATGATCAGTAACAGCATTCCTGGCGGATCAGATATCAGACGAGCCAAGACACAGAAAAGAGACCTTAAGCAAGCCGTAAAATCATTTGGCTACAAGGCTCTCAAAGCGCTAGATGGAAATTGGCTGCATAGAGATATGGAAACAGCCTTATATAACTACCAGATTACCGCCACATCGTGGATGATGGGAAAAGAATTGTCCAAAGCTGGACCAGCCGGGGGTATTATCGCGGATGAGATGGGCATGGGGAAAACGCTCATGAGTCTTGCCTGTGTGGTGGGCAATCCACCTGGCGAAATTGACCTCAAGAAGTTCATCCAGACAACTCTGATTATAGTGCCTAACCAGGCCGTGGCTAATCAATGGATACAAGAAGCTATAACGCATTTGAATCGCCGAATTTCAGGGCTTGTGACGATCTACAACGCCAAAAATCTCATGTCCCGCGAAATACTCCAGAAGCACTGGATCGTGTAAGTACATTGACTGCGAATTAAACTCTCTTGTCTCACTTATGAAAAACTGATTTGACATAGCATCACGACCATGCACGAGATTCGGCAACAATACCAAGCAAGGATGGAGTCTGCGGACGGCGTGGGGAGTTCCGAGAGATACCAACTGTTCGAGCTAAGCTGGTACCGAGTGATTTTGGATGAAGCGCATGCTATAAAAAACACCAACAGCATAAGTGAGTTTAGGGAAAGTCGTCGAAATCATGGCTTTGAGGTAGGGCTTTTTGAGAGACCAGTGCTAACTATTGACGAGGCAAAATGGCGTGCTGCTTCCTTAAAGCTAAACATCGCTGGGCTTTGAGCGGAACACCTCTGTCCAACGACACGACAGGTAACGTAAACCGGAGTTGAATGCAAGACAATCTAAAGCGCTAAAAGGGATTTCATAGAAGTTCTGCCATACCTCAAATTTATAGGCTGCGACATTGAGGAGGACGTGGCATCGTTCAAACGCGGTTATATGAAGGAGGTATGTCATACGAGCCGAGCCTGGAGTTTCTTGCTTAGGCAGCAATCACTAAAGAACCTCGCCAGAAAAAAGCGAATGAAAAGCTGGAAGCTCTCATAGCGATGGTAATGTATCGACGGTGAGTTTTGACCCAGGGTGCAATACGAGCATGAATCGTCTCATTGGATTCCAGAACAAAGAAAGACACTTTTCTTGGCCATAAAATACTAGACATTCCGCCATGTCACACACACGACATCCACTTCACGATATCGCAGGAAGAGCAAATTATTTACGAGTAAGTGATTACTGCATGACTTTTGTATAGCACAGCCCATAAGCTAATAACACTTACCAGCTTTATAAAGTCCGTCTTCAATCGCATTGCCAGAGAATCGGAAAAGGCGACCGCCATAAAGAAGGAAGCTGTGGACGAAGGCTTGATACCTGAACTGGACAAAGAGCTCGAAAAAGCGCTGACACATATATACGCAGAACAGTACATGCATCTGAGAATGGTGCTCTCTCATTCCTACAATGCCGAGGGCCTTTACCGCACCTTGCCCTCTGGCGGCGAGATGGAAACTTTGAGAAAAGCCTTGGCTGACTTGCAGGACAAAGAAACAGTCATGGATCAACTTCTTCAAGACCCAATACTGGTCGCAGAGCTTGAAAACTATGGCACTGGTGTCAAATTCGTGAAGAGATGTCTCGATCCAGCAATCGGCGGCCATGTGGATTTTGACGTCTGTCTGCACTTGATACAGATCGAACGCGAAGCAGAAGCAGCCAAGTGTGCTTCATGCTATGAACAGCCAAAGCTTCCTATTAAAGCGGACTCGGTACGTCCGAACGAAGTAGGTGCGCAGAAAATATGGTGCTGACTTTTATAGTGCGGCCATTTCTATTGCAATGACTGCTTCGTGGAGAAGATGACGAAACCAAGAGTAAACGAAGCTGGGCATTCTGTTCCTGAGGTAATGACAGGGAAAAATGCCTACCAAGCACGGGGAGTGTCAAACGCTAATGAAAGATTTCACACAGACTTGCAGCTTTGATGAATGTGCAAAGCCTCTAGCGGCTTCGTTGAACTCTTGTTCCATGGAGAAAGAAGTTTGGCGAGTATCACAAGATACCAAGTTTATTGAAGGTGGAATCGATTGCAACGATGTCGCTCTGCCAAGACCTAAAGAGAAAAATGGCTGTTTCCTTCTTGGCGATTATAGGCAGGATGTATCGCAGATACCGAGCTCTCGCCTGACGGTCGCCATGGCTGTGCTGTCCAGCTGGTATCTTGACTTTCCTCAAGACAAGATCATGGGTAAGTGCCCGGGCGTACACACCGCTAAAGAAGGTTATCGCTGACAGACGTTGCTAGTTTTTACCCAATTCATTTCAACGGCAAAGGTACTGGGCCGCATGCTTGAAGTAGCACACATCCCTTTCCTATACTACTATGGATGCATGTCAGCCGCGAAAAAGGCACAGGCCTTGGAGATGTTCAAGGAGGAAAGCCGTATAGCCCCAAGAGTTATGGTAAGAACATCCCTGCAAGCCCCAAGCAGCGAAGGTAGCAAATGATATTGACGGCTGGGAAAGCTCATTAGCTTGAAAGCAGGCGGGCAATCGCTGAACCTCCAATGCGCCAACCGAATGATCATGATTGATCCATGGTGGAATGTCACAGCAGAGCAGCAGGCGATTGGTCGCGCGCACCGAGTCGGCCAGAAGAAGGAGTGTCATGTGGTTCGGGTGCTGAGCAACTCGGACATGGACGCGAAGATTCTACAGCTCCAAAGGAACAAAAGCGAGGAAGTCGATTACGCACTCCAGGACGATGGACACCTGCCCGCGCTCCTAGACGACGACCAGCGCGAAGAACTTTTCAATTTCACGACAGGCAAGAAGAAGGGCAAGCAGGGACAGACTGCTCCAAACCCGGCATGGAAGGGCACGCAGCGATTGGGAGGAGTGGGAGCTCAGCCTGACAACTCGAATAGAAATGGTAGCTCCAGCAACAAGCGAAGAAGATGTTGATTGCGATTACGAATAAGGAAGGGGCCCTGGAAGATGAGTGGGCATATGGATTTATGGGATGACTGACGACTGGAAGTTCAGAGCAGGAAATGGCATTTGAAACTAGCAACAAGATGATGCTTCGGAGGCCAACAGGCTTAAATACATTAGGCAGACTAAGACGAGCTACTTACTACAAGGGACGATTCTGACAGCTCGAATAATGCGAGACGTCTTTTCACCTGAACTCTCCTATTTCGACTAATGTAAAGCAGTACGGAGTAGAGATTCTTCGGTCTTTCACTTGATTGTTACTCTGTTTGGAAGGTAGAGTGGCGTTTCCATGAATTGTTTAGCAATTACCCCCCTGGCAGCTGCATTGTCTGTTTATGCAGATTCCCTTCCCACCACGACACTATCAATTCCCATTAGTGACGATGCGCGTGCCCACAATGAATTTGCAAGTCTAATTACGAAAAGTGCTCACCGCGCAGCAAACTTCAGGGTTGTTTGATCGACAGTAGATGGATCGTTCGAAAACCGAACCGGTGGTGTCTCCACCATGCCTAGGGACTGGCCCACTAGGTCCAGCTTGGGGAAGAGCTGAGGACATGGCCAAGTTGAGAATAATTGCGAGAATAGGGCAAGAAGACTTCATGTTTGTGAGAGATGTTGTTTTTGTCGTAGTTGTAGAGTATTGCCTAGTAAGTGCATCTTGGCGATTAATTCGAGGCTGGCATGGCTTTTATAGATGAAAAAAACTGTATTTCATGTCTGATCTGTTAGGGGCCCCTATTGTCGAATTCACGCACAAACTAGTGACCAGTTGGCTACGCCTCTTTTTCTCGTGCAACATGTTGCATGAAAAGGCACGAAAAGGCACGAAAAAGGTGTTGAGCATTATTTGGCCGTTTGTCGCAGCTACTGTGCACTCCCTTTTCGGCCTAGTCAGCCTGGCTGCCTTAGTAAAACGAGGCATAGCCAACTTTCCATGTCAGTCTCCGTCTCCCCTTCATCCGGGCGGCACGAAACACAAAACACCAAACAGCACTTCGGCTGACAGTCTTCCTGGAAACCCAACTTCATCCATCTGATGAGCTGGGGACTCCGGCTGCAGATCTTCAAGGCAGGCACACCCGTTGCACGAAAAAAGAGGCGCAGCCAACTTGTAACACGAAAAAAGAATAAATGACAACGAAGATATCGCGCCTCACAGCGTCACAAGACATGTGCCAAAATGGCCACCTCACGCGAATCGACCCTGAAATCTACATTGGCAGATACAATTGCGGCCATCAGCTTTGCGTTCCGGGAGCTTAAACTCAAAGCTATCCATATCCAGGAGCTTGGCATCCTCAAGCAGCTACTCGCTCAGGTCCATCATGAGCTGTGTCGTATTTTCGGCATAGTTTTCGGCTTGCACCGATTAGTGCAACGTTACGAGGAGCAAGGTCAGACACTCGACACCACTGGCCCCTACTTGGTCCTAGAGCGATGTACTGGTATCGCTGTCAGCATACGGAGAAACATTGACACCCTCACGGTGTCTGGTTTACACACGACGTTGACGTCGCTCCAGCCATGCCAGTCGATTGTTGCCCTTGCGTGTGGCACCGCAACACCCTTGTTGACATACACCAGAAACTGGCGCCTGATGTATATTCACAATCACCGGTAGGCAGTCAAAAGCCAGGCCAGGCCCATTACCAATCCAGAAGCGTGCCCACGGCCAGCCTGGAAACCGTGTACGGCCTGGTGCCAGACCAGAGAATCTGTACCCAACGGAGCAAGTTGGAGGAAGGTCTCGAAACGGACCCTGATGGGCAGCTACATTCACGACGGCCTGCACCGTACAAAACTCATAAGTTCGTGCTCGAAAACTCTTCCTCACGCCCGAGCAAGCCCGGGCCGCGATGAAAAGAGAAAAAAAGGCCTGTCAGACGTCCGTCAACACCCACCCCGCCCATGCGCCCAAGGGCAGACCACGGACGGGGTCGAGATCATCAATAAGCTTCCCGACCATTTGCCATGGCCATGCGGGAACATCTCTCTATACAGCCACCGGCGCGAGCACCAGTGTCGCCATCCTTGCGGACAGATCGAGAGGACCAGAGCTTTCACTCTAGGGTGTCGAGGATATACAATCATCAACCAGGGTGGATTCTGTGGCTCTTTTGGGGAACCAAGAGGAGGTCGAATACTATAGAAATGATTCTTCTGAAGTGGGCGTTAGCGAGAGCCGCGGAAGGTTGGAGGCAGAGAGAAGTTGTGGGTAGGCGTACTGAAGTATTGTCGACATGAAGAGAAAAGAAAAAAAAGGATGAAAGAGAGGGTGGGAGGAGGGTCTTTTATAGGAATTTGGTGTGCTAGGCGGTGAGGAGGGTGGGAGCAAGCGGCAGAAATCTTTGCAAGTCGCAGCTGTGAGGCGGCTGGCGGCTGCATGGGTTTTAGGGGGTGCACCTTCTGGTCCGTGTTTGTGCTGGAAGTGGGGCGGCGGAGCTGAGATGGGAACTTTTGACTTGGAAAATCAAGGAACAGGTGGGTTTTTGGGCGAGAAAATCAAGATTGCTCCGAGGTGCGGGCAAGTCCTCATCTCGGTCTGGAAATGACTCGGGCAAGGTCATCGCAAGTCGTACATGTATCATGGCTGAGGGCAAGCAAGCAGGCGAGGTCACCGAGGGCGACCCAAAGAGTCTCAAGGGCGGTCGCGTCGATGAAGACGGTGATGTTCTGGATGATGGCGGAAACGTCATTGGAAAAGCGAAGCCGTGGGATGGGCATGAGCAGGTTCCCCAGGCGGATGTTGACATGTCCTCTCTCGCGGGAAAGCGAGTGAACAAGGGTGGCAATGTGGTGGATTTACATGGCCAGATTTTCGGACGTGTTGTCGAGGGCGACCCTAAATCCCTGGTCGGTCGAATGTGTGACAAGAAAGGAAACATCATGAGCGAGTCGGGCGAGAAAATCGGGAAAGCCGAGCTGGTCTCTGAAACCGAGCGCGAGGGCTCTCGTGAAGGTCCGTTTGCTGAACTCTCCGGCTGCACGGTTTCCAAGGACGGCAAAGTGGTCACCCCCTCGGGTGAAGTAGTCGGAAGATTGACAACCGGTGATGCAAAGACATTGTACGGCCGCTCCGTTGACGAAGACGGGGACGTGGTCGACAAAAATGGCAACGTTGTCGGCAAAGCTGAACGATGGGAGGAGCCCGAAGTCGAGAAGAAGAGAAGTCCCCTCGCCGGCCGCAAGGTGAACCGCGAGGGCAATGTCGTGGATGAGGACGGCAATATAATTGCCAAGCTATTCAGTGGTGATCTGAATGTCTGCGTCGGCAAAGAAATCGATGATGACGGCGACGTGGTCAATGCAACAAAGGGCAATACCATCGGCCATGTCAGCCTTCTTGAAGACATCCCTCCCGAGCCAACAGAGTCTTCCGAGGACAAGGAGAAGCGAGAGCAGCAAGCAAAGGACAAGGAACTGGCCGGTCAACTGGCCGCGTCTATTGAGCAATCCCTCGACAAGATTCGGCCCATCTTGAAGATGATCACCGACAAGGTCGACAAAGCGGAGAGCACGCCAAAGGAGGAGCTTGACGAGGAGCAACTCGTAAGGGAGGTGAAGCCGCTTATCGAGGAAGGTAATAAGATCTTGACTGAGAGCAACGGCGTCATTCGCGGCAAGGACCCCGATGGACGGATTCAGAGAAATGCCAAGCACAAGTCTGCTACAAAGGATGCCACTCCCGAGGAGCACCATCTTGCAGAGGTTCTCAAAGAGGTAGGCTTATCGTGTATATGGCTTTCGTGGTTCTATCGAGTCCATATGCTGACATGCCCACTAGCTCACAGGCAATGTTACGGAGACCATCGACAACGCCAGGCGCAAGATCGAGGGGATGCCGCATGCGAAGAAGGAGCTGAACCCTTTGTGGGGTCTTCTCTCTGAGCCATTGGGCCAGATCATCGCTGCAGTCGGGCTCTTGCTCAATGGTGTTCTCGGCCTGTTGGGACGTCTTGTGAGTGGCATGCTGGAGTACGTTGAAAATTGATGAAATATACTAACAAACTCATGTAGCTGAGTGGTCTTGGACTCGGCGGGCTTCTCGACAACTTACTCGGAAGCCTGGGACTGAACAAGGTTCTCGATGGACTCGGCCTCGGAAGTGCTGTGGGGGCTTTGACGGGAAAGAAGGACAAGAATCAATAAACTTGTGCATATTTGAAAAAGGCCGTTTTACTCTATGTTTCTTTGCTTATCGTCATGTAGTGTCCAGATCGAGGAAATACTTACCAGACTGTATGAAAAAAAAAGGTCTGTCCAGATGCGTCAGGACGCCACTGCGACCCTCGGCTGTGAATCTAGTCCCCCCTAGATAATGTATTTGCATTTTAACTAATCAGTACTCTAACTGCCGCAAGCATTCTCCATCTTTCACAATATCAAGGCACCCTCTTGATAGATATTAAGCACATCATGTGATCATCTGGTCATTGAGATGAATAGAAAGTTTATTCCGAAAGCTCTCGCAGACATGACGATGACAGTGGAAAAGAAAAGAGACGTCTTTTGTATTTCCTTTGACAGCCCACCATTGACGGCACTCCTAGCTCTCTCTCTTATACGCTCATGTCAAAGCTGGGCCCTCACAAGTCACAACCCGGCACTGCCAAGGTTTCTTTCAAAACTGCCGTCTTTAAACGGCACATTCGCGTCACCAATGCAATGGCTAGTCTCTCGCATCTGAGTCGGCGTTCTGAATCTTGATGCTAGCTCTGTAGGTCACCAAAGGCGTCAAACCTAGTAGCTCTCTCATGTCGTTCGAGCATTTTGAGTTCTCGATGATCTAAGGGACCCACAAATAATTTTAAATAATTTTTCTCTGCTCATCCCCTCCGGCGTGACTCCTCTTCATTCGGTGGCAGGGACAGGGGCAGATGGTTCCTTCCTTCCTCTGCACGCTGTGCCTGGTGCAAAAAAAAACCCCACTTGCCGTGACATCATTTGCTCGCTTGTGGCAGCATCGCATCGCGCCGTCAGACCCGGACAGACAAGACGACACGATAATACTGGTGAACAGAGACAGCCAAGTCACAGTCACCGCGCAGCATTATAAATGCGGCCAGCCATCATTCATACCAACGTCTACTGGGATCTGGCGTAAGGCAATCCCTGGTCTCCAACTCGGACAGCTCCATCGCCATGAAGCGCGGGCAGCGGGGTTTCCCATCTGCGCCTGGTGGTGGTTTCGGTTTCAGCAGCGCCGCATCTGCCGGGTCACTGTCTTACCTCGCCGAACCACCGTCCTTTGCCGTCATCTCAGATCCCAATGTCGTAGTGTCATTGAAAAACGTCCTGAAAAAGGACAGCACGACCAAGGCCAAGGGACTGGAGGACCTCATTCAATATGCGCAAACACATCCATTCGAACAGGATGGTGGGGTGGAAGAGGCCCTTCTTGAAATCTGGGTAGGTTTGGAGTTTTCCCTTGCCGTCACGTTGACAACTGAAAAGCACAGCAAAAACGTGTCAACTAATGTCTCATGGCTACTACTAGACACAAGTCTATGCTCGCATCTCCATAGACAACTCAAGACGGGTGCGAGAGCTGTCGCACGCACTACAGTCAGAGCTGCTACGATCTGCACGGAAGCGCATGGAGCGCCATGTCCCAAAGGTCGTTGGCCCTTGGCTTGCTGGACTGTACGATCGCGATAGGGTTGTTGCAAGAGCTGCTCGTGATGGGATATCATCATTTCTAACGACCCCAGAAAGGATGACAGCATTTTGGGTCAAGTGCCAGCCTCAGATCTTGGACTTTGCCTGTGAAGCTATCCGAGAAACGCAAGACACATTGAGCGATGAGCGGTCCACTACTTCCGAGGACGCCGAGGCCAAGTACTATCGGGTGGTCACCTCGAGTCTGTCGCTTGTCATGGGTCTACTTCAAAGAGTCGACGATGAAGGTCTCAAAAAGGTCATCGACAAGTACGACGAGTATTTCAACGAGGAGATAGTGTGGAAAACCATTACCCTCAAGGACTCGACCGTCAGGAAAACAGTATGCCAATTGCTATTCACATGTCTGGATCGCAAACTACCCTACGCAGCATCGACCAAAGCGATGCAAGCTTTTGTCACCGGCGGCCTCAAGTCCAGCCAGGCAGGATCTGCACTGGAATACGTCAGAGCCTTGACGAAACTTACTCAGCAAAATGCTTCGTTTTGGTCCTCAGCCTCAAATGAAAAGAAGTCGCCCGTCACACGCCTTCACTCTTTTATTTCTAAAGGCTCGCAAGGAAGCCCGCCCAAATTTTGGGAAGCCCTCGAACAACTACTCGCTCTCATCCCTGCTGACACGCTTGGTCTCGATTTGGCTTCAAATCTGCTTAGTTCCGTGAAGGCAGGAATCGCAAACCGGGAAGAACCACGAACATGCACATCGTACTCGTGGAAATGTTTCATAGACGTTGCCAAAAGGTCCATGAGTCAACTGCCTAATGACGCTAAACTTGTTTTTGCTCAGAAACACTTGTTTCCACTTCTGGAACAGTTTCTTTTCTCAACATCCGAGACAAGCACCATCCCTACAGGCCCGAATGCCATGTCTATCTTTGTTGAAGCGCACTTGGCAGCCATCCAATCTTCTTCCGAAGTTGTCCAAGCGTCGGCCGAAGAATGGAACCGCCTCAGCACTATGCTATGCACTAATATCTCTGGGTCTCTTCCCGAAGTCTCCAAGGATTACAAATCATCTCAGTCGAAGATTGCTGAACAAGGTCGACGTTGGTTTGCGCTTGTCGGCCAGATATTTCCTGAAGTGGAGGAAACCGGCAGCGCAAGTCTACCAGATCAAACATCTAGCCCCTCGGCCAGAATTATTTCTGCATGCGTTTCACTCCTCGAAAGCCGTAACATGAAGCCTTTTGGTGCTGCCCAAATAGTAGAATACGCGCTGAGCACGTCGCGGCATTTATTCAATGGTGGCAGCGGAGAGCGTCTTGCCATATTTTTGCGGACTGCAGCTGAAGATGGTATTGATAAGGTTGCGACATCCGCCTCTGCGAATGCTTTGCTGTCGTGCCTTGGCATTTTTGGCGCACTCAATGGTCGTGATGTGGAGTATCAAGAGACATGGCGTCTGTGGATGAAAGAGTCTCTGCAGCTCGCTGATCAGCACGCTCGAAACTCGATGCTCACAGGCTTATTATCGCAAGAACATGCAGCCTTTCTGTCAAGAGAGAGTCAAGAGCTACAGGAAACCTTATATTCACAGTCTCTGGCGATCTTGGATTCGCAGTCCGAGGTATGGGACATGTTGGAGACGGCCGTCATTCATCAGACAATGTCGGACGAAACGTGCCACAGGCTTGGCATCGAACTAGTCGACCGGCTTTCCAAGTCTACTGAACGGCCAGATCCTGTTCTGCGAATGATTGAGATGCTAGCACGATCAAAGCCTACGATATTCAGCCAAGGCCCACTGCACACAGAACTTGTAGCGCAGCTCCTCTCTTCATCTGAAATAGAAGATGTCTCCACCTCGTCCAAAGCTGCGGCAATCCTTTCAATTCTCGATGCTGAAAGTCGAGGCAAACTCCCTGTGGTGGAGATAGTCCAGGCCAGCCTGGAGCGCGCAAGTGCCCAGTCACTCGGGTGAGTCAGAGCACCGTTCAAAAGAATACGAAGCATGTCTTCAAAAATGGCTCACATTTCTCATCTGCAGTATACCGACACTGGTTTCCCAAGCAAAGTCAGCCATCAAGTCCGGCGCTGCGTCTTGGGAGGAAATTCTTCCAAACACCAATGTATGGATGAGTCAACTGGCTGCATTCCTTGATTCGCCCATCAATCCAGTCTTGTCAATCACGAGTAATATCGGAGGGGCTGTCTCAGTCCCTCGCGCGGTTCGTCATAACGATACTGTAGCGTCAATAACACGGGACCGCGAAGGTCGATCTGTTCCATTGAGGATGGCCATGTACACCAGCGAGTTGCTGGGCCAAGATGTGGAAAGCCTCCAGCTATTACCTCGCCAATTCCAGATCGAGGTCCTCTTTTTGCAATGCCTGATTATGCAGCTTGCATCCGACCAAATGGTCTCGATGACGAAGCAAGGCCTATGGCTGACTCTCGATGACGAAGCAGCTCTAGCCGAGGCTGAAGAGATAGTCATGGCGTCAAGAAATTTGCTGAAGAAACTCATTGTCAAAGCCGAGGACTGGGCTTCCCCAGAAGAGAGCGCCGACAGCCCTTCATTAATTATCTGGGGGCTGCTAGAGCTGACCATGAAAGAATCCCGCGGACTGTCTCCCCGGGGCACATACAGTGCTAGGGTCCTCAGCGAACTGCTGCAATCGCTAATTGAAACCCATGGCGTTCCAAGCACGGTAGAAGAAAAGTATCTGAAGTTGGAAAACCTCAAAGCAAAACCAGACACGGCTTTGGTGGCCTCGGGTCTTGTCAGTGGGCTCGGAGACGCCGTACAGTCTTCAAAGGCAGTGAGCAATTTCTGCAACAGACTTGTCAGTGAAGTAGCAGCGATCTCACCGGAAGATGAAAGGGCAGAGTTGACATTGGTTCTTGTTGCCCTCACGGCCCAAGTCTACGAGACTGGCGACCTACCTGTAGCCAACAACAGAATCGTCTTTGCTGTCAGACAAATCACTTCCTGGCTGGGCGATTCATCCAGCTTCAACTCCAGCTTTAGCGCGACAATCTGTCGTGCTCTCGACGTTCTTCTGCCTTGTATGACGGAGGTTTATGGATCGTACTGGGAGACTGCTCTTCAATTCTGCGGTGAACTTTGGACGCGCGCTTCCAGTGTGGACCTCAACCAGGCGCTTCCCTTTGTCCATGCATCAATCAAATTGGTCAGAGCATTGGAATCAATTGCTGAACCGAATGACGACCTCGCTGATGCGCTCAGAGACTTTTCGGCAACCAAGTCCAAGGGTTTGATAGAGCTACTCAGAATCGATCGACCCGCAGACTCGCAGTCGCTAGAGATTGTTGACGGCATGCTGTGTCGCGAAATAGAAAAGATTGCCATCAGTCGCATTCCCGAGCCAGAGGAGCTGTTTGGGTTGATCTCTTCCGAGTCTCGGCATATCCAGACGGCTGCATTCAACCTTTTACACAAGAAATTACCCGCAGATCAGCAGCAGAAGTCGATTGATGCGCTCCTGGACAAGACGGGTATGTAATACTAATGATAAGCAAGCGAGCTCGGAGATGATGACTGACGAGAAGCGAACAGATGCACTCCTTCCTGATGAATTGCTTTCCCTATTTCTCGACCCCCCAAGTCTGGATAGCTTTTCCGACGAAGCACTTTCTGCGTTTCCCTCATCGATCCGCAGCTACCTCTTGTCTTGGAAACTGGTATTCGACGCCTATGGTTCATCTCAATACAAGATCAGAGATGACTACACGCAGCATTTGAAGAGGGAGAAGCTCGTGGTCCCCTTGTTGAATTTCATGTTTGATGTTCTCGGTCACTCAGTCGGTCAACCGCTGAACCTGGACAAGGAGAAGATTGGGCTTGAACAGATTTGCGAATACGATATCAGGCTAGCGGAGTCCGAGACTGGAGAACAAAGCTTGCATTGGCTTCTCGTGCATCTATACTACTTGACACTCAAGTTCATCCCGGGCTTGTTCAGAGCCTGGTATATCGACTGCAGATCCAAGCAGACCAAGATTGCCGTGGAGTCTTGGACGACGAAATATTTCTCTCCCGTCATTGTGAGAGAGACTCTTGACAGCGTTGAAGCATGGGTCACCGAGCAGCAACCTGCATCAGGGGACGAGAAAGAGCTCTTGGTCAAGGTATCAAAGGCAGCCAGAGAGGTGACGGCAGGGTATGAAGTGGACGAATCTCAAGCGGCCATTGTCATCAAAGTGCCCGCCAGCTATCCCATCGACGGCGTCACCGTGTCCAGCCTGAACCGCGTGGCCGTCAATGAACGGAAGTGGCAGAGCTGGATCATGACGACGCAAGGCGCCATTACACTTGCCAATGGAAGCATCATTGACGGGCTGCAGGTCTTCAAGCGAAACATATTGGCTGCGCTCCAGGGACAAAGTGAATGCGCCATTTGCTACAGCATCATCTCGGAGGACAAGCGCATGCCGGACAAGAAGTGCACCACCTGCAATAACCTTTTCCACAGAACCTGTCTGTACAAATGGTTCCAGACCAGCAATCAGAACTCTTGCCCATTGTGCAGAAACCCGATAGATTATCTGGGGGCAGATACGGCGAGGAGACGACAGCAATGAAGCACGGGGACGGGGACGAGGTGTTGGGCGTCGTGAAGCACAAAAAACGTTTGACCTTGTTGGCAGAAATTTTGATATAGAAGGGGGGGTAGGTTCAGGCACATTTACATTTTTGACAAGTTGATATTTTGGGGGGTTCATACCAAAACCGGCATGTAGTCTATGAAGTTGGCAAAAGGGTCTTATGATCGCTTTGTAGGAATGGCTAGTTGGCCCAAGATCTAGCCATTCTTCTGCAGTGAAGCCGCTCTCATCGAGCAGGGCCTGAGGCTTTTCAATAACCTTAGTGCCAAAAAAAAAAACCCCCCATTGGCGTTACTAGTCACGATTCGTGAAGCATCCATGATTCAATGCCTTGTGGAAATGTCAGTCATGCAAACTCACACACATAAAGGCGCGCCTTACCTCCTCGGCAGTCATCCTGTCGCCCGACTCGAAACACACCAGTTTTGCCACGAGGTCCCGAAACCCGGCGTGCGCATCGGGCAATATCTCATGCCAGCTCCGCCGAGGGAAAACGGTCCACAGCTCAAAGGGGGAAACTTTGAAGGCCTTGGCTTCGGGCCATGTCTCCTCGGTCGGCGTGCCGAGTGTCTTGATCATGCTCAGTATCAAGCCTAGCTGATTCCCGTCTTCGTGGGCGGGTCTCGACGCAAAGGGTGGTTTGGGCGGGCTCGTGATGGACTCGGCGAGCATCACGCCCGTCGCCCACATGTCCACGGGCGCACCGTAGGCCTTGTTCGCAAAGAGGACTTCCGGGGCGCGGTATGGCCCCGTGCCAATGTCCAGAATCTTGCTGGAGCTCGGTTCCGTGCACGCCGACAGGCGGGGATGCCACGCGGTGCCAAAGTCGGAGAGGTGGGCTGGTCCGGAGGGCGACTTGAGCAGGACGGCCGAGGGCTTGACGTCGCGATGGAGGATTCCGCGGGCGTGGATGAATGCCAGGGCGTCGAGGACATCTGCGAAGATGGACGCCACGTGGGTCGCGGGGAGAGCAGATGCGGCTCGGGACAGGACCGCGTCCAGAGTGAGGGGGAGGTAGGGAAAGACGAGGACGAAGCGAGATTCCTGGTCCCGGAACGTGGTGATGAGACGGACGATGCGATGGGGCGGGGGCTGCAGTCTGTGCAGCTCGGTGAGGATGGAGGCTTCGCGCTGGGGGTTGTGAGGCTCGAGGTTGCGATGGGCCGTGATGACCTTGAGAGCATGCGAGGTTGAGGCTGAGCGGAATACTTGCGAGGTGACGCCTTGTGCTACGGGCTCGCAGTCGGGGTACGAGCCGATGGTGATGATGGCCGCTTGACTGGTGTCTGGGCCTTGTCGCGCAACGGGCGGGCGTGGCGTGGCCGCAGAGGCTGCCTGGCGAAGGGCTGCGTCGTATTCATCCTACAAGTTTTTTTTTTTTTTTTCGGTTTTCTTGCGCGTTAGCTCATCGGGTCATGATGGCGTGGGCGACGCGGGCGACGTTGCCGACTCGGACAAGGCAAAGAAAGTGGCAGGCTGGCTGGCTGGGCTGGCTACCTACCCTCGACGACGACTTTTGGAAAGCCTCTTGCTCTATGGAAATGGCGTCGTCGCGCTTATCCTCTGGGAGGGACGCCTGGCTGCATGGGATGGATGGATGAGCCCGGGTGAAAGCGGGTGAAGGCAGGTGAAGGCAGGTGAAAGCATTTTGCTTCCTCGGGAAGGGGAGCGTATTGGCGAGATTCGGCTTACAGATGTTGGATGGCCGTGTATCTGTCGAGTGTGGAGAGGGATGCTCTCCATGCTGAGGCCATGGCGCAAGGCGCGAGGCGCGAGGTGCAAGGCGCAAGCCCGTGACGGTGTTGTCGGTGTTGTCGGTGTTGTCGGTGTTTTCGGTGTTTTGTGTTGTGGTGTTTCTTGAGTGGAGATGGTCTTGGGATGATGCATCAGGCATAAAGCAAGCTAAGCTTAAGCTCGGGCTCCACCTTGACGGTCGCACACCCCACTCCCACTGTGCATATTGTTGGACCGCGAAGCTAGGGTTTAATGTGACCACCTCTATTAAGTTATCCGACCCTGTAAGAGGGTGTGGACTATGGCTTAAATACCTAAGTACCTCTACTATTAGTAAGGTACTTATATAGTACTAAAATATACTATAAAGTTACAGAGGTCTTAGAAAATAACTAGCTAGGGGTAGACTCTTATCTTAGCTAGTTAAGTAATAAGACTATTATATAACTAGGATTAATTATACCCTTATAAGTATAATACACCCCCTAGGGGACCTTATTTAAGGTTCCTTATAATAATTCTAAATTAATAAAATTAGTTAAATTAATATTATAATATTTAAATTAATTCTATAGTATAGAAATATAGTTAATTAGTTATAATCTTATCTAAATTAAGGTTATTATATAATACTTACTTTTTAGGTTCTTTACTAAGCATACTAGAGAGTAGTTATATAAGCCCTAATACCTTATAAAAGCTTATAAAAGTATTCCTTATAAGGGGCTTTATAAGGCTATTTATAATTATCTTTTTAGTAGTAATCTAGGTAATATTAAAGGTTTCTTTTATAACTTTTTAATAAAGCTAGTAGTAATAAATATTTATATACTAGAGCTTTATAATAAGCTTAATAAACTCTTCCTTAAGGAGGCAAATTATTTATATATTATTATATTTAATTTTAAGTATATTATTACCTAGGCATAGCCTAACCTCTTAATATAGCTATTTAAAGGCTATAAGCTCTTTACTATAGTAAGAAAGCACTAGGAGCTTTACTTTAGTTAATAATATTATTATAGTAGCTTACTTACTTACCTTAAAAAGTATAGGCCCTTTAAAGAGTTTTATAATATAGCCTTATAAGCTCTTTTATATTATAGTATTATTAGTAAAAGAGATATTACTATATACCTCTAATTTAGGGTTATTATTACTATATTTAATTACTAGGTTTACTTATATATACCTATACTTAAGGGCTTTTTTAGTTACTTCTATATATTATAGCCCTAGGTTTTATAAGTATTATAAGAGTTATAACACTATAAAAGTAATATTAGGTCTTAAAACTATTATTAAATATAGTAAGGTTTTAATTAGAGATTAATACCTCTTAAAATCTTACATATTAACCTCTCCTTTAAAGGGTTCTAGTAATATAGTAATTATTAGGGCTATAGGCCTTTATTAAGGGATCTTTATATTAAATTTAGTAATAGCTTTATCCTAATAGGATTTCTAATTAAGCTATACCTTCCTATTAGCATAATCTCTAATAATTTTAATGCCTAGGAACTATTATAGCTCTCTAAGGTCCTTAATATTATATTTTATAAAAAGTCTTACTTTAAATTTATTATATAGGTATAATTTCCCTTTAGTAAACAAGGTAATAAGGTTATTTATATAAAAGAAGATAATTAACCTATCCTTAATAAACACATAAATATCTTTAAAGATTTATATAAAGCCTTTACTAATTAGCTAGCTAATTAGCTCTTTTATCTATAGAAAAGGCACTCTCTGTAGCCTATAAACTACTTTAAGAAGCTTTAGATAAGCTTATTTATCTTTATAACCTAAAGGTATCTTATAGTAAACCTCTTTATTAAGATCTAAATTTAGGAATACTATAATAAAGTTATACTAGTATACTTTAAGGTTAAAGTAGTATATAATAGCTATAAATAGCCTAAAGGTATTAGTAGCTAAGGTTACTACTTAAGTTAATAAATAACTCTTTAGTTAATAATTCCTAAGAATATAAAGATAAGCTTTATATTATAGGAGGTAGCCTTACTTATCTAATTTATATAAGAAAACCTAAGTAAGGCCTAGAAGCTTTATATATATAAGAACTTTAGCTTTAGATACCTTCTTAGCTACCTTTCTATTAATAATTCTATTATATTCCTTATCTTATGCTTTATAAAATTCCTTTTCCTTTAGATAACTAGCTAAATAGTTATAATAAGCTAGAGAAGAGGGAAGCCTTAATATATAAGGCTTTTCTTTACTTTTAGGTCCTAGCCTAAAGGCTATAGTAAATGCTTTAAGATTATTATAATCTTATGGATTTTCTAATATTTTATAACTATTACTACTATTAGGTAGGTTAAGCAAATTATTAATACTTAATAGTATATAGTCTATTAAATCTAGAAATTATCCTAGTGAATTCGGAGGAGTTAGTAAATTTGATTCTTAACTTTCTTTTTCCTTTTCTTTATAATCTAGCTAATTATAACTAGTAGGAGTTTCTACCTATTAAGGCTAATTAAGTAGTTATTATAGTAACAAAGGGTATACTATTTATAGAAGCCCTATATTAGAGCTTTTATCCTTATTATTATTAACTAGCTCTTTAAGAACGCGTTTTTTAACCTCTTTTATAGTTAATAATAGGCCTCTTTCTTAAGTATAGAAGATAAATTTATTAAAAGTAATATAGCTTAATAAGAACTAGTAGCTCCTCTTTATTATTAGCACCTAAATTAGATATTATATTAAGGAAACATATCTAGTAAGGTATCTAATATAAGCTCTCTAAGCAAGCTTTAGACTTACCTTATGAAGCCTACTTTATATTATTATAAATACTTTATAACTAAAGGCTTAAAAATAGGTTAAAGAGGCTTCTAGTTTCTCTAGTAAGTAACTCTATTAAAGCTTATTCTCTCTTAACTACCTATTTAATGCTTATTAAGGTAATTACTAGTTAAGTACCTTCTAAGGTATGTAATTTAAGATATAAATAGCTACTTTAGTAACTATAGGCTAGAGGTCTTCTAGGAAGCCTAATTATATTATAAGAGTTATTATAACCCTTATTATAACCCTTATTATTACCCCCTAGACTATTTAGTGTGCCTATTTTAATATAAGTAAGCTAGGCTAGACTTTCTAATAATAATACCTCTATTTATAACCTCTTCTTCTTGCTTTTTAGTCTAGAAGGTAGTCTTACTATTAGTTATTATAACCATAATATAAATACTATATACTCTTATATATATAGCTTCTAACTAATTAAAGTAAAGCGTAATATCTATTTTTAAGGGAATTATAAAGATATAATATAGTCCTATTACTCTATAAGTAAAAAAGCAATATAACAGTCTTTATTATACCCTAATAATTAAGTAAAGAGGTTAAATAAGACTACTTAAAGTAGCCCTAAAAGTAAGGATTTTATCTAAGGAACTTATAATATTTACCTCTATACTTTAAAGGTTTAGTAAACCTTATATTTACTTATACTCCTTTCCTTTAATAGAATTTAAAGCTTCTAAAGCACTTAATTTATTATATCCTTACCTAGATATGCTAATCTAGTATGCCATAGGTCTATAGGCATTATTATAATAGTCTTTAGGTCTTATAAATCTCCCTTAATAGCAAAAACCTCTAATAGGCTTAAGCCCTCTATACATAGCTATATACTAATAATCTAAGTTTAAAATATCTCCTAATTACCTCTTACTAAGTCTATTACCTTACTAGTAAGGTTATCCTACCTTATTCCCTTTTACATAAGTAGTTAAAGAGATATAAGGTTTATAAAAAACATTAGTTAGTACTAGGCCTTTAATAAGGTAAGAGTCTAGCTATCTATTAAGATAATCTAAGCTATGCTAATACTAAGGGCCTTTATAACACTATAACCTACTTAAATTCTAGGCTACTAGCTATAATTAAGGTTTATAAACTAGTGTTTATTATTAAAGATATAGATTAAGGTACTACTATTAAGTATAACTTATGATTTACCCTAGGCAAGGAAAGCCTCTATAAACTCTCCTATAGTAATAAATATAGTATTATCTTCCTTAGGTTCCTTTACGCTATTATCCTTTAACTATGTATTATATACCTTTTTTATATTATTAGGTTAATAATTTATTACTTCTTTTACTTTCTTTAATAGCTTTTTATTAATTTTCTAGTCCTTTATTAGGCAAAGCACCCTATAGACCTTTTATAAGTCTTTTAACTTCTTTACCTTATATTTTTTATAGTATATATAGTTATCTTTCTTTACTTTCTTTTTTTTAGCTTTATTTTTTATTTTACTATTAAAGGTTAGCTTAGCTTTAAAGGCATTATTAGCCTTTACCTAAGACCTTCCTTAGGCTTTAATTAAGTGCCTAATCCTACTTATAATACTATAGAAATCTAGGACCTTTCCCTTACTCTTTACTATATAAATTAATAAGTTAACTTAAGCTAAGATAGTAGGAAATTAAGCCCTAATAGCATTATTAATTATTTCTATAGGTAAATTACCCTTAGTAATAGGGTAGTTTACTTAGAAGTATCTCTTATAGCTAATTAAGCTATTTATAAGCTATTTATTAATATTAACCCTTATAAGGTTTTATTTAATAGTCTTATTAAAATTAACTTTAGTATAATACTTAATAGTATTACTTAAAGGTATTATATTCCTTATAAGCTCTTTAATCTTATTATAAAGAGATATATACCTTAAGGTTATTTACTTATATTTAAAACTAAGTATTACTATAAACTAAGTATAATACTCTTATATAGCCTTTATAAGACTCTAGAATTAACTATTAAAGACCTAATAATAACTACTAAGAACTATAAACTAGGTACTATCTTTAGTATTATTAGGTTACTAAGGGTATTAAAAATAACTCTTTCTAGGTATATTATAACCTTTAGAAAAGCTTTCCTAGGGTTACTATATACTACTAGTTATAGCTTTACTACTATATAAGCATATTTAAACTTCTATAGTATTTAATATAGATAATTAACTCTATATAGCCTTTACTACCCTTCTCTTTACTAGAGTCTTATTTCCTATAAGGATTAGAGGCTTAGGAGAGTAGTCTAGCTATATAATTAAATTAGGATTAATAAAGACCTAGATTCTATCTTTAATAGCTCTTATCTTAACTATCTTATACTATAGGTCCTAGTAGTAAGGCTTCTATAGCTTAATAGCTAGCTTATTACTCTTAGAAGACTCCTTAGATATTATAAGAATACCTATAGTATTATTATTATTAAACTAATAGATAGTAATATTAATCCTAGTATACTAGGGTTACCTAATTATAATATTAATAAATTAGGCCTCTCTTTTACTATATATATACTAATTATTTAAAGATTAAATAATTAGTTAATTTAAAGAGAAGAGTACTAATTTAGAAAAAAGGTATAATTATTATAAATACCACGTAATTACTACTATATTAGACTATAAAGCTAGGGTTTAATATAATTACCTTTATTAAGTTATCTAACCCTATAAAAGGGTGTAAACTATAGCTTAAATACCTAAGTACCTTTACTATTAGTAGGGTACTTATATAGTGCTAAAATATACTATAAAGTTATAGAGATCTTGGAAAATAACTAGCTAGGGGTGGACTCTTGTCTTAGCTAGTTAAGTAGCGAGACTATCGTGCGACCGGGATCAATTATGCCCTTGTGGGTGCAACACATATGTATGTACATGTACATACAGTCACTGTCAGTGGGTGGGTGTACTTGGCTCCTGTTCATGGGCTGTTATTGACCAGGATGACTCGGAGCCGCCGTGGCAGTCCTGTGTCTTGACAAGTTGGACAAGTTAAGGGGAAGGGGGTCCGATGGCGACGAAAACGGCTCGAGTCAAATTCGACAAGAAACTGGCCGATGCATCATGCATCATGGATTGGCGGCGGTTGCACGTCTCAGACCACCTATGTACCGTACATATGTACGCATACTACGTATACGTGTGTATGTACATGTACGGTCCTACGGACTACTCAGTAGGCTGCTTGTCTGCCTGCCAGCTGCCAAACTATCTATCCATTATCCATCCACCCAGCCACATCCCCTTCCCCTTCATCCGTGGACCGTCCGCCATCTCCATCATCTCCGTCCCGTCTTCATTTCCTTTTCCTCCTCCGTTGCTTGCCGTGGTCACCATGGTCACTATCGCCATGCACCCTCTCTTTTAATCGCCCAGCATTGCCCAGCATCGCCTTATTTCAGCATCTGTAATCATCTCCCCTCCCCGCCGCTCCTCGAGCCCGCTTGTCCGCTTGCCCGCCATGGACGACACTGCGAGGACCGAGTATCCCGCCATGTTGGTATGTCGCCTCATGCTCTCTCTCCCCTTGCAGCCCAATCAATCATGGCCGCTCTCTGACGTTGCCAATCATGTCCGTAGGCCAGCCTCCAACCCGCCCAAGCTGCGCGGACGCTCAACGACCGAGTGAAGCGCATCAACAAGGTCAACCTCGAAATCGCCGACTGGCTTCAGGTATGCACAGACAATCATCAATCGCATCTTGTGTTGCATGCTGCATTCAAGACGCCTCATTCACCCTCGCGTGCGGCTCACGCTGTATTGCCTTAGGAACGCCGTCGTATTGAAGAGCAATATGTCCTCAACTTGCGCAGGCTCGCCCAGAGCAACAAGGGCCCCAACTCGCCGTCCGAACTTGGGTAAGTCGTTGCCATCGAGAGTCCCGGCCTCAAAACTGTGTATACACTTCTCCTCTCAACCATCCAACTGCTGGACGAGATCCAATCCGACTCTTCGCTAACGGCGGCGCGCTCCATTGATCCAGTATATTCCAGCCCTCTTGGTCCCGAATCATCAACGCCGTCGAAAGCATCGCCCAGTCACACCACATGTTTGCCGAGAAGCTCGAGGACGACTTGGAGCAGCCTTTGCGGAGCCATCAGCACCGCCAAGACTACGTCAACATGCACGACATGTCCAGCAACCTTGTTGCCTTGGCAAAGAGGATCGAAAAACCGAACAAGAAGGACAACAGGACCGCAATTCAACAAGAATGGGATTCAACAGCGCCCTACATATTCGAAAAGCTGCAGGAGGTGGACGAGTCGCGCGTCAATCAACTGCGAGATGTCCTCACACAGTACCAGACCCACGAAGCGGACCAAGCTGAGCGTGTACGAGGAATTGCTGGCCAAACGCTTGCCATTATAGTCGAGGTCAGGACCGAGGATGAGATCAGGGACTTTGCGTCTAGTACTGTGGCTGGGCTTCCGACACCTCGGGCAAGAAGCTCAACCAGGCCTTCTTCGACCGCTGGGCGCGCACCATCGTTCGACCAGCCTCCCCCGCTGCCCAACGCAGACACGATGAACTCGGGTGCTTCAAACCCTCCACCAGCGAGGGCATCTCAGTCTCGGAAGTCGTCGCAGCATGAGGATGAAACCAACGATCAGCTCCACGGTGACCAGCCCAAGGAATCAAAACTCCGGCGACTCGGCACACTCCTCGGGCGACGGCGACAGAGCGTTCACAGCGGTTTTGGAACCTTCTCTCCAGGCAAGTCCAGTGGTCCTACGTTTGGCCGGCTGGGGAGCAGTCATGGCAGAGGCATTTCACCTCGCACCTCCTCAAGTAATCTTCACGATTCTGGTGGTCGTCTGGCTCCGTTGGCCGAAACTCTGGATACCCCGACCTCGTCTCAGAATGATTCCACAAACGAGGACGGCAGGTTGTATGATGGACCCCCCCCCAACGGAGTCAACGGCGGCAAGGAGAGACACAATACTTCCGGCATCAACGGAACACATGCAGCCAACTTCTCCGACGTTGCGCCCCACAGGGGGGGGTCGCCCCCGATCCAGCAGAATGAGAAGGCTGGCGAGCTGGCCAAAGACTCCGAAGGCTTCATGGTTCGGGCACCGATGAACGATCCGATATCTGAAGCCCAACGAGCCGCTGCTGCCGAGGAAGCCGATCAACTCTTCAGGCTCAGTATCCGGAACGAGCCTGTGAACGAGGAGGATCCCGAGGCCAAGCAAGCCGCCTTATCCAACGTTGCGAACACCTTGAAGATGGGCCCAGCGACGCGCCGCACGAGCACCATCCGAGGGAGACGAGATGTTAGAAACACCGTCTACGTGCCACCCCCGGGAGCTAGTGCCACGCAAAACGAATTTGCTTTGCCCGCCATCTCTGGCTCTCCGCCACCGGCTGGCATTTCTTCATTCTCGCGCTCTCCGGCCCTGAATGTCTTGGCGTCGGAAACGAGCGTGGCGGGAACCTCTGATAGCCAATCAGTTCGGTCCGGCCACTCACTCGGAAGCCTAGTTCATGCCAAACATCCCGAGTTGACGGGGTCCGGGCTCCAAAGTTCCATCATCGAGACTGTATCAGTTGTTTTCCAAGACGGGGCAGTCAAAAGCGCGAGCATCGCCGGAGAGCTGGCTTTTGTCAACAACGATGCTGAAACGTCTTCTGAAAAGAGTGAGAGTTCCCCTTTGAAACCGATTCGCGGTGGGTATTTTGGATATCAAGGTACTAACTTGGATGCAGCCCATGAAACCATTCGCATAAACAACTTCGACAGGCTAGAACGCATTGGGCCAAACCGCATCTTCGTCCAGAACGCGTCACTCGACCAGCCCGATCAATTTGCGCTCGACCTCTCTCACCTTTCCAGGACGTCCATCGCGTTTTCGTACAAGGTATTTGCTGAAGAGTCGGAAACCCCTCTATTGGGCCGACATGCTCCGATTTTACTCAAACCAGTATGGAAGCCGCAAGACGACAAACTGGGTCTCCTGCTCCATTACCATGTCAATCCGGCGAGCAGCTTCGCAGCACCAGTGACGCTGCACAACGTCGTGCTGGTGGCGACGTACGAGGGCAAGGCCACGGGGGCTCAGACGAAGCCCAGTGGCACACATTTAAAGGACAAGCACCTGGTGTACTGGCGCCTGGGCGACGTGACTCTGACGAGCGACTCGCAAAAGATTGTGTGTCGAGTGGTTGGAGCTGACGGGGTATGCCCAACACCAGGGCACATGGAAGCTCGGTGGGAGTACAACGCGCCAGCATCAGGAGAGGAGAGTCCCGGGAGCGGCATCTCAATATCAAGACTGTCCGACAAGGACAAGGGCAAAGGCAAGGAGCCCGGCGATGAAGATCCGTTTGCAGACGCCGCATCACCTGCCCGTCAGGAATGGGTAGACGTGCCTGTTGTGCGAAAGCTAGTGAGCGGCAAGTACGAGGGTAAGTAAAAAAAAAAAAAAAAAAAAAAAAAAGACTCAAGTCTCATGCTGTGCGAAGGAGGTTGAGGGTGGCAAGGCAAACACTTTGTACATGGGAGTGTCGCAGAAAGAGTCCTCATCCTGCTCGGTGTTTGAACATTGGCGGCGAATCGGTGTAAAACTCCCTTATTTTAATTTTTTTTGTTTTTGTGATATCAAGTTAAGTAATTGTATCTCACTTGGCTGTCGCCATTTCTCAAGCCCAGCTTTCTGCGCTATTCACATAATGTACTCTAGACCCTCCATAGGCGCTCGTTGTCCCGAAGAAGAACCCATGTATGCCATCCTTGTCAATGCAGAAACAAAAAGGATTGTCATATCCTGATGCACGGTAATCGCCGGTGCTAAATACCTGGTTTCTCAGGTGATGCACAATACACGTACCGACCTAAGAAGTCGCTCATCCGCCCATACCTATTTTGAAAAAGAAAAAAAAAAAGGAAAGGAAAATGGTAATACACCCGCCCTATTCCCTTTCATTCGTCCCCTTGCTTCTCAGACTTGGCAGCAGCATTCTTTTCCTGAGCCCTCCCCCTTCGCCACTTGCTGAACTTTTCGGCGAGATAGCGCACGGTTCGGGACCAGCCGCCCGTGACGACGCCCTTTAGGGACTGGACGGAGCTGGGCCAGGAGACGGTATGCTTGATGACCTGGCTTACGATTTCGCGGAGCTGGTCGGGGTCGTCTTGGGCGATGCGCTTCTCAAAGGCCCCGCCCTGGCGGCGCTTGATCGAGGTGCTTTCGTCGTCGGCGTCGGCCGTGGCCTGCATCATCTTGTCGAACTCGCCGCCGGGGATGGCCAACTTCTTCTGGTACTGGAAGTAGAGGCGGGAGCGGAACTTGCTGGGCAGGCGGCGGACAATGTTGGCGCGCTTGACGGGGTCCATGTCTTGGTGGAGGACGCTGTCGGCCGAGGGGTCGAGCACCCAGTCTTGGTCGTCGAGGCGGCAGGACGTGGTGAAGTCGACGTTGGGGAGCGTCTTGATGAGCGGCGCGTAGAGGCGGCGGAAGTGGACCACGTTGTTGCTGACAATGTTTGCGACCTTGGACCTGTTCTCGGTGGGCAGGGCCATGCGCGGATCGCCCATGTAGCTCAGGCCGGCGATTGTGCTGTAGAGATGCGTCTCGCTGAACTGCGGTGGGAGGAGGAGCAGGGCGGTGCGCACCGCGGCCAAGAGGTTGTGCTGGTTGGCGAGGCGCACTTGCGGGTGGTCGCGGAGTATCTTGACAGGCTTCTGCAGGCGGCCGGCTAGGTAGAGGTTGTCCCAGGTTGTAAGGTCGTTGACGAGGTTGTCTATGCTGGTGACGCCGTACTTTATGAGCATGCCGTTGACCTCGACATACGGGTTGAAGTAGACGCCTGCGCCGTAGTTTTGCACGTGCGACACGAGGCCGGACCCGAGCGATGCGATGCCAGAGTAGTGGTTTCGGTGTTGGCGGATGTTGATCGAGTGCCAGTGCTGGGTGTGGCTGACGCCGAAGATGAAGTCGATCATTTTGGGTGATCCTTTTTGTGCCTTGACCAGCGCCTCGGGTGGTTTGGGATGGACGGCGCGGAACTCGGCTTCCGTGGCGCTGCGCGAGACGTCGCCTTGCGAGAATACGCCGGATCCGTAGGCGAAGCAGTATACGATGGGCGCGTTGAACTGCCGCAGCATGATTCGCAGAGCTTCTTTGAGTTCGTAGTTGATAACCATGTGCTGGTTGACGCCGAATAGACGGTGGGGGAGGTCTTCGAAGGACTTGATGGCGAAGTCGACGGAGTGCTCCCAGTCATCGCCGTAGAGACCGGACGTTCCTCCTGCTGACTCTTTATTTCGTGGAGAGCCAGGCGCAGAGTTGCCAGATTGTGTTGTGGTGGTGGTGGTGGTGCCGGAAGAGGAGGAGCTCGAGTAGCATCTAGATTGGGTCGGTAGTCGTCGGCGGCGCAACGGCAGGGAGGACATTGATGGCGTGGATCGTGATGACAGTAATCGAGCACATCGAAGCGCAGCCGGTGCTCTTGAACGGCCTGATGCCGAGACGGCGGCCTGCAACGGCATGGTCAGCGCGATGGTTGCAACTGGGAGGTTGGGAGGTTGGGAGGTGCCGGCTCTCTTACCGTCAAGCCGAGCTCAATGATGGCCATGACGCTGGTGGGTTACACGGGTGATGGGATAGACAGCTGGGAGAGGGCTGGGGTCGTGGCCAGCAACGGCGGACTTGCTCAATGGCATTCGTGTGGCATTCGTGAGAGGAAAACGAGCGTGTCTGGTGTGCAGTTGTAATCGAGCCGACCGAAAGGAGCTGGCGATGCAAGCAGCGGTACACTCACTTGTATGTCTCACTTGTGTGTCTCATCGCAATCGTGCGAGATCTGTCAATGCGTCGTTTCCGCCGAGGGCAAAATGATTCTTGTCAAGGAAATCGGGAAGCTGCTGAGAGGACGACCCGTTGACCGTTTGACGTGCAACTGGCTGGAGCTGTCCTCTGGTGTGGGTCCTTTGCTGCCATGTCCATCCGTGATGAGAACCGTCTACAGGGTAGCTAGGGCTTGCTGATCACAAGCACGCCATCATCATATCATCATCATCCTTATTGTTATCAGGTTTCTGATGTGCCAAAATCAAATCATCCGTGGGCGCACGAGACATGTACCAATTCATTGATTTTTAATTTTTTTTGGGGTCATTGACTGTGGCCAATGCATCTAATTTTTAAGGAACAAAAAAAATTACTAGCAATACCTAGCTAGTGTGACAATTAACAACCAAATTTAATGATCACCGCAGTGTTAGGTAAAACATGAATAAAGGAACAAGCTTTAAGCCACAAATTTGGGGGCTGAAAGGTTAATACAAAGTTTGCGACAAACTTTGTGGCTGCGATTGCGCAAGAGTCATAATGTACCAATTCATCGTGGCTGCGATACAGAACACTCAAGCTCGAGTTTATGACGGTGGTCATGCATGTCCAAGTCTGCCATGGGCAACAAATCAATCCTGACTTTGCCCAGCAAAACGCAGAGTACAACAACTATGCTGTGTTGGCGTACACGGTCGACATGTAGGGCCTTTGCAACCATGACGGCAATGAGAAGGTGAGATTGAGTATGTCCAGGTATTGCTCAATGGCGCTTGCTAGGCCCGCCGTCTTCTTGGCCGTACCTGCGTTCTTTCCTCTGATGCGATCTTTCGCGAGCTTTTCATGGCATTTCATCTGGCCTTATTCATAGCGATTGAATTACCTAATAATTCAACAGGTACTTGCTCGCCCATTCCACCGTCATCCTGTCCCAAACATCACCATGGAAGCTCAAAACCGCATAACAAGCCCATCAGGAAGTCCATCAGAAAGCCCATCCGAGGAGCCATCCGAGGGGAATGAGTCCCTGTCGCTGCCTCAAATGCGAGAGCACAACACCCAAGCCTTGAGCATGATTGGATTAGGATCGAGAGTTCATCGTGTACCTCGTGGGAGCATGGTGGATGTGATAGTCCTTCGCTCGATGAAAAATCTGTGGACGGCGTCTGTTTACGGTGACCCGGATACTCACTACGTACATCGAATACGGCCAAGACCTCCCGCTCCCGTAGTAATCAAACGATGCAACGATTATCCATACTACTGCAGCAATACCAACGGATTTCCTAGAAGCCACTACAAAAGATTATTCATCGCGCTCGAGTCGGCGAGCTCGCAATGGCAGCATCTGACACCGATACAAGAGGGGATCTTTGGAAACGTCCTGATCGATGAGCTGGCCGGTATGATCTCCGGCTCCAATACGCTGGCGAAAGCTGGAGCTGATGAAACTGTCAACTGGCAGCTCTGCCGCAAGGTGTTTCAGGAGACTCCCGTTGGAGACCTGTGTTCAGCCGATCACGTTACTCACAAGATCGCGGCACACCTACAAGAGTCGAATCTGCCTCACGATTTTGCGTCTGTTCTTCGCGCCCGACGGGAGATTGTGGCACACGCAAAAGCGGCTAAATTCTTCATAAATAGTGTCGTGCTTCAGGGCAGACCCATCAACTCAACCACCCTCCAAATAACGCACTTTATTCTTACCCACCCGGGGTTTCAACAAGAGGATGTTGATGAAATGCCTGATCTAGACGGTCCCGACCCATTTGACACTGAAGATAGCTGCCTATCGGACCCGGAGCCCAACTTGATGCCGAGTCCCTGGCGGCGTGAGCATGACGACCGAGGTGTGAGTCCAGAGATCATAGGACAGTCCATGTCCCGATTGTGGTCAAACATGGCGAGGGACATTGAGATGGCATGGTGCAAACGAGAATTCGATCCGTTTTGGCATATTGCCAAAACTCTACGTGAATTCCTCCTCATCCATCCATTCAACGACGCAAATGGACGAATGTCCCGGCTGTTACTCAATGTCTTACTACTGAAACACGTAGCTGGAATCGCTTGCCCAGGGACAGAGGCGAAAGAAAACGAGACAATCGGACCACTGCTGGCGCTCCACTTGATTCCACAGACCATGACGCCGGACGAACATATTCAGCGCCTTGCCATGTTTATTCTGAAGCACACAGTCCAGCATTTTGAGAGGCTCAACCTTGAGTTGGCCAACAGTCTTGAGCTTGGATATTCGGAAGTACCTACGACTGTGACGTTGGAATGGCCGATTGGTGGGTGGACAAGACCTTAGTTAGGCATAAGGTCCCCCCTGAGAAAATATGTTGATAAAGAGTATGACAAAAATCAGTAGCAATGGGAGGAATGTATGCAATGAGAAGCTGTTAGTCATAGTGCAGAAGAATGAGCATGTGGAAGCAAATTCTGGTAATAAGAGTACTACGGAGTCCGGACTACGGAGTAAACATTACATCACGTGATCGCGGGCACGCGTCGCGAGAGCTTCAACTTCAATCAGCTCCCGCGCGCGAACAACCAGAGGCAGGCGGAACATCGACGACGTAGTGCAGTGTGCAGCAATATGCGTGGCCGAATATCGCAAGATGATGATGCATCTGGCGCGCGGGAATTGCAAGGCACAATGTCAGGCAGGATGAGGGCTTCTGCATCGTCCGCTCTTCCCAGGGCCCAGAGTCGATCTCGAGTACGTTGCCCCGTATTGCTGAGAATCAGAATCCGTACCCACGCAACGTTGCGAATCTCGTTCCGACCAGCTGACGATGGAGTCATCAGATTGCTTCATTTCGCGCCACACAGCCCACATACAACCTAATCACGGGCGGAGACGCAAACGTTCGACCTTGTTCAAGACAAAGCCAGGCTGCTGAATCAGTGCGGCCGGGATCGCGAGACAGTTTTAAGGAAAACATGGCTCCTTCCGATGCAGACGAATACGAAAAGTACAGAAGGGAAATCGAGACTCTCAAGGCGGAGATTGGCACCCTGCAGTACCGAATGCAGACTGCCGAGCAGGAGAAAGAGATCGCCTTGTCGCAACAGTCCAACAAGATGGAACAAGCAAGACGGCGCGAGCAAGAAGAACTGCACCAGCGGCAAGCCGCCGAGGCAGAGCAAGCAAAAGCTGTTGGTCAGGTGGAGGTCGTCAAAGCGGAGCTTGAAGAATTGAAAGAGCGTTCGGCTGCGGAAGCCAAAGCAGTGGAGCGTAGAGCTCGTGAAGCCCAAGATGAGGCCCGATTACTGCAAGAACAGCTTGAAGATCTTTCAACTGCAAGGGACGACGCCGCCAGAATTGCAGACAAGAAATTGAACGACATGCAACTGCAAGTCACAGCACTGCAGAATTCATTGCAAGAACTGGAGCAAGAAAGCCAAGACCGCGAGGATAACGTCCAGCAGGCGCGCTCCATCATTGCTGAGAAGGAGAATCATATTGCCAAACTCGAAGCCGACGTGCTACGTCTGAAGGCACAAAGCGGAGATGCGGAGACTATGGGGATTATCAAGAAGGAGCTGACGGAGCAAGTTCAGCATATACGGGCTCTCGAAGCCACCAATCGCGATCAGCTGGGTGAACTAAAGCACCTACGAGCAGTGAGCAAAGCAGTAGAAGTCGTCGAGGAGGAGAAACGATCTTTACAGCGAAAACTGGAGTCGGCAGAGTCACTCGAAGCAGAACTGGCAGAAGCTCGGCTGCAACGCCAAAGGCTGCAGGATGAGCGACTGGCATGGGCAGCCTACCTGAAAAGCTCTTCAGACACGGGAGACGATGAGTTTGATTCGCCCGAGGCCATGGCGAGAGCGTTGGTGGAGGAGCGGTTGACGACTGCCTCGTACGTGGAGCAGCTGGGTGCTTTGCGCGCCGACATGAGTGCTCAGCGAAATACGATACGCTCTCTCCAAGACGAACGGGCGCAGCTCACAGAGCAAGTCGAAAGTGCGAAAAGCTCGGCTGGAACATTGTCAACTGACAAAGCACGTATGCGCGTCGACCGACAACGTGTTCTCGCGCTAAAAGAGGTGGAGTATCTCAGAGCACAAATGAAGGCCCTTGATGACGAGCATCACACTATGCAACCGGAGCAGCACGACGAGACACGAGCCGCTCGACTGCACGAGCTGGAGTCATTGGTCGACGATTACAAGGCAGAGGTGCAGAAGTTGCACAGCGAGCTAGCAACTATGGAGCCAAATGCCGGGACTTCACCACAGCTCATCATGACTGGGGCCAAACGCTCCCGCACGGAAATCGACGATGCCCAAGAACAGCTAGGCCAGTTGACGCGTAAAAACAGAAAGCTCCAAGAAGAAGTCACTGGTCTGCACACCAAGGTCGCCATGCTGGACAAGGATCTGTCAGCAAACAGACAACAGCTTTCTGCTGCCAAGGAGCGCAGCTCAACACGGGTACTATCGCTGCGTTCTAACCCGACGTCCGATTTCGAGGCCATCAAGCGAAGCACGCTGGAGGCGCTCAAGCAGGAAAACTCGCATCTCCTAACACAGCTTCGTTCCAAGGCAACAAACTCTGCTGTCCCAGTCATACCAACCTCGGTTCTCAGCGCAATGGAAAGAGAAATCGCCGCAGCCAAGGCGGAGACAGCATCTGCACAGAAATCGGCCAAGCGGCTAAAAGAAGTTTGGGGATCAAAATCCCAGGAGTTCAAGGAAGCCATCTTCTCGACACTAGGATGGACAGTCACATTCATTCCCAATGGCAAGATGCGGGTGGAGAGCACCTTTTTCCCGTCTCAAACGGACGAGCATGAGAACTCGATTGTGTTTGATGGCGAGAGGGGAACCATGAAGGTCGGAGGTGGCCCCAAGAGTCCCTTTGCAAGACGGATAGGCGACCAGATTGGATTCTGGGTCCGTGAAAAGGGGTGCATCCCCGGCTTCTTGGCGGCCTTGACGCTGGAGTTTTATGAAGAGCATTCTCGGACGGGCAAGGATTGAGGGAAAGGTGCATGTCATGTGCAGATTTGTAAAGATTGGCTCATGTTTCTGGCGTCTGAAAGATTGTACTCTAGACTAACACGGGGATAACCATTGTCCCCGTTGGGGAACCCGTTGGGCCCGTTTGGGAAATGCACTGATTTGATCACGATGCCTATGAATGATGATGAATGATGATGCACATTTCGTAAAGACGCCAGGTTGGTTGTGCCTAGAAATAATACGTCCTTGATACAATCCCAACTCGCTTAGTCAGGACATCGTTGCGCCTCGGCTGATGCCCGCCCAGTCCACCTGTGACCTTCCTTGTCCATGTGCGTGCGTCCCTTGCACGCTCCGACTCAACATTAATACCTAAATTACTACGGATTATCAGGTACCGACTCATCGGGCACCCGACTCGCTTCCAAACCAAAGCAGTCAATCTCGGGTTTTCACGCAACATGTCGAATTCAATGGGCTTCGCAAAGACACACCCCTTGCCCACAGCCCAAACAGGCCGGGCCAAACACCATGATTCGTCAACGCGACACCCAGTTTTCTTCACGGAGCGTCTTCGGAAATCGCCTGTCTGGATGGCGCAGGCTGGTGGGAGTGGGAGCGGGAGCAGTCCCGTTGCACACGGGTACATGTACCGGGAGGGGTCGGGGCAAGGACAAGGTGGGAGTGCGCCCAAGCTATAGCGGTGAGCGGTGGACGGGCGGGTGGAAGACAATAATAGATGATGTGGTATCGGGGTGATGGAGAAGGATTCGTGGACACGGTGCACGGGAGTGAATGGGCGGATTGGAGAATCTTGTTGCAACGGCGGCGATTATACGCCCGTCTGAATACAAAATGTCATGGTCACGGCGGGCACGTCAACTTGGGTGCGTGAGGTGGAAAAGACGGTGCGCGATTATAGGGGGAATGGATGGTACTGGATATATGAAACGCTCGCGCCTTGATGAGTTGAAGCATGCCCGAATACCAATATCATACCGAAAGTTCCCCGGAAAAGTGACATGGGCCGTATAACCGTCCCCTTTTACTGACAGACAAGGCAATTAGTGCCCGCCCGCCCCCATTTGAAATTTTTTTGCCTGGCCCTGCTCTTGTGGCAATTTCGTGATTCAAGGTCCTTTCCCGCCCTCCGCTCAGTCTAGCCATGCTCATGAACCGGCATTCTTAATGGCAATCACCAACACCATCAAAATGAGGAAAATCACCAACCCCAAGAGACCCATGAGCTTGACGTTCTTCCACCACATCTGACGCTTCAGCCCCCGACTTCGCACGCGAAAATCCTGCGCACTGTTCCCGAGTCTGTCCGTCTTGTCGACCAGCAGATCTAGCCTCTCGCCTCGCTCGAGCAGACTCTCAATGTTCTTGGTCATGATGCCCCTGACATCGTCAATCTCCCGCTTCGCATTGCCAATCGCATCGTCTCTGCCTCCACTCGTAGTCCCATAGTCGACCATTAGATTCTTGAGCTCCGAGTTGAAGGAGCCTGCGCCGTAGTTGGGCATTCCGGAAAAGTCGCTGTTCTCGGGGAACTGCTCGAAAAAGCGCTTGCGGATCTCGAATAGATATCCAAAGGGCACGCGGCGGCCGAGTGATGCGTCGGCGACGACGAGGAAGGTGAGGCCACCGGCGGCAGGGTGGTCAGGATGCTCCGATGGCGCCTCGGAGACATAGTGGATTTGATTTGAGCCGTGGGTATACGTCAATTTTTGGGGGGTGCTGTGCTCGATTTTCGGAAGGATGAGGGAGGCGAGTGATGAGGTCTGCGACGACGCCGACGTGGTGCATTCTGTGAGAATAGTCGTCTTGTGCGCGATGCAGGAGCTGGGGACTGCATGTTAGGAATGATGGCTGTCTTTGAATGTTCTGGCCTGGTGGGAATGATGCTTACTAGAGAAGCGGCGTGGCCGGCGATGAAGAGGACGCCATATTTGTGTGAGCGAGGCGTGCAGTTCCGAATAGAGTATGCAAGAAAAACGATGGTGGTCTTCTAGATGGATGGCGACAGTACCTCCAAGATGGGTTGAAAAAATAGGGTTGGATTACAATGTCGCAAGACAAAAGGTAGGTGGAAATATGGGGAAAGTTTACGAGCCACCCGACGTCACGACATTTACGGATTACTGCGCCGTTATTGGGTGGGACCCTGGTGAGGTGGTGCGTGGCAGCAGCAGGTTAAGCCGCATCACGTGACGCAGCCTTTTTTTTTTTTGGTCACCGATCGCAAATCGCAAGGTTGCCAGCAAAGGGGAAGACTTTCATAAAGTGCAGATGGAAGCGTGAAATTGAGGATTTTGGGAAACCATTCTGACTTGGATTCGACTGGAAATTCTAGTGGTATAGGACAGAATGCTTCCGAATCCGTATCACCAGGGATCATGAAGTTTCTATCCCGAACCGTGGCTTTCAGAGCTGTTCGTGTCCACACCGGGGGGACTCATTGCCGTGCTTTGTCGACCAACGCACCTAGAAGACAGGATTCGCCAAAGAAGAAGACTACCGAACCTAAGAAGTTGTCCTCGTCAAAGAGCGCCGCGAAGGGACGATTTGTTTCCAAGCCGTTACAGAAATTAGCCGCGCGCGCGCGAGCGGGTTCAGTGAGTCTACGTCTTGTGAAGCTTGATGCACCAGCTGCTCTCATATCTAACGTATACATACTTAGGTTAGTCAGGGCCACGACCCAAAAGCTAGGCTGAGGCTTGACGTTGGAAAGAAATACAGTGGTCAGCATGGCGTATTTCGGTCAACAGTCCTGCATCGCCTGCAAGTTGTGTTGAACAATCTTGCAGCATCACAGCAGTCGGTATTCGGCATGGACCATGATGAATTGAGTCGGCAAGCGGCCCTATTCATGAATGCCATTGACCATGCATTTCTTCTGGCGGAGCAAAAACTCACTCGGCGCGACAAGAACCCCTTGTTTTGGAACCTGCGAGACGCTTTCATTACGCGAGACGTCAAGGGCCTCACAAAAGAAATACAGTACTCGTTCCAGTCCTTTATGGTTCGACAGAGATTCTCCAAAGAACTCGAAGATAGTCAAGAGCGTCTTCTAGATTTCAGGTTTCCACACGAATGGTTTCCGGCTACCCGAACCATGCAGCGAACCATTCATGTCCATGTTGGGCCGACAAACTCCGGGAAGACGTACAATGCGCTCAAGGCGCTGGAGAACTCTAGGATGGGCGTATATGCTGGCCCTCTTCGGCTGTTGGCAACCGAGGTTTATCAGCGACTCAACGCCAAAGGTCGACCTTGCGCTCTCATCACTGGCGAGGAAGTACGCATCCCCGAAGATACTGACCAGTACTTCTCCAGCTGTACAGTGGAAATGGTTCCTCTGAACACACAATTCGACGTTGCCGTCATTGATGAGATCCAGATGATAGCTGATCCGGAACGAGGCAACGCATGGACTACCGCGTTGTTGGGCGTGCAAGCTAAGGAGGTCCATCTCTGTGGCGAGGATCGAACTGTCACCCTCCTGCAGGCTCTGTGTGCTAGTATCGGCGATGAATGCGTGGTGCATCGATACGAGCGACTAAGCCCTCTGCAGACGATGGAATCTGCTATTGAGGGTGACTACAGCAAATTACAGAAAGGCGATGCCATTGTCGCCTTCAGCCGCCCGTCTCTTCACGTGCTGAAGCGCAATATTGAGACTAAAACGGGACGACGATGCGCGATCATCTATGGCTCACTCCCACCTGAGGTTCGGGTACAACAGGCAGCATTATTCAACGATCCCGACAACGACTACGACTTTGTTGTTGCCAGCGACGCGATTGGCATGGGACTCAATTTGGAGATTAGACGTGTTGTGTTGGAGTCGGTGACCAAGTTTGACGGCAACCAACACAGATCGCTTTCCTATTCCGAGATCAAGCAAATTGGCGGCAGAGCAGGCAGATATAGAAGCGCCCAGAATGCATCAGCAAGCGCCGAGGGAGTCGAGGAAGAAAAAATCGGCTTGGTGACGACTATGGACCAAGCGGATCTTCAGAACGTCCGCCTTGCCTTTGAGAACAAAGTAGACGACATTAGCTGCGCCAGTATTCAACCTCCCGCGGGTATTGTAGAAAGATTCGCTTCTTATTTCCCACCGGACACGCCGCTGTCATTCATCCTCATGCGCATCAAGGCTGCCGCAAAAGTCAGTCCGCGGTATAGGCTCTCAGTCAGCAGCGACGTTCTCGAGATTGCCGACATCATCCAAGATCTTCCACTCACCATCTACGATCGTCTCACATTTTGCCATCTCCCCGTTGCCCTGAGAGCCGAAGGAGCCGTGGATGTGCTCCGCGCGCTTGCGCGCGTGGTTGCCAGTAATGCGACGGGCGATCTTCTCGATATCAAGGAAATCCCACTCGAGTTTCTAGATGTCAAAATTGAGGACTTCAAGGGCGGGTCCAACGAATACTTGTACAAGCTCGAGTCGCTGCACGTAGCCATTAATCAATATGTTTGGCTGTCGTATCGATATGCCGGCATGTTCAGAAGTCAAGCGCTCGCGTTTCACGTGCGGCAGCTGGTGGAAGAAAGGCTCATT
Source organism: Epichloe typhina subsp. poae (assembly GCA_030389615.1). Classification (NCBI taxonomy): domain Eukaryota; kingdom Fungi; phylum Ascomycota; class Sordariomycetes; order Hypocreales; family Clavicipitaceae; genus Epichloe; species Epichloe typhina. The sequence goes on along the minus strand of CP098316.1, from coordinate 801,834 downwards.
TCTGCCTTGAATCGACTCGATTTTACCGAAGAACAGCTCGAGCACAAACGAAAGCACAAGAGATTGCAGGCGCGTTCTCGCAACATGACCAAAAAGGCGCTGGGAGAAGACAAGACAGATGAGGCGAATCAAGACGGTTCCGATGCTTCTACGTCTGGATAGCAGGAGAGTGGAGGAGAGCCCGTCGAGACGACCGTGAATCTTTTTGGCTTTTTTTGGGTATATATGCGACGCGCAAACTGTACGATACGGGGTTAGGAAGACCATGCGTCATGTTGGCGTTTGAGTAAAGGTTATGCGTATGCTACGGTATAGACTCGCCAGATTGGCTTTGTGATAGTACAATATTCATCGTTCTCCTCTTGACCAGCGGTGGCGAATGAGCCACAGACTTATTGATAGGCCATGGCGTTGCTTGTGCGCTCCACGAAGCACAAGACAGCAACATGTTCCATCAGCAAAGAACCGAAATCAGGCTGCATCGAGAGTATGCGTAAAAGTCAAGTCTTGGATAATATGAGGCGATGCAATTGGCTTTGCGGCGCCATTTGTTTAATTTGTTGGCGGCGCCTTCCCTCCTTGTTGCGTTTGACCGTTACTGTGACAGCTGCAGGCACTTCTTGGCACTTCTTGGCACTTCTTGGCACGCACACGCCAACGCCACTTTGACTTTTTAGTACAAACACTGTCTCGAACTATCGTCGCGTTCCCCCACGGCTCTACCCCGAAGGAACAGTTTTCAAGTTTCATTCTTCCACAAACCCATGTTCATCGCCATTAGCATCATCAGTAAGCCCCTGGCCGTGCCGTGAGTCACTGGGCTGCATTTCAGATCAGCCACTGCGCCGTTGGCCGGCTTTACATGTGCTTTACACTTTACATGTAGTTTGAGAAGCATTAGAACAATACTCCCGACATCCACCTCCCACGACGCGCCGAGAGCTCCCACAGTCTGCGCCTACGTGTATTCTATCGTACGAGCAAAGGAAAATCTCTAGAAAGGGGTAGTGCAGTCGCTTTTGCGTTAGCGGCAATCATGGCTTCGCCGTCGACTGGTTCCAGAGAACATTGGCACCCGTTGCCCATATCCAAGGATGCCGTTCGTTCCGCGGAATACTCGTACCGAGCTCCCTCGCCCCCGTTCATTCATATACCCGGCCCAAGAAGAACGACGACCGAGGTGGTGATGGAGCTCATGCCTTCGTACGAACACGTCGATCCTTCGCAGTTGACGAGCGATGACCTACAAATCATCACACAAAATGCCAAACAGATCGCCACCGATCAATTGTCAACCTGGGCGTACGAAGACCGACGTTTCGCACAAGCCATTGTGGACTTTCTCTTTCTTGGCCCCACAAGCATAATACGCGATCACCATTTTCTGAAGCGCGAGGGCATCACCATGATGCTGGTTGTGAGAGATGCGCGCCTCGCCGGAACTGTTCGCAGTGTGGACCAAGCTTCAAAAGAGTTGGGCATTGCTGTTGAATATGTATACGTCGATGGCCCCGCTGATCTTATCCGTGGGTTCCCGAATATGATTCGTCTCATCAATAATCACCTTCTATCTGTATATCACTCCCAGTCCAGAGGACGCAATGATGAAGGGCAAATCTTGATGAAGACAGGTCGTTTTCGTCGTGGAAATGTTCTTGTTACCTGTGAGTCCGGAAATCATCGCTCTGCAGCTATTGTTGCAGCCTATATCATGTCAATCTTTGGGCAGAGCATGGTCTCGACCTTGCAATTTGTCCAGTTAAAGCGGTTTTGCTGCAGCTTTGACGAGGATATGAAGCGCATGTTGCAGTCTTGGGAAGATATCCTTCGTGCACGATCAATGGTTGCCCATCACTCACAATCAGAAAGCAAGGGCCAACAACAAAGCCAACTTTGTTCCCAGGACACGGACGCTCAACCTGTGAGACATCAGCCGACACGTTTGGCCGCCTCCAAGTCAAAGAGAGGGTTCGACAATATGATGGACTTGGAAACGGGTGCCGAAAAGGGAGCATTTGTTGATACTGACGGAGACCGGTTCCTAGACCGAGGCCCATTCGTTCCCTTCGCCGACTTGCCCAAGAAATGGCGAGAACAGTCATGACGTGTGCGATGTTCCCTGAGAGATTGGACGATCAGTGCATCTTCCACGGACCAGCGATAGCACCTACAGCTACGGCTGATATTGGGACCATGCAAGTCAAACGGTCATTTTTCATGATTTCTTCTCTTCAGCTGGCGTTTGTTGGGGAGTAATAGGAGGAGCATTCCAAGATACCCGGTCATTACACGCATGGAGTTACGGACATTGCAGTACACCCGATTAGATGAAGGCGGTTGGTGGTATGCATTGTTTTTCACTGGCTTCTTTCCGCATCATTGTTGTTGACACAATATTCTTCTGATACAAAGGTATTATTTTAAACATGAGATGACTTGCGAGAAAATGAACGTGTTGCGTTGTACTCGTTTGCCTGCATTCATAGGTTGATTTGAGTAGTACCTTTGCATCTGTCAGAGGACGACAAAGACCGGTTCCCAATGGAATGGCCAAATAGCTCCTTTTGACCCGTAAAAAGCATCACCAAGTGATGCCAATAAATAACCCAATCCGTGTTCATTCGCTTCGGTCACTCAAAAGGTTTTTCGCAGACCCCATGCCCATGAAAAGTTTTTCGTGTCGAATCGCCAACGTGAGGGCACATGCTCCGTTGTTCATTCATGCAAGGGCGTGTTCACTGACAACTCACATCAGCTTCACTTCACATGAGAAGTTGTCAACGCGCTGGGGCACACAGTTATACACACAAAGACTCGACGCACAAAGAGAGAAAGCAAAGCATGGCAGCCGCTCCCGCGGTGCGCTCGAGCGTGGAAGCTCTTTCACCCGTTGCCGACTTGGTGTTGAGGGAAGGCGCGCAACATGGTGTGCACATCAAGAAGCATCTCGCAGCTCACCTTTCCGACATTCGCCCATCATCATCATCATCGCTGTTTGAAGCCGAAACAGACATGGCGACGCCTCTGCTCCCCCCCGGCGACATCGACTGGGGCTCAGACGACGACGACAAGAGTCCGCCACTCGAGTATCCCAACAGCTCCCCCATGCATCTCATCACATCGACCACGGCCAGGGTGTCCTAGGAGGATCTCTGGCTTGGGGCGCAATGGCTCATCTGCCACGTACTACGAGAAGACTACACGTTTGCAGAGCTCACGACGAGGATTCTCCGCCTCACCAGGGTGCAGATTCAAATCTTCCTCACCAAGTACATGGCCGAGAACAGGGTGTGGATCCAGTATGAGCAGAACGTGTCGAGGATTCCGTGGCGTGAACTCAATGAGTATGCAGCTGAGAAGAACAAGTCTGTTGCGGAGCTGCTTCACATGTATCGCCCCAGCTTGCCGACTGACGAGATGTCGAGAGACGACATTGCCAAGGCGGCACAGTTCTTGCACGGCAAGGGTCTTGGGGCGTATGTGTCAAGCTTGGATGGCTGGTTCGGCATTGGGAAGATGGACTTTTTGGACTTGAATGTCTGCGGCGCCATGTTTCGAGATACCCTGGATCGAGAGGCGATCAAGAAGGCTGTGGAATGGGGCTGGATTGACATTGACGAGGTTTTGCGGAACGCGAGGGAAAGGGCGAGAAGACTGATCTCGCAGACAGATGCGGCGTGCCCGGTGCAGGATGCTTTCTTGGGAACGGTACAGAGTGTCGTGGAGCCGCGGTCTGCGTTTGCTGTCACGCACGAGGGAGTCGACTATAGCCGAGACGGGGTTTACATTACGCCTCGGTGCAACCGAACTGTTTGGTCTGGTATTCTGGAGAACATCGATGAAGTGGCTCCTGTGTCGTTGATCCAGGACCAGCAGAGTAGGATGCCTGCCAACGTTGAAAGGGTCAACAAGGACAAGAACGGCAAACAAAAGTCAGCTACGAAGGCGCAAATCGAGGAAATACGCATGAGCCTTGCTAGACAAGTGCCTGCATTGCTCCCTCGTCACGTCCCTGGCTCGGTGGTGATGACGGCGGAGGAGAGAGCACGGGCTACTGAAATAGCAACAGCAACAGCAACGGCGACGGCGACGGCAAAGCCGATGTCAACGTCAAGAAGAGCTCACAAGACACCTTTTCCAAGGACACCTACTCAGAGTGTTCGGAGACAGAAATCGCGGGATCTGCGCAAAGTGGCAACTGCGCGAGTGTTTCAGGACTTCATGAGTCCCCCGGGGGCTAAACGCGAACTGAATGGCCTCCTCGGCAGCGCAGAAAATTGTGAAGTCTCGGCGGCGGCTGGGAATGGACTGTTGAACGGATACAATAAACGTCGGAAGTCGCAACCGAATCAAGATGTGAATGGAACCTCTGGTGGACGGTATGAACAGGTTGCAGCACCAGAAGAAAATATCCTGGATTCCACGAAAGATGCCGGGCCAAGTTGTACCGGTTTGAGCGGTATAGGTCAATTTTCCACGGCGCAAGCGTGCAGTGCTGAACTCAGAAAGGCTCTGGACAACAAATATTCGGGATATCTTCGTGAAGATGACAGAGGCACGCCGTCCAGAAGGAAGCGGAGTATCAGTAAGTTCAACGCAGTTGGTCATTGTTCCAACATGTGGACTGACGACATGAGGCAGGTCAACTCGAGATCCCGGAAGCCGAGGATGACGCGGATTATGTTCCCACCAAGAGCTCCTCTGCGACAAAGCGAAAGGCCGCGGTGCAACTACAAAACAAGGTCGTCAAGAAAAAGAAGGCGGTTTTGGCCGAGGGAGAGTGCATGGACCGACGGGTCTCTGCTACAAATCATGTCAAAATACCCAGCCGTACGACCACTTCACGGACTCAAACCAAGCCCTCGCGTGTAGTGGTTAACAAGAGTAACAAGGCATCCAAACGACCCAAAGCGGGCGGAAGTGAGGATGATGATTCGGATGTGCCCCTTGGACGGCACAAGAGGCGGCGTCCTACAAAGGACGACGCTTCAAGAGACGGAGATGCTGTCGATGACGACGATGAGCCGCCTGCTGAATCCGAACCAGTGAAGATGAAGAAGAGCACGGAGCCCATCTTCGGTATTCCCCGGAATCAGGAACTCTTGGGCCCGCTGGAGCGAGCGGAAGAGGTGGAATACGCGTGGTCCGCAGACGTGGCCGAGTTCGCCATGGTTTCCGCCCGTGCCAAGTACGCCTTGAAGGCTGATGGCATCAGCGAGAACAAATGTGCACAAGTCGAAGACGACACGGGCCAGGTCGATGAAGCTCTTTATACTCTAATGAGACTACAGAATCGGTTTGGGGTAGTAGAGGCCACACAAAAAAGTCGTGCTGCACAAGACGCCGGAAAGGCCAGGTTTGCAGGATGTGCCGACTGGGCCTTGTATGCTGCTGACGCGGAGGTGGCAGATTATGTTTTGGGGTCAGTTCAGGAGAACTGATGAGGCAGGATGCGATAATTGCGATAATTCTTACTTGGTATACTTAATCAAAGCGTACATACGTGTGTACGGGCTACTAAATTCTGATTGGCTGTGCACGTTCAATTCTTTGGTGGGGGCGTGAGTGAAAAGCACAGCCGTTAGTCAACGCTGGCGGCCAATGAGATGCTGCTGCCAAGCCAGACTAGGCTAGTCAGGACGGGTGACGGCGGATCGGCGTCTTGTCTCGGGTCGGGTGCATTGATTGTTCTCGTCGGAATGGTGGGATGGTGGGATGGGAGTCGGGACGCTTCCGCTGGCAAGAAGATGAAGATGTACAAGGCTAGCGCATGCCGGTGCTGTGGGAGGCAGGAAGTGGGAGACAGGAAGTGGGAGACAGGAAGTGGGGCGACGTACCGCCGGTCGACTTGACTTGTTGCATGCTCATCAAATCACTTCCGTCCTCCCGAAGTCTGCTTCATTCCGTCTCCTCCCACCAACATAACATGTCAGCTCGGACGGCAGAGTCAACTTCAAACGAGCAGGCTCCTCTGCTCGGCGAGGATGATGCGCGCCGCCACCACGACAATGGCCTGCTGCCTGCGACCCCAGCACGCAAGAGGAGGTCCAAGAAGTCCAAGACAGCATCAGCATCGGGCGCCGCCTACGTCGTCGTGGCCATCCTGCTGGCCCAGATCGTGGCCCTCGAGCTCAGCAACTCCTTCATAGAGCCCTCCCTGGGAGAGCTGGAAGAGGCGGCCATATGCCGCGACTACTTCGCCAACGACGACGTGCCCGATCCTGCGACGGACCCTCGCTGCAAGAGCGAGCCGGTGCAGTCGGAGCTGTCTATGCTTCAGGGCGTGGAACTGACCATTGCTCTTCTCCCGGGCCTGCTCACCTCGGTCCCGTACGGCATCGCGGCTGAGAGGTACGGGCGTCGCGTCATTCTGATTGTTTGCACGTTTGGCTTGATGCTCATGTATCCTCTGGATTTGGTCGTCGGTACGTCATCCCCCCTGGCATACATAACTCGATAGGACCACCCAACCGATCGAAGTGACTGACCATCTCTCCCCTGATAGTGCGATACTTGCCAGTCAAGTTCATCTGGCTGGTTGCAAACACGAATTACGTCGGGGGAGGGGTCCACGTCATGATGGCGCTGCTGTACACCATTGTCAGCGACGTGACGACGCAGGCACACAGATCTACCGTCTTCTTCTACATTGCCGCTGCCCGCGCCGGCACAGCCCTGATTGGCAATCCGCTCGCCTATCTAGCCATGAGCAAGGGCGGTCCGTGGCTCACCGGCTGCCTCTCCAGCGGGTGCCTCGTCGTCATGTTCTTGCTCTCGTTTGTCGTTCCCGAGACCGGCCATCCCCGAGGCTTGCCTGGCAAAGATGATCCAAGCGCCCCGATGGCTGCCTCCTCGAGCGCAGAGACCGCCGCCGCCTCCTCCTCCTCAACTCTACGTGGGATGGCGGCCTCGATCCAACCGGCTCTCCGGAGCAACAAAACCGTCGCCGTCTTGCTGTGCTCGACGCTCTTCACCAAACTAGGCAGCTGGGTGAGCCCGCTGCTCATGCAGTTCCTTTCCAAACGGCTCTCGTATTCCTGGGCCGAGGCAAGCTTGGCCCTGTCCGTCAAGGCCTTTAGCAAGCTGGCGCTCGTCTTGATCATCCTCCCGCTCGCAAGTCAGGCCCTCGTTCGAGCCAAGGTGCCACCTCGCAGGAAAGACGTCCTCATCGCGCGATGGTGCGTCGTGTTTGCCACGGCGGGAGCCTTTGGGATCGCCTTTGCCAGCAACGCTGCCGTGCTGCTATGCTTCATCGTGCCCTTTTCTCTCACCGAGGGCTTCGATGCCAGCATCAAGAGCCTGCTGGCGCAGGTGGCGGGGGACCGTCAGGTTGCCGTTCTTTTCTCAGTCGTGAGCCTCTTGGAGAACCTCGGCATCATGGTCGCCGGGCCGGCCATGGCTTACGCATTCCGGCTCGGTCTCCGCTGGGGCGGCGCGTGGGTCGGCCTGCCGTTCATCGTGGCTGGTGCTATCATGGCGCTTGCTGCCGCCATCGTCCTGAGTGTTGGCGTCGAGGATGGCGATTCAGACTGCCCGGCTGTATGACTTCATGGATGATTTCACACAACTACATATGTACATACGGATCAAGTTCCACTCACCATGGCCACCGAGAGCCAAGAGTCATCCATTCAGCGCCGGCAAGGCAGGCCGTCGGTAACGAAAGCGCCACGGCTATCGGGAAGTGAGATTAGACGCTGAGATTGTCACATGGTCGGCCCGCCATCCATCAACGAGTCAGCGAGCTACATTCACTAACGCAGGATTGAGGGGCGCGACTGCATGTCGCCGAATCTAGACGCTTAGCGGGACAATTAGTTCATGGGCCACTACGGATCCGTATAAGCGCGCATATCGCGCTAGTCCCAATCCGAAAGAACGGTCCCCACACCTAATTTTAGTGCATGTATATAGCTCACGTCTATTGATTTTCACCATCATGTTACCCGCTGCGGCCACGGCGTGTAATTCCACCGCGGCTTAAAGCTATAGATATTAATGTACCCCTGCAAAGGATATTACCCTATAAAGGGTATTTACAAGAGTCTTATCGCGTTGCGTTGCGTTGCGTTGCGTTACGAGGCCTTGTGATAATAAAAAGAAAGGAAGATATTCTCTAGAAGAGGTTACAAGCATTGCATTATAGCAAGCTACTTATATTTGCCACTAAAAGGAACTGGTATACGGATGTCCGCGTCAAAAGTCATGTCCCCTGCAGGCTGCTGCCTAGAGTAGCCTTAGGCACACAAATAGCTTAGAATAACACAAAGGAAATTAAACTAGGTACCTTTGCTATATAAACTACATGTAAAAGTAACTTATCCTAGTTATTATTAGATTCTTCCTCTATATTATTAGAATCTAAGGCATTAAGGGCATTAGGACTATTAGGACTATTAACCTCGCGAGGGTCTAAAATCTACCTTCTTTCATCATTATTATTATTATTAATAGCAGTAGTAGTAGCTTTATCTTCTCCCTCTAATTATTATAAAACAACCCTTTAAACCCTCTAACTATTAGCTTAACCTTTGCGACCTTTGCGATAGTTATTACCCCCCCTAAGCGAATTATTTCCTTAATTATGAGGCCCCACTCACAACACCCGTGCGCTAGCGCACCACTAGGTAGGCACACTGCGCCCTAGGGCTAGGTCTATGTAACACTAGCAAGCCACTAGCTATAAGCTAGTAACTTATATATATAATACACTTAGACCTAGTAAGCTTTAGTTAATATATAAGTACCCTTATATCTCTTACCTAGCTATTTTTTTATTCTTATAATTCTAAAGCTTCTCTTACTAGTTACTTAAAAGTAATATAAAAGAAAGAATAACTTAATTTACTAAAATAATACTATATATTACTTAGGATTTACTAAATAATAGTAATACTATATCTAGAGATATACTATATTTTATAACCCTCTCTAAGGCTATACCTTTTACTATAAAGGTAAAAGAGATAGTAATTAAAAAGTAAATTACCTAGCTTAAGTAACTTAAGAAACTATAAGAGTAAGAATAAGAACTTACTAACTTACTATAACTTTATAAAGAAAAAGTACTAATAAAAAAAGGCTAAAAGGCTAGTATATTCTTAAGTCTTAGTAGCTAAGAAATTAAGGTTTAAAATATTATAAAACTTTAATACCTTATAAACTTATAAAAGTATAAGATATAGCTTAATAACCTTGATTATATCTTTAAGAGAGTAAAAAAGAAGTATTATTAAAATAACTAAAAGATTCTTTTTATACTTAACTATATATATATAAACTATTAGGTAAGATAGGATTAATATATTAAAGAATAACTAGCTAATAGCTAGGATTACCTTAAGGATAACTAAGATAAGTTTTAAAACTAGACTCTTATATTACTTAAGAACTTTATAAGCTATAATATATAAATAGCTACTTAGCTAGAGAATATAAAGTAAAAGAAAGGCTAAAGCCTTATTAAGTTTAGTATTTACTTAGATTTACTAGAGAAATACCTTAAATAAGCTCTAAAAAGACCTAGGCCTTTATATTCTTTATAAAATTAATTTCTAACTTATAAAACTATATTAACTTATATATAAATATTACTAAGATAACTTAAGAAAAGATTATATAACTTACCTAGTAATTCTAGGAAGTAATATCTAGAAATAAGTAAAAGCTAAGTAATTTAGAAAAGAAAGGCTTATATAAGGCCCCTTAATATTAAAGATATAACTCTTTATAAGGCTATTAGCTAAATAAGGACTAAAAAGATAAGAATAAGAATAAAGAAAAGACCCTAGCTACTTACCTAAATAATAATAAGCTATAAGGAAGAAAATAATACTATAATTATAATAGTATAAAGTATCTTTTCTATAACTATAATAAGCTAAGGAAAGACTAGTAAGAAGGTTAGGGAAACTCCTAAAGGTAAAAGTAAATACCCTTACCTTTACCTTAGATATTAGGGTATTAGTAAGATATTAATTTTATATACTAGTTACTATTTATAAGTAAGAAAATATTAAAATAGTAGTAAATCTTAATAGTTATACTAAGATTAATATTATTAGTACCTAGTTTATATAAACTTATAAGCTTAATTAGGCTAAGGCTATAGCACTTATTCTAAAGGTAGTAAGGGCTTTTATAGTTTTCTAATATAGTATTTATAAGGTACTTATTATAATCTAAGACTTAAGGGGTAAAAAGAAGGACTTTAAACTACTATATATAGCTATTAATAAGGACTTAAAAGTAAAGGGAAGCCTTATATTAATTAGAATATATATACTTATAAAAGAATATATATACCTTTACTTATACTTATAAGAATAGTAGTTTAAGAAAAGAAAGATAGCTTTTTTACTACTAACTTCTTATAAGTTTATAAAAGTAATATATAATAAGATAATTATATATACTATTATAAGTATAATAAAAGATAAGTTTATCCCTCTTAAAGATAAAGAGAAAGTAAAAGTATATAAAACTATTAAAGATATCCCTAAGAAGCTATATAAGTTTAAAAACATATTTATATTAAATAAGGTAAGGAGTCTTTTATCTAAGAAGTTAACTAACTATATAATTAATCTTATACTAGAAGCTATACCCTTATATAAACTAATTTACTTTCTTTCCTAAAGTAAACTTAAAGAGCTCTAGGAATATATTAATAATAACCTAAGGAAAGGCTAAATAAGACCCTTAAAAAGCCTAGTAAGTATACTTATTTTATTTATACTAAAGAAAAATAAGATACTTTAGCTATATATAAACTATTAAGGACTTAATAAGGTAATATAAAAGAATTACTATACTCTCCCCTAATTTTAAAGATCCTTAATTAGTACTAAGGGGCCTATTTCTTTTTAAAGATTAATATTAAGAATATATATTACTAAATCTATATTAAAGAGAGTAATAAGTAGAAAATAGCCTTTTATATATATTTTAAGCACTATAAGTACCTTATAATACCTTTTAGGTTAACTAATATCCTAGTTACTTTCTAAAGCTATATTTATAAAGTGCTTTATAAGCTAGTTAATACTATTTATATAGTATATTTAAATAATATCTTAATTTTCTCTAAGATAAAGGAGAAGTATACTAAATATATTAAGTAAGTCTTAGAATATATAAGGTTAGTAAAGTTATATATAAAACCCTTTAAGTGCTTTTTTATAAGGAATTAGTAAAATTCCTAGGGTTTATTCTTTTTATTAATAAAATATTAATAAATACTTATTAGGTTAATATAATTAAAGAATAAAAGAAGCTAATAAGTTTTAAGAATATATAGTTATTTCTTAGATTTTATAACTTTTACTAATAGTTTATTTATAAATACTTTAGGATTATAATACCTCTTTATATACTAATAAAGGGTAGTTAAAATAGTATTTAGACTAGGAGATTTATATTTAAAGAAAAGAAGTAGCTAGTATTTAACTAGCTAAAAGATACCTTTTAGTAAGTGCCTTTTCTTTAATATTATAACCTAAGTTAAGTAGTGTATATTAAGATAAATACCTTAATTTTTATAATAGTAAGAATCCTATCTTAGTAGGATAATAAGGGTTACTAATATTTAGTAGCCTTTTAGTTAAGGAAGTTTATAAACACTAAATATAATTATAGTATAGCTAATTAAGAGTTACTTACTGTAGTAAAGTTATTTAAACACTAGTAATACTATATTAAAGGTATAAAGATACTTATAGAGGTCTTATTAAACTACTATAACCTATAGACCTTTATAAGGTAGTAAAAGCTAAATAGAAGGTAAGTATAATAGTATATATTTCTTTACTCTTTCTATTTTATAATTAAGTATAGACTAGGGAAAAGTAACCTTATAAATATACTATTAAGAAGGTCTAATTATAAGGGTAAACCTATATTAAATAAGGCACTTTTACTAAAGCTTTAAAGGAAAATAATAATTACCTATATAGTAAAAGAAAAAGTACTAATATATTAAAGAAGTTATAGTATAATACTAGTCTTAGAGCTTACTAAGTTAATAGTAGCCTAGGTAAAAAGCTAGTTAGCTACTATAAATCTAGTAATAAGTTAGCTAAATAAAGGTAATTTTAAGGAGAAGGTAATATATATCTAAGATATTAGTATAGTATAAGAGATTTAGGGGTTACTATATTACTAAATCCTTACTAATTTATAGTAAATAAACTATTAGTATAATCACTATAAAAGGCATAAGACTAAGATTTAGATCTATAAAAATATAAAGGTAAGGTTAACTCCTAAGTAAAAGAGAGAGAAAAAGCTAGTTTATAGTTATATAGTATAAGGGGTTTTCTAATATATAAAGACTAGGTAGTTATTCTATAGGAGCCTATCTTATAATAGAAGCTTCTATAGCTATACTATAATAATTTACTAGTAAGTTACTTTAGGATTAAATATACTCTTAAGCTACTAAAATATTATTATTAGTAGCTAGTAATAAGTAAAGCTATTTTAGACTATATATCTAGCTATAAAGTATACTAGCATATAGTAGCTAGAAGGTATTACCTATATAGAAGCCTTAAATTACTACTAATACTAAGGTAACTATAGGTAAAGATCTTAATAGATTTTATTATAGGATTACTACTAATATAGCTAGGTAACTAAGAAACTAATGTAATCCTAGTAATTATAGACTAATTTACTAAGTACTTTATCTTCCTTATTATAAAGACTATAATTAATATAGCTAAATTAGTAAAGTTATTTTATAAGGAAATTAAGCTTTAATTTAGGGCGCCTAAGGGCATTATATCTAATAAAGAATTAGTATTTATAAGCTAATTCTAGTTAGATATATATTACTTATTATATATAAAGTAAAGGCTTTTAATAGTATTTTACCCCTAAACTAATAGGTAAATAAAGAGAATAAACTAAGTGCTTAAATATTACTTATAATACTTTATTAAAGAAAACTAATAGCTATAGCTAAAGCTACTCCTAATAGCTTAGTTTATATATAATAATACTATTAATAGGATAATAAGTTACTTCCCTAATTACACTCTTATAGGCTATTTACCTAAGTTTTACTAAGCTTTTAAGAGTAAGAGTAAGGAAAGGGAGGTTCTAGAAGCTTATATATATATAGAAAAGCTATATAAGGTTAGGGAGAAACTAGTATATAACTAGGTAAAAGCTACTAAAGTATAGGTAAAGTACTATAACTAATAATACTAGCTACTAACCTTAAAAAAGAAGACTTTATACTACTATTAGTAAAGAATATTAGACTTAAGAATATAAAATAAAAGCTAATCCCTAGATTTATTAGGCTATTTTATATACTTAATATAGTAAGTAAATAAGCATAATAACTAGCATTACCTAATAAGTATAGTTAGCTATATAATATATTCTATATTAGCTTATTAAAGCTATAGAATTACTAGGAAAATACTATAGATAAAGAAATACTAATATTAGACTTTAAAAATAAAGATAATAAATTTAAAGTTAAAGAAGTTAAGGATTATAAAAGGCTTATAAAGGTAATAAATACCTAGTAAAGTAAAAGGGTTAGCTAAGTAAATATAATTAATAAGTAATAGTAAAAGATATAGAAAGTACTTAATATATAATTTAGGCTTTTTATTAAATTAAAATAAGAAGAAAGCGTAGTAAGATATAAGTAAGTTATAGGTAATAAGGAATAAAATAATTATAAAAAGGCCTAGCCTTATTAGTTACTATTACACTTTAATTAAAAAACCTATTAGACTATTTGCTAAATAATAAAAGAAAACATCCCTATAAGGAGGGGAGTTTTAAAGGAAACCCTTCTATAGTAGCCTCCTTATATATTAAAATAACACTATTATAAAAAAGATATTCTATAGTCTTACTCTTATTCTCCTAGACTACTAGCTATATTACCTAGAAAAAGTAGTGCTTTACTACCCCTAGGGCATAAATCCTAGGTTATAATAATATAAATATAATATTATTTTTATTTTCTAGATATTATAATATATAAGGTAATTTAGCTAGGAAAAGTTAGTAAATAAGTAGTAATAAAGAAGTGCTAACTTACTATCCTAGGGATAGGGGTAGGAAATATAGTAACTAAGAGTTACTAGTGTTAAATAATATATTACTAGTATAAAGCTAATATAGCTTACCTAGGGAGTAAGTAAAGACTTAGAGAATATATAAGGAAATATACCTAATATACCTTAGTAACGCTAGTTAAACTAAAGGAAATATAGTGTATAGTATTAGTATAATTAAACCCTAAAATAAGGTTTAAATAATTCTTACTAAAATAATAGTAAGTTATCTTTAAAAATATATAGTCTTTAAGGTCTTTAGGGACTTAATTACTTAGGGTATTTATTAACTCCTATACCTAGTTAAGGATAGCTAGAAAATCTAGGAAATCCCCCTTATAGTAAGCATTACCTATAGAAATATAGGTAATTAAGTACTAAAAACCTAGAAAGGATAATATACTTACTATCTTATAAGTATTACTATGTTTTATATATTAAATATATTACTTTAAATACTTCCCCTTAGTAGTAATACTTATAAAGCTAGGGAATTAATAGTTAATTTAGGGGACTTTAGGCTTAGCTAAGGGATTCTTCTTAAACTTTATATAACTAGTGTATAAATAATATATATAAGTATAGTCTTTTAAATAAATATTAGGAATAGTAATAATGCTTTCCTTATTAGAATCTATAGTAATAATATAGTAAAAAGTAAAGGAAAAGTAATAGTAACTAATAATATAAGGGTATTTAAGGAAAGTTTACTATAGTTATATAGGAGAAAAGGATATAATATAAAAAAGAGTTAAAGGTAAATTTATACTTAAGTGCTAGCTATTATCTATTATTATTTTAATATAGCTATTACTTAGTAAATAGCTATATACTAGCTAGCAAAAGCTATTTAGAAGCCTAGCTAAAAATAAGGGGGTAATTATAAGGCCTTACTTATAATACCTATACGCTAGCGTACTACTAGGCAGGCATACTACACCCTAGGGCTAGGTTTATGTAATACTAGCAAGCTACTAGCTATAAGCTAGTAACTTGCATGTATAACACACTTAGACCTAGTAAGCTTTAGTTAATATACAAGTGCCCCTATACCTCTTGCCTAGCTATCCCTTTGTTCTCACATTAATATAATAAGGGATTCTTTTAATCTAAGCTTATACCTATTTCTAAGGCATTTCTTCCTATACTTTCTCCTAAGCTACTATAGCTTCTTTCTAATTCTTTAGGGCACTTTTATAGGTTATAGTAACCTTTAAATACCACTAAGTAAGTTTAATTATGTTTAAATTAGGGGAATTCCCTAGCTATAGCAGCTTCTTAACCCCCTAAGTATTATAGACTAACTATTAATAGCTATAAGCGTGTGGGGGGGGCCTTGTCTTCTTATACTACTATATTTAGCCTCTTCTTCTAATATTTCTTTATAAAAGAAAGCAGCTTATTATTTAGAATTTCCTTCTAATATTAGTACTAGTTAATCCCCTTATTACCTTTCTTCCCTTTTATTTATTACTTAAGCTTCCTATTCTTTTTTATCTAATTCCACTTTAGCTTCTAACCAGGCTTATTATAAAGGCCTAGCTAGTTAATTCCTAATGTTAGAAGCCACTATTCATAATAAGCAGGTTCTAGCTCCTTATTTAACTCTTTAATAACCTGTCATGACTAGATTAGGGAGATATGAACAGAGTGAAGGCTAAGGTTCTTAGTCATAGCCAGAGCATTGTTTGTAGTGTAGTTAGTGTAGTTTTTAGGAAAATTTTGTAGTTATAGTGTAGTTTTTTTTAGCTAGTATTTAGTGTAGTGTAGTTTTTTTTTCCTTGTAGTTAGTGTAGTTACTAACTACACTACACTACAAAAACTACAAATATAGTGTTAGGTAAATAAAAAGTGGGTCTTTTTATATAGTAGTATTAATATACTAATTAGAAGAAAGCTATTAATTTTATACTTATATTATTAGCTATTTTATTAAATTAGTTATTTAAGTTATAAGATTATAACCTTTTATAGATTTTATTATAACTAGGGTTATAAGTACTATTATAAGTTTTTTATAAGGCTATTATTCTTAATACTTTTCTTTACTAATATAACTTTAAGAAAAACCTTACTATAATTTTATTTACTATTACTAAAATTATTTACTATTTTTATAATTACTTTTATAACTTTAAATTAAAATAATACTTTAAACTAATATAGTTAAATTAATTAGGAATTCAAAATTAATAACTAGAAGTTAATAATATATATACTTAGTACTTATATATTATTATTAATAAGATAAAAACTTAAAAAAGCTTAAACTATTTATTTACTATTTAAATATTACTTTTTACTTTATAATTATAAAGCTTTAAGAAGTTATATATAAAAACTTTATATATTTTCTTAGTATAATATATATAAAAAGAATAAAAAATAGTAATATTTATAAAGTATTTATATATAACTAATTATATTATTTAAACTAAGCTATATAACTAAATTAAGCTATTAAAATAATTTTAACTTATTTTTAAAATAAAATAATAAAATATACTTTTATTTTATATACTATAATTACTTTTATTACTATAATAACTTTAATAAGCTTTATTATAATTATTTTAACTTATTTTTAAATAAAATACTAGGACTTACTTTTAAATAATATACTATAATTATTATAATTAGTATTATTATAATATTAAAAAATATAAAAGAGAAAAGGATTTTATTTTATTAATATTTTAAAAACCTTAAAATACTAAATAATTAAAAAGTTTAGCTTTTTCTATAGTAATTTACTTATAAATACTTATACTTATATTTAATTTATTTATTACTTATTTATTATTATAAACTAGCCTTATAGCTACTATATATAAGCATTTAAAATAAGAATATTATTCTTATAGAAGAAGAAAGAAATTACACTAGTAGTTACATAGCATCCGGATATATAGTCCCTTATACGTAGTTTATACATAGTTTATGTAAAGCCTTAACCTAGCTATATAAAGTATATATACTTTCTAAAGCTAGACTTAACCTAAGCTTATAGCTTAAGTCTATAATATACCCCCTTACTTACCCTCTCTTTCCTTCTCTTACTAAAAAGTAAGTATATATTAAATATAAACCCTTATTATATAGCCCTCCCTAAAAATATATTAAAGTAATATAAGTAGCCTAGTAAGGCTAGTAAGTTACCTAGTAAGGTTATATCTTTACTATATAAGTTTAAAAGTTTTTAGTATAAGACTACCTTACTTTACTTTAGCTTTACCCTTAAAAATACTAGCTACTTATTTTATAGCCCCTTACTACTAGCTATTTTCTTATCTTATTTAGCCTTTTACCTTTACCTTAATCTTATATTTTATTTATTACTTACTAAATTTAAACTTTACTTTAAATAACCCTTTTTATTAGGAATTATCTAACCCCTTATTATATAATATATTATCCTTACTTACTCCTAGCTATTATTTATAAATATAAAAACCTATACCTTAATTAAAGCTTTAACTAATTTATCTTAAAATATAAATATTTTATTCCCCTTTTTTAAATTTACTCTCTTCCCTTTTTATATTATTATAATACTTACTTTCTATATCCCTCTTACCTTTATTTATTAATTATTCTATAACTTTAAAGCCCCCTTTCTATGCCTAGTTTGCTCTTTATTATAAGTAATATTATTACTCTTACTAACTAACTTACCTCTAAAGTATTTTTACCCCCTTCTCCCCCTTCCCTTACCTTATTTAAAGGTATTTATCTTAGTAAGTATATTTTAAAAGGAGACTCTAAGAATAAAGCCTTTTCTAATAGTAAGAAGTATAATTCCCTTATAGTCCTTATATAAATAACCTTTATAATAAAGGGAAATATACTTATACCCTAAGCCTAAACTAGGCTTATACCCTATACTATACTAGTTATTATATATATATTTAGGAAAAGCACTTATATAGCACTAACCTAAAACTTTATTGATTTTTAAATTTTTTTGGGGTCATTGACTGTGGCCAATGCATCTAATTTTTAAGGAACAAAAAAAATTACTAGTAATACCTAGCTAGTGTAATAATTAACAACCAAATTTAATGATTACTATAGTATTAGGTAAAATATAAATAAGTAAATAAGCTTTAAGCTATAAATTTAGGGGCTAAAAGGTTAATATAAAGTTTATAACAAACTTTATAGCTACAATTACGTAAGATATAGTTATAATTCATAACCGCAGTTAAACTTAAATCTATTCGAGTTTTACTTATAGCATAAATTAACATAATTTCCCCTTCCTTTACGACCGTGTTTGTTCTATCTCTTTACACACATCTCTTCCATCTTACAACTTGTCCTTCAAAGCTCTAAGGCGAAAATCAACAGGTATGTCAAGGGCTACTAATTAACCAATTAACGACTAACTAATCAATCAATAGTATGGCTAAGGGTAACTAAAAGCCAGGGGCTATAACCACTAGGCTACAGAACCTAATAGCTATCTAAAAATCCAAGGAAATTCCAAAAAAGGAAATTCAAAAGATAGAAGAAAATATTAAGGAATTTAGGAAAAGTAAGAAGAAGAAGGGAAATAAAAAGCTGGAAAAGAAGGCTAGATATTTGGAAAAGGTGTTGAAAAATAGAGATCTATAATGATTTAAGCAGTTTTACCTCGTGCCCGGGAGGGGACCTAAAACTTTATTATACCTTTAAATACCTTAAGACCCTTTTAGCTATAAGTAAGGCTATTAAGACTTTAGCTATATTATAGTTTACTAATAGTAAGGGGTAATATACTACCCTTATAAAATTTTTTATTTATTATTATAAGTATTTTAATAGTATATTAGCTACTACTTAAATTAACCTAGCTAAGGCCTAATCTCTAGCTTCCTCCCCTATAGGTATAGCCTATACCTAAGGCACCTCTAAAGTATAATAGCTTATACTTACCTAGATAATACTTACTTACTATAGCTATAATAACCTAGCTACTAAATTTTTTTATAGTATAAGAACTATAAATAATAACCTAACTTAGTTTATCTCCGCCTAGGAGGCTAGTAATACCTAGGTCTAATAAATAGCTAAAACTATTATAAAGCTTACTTATACTATTACTAAGGCATACTAACCCTATAAAGAGTCTAATAATACCCCCTTATCTTAATTACTTTTTACTATAGTAAAAATCTAGCGCCTAAGCGTATATATACTAGAGGGAACTTAAAGGACTTAGTTTACTATAGTTAAATTAAAACATACCCTTTTAGGGCTATTATTTATCTATATATTACCCTATTATAATTTAAATTAATTAAGTACCTCTATATATATTATACTTTCTAATAGCTTTTATATTAGCTATATATAGCCTTTTATTTAACTAAGATATTCTAATTTAAACCCCTACCTAGCGTATTTTTAGCTATAAGGATTTCCTTTACCTAATACTTTATAAGACTATTATTAGCATTTATTATAATAAGTTTTAGTAGTAAATATTTATTAGCTAGTCTTTAGCTTAGTAATAGGTTATTTACTACACGCTAGACTAAGTTAATATAAAAGATAGGATATAGTTCCCTTAGGATATCTAATTTAACTATTAAAGGTATAGGAACCTTAAGTACCTTATATTTAGCTATAACCTAATTTAACTTCTTATAAGAATAGTTTATCTTAATATTATAAAGACTAAGCTATATATAGTCCCTAACCTAGAATTATTCTACTAGCCTATAACTACTATTTATATTCTCCTACTATTATTACTAGATAAAGGCTATTATAGCTTATATTAAATCTATACTATCCTTTAAATATTATAGAAAGGCTTAAGCCCTTCCCTTTACTAATATAGTAAACTACCTTATAAGGGATAAATTCTAAATTATAGCTATATTAAACCTATAGAGTGCTATATTTACACTTATCCTAGTTACTAATAAATCCCTATTATTTAACGCTAATTAGTAAGCTAGTAAGTAATCTAGCTATTTAAACTAGGAGAAAGATAGTATTATATATAATATAGCCTATACTTCCTAGTTAGCCCTTTCTATACTACTATCTATCTAAGGGTAATATATAGTAAAAAGTAATTATTATATACTAACTTTACTATAAAGCTTAGTCTAGAAATTACTAAGCTAATCTAACCTATAGTCTATAATAATTTATGTAAGAAACCTATAAAACCACTACTAGTAATATTTAAATTATTTTACATAAGCCTTAGCTTTTATTAATATTATTACCTTTAACTAAACATACTTTAATAAATAATTAGTAATAACTATAAGAAACTATAGCTAATCCTATGTTTTTACTAGTAAGTTTATTATAAAGTTAATAAATATTTATAACTAGTACTTATTAAGTAGTAAAATTAGCTTTAATAAGCCTTATTATAGTTACTAGCTCTTTTACCCTTTATAATAGTAGTAGTTCTATATAAATTAGGCTATATCCTATAATATACTATCCTAATAGTTAAATTTGGTTATTAATTGTCACACTAGCTAGGTATTGCTAGTAATTTTTTTGTTCCTTAAAATTAGATGCATTGGCCACAGTCAATGACCCCCAAAAAAATTAAAAATCAATACTATCCTAATAGAAGTCCCTTTAAAGCGCCTTAAAGGTTATATTCTAGCCTAGGTAGCCTAATAAGGGTAAGTTATAGATATACTATATTAATATTATAGTTAGTAGCTTTTACTTAGA
This sequence comes from Epichloe typhina subsp. poae, assembly GCA_030389615.1. NCBI lineage: Eukaryota > Fungi > Ascomycota > Sordariomycetes > Hypocreales > Clavicipitaceae > Epichloe > Epichloe typhina. The sequence continues at coordinate 781,057 of CP098316.1, read as the reverse complement.
AACCTATATTTATCCTTAAAATTATAGTATTCCTTTTATACTAATCTAATAGTTTATAATTTATTCTCTAGTATTAGTAGTATCTAGGAACTTCCTAGCCTTTACTACTACTATATTAACCTATAACCTATAAGCTTTATCCTAAGCTAAAGACTAATCCTATAAAAACTAAAGGTACTTATTTATAAATATAGACTTACTAGTAAGTAAAGTCCTTATTATAGTTAAGTTATTATTAAGGCTACCTTTATTTATTATTATAATAGGCTTAAGGTATATATATAGCTATCCCCCTTAAAGGAGAATTTTATAAGGCTTATTACTAACTAAATAATTAGTGCCTTTACCTTTTCTATTTCTAGCCTATTAAGATAGCACTATAATAATATATTTAGTTATTTTGCTTAAGCACTTAGTTTATAATATAAATAGAAATTAAATAGTACTAGAGTCTTTGCTTACTATACCTAATATTCTAATATCTCCCTTAGCGCTATAAAGTACTTAAGGTTCTTATAGTTTATTAGTATTATAAATAGTTTACTTACACTCTATAGCTTTACTAACTATACCTTAAGATAGGAGATAATTACTAGTAGCTTCTTATTATAAATTATATAATTTTACTAAGTAGCTTATAATTAAGCTAAATAGTAAGCTACTAGATATAAAATACTATTATTACTAAACTAAGAGAAACACCCCTAAAGCTATTTCTAAGTAATTTACCTTTACTAAAGTGTCCCTTTAGGATCTTACTAAGCTAGGATTAGGTATAATATAAAAGCTAACTTTAATACCTTAAAAGCCTTATTATATTTCTTTAACTAGTAAAATAAGGCTTCTTTCTTTATTAAGTTAATAAGGGGGCTTACTATATCTAAGAAATTTAGTATAAAATTATAATAGAAGTTAGTAAAACTAAGAAAGCTATAGATACCCTAGACCTTAGTTAGTGCCTCCTAATTCTAAATTACTATAATCTTCTCCTTATTTAAATAAATAGCTTTCCTTACCTAGATAATAAACCTAAGGTACTTAATCTCTTTAGTTATAAAAATATACTTTTTAATATCTAGGTTTAGGCTAGCTTATTATAGTTTAGATAGTATACTATAGACTTTCTATATATAATTCTTTTATAATTTACCTAAGTATATAAGTATATTATTAAGATATATAATAATATAATTACTAAGAATACTACTTAATATACTATTAATATACCTCTAGAAAGTTACTAGTACACTTACTAACCTAAAGAAGTATACTAGCTATTTAAATAAGCTAAACCTTATCTAAAATATAGTCTAGTATTCCTTACCCTTAGTAATATATATATAGTAAAACGCTAATTATATATCTAGCTTTATAAATTACTTTACTTTAGCTAAAGAGTATAATATTTCTTTTACTAGTAGTAATAAGTAATAGTCTTATTTTATAATCTTATTAAGTATATAATAGTTTATATAAAACCTCTAACCCTTACTAGGCTTCTTTACTAGTAATACTAGGGCTATTACTAATAAGAAGCTTACTTAAATCTAACCCCTATTTATTAAGTCTATTACTTATTTCTAGATTTCTAGTAAATACTCCTAAGGCATATTATATAAAGGTGCCTATAGTAAGTTAGGTTTATTTCTATTTATATTATATTTTAGGCAAATATAATAGTCTAATTTCCCTTAGTATAGTAGTAAGGTACTTACCTTACTTTCTAGGAATAAGTCTTTAAAGTCTTATAATACCTCTAGTAAGAAAGCTAGAAGCTCCTTCTCTATAGGTTTTAAGGTTATATTAATCTATAAGATAAATATAATTTCCTATAAGCTTATAGTATAAAGCTAGATATTCTCCTTTTATCTCTTTACTTATTATATTATTCTTATAAATATTAAACCTAGAATAAATACTATAGGTTAGTTAACCTTTATATTAGCTATAACCTATATAAGTAGCCTATTAGCTAATCCTATATATACTTACTATCTTACTATATCTAGGCTAATTTTATTTTATTTTATTTATAGTATACCTAGGATTAGTTATCTTATTAGTCCTAGGATTATATATACTATAATTAGCATTTCCTATTTATCTAAATCTAACTAAAAATAAATAATATATAAAATATATAATTATTTCTCCTAACTCTCTTTTCTCTTTTACTTTATACTAATAGCTATATAAACTAACCTTTTAGTTAGAAAAGAGAGGTATTTTAACCTAAGCTTCTAGATAAGGTATTTACTTATAGTAGTATAGTAATTATAACTTATATTAACTTAAGTATTTATAAAAGTAGTCTTATTAATTAAAGTAAGAACTAAGAAAGGAATTAAGTTTATATTACTTTAAATCTCTTTATAGTTCTTATTAGTAATAGCTATATACTATAAAGCCTCTTTATATTTCCTTCCTTTATCCTTAGTTAAATAACTTAATAATAAGGTTACTCTTTTTCTAACTAACTTATAGACTTATTATCTAAGCTAGTAATAAGTATTTCCTTTATATTATAAGTATTTATAAAGGACCTCTTTTATAAGTATATAGTAGGATATAATAAGTATACTATAGTAAAATACTTAAAGAAGCTATATTATAAATACTAGCCTTTATTATAGTATATATTAAGTATATCCTAGGTAACTTACTTAGTATACTTACTACCTCTTTTATTACCTAACTTTTAGTATTTTATAAACTTTCTAAAACCTTACTAAGTCCCTATTATACTTATAGAGTAAATATCTATTATTAGTATATTCTTATCCTATACCTTAGCCTTAATTAGGTTAGGCACTAGATTACCTTATTTCTATATATAGTGTTTTTCCTTTAGTTAGTAAGATTTAATATCTAGTATAATGCTTTAATAGTAAGCTATTATTACTATATAATTAGCCTAGGGTATATCTTATTTAATACTATAGTCCCTTATTTACTTATTAAGTGCTATATATAACTTAAATAACTTTACTAAGTTTACTTACCTAAGCCCCCTAGCTAAGGCTAACTTTTATTTAAAGTAAATATAGAAGTTACTAAACCTCTTATTTTATTATTATATTAACTAGTTAAGTTTTATAATAGCTATTCCTAGTAGTAAGGGTTATTAAATATCTCCCTTAAATAGTTAAGAAGTCTAAATAAATAAAAGTTTTCTAGGTAGCCTTTCTTAAAGAAAGATATAACCTATACCTAGACCTTAAGTAATAGGTTTTAGTAAATAAAGTATTACTAATTCTAATTATTACTAATAAACTCCTTATTTACTAGTAGCTTATAAGTTATAAGGCCTTTCTAAGCTATAAATAAAACCTTATTACTATTAAAAGGAGGGCTTATAAATAAGGGTTTTTACTTAATTTAAATTAGTATAAGTACTATATTTTATATATTAGCTAAGTACTAGATTTATTTTACTTACTATTTTACTTATTATTATAGAAGTGCTAACTTATTAGTGTTTATTATATCTAGTGGTAATAGCGTATTTACTAGCTAGGTTATTTCTATAGTAAAGAATAATATATATTATAAACTAGCCTTATAGTTACTATATATAAGTATTTAAAATAAGAATATTATTCTTATAGAAGAAGAAAGAAATTACACTAGTAATTACATAGTATTTAGATATATAGTCCCTTATGCATAGTCTATGCATAGTCTATGTAAAGCCCTAACCTAGCTATATAAAGTACGCATACTTTCTAGAGCTAGACTTAACCTAAGCTTATAGCTTAAGTCTATAACATTTATTTTTAATTAAACTTTAACACTAATAATATTTTAAGTTATATAAGTAATATACTTATAAGCTAAGATAAGCTAAGATAAGCTATTATAAGCTATTGTAAGCTATTATAAGCTATTGTAAGCTATTATAAGCTATTATAAGCTATTATAAGCTACTATAAGCTATTATAAGCTATTATAAGCTACTATAAGTTACTATAAGCTATTATAAGCTAAGATAAATATTTTTACTAACACTACAAATGTAGTATTTGTAGTTAGTGTAGTTTATGAAAATAAATTTGTAATGTAGTGTAATATAGTTTTTTCCCCTTATAGTTAGTGTAGTTTATAGTGTAGTGTAGTTTGTAGTGTAGTTACTACACTACACTACAAAAACTACACTACAATACACATTGTAGTGCAATGCTCTGGTCATAGCTAGAGAGCTATTACTTAGGGGTAGGTATATAAAGGTCTTAAACTCTAACCTTCTATATACCTTATAGGTAATTCTTATCTAAATACCTTACTATATATATATAGCTATCTAATAGCTACTTAATTATTTATATAACCTAAGGCTTATCTAAGGGTTTTATTATATAACTATTTTATCCCTAACTCCCTAGCCTTTATACTCCTAATATATTACCTTCTTAATATATAATTATTCTTAATTAAAAAAAAGCTACTTAGCTAATATAAGTATACTATATATAGCTTATAATAATATTTAATATTACTAGTTATTTTATAAGTATATAGCTATTATATTTACTTAGGATAATAAAATAAAAGTTATAAGATTCTAGGTAATTCTTTCTTTACTCTCTAGCTTTAAATAGCTATATACTTATTACTTTATTACTTCTAATATATATACCTTTATCTAATAAATTATTAATACTAAGTAAGTAAACTACTTATATTAGATTTTATAATTAGGTTAAATAAATAAAGTACTATATACTATTTAAAATAAATAAGCTTTTATTTAATATTAGGGATATTATATTATTTTTACTAGGAGTTTATAGCTAGTATATATATTTACTAGTAGTAGCTATAATTATAAATATTATAATTTCTAAATTAGCTATATATAATATATAGATTACTTAGGGGTCTAAGGCCAGAGCTTTGCATGTAGTGTAGTATTTGTAGTATTTTAGCTTTCGATGTAGTATGTAATGTAGTAGTTTGTAGTGTAGTGTAGTATGTAGTGTAGTGTAGTAAATACTACACTACACTACAAATACTATAAATGTAGTATTAGTAAAAAAAAGTAGGGACTTTTATTATCTTATAATATTCCTTAGATTTTTCTTAATTAGCTTAATATTAGCCTCTTTTTTATTATTATTTAGTTATTTAGTTATAAATTTTTAAAGTTTAGGCTTACTTAAACTATTAAGCTAATAATAGGCATAGGGTAGCTAAAGATAAACCATTCTAGTTTTTATATATAGCCTAATTTTTTTAGTAAATTTAAATGGTCTTTATACTTTTATAGCTTTTTTCTTAGATTTACTATTTATTTTAGTATATATTTTATCTTTTAATCTAAGATTTACCCTAAAGAAATTATATATTATTATATAAAATAGGATATTAAATATAATAATAATATATTTAGATTAATAAGGCTTTTATTATAAAGATAATACTTTAATATATATAGTAAGAGGTTTTTAGTAATATAACTATTTTCTTTAAATTAAAACTAATTATATTAAGTTTTTAGGTTTTTAAGGTAAAAGAAAACTAAAAAACTATAGAAAAGCTATTATAAAAGAGCTAAAAAATTTTTTAGGACGTTAAAATGTAAATTAAATAAATTTCTCTTAATTATTTAATATATAAAGAAATAAGCTTTAAAACTAGGTTTAACTATTCATACTATTCTTAGCTTACTTTCTTAGTTAAATAGTTTTCTCTAAAAGTGAGTCTAAAAGTGGGTCTATTTAATTATACCTCTTACTTAGTTATAGCTTTTATAGTTTTTTGTAATCTAGTCTTAGAAAAGAATGGATTTATAAAAGTGGGTCTAAAAGTGGGTCTAATTAATTACTTCTTTTACTTAGTTATAGGTTTTATAGTTTTTTATAGTCTAGTCTTACAAAAAGAAGGGATTTATAAAAGTGGGTCTAAAGTGGGTCTTATTACATATATCTTTCATTTATTACTAGCTTTTATACTTTTTTATAATCTAGTTAAAGAAAAAAGAGATATTAAAGTTTATTATTATTATTATTACTATTATAGCTAGAGTACTAGTACTAGCTGTATATAAAGCTAACTAAGGTAAATAATATATTTTTACTATTATTATTTTAAATATTATTTTAAAAAACATAAAAAAGAAAAGTATTTTATTTTATTAATATTTTTAAAAACCTTTAAATACTAAATAATTAAAAAGTAAAGCTTTTTCTATAGTAATTTACTAATACTTACTAATGTTTTTATTTAAGTTATTTATTTATTATTTAAACTTAATTAAACTTTAACACTTATAATATTATAAAGTAATAAAAGCTATTCTTACTTATTCTAAGCTATTCTAAGCTATTCTAAGCTATTCTAAGCTATTCTAAGCTATTCTAAGCTATTCTAAGCTATTATAAGCTATTATAAGCTATTATATTACTAAAAATTAAAAAATACTACAAATACTACAAAATACTACAAATACTACATGTAGTAGAAAAATTTCATTGTAGTGTAGTGTAGTACAAAGCTCTGTCTAAGGCTAATATAAAAAGGCTTACTTTTCCTTACTATTATATATTCTTTTTCTTTATATTTTTCTTTAATATTATAAGTTACCCTTACTTATAACCTAGTAGCTTTATAGCTACTATTATAGTAGTTACTAATATCCTATAGTATTATTTTATTATTTATATTTTATTTTACTTAAATACTTAATTCCTTTTAAATACTAAAATATTAGTTACTTTACCTTTTATACTTATATTCTTATAGTATATTACTACTAACTTACTAATAGTAAATTATATCTAAGTAATATAGTACTCCTATTTTATTAGATTCTCTAATAACTAAGAAAACCCCTTAAATATTTCCTTAAAAATCTTCTAAAAAGTAAATAGCTTTAAAAATTTTAATATAAGTATAGTATTTCTAACCCCTAGTATATACCTTACTAACTTATAGCTAGTAGTATTAATAATATAAAAATTCCTTATATATACTATATATAATAAGTAGTAATATAAGCTATTATTCTTAAAGATAGTAATAGTATTATTTTACCCTCCCGGGCACGAGGTAAAACTGCTTAAATCATTATAGATCTCTATTTTTCAACACCTTTTCCAAATATCTAGCCTTCTTCTCTAGCTTTTATTTCCCTTTTTTTTCTTACTTTTCCTAAATTCCTTAATATTTTCTTCTATCTTTTGAATTTCCTTTTTTGGAATTTCCTTGGATTTTTAGATAGCTATTAGGTTCTGTAGCCTAGTGGTTATAGCCCCTGGCTTTTGGTTACCCTTAGCTATACTATTAATTAATTAGTTAGTTATTAATTAGTTAATTAGTAGCCCTTAACATACCTGTTAATTCAAATTAGATTAGCTGTAATTAAGGATAAGTTATGTTTTTTTTGGTTTACCTTAGAGCTTTAAAGGACAAGTTATAAGATAGAAAAGATATATGTTAGTTACACCAAGGTGCCTGCGCAGGTAGGATAATTCCGTAATATTAAAGTTAATAATAGATAGATAGCTAGCTAGGAAAAAGAGAGAAGAGAAGGAAGGTCTAAATAATAGAAAAGTAGGTGAAACCTATAAGTAAGGCGGAAGAGAGAGTAGCAAATTAATATAGCTAATTACATTATATGTATTACACTAGACTTACTATTAGTCTAGTCTTTAGCTATAATTAAGCTAGTGAAAATCTAAAAGAATTAACACTAGTAGTCTCTCTTTTTATCTATAGCTAAAGGAGCCTAAAAACATAATAAAAATCAAATTAAAGGAAAGTATATATAAGTAAATCCCTTAATAGGAATCCGCTACTTTAATTAGCTATTATAGTATTAGTTAATTAAATTAATTTATTAGTCCTTATTAAGGCTCCTATCCCCTAATATTATAGGTCTCTTTACCTATTCTTTAATATAAATTATTAATTTATTTAAATTAATTAGAGAGGAAAGGGATAAATTTAGCAATGCCTTTGTTATCGCATCCGCTAGATTATTATTTCCGTTAATTTACCTTACCTTATAAATCTTATGCCTTTTATATAATTAATAAAGAGCTATAATATTAATTATTAGTCTTTTCTCTTTTGTTATTCCTAGCTTTATAAAGTATTTATATAATAAAAAGGAGTTAGTATAAAGGATTATAGGAATTCAAGGTATCTTTAATTAGTCTATAATCTAATAAAGAGTCATGGAAATCGCGTAAGTAATATTTACGCCTTAAACTATGCTATATAATTTAGAGGCAAGCACGCTATGTGTAACTCGCTTGCTTTTTATTAAGCTATACGTAATAATATTACCTTTTATAATAAAGGTATTATTATCTTGCATTATCTCATTGCTAATTATAATAATATATCTAATCTATAAGCTTAAATCCTTATTATTAGTAAGTAATTTATTTATAAACACAAAGAGCTTTACTTCCTTAAGGGTTAAAGGTATATATTATAGTCCTTACTGCTAATTCTTAATTTACTATTTAAGGCGTTTATTAAGGTATATAATATTATTAGTAAAGGGTTCTTAGTATTAAGCTATAATTAATAGATTATAAGAAGCTTCTAGTTAGCATATAGTTATAATATAGCTTCCTTAGGCTTATTATTTTATGTAATCTTACTTTACTATTAGAGATTAAGGATTAACTTCCTTAATCTTCTAACTTTAGCCCTTTTAGGTTAAAATTAATAAGTTATTAGCGTTCTAGGTTAAGATATAGCTATTAAAAATAAGGAGATTCCTAGTAATTAATTACTACTTTTCCTTAGTAGTAAACTTAGCCTTCTAGAGCTCTTTCTTTTCTTTTTAGAAGAAGTTATTATTACTTAGGCCTAATATATTATTAGTCTATATTCCTATAATGCTAAATAGGTTCTTATTATTTAGCGCTATAATTAATAAGTAGGGATTATAAGTTAAAGTTATTATATTAAGGTTATCTTTATAATAATAGAAGTATGTTACCTACTAGTAAGTTCTAGCCTTTATAATCCTATAAAGAGGTTTAATTAATTTAATTACAGTTCCTTCCGGAAAGAGGTGTGTAATCTATTTTAGCAATCTTATAATAATTAGTCTTATTAGCATTATGTGTGATTAAGTGTATACTTACGTAATATTGCGAATCTAAAGGTAAATACCTCTTCTTCTTAATAATAAAGCAATAGCTACAATAAGTTATTAGCTTACTTATTATATTATTAGTAATTATATTAAGATAAATTACTTTCCCTTATTATTATAGCCTTACATAATAAGGCAAGATTTCTTATATAGTAAGGCTATTCCCTTGCCTTTAATCTCTCTAACTATATAAGAATCAAAGATTCTATAGCCTCTATGCTTTGCTAGGTTATATTTAATGAATTTAAAGATATTACAAGCTTATAAGGCATTAATCTTAGCTTAATTGGACTGCTTAAAGGGTTTTCCTAGGGTTATAATCTTCTTTTCTTAGCAAAGTTAAAGAGCAAGGTTCTAATTAGCTTTTTCTTTTGCTATAAGGAACGCTATACTTAGTATCCCTCTAGCTATAATCTCTTAAATAAAGGCCTTATCTTAGTCTTTATTAATAAGCATATAGAGTTTAATTAGACTAATATTCTTTTTAAGATTATAAGTTTTACCTCTCCTTACTTTTATTCCTTTAGGGTAAGGTAATAAATCTTTAACTTACTAGCTTCCCCTAGGGTTACCTAGGTATTATAGGCCTCTTCTATTAGCTTTTCTATACCTATAAATTAGACTATAAGGGCTTTTCTTAGCCTTCCTTACTTTCTCTTTAGTAATACCTATAGTTTCTCTTCTTCTTTTATTACTAATTCTTTTTTAGTAGTAATAGTTAGTAGTATTATTATAGCCTTCTTTATATCTTAAGGCTTTATCTCTTACTACTTTAGCCTCTTTATAATATATAAGTCTTTATAGTAAGGCTTTACTACTATAAAGTAAAATTTCACTAGGCTATAAGGCATATTAACTATATAAGTCTCCTTATTAGTAGTAATTAGCTTATAAGGGCTATACTAGCTACCTTTCTCTCTTTATATATATATATTAGCTTATAGAGGTAGCTAATATATAGGCGCTATATTAGGACTATTCTAGGCTCTAAGGGTATTATAAACCTACTATAAAGCTATATAGTAGTAAACTTTATTAGTAGCCTTCTAAATTACTTTAGTGTATTAAATAGTAAAGACACTAGATAGTAACTTATCTATTATCCATAAGTAAGCTTTAAAGACTAGTAAGGTTAGTATAATTCCTTTAGGGCTTATAGAATTATTAATAGCCTTAATAGCTATTTAAAGGCGCTATTCTAGTGTTAGTTTCACACTAATTAAGTTAGTAATAATATTATAAGCCTAGCGTAAGGGTCTATAATATCTTTTAACCTTTCTAATACTATTATAAGCTTTAATTAGTATTTTATTAGTCTTAATTAATATTAATTAAGCGTAATATTTAAATTTAGCAAAAGCAAAGTTATTACTAGTATTATAGACTATCTATTCTAGAGGTCCTAGATAGGTATTAATCTAGCACTCTTGGATAGCATCCTAGATATCTTAAGCCTTTTGCTTTTTTAGATTAAGGAATTAGGCTACTTAGAATAAAGTTACTAAATTAATAATATAAAGCACTAGTTAACTATTAATTTATATAATATTAACAATAATCTTGTAGTTAAACTTATAGTTATCTTTAATTATAAATTTAAATTAACTAGGAGCCTTACTATATATCTAGTAATAGTAATAGACTTTAGTTAATTTCTTAATTACCTAGTGTTTAACTTTATAACTAGCTTATTAAAGGACCTTTATAAGTTATTAAACAAAAGGGTAACTAAGCTAATAATATAATTAATAAATATCTCCCTCTAAGAGATAAAAAGCAACTATTTCTTTTGCCTTTAGTAACTACTAAGGATAACCCTATTATTATACTATAGGCATAGTCTTGTTACCTTAAATAAGTATATTTATAAGGTTATTAATCTTAACTTACATCTTATTTATATTAGTAATTAAGAAAAGGAAAGAAGTAGCTATATTAAGAATATAAAATTTAAGCTCTCTAAGTTCTATAAGTATATAGATAATGCCTTTTATAACTACTAATCTAGCACTAAATATAATAATTTAAGGTTTATAAGAGATTACCTTTAATAAAGGCATTAATCTTAGTAAAGCTTTTACTTATACCTCTCTTACACTTAATTTTCCTATAGCGCTAGTATTAGGTATAATACCTCTAAAGACTTCTTTAGAATAGCGTTCTTTAAAGATATAGTAAAATAAGCCTTTATTACACTCTTATAGCTTATAAAGCTCTTGCTTAAGGAATATGTATTAAAAGGCTTAATTATTTAGGGTTATAAGGATATTAATATTAGTAGTATTATAGTTAGTCTATTATCTAGAGTAGAAGAATTACATAATACTTAGATATACTATTAATAGTAGCTCCTTTACCTTATTATTATTATTATCCTAGGCCCTTATATAGGCTGTAAGATATAGTTTCTAATTCTAACTAAAGTTATTATTAGGTTTATTATTATCTTACTCTTTATAGGAGGTAAGGAATACCTAAAATCCCTTCTTTATAGGGGTTATATAATATATTTTACTAGCTTACTAGTAATCCTTCTTTTTCTAATATTCTTTAGCAAAGTAATTAGAAAACTAGTAACTACTCTTATTACATATAAAGTAATGCTTAGGGCTTAGCCTAGGGCTTTTTCTATAATAACTTCCTCTACTATAGGATTATTATCTATACTAATAATTAGTAAACATAGCCTCTAGAGGGTCTCCTTATTAGTACTAAAGGTATTAAGAGGTTTTCTTATTTAATTCTATAATAGTAATTACTTTATAAAGGTCTCTAGTAAGACTTTTAAAGCCTAGGGAGTGTATATATTTAACTATCTAATATTTAGGTACACTAGCTATAGCATTTAATGCTTACTTATAAAGCTTAGTATTTACTATATTAAAAGGGTATAGCCCTCTATAGATTTTCTTAAGGTTTAATAATATAATCTTAAGGCACTTAAGCTTGCTTTTATTAAGGTTCTTATTAATTATATTCTTTAATATTATACTACTTTACTTATAATAATAGAATTATTAGTTACTTTTTGTTTTAAAGCGTTAATAAATATAAGTAATTATCTCTTTATAAGAGTAGTTATTCCTAAAGAGATAATTAAGGTAATACTATTTAGTATTACCTATTAATATAATAGGAAAGGCCTTCTAATAATGTGTTTAAGGGAGGTTAATCCTATTATACTTATTCTTAAAAAGCATAATCTTTAGCATTAGGAAGTTATATAGCTTCCTGCTATAGTAGTTACTATTCTTATATATCTTTATAAGCTTTAAGATTTTCTTTATAATCTAATCTTTAGAGGGGAATTATTATAAAGGCATAATTTATTATAAATAATAGTCTATAGGTTATTATAGGTAATAATTATTAGGATAAAGTAATTAATTTAATTAGGATTATTATAAAGGCTTTTAGGGAGGTTTAAGGAATTATTAGGGCTAAGGAAGGTGGATTTCTAGGGTAAGTAATCGGGTTTAGGGCTAAGGCTCTAGGGGTTTAGAAGATTATAATTTTTCCTATAACTAAAGAGGTATTAAGGTTTAGTAAAGTACCTCTTTAAGAGATACTAGGATTAAATATCCTAGGCCTTATTTAATAAGAATACTATAATCTTATAAGAAATTATATAGCTCTCTAATAATATCCTTATTTACTCTTTTAAAGGTGTCTTTAAACTAGCCTTTAAAGTCTTCTTAGAATAACTCCTAGAGGTTATTATCTCTCTAGCCTTAATGCTTACTAAGGTTAATAAACCTTATAATCTAGTTATTAAGTTTAGGTTATGTAGTAGTCTCTAGGACTAGTTTAATAGGCTCTTTCTAGTCTTTTATAAGGTTATTTATAAGCTATTATAGATATGCTAGTAGTTTACTCTCTTATAGTCTTTTAAAAGGAATTATTTAAGCCTTACTATTACTAGTAATAGCCCTTTCTCTTATGGAAAGTCTAGATTCTAATTCTACTATCTTATAATATCTAGGCTATAAAAGAAGATCTAAGGTGTTATTCTTTTGCTACTAATTAAGCTTATATATTTACCTATTACTAGGGTTTTCTTTTATACTTTAGGAGCGTTATTACTTTAATAAAGCTAGAAAATCATAAAAACATAGAAAATTATAAAGATAGGAAAAATAGTGGAAAAAGTAGCAAAAGTAGTAATAAGAATAAATTAAATTAGGGTTAAGGAAAGTAATAGAAGTGCTAAAAGTAACTAGAAAAGCACTAGCAAAAATAACATAAAAGTAATAGAATTACTACTTCCTATTTTATATAAAAGAAGGAAGGAGATAATCTCTCTTACTAATAAGCATAGGGCAAATAATACTAAAAGTAAAGGGGTAAGAAATAAGTAGTAAATACTTATAGAGGGGGATTAAAGGTCTATTAGAAAAAGGTAATATATTAAGAGAAGTTATAGGTAATTTAGCTAGCTTAGCTAAGGTTATTTAATATTAGGTTTAAAATAAATGCCTTATAGTAATAGATTTAGTTAGTTAGTTAGTTTTCTTATAATAAATAATAAAATCAAGGATTAATAATAATATCCTAGATAAATATAATAAAGTTATATCCTATAAGCCTAAGGGTTAATAAATTAATTCCTTAGAAGCCTAATAAGCCTATAACTAGGATTCTAATCTCTTCCTTTAGCATACTTATATAGTTATGCCTCTCTACCACAATAACTATTAATCTAGTGTTACAAAGGGTAGTAGCTATAGTATTTACAAAAATATCTTTTCTTATAATACCTAACTTATCTATAGTTATAAAGTTAACTACTAATTAGTATTAGTTACACTAAGGTGCCTACGCAGGTAGGATAATTCTATAATATTAAAGTTAATAATAAATAGATAGCTAGCTAGGAAAAAGAGAGAAGAGAAGGAAGGTCTAGATAATAAAAAAGTAAGTAAAACCTGTAAGTAAGGTAGAAGAGAGGGTAGTAAATTAATATAGCTAATTACATCACGTGTATCACGCTAGACCTACTATTAGTCTAGTCTTTGGCCACGATTAAGCCGGTGAAGATCCGAAGGATCCAACAATATATGTAAAGAGATAAAACAAACACAGTCACAAAGGAAGGGGAAATCACGTTAATTTATGCTATAAGTAAAACTTAAATAGATTTAAGTTTAACTATAGTTATGAATTATAACTCTTACGTAATTATAGCTATAAAGTTTATTATAAAGTTTATATTAACCTTTTAGCCCCTAAATTTATAGCTTAAAGCTTATTTACTTATTTATGTTTTACCTAACACTATAGTAATTATTAAATTTAGTTGTTAATTGTTACACTAGCTAGGTATTGCTAGTAATTTTTTTGTTCCTTAAAAATTAGATGCATTAGCCACAGTTAATGACCCCAAAAAAATTAAAAATCAATAGTATTATTTTATAGTATATTACTAAAGGTAAATTTACTCTAACTAAGTATACTAACTCCTTAAGTATAACTTTACTATTACCTTACTATATCCTATTACTAACTTATATAGGTAACTTAATAAAATATACTTATTATATATAAAATAATAAAGACTATTTAGAGATATATCTTCTCTTTTTTACTACTTATACTTATACTAATATATTACTAATACTTTACTTACTTAATACAATTATACTAAGTACTTTTTAAGTATATTAATAGTTATATTATCTTTAATAATAATCCTTACTTTCTTAATAATATATTTATATATTTATTCTTATAACTTAGGTTATTACTAATATACTACTAGCGCTTAATATATATAAAATAAACATACTTCTATTTATAAAGAATACTAATAAGTATAGCTAGGCTAGATAAGTAAGGCTAATTATAAAGGTTATATAAGAGGCTAATTCTAATAAGAGAATTACTATATTACTACTAAGTAATACTATTAATCTAGAAATCTAGATTAATATCTCTAATAGCTTATACTTTATTATATAAAACCTTCTCTTAGTAAGTTTTTTAATATTCTTACTTATAGCCTTACTAACTTACTAATAGCTTACTATATATATACTTATACTTCTTACTTATATTAGGCTATTAAACCTTCTAGGTAAGCTTTATATATATATATATAAGGGGAGGGATTTCTCTAATAATAAGAATAAATCCCTTACCTAAGGCCCTATTACTAACCTAGTGCCTAGGAATAAAAATAATAATACTAGGGGGCTAAGGCCTAATATAAATATAGAGTAAATAGTACTAAGTAGTTATAAGGTAAATTATCTAAGAAATTATCTAGTTTTTTTTTATATATTACTATTACTATCTAATCTTTACTAAATATACCTTTATATTTATAAACTAGCTACTTAGTTACTACTTATAATTATTAATAATATTTATTATAATAAAATCTTTTCTCTTAACCTATAAATTCTTTAAAGTATTATAGCCTTTTTATTTAACTAGGTATTTCTAATATCTTTTATTATAATAATATAAGATAATTCTTTTAACCTTAAACTCCTATTTATTATTTATAATATTATCTTATAGTAAGAATATATTTTTATACTAGTTAAGTCCTTTATAAATAGTTTAAGGTTAGTAATATTAAAAATATTATATAATTATATACTAGGTAATAGCTTTAATTAGTATACTAATTTATAAGTTTTAATTACTTTTTTAACCTTATAAGGGCCTAGGTACTTTATACTTAGCTTCTTACTAGGTTACTATAAGTTAATATTCTTTATAAATAATAAAATATAGTTACTTACTCTAAACTTTATTAAAGTTTACTTCTTATTATAGTATTTTATATACTAAGTTTATAAGTTACTTAAAAGCTACTTAATTACTATATATTTATCTCTTAGTATAATTACTTAAGTTTTTACCTAGTTATTTACTACTAGAATATTTATAATTACTTACTATAGGCCTCTAGGGTTATAACCTTATAGTACCTTTACTAAGGTGTAACTTTAAGTTAAGTAAATACTTATATTATATATAAACTATACTATTAATAAGTTATTTACCTAGTTAGTTTAATTAAAGTAAGTAAAAGCTCTTAAATAATACTTTAAAACTTAGTTTAAATATTTTATTTACTTATTTATTTATAAGTAAAATATAATACTTAGTTACTACTTAGTAGTAATAAGGTAGTAAAAGGTTATTTAAAACCTATTAGTAAATATTAAACTATAGTCTATAATAATACCTTTTAAGGCATTATAATTCTTAAAAATATATTCTAGAAATATAGTAGCTAACTTATTACTAGTTAGTTATATTAAAATAAGGATATAAATACTATATTTTATAAAATAGTTTATAATAACTAAGATTATATTATAAGTCTAATTTATATCTCTTATAAGTAGTAGCCTTATAATAAAATCTATTAATAATTCTTAAAAAAGCTAATTAAATACTAGTAATACTACTAGCTTACTATAAGGTTTATAGTACCTTAGCTTTAAAGTCTAATAGCTTATATAAGTTTATATATATAACTTAGTGTCTTTCTTTATTAATAGCTAGTAATACTAGTTTATAATATAATAAAAGTCTTACTAACTCCCTAGTAGCTTACTACTAGGTTATTATAAATAAGTAATAAATTTCCTTTCTTATACTAGCTAGAATAAAAACTTGATTTTTAAATATTAATAGCTTAGAGAGCCTAATAAACTATATTTATAATACTTTAAGGTTATTACTTTTAAGTAGCTTCTTATAACCTATAGTAAAGTTATTACCTTACTATACTTAAAATAATATAATCTAAATTAAAGCCTTTAATTTTATATATATAGAATAAGTATTATATATAAACTTAGAAGAGATTTACTAGATTACTTATATTCTTACTATAATACTACTATAAGTAGCTAGCTTATAGTGTGTGCCGTAAGATGCGCGCCCAAAAACACGCGATCACAATGACAAGCGCTAGGGTTCAGGGATAGGGATATTATAACAAGGGATAACGATATTAGTCATCTAGGCAAGAGGATCATTTGATCTATAAAGGGACTAGCTATAGCTAGATTCTTTAATAGACACCATGCATAACCTAATTCTTATGTTTTGCCCTACCTTTAGCTTTAGCTAATATTTAACTCTTGCTTTAGCTAATATTAGACCTAATATTATAAAAGATAAATTAAAGAAATTACCCCTCCTCTTTAATTAAGACATTACTTCTAATCTAATAGACTATTTAATCTAGGATATCTCTATATAACAAGATATTTCTAGCTGTTATTACGATTAATATCGTTAAGTTAATTAACCCCTTTGTTATATGTAGGCTCTAGAGCTACTTATGATTATGGGCTAGCATTGTGTCTTTTAGGGTATTATTTTCCACTTAATAAAACTAGTGGAGAAACGTGGTCTTAAACCCCTAGGACTTCCGCTTTCTGTTTAATTTACTACAAACTAAGATTAATTAGAAGCGTACTTTTTTAGCTATAATTTTTAGCTAATGCTAAACCGTTTACATAAAGACCCCTTTATTTTATTTTCCCTATAATATAACATAAACTAGAAGCCTAGTTCTAGACCTTAGAAGGGCTAAGGCACTAGTTTAAGACTAGTTAATCTAGAGGAGCTAAGCTAGATTAAGAAAAGGAGACTATATTATATAAAGGCACTAGAAAGAAGGTAAGCTAGTTTAGATATATACACTACAAACACTAGCTAAGCTATTGCCCCCTTACTAAGAGTCTTTAGATATAAGAATACAAAATAGAAACCACTATTTAGCGCTATAAACTATTTAATCTTAAGCCCTATAGCTAATTTTATAATTATTTAGCTATATATTAGGTCTTATAGTTAATTATAAGAAGCTATGTAATTATAATCCTAGTTTTTGCTTATAGGTTATTTATAACTATAAGTGTAACTCTCCTAGAAGATTTCTATTAAGAAATTTTCTTTATAATTAAAGCCTTTAGTTAAGTAACTATTTTTCTTAAAGATTAATTAAAAGCACTATTACCTAACTCTATATCTAATTATTTATCTTTATACTCCTATTACCTAAGTAAAGTAGGATTTATTAAGTAACTATATTACCTAAAGAAACTTTAGGAATTACTATTACTAAATACCTTAACTACTAGTAAGAAACTATCTAATCCTAATATAGTTTTAACACTAATATACTTAGGCTTTAATAACCTACTAGAGAAGGCCCTTAATAGTAAAGGAAAAGCCTCTAGACCCCTTAATAAACTTAATGTAAAATCCTTTATAAAGATTCTTAGGGAAATAATAGCTTACTAGATATCCCTTATTATAATATAAAATAAGTATAATATTTAGTAGTTTATAGGAGAAAACATAGCTAACTTTATTAAGGACTTTAAGGCTAAGATAAAGGTAATATATATCCCTAAAAAGGATTAGCAAAATATACTTAAATATAACGTTAACCCCTAGGTCTAATAGGTAGTTAAGATACTAATAGCGTTACGCACTTAGGTAAAATTAAAGAATAAAATACTTCTTTAGTTTAATACTATAAGTTAGGATTAAATAGAAAGCACTTAAGGATAGCTTAAAGACCTTAACTTAATATAACTAAAGTTTATTAAAGAGACTTATTACTAGTTATAGAAGCATTAGGCTTTAATATTAAACACAGACCCTATAGGATAGAGAACTACTATAACCTAGTCTAACTATATTTACAAGGCCTTTCTAGAGTATTTAATCTTAAGCTTTATAAATTAAAAGGGGTTTACTTATAAAGAAATTCTAGTTATAAAGTATAAACCACTCTAGATAAAGCTTAATATGTATATTTATATATAATTAAAGCTTAAACATAAGGATCCTAAAATCTCTAACTTAGGAGGGTACCTATTAGATAATACTAAGTCCTACCTAAAGAATTAGAGACTATTTAATTTGCTTACGCTTAGTAATTATTAGACTAATTAGAGAAACCGCCTAGCATAGGCCGAATGTTTAGAGCGTGATAAGAAGAATATTACCTTTAATAATAAAGTAAAAAAGAATATAGCTCCTAAGTTAGCTAAATACTAAGATTAAATAGATAATTTAATAAAGCAGTTAGCTAAGTTAAAAATCATAGTTATAGCCTAGGTAGGAAAGGAAATTAACATTATAAAGCAGCTTAAAAAGAAGTATAATAGTAACCTATAACACTAGTAAAGGAATTACTAGCTAAATAGCATTAGATTATTTAATTAAGATAATAACCGCGTTTTTAAAATTAATACAATAGCTAGATAAGGCCGCTAGTTAAACCGTTATTATTACTACAATAGTAAATCCTATCTAGCTACAAAGTGTAACACACTAGGGTTTAATAAGATATTAAAGTTTACTATTTATAACCTAGCTATCTAAATTTTAGCAATTAGGGATAATATAAGATAATAAATTATACTACCTATCCTACTTATAAAATTCCTCTAGATTAGCAGCTATGCGCGTAGGCTAGCTATGTTTTAGGTTAAATACTTCCTAGATAGTAAGATAGCTTATATAATTCCTAGGATTAAGGAACATAGTCCTTATAGAGAAAAGAGCTAGGATATATTACTAGATAAATAAGATATATTTAATTAAATAGAAAGCTAGTTTAACCCCGCTAAGTATTATCTAGAAAGGGAGGCTAAAGTAATATTAATCCTATAAAGGGAGCCCTTAGGTGTAGTCTTAGCTATTAAGTTTAAGAAGTTATATATAGAAGATAAGGAGGTAAATAACTATATTAGGAAGATTATAGCTATTAGGGAATAGGTAGTAAAGCGCCTAAGAGTTAAAGACATTATAGAAGAAAATAAATAGAATTACTAAGTCTAAGAGTAACCTAGATAAGGTAATAATACCTTAACTAAGGGAAAGAAGGATTTACTAGGTAAGGTTAGATAAAGGATTTTAGATTAACTATATAATAAGGTTTTCTAGAAGAAACTTAGAGTACTCTTTTAGGATATTTACTATATTATACTAACACTAGTAAAGGTAATTAGTAATAAGTGTCTCCTATAAGTAAAAGGCATTAAGGATATTTATTATTATAATAGGGATACACTAGGGCCTATGCCTCCTTTAAGAATATTTAGGATTAAAATAACTCTAAGACTAATTAATCTAAAGAACTAGATTAATTTTATTATCTAAATAATAAAGGACGCTCTTAAAGAGAATAAAAGAAATAAAGTAAAAGCTAGGGCAAATTCGCTAAAGATAGCCCTAATACCCCCGCTAGAAATTAACATTACCTTATAGAAAAGGATTTAAGAAAGGCTTAGAACTTAAGTGTAATAGGATAAACCCTAGTAAAAACTAATTAATTTACTTAAAGCAAACTTTATACTTAATATAATTATAAAGCTATAAGCTATAGTTAACTAGTTATAGGATTTACTATACTTATAAGTTTATCTAGATAACCCTATAGGAGAACTTCTCCTAGGGCTTATTAATATAGGATTACAAGGAAATATAATTATAGAAAGCATAGCTAGATACTTAGGTCTAAAAATCTATCCTATAGATATAATAAACACTACTTTATTCTCCTTATATAGGATTAAGATAATTAGAGAGGTTTAGATAAAGCTATATTTAAGGAATATTTAAATACTTACTAACTTTTACATTAGCCTAGACTTTATTAATATAAGCTTAATTCTAGGAATACTATTCTTTAGGCTATTATAAATATAGTTTAATTACTTAAGAAGTAGTAAACTTTTTGCCTAGTGTTACTTTAAAGATATTATTATTATCTTAAGAGTTACAAGAAGTATCTAATAGTAATACACTAATATATAGCTAGCCTAGTAACTTACTATTAATATTATTATGTTTAGCTATCCTAAAGTAAAGAAAGAGAAGGATTAAATAGTTTATAAAGGATTAGAAGCAAAGATAAATAATAATAAAGTACTAATCCCTATTATAACTAAAGAAGGGACTAATATCTTCTAAGAAGTTATTAAGGATATAATAGTAAACTATAACTAATAACTTAAAGCGGTTATAGAGGATTTCTAGCCCCTAAGATAACTAAAACTACCTAATCTTATAATAAATATAATATATAAACGCAAAGCTAATAAGATTTATCCACGTAATAATATGCCTTCTAATAGGTTAACCCTAAAAGAAGACCCTAAATAGAAAATAAAGAAATAGGAAGAAGTAAAATTACATTTAGATATATCTAGGAAATATAATAAGTATATTACTAGGAGATTTAGCAAAAACCCACGAGGTTTTAGGATAACCTAGGAATAGCTAGATTAGATAGTTAAGGGGGTGTAAGAATATTTAATATAAGAGGAAGTTAATGTTTTTAAAGAAATTCTTTATAACTAAGAAGTAGCGCTAGTATAGGACTTATCTAAGTGTAGAAAAGTTAACTTACTAGTAGTACTACTATAAGTTATTAAGATTATTAAATATAAGGCATAGTAAGCTAGTTTTATCCTAATACCTCTTAGGTTATAAGGGAAACTAGTTAATTTATTAAAGAAGAAGTTAAAGTATAGGCATCTAGAAGAAAGCTATAGTTCTTATAGGAACCCTTACTTTCTTATTATAAAGAAGGACAGAGGGATTTGCCTAATCCTATTAGCTACTAAGTATAATAAGGTTATAATACGTAATATGCTAATTCCTTAAGGAGTGGAGGTATTTAGTAAGAGCTTTGTAATATATAAAATCTTATTTATTATTAATCTTTTATTAGAATATAATTAAGTAAAATTAGTAAAACAAAGTAAAGATATAACTATAATTTTTACTATAATTAGCCTTTTATAACTTTACTACTTACTATAGGGAACTACTAACTTAGTAGCTTAATTTATTAGAATTATTAGCTAAATCCTATTTAACTTAATCCCTAAGATTTACGTGCCCTTCCTAGATAATATTGCTATTAAGGGCCTAACTATAACGTATAATAAGGAGGAAATTATACCTAGAATACATAGATATGTAATAGAGTATTTGATTAATATTAACAAAGTTTTAGTTAATATTAAACTCTCTAGTTATATAGCTTTAGTAGCTAAGTTAAAATTCTACTAAAAGTTAGCTAAAATCGTGGGATTTATATGCAAAATAAATAGATAGAAACTAACTAAGGCAAAGATAATAAAGATTCTAGACTAGAAAGTTTATTAAGACCTATTAGAAGTGTAATCTTTTATTAGATTAATAGGAGTTTACTATATTTAGGTTAAGCACTACGCGTAAAAGGCAAGACTACTAGTAATTTTACTAAGAAAGATAATAGAATAGGAATAGGGACTAGAGTAATAAGAAGCTATAGATATTTTAAAGAAGGTAATAACTATAGCCCTAGTTCTTATTTTACTTAATCTTAGACTAGGCTTTAGGGAAATTATCCTTATAGTAAACGCGAGTTTGCTAGGATAGGGAGTGGTATTACTATAAATTATTAAAGGTAAACGCTATCCTATTTAATATAAAAGCAGCGTCTAGACTATTACTAAGGCTAAGTATAATATAACTAAAAGAGAATGCTAAGCAGTTATTTACGCGTTAAGAAGGCTATGAATTTACCTTTATAAAGTCCCCTTTATATTAGAAATAGATTTGTAAGTCCTAGTGCACTAGCTTAATAAAGCTATTAATAATATGCCTAGGGCTCTTATTATATAATAGATAAGCTATATACTACTATTTAATTTTTTAGTGTAATATATTCCTAGTAAAAAGAATAAAATCGCTAATACCTTGTTTAGAAAGGGTCCTAAGCTATTAGATTAATTAGATTAAGAAGTTAAAGAAAATATTAAGGACTTTATTAACCTATATCTTAATAGTATTAAAATAAAAGAAAATAGTAAGAAGGACTATTTATAGGAGATATAATAAGTAATTAATTTCTTATTTACCCTTTAAAGACTAATTAATCTTAGCACTAGGGACTATAGGAAGCTTTATAATAAAGCTAAGAAGTTTTACCTAGAAAATAAATACTTATAGAAAAGACTAATAGGAATTATAAAAGGACTAGCATTAGTTATTAATATTCCTAAGTAGTAATATATAATAGTTAAGGCTATTTATAAAGAACTTAGTTATAAAGGCATTAAAGTGGTTTTCTAAGTAATAAAATAGTAATATTAGTAAAAGGGACTCTGGAATATAACTTAAGAGATACTAACTTACTATAAGATATATTAAAAGTTCGTGCCTTAGTAACCTTAAGAACTATCTATGCTAGTTACGCTAGGGAACCTAATAAGTAAGATTTATATTAACACTTAGTATTTTCTAATTAATTATAGATATAAGTATCTCTTAGAAGCTAGATATAACTTAATAGAATAGTTAAAGGCTATACTAGTTAGGAATGCGATAGTACTAGTAATTAGAAAATTCCTATTATTCTTAATTAGTTAGTTTAGACTTTTTAGTTTATAGTCTATAATAGAGGTCCTAAGATATAAGGAAATCTTAAGGAAGCACTTATAAATATTAGTATTAAGGGAATCTAAATATCTAGGTATAACCTAAAGGCAAATTCCCTTATTAAAGCTAGACACTAGTCCCTTATGTTTGCTTTAGTAAAATTAGAAGGGTTAAATAGCTAATAGGTAAAGCACCTTAATAAAGCCCTTCTTATAGACTACACTACTGTTTACGAATTATATAGGAAATCTGCTTTCTATTTAATTTATAGATAGGAACTAATCCTACCCTTAGAAGTTAAATTCCTAACCTAGAGGCTAATTAACTAGGAAGTAGTTACTATAAGTTAGGACCTGTTTAAAGCTTAAGTCTAAATGCTTAAAAGGAAGGTAAAAGATATTAGGAAAGTAAGGAAAAAAGTATTTAACTTTAGAAAGTAACTTATAAACTAAACTAATAAGAACTAGGCTACCTCTCTTAGGAAGGATTAATTAAAACTAGGGGATTTTGTTTTAGTATATAATATTAGAAGGAATATTAATATATTTACTATAAAGAAACTTATAATAAGATAAAATAAACCTTTCCGCATTTATAAGCAAGCGCTAGTCTTAGGAGCTTATTATCTAAAAACACTAGATAAGGTTTACCTTATAAAAACTATTTTAGGGGACTATATTAAAAAGTTTATCCTAGATATAGAAGGTTAGTAAACTTTAATAGTAAATATATAGTTATATGCTCCTTAATAATACTAGGTAAGGGAGGAGACTAATAATAACTATAATTAAGAAGTTACTATAATTATGCCTTTAGTAGCTTAATATAATATATCTAATTAAATAGTTAATAAAGAAGGGGCAAGTTTATACCTTAAGGAAGAAGTTAAGCTCTTACCTTAAAGGAGCCTATATTATAGGATTAAGGTATAGCTACCTTACCTAATAGAAAAATAGAAGAAAGAATATAAAGTATATTCTCTAATACACTAATAAGTATATAAGATTAAATATTATTTTTCCCTTTATTTTTATTTTAGAAACTAAGTAAAGTTTTGTTCTAATACTAGAGATTAAGTAATTAAGGCATAAGTCTATTAACTATAAGACTACTTATCCCCTTTTTCCCTTTTCTTTTATTTCCCTTAAATATTATATTATAAACTAAATTTATTTCTCTGATTTTCTCTATTATTTATAAATAATTTAGGAAGGGAGAAAGCATATTTACTACTAAGTAAGAAGAGTTATTAGAATTAATAGTATTTAGATTAAGTAGAAGGGTCTTTACTATATTAGTAAACTACTCTTTTCCTAAGAAAGGCATAAGAGCTCTCTCTTAGGAAGACTAAAGGTAATACCTAGAAGCAAAGCGCTATTTATAACTAGCTATATAAGACCTATTCTAAATATAATTACTATATATACCTTTACTAACCCTAGAAAGCGAAATATAGCTATAGAAAGAAAAGCATATATACTTACTAAAGAAGGTAACATACTATATATATAAGTTTAAGTAGTTAGTATAGAAAATACTATTTAATTTACTAAATATAAACACTAGTAAAGCATAATAATGCTTAGGACACTATAAAAAAGCGTGTAAGAAGTACTTATTAGGATAAGCTATTTTAGTAAAAATAAGGACTAAGTAATAATATTTATTTTTAATAGTAAGGGCTAAGGTACTATTTATTTTAGTGTAGCTCCTTATAAAATCCTTTAGTAATTTAGTTTTCTTTATAGTAGTAATTAGATAAGGAGGAGCCTTTTCTAGGGAATTTTTAGAAGGTTAGAGAGTAATCTTAGTATATAGAGAAATGCTACTATTACTAATATTAATCCCGCCCTAAACCTAGAAGGTAAAAAGAAACTTATACTATAAAACAGAAGTTATTAGCATTAGCCTAAATATAAGATTAAATAATCTTTAGAATACTTATATAGTCTTTGCTAATAAACAAAGGGAAGAACTTAGTATAGTTAGACTAGTTTATAGTCTTTATTACTAAAAGCTTACCTTCTAGGACGCTTACCCTTATAATAGCTATAATATTAGGAAGCTTCTAATAGGCTTTATTAAGAGATTTAGCTATAATTAATTAATTAGGGTAATAATACAAAGAGTAATAAGTTAAGGAGCATAAAGAGGAGGAGAGGAAAAGGGTTAGAAAGCCTTAAACTATAAGATACTATATATAATAGGTATTTACACCTAATAAGCAAATAGCTACTAATAAGTAATTCATAATATTAAGGTCTAAATCATAGGAACTACTTAATCTTTATAAACAGGCATCTCATAATAGGTGCTAGTGGCTAATAAAGAGAGAGGTAAAGGCAACTAGTAATAGCTACTAATGACTACCCTTAGATTTAATATAGGCTATAAGAACAGGATTAGGGCTATAGGAACCATTTAATCTAACCTATATCTTACACAAGCACACATCCTCTTAACCCTTAGAACCTTCACTTATATTACTCTTACTTCTAGATTCCCCCTCTATTTATACTAATTTAAAAACTAATAGATAGTTCCTATATTCTCTCCTATTATAATAATTATACTATTTATGCTAAAACCTTTTAATCTTACCTAGTAAAATAGAATAGTATGCGAAGTCTATTATAAATAAGGGTAATTATACTAAAGTAAATAGTAATACTATTACTTACTTCCCTTATAGTAAGTGCCTTATTATATACTATATTTATATTTTAATATATAAGACTAAAAGCCCTTTCTTTAGAGGAATTAAGGAAAGTACTATAGAAATTAATCTAGTTAATCTTTATAGGTAGTAGCTACCTTTATTTTATTTACAAAGAGACTAGCTATAGCCTTTACTAAGATTTAAAGTTTACTAGAATAGTAATAATTTTAACCTAGTAATACTAATTAGGCTAGGATAGACAAACACATAATAGCGTAGTTATTTAATAGATATTTATAAATTCCTAAGAAAGGCTTATAAGACTCTAAGTAAAGACTAGCTTAACTAGTTTAAGCTAATAGTAATAGGGAGGATTATAGAGCGTAAGCTTAAAGTAATAGTAGTAGTACTACCCTAAATATTTAAAGTTAGTAAGATAGAAGATTTTAATATAGATATATTATAATAATTAATTAGTTTAAAAGCTAGGAGACTTTATACTACCTATTAGCCTATTAATATTAAGTATAGCTATAGTTATAACCCTATTAACCTTTACTTATATATAAGTAATTAACGCCTTATTATAGGATTTACTTTCTTTATAAACTATTAGACTACTTTTATATTTAATAGGAAATAAGGATGTTTATACTATTTTAATAGTATAGATAAGGGATAAATAACTTGGTTTACTAACTTCGTATGCGGATAGGGGTAGATTATATAGCTTATAAATTACCTCTCTAATTTTAAAGTAATTATAGTCCTAGTAATAGAGCAAAAGGAAACTAGGAATATAAGTATATATACCTAGGGTTCCTTCTTTAGATAATCCGCTATTAGGTTAGTTACTAAGTAATTAATCTGTTATTAGAAGACTAAAATACACTAAATAAGTATAATATTAAGTTTAAATAACTACGCACTTTTAGTGGAGATTTAATTATTAACTAATAGTTTAAGCTATACCTTAAAGACTAGATAGTATTTAATAATATACTAGACCTAAAGTATAGTTATATAAAAGCGCTTAAAAAACTATAAGAGTTCTATAAGATATAGCTATAAATAAACTTAGGGTAGGAGACTAGTTACTAAGGGAGTTATTATACTAGAAAGATTTTAACTTATAATATTTAATATAAAATATAATAAAGTACTTAATACCTTACTTTATTACCTAGACTATTAGTAAAGGACTTCCTATTAGCACTATAGTTATGCCTTAGAAGCTTTAGGTTACTAATAAGGGTTACCTAATTAAATAGTATACTAATATAGTAAGAAATAATAAGCTTTATATTTAGGATTTCTAGTAGCCTATAGCTTATGTTTTTACTAGTAACCCTAAAGTCTTTAATATTAGTATTTAAGAGATACTATAGGATTAGGAAAGATAAATATAGTAAGACACTAGAGATATTTTACCCCTAAGTAACCTAGGGAGCTAAGATTAAGTAAAAGGGAAAGTTATTACTTATTATAAGTATTCTTATTAGTGTTATTATCTATTATTAAATAAGAGATAATGCTATTATCCTTAGCTTTAAAGCTTAACACACTCTAACAAGGTAAATAAGATTAAATGCATAATACTATAGGATAAGCCCTTTAACTATAGTAAGTAGTAATAAGTAAGCTACTATAGATAGATATAGAGGATTAGCTAAGGTTACTATAAGTCTATAAAGTTATTAGGTAAGGATAAGTATATAACTATAAAACCTTAGCTAAGTAAGCAAAAGAAAAGATAATCTAGCAACCGCTTAGAGATATAGGATAGGCTATAATAATTAATCTCCTTCCTTTTCTTAGGGTATAGAGAGTAGTATAAAGAAAAATTATTACTTATTTACTAATATTATCTATATATATGTCTATAGTACTACCTAGCTTAGTCCCTTATAAAACATAGGCTAAGATTATTAAAGCCTGCTAGTAGGAGAAGAAGTATACTTAAGGATTATTTAATTAACATAAGACCTAAGAGAAAAGAGTAGTATAGTAAGATATAAAGCGTCTTACTATCTATACCCCTTACTAATATTACTTACTATATGTTTATGAATACTAAAGATACTAAAGCTCTCCTAAGAGATAAAGAATTTAGGTCTTTAGTTAGGGAGGTCTTATTAGTTTTCTTTTTCTTTTTATTTTATATGATTTTCTCTTTTTTTTCTTTTCTCTTACTCTCTCTCTTTTATTACCTCTTTACCCTTTTCCTTTTCCTTTTCTATTTTTCTCTTTTACTTACCTTAATACTCTTTTTTTTACTATATAAAGTTTAGCTATATAAGATTAATTAGCCTAGACTTATAAGTACTAGATTAAATAATTCCTTTACCCTCTATATATAATATTAGTTATTAACTATACTTATAAGGCACTTTTAGGTTTTAGTGTGTATAACTAGTTAGGGGCAACTAGTGCATACCTAGGGAGGTGTTATATGCTATAAGATACGCGCTTAAAAACACGTAATTACGATGATAAGCGCTAGGGTTTAGGGATAGGGATATTATAATAAGGGATAATAATATTAGTTATCTAGGTAAGAGGATTATTTAATCTATAAAGGGACTAGCTATAGCTAGATTCTTTAATAGACACTACGCATAACCTAATTCTTATATTTTGCCTTACCTTTAGCTTTAGCTAATATTTAACTCTTGCTTTAGCTGATATTAGACCTAATATTATGAAAGATAAATTAAAGAGATTACCTCTCCTCTCTAATTAAGACATTACTTCTAATCTAATAGACTATTTAATCTAGGATATCTCTATATAACAAGATATTTCTAGCCGTTGTTGCGATCAATATTGTCAAGTTAATTAACCTCTCTGTTATATGTAGGCTCTAGAGCTACTCGCGATCGTGGACTAGTATTGTGTCTTTTGGGGTGTTGTTTTCCACTTGACAAAATAGTATATTTATAGACTTATAAATAAATTATAGCTAAGTAATGTTTTAAAAGGGCGCCTACGCTACTTACTAGCTACTAACCTAGCTAGACTCCTAACCTATAGGCTTGCTAGACTTATAGAAATATTAAAAAACATAGATAAGGCATAACCTTACTACTTAGAATTAATAGACCTAGTCTACGTATTACTACTAGGCTTTACTAGACTATTAGGTTTCTTAATAATATAATTAAGTTATAACTTCTTAAAACCCTAGAGGCTAGTAAAGCTATTATAGTATCTTTATAATAAAATATTAGTTATGCTAAGTAATATAATACTAAAACTTATAATAGTATTATTATTTATATAGTATTTCTATTACTTAGTATTATTAAATTTAGATAAGAAGTTAGGTAGCTATAAGGTTAATGCCTTTACCTTATGCTTCTTACTAATATAATTTACTTTTCTTAATAAGGTATTAGTAAGGTTTAACTTAATTATATAATATTTAATCCTAAAATTAAATAAATAAAGCTTATCTAATACTATTACCTACCTACTAGTTAGCTTTAGCTTTATAGCTAGGTACTTATAATTTAAATAGTCTATAATAACTATAATTTAATAAGAAAAATACATAAGGTAATATCTTTAGGCTTAAAATACCTCTTAGGATTACTAATAACTTAGTATTAGGTATTAAGTAATAAAGTTTAATATTAGTTAACTTCCTTAAAAATATACTACTAGGTACTAGCTACCTAGTACTAATATTATAAGTATAGCTTTAATTATATAACTAAATATATTTATCTTTACTTTTAGTAAGTAAAGTAAGTTAAAATATACTAAAATTAGTATCTTTTAAAACTTCTTTTAAAGTTCTTTAAATACTACTAGTTTACTAGGTTTTAGCTTAAACTTTACTAGCTAAATACCTTTTAAATAGTTTATTAGTAAAACTATTACCTTACTATACTATTTTATAAAGTATTAGTAAAAACCTATAAACCTAAGGAATAATTAAATATTAAACACACTATAAGGTATTAACTAGGTTATAATAGCTTTAACCTATAATAGTTTTATCTTAATACCCTTTTTAAATATAATAAAACCTAGGAATTTTACTTACCTAATAGAAAATTAGCACTTTTTAAAGTTAATATAAAGGTCTATATCTTAAAGTTGCTTTAGTATACTTTTAATATTCTTTATATATCTTATAGGGCTATTACTATATATTAGGATATTATTAAGGTAAATAATATAGAATTTATTTATAAGTCCCTTAGGGGTATTATTAATATATTTCTAACAAGTAGCTAGTATATTTACTAATCTAAATAGTATTATAAGATATTTAAAATAGCTATAGTAGTATTAAAAAGCTATCTTTTACTTATTACCCTTATAGATATATAGCTAGTAATATACTTCTTAAAGATTTAGTAATATAAAAACCTTTATACTTAGTAATTAATTAAGGATTTTAGAGATTAATAGTAAAGGGGCTTTATTTTTAACTATAATCTTATAAAGGCCTTTATAATCTATTTAAAGCCTTAATTTCCCTAATTTTTTTAGAATAAATAAAATTAAGACTTTAGCTAAACTAGTTAATCTTTTAATTTACCCTTTTTCCTATATACTTACTAAGTACTCCTTAAGCATTTCTAGCTTTTTTTTAGCTAGGTTATATATAAGTCCTTAGGGTAGTTATTTCCTTTTTTTTAATTTAATTATATAAGTATAGCTACCTAATTCTAGGAGCTTACTAGCTAAATCTTTTAAAAATATATTTATAAATTCTATATACTCTTCTAGGATTTACTATTAGGTTATATTACTATTTATCTCTTATATAATTATTACTAACTTCTTATAGTATATTACTTAAAGTATTATTATACTTCTTAGTTTTTTCTTTTTAAGGGATAAATATATTCTAATACTATTACTATAATTATACTATAATCTTAGTTATTACTTACTATATTATTTACTAATAAATCTTTATTAGTTTCCCTTTTTTTCCTTAGGCTTAATTACTTTAATCTTTAGTAATACTAGTAATAATATAATAAATAACTATTTTACTACCCTATATAGTTATTACTTTTTTATAGTAAGTATAATATAATCCTTAGTTATTAAATACCTCTAAAAATTTTACTTCTAATCTATTACTATAAGTTTATACTCTAGGGTTTAATCTATACCTAGAAGTATTCCCTTTTCTATATTAGTAATATAGTAGCTAATCTAGTAAACCTTTATATAGCCTATACTATCTTTTACCTTAATTAGCTTTTATAGAATTTCTTTATATAGGATTTTATTCTTACTTATACTTTCTAGTATTATCTTTATTTTTTCTATGTTTTTCTAATCTTATTTTAATAATAATTTAGGGTAAATTATTAAATACTTTATACCTATATTAAATAGCACTAGTATAGCTAACTAGTAGTTATCTTACTATAAGAATACTTATATTCTTATTCTCTTATCTATAGGTTTTTTTATAGTAAAACTATTATCCTAGGCTTATACTAATCTAATTAGAATCTTATTAAAGTCTAAGGTCTTATTACTACTATTCTTATGCTTTTTAGTTATATACTTATTAATTTTATAAATTAAATAGTTTACTACTTTATATTTATTTATACTATATTTAAAACTACTATATTTATAGTATTTAAATAGTCTTTAACCTATACTTAGTTACTATAAGCTTTACTATAAGTTATTTATAAGAAGCTAAAGTATTATCTTTTCTTTTACTTTCTTTATTATTATAGTTTTTACTATAATTATTTAATATAAATATTATTATAACTTTAGCCTTTTTACCTTATTCCTATAAGTAGCTTTAAGATATTAGAAACTTCTAGCTAACTATATACTTCCTTATAGTATTATTTAAGCTATTTAGAAAAATTACTATTCTTAAGTATATAAGGATTTAGTTAGGTAATTTAGCTTTTACTTTAATCTAAAGTTTTAAGAAAGACTAGAAAAACTAATTATTTCTTTACCTTAGATTTAGTAGTATTTTAATAGCTTCTAAGTATTTTATATCTTTATTTATTACTCCTAAGTTTAACTAGGATATAAATTTATCCTAAGAATAAGCTAAGTAGTTAACTAACTTATTTACTATTATATAATATATTTATTATTACTTTATATTATTAGCTAGGTAGTTATTAGTATATATTACCTTAGTTTTATTATTTTAAAAGGTTCTTAGATTTAACTAAAATAATATATTTAAATTCACTAAGTATACTTATAAATTCTTATAGGTATTACTTTTATATACTAATACTTTATACTATATCTTTATAAAGCTTTATAAGTATATACTTACTATAAAGTTAGTGTGAGAACAAAGGGATAGCTAGGCAAGAGGTATAAGGGCACTCGTATATTAACTAAAGCTTGCTAGGTCTAAGTGTGTTATATATGCAAGTTACTAGCTTATAGCTAGTGGCTTATTAGTATTATATAAACCTAGCCCTAAGGCATAGTATACTTACCTAGTATATACTAGTGTATAAGTATTATAAGTAAGGCCTTATAATTACCCCTTACTTTTAGCTAGGCTTCTAAATAGCTTTTAGTAAGTAATATCTAGCTATTTACTAAGTAATAGTAATATTAAAATAATAATAAATAATACCTAGTACTTAAGTATAAGTTTACTTATAACTTCTTATTATATTACTAACTTTTCCTTTCCTTATCTATAGTAAACTTTTCCTAAATACTATTATATTATTAGTTACTATAACTTTACCTTTACTATTTACTATATTATTAGAATAGAATTAGATAGGGAAAGTATTATTATTATTACTATCCCTAATATCTATTTAAAAGGATATAGCTATATATATTATTTATATATAGGTTATGTAGACTTTAAGAAGAACCCCTAGCTAAGCCTAATATCCCTTAGATTAACTATTAATTCCCTAGTATACTAAGCGTTATTACTAAAGGGAAGTATTTAAAATATTATATCTAATATATTAAATATAGTAATACTTATAAGATAGTAAGTATATTGCTTTCTTTGTATTTTTAGTTCTTAATTACTTATATCCAGAGCATTGTTGTATTGTATTGTATTGTATTTTTTGGCCCTTCGATGTATTGTATTGTATTGTATTGCCCTATGTATTGTATTGTGTATTGTATTGTATTAAAAATACAATACAATACAATACAATACATACAATATAATGTATTGTTAGGGAAAAATAAAAGTGGGGTATTATATAAATTTATTATATATAAGATTTTTTATGTAATCTAATTATAGTATCCTTATTTTTATAAATAATTTAGTTATTTATTTAAAAATCCATAAAGTTTTAGCTTACTTAGAAAAGTAAGCTTATTTTAGATATATAATATCTTAGTAATATTCTTTTATATCTATTTTATAGAATAATTTTTTCTTAATATATTAAGGGTCTTTTTATTCTTATATCTATTTTCTATGATTTATTATAATTATTTATTATATAAAAATACATTATAATACAATACAATACAATACATTACATTACATTACAATACAATACGATATATTATTAAAAAAGTAAGGTAGTATATATACTTATTATATAGTAGATTTTTAATATAATCTAAGTAAGATATCCTTAAATTTCTATACTATTTAGGTATTTAGTTATAAAATTATAAAGTTTTAGCTAATTTAGACTATTACGCTATATATATATATAGGGTAGCTATAAATAGTATTATCTAGGCTTAACTTACAGTGATGTTTATTCTTTATATTTTAAAGCTTATTTTACCTTTCTAGCTTTTTTTTAAGATTTACTATGCGTTTTAATATAGTTTTTTTGCTTTAAATACAATATTTACCCTAAAGAAATAATTTATAATTCTAAATAAATAAGATTAAAACTCTTATAAAAATATATTTATATATATAAAGAATTTATTATAAAGAGAAAATTTAAATTTATTTAATAAAAGCTTCTTTTAATATTAAACTATTTTATTATAATTATAATAGAATATATTAGCTTTTAACCTTTTTTAAACTAAGAGAAAAGAAAAAACCTAGGAAAAGCTTATAAAGAAAGGTTAAAATATAATATAAAGAATAATTATAATATATATACTATATTTTTTAAATATTAAATAGATAAATAAATAAGCTTTAGAAGTAAGTTTAATTATTTATACTACTTTTAGCTTACTTACTTAGTTATATAGCGTTTTTAAAAGTGGGTCTAAAAGTGGGTCTTTTAAACACTAAAAACCGATTATAATCCCTTCCCTTAGTTATATAACTTTAGCTAAGAAGAAATATATATATAAAAGTGGGTCTAAAAGTGGACCCTATTAATTATACTATAAACCTAATATTATCTCTTTATGTAGTTTTATAATTCTAGCTTAGAAGAAATAAATATATAAAAGTAAGTCTAGAAGTAAGTCTTATTAGTTATACTATAAACCTAGTATAATCTTTTTACTTAGTTATATAATTTTAGCTTAAAAAAGTAAAATATATTAAAGTAAGTCTTATAGTAATATTAAGACTTACTTTTTATTAGTATAATATTAAAAATATAAAAAAGAAAGGAATTTTATTTTATTAATATTTTAAAAACCTTTAAATACTAAATAATTAAAAAGTCTAGCTTTTTCTATAGTAATTTACTTATAAATACTTATATTTATATTTTATAAATTTATTACTTATTTATTTTTAATTAAACTTTAACACTAATAATATTTTAAGTTATATAAGTAATATAAGTAATATACATATAAGCTATTATAAGCTATTATAAGCTATTATAAGCTATTATAAGCTATTATAAGCTATTATAAGCTATTATAAGCTATTATAAGCTATTATAAGCTATTATATTAACTATATATACCTTATAATTAAGGAATTTAACTTAAAACTAAAAAAAAGAAAAAAATACAAAACAATACAAATAATACATGTATTGTATTGTATTATAAAATTTTAGATGTATTGTATTATGTAATGTATTGTATTGTATTGTATTGTCAATATAATACAATACAATACACAATACATCAAATGTATTGTATTGTATTGCAATGCTCTGCTTATATCTCTTTAGGTAATACTAATTATATAAGGGGATTTCCTTAATTTTCTTACTATCCTTAATTAGGTAAAAACTTTAATAAATACCCTAAGTAATTAGGTTCTTAATAACCCTAATAATTATATATTTTTAGAAGTAACTTACTACTATTTTAGCACTTATTATCTAAACCTTATTTTAAGGTTTAATTATATTAATA
Organism: Epichloe typhina subsp. poae; assembly: GCA_030389615.1. NCBI lineage: Eukaryota > Fungi > Ascomycota > Sordariomycetes > Hypocreales > Clavicipitaceae > Epichloe > Epichloe typhina. The sequence continues at coordinate 745,604 of CP098316.1, read as the reverse complement.
TAGCTTATTATATTTTCTTTAGTTTAACTAAGGCTACTAAGGTCTATTAGGTATATCTTACTATATATTCTCTAGACCTTTGCTTACTCTTTAGGTAAGCTACTTTAGCTATATATAATTAGTATATTATTTTATACTAGTAACTTTTAGTTACTATATTTCCTACCTTTATCCTAGGGATAGTAAGTTATTACTTCTCCTTTACTATATATTTACTAACTTTTTATAGCTAGATAATACTATATATTATAATTCCTAGAAGGTAAAAATAACTTTATAGCTATAATATTATAACCTAGGATTTATACCCTAGGGGGTAGTAAAGTATTGCTTTTTCTAGGTAATATAAGTAATAGTTTAGGAGAATAAGAGTAAGGGCACTAAGTACCTCCTTTATAATAGTGTTATTTTAATATATAAGGGTATAACTATAAAAGGGTTTCCCTTAAAACTTCTCTCCTTATAAGTATATTTTCTTTTATTATTTAGTAAATAGTCTAATAAGGTTTTTAATTAGAGTGTAATAATAGCTAATAAGGCTAGGCCTTTTTATAATTACCTTATCCCTTATTACCTATAACTTACTTATATCTTACTATACTTCCTACTTATTTTACTTTAATAAAAAGCTTAGATTATATATTAAGTACTTTCTATATCTTTTACTACTACTTATTAATTATATTTACTTAGCTAGCCCTTTTATTTTACTAGGTATTTATTATCTTTATAAGTCTTTTATAATCCCTAACTTCTTTAACTTTAAACTTATTATTATTATCTTTAAGGTTAGGTATTAGTATTTCTTTATTTAGGGTGTTTTCCTAGTAATTCTATAGCTTTAATAAGCTAATATAAAATATATTATATAGTTAACTATACTTATTAAGTAATACTAGTTAGTATACTTATTTACCTATAGTATTAAGTATTTAAAATAGCCTAATAAATCTTAGGTTTAGCTTTTATTTTATATTCTTAAGTTTAATATTCTTTACTAATAGTAATACTAAGTCTTCTTTTTTAAGGTTAATAGCTAGTATTATTAGTTATAATACTTTACTTATACTTTAGTAGCTTTTACCTAGTTATATACTAGTTTCTCTCTAACCTTATATAGCTTCTAAATATATATATAGGCTTCTAGAACCTTCCCTTTCTTACTCTTATTCTTAAAAGCTAAATAAAACTTTGGTAAATAGCTTATAAAAGTATAGTTAAAGGAGTAACTTATTATCTTATTAATAGTATTATTATATATAAATTAAGCTATTAGGAGTAGCTTTAGCTATAGCTATTAGTTTTCTTTAATAAAGTATTATAAGTAATATTTAAGTACTTAGTTTATTCTCTTTATTTACTTATTAGTTTAGGGGTAAAATACTATTAAAAGCCTTTACTTTATATATAATAAGTAATATATATTTAACTAGAATTAGCTTATAAATACTAATTCTTTATTAGATATAATGCCCTCTAGTAGCCTAAATTAAAGCTTAATTTCCTTATAGAATAACTTTACTAATTTAGCTATATTAATTATAGTCTTTATAGTAAGGAAAATAAAGTACTTAGTAAATTAGTCTATAATTACTAGAATTACGTTAGTTTCTTAGTTACCTAGCTATACTAGTAGTAATCCTATAATAAAATCTATTAAGATCTCTACTTATAGTTACCTTAGTATTAGTAGTAATTTAAGGCTTCTATATAAGTAGTGCCTTCTAGCTACCACACACTAGTATACTCTATAGCTAAATATATAGTTTAAAATAGCTTTACTTATTACTAGCTACTAATAGTAATATTTTAGTAGCTTAAGAGTATATTTAATCCTAAAGTAACCTACTAGTAAATTATTATAGTATAGCTATAGAAGCTTTTATTATAAGATAGGCTCCTATGGAATAACTACTTAGTCTTTATATATTAGAAGACCCCTTATATTATATAACTATAGACTAGCTTTTCCCCTCCCTTTTACTTAGAAGTTAACTTTACCTTTATGTTTTTATAAATCTAAATCTTAGTCTTATACCTTTTATAGTAATTACGCTAATAGTTTATTTACTATAAATTAGTAGGAATCTAGTAATATAATAGCCCCTTAGATCTCTTATACTATGCTAATATCTTAGATATATACTACCTTCTTCTTAAAATTACCCTTATTTAGCTAACCTATTACTAAATCTATAGTAGCTAACTAGCCTTTTACCTAGGCTACTATTAACTTAGTAAGCTCTAAGACTAGCACTACACTATAACTTCTTTAATATATTAGTACTTTTTCTTTTACTATATAGGTAGCTACTATCTTCCTTTAAAGCTCTAGTAAAAGCACCCTATTTAATATAAGTTTACCCTTATAATTAGACCTTCTTAATAGTATATCTATAGGATTACTTTTCCTTAGTTTATACTTAATTATAAAATAAAAAGGGTAGAGAAATATACACTATTATACTTACCTTTTATTTAGCTTTTATTACCTTATAAAAGTCTATAGGTTATAGTAGTTTAATAAGACCTCTATAGGTATCTTTATACCTTTAATATAGTGTTACTAGTATTTAAATAACTTTACTATAGTAAGTAACTCTTAGTTAGCTATACTATAATTATATTTAGTGTTTATAAACTTCCTTAACTAAAAGGCTACTAGATACTAATAGCCCTTATTATCTTACTAAGATAGGATTCCTACTATTATAAAAATTAAGGTATTTATCTTAATATATACTACTTAACTTAGGTTATAATATTAAAGTAAAGGCACTTACTAAAAGGTGTCTTTTAGCTAGTTAAACGCTAGCTATTTCTTTTCCCTAAATATAAACCTCCTAGTCTAAATACTATTTTAACTACCCTTTATTAATATATAAAGAGATACTATAATCCTAGAGTATTTATAAATAAACTATTAGTAAAAGTTATAAAATCTAAGAAATAACTATATATCCTTAAAACTTATTAGCTTTTTCTATTCTCTAATTATATTAACCTAGTAAGTATTTATTAATATCCTATTAATAAAGAGAATAAACCCTAGGAATTTTACTAATTCCTTATAAAAAGAGCACTTAAAAGGTTTTATATATAACTTTACTAACCTTATATATTCTAGGACTTACTTAATATATTTAGTATGCTTCTTCTTTATCTTAAAGAAAATTAAGATATTATCTAGATATACTATATAAATAGTATTAACTAGCTTATAAAGCGCCTTATAAATATAGCTTTAAAAAGTAACTAGGGTATTAGTTAACTTAAAAGGTATTATAAGGTACTTATAGTACTTATAATATATATAAAAAGCTATTTTCTTCTTATTACTCTTTTTAATATAGATTTAGTAGTATATATTCTTAATATTAATCTTTAAAAGAAATAGGCCCCTTAGTACTAATTAAGGATTTTTAAAATTAGGAGGAAAGTATAGTAATTCTTTTATATTACCTTATTAAGTCCTTAATAGTCTATATATAGCTAAAGTATCCTATCCTTCTTTAGTATAAATAGAATAGGCATACTTACTAGGCTCTTTAAGGGTCTTATTTAGCTTTTCCTTAGGTTATTATTAATATATTCCTAGAGCTCTTTAAGTTTACTTTAGGAAAGAGAGTAAATTAGTTTATATAGGGGTATAGCTTCTAGTATAAGATTAATTATATAGTTAGTTAACTTCTTAGATAGAAAACTCCTTGCCTTATTTAATATAAATATATCTTTAAACTTATATAGCTCCTTAGGGATATTTTTAATAGTTTTATATACTTTTACCTTCTCTTTATCTTTAAGAGAAATAAACTTATTTTCTATTATACCTATAATAGTATATATAATTATCTTATTATATATTACCTTTATAAACTTATAGGGAGTTAGTAGTAAAAAGGCTATCTTTCTCTTCTTAAACCACTATTCTTATAAGTATAAGTAAAGGTATATATATTCTTCTATAAGTATATATATCCTAATTAATATAAGGCTTCCTTTTACTCTTAGGTCTTTATTAATAGCTATATATAGTAGTTTAAGGTTCTTTTTTTATCTCTTAAATCTTAGATTATAATAAGTACCTTATAAATACTATATTAGGGAACTATAAGAGACCTTACTACTTTTAGGATAGGCGCTATAGCCTTAGCCTAATTAAGCTTATAGGTTTATATAAACTAAGTACTAATAATATTAATCTTAGCGTAACTATTAAGATTTACTACTATTTTAATATCTTTTTACTTATAAATAGTAACTAGTATATAAAATTAGTATCCTACTAGTACCCTAGTGTCTAAGGTAAAGATAAGGGTATTTACTTCTATCTCTAGGAGTTTCCCTAACCTTCTTACTAGTCTTTCCTTAGCTTATTATAATTATAAAAGATACTCTATATTACTATAATTATAGTACTATTTTTTTCTTTATAGCTTATTATTATTTAGATAAGTAGCTAGGGTTTTTTCTTTATCCTTATCCTTATCTTTTTAGTCCTTATTTAGCTAATAGCCTTATAAAGAGTTATATCTTTAATATTAAGGGGCCTTATATAAGCCTTTCTCTTCTAAATTACTTAGCTTTTACTTATTCTTTAATATTACCTCCTAGAACTATTAGGTAAGTTATATAACCTTTTTTATATTAACCTAGTAATATTTATATATAGGTTAATATAGTCTTATAAGTTAGGAAGTAATTTTATAAAGAATATAAAAGTATAGGTTTTCTTTAGGGCTTATTCTAGGTGTTTCTCTAGTAAATCTAAGTAAATACTAAACTTAATAAAACTCTAGCTCTCTTTTTACTTTATATTTTCTAGCTATATAGCTATTTATATATTATAGCTTATAAAGTCCTTAAGTAATATAAGGGTTTAGTCCTAGAACTTATCCTAGTTATTCTTAAGGTAATCCTAACTATTAGCTAGTTATTTTTTAATATATTAGTCCTATCTAGCCTAATAATTTATATATATATAATTAAGTATAAAGAGAATCTTTTAGTTATATTAGTAATATTTCTTCTTTATTCCCTTAAAGGCATAGTTAAGGTTATTAAGCTATATCTTATGCTTCTATAAGTGTATAAGGTATTAGAGTTTTATAATATTTTAAACCTTAATTTCTTAGCTACTAAGGCTTAAGGAGAAACTAGCTTTTTAGCCTTTTTTTACTAGTTCTCTTTCTCTATAAGATTATATTAAGTTAGTAAGCTTTTATTCTTACTTCTATAGTTCCTTAAGTTACTTAAGCTAGGTAATTTACTTTTTAACTACTACCTTTTTTATTCTTATAGTAAAGGGTATAGCTTTAGATAGAGTTATAAAATATAGTATATCCCTAAATATAGTATTACTATTATTTAGCTAATCCTAAGTAATATATAGTATTATTCTAGTAAATTAAGTTATTCTCCTTCTTATATTACTTTTAGGTAACTAGTAAAAGAAGCTTTAGAATTATAAGAATAAAGGGGTAGCTAAGTAAGAGATATAAGGGCACTTATATATTAACTAAAGCTTACTAAGTCTAAGTGTAGTATATATATAAGTTACTAGCTTATAGCTAGTAGCTTACTAGTATTATGTAAACCTAGCCCTAGGGTATAGTATGCCTGCCTAGTATACGCTAGCGCATAAGTGTTATAAGTAAGGCCTTATAGAAATATAGTAACTAAAAGTTACTAATATAAAATAATATACTAATTATATATAGCTAAAGTAGCTTACTTAGAGAGTAAGTAAAGGTTTAAAGAATATATAGTAAGATATACCTAATAAACCTTAGTGGCCTTAGTTAAACTAAAGGAAATATAATAAGCTATATTAGTATAATTAAACCCTAAAATAAGGTTTAGATAATAGGTGCTAAAATAATAGTAAGTTACTTCTAAAAACATATAATTATTAGGATTATTAGGGATCTAATTACTTAATGTATTTATTAAAGTTTTTACTTAATTAAGGATAGTAAAAGATTAAGGAAATCCCCTTATATAGTTAGTATTACTTAAGGAGATATAGGTAATTAGGGACTAAAAATATAGAGAAAGTAATATACTTACTATCTTATAAGTATTACTATATTTAATATATTAGATATAATATTTTAAATTCTTCCTTTTAATAATAATACTTTATATACTAGGGAATTAATAGTTAATCTAAGGGATATTAGGCTTAGCTAGAGGATTCTTCTTAAAGTCTACGTAACCTATATATAAATAATATATATAGCTATATCCCTTTAAATAAATATTAGGGATAGTAATAATACTCTTTTTATCTAATTTTATAGTAAAAATATAAGAAGTAGTAAAGGTAAAATTATAGTAACTAATAATATAATAGTATCTAGGAAAAGTTTACTATAGATAAGAAAAGGAAAAGTTAGTAATATAATAAGAAGTTATAAGTAAACTTATACTTAAGTACTAAGTATTATTTATTATTATTTTAATATTATTATTACTTAGTAAATAGCTAGATATTACTTACTAAAAGCTATTTAGAAGCCTAGCTAAAAGTAAGGGGGTAATTATAAGGCCTTACTTATAATACCTATATGCTAGTATATACTAGGTAGGTATACTATACCTTAGGGCTAGGTTTATGTAATACTAGTAAGCTACTAGCTATAAGCTAGTAACTTATATGTATAACACACTTAGACCTAGTAAGCTTTAGTTAATATATAAGTGCCCCTATACCTCTTACCTAGCTATCCCTTTGTTCTTACACTAGGTAACTAGTACTTAGTAGTGTATTTTTAAGGAAGTTAACTAATATTAAACTTTATTACTTAATACCTAATACTAAGTTATTAGTAATTTAAGAGGTATTTTAAGCTTAAAGATATTACCTTATATATTTTTCTTATTAAATTATAGTTATTATAAACTATTTAAATTATAAGTACCTAGCTATAAAGCTAAAGCTAACTAGTAAGTAAGTAATAGTATTAAATAAGCTTTATTTATTTAATTTTAGAATTAAATATTATATAAGTAAGTTAAACCTTATAAATACCTTATTAAGAAAAGTAAATTATATTAGTAAGAAGTGTAAGGTAAAGGTATTAATTTAATAGTTACTTAACTTCTTATTTAAATTTAATAATACTAAGTAATAGGAATATTATATAAATAATAATACTATTATAAGTTCTAGTATTATATTACTTAGTATAACTAATATTTTATTATAAAGATACTATAATAGCCTTACTAGCCTTTAAGGTTTTAAAAAGTTATAACTTAATTATATTATTAAGAAACCTAATAGTCTAGTAAAGCCTAGTAATAGTACATAAACTAAGTTTATTAATTCTAAGTAGTAAGGTTATACCTTATTTATATTTATTAATATTTTTATAAGTCTAGTAAGCTTATAAGTTAGGAGTTTAGCTAGTTAGTAGCTAGTAAGTAATATAAGCGCCCCTTTAAAATATTACTTATTTCTAATTTATTTATAAGTTTATAAGTATACTATAAGCTAGTTACTTATAGTAATATTATAATAAGAATATAAGTAATTTAGTAAACCTTTTTAAGTTTATATATAATACTTATTTTATATATATAAAATTAAAAGCTTTAATTTAAGTTATATTATTTTAAGTATAGTAAGGTAATAACTTTACTATAAGTTATAGAAAGCTACTTAAAAGTAATAACTTAAAAGTATTATAAATATAGTTTATTAGGCCCTTTAAGCTATTAATATTTAAGAATTAAGTTTTTATTTTAGCTAGTATAAGAAAGGAAATTTTATTACTTACTTATAATAACCTAGTAATAAGTTACTAAGAAGTTAGTAAGACCTTTTATTATATTATAAATTAGTATTACTAGCTATTAATAAAGAAAGACACTAAGTTATATATATAGACTTATATAAGCTATTAGACTTTAAAGCTAAGGTACTATAAACCTTATAGTAAGCTAGTAGTATTACTAATATCTAATTAGCTTTTTTAAGAATTATTAATAAATTTTATTATAAGGCTACTACTTATAAGAGATATAAATTAAACTTATAATATAATCTTAGTTATTATAAACTATTTTATAAAATATAGTATTTATATCCTTATTTTAATATAACTAACTAGTAATAAGTTAGCTACTATATTTCTAGAATATATTTTTAAGGACTATAATACCTTAAAAAGTATTATTATAAACTATAGTTTAATATTTATTAGTAGGTTTTAAATAACTTTTTATTACTTTATTACTACTAAGTAGTAACTAAGTATTATATTTTACTTATAAATAAATAAGTAAATAAAATATTTAAACTAAGTTTTAAAGCATTATTTAAGAGCTTTTACTTACTTTAATTAAACTAACTAGGTAAATAACTTATTAATAGTATAGTTTATATATAATATAAGTATTTACTTAACTTATAGCTATACCTTAGTAAAGGCATTATAAGGTTATAACCCTAGAGGCTTATAGTAAGTAATTATAAATATTTTAGTAGTAAATAACTAGGTAAAGACTTAAGTAATTATACTAAAAGATAAATATATAGTAATTAAGTAGTTTTTAAGTAATTTATAGATTTAGTATATAAAGCATTATAATAAGAAGTAAACTCTAATAAAGTTTAAAGTTAGTAACTATATTTTATTATTTATAAAGAATATTAACTTATAGTAACCTAGTAGGAAGCTAAATATAAAGTACCTAAGCTTTTATAAAGTTAAAAAGGTAATTAAAACTTATAGATTAGTATACTAATTAAAGCTATTACTTAGTATATAACTATATAATATTTTTAATATTACTAACCTTAAACTATTTATAAGGGACCTAACTAGTATAAAAGATATATTCTTACTATAAGATAATATTATAAATAATAAATAGAAGTTTAAGGTTAAAAGAATTATCTTATATTATTATAATAAAAGATATTAGAAATATTTAGTTAAATAAAAAGGCTATAATACTTTAAAGAATTTATAAGTTAAGAGAAAAGATTTTATTATAATAAATATTATTAATAATTATAAGTAGTAACTAAGTAGCTAGTTTATAAATATAAAGGTGTATTTAGTAAAGATTAAATAGTAATAGTAATATATATAAAAAAACTAGATAATTTCTTAGATAATTTACCTTATAGCTACCTAGTACTATTTACCTTATATTTATATTAGGCCCTAGCCCCTAAAATTATTATTTTTATTCCTAGGTATTAGGTTAGTAATAAGGCCTTAAGTAAGGGATTTATTCTTATTATTAAAGAAATCCCCTTTTATATATATATATATATAAAGCTTACTTAGAAAGTCTAATAGCCTAATATAAGTAAGAAGTAAAAGTATATATATAGTAAGCTATTAGTAAGTTAGTAAGGCTATAAGTAAGAATATTAAGAAACTTACTAAGGAAAGGTTTTATATAATAAAGTATAAGCTATTAAAAATATTAATTTAGACTTCTAAATTAATAATATTACTTAGTAGTAATATAGTAATTCTTTTATTAGTATTAGTCTCTTATATAACCTTTATAGTTAGCCTTACTTATCTAGCCTAGCTATACTTATTAGTATTCTTTATAAATAAAAATATATTATAAAGTTTATATTTTATATATATTAAGTACTAGTAGTATATTAGTAATAACCTAAGTTATAAAGATAAATATATATATATATTATTAAGAAAGTAAGGATTATTATTAAAAATAATATAACTATTAATATACTTAAAAAGCACTTAGTAAAATTTTATAAAGTAAGTAAAGTACTAGTAGTATATTAGTATAAGTATAAGTAATAAAAAAAGGAAAATATACCCCTAAATATATATAAGGAGAGGGATTTCTCTAATAATAAGAATAAATCCCTTACCTAGGGCCTTACTACTAACCTAGCGCCTAGGAATAAAAATAATAATACTAGGGGCTAGGGCCTAATGTAAATATAAGGTAAATAGTGCTAGGTAGCTATAAGGTAAATTATCTAAGAAATTATCTAGTTTTTTTTTTTTTATATATTACTATTACTATCTAATCTTTACTAAATATACCTTTATGTTTATAAACTAGCTACTTAGTTATTACTTATAATTATTAATAATATATATTATAATAAAATCTTTTCTTTTAACCTATAAATTCTCTAAAGTATTATAGCCTTTCTATTTAACTAGGTATTTCTAACGTCTCCTATTATAATAATATAAGATAATTCTTTTAACTTTAAACTCCTATTTATTATCTATAATATTATCTTATAGTAAGAATATATCTTTTATACTAGTTAGGTCCCTTATAAATAGTTTAAGGTTAGTAATATTAAAAATATTATATAATTATATACTAAGTAATAGCTTTAATTAGTATACTAATCTATAAGTTTTAATTACCTTTTTAACTTTATAAAGGCCTAAGTACTTTACACTTAGCTTCTTACTAGGTTACTATAAGTTAATATTCTTTATAGATAATAAAATATAGTTACTTACTTTAAACTTTATTAGAGTCTACTTCTTATTATAGTGCTTTATATACTAGGTTTATAAGTTACTTAAAAGCTACTTAATTACTATATATTTATCTCTTAGTATAGTTACTTAAGTCTTTACCTAGTTATTTACTACTAGAATATCTATAACTACTTACTATAGGCCTCTAGGGTTATAACCTTATAATGCCTTTACTAAGATGTAGCTATAAGTTAAGTAAGCGCTTATATTATATATAAACTATACTATTAATAAGTTATTTACCTAGTTAGTCTAATTAAAGTAAGTAAAAGCTCTTAAATAATGCTTTAAAACTTAGTTTAAATATTTTATTTACCTATTTATTTATAAGTAAAATATAGTGCTTAGTTACTACTTAGTAGTAATAAGGTAGTAAAAGGTTATCTAAAACCTACTAGTAAATATTAAACTATAGTTTATAATAATACCTTCTAGGGCACTATAGTCCTTAAAAATATATTCTAGAAATATAGTAGCTAACCTATTACTAGTTAGCTATGTTAATATAGGGATATAAATACTATATTTTATAAAATAGTCTATAATAACTAAGATTATATTATAAGTCTAATTTACGTCTCTTATAGGTAATAGCCTTATAATAAAATCTATTAATAATTCTTAAAAAGGCTAATTAAGCACTAGTAGCACTACTAGCTTACTATAAGGTTTATAATGCCTTAGCTTTAAAGTCTAATAGCTTATATAAGTTTATATATATAACTTAGTGTCTTTCTTTATTAATAGCTAGTAATACTAGTTTATAATATAATAAAGGGTCTTACTAACTCCCTAGTAGCTTATTACTAGGTTATTATAAGTAAGTAATAAAATTTCCTTTCTTATACTAGCTAAAATAAAAACTTAATTCTTAAATATTAATAGCTTAGAGGGCCTAATAGACTATATTTATAATACTTTTAGGTTACTACTCTTAAGTAGCTTCCTATAACCTATAGTAAAGTTATTACCTTACTATGCTTTAAATAATATAACCTAAATTAAAGCCTCTAATTCTATGTATATAAAACAAGCGTTATATATAAACTTAGAAGAGGTTTGCTAAACTACTTATATTCTTACTATAATACTACTATAAGTAGCTAGCTTATAGTATACTTATAGATTTATAAATAAATTATAGCTAAGTAATGTTTTAAAAGGGCGCTTATACTACTTACTAGCTACTAACCTAGCTAGACTCCTAACCTATAGGCTTACTAGACTTATAGAAATATTAAAAAACATAAATAAGGCATAACCTTACTACTTAGAATTAATAGACCTAGTTTACGTATTACTACTAGGCTTTACTAGACTATTAGGTTTCTTAATAATATAATTAAGTTATAACTTCTTAAAACCCTAGAGGCTAGTAAGGCTATTATAGTATCTTTATAATAAAACATTAGCTACGCTAAGTAATATAATACTAAAACCTATAATAGTACTATTATTTATATAGTGTTCCTATTACTTAGTATTATTAAATTTAAATAAGAAGTTAGGTAGCTATAAGGTTAATACCTTTACCTTACACTTCTTACTAATATAATTTACTTTTCTTAATAGGGTATTTATAAGGTTTAACTTACTTATATAATATTTAATCCTAAAATTAAATAAATAAAGCTTATCTAATGCTATTACCTACTTACTAGTTAGCTTTAGCTTTATAGCTAAGTACTTATAATTTAGATAGTTTATAATAACTATAATCTAATAAGAAAAATACATAAGGTAGTGTCTCTAGGCTTAAAATACCTCTTAGATTACTAATAACTTAGTATTAGGTATTAAGTAGTAAAGTTTAATATTAGTTAACTTCCTTAAAAATACACTACTAGGTGCTAGCTACCTAGCACTAATATTATAAGTATAGCTTTAATTATATAACTAGATGTATTTATCTTTACTCTTAGTAAGTAAAGTAAGTTAAAATACACTAAAATTAGTACCTCTTAAAACTTCTTTTAAAGTTCTTTAAATACTACTAGTTTACTAGGTTTTAGCTTAAACTCCGCTAGCTAAATACCTTTTAAATAGTTTATTAGTAAAATTACTACCTTACTATACTATTTTATAAAGTATTAGTAAAAACCTATAAACCTAAGGAATAATTAAATATTAAATACACTATAAGGTATTAGCTAGGTTATAATAGCTTTAACTTATAATAGTTTTATCTTAATGCCCTTTTTAAATATAATAAAACCTAGGAATTTCACTTACCTAATAGAAAATTAGCACTTTTTAAGGTTAATATAAAGGTTTATGTCTTAAAGTCACTCTAGCATACTTTTAATATACTTTGTATATCTTATAGGGTTACTACTATATATTAGGATATTATTAAGGTAAATAATACTAAATTTATCTATAAGTCCCTTAAGAGTATTAGTAATATATTCCTAAAAGTAGCTAGCGTATTTACTAATTTAAATAGTATTATAAGGTATTTAAGGTGGCTATAGTAGCATTAGAAAGCTATCTTTTACTTATTACCCTTACGGATATATAGCTAGTAGTATGCTTCTTAAAGATCTAGTAATATAAAAACCTTTATACTTACTAATTAGTTAAGGATTTCAGAGATTAATAGCAAAGGGGCCTTATTTTTAACTATAATCTTATTAAGGCCTTTATAATTTATATAAAGCCTTAATTTCCTTAATTTTTTTAGAATAAATAAAATTAGGGCTTTAGCTAGACTAGTTAATCTTCTAATTTACCCTTTTTCTTATATACTTACTAGGTACTCCCTAAGCACTTCTAGCTTTTTTTTAGCTAGGTTATATATAAGTCCTGTTATGGACTGGCCCCTAGGCGACTGCAATAGGGCGTTGATATAGTATTAAGAGACTTGAGGAGGAAAAGAAAAGGGAAGAGAGGCTATCCCTAGTAGTGCCCCTTATACCCCCTTAGCTCCTTATGTAAGCCCCCTTTTCCTTACCCTAGCTACCTTTGCTTATCCTCTCCCTATCTACTATACGGATAATGCTTAGGCAAAGCCTAAGCCCTTACATATGCCCTTACTTATTTATAACTAAAAAAAAAAAATTTCCTCTTACTATATCCCCTATTAATAAGCGTGTTATATTATAGTGTGTATAATGCGTTTACCCTACTAATAGTTTGTTTATTATATATATTTGCCCTGCCCCTTACTTACCTATAGGATACTTAATATAGGTATGCCTTACTTCTATGTGTTATATTATAAGGCGCGTAATATATTTGCCTTACTAACCTATTATTTATTATAGCATCCTACCCTACCCTTACTAGTTTATAAGGTGCCTAATATAAGTATAACTACCTATATAAATATCCTACTTATTTACTTTTTACTATCTTACCTTCCCTTATATAATACTATCTATCTATTATTACTATTTTATTATACCTTTCCCTTTATTCTATTTATCTCTTCTTCTTAAATAGTTACTTTCTTATTAAATATACCTTATAATCTATCTAACTCTCCCCTCCCCTAGCTACTTCTATAATACCCTTAGCTTATTTTATTAGTAAGTTCCTTATAGAAGGTAACTTTAATAATAAGTAATATACTACCCCTAATCTATCTAGTGCCCTTATAAGCTATATATAAAATAAGCCCTTACTACTAGTGTTCTAGAATATTACTTACCTAAATCTAGGGAATTTTACCCTTTATATTAGAGGTAATATCTTACTTATATTTAGTATACTAAGCTCTTATTTACTAACCTATATCTCTATTATATACTAAAGGATATTAAGGTAAAGATTACTATAGGTATATATATTATTAAACCTAGAGTCCTAAAGACTTTAGAGATAAAAAAGAAAATACTTATTTTATCTTAAAAGTATTACTATCTTATTAATTAGTAAAACTCCCTCCTTACCTAGGCTTAGTTTAACCTAGCTTCTATTTAGTTAGCCCTTAAGGTATCCCTAGCTATAAATACTACTATAATAAATATAACTAGTCTTAAAGTTACCTCTTTTATTAGCACTAGCCCTTTAGGTAATTATAGTATAGCTTACTTTATATAATAAGTTATAGGTATTTTATTCTAATAAAACTAATAAGTTATAGGTAAGTTAAGCATAATATATAAAGAGATATATAAGTAGTTTACTACGCTTCTCTAAGCTTTAATACCTTACTACTAAGATAAAATCTAGTAATATTCTTAAATTACTAGGTTAAGTAATAAATCCCCTTTATATTACTATTAGTAATATTTATGCCTTCCTTCTATGTTAGGTTTAACTTATAATTATATTCCTAGAGTATTAGAAGCTAGCTATTCTCTAGCTAGAAATAATACTCCTTTTTCTCTTAGTTATCTTTCTCCTATACACTACTCTCCTACTAAATCTCCTATTATACCCTCTCCTACCTATACTTCTTATACTAACCTTATTTATATTATCTAGGTTCTAGGTTATACCTAATATAAACTAGGTAGCTAACTTATTATACTATGCTTATTACCTAGTAAAAATAATACTATAGCTATAGTAGTAGCTATATAACTTTAGCTAAAGGTAATATTCTCCTATTTATCTTCTCCTAGTAATTTAGGTAATAATTTAATAAATAACTATTCTTATTAAGTAATAGTAATAAAACATAGTAGGTTAGTGCCTTAGGCGCTTATAGGAGTCTTTATAAGTATATAAGTCTTCTAAAATTAATTTAGTTTATTATTAGTTTATATATTACTTTATTTTGCCTTATATTTATTAAGTGCCTATATTTTCTCTATACTTTCTAATAGTTCCTATATTAGCTAGGAGTATCCTACTTACTTAACTAGGATATTTCGCTTCCCTCCTTACCCTAGTATATTCTTAGCTACTAAAATATATTTAACTTAGTATTCTTTAATAAGTTTATTATTATTCTTTACTAGGACTTATTCTAGACCTAGGCGTAAGTCTTATAGCTATTAGCTTAGGAGTAAGTCCTTTACTACTTATTTAATAAGGTTTATATAAAAAACTAGATAAATACCCTTTAGTATATTAAGTTAGACTATAAGAGAGGTTAGTACTTTTATAACTATATACTTTATAGCTACTTAGTTAAGTTTCCTTAAGGGGTAGTTTATCTTAATATTTCTAAGTAATAGCTATACCTTATCCCTAACCTAGAAGCGTTTTACTAGGTATCTTAATACTAAGGTTATATCCTACTATTATTATTATATATAGGCTATTATAGCTTAGGCTAGAAGAGTGCCCTCCTAAAGGTAACTTAGGAAGTAAATAGCTTTACCCTTTAGTGTAGTTATAGATATAAGTATATCTAGCTAGGATTAAATTAGCTCTAGGTTATAGCTATAAAGTAATCTATTTAGGCTTACCCTAGTAACTAATAAGGTCCTATTATTTATTACTAGTTAATAAGTAGTAAGGTATTCTAGCTAGTTATACTATAAGGAGATAGTAATATATAGGATTACTTATACTTCTTAATTTACTTATTTTATACTACTATTAGTCTAGGGGTAGTATAATATAAAGAGTAGCTAATCTATCCTTACTAGGGAATATAATATTATCTAGAATTTTCCTAACTAGTCTAAGCCTTAGTTTATAATAATAAACTAAGGGAACCCCTTAAATCTTTACTAAACTATTTTAAAATATTCTATATAATCCTTAGCCTTTATAAAGGTTATAGCCTTAAGCTATATAAACTTTAATAGTCTATCTATAATAACTATAAGGTATTATAGTCTCTTAGGTAATAATACTAGTAAGTTTATTATAAAATTAATAAAGATTTATAACTAAAACTAGTTAGGGATTAGTAAGGGTTTTAGCAAGCCTTAGCGCTATTACTAGCTTTTATAACTACTAGCATAGTAGTAGTTATAAATAAACCTTATAATATTCTATAATATTTTATTCTAATAAAACTATTACTATAGTATTTAGAATATAGTATTATAGCCTAGGTATCCTATAACTAGTAAGTTATAGCACTACTAGATAAGGGTTATTATAAGGGGCTTCTAAGCTAGGACTTATATATGCCCTTAGAATTATAGTGTGCTATAAGCACTTATAGAGTAATTTATAACCTATTCTCTTATTATTACTTCTAAGGGAAACTTCTAGGTACCCTCCTAGATAGCCCTTAACTATATACTATATATAAGGTCTAATATAATAGCCTAATCCTAAAGCATCTAAAGGTACTTACTTATAAAGAAAGCCTCCCCTGCTAGTAGTAGGGATATATAGGATATATATAGAACTATATTAGGACTATCCTAGTCCTCTCCTAGTAATAAAGATAGTTATATAATAGTGATTAGTTATAAGACTTATCCTTTCCTTAGAGATACACTGTGTTAGTCTTATTCCCTTCTAGATAAGGTATCTAGGTATTAAGCCTATGTGCTAGGTTTATACTATAAATAGAAGTTAAATAGTGTAAGTATATTTACCTATTAGGCCTAGTATTCTAATATTAGCCTTAGTGTTATAAAGTATTCTAGGTTCTTATAGTCTATATAGATTATAAATAGGTAGGAGATACCCTATAACTTCACTAACTATGCCTTTAAGCATAAGATAATAGCTAAAAGTTCCTTATTATAAATTATATAGTTCTTTTATAATACTATAAGGCTAGCAGAGTAGTAAGCTACTAGGTATAGCATACTATTATGCCCTTATTATAAGAGATAACCCCTAAGGGCTATGCCTAAGTAATTAGCTTTAACTACTATAGGGTAATCTAGGTCCTATTATACTAAGACTAGATACGTAATAAAGGTATCTTTTAACCTCTTAAAAGCCTTATCCTTTTCTAGCCCCTAATAGAAAGGGGTATTCTTTTTAGTAAGGTATATAAGAGAAGCTACTAGATTAGAGAAGTTCCTAATAAAGTTATAGTAAAAATTCATAAACCCTAAAAACTTTAAACCTCTTATAGCTTTATAGGTACTACCTATTCCCTTATAGTTACTACCTTTACTAGGTTAGGATAAATAAAATAGCTTACTATAATAATATATCCTAGGTATTAGACCTCCTTTATAGTAAACACTAACTTATTAATATTAAGGTATAGTCCTACGGCCCTTAAGTATCCTAAGATAAGTTAAACCTTTTTTATATAGTCTTTCTTTAACCCCTAAATAAACTAGGATATTATCTAGGTAAGCTATTATAAAGTCCCCTAACGCATCTCCTAAGGATTTATTAATATAGTATTAGAAGGTTACTAGTGCGCTAGCTAGGCTAAATAAATAAACTAGCTACTTAAATAACCTAAACCTAGTATAAAAGGCTATAAGGTGCTCCTTACCCTTAGCTATCTATAGTTTATAAAATACTACATAAATATTTACCTTTATAAACTAGTATACCTAGGAGAGGGAGTATAGCGTTTCCTTAATTAGGGGAGTAAGTAATAGTCTTATACTATTATCTTATTAAGTATATAGTAGTCTATGTAAAACTACTAACCCTTATTTAATTTCTTAATAAAAAGAATAGGGGCTATAGCTAATAAGAAGCTAGTATAAATCTAGCCTTTATTTATAAAGTCTATAATCTAGCATTAAACCTTAAGTAACTAGTCTCTTAGTATATTATATAGTAAGCCCTATAGGAGTGCTAGTTTAGACCTATCTAGGTTCTTATGTAGCTAGATGTAGTAGTTAAGAGACCCCCTATAAGGAGGTAAACTATTAGCCTTAGCCTTATTAAAGAGATCTATGAAGTCCGCTAGTTCTTCTAGTAACATAGCTATATTAAGGCTATCTAGCTTTATCTTAGGCGCTATTATCTATAGCACTGTAGTTATCTCCTTAAGGCTTATTACTATAAACCTTATTATAGTATCCCTTGTCTATTATACTTAACATACCTTTACTATATATAAGGACTTAATAATCCCCTATACTAGGGGTTGCCCCTTATGCCTAGTGGCTTTAGAAATATAAAGGCCCTTTACTACACTAATAACTAGTTACTATTTTGCTATATAAATCATAATATTATAGTGCTTTAGCTATAGTATCCTAAATATAATATCCTAGGTAAGGCCTAGGATAATATATAAATACACGGATAATTCCTAACTATTAATATTAATCCTAGCCTAGACTATATAGGTAATAAAGGAGAATTCCTCCTTCTAGCACTTCCCCTATTTCTTTATTTTTACCATAGTGCAAACTTACCTTTATTTTAGTAGTTATATAAGCTCTAGGCCTAGCTGCCTTACTACTAATTTACTTATAGCACTATAGTAGTTATAGCTATAGTTAATCTAAATATTAATATAAAAATATATATTAAAAAGTACTAGGATTAAGAAAGGTAATTAGTTTATATATTATTCTATATCTCTATCTATGTCTATATACTAGCTATACTTGTCTAAATCTATAGCTACTAGCTAGCCCCTCTGCCCTTATATAAGACTTTACTTAAGGGCTACTTGTTTTCTAAGGTATTAGTATTAATCTCCTTATTTACGCTCTCCGCGTCTGCCTTATATAAGTTAATTTAAACCTTTAGTTAGTAGGGCGGATAGAAGGTGTAATCCTAAATATAATAGTTCTTAGACCTATAATATAAGTAGCACCCTTCCTAGTAGTATTTAGTTAGTTTTACCTAGGTTACTTACTTAGCCCTTAGC
Source organism: Epichloe typhina subsp. poae (assembly GCA_030389615.1). Lineage (NCBI taxonomy): Eukaryota > Fungi > Ascomycota > Sordariomycetes > Hypocreales > Clavicipitaceae > Epichloe > Epichloe typhina. The sequence continues at coordinate 726,431 of CP098316.1, read as the reverse complement.
TAATTTATATTCTTCTTTAGGTCCTTATTCTTCTTATCTAGCTTATTCTAATTCCCTTACTATGTAATTATAGCACGTATCCCTATTATAGGTATATTGCTATTATAATCCGTCTGTTAGGTTATAGGATAGGTTAGCTAAGGACTACGTTAGTGCTAATACTTCTTCTCTAAGGCAAATAATTTAATATTAACTATAATACTATAGTACTAAGCAACTACTATATAATATTCTATTTAGCTAATTTCTTTACTAACTAATATCTCTCTTATATGCTTATTAAGCACATATTAAAGCTTAGCTAGCTTAATATCCTTAGTCTAATAAGACCCTCCTATAAGGGAGAGTTTCTATTTAAAGTAAATAAAAAATAACGCAAATACCTTCCTTACCCCTTACTTTATTTAATTAAGTTCTATAAGGGCTATCTTCTATTTATAAGGATTTACATATAATGTCTCTAGGTAACTAAGGAAGGCCTTAGGGTTATAGTTACTATTATAGCCTGTCTTAAAGAATAATGCGATATAGGCTTAGATCTTAGGTAATAGGTTCTAGTAAATAAACACCTATTAGCAGAGCTTTGTACTACACTACACTACATACTACACTACACTACATACTACACTACACTACATACTACACTACACTACATACTACACTACACTACATACTACACTACACTACATACTACACTACAATAAAATTTTTCTACTACATGTAGTATTTGTAGTATTTAGTAATAAAATAGCTTATAATAGCTTATAATAGCTTATAATAGCTTAAAATTACTTAGAATAAGTAAAAATAGCTTTTATTACTTTATAATATTATAAGTGTTAAAGTTTAATTAAGTTTAAATAATAAATAAATAACTTAAATAAAAACATTAGTAAGTATTAGTAAATTACTATAGAAAAGCTTTACTTTTTAATTATTTAGTATTTAAAGGTTTTTAAAAATATTAATAAAATAAAATACTTTTCTTTTTTATGTTTTTTTAAAATAATATTTAAAATAATAATAGTAAAAATATATTATTTACCTTAGTTAGCTTTATATACAGCTAGTACTAGTACTCTAGCTATAATAGTAATAATAATAATAATAAACTTTAATATCTCTTTTTTCTTTAACTAGATTATAAAAAAGTATAAAAGCTAGTAATAAATGAAAGATATATGTAATAAGACCCACTTTAGACCCACTTTTATAAATCCCTTCTTTTGTAAGACTAGACTATAAAAAACTATAAAACCTATAACTAAGTAAAAGAAGTAATTAATTAGACCCACTTTTAGACCCACTTTTATAAATCCCTTCTTTTTGTAAGACTAGACTATAAAAAACTATAAAACCTATAACTAAGTAAAGAAGTAATTAATTAGACCCACTTTTAGACCCACTTTTATAAATCCCTTCTTTTTGTAAGACTAGACTATAAAAACTATAAAACCTATAACTAAGTAAAAGAAGTAATTAATTAGACCCACTTTTAGACCCACTTTTATAAATCCCTTCTTTTTGTAAGACTAGACTATAAAAACTATAAAACCTATAACTAAGTAAAAGAAGTAATTAATTAGACCCACTTTTAGACCCACTTTTATAAATCCCTTCTTTTTGTAAGACTAGACTATAAAAAACTATAAAACCTATAACTAAGTAAAGGAGTAATTAATTAGACCCACTTTTAGACCCACTTTTATAAATCCCTTCTTTTCTAAGACTAGATTACAAAAACTATAAAAGCTATAACTAAGTAAGAGGTATAATTAAATAGACCCACTTTTAGACCCATTTTAGACCCGCTTTTAGAGAAAACTATTTAACTAAGAAAGTAAGCTAAGAATAGTATTAATAGTTAAACCTAGTTTTAAAGCTTATTTCTTTATATATTAAATAATTAAGAGAAATTTATTTAATTTATATTTTAACGTCCTAAAAACATTTTAGCTTTTTTATAATAGCTTTTCTATAGTTTTTTAGTTTTCTTTACCTTAAAAACCTAAAAACTTAATATAATTAGTTTTAATTTAAAGAAAATAGTTATATTACTAAAAACCTCTTACTATATATATTAAAATATTATCTTTATAATAAAAGCCTTATTAATCTAAATATATTATTATTATATTTAATATCCTATTTTTATATAATAATATATAATTTCTTTAGGGTAAATCTTAGATTAAAAGATAAAATATATACTAAAATAAATAGTAAATCTAAGAAAAAAGCTATAAAAGTATAAAGACCCTTTAAATTCACTAAAAAATTAGGCTATATATAAATACTAGAATAGTTTATCTTTAGCTACCCTATGCCTATTATTAGCTTAATAGTTTAAGTAAGCCTAAACTTTAAAAATTTATAACTAAATAACTAAATAATAATAAAAAAAAGAGGCTAATATTAAGCTAATTAAGAAAAATCTAAGGAATATTTTAAGATAATAAAAGTCCCCACTTTTTTTATACTAATACTACATTTGTAGTATTTGTAGTGTAGTGTAGTATTTACTACACTACACTATATACTACACTACACTACAAACTACTACAATACATACTACATCGAAAGCTAAAATACTACAAATACTACACTACATGCAAAGCTCTGCCTATTAGTCCTTACTAAAACTAATAAAGTCCTTATCTACCTCTAACTTATATTATATTAGGAACTTCTAGGTAGTAAATATAGCCTTATTACTATTATATAGGTTACCTATAGGGATTAGTTTCTAGCGGATTTATAATATAAGGGGTAGTAGTGTTAGCCCCTAAGGTAGGATTAGGTTTATATTAAAGAATATTAAGTCTATAGGAGCATTTAGGGGGAAGGTTAGTTAAGTAGTTAGTTTAAGGTTTATATATATATATTACTATAGATTCTTAATTACCCTTACTTACTATTATAGTATTAGTTAAAGTATTTTAAACTAGGCAATATAAGTATCTAGTAGTAACGTAGCCTTAGATAAGGGAGTGTAAGCCCCCTAACTAGGTTAGTTATAAGGTTAAAGCATGTCTATTAGGTCTATTATTATTTTCTTTGTTTTTTAGTAGCCTTATTTTTTAAACTAAAGGAAATCTCTTAATTATTATAGACTAGCCCCTAGGTAACTATAATAGGGCGTTAATATAGTATTAAGAGACTTAAGAAGAAAAAGAGAAGGGAAGAGAGGCTATCCCTAGTAGTGCCCCTTATACCCCCTTAGCTCCTTATGTAAGCCCCCTTTTCCTCACCCTAGCTACCTTTGCTTATCCTCTCCCTGTCTGCTATACGGATAATGCTTAGGCAAAGCCCAAGCCCTTACAGTCCCTAGAGGAGTTATTTTCTCTTTTTTAATTTAATTATATAAGTATAGCTACCTAATTCTAGAAGCTTGCTAGCTAAATCTTTTAAAAATATATTTATAAATTCCGCGTACTCTTCTAGAATTTGCTATTAGGTTATATTACTATTTATCTCTTATAGGGTTACTACTACCTCCTTATAGTATACTACCTAGAGCACTATTATGCTTCTTAGTTTTTTCTTTTTAAGGAATAAGTATATTTTACTACTATTACTATAGCTATGCTATAACCTTAGTTATTACTTATTATATTATTTACTAATAAGTCTTTATTAGTTTTCCTTCTTTTTCCCTAGGCTTAATTACCTTAATCTTTAGTAATACTAGTAATAGTATAATAAATAATTATTTTACTACCCTATGTAATTATTACTTCCTTATAATAAGTATAATATAGTCCTTAGTTATTAGAAACCTCTAAAAATTTTACTTCTAATCTATTACTATAGGTTTATACTCTAGGGTCTAATCTATACCTAGGAGTATTCCCTTTCCTATATTAGTAATATAGTAGCTAATTTAGTAAACCTTTATATAGCCTATACTATCTTTTACCTTAATTAGCTTATATAAGATTCCTTTATATAGGATTTTATTCTTACTTATACTTTCTAGTATTATCTTTATTTTTCTATGTTTTTCTAATTCTATTTTAATAATAATTTAAGGTAAATTATTAAATACTCTATACTTATATTAAATAGCGCTAGTATAGCTAACTAGTAGTTATCTTACTATAAGGACACCTATATTCTTATTCTTTTATCTATAAGTTTCTTTATAGTAAGACTATTATCCTAGGCTTATACTAACCTAATTAAAATCTTATTAGGGTCTAAGGTTTTATTACTACTATCCTTTTACTTCTTAGTTATATACTTACTACTTTTATAAATTAAATAATTTACTACTTTATATTTATTTATACTATATTTAGAATTACTATATTTATAGCACTTAAATAGTTTTTAACTTATACTTAGTTACTATAAGTCTTACTATAAGTTATTTATAAGGAAGCTAAAATATTATCTCTTTCTCTTACCTTTTTATTATCTTAGTTTTTATTATAATTATTTAATATAAATATTATTATAACTTTAGCCTTTTTACCTTATCCTTATAAGTAGCTCTAAGATATTAGGAACTCCTAGCTAACTATATACTTCCTTATAGTATTATTTAAGCTATTTAGGAAAATTATTATTCTTAAGTATATAAGGATTTAGTTAGGTAATTTAGCTTTTACTTTAGTTTAAAGTCTTAAGAAAGACTAGAAAAACTAGTTATTTTTTTACCTTAAATTTAGTAATATCCTAGTAGCTTCTAAGTACTTTATATCCTTATTTATTACTTCTAAGTTTAACTAGGATATAAATTTATCCTAAGAATAAGCTAAGTAATTAACTAACTTATTTACTATTATATAATATATTTATTATTACTTTATATTATTTACTAGGTAGTTACTAGTATATATTACCTTAGTTTTATTATTCTAAAAGGTTCTTAGATTTAACTAAAATAATATATTTAAATTCACTAGGTATACTTATAAATTCTTATAAGTATTATCTTTATATACTAGTACTTTATATTATATCTTTATAAAGCTTTATAAGTATATACTTACTATAAAGTTAAGGTTAGGTAAGAAGGCTAGAAATAAAGAATTACTTAGTATAAGTATCTAAGAGGTAATTATAAGTTTTTTACTTAATTTAGCTAATTATAAGTTTACCTTAATTTCTTTAAGCTATGCTTTTATATTTATAATATCTTACCTTATATAGGTATATTATAGCTAGGTTTATATAACCTTATAGTAATACTTTAGCTTATCTAAGTTATTATTATTCCTAGATTTAGTATTATTATATTAATTAGGGTTAGGTAATGTTTATTAAATCCTTTTATTATTAAGCCTTAAAGTTAGGGTATATAGGTTACTCCCTAAGTACTATAAGTTTATATCTCCCTTACTAGGTAATATAGGTATATTTTAAGTAAATATTTTATAGCTTCTTTATATTTAAACCTAGCTAATAGTCTATTTACCTTAAAGGGTTTAAGAGTTTAACTTATTATAATTAAATTAGGGAGATATAAATAAAGTAAAGGCTAAGGTTCTTAGTTATAGCTAGAGAGCTATTACTTAGGGGTAAGTATATAAAGGTCTTAAACTCTAACCTCTTATATACCTTATAGGCAGTCCTTATCTAAATACCTTACTATATATATATAGCTATCTAATAGCTACTTAGTTATTCGCATAACCTAAGGCTTATCTAAGGGTTCTATTATGTAACTATTCTGTCCCTAGCTCCCTGGCCTCCGTGCTCCTAACAAATAGCCCCCTAAACCGCTTATACTATACTAATATCTTAGATATACGCTACTTTCCCTATAAAATCACCCTTATTTAGCTAACTTATTACTAGATTTATAGTAGCTAACTAGCCTTTTACCTAGGCTACTATTAACTTAGTAGGCTTTAAGACTAGTATTATATTATAACTTCTTTAATATATTAGTACTTTTTCTTTTACTATATAAGTAATTACTATTTTTCTTTAAAGCTTTAGTAAAAGTACCTTATTTAATATAGGTTTACCCTTATAATTAGACCTTCTTAATAGTATATCTATAGGGTTACTTTTCCTTAGTTTATACTTAATTATAAAATAGAAAAGGCAAAGAAATATATACTATTATACTTACCTTTTATTTAGCTTTTATTACCTTATAAAGGTCTATAAGTTATAGTAGTCTAATAAGACTTTTATAAGTATTTTTATGCCTTTAATATAGTATTACTAGTATTTAAATAACTTTACTATAGTAAGTAACTCTTAGTTAGCTATATAATAGTTATATTTAGTATTTATAAACTTCCTTAACTAAAAAGCTACTAGATATTAATAGCCCTTATTATCTTACTAAGATAGAATTCTTACTATTATAAAAATTAAGGTATTTATCTTAATATATATTACTTAACTTAGGTTATAATATTAGAGTAAAGGCACTTACTAAAAGGTATCTTTTAGCTAGTTAAATACTAGCTATTTCTTTTCCTTAAATATAAATCTCCTAGTCTAAATACTATTTTAACTACCCTTTATTAACATATAAAGAAATACTATAATCCTAGAGTATTTATAAATAAACTATTAGTAAAAGTTATAAAATCTAAGAAATAACTATATATTCTTAAAACTTATTAGCTTTTTTATTCTTTAATTATATTAACCTAGTAAGTATTTATTAATATCTTATTAATAAAGAGAATAAACCCTAGGAATTTTACTAATTCCTTATAAAAAAGTACTTAGAGAGTTTTATATATAACTTTACTAACCTTATATATTCTAAGACTTACTTAATATATTTAGTATACTTTTTCTTTATCTTAAAGAAAATTAAGATATTATTTAAATACACTATATAAATAGTATTAACTAGCTTATAAAGTACCTTATAAATATAGCTTTAAAAAGTAACTAAGGTATTAGTTAGCTTAAAAGGTATTATAAGGTACTTATAGTGCTTATAATATATATAAAAGGCTATCTCTTACTTATTACTCTCTTTAATATAAATTTTATAATATATATCCTTAATATTAATCTTTAAGAAAAAATAGGCTTCTTAGTACTAATTAAGAATCTTTAAAATTAAGGGGAAAGTATAGTAATTCTTTTATATTACTTTATTAAGTCCTTAATAGTCTATATATAGCTAAAGTATCTTATTTTTCTTTAGTATAAATAGAATAAGTATGCTTACTAGGCTCTTTAAGGGTCTTATCTAGCCTTTCCTTAGGTTATTATTAATATATTCCTAAAGCTCTTTAAGTTTACTTTAGAAAAAAAGGTAAATTAGTTTATATAAGGGTATAGCTCCTAGTATAAGATTAATTATATAATTAGTTAACTTCTTTAATAAGAGACTTCTTACCTTATCTAATATAAATATATCTTTAAACTTATATAGTTTCTTAGGGATATTTTTAATAGTTTTATATACTTTTACTTTATCTTTATCTTTAAGAGAGATAAACTTATTTTTTATTATACTTATAATAGTATATATAATTATCTTATTATATATTACCTTTATAAACTTATAAGAAGTTAGTAATAAAAAGGCTACCTTTCTTTTCTTAAACTACTATTTTTATAAGTATAAGTAAAGGTATATATATTCTTTTATAAGTATATATATCCTAATTAATATAAGGCTTCTCTTTACTCTTAAGTCCTTATTAATAGCTATATATAGTAATTTAAGGTTTTTTTTTACCCCTTAAGTCTTAGATTATAATAAGTACTTTATAAATACTATATTAAGGAACTATAAGAGCCCTTATTACCTTTAAAATAGGCACTATAGCCTTAGCCTAATTAAGCTTATAGGTCTATATAAACTAGGTATTAATAATATTAATCTTAGTATAACTATTAAGATTTACTACTATTTTAATATCTTTTTACCTATTAATAGTAACTAGTATATAAAATTAGTATCCTATTAGTACCCTAATATCTAAGGTAAAGATAAGGGTATTTACTTTTACCTCTAGGAGTTTTCTTAACCTTTTTACTAGTCTTTCCTTAGCTTATTATAATTATAAAAGAAATACTTTATACTACTATAATTAAAGTATTATTTTCTTCCTTATAGCTTATTATTATTTAGGTAAGTAACTAGAGTCTTTTCTTTATCCTTATTCTTATCTTTTTAATCCCTATTTAGCTAATAGCCTTATAAAGAGTTATATCTTTAATATTAGAGGGCTTTATATAAGCCTTTCTTTTTAAATTATTTAGCTTTTACTTATTCTTTAATATTACCTCCTAAAATTATTAGGTAAGTTATATAACCTTTTCTTATATTAGCCTAGTAATATTTATATATAAGTTAATATAGTTTTATAAGTTAGAAACTAATTTTATAAAGAATATAAGAGTATATATCTTTTCTAGAGCTTATTTAAGGTATTTCTCTAGTAAATCTAAGTAAATACTAAATTTAATAAGGCTCTAGCCCTCCTTTTACTTTATATTCTCTAGCTAAGTAATTATTTATATATTATAGCTTATAAAGTCCTTAAGTAATATAAGGGTCTAGTCCTAGAACTTATCCTAGTTATCCTTAAGGTAATTCTAGTTATTAGCTAGTTATTCTTTAATATATTAGTTTTATCTTACTTAGTAGTTTATATATATATAGTTAAGTATAAAAAGAATCTTTTAGTTATTTTAATAATACTTCTTTTTACCCCCTTAAAGGTATAGTTAAGGTTATTAAGCTATATCTTATACTTTTATAAGTTTATAAGGTATTAGAGTTTTATAATATTTTAGACCTTAACTTCTTAGCTACTAAGACTTAAGGATATACTAGCCTTTTAGCTTTTTTTTATTAGTACTTTTTCTTTATAAAGTTATAGTAAGTTAGTAAGTTTTATTCTTACTTTTATAGTTCTTTAAGTTACTTAAGCTAGGTAATTTACTCTTTAACTATTACCTTTTCTTCCCTTATAATAAAAGGTATAGTATTAAATAAAGTTATAAAATATAATATATCTTTAGTTATAGTATTACTATTATTTAGTAAATCCTAAGTAGTATATAGTATTACTTTAGTAAATTAGGTTATTCTTCTCCTTATATTACTCTTAGGTAACTAGTAAAAGAAGCTTTAAAATTATAAGAATAAAGAGATAGCTAGGTAAGAGATATAAGGGTACTTATATATTAACTAAAGCTTACTAAGTCTAAGTGTGTTATATATATAAGTTACTAGCTTATAGCTAGTAGCTTACTAGTGTTATGTAAACCTAGCCCTAGGGCGTGGTATGCTTGCCTAGTGTGCGCTAGCGCACGGGTGTTGTTATGAGTAGGGCCTCACAGTTAGGGTTAGGTAAAAAGGCTAGGAATAAGGGATTAATTAGTATAACTATCTAAGGGATAATTATAAATTCTTTACTTAATCTAGCTAATTATAAGTTTACCTTAATTTCTTTAAGCTATACTTCTATATTTATAATATTTTACTTTATATAAGTATATTATAGCTAGGCTTATATAACCTTATAGCGCTACTTTAGCTTATCTAGGTTATTATTATTCCTAGATTTAGTATTACTATATTAATTAAAGTCAGGTAGTATTTATTATACTCTTTTATTATTAAGCCTTAAAGTTAAGGTATATAAGTTACTCCCTAAGTACTATAGGTTTATATCTCTCTTACTAGGTAATATAAGTATAGGTATATTTTAAGTAAATATTTTATAGCTTCTTTATATTTAAACCTAGCTAATAGTCTATTTACCCTAAAGGATTTAAAAGTTTAACTTATTATAACTAGATTAAAAAGATATAAATAAAGTAAAGGCTAGAAATTTATAAAACTTTGTCTAAATTACATAAACACTACAACCCCTCTTATTCGTAATGTATCTTTTTAATCAGGGCCGCGTAAATACCTATAATAGGCTTAAATACTAAGAAAAGAGCCTAAAATAGGTATAAAGAGCAAAAAATAGGTGTAAATATTGCACTTTACGTAGTCCTCGCGTAAAGTCTGCACTAGTGTAAAGCTTGTACTTAGTGACGGTATAAAGTAGCCGCCCTATATAACTCCACATACAATTTGTACCATGTAAAGTCGGTGCATGCTTTGCACCGGCTCGTGGATCAGACCCTTAATTTACCCGGTGAGATTACGACCCCGCTGGCTAATTAGATCCTTGTCCAGGTCTTGTGCAGGGGACACGACTTTTGACTCGGACATCCGTATTTAGCGCGAGACTAGGTGGAAAGTCGCTCCTCCTGTTTGAGGACTAACGCGATATGCGCGTCTAGTTACCCCTCTTTCATGGCGAAAATCCGCACAACCAACAAAATGGGGTCCTAGTCCATCCGTCCCTCTCCGCCCATCCCTCAAGCCTACCCCCGGGACTCGAAACATATAACAGTGTGTCATGGGGTTTATTTGATGCCCATCAAGATCTAGTGTTTGATTGCATTGACATTCATGCGCACTTTGCGGCCATTCTCCCTCATATATCCGGCAATCTTGTGAAAATTGCGGCATTTGTGATGAACATTGAAATCGGCCTTTCCGTATGGCAAGCTGTGATCGTAGAGCAGAAATACCGGCGTAATGTCCGAGTAGCACATCAGACTAAGTCGCAGGGTTTCGATGCAGTGATCAACATGCATCCTACTGCCTACACGATGCTTCAAGTGTGAGGGATAAAGCCGTCCCCAGGACTCGTTATACATCCGCAGTGGCCAAGTGTATTGGCGCAGTACATTCTCTCCGAGTGATTCCGAGGTTAGTCAGTTTGACATGACAGTGCTTGTATCCGCTGATAGGAAATGATGGGGCATTCTGGGGAAACTTTGGCAAAACCATCGGGGGGTCCTCTTCCAACACCAACTTACAAGGCAATGAAGTTGATGGAATACCTCTGGCGTAGCACCGTACGTAGGGTTGGCCGGATTGCTGCCGATTACTTCGATTTTTTCCCCCGAGTCGGTCTGGTTCAATGCCGCGATCCCTGCTGGGTCAACACCAATAAAATCAACTAGATGCCGAACCGAGTCTGAGTTAGTCGCCTGACTATTCCTTGAGCTTTTGCAAGGCGGAATTTGAAGAGCAACCCACCAAGCCAGAGGTCTTCCCATGCCTGTTCGCGCTTCAGCGTCGGAGGGCCCCGATATATGGACGTGTGATTGAACTGGTTCTCAAAGTCTCCTTCCCAGAACTCTACTGCCTCCCAAAGTGGTGCTAAAAATAGAAACGAGATCAAAGAGTCAATAACAAAGGAGGTTCAAGATGACAGCGCCCGAGCCTCAAGACTCGAAGCTTGGCCACGGCCAAGAGGTAGTCCGGACTCCGCATGGTGGGAAGCAACGTACAGTACGGCGAGTTCTGTTTGGCACACTCGATTGCTGATGGTGACGACGGTTGCTTCGAATGCAACGGAGATGACAACGAAATGCATATCGACGCCAAGAGGAGCATGACACAACCAAATAGAGCCGCCTTTGCCTGCTTTTGTGTCAACATCAACTCTCCACGCCGTGAAGACTGTTGATTGACGGGCCCAGTGTCACATTGGCATGGCTGACTATCCCTCGACTCTAGGCGCTCATAAAGGACTTTATCTCTGGACATCTCACAGCGGGGCGGTTGGCCGGTTTTTATTTCTTCCTGTTATTTATATTTTGAAGTCTCCTCACAAGAGGACAGAATGACGATCCACTGCTGACCTGACTGCACCAAGCTCTTGTACTCTCCGTAGGGCCAGGGCGGCATTCGAGGATAGCCTGGTATTGTGAGAGTGGTGGAGACAGATGTACATACCAGGCGGTTTGAGTGGATAAGCTGGGGTTTTGCCGTCGACTTGTTGGGAGAAGAAAGTTGAGGTTCAATTCAGTCGACATCAACAATGAAAAAGCAGTCACGCGTGGGGTTTCCCTGGAATTTATATTTTCTGGTTGCCCCTTCCCCTCTGTCCATCCCCACTCAGTCGCCATTAAGCTCCGGACTCGTTCGTCTCTCTCTCTCGCATCGCGTCTAATTTTCCCTCAATCCATCTCACTTTCCTCACTTTTTTTTTTTTTTTTTCCCTTGTGCCGTGCAACTTGTCAACTTTCGATCAGGAAGAATCGATCAGAAAGACTCGATCAGGAACCAACATGCTCTTTCAGATCACCATCACAGCGGCAGCTGCCGCCTTCTGCGGCGCGACGACGGTATTTTCTCAGCCAGGTATGCCAGACCCATTCAAGAGGTGCAACCTCATCTACTCATCGCGTCCACTCCAACTGACTGGAATGCCTGCTTTCTCGCAATGTAGTCCCTCACGGTGCCGTTGATGCGGCATATGCTGCTTTGCACCCCCATAAGGACTTGGCTTATCAGTCTCAAGTTTTGGCCGCCGATGCCAAAGCTGTGCTTGGGGAGCCATGCACGGATGGACCCTCGACAACTTGCTGAGAGGGAGACTCGGGTGTGACCAGACATTCAGTAGTTACCAACAAGGCTTGACTGCGGGGGGAAACGAACACGAGGCAGGCTCTGTGGCTCTGTGCCTTCTTTTATAGGCAAGACATGATGGGCTCAAAGCTTGGTGCGGCGTGCCTGCCTCGGTGTGACTGGGTACATGCTGCAGGGCAGGTACGGACGAGAACTTGTAGAACTTGTGGAGTCCGGACGTGCATGTACTCGGTACCGCGGTGGGCGCCCAGCCGCCGCTGCCATTTCACCTGCCTGCTACGGATTATGCTTGCTATTGCCTGCTATCATTAAAACGGAATACTCCGTCCACTCATCAGTCCAATGACCCGCTTTTGGTGACTTCATGACAACCTTGCCACCTCGCCTGAGTGGCCCGCGATGCGGACGCAGACGGCTGAGTGCAGGTGCTGGCCGTTGGATCCCTGGTTTTCATGCAGCTGGCTGGGGACACACAACTCGATGCCTTGTCACCAAGCAGCAAATTCGCGTCCAAACCTGCCTTCCCACATGTCGCTTATAGCTAATAACTCCTTACTCCTCTTTCCCTGCGGCAGCAGCTCACAGCAAGTTCTCTTTCAATGGCCTCCCGCGGTGCATCCGAATCGTCCACTAGCCGTCTGCCCTTGTCCGCCTGCCTGTCGCTCTCATCCGCAGCCGCCTCGCAGACCTTGTTGGCTCTCGCAAATTGGGCTGGGCGCAAAGCGAGCTTCAAAATATCTGCATCGAGACGATGAAGGAGGCCGTGCTGAGATTGATCGCCATGGCATCGGACCGGGTTTTCGGAGCGCAGCTGTCTTCCCAACTTGACCTCACTCTACTCTTCGAACACGCCATCTTAACGGTCCTGCCAGCAACCCTCTTGATTATCGCGTCTCCATTCTACTTGTTCCATTACCTCAAATCGCCAGCTTACGTTTCTGGCGGTGGCCGTCTCTCCTGGGCGAAGCTTGTCAGTCATTACCACCACCACCACATGCCAATTTGATGAGCGTCTTGAGCCTTGGGTCTTGACTAACGCGTAGGTGATGATACACGCAGGCTGCCACTGGAGCCCTTCTGGGTGTCGAAGTTGCCAGTCTCACCCTGTGGGCAACGTTGCCGGCTTATCGCTCGGTTGCATCTCTTGCCGCCTCTTTGCTAGGTTGTATTGCGGCAATCTGTATTATTGCCATTGTCAATTTCGAGCATGGCCGCTCTCTTCAATCATCGGCATTGCTCAGCTTATATCTTGGCCTGACGATAATATTAGATATCGTCAAGGTTCGCTCATACCTGTTGCGGTCTGGCCTACAGGTAGTTGGTGGCATAACGGTAGCTATAGCTGCTATAAAGTTTGTCGTCTTGGTACTAGAAGAAATCCCCAAGAGGAAGCATATCAGAGATACTGCTCTTCGAACATCTATGAGCAAAGAAGGAGCCAGTGGGTTTTGGAACCGATCGCTCTTCCTATGGCTCAATTCAACGTTGCTGCTCGGGTTTCGTCGTGTCTTGCAAGTCGATCACCTAGGCCATTTGGGCGTCGACTTCGCCTCGGAGAATCTGACGGCAAAGTTTGAGCCCAATTGGAGAAAGTGTACGCCTTCCTCACCACCGCTCACTTCTCACCTCTTCTGTTCTAGATCAATGGCAGCGCTGATTTCAGGCAGACAGGAATTCATCCCATCCTTTGATCACGGCATCATTCTACACCCTTTTTTGGTCTTTCCTTTCCGTCATCATTCCAAGACTACTGCATACTGCATTCCTATTCGGTCAACCGTTTTTGTTACAATGCGTTGTCAATTTTCTAGGCGAGGAACATCCTTCCCCCAGCGTTCGAAATGGATTAATTGGAGCCACGATACTTGTATATGCTGGTCTAGCGGTATGAAACCCCACATGATCTGCGACAAGTCCTCTGATACTGATGCTGGTGCCTAATTTTAGATTACCAAGGCTGGATACAACCACATGAACTATCGCCTCATTACCCGCCTCCGTGGAGTACTTGTGGCGCAGATTCTACAAAAGAACCTGGCTATAAGCCAGCTGCATGCTCAGGAATCCGCTGCTATCACACTCATGAGTACCGATGTCGAGGGACTCGCAACGGGGTTGCCCAGATTTCATGAGATTTGGGCCAGCCTCATTGAGTTTTGTCTTGGCGTTTACTTTCTTTCCACGAAAGTTGGTGCGGCTAGTTTCTTGGTCGTATTTCCTGGTCTCAGTAAGCTTCGCACCTCTAGCTGTTTCCTCTCTGCCACTATCTGAATGGGTCTCCATTAACATGACCTAGTTGCAACAGTCAGCGGGCTCATTATCGGCAAACAGATGAGCCCTGCGCGGGCCAAATGGAATAAACTGGTCGAGAAAAGAGTATCGGTCACCTCGCGCGTCCTTGAGCAGATCAAAAGCATCAGAATAAGTGGCCTCGGACCGGTTGTAGTGGACATGCTTCAAGAACTTCGAGAATCGGAGATGGCCCATTCTCGCGCGTTTAGGGTTTTATATGTCATTTTAAAGTCAGCGGGTTCGTACTTTGGAAATGAAAAGCAGTTTATCGCAATTCCCTGCCTGCCTGCCTTCCTCGTCTCGTTCTTCCCACCCGCCCCCTCCCACTTCCTCTGTCGACGCTCAACTAATTGTGGTCTTAGACATATTTTGCCATGCGCTGACACCAATCCTCATCGTCACCGCGGCTCTCTTTTGGACCAAGTTTGCAAACGGCTTGGAGCCCGATCAGGTGTATACAACCTTGGCCTTTATCGCTTTGACCTTGTCTCCTATGCATCGATTGATGGTTTCCTATACCCTGTTCGCCTCAATTCTAGGATGCTTCCAACGAATCGAAGCCTATCTTATTCTCGATGAACGGCGAGATGAAAGGGAGACCATCAGCGACTTGGTCTTACGTAACAGCAACAAAGGTCGCGAAATAGAAAAAATGCGGCACTCATCCGACTTGTCGGTTATGCCACTTGATAAACCATCAATTGAGCTGCAATTGCCGCAACCGCCAGTTGTTTTTGTCGACGTGTCGGTTGCGGTGAGATCAGAAACAGATCCAGTGCTCAAACATGTGAATTTTTCCATTTCTCGGTCAGAGATTGCTTTGGTCTTGGGCCACACCGGATCTGGCAAAACGACTTTATTAAGAGCGATTCTCGGCGAAGTTCACGTTACCCACGGACTTGTGTATGTTGAGCAACGTCAAATCGCCTACTGCGATCAAAGTCCCTGGTTGAGGAATATCACCATTCGGGATAATATTGTGGGTGACTGTCAGTATGACCAAGATTGGTACGAGACAGTGCTTAGTGCGTGTCTCTTAAGCAAAGACATGGAACAACTTCCTAATGGAGATCAGACCAGCGCTGGTAATAATGGCACTAACTTGAGCGGTGGACAAAGACAGAGAATTGTAAGCGCGCAGTCTTTTCACTGAAGTGAACTCGCCAGAGCACCGTCTAATACCTCCTTGACCAGGCACTCGCGAGAGCCATTTACTCGAGAGCTACTTTGCTAGTACTCGATAATGTTTTCAGTGCTCTAGATCAAAGCACAGCGGACGCGATTTTTCATCGTCTGCTGGCACCAGAAGGGTTACTCAAGCGGTACGGAAGCACAGTCATCATGACCACTCACACGGGTATGTGTATTCGTTGTCTTGATACTTTTCCCTCCTGTCTTCATGTACGGCTAAAAAAAAGGGATGTATCAAAGCGGATTACGCCAAGGCAGCCGATCGAATCATCCTGGTAGACGACGGGGGCTCTGTCTCGTGCCTGACAAATGGAGCTGGCGCACTGCAAACCCAAAACCGACTTCGAGAGCTGATTGCCGACGAGACACAATATGCAGCAAACGACATTGACATTCCTGTGGAGATGATGACTGCTCAAGCTGAAAGCGACCCCATGTTGGATGACAGGCCGAATTCACGTAAACAAGGAGACGCTGGTCTGTACACATATTACCTTGCTTCGACCTCTAAATTGAACTGGACTTTTTGGCTTGTGACGTTGCTGTTGGCCGCCGTCACAGAGAGGCTACCTGGTTAGTCGATTCCAGCCAATGCCCCCCGTTCCGATCCCGGCCTCTTTCATCCTTTCATTCTTCTCTCTTCATGTACTTTTAGTTTTTGCAAGCTGATCATGACCACAGATATTTACGTTCGAATCTGGCTGGACGTTGCGCGAGGAAACAAACTTTATCTTTTAGGCTACGTTCTCATCGGCGTCTCAAATTGTTTGTTCAGCGGACTCACCCTTTAGTATGACCTGTCTTTATCTCCCGTCTTCACTATTCTCAAGCTCATGAAATCGTCGCAGTGCATACTACTTCAGAGTCGTGCCCGACTCTTCAGAAACCCTACACCACAGACTTCTTGACACTGTCATGAGGTAATGGCGCTAAAACCCCATGTCAACAACAATGTTATTTCGCGCGTCTTATCTAACTAGGATGGATCAGATCTTCGATGTCTTGGCTATCTTCAACCAGTTCGGCATCACTTCTCAATCTGTGGGTTGCCATCGTCTGCTCTTGCATAGAGTGCGTTTCTTTTTTTTTTTTTTTTTCCCTGACCGCCCTTTAGATTCAGCCAAGATATGAGTTTAGTCAGCCAGGATTTACCTCTGGCGCTCTATGTTTTTGTCTACCGTACGTGCCATATCTCATGCAATGGATGACATTACTGTTGCGAAAAGGCTCACGATTTCCTACAGTTGGCGGCCTCGTTCTCACGGATGTCGGTGTCATTTCATCTGGTGCAAGCTATGCTGCTGCATTTATTCCTTTTGCCTTTGGCTTTTTCTATCTGATTCAGTACTTTTACCTGCGAACCTCGCGACAGATGAGACATCTAGATCTAGATGCAAAGACGCCTCTTTATGCCCACTTTACTGAGATAAGTACGGGCCTCTTACACATTCGTAGTTTTGGATGGCATTTGCAATACCTATCACAGGGTCTGCATTTTCTCGATTACTCACAGAAACCATTCTATTACATGTTTTGCATTCAACGATGGCTCAACCTCGTTTTGGAACTATCCGTGCTTGGAGTTGTCACCTTTCTGGTCTCGATTGCGCTTTGCTTCCGAGACACGACGACGCAGAACTCCTTGGGCCTGGCTCTCCTGGTCCTTATCAACTTTGGGCAGCAGTTGAGCGATCTGATTGATGTCTGGATTGGCGTAGAGACATCTCTTGGCGCCATTGCGCGTATACGTCATCGCACTGAGCAGACTCCCGTGGAGCAAGACTCGGATGATTTCTCTCTGCCTTCCGGCTGCCTCAAGCACGGGGCAATACAACTACTGGACGTGACGGCAACATATAGGTCAGTTCCCAGTGCAATGCTTCACAGCTCACGAATGCTGCCATTCGACAGGTGATGAACGGTTCCCAATACTGACAACCTCACTCCGTGCCAGTACGCCGGACTCGCTGCCCAAAGTCGCGCTGAAGAACATCAATCTCGACATCAAGGCTGGTCAAAAGATGGCAGTCATTGGACGAACTGGAAGGTGATTATTTCCGTCTTTCTTGGTATTTTTTTTGCAGACCTGTCTCGAACCTTGTCCCGACGTACACGTGGTGGTGACTGACGAATCTGGACAACAGTGGAAAGAGCTCCCTCATTCTGACTCTTTTAAATTTCCTCGACTACTCGGGCACCATCATGATCGACGGCGTACACTTGTCGCAAATCCCGCGACAACATCTCCGATCTCTCATCACTGTAATCTCCCAGGACTTTGTGGAGCTTCCCGGGACTGTGCGCCACAACCTGCTCCCGTCAGCCAGGAACAAGGTGATTGACCAGCTGCATGAAGTGGTCATCATTGAGGTGCTCGAACGAGTAGGAATGCTGGGCCATATCGAGGCTAGGGGTGGTCTTGACGCGCCACTCGCGGACATGGGCTTTTCTCATGGCCAGAAACAGCTGCTGGCCATTGCGCGGGCGGCTCTGCACAAGCTTGAATACGATAGCAACATCTTATTCATCGACGAAGCCACGAGCTCAATAGATTTTGAGACGGCAGAGGCGATGCATATGGTGCTGGAGGATTTCTTCTCCGGTTGCACCGTGATTTCGGTTTCACATCGGCCGGAGATGCTGACAAGATCGGATGTTGTGGTGGAGATTGACGACGGATGTGTCTTGTCTGTTTCGGGCGCGGGGGGTTTCATATAGACATGTTTAGAATATATACATGGATATTGTTAAAATTCAGTTCTTGAAGACTTGTTCACCGATGGTCATTTTTGACACGCGACATGGCGAGGAGGATCCACTTTTCCTCGCACACGCTCACGGACTGACTGGGTGTTGTTACTGGGTGTTGTTACTAGGCGTGGTTATTTTGCATTCGGCACAAACTTTGAAGTAACTTTTGTTGGCGATTTTCAAGACAACGAAACGACGTCAACAAGGCCAATCGTTGCGCTCGTCATCGCCTTCCTTTCCATCATGTCGTCCAAGATGCGCGACAAGGTGTACCTCTCCATTGTAGGCACCCAACTTTTAGGCATGCTGCGTATGAAGTCCCCCCTCTTCCCCTTTATCCGTGGTCGGTCCGCACAGATGACATGACAGACATGACTCCGTATGTAACAACTGTCAACAACTGACGCCCGCAACCCCTTTTCTTTCCCAGTCCTCGACCTCGTCCCCCTTTACCCCGAGTTCCTCTGGCGATGGCCCTCATCCCCGCTGCACTTCCTCGTCTCCCTGCGCGCGTGGTGGGCCGCCCAGTCCGGGGACCCGTACTTTGCCACGGCCGCGTCGGCGTCGGCGTCGGCGCCGGCGCACGAGGCGTGGTTCGAGGCCTTTTTGTACGTCGAGGCCCTCGTGCAGCTGCCGCTGACGGCGTATCTCGTCGCCGAGCTGGGCTCGTTCAGGCCGACTTGTGGCGCGGCCGAGCTGGCGGGCCTGGCGTACGGGTGCGTCACCTTCATGGGGGCCGTCGCGTGCTGCAGCGAGATTTGGCGCATGGGGCCCGACGGGGTGCGCGATGAGCACTGGGGGAGGCTGTTCTGGGCAACATATCTGCCCTTTTGCATAGTCCGTGAGTTTTGCATCTATCCCTCGGCCCTCTTTTCGTGGGGGAATGAGCGTTACTGATTTGCTGGGTAGCGGGCATAATGGCTGTCGACATGTACTTGAGGCTGTTGCCGCGGGTGCGAGCGCCGAGACAGGCCAAGACGCCATCTCGTGCGTCATGATGGTTCTGCTTCTTTCTTTTCTCTGGCCAAAGAGCCCCCCTCTCCCCTCATGGCACTGTATAATACAATTAATGAACACTTGGCCGTCTGAAAGAGAAGAAAAGCTTAACATGACTTGTGCATGCGGCCAGAACAAAGCGCCAGGTATCCTTGTCCTTTTACATCTTCATATGCGTGCCTCCCTTCCACAAGAAACATGCTGCTTTGAAGCTCAATCCTTTCTCTTGGAGTAACCCCAGCCATTGCCCACACCAGCCGTGTTCAACCCGTACCCGAGCGGTGTCGCACCGCCCATGGACCGCCCCCCCTTTAGCCTCCTCGGCAGAACGATGCCCAGCGTGTATAGTCCGGCCAGAGAGGCGCCCGCGCCAAACGAGACGAGGCTGTAAAACACGGTGCTGGCGTACATGTGGCCGCCCAGCCCTCGCCATTCCACCTTGCCCTCCGTCTTGGGCAGGTGCGGCGTCGGGAACCATCGGACGGAGAAGCTCAGGGGCAGGGGCTCGCCGGGGATGACGCGCGCCGTCTGCGATGCCTCCATGTGACTCAGGGGGCTCGTGCTGTAGGCAATGGCCGAGTCGAGCACGCCGCTGTCGTGCGGTCGAAGATGGTGCTTGGGCATGCTGTGCAGCAGGACGTTCATGTGCGTGCTGATGTGCATGTGGCTCGTCTGCAGGGTCCCCGACAGGGCAAACACCAGGGGAATGTATTCCTGCGGCCGCGGCGCCTCGCCGACGATGTCGACCTCGGCGGCCGGCCGGGCGGGCAGGCGGCACGACATGGGGGCGTCGCTGTGGATGTAGAACTCGAGGAGGTGGAAGAAGGGGTCCGAGATGAAGTCGAGGGTGCAGTTGAGCTCGCCCTCGTGGCCGTACCGGAACTCGAGCGGCTTGCCCGTCTCGTTGCAGACGGGGAACGGCACCCATTGGATGTCGTGGTTTGCGAGCTCGACGTGTTCGCCCGTATCTCTGCATGAGATGAAAAAAGAAGGGGGCGGAAGCGTTAGCACAATTGTCGGCGGTCGTCCACGCACCCTCCCCCCTCCCCTCCGCCATACACAATGTTACTCACGAGCTTCGATTCATGCATTCCACCTGGATGGGCGCGCTGTAATGGTACGCCGGCAACCCGTCGAGATGCTCCGTGGCAGCAACCCCCGCGGCTGCCAGCCCGCCCAGGACCGCCGACGCGAGGAGAGGGCGCATCATGACGACGCGATGCTGCCAAACACCCGTCGGCGCGCGACAAGAAGGAGAGGAATGATGGAAACAAAATTGAGAGCTGCGTGTCGAGCTCAGCGGATCCCTGGCGCTAGATGCAGCGGCATGGGCACAGCTAAACTGAACAAGCCGAGCGACTTCTTTGGCAACCGCAATTGCAATTGGGGATGTGACGGTTGGCCGCCGTGTTCGCGAAGCAGAAAGTTGTTTTGCTGGCGTCTTTTCGCTGCCGTGCGTCTGGCCAATCAGAGGATAGTCTGCATGCAGGCCGGCCTAACCTAAAATGAAAGAGGTTACTGTACGGATTACATATGCACGGAGTATAATACAATGTGGAGTAGGTTGAGCGGATGAAGGCTGGGTGTTGCACGATAAGTCAGTGAGTCACTACTCAACTAGCCAAGACAAGAGTCCACCCCTAGCTAGTCATTTCCAAGACCTCTGTAACTTCATAGTACGTTTCAGCACTGTACAAGTACCCCACCTCTGGTAGAGGTATGTAGGTATTTAAGCCGTATGTAATCCGCACCCTCTTACAGGGTCGGACAACTCAATAGATGCGATCACATTGAACCCTAGCCACGCGGTCCAACACTGGGCCGTCCGACAGTGCGGACGGAACATGAACTACTTCGAGCCGGACCCCCATGGCGACGTGCTGCTAGTTCTCAAAAGTCCGAACCAGCACCAGCTAGCCGAACCGCAGAATGCGTCGGACAAGCCTCATCAGGCAAAGGAAGCGATCCAACCTATCTCATGTGACGATGAGAAGGCCTCCAACAAGGAAACATGCGGGCGCGACGAGGTCCGCTTCAGGTTATCCTCGAAACATCTGAGTCTGGCATCGCCTGTCTTCAATGCCATGCTATCCGGGGGTTGGAAAGAGAGCATCACCCCCGTTGACCGATCCGAAAAAAAACAAGACCAAAACCAAAACCAAAACCAAAACCAAAACGAGGAAGCACAAGATGGACAGCTCCGGGAAATCACAGCCACAGAATGGGACACGGACGCTTTTCTTCTCCCACTGAACATTTTCCACGGCCGCCACCGGCAAGTGCCGCTTCAAGTCGACGTGGACATGTTGGTCAAGATGTCAGTTCTCGTCGACTACTACAAGAGCTACGAGATTACCGAATTCTTCATGAACATTTGGGTGAACGAGCTGCTAGACACATTGCCCAAGTCATATGGCCAAGACTCCATGACGTGGCTTTTTGTGTCCTGGGTGACTTCCCACGCCGATACGTTCAAGAAGATGACGGAGCTCGCCATGAGAGAGAGCAGCGGTCCCCTGGAGACGTGGGGCTTGCCACTGCCGCTTGCGTTGTTGAGTATGCAAACCTAAATGTTCTTTTGTAGGGGAAGCTAATGGAAGTTTGCAGCTACCATTGAAAAGAGACGATCAGTAGCGTTGCATCAAATTCTATCTTATGTACGCACGGTTCGCGATCGTCTCTCTACTGACGCATATCTTTTCGGCTGTGGCTTTGAATGCTCATCGATGCTTCTTGGGTCCTTGATTAAGGAAATGACCAGGATAGGACTTGGGGAGATGCAACTCGTCGAACCTTTTGGTGATAGGAGCGTTGAATATGTCAAGGACGTTGTGCTGGGACTAAAGTCGCCGATTTGGTATACTAATAATCAGCTGCATCGGTGTAACCTTAATAGTCACCTGGAGCCGACTACCAACGCTGTTTGGGAAAAGTTGGTTGGCTTGAGTCTAAACGACTATCGGCCCTAATAAACAGCACGCGAGGTTGAAGCGAGGGTTCAGCACTCACCACAAGACCGCGAACGATTGTGCTTAGCAAAAGCCACCCCAAGCGCGACAAAGTGGAGTCCGTTACAGGCAGGGGGAAAAGCGTCTCACTCTGTCAAGAAGTAGGTGTATATATATACTGTACACGGACATCTAAAGGCGCATCCCTCCTTTTTTAAATACATATCCCCCCTTAGTCCTAAAACGGAAGGATAGTCCCTATACCTAATCTTAGTGTAGCTTATATCTTATTAATTTTTGCTATTAATTAAGATACTTATCTATATAATAATAACAGGTATTAATATATATTATATTATATTATAAGGCTTTATAATAATAATAAAGAAGGAATTATAAGTATTATAAGTATTATAAGTATTACATAAGCTACTTATATTTACTACTAAAGAGAGCTAGTATATTTAATAGGAAATTAAGTAAAAAGGTATTTCTTTTATTTTAGGACTAAGGGGGATGCGTATTTAAAAAAGGAGGGATGCGCCTTTAGATGTCCCTTTGCAGCCGTTTTCCCCCATCACATTTAGGCAGTCAGGCGGCCACACGATTTAACTTCTGCTCAACTTCCGCCCCGCCGATAGCAAACCCGGCACACAACGCGGCAACATTCTGAGTATCGGAATCATTGCGGCCATTACTGCCATGAGTTTTGTTTGAGCTGCGGCGGGACGATTTGGACGTTCTTAACTGCCTGTCGGTTGCTTTTGGGAGCTGCACACTAGGTGGCCGTGGCGATCGATAACAACCGACTCACCATATTTGCGCACTAAGCTCGGAAGTCAATCACCAAGGTATGACCTTGTCATCCGGCTTCCATATGCCTGGCGCGTTTCATACCGACGGCATCCACTAGGGCCTCTTTCGCCCGCCGGGGTCGTCAGCATCCTCTTCTGGCTATCTACCACCCACTCGATCGTCCGTCGAGGCGCCAAATCCCAAGCGTAAGCGATTCCGCGACGATGTCCGACAGTTCGAACAAAAAGACGAGACCAATAACGCGAGCACAGTTCTCATCACCCCCGCCGGCAGACATGTTGCGCAAAATGGCCGGGCCTACACACTCGCAGGCCAGCTCGACACGCCCACCAGTGGCGGCCGAGCGGATAGCGAGCCTCTCGAGGATAGCATGTACTCGGACGAAGATTACCGGAAAGCCCTTGGATCGAAGAGATGTCGAGATGACGTCGATGCGGCCGAAACTAGCGGACCGTCTCTGGTGTTCGACTTGCCTCATCACCCTCATCACCAGTCCCCGGGATGGAGCACGGTGGCATTTAGCACGATAGGCGGCGTGGTAGGCAAGGTGTGGGAGTTTTGCACGGTCGGAGCTTTCAAGGGCTTCTATGCTGGTGGGGGTCGTGGTTTCGAAATGCCACCAGGTGAAGGGGTGCTGCCTGAAGGATCGATACAGCACCATCATCATCGCATCCCCGGCTATTTTCCAGAAGGTGAATGCTGCAATGATCAGGATGCGGCCGGAAAACTGTACGTGCTCAGCGGGGCCTCCAAATCGTCTGTTCCTGCTGTGAAGAGACGACAGACGGCGCCGATGGACGATTTGGGCAGGAACTGGGTCATGGTCAAAGACCAAGACCAAGTCGGGGACAGCTCCGGTAACGCAACGCCTCGAAGAACGTCATCATCATACAGGTCATCTCCGAGAAATCGCAATCAAGGCCCCTCTGCCGTCACAGGACGCCGAATATCCGCGCCTAATCAACGCCGCGTGTCAGGGAAATTCCCCAGCCCGGCTCCCTACCGAGCATCACCCCGAAATAGCGGCATCAACACCATCTCTCCGCCATGTACATTTGAGCCTCCCCGCGCAGCTTCTTCCGCATCATTTGCCTCGCCCCGGTCCCTGTCACCCACAAAAGCATCAAGCATGGCGTCGTCCATCAACGTCGCCAGCACCGCCTCACCCACGCCGGCAACATCGCGCGGCCACAACCGTCGACGATCCAACAACGCGTTCCAGCAGACCTTTACACATAGCCGCACACACAGCAGCGCCTCTACAGCCTCGAGCCGCGGTGCCGCCGATGATGTAGATAACAGTCCGCGCCTAAATGTAGAAGCAAGACAGCTCGCGGCTCGGAGACAGCGCGAAGAGCGCGACACGGACGTCAGAATCGCAGCCTTCAACAAGCAGCTTCAGGATATGATTCGTCAGGGAAAAGAGGCCCTCGGGACGACTATAGAAGTAGACGGCGAGGATGGCGGCTGGGAGGAATACTAATTTGCTTATTGTCATTCGTCTTGTCATTCTATTCTAGTTCAAGTCATGGCTACGATACCCAGGGTTAAGAGGGACGAGAGGATGTCTAGAATGGAGCGCTGTTATGTATAAGCAGTATAGCCTAGTGAATAGCAACACGTAAACATGCAGTAGTGATTTTTCAATCATGCAGTAGTAACTAGGCCTAAAACGGAGGAGGTATCTTTCCACGTAAATTTATAAGATAAGTGTTCTCCTATAATTTATAAGGTATAAGAACTAGCTAGTTTACTTTATAGAATTACTATAGGCTATAATAAAAGCTTTATATTTTTAAAAGAAGCTTAAAAACATGTTTTCTCTCTTATAAGTATATTTAATAAAATATATAAATTAAAGGAGGTTACCCCCCTTATAAATTTATAGGCGTAGGTACCTCTTCTGTTTAGGCCTAGTTACTACTATATAATTAAAAAATCACTACTGCATGTTTACGTGTTATGGCAAGAGCTGTTCAGTCACTCGGCCCGTTGCCAGGGGTGACGGATGCTGCACCATGTATGTACTCCGTAGAGGTGGTACAGGAGCTGTGACAGATGATCAACCAAGAGCTTCTGACAAGTCTATTGTCTACTGATTATTGCATATTGCATGGACTTACCAATCTCCATGACTAATTGCTTGCGCAGTCCGGGTCTCCTCTACGGAATTCGACGTATGCATGCACCCGTAACCTTTAATTGCGAATGATAATACGGACTAAAGACCAGTCCTTCAGGATTGCATGCCATCCAACCATTGTCTCAGCTCCGGGCGTAATACTCATCCTGCATCCTCTCCTTCATCTCATCCGTGCCCTCCTTCGCATCCCCCTCCACGTCCACGTCCCCGTTCCTCTCATCAGCCCAAAACGCCTCCCTCTCCCGAATCAGCTCATCCGCCCACGCCTTCGTCTCCGGCAACGTCATCCTCGTCTTGACGTGCGTAAACTCCTGCAGATCAAGTGTGCCCTGCGCGCGCCTTTCATACTCCATCATCTGCAGCAGCAGCTCCATCTTGTCCACATCATGGACATAATGGCTGTCGAGCGTCTTGCTCTCCTCGTACTCGTTCCATATTTCGCGAATCTCCTTGCCCACAGCCGCGTCGTCCTTGTTCCCAAATAGATTCTTGGTCAGAAAGTCCATGGTGAGGCTCTCGCGTCTGCTCTTCTCGGACTTGGCAACTCCATCCACGGGCGTGATGTCACCGACCAGGAGCTCTGCCATGTCGTGTATGAGACACATCTTCATGCATTTGTTCAAATCGAGGCGTGTGGCCAGGGACGGAGGAGCAAACATGGAGATGATGGACATGCGATACATGTGATCGGATATGGACTCGCCTCTAGAACGGGCCCGACGATGAAGTAGCATTAGCATTGGTAAGCACAGTTTCATTTCCTCCCTCGGACGTTACACCTGGGCCAGAGAACGGAGGAATCGTAAAAGCAGGAACTGCGGAGGACGCACCTGTCTATACCAAAGCGTCTCCAACCCTCTCGTTTCGTCGTCTTCAATCGCTCAAGCATGTGGAAGAAGCTGAGCGGCGACTGACTGCCTGACTTGGGCACGTCCCCATGAATCTTTTCCAGAGCTTTGTCCACCTCCCATTGTCCGGAAACTTTGACCGTGGGGGTGAATCCAAGATCTGCACATGATCTCGGAGTCAATGCGTTTTCCGTCTCCCATACTGGGAAAGCAATGTATTCAACGTACTGGCAATATCTGGCTTGCCATTCACGGCTTCCTCGGCTTGCGATGCCATCGCGACAATCGTGGACTCGTATGTACGCGTGATGCGAATGTTTCTGTGTTCGCCCTTTTTTTGGTCGTCAAGAAATCTTGTCGTCAGAATCAAGCACAAGAAGGAGTGGCGGGGTCTATCCTTTGAGCTCTGGCTAGTAGATATTCGAGAAGGCAAGGACTTTCGATCTCTCTAATACACCTCTGTGCAAAAGAAGAAGGTATGGCAAACAAAAGTTGCGGGTGGGTTACGAACGAAGAAGCAAGCGTACCAGACATGTATCGTCAAACGCCGAACCTGAAACAACAAGCCCAGTTGTTCGGGGGCCCTCTAGGGCCCCGCTCCGTTGGAGATTCGCCAGTGGAGTGCTTTGGCCGGCGCTCAAGCAAGTCAAAAACGCAAACCCGTTCACGTGCGACTGGCTGTGAACAAATCAAGCGGATCTCTCGACTTCTCAATTACAAGAATATGATAGCCTAGTTGGCATAGCAAAAAGACAGGATTTAGTTCACGCTCGGGTTCGAACCAAGGACTTAAAGATTTGCAATCTTTCACGCTACCACTGCGTCACGTGAACCTCAAAGATATACTGGCTTAAATTATGTATTAATACTTTATCAATACTCGTTACTTAATGGGATGAATCGGACAGCATCGTTATTCCTTAATCTGCAAAGTCTGTTCGTGTATAACGAGTCTTAAGCTGTGTTTTGGAAACTTCCACGTCCGTTCACAGTCCATATGTTGTAGAACCAAGTT
The DNA here is from genome assembly GCA_030389615.1 of Epichloe typhina subsp. poae. Classification (NCBI taxonomy): domain Eukaryota; kingdom Fungi; phylum Ascomycota; class Sordariomycetes; order Hypocreales; family Clavicipitaceae; genus Epichloe; species Epichloe typhina. The sequence goes on along the minus strand of CP098316.1, from coordinate 699,046 downwards.
ACCAACTACAGCAGGCATTGGCACCATGGCTTGCCAATGCTCATTAATACGGGCAGAATAAATTCGCAAAGCTCAGGTACGGGGTATAAAATCGCTGTTTATTCAATTTCAGTCGCTGCAATCTGCTACATCTTCAATTACCACTCTAGAGTGGCTTTTTTAATCCTGATACCCACTCAAATCCACGCTTTCCTGACTTCCAGCCCCTTCGTTATTGTTCCAAACTGGGTTGCCGACCTCAACGCCCCCACCAAAATCCTGCGCTGAACCCGACGTTGCTTCAGCTTGAGCTCCCATTTCCGAAACGGAGGTGTGTCCTCGAGGGCTCCGTCCCTCCAAGTCTGCATTCGAAGCCCAACTATCATACGAAGAAGGGATCTCACGCGGAAGCGAACCATCATCGATACGAGGCGTATCTAGAATCTCAGTCCTTGTCGGTGGCCTTATCTGGGGCATATGAAACCCATCATCATGTGCAGTTGACGATTCTGGTCGATATGTTTTCCAATGCCAAAAAACCGTGAGTAAAATATATATGATCACGAGTCCCACCATACCACATAGAACTGGGTAAGTTATGGTGTTCATGATGTAGTCACTTTCCTGCCCAGGTTCCGAGTCTCCTAGCTGCGACGTATTTCGTCGCTTCGGACCTGTTTGGAAGATGAAAGGGATATCTAGGTGCAAATAGTTTCCTTCCTGCGAAGAACAGTAACCCATATTAGTTAGTACTCTGCATGGAGGTGAAGAAATGATGGCCGGATTACGTACTCTGAACGGGGATAACTTCTAGAACACCAACATTCCCAAAGGCAGTAGCATGCAAGGTAGTAATAAACCAGCCCTCATCTTGATAAAAAAGTTGGCAGAAAGTGGGAAGAGAGAAACTCGTTGGAGTAACTGTGGAAAATTATGAGAATAAATCAAGCAGTATAGAATTATCTATACGAGGTGTGAAAAGCAAAAGTTGATGATGAAGAACAAACACGAAAGCGGCGAGTAGCCGAGCTGCAAGAAGGGGTGATGATGGTCACGTCCTCTTTCCGCGTTGCCCCTCACTTTCTACTTCGTTCCTTCCTTGACATCAAATTTAGTAGTTTTCCCAAATATCCTTGACGTACCCCTCCGTCAACCTCTCGTCTTCCCCATAAACCCGCTGCCACCCCTCGAACCCTCTGTCCAGCACCAAAACCTCCTGCTCCACAGCACCTTCGCCTTCCCTCTTCGACAAGGCATCCTTCTCCCGTAAGTACTTCAATGCAGCACTCGGTCCACGCTGCTGACTCAGTGCGCAATGGAACACCACCGTCTTTGTATCCTTGAGCTTACGCACAAGCGTGGGCATCATGGCGTCGAGCTGCACGCTGGGGATATTGGTGCAGCCTCTTATGTGGCCGCCGACGTAATCTACAGAAATGAAGTTAATATACCTGTCGCGGCGCATAGGACAAGTAAAATTTGCTATGCAATTGTTTCATTCTTCCTCGCATTTGAATGCGAGAAGCGGAGACCGACATTGATAAGACTGTAACGAGAGAGGGAGAAAAAAAGAAGGGAAAAAGGAACATGCCGTCATCTCTAACGTCAATAATGGCATAGCTTGGGCTCGGTGAATCCTTCTCAGCGAGAATCTTCTCAGAGAGTGACTGGGCCGATATGCGGCGCAGGCTTGCAATGGTTGTCATGTTGCGGACTGATGATGCTGAGTGTGAGGTGACGTGTCTGAATATTCCCATCAAGCACAATTGAGGGGAGAGCGGCAAGTTCAGACGTGTGCTGACACGGCAAAGTGATGGGATAGCCATGTGAAGTTCAGACCGGGTTATCACATCACATCACATTTGACTAATATAGCGTGGCTTTTGGCTTTTGGGGAGCAAACATTGGCCCACTTTTAACCCAGATTCCTGTTGACACTCGATGATGAGACTAAGCCGTGGTAGGGCCGTCAGGTGATTAGGTAGGTGGGTCGGGTACAAGAAGACCCCCTGTAAGCCACTAGCCCCTCTGTGAATATTTTCCCCTGAAGATCTGTAGAGGTTGCACCTGTACAGCTGTTGCCAGCCGGCAACAAGCTCCCTACATTTCAATAGTTATTAGGTTAATAACTTAACCTACGGGATCTGTAACTATAGCAGTTAGATTAATCATTAAATTAATTATCAAATTGTATATCTGATTCGAAGTGTAAGTTAACAGGGCGCTCCAAATCATAGTCAATTTAATTATCGGATTGATCGGATTGATTAGGTTAATCAAATTGATTAGGTTGACGGTTAGGTTAACGGTTAGGCTGACGGTTAGATTAATAATCCGAATCGCTATCAGATTGATAATCGTACAGATAGTCATATTGATTAGGCTGATAGATCTGATGGTTGATAGCTTGGCTAGGCAACGAGCTTTGCAAAGGATGAATTTGCTGCAAAGGGTTAGGAATTCGGTTAGGCTATTAAATTAGCTAATGAATTTGCTGCAACGGGCCAGACAACGAGCTTTGCAAAGGTCTGGGCAACGAGCTTTGCAGAGGTCTGGGCAACGAGCTTTGCAGAGGTCTATGCAACGAGCTTTGCAGAGGTCTGGGCAACGAGCTTTGCAAAGGGTTAGGAATTCGGTGTAAGAGACCTAGAAGGTGTGCTAGGACTCCTAATAGACCAAAAGATCCGCCAATGCTAGCCGTTGCTAGCATTGCACCTTACAACTAGTTATAAGGCCTGTCACCTAGGGCCTCTCTTGCGGGCCCCGTACACAGCGCCTCACAGATGACGGACATCGTGACATTCGTTGCACTGTTACCTCGGATATTGGATATCATACGCTCGCCTAACTCCGCAATGGCTCATGTGAAACAGCAACGCCCTCAGCCGCATCATATAATACAATGTTTCGTCATCAAAACCCAACCTCCAATCTACTAGAATTCGTCAGAAACAACATCAACAACATACAAGAGCTCCATAGTAAACCCGATAGCGTAGGGTAGTCCGCCTCGCCCTAATATCTGGCACTATGCCTTGCCAAGCCAGCCGGCGTTAATAAAAAAGTCAAAGATGCGTGCACCTTTCTGTGTGTCGAGGCGACATATCTCCTTGGCCTGCTTCTTCTTCAACGTTCCGTTGGTCTTGAGCGCTTCCTTGAGAATTTGCTCCTTGATCATGAGGTACGGCTTGGGTTGCAGTCGAATGACCTCGCAAAGTTTGACTTCTTCGGGGGTGAGAAGGTGCAAGTCTGGTGCGGTATCTTGGTCCAGCTGAAGCGGCTGCAGACCAGATATCGGTTGCGGAATATGCTTTGGCCGGGGTTGAGCATGGCCATTCACGCCGTTGGCGTGGCCGTTGGCGTGGCCGTTGGTCAACGGTTTGATGTCGCCGTCAGTTATTTCGCCGTTTGTTTGTGCCGCAGGGCGCATCGCCAGGTCAGGCGCGACAAGAAGTGCTGCGCCGCTGGGCGGGTCTGGCGCCGCCTGTTGCTTGGAACGCTGGTTCGTGGCAAGCCGTTCTCTGTCCATGGAGCCCATTGGGACTGACTTTTGTGCGCGAGCTGCCTTTTCTATTTCATATCTCTCTCCACTGCGAAGGTCGCCAATCTTCAAGCTGCGCCATTCCTGTAACTGAGCAATTGCTTGCCTCAGATTCAATTCATCAACTAGCCCCTGGTTGAAGTCTTCAAAGTCGTTGTGGTTCATGATCCTCGCAAAGGGCTTAGCTTTTTGTAACAATTCCTTTTCTTCCTTTGATCGCTTCTTCTCAACTTTGGTATTTTCTCTGTACTCCAGCAGATCATGCTCAAATATGACCTTCTTCCGATCCGCACGCTGTGTGAGGCGGCAGTTGTAGATGTCCATCACTGTGAGTTTCAGCTCCATTTCCGGCTCTAGTTCGCCAGTTCGCGGGTTAATGCCATCGCCAGGATCAAATTGCATGTGTTGTACCGCTTCTTCGGCCTCGTTTGCGTACTCTGTTTCGAATTCGAGACGTCCAGGCATAAATCCCTGAATTTCGTGACAGCTGGGTACACTGGCCGTGGGCTTGGTCTTGGGTTGAAGCGCAGGCGCGCTCTTTGATTTCTCCCGGCGCTCTTCTATCCTCCTCTTCTTCTGCGCCTGGAACTCCTCTCGTGGTATTTCGTTGGCGAGTTCACAATCATGTGGCCGGCAGCGCTTCGGTAGCGGAAAGTTTGGCGAGTCCACGTAGGTTTGGAGATAATGATCCCGAACTTCGTCCTTCTCGCGAAATCCGCCGATGTGGTCCGCAATATCAGCCCAAGAGCCGAGACCGTATATCTCTGCCCCTTCTAGAAGCAGTAATTCTTCATCGGCGCCCCATTCGCGCTCGAATATAGGAAATGAATTTTGCTCGATTACTCGGAACTCGTGAGTGGCCGGGTCGTGCGCATTGCGAGATTCTCCTTTGGCGAAGCAGGAGACGCACAGGTCGAAATCGGAACATGCTGGGTCTGCACATCTAATGCGAACCTGTTCATTGCCCGCGTCAGTCAACAACACTTGCACTCGCTGGCGTCATGTCGAAGGTATCAGAGTAGTTGCAACGACATACCGTTGATGTGATATCTGAAGAGCACACGTCGCAGACATATTTCACACCCCCTTCCCCTCTCGTTACAGTCTTTTTGCGTATGACGCCCATTGCGAACTGTTCAATACGGTCCCCTCGAGAAGCTCCTCCGATGCGCTATTCCGGAACCACAAAGCTCCAGTCGGCAAGCGATCTGTAAAGGCCAGTGAAGCGCGCCAGTGGCGCAAAAATAAGTTTAGACGAATCAAAGCAATGGCTTGGTAAATTAATGTGCGTAAAGTGTGATGAGCAAGTGTCAAATGTCGGTCCTTGTTGATGAATTTGTGTTTAATGATGATGCGAAGTGAAGTCGGACATTTGGTGGATGTCGCGAGACAGCGCGGATCCGCATTGCGTGGAGCCAATCGTTTGTGATCGGATTGTAGGGACGGGGGAGGAACAGGGGCGCAGGGGCCAGGCAACAGCCCGGACATGCTGTTAGTCAGCAGCAATGTGCTTTCACGTGACACAAGTCCGTTCTCGGTGGATTTCCCCCTCACAGGGAGGGCAGATACGAGAACGGGAGAGCTTCGAGCTTCGATAATTTGCGCGTGAGTGCACTTATTACTACGGACGTATAGGCCATGGAGTCTGTCTATCACATTGAACTCATGGTTCTCTTTGGGTAAACCAGACAAGATATTATCCTGTCCGCGCCTGAAAGTATTGAGCTTGATGCCGGAGAGAAAGACCGAAAATAGCTCCAGCTCCCCGACCCCCCGACACCGACGTCACTGGTTTGTCAGTTACACCGGCAACTTCAGGCAGTCGCAGGCCAAGTCTTGAACAGCTGCGGTATTACTTGAATACGCTAGGGGCTAAGCGCGCCACCAGAAATGCCTTCTGATATTCTTATAAGTTAGTCTGCCTGTCTGTCTCAGACGCCTATCCAGTCCTGTCAAATGGTCGATGCACGAAGTGGATGCACGAAGGACCAGCCCAAACCCGTTTGCTCCATTCCAGACGAGTTCGCACTGAAAGCTTTGAGCCATCAATGAATGATTCTTCCACCGCGAACGACACACGCCACTTTGCCTGAATCTTCCTCCAACAATATTGTTTTCCTACCTCCAACTGCTTTTGCCATCTTGTGCAGGAAAACAACTGCCGAGAAGTCGTCGTTCTGAGCCCAACCATCGCCTACCATGCCGGACAAGATCCTCGACGACATTTCTCACAGGAGATACAACCCGCTCACTGATAGCTGGCTCCTGGTATCGCCGCATCGGACCAAGCGGCCGTGGCAGTAAGTTGGAAGCCATGCAGAACTTTTTGGAGTCATGCTAATGCAACAAATTTATCAGAGGTGCGCAGGAGGCGGCTGCTATCAACACCCTGCCAGAGTATGATTCCAAGGTAAGCTTTGTTGAGCTGCCGACCTTCTTCTTGGAAGCCAAGCCGTCTGACAACAAATCTAGTGCTACCTTTGTCCTGGTAACTCGCGTGCCGCGGGCGACTCCAATCCCAAGTATGAAAAGACTTTCGCCTTTGTCAACGACTACAGCGCTGTCAAGGAGCAGCAGCCTGACTATGAGCAGGATGTCAAGGCAAATGGTACAGTGCCAGTTCCCCAAAAATTACTATCGTCATCATGTATAGACAAAATTTATATTCTAACAAGTTACCACAGATATTGCGTCCATGCTCCTGAGGGCCCAAAGTGTCAAAGGCGTCTGCTACGTCCTCACATTCTCCCCTAAACATCATCTCACCCTAGCTGACATGCCTGCTCCTGATATTCTCCCCATCATTGAGCACTGGACTCGCATCTACGCTAACCACCTCTCTGCTTCTAATTCCTTGGAAAAACTCGCTGAACACCTGGACATTTCGCTCCCGAAAGATGCTACACCCGTCCCCAACGATGAGTACCGGTATATGCAGATTTTTGAAAATAAGGGCTCGGCCATGGGCTGCTCCAACCCTCACCCGCATTGTCAAGTGTGGACAACGTCCACCATGCCGGAAGAGCCTGGGAAAGAACTCACCCAGATGACCAAATACCGAGCCAACAACGAGGGCCGTCACTTGCTGGGCGACTATGTTAAACTGGAGCTTGCCGAGAAGGAGCGTGTGCTTTGGCAAAACGATGCCTTCGTGGTGGTGTGTCCATGGTGGGCTGTTTGGCCGTTCGAGGTTCTGGTCTTGCCCAGGAGACACATCCGGTCCCTCGTTGACTTCAAGCCCGAGGAAAGACTCCAATTCGCCGAGGCCATCCAGGAAGTCACCAGACGGTACGACAATCTATTTGAATGCAGTTTCCCATACAGCTCGGGTATCCACCAGGCGCCGCTAAAGGGAACAGAAGAGGAGATTGAAAACTCGTACTTCCACATGCACTTCTATCCGCCTCTGCTGCGGTCCGCAACCGTTAAGAAGTTCCTCGTCGGATACGAGCTCATGGCCGAGCCACAGAGGGATATTACTCCTGAACAGGCAACTGCGCGGCTCAGAAATTGTGGCGGGGAGCTCTACCGGAAACACTTGAAGTGAATATAACAAATAAGTGGTTAGAAAATAATGAAAAGTAAATCTGGATGCTCATTTCTATACCGCAGCAGACAAGCATCTAACGTCTTCGTTTCTACATTGCCACGTCCGCCTTCGACCCTTATAATAATTCAACTGCGCTGGAACACCCCCCCCCCAATACATTGATGGGTTTAGTTGATCTCGACATAGTGGTCCCGCACAAGAGGCATCCAGATCAAAGCACAAGTTGCCAACGTGAAGGGGAAAACCTGAGGGAGACCAAACGTCATGCTCTTAAAGATGAACTTTTCGCTGAAGAAATGGCCAAATGCTACAATGTAGGTCCAATACGCAATGTTATACACGGGGCGTAAGTGCAGGTTATAGGCTGCGTAGCATCGAACAATAGAGGTGATTAGGGTCCAAGTGCCGAAGAGGCGACCTGCAAGCGGCGTCATCTGATCCGTAGCCTTGGGATCGTTCTGCGCCGAGACGAGCTTATCGGTCGAGTCCTCGGGATTGTATGTCGTGGATGCAGCGGGGAGCTTGGTGTTGGGCACGAAGCGGCCATTGTAGAGGCGGCGAGAGAAGTGAAGCGTGGAGTAAGTTTGAAGACAGTTGCCAATGGAGATTACGGATAACTGTACGATGTTGTGATATATTAGCCATGGGCACTTTGGGTGACGGCGTCGGGCGTGTCGGAATAGGGGTTCTTGCGTACGACGAGCATGTAATATGGCAGAACGCCTTTACCATCCGGCAGGACGGACTTGATGAAATCCATTTTTCAAGAGAACGCCGCGATACAGTGGCCCGATTGCGTCTTGCTGTTCTCGAGGTTCTGGTCAAAGATTTTGTGCACGAGGATGGGAGATTTTGGAGCTTGGGGCCCCACTAGCAAGCATGGCTTGCATTCGTACGCATCATTAGTGCAGATGGGCTTTGACAGGTTTACAAACTGTGGGAAAAATAATCCAATAATCTTGATTACCTAGGTATTAGTTAAAATGCGAATTGCCATCTTGACTATTCGATGACAGCGTCCAAGCACGCTCGTCGACAAGCTCTCCAAACTTGCCATTGGACAGCTTCGGTGGATGTCGAGCTCAACAAATTCGGCTGCACATGCAAGGCCGCAGGGGTTGTCAAAGTTGCACTGTCACAGCAGCTCAGCCGGCGAGGCCAGCACTGACCATCTTGTTCGGCAAACATCCTTCGCCTCCCTCCCACTCCGTCGCATCATCCTACCGTGTATTGTCATCAAAGGCACTGCCTCGACATACTCTTCACCATGGACAAGATCTGGGATCATCCTTCTCTGGCAGCTGTCAAACCTTATGTTGAGCAACTCCCCGCCGTCCCGCAGCCAGTAGTTGGCGCCCTTGCTGGCGTTGGCGCTCTGTACTTGGGATTGAAACTCTTCAGCTACCTGCGCCTGGTTTTGAGCGCCTTTGTCTTTTCCGGCCACAATGTGAGTCGCCAATTCTGGCCCTCATCACTGCACAGCTCCGTTCTTGTTTAAATTGACAGCAGTCTTCTGCAGCTTCGCAAGTATGGCCGCGCCGGATCATGGGCTGTCGTCACCGGTGCCTCCGATGGCCTCGGCAAGGAGTACGCTTCACAGCTTGCTGCCAAGGGCTTCAATCTCGTACTCGTTTCCCGAACCAAGGCGAAGCTCGAAACTCTCGCGAAAGAGCTTGAAGAGAAATACATTGGAAAAGGTGGTCTCGAGGTCAAGATTCATGCCATGGACTTTGCCAAGGATGATGATGCCGATTACGAGAAGCTGGCGGAGTTGATCCACGGTCTCGATGTAGCCGTCTTGATAAACAATGTCGGACAGAGCCACAGCATTCCTGTTCCTTTCCTCGAGACGCCGAAGGAAGAGCTCCAAAACATTGTCACCATCAATTGCCTGGGAACCCTCAAGGTGACACAAGTTGTGGCTCCCATCATGAAGCAGCGCAAGCACGGCTTGATCTTGACGATGGGCTCTTTCGGCGGCTGGACTCCCACTCCGTATCTGGCCACCTACTCGGGCAGCAAGGCTTTCCTTCAGCAGTGGAGCAACGCCCTGTCCTTGGAGCTGGCTGATGACCACGTTGATGTCTACCTTGTCTTGAGCCATCTTGTCACCACTGGCATGAGCAAAGTTCGCCGTCCTAGCCTTCTTATCCCCAATGCTCGCAACTTTGTCAAGGCCGCCCTCGGCAAGATTGGTCTCGGTGCTTACCAGACTGCACCAAACACTTACACACCTTGGTGGAGTCACTCGGTCATGCTGTGGTTGATCGAGAATGTTCCTGGTGTCAACAGTCCTGTAACGATTTGGTACAACAAGAAGATGCACTTGGACATTCGAAATCGAGCTCTTCGCAAGCAGGCTCGTGATGCTAAGAAGCAGTAAATGAGTTCTGCTTGGTGATCGATGGATTTGAATCTAAAATGCGACTTGGAATATCTGATGAAGAGGTAATAGGCTTCTAGAAGGGAAGGGGAAAGGGAAAGCTATTGGAAAAGGATTATTAAGCTTCAACTACAGTAGATAATGGGCATGTTCTGGGAAGCTAGAAGGGAGATTGGTGGTCTCGAGCATAGACACCATGGTGGAGGTTGACCATGAGCTATTGGCGAAACCTATGCGCTCAATCGCCATGATATGATGATTCAAGACAACCCACCCTAAATGAAACGCGTGCATGCTGAAAAGTATCCGAAACATCAATGCAATGGATTGAATGCTTTCATCTACGCATAGACATTTTGCCGATGAAGCAATATGTTGATGGGCACTGCACTCATGCTTGACGGATCCATCAGGTGCCGACTTCGCAAGTTATGAATGGCCCGCGACTCGCGAGGAAAAAAAAAAAAAAAACCGTTCTGCCCGCGATCATTGTCGCGACCCAACTGCTTCCCCACCCCACTCAAGCGTTGTTTGGCTGCAGATAGATGACTCAAAGAGCCACAAACCACCCACACTAGACGCTCTTTCATCCAAGATATATGTGTGCTGGCTCCGGCATGCTGCTTGCGATAAACAGACGCTGTACATCTCCAATCGCTCGAACAGGCCCGTCTCTTGGTCTGTTGTTCCTTCGTACCTTTACGAGCTCCTCTGTCCCCCGACTCTCCATGGCCACTCTTGCGCATCAACACCACGACGAGATCATGGCGACTCCAGACGCCAAGGCGTCTCGCGCCCCGACGGTTACCCTGAAGACTCCCAAGGGTACGAGGGACTGGAGTGGACAAGATATGCTTATGCGTGAGCAAGTTTTGTACGTTCAAGCTCCTTCAAGATTCAAGGAATCTCTCCGCACTGACTATGAATTAATCCCACGGGTAGCAAAATGATCACTGATGTCTTCAAGAAACACGGTGGCACTCCCCTCGACACACCCGTCTTCGAATTGAAAGAAATCCTATCTGGAAGTAAGTCAGGACGCAACCGAGCGAGAGACTCGGTAGCTTAATTTTTGTTCTTTTCTTTTTTTCCCCCAGTAACTAACACAGCCAGAGTACGGCGAGGATTCCAAACTCATCTACGATTTGCAGGACCAGGGTGGTGAGCTCTGTTCTTTGCGATACGATCTGACTGTCCCTTTCGCTCGCTGGCTGGCCATGAACAACATCCAGTCAGTCAAACGATACCACATCGCCAAGGTCTACCGAAGAGATCAACCCGCTATCGCTCGAGGACGGTTCCGCGAATTTCACCAATGCGATTTTGATATTGCAGGTGTTTACGACTCTATGATTCCCGATGCCGAGGTGCTGCGAATTATTGTCGAGGTATTTGAGGCTTTAAAGCTTGGTGTCACTATCAAGCTGAACCACAGACAAGTCTTGGATGGCATGTTTGCGGTTGCAGGTGTCACCAAAGATAAGATCCGAACGATTAGTTCCGCTGTCGACAAGCTGGACAAAATGACTTGGGAGGATGTCAAGAAGGAGATGGTAGAAGAGAAGGGACTGGCGGCAGAGGTTGCCGACCGTATCGGCGAATTCGTCCGCCACGCTGGTACCATTTCCGAGACTTTGGCCCTCCTCAACTCCAAGCCTGAACTGGTTGCGAACGAGCAAGTCAAGCGCGGTCTTGATGACATGACCCTTCTTGCATCCTACGTCGACGCTTTCGGCATCTCTGACAAGGTATCCTTTGATCTTTCGCTCGCCCGAGGACTCGACTACTACACCGGCTTAATTTACGAGGTTATCAACCTGCCTCCTAAGCCGGAGGAGGGGGAAATTTCGGGGAAAAAATCCAAGAAAGACGATCCCGCTAGCCAAGTGGGCAGCATCGCCGCAGGTGGTCGTTATGATAACTTGGTGGGCATGTACGGCAAGAGGCAAATCCCTTGTGTGGGCATCTCATTCGGCGTCGACCGCATCTTTACCATCTTGGAAGCTCGACGCCAAAAGGAGGGGGCCAAGCAGAAACGTGATATTGATGTATACGTCATGGCTTTCGGTGGCAAGGAGTTCACTGGCCTCCTGACTGAGCGTATGTCAGTGGCTCAGAGACTTTGGAGTGCCGGCATTCGCGCCGAGTTCTCTCCCAAAGTCAAGCCCAAGCTCCCACAGCAATTCAAGGCTGCAGAAGGCGTTCCGCTGGGTGTTATATTGGGTCAAGAAGAGCTCGCTGCTGGTCAGGTGAGACTCAAGAAGCTGGGACAAGCAGAGGTCAAGGCTGGAGATGACGAGTCGCCGGGCAGGGACGATGGAAAGCTGGTGTCGTTGGATGAATTGGCGGAAGAAGTGAAGAAGTTACTTCTCTGATGGATGGCTCTATATGGAGAAGCAAGAAGAAAACAAGAGTAAATATTGATCCAACGAATAGACGTCGACGCTGACGCTGACGCATCCATACATTATTATCACCCCAGCTTCACGCCTTTGAATGTGTGCCTCATACAGATTCCTTCTTCGGCAAAACAGTAACCATACCACTACAGTTCCTCGTCCGCTATAATTCACAAAGCAACTTGTGTCATCTACGCACTCATGTCTCCCGAAATCCTGTTGAAGTAACCATCTTGGAGACCAGACAATTGATGAGATGGATGGTCCTGACGCCCAATTAGGACTAGCGTGACCACCCACCACCCTTGTCGCGAAAAGTCCAAGCTTGCTAGCCTCCGCAGCTTGACCTCTGGTTCCCGACTCTATTTTCCAACAGCGATCGCCTCATCTTTTGCAAAGGGACATTGCTGGACCGCCCGCAATCCAATTGGGCCACTCAGTTTTAATCCCCCGCGCGAATCGCGACCCGACCACCGATAAAAATATTCGCGCGAGTCGAGCTGCCCAAGCTTTTTTGATGGGACAATAATCACGTCGACGCCATCCATTCGCATCGCCCCTCCCTCCCAAAACGCAGCCAAGCAACCACGGGGCGATTTTGTGACGCTTCTGCGAAGCTGGTACTTCCTCGCTTGCACAAGACTCGGCTTTTGGGCGAAGCTGTTTCCCACTGTGCAGCATGTCATTTCCCCAGACTACACCGCTACGGCCAGTCCCAGGCGCGTTCCTGAACACGCCGGCCGTGGCCTCTAGATTCCAGTCCTGCTCTGATCCTGTACGACGACAACTGTTCCCGACTTCATCGAATCTACAATCCAATGGTCAGGCTAGTGGAAGTTTGGTTCTCGGCAATGTAGGCTCGGCTGCAACGCATTCGACATCAGGAGGAGGAGCTCAGGGTCCGTCAACGACGGTAATGTCGGCGAATGCTGGAAATACTGGGCTAGTTGCCACCAATCCTTTGCCGCCTCCGCGAGTCGAGAATGTCCCCCCCGTCTTAAAGGCCGCGAAGGCCATTAATTCATTCTTACAGATGGATGAAAGCTTTCCTGATATGGACTCTTATTGCAGGCGTAAGACACTAGACTCTGAGCGAACGACATGATTTTTTGCGGGAAACAATCAGTTGTACTAATGGCAAACTTTAGAAGGTGCTTCTTCCGACTACGAGCTTCCAGGGCCCGACTCGTCGTGGGCTCCCTTTCATAAGATGCAAATGTATCCGATTCCGAATCAGGTGTTCGATCACTACAATGCGGGAGAGCTTCAGACCCTGATGGGGTTGTTCGCGGAGATCAATCACGCCTGGGTTGTTATAGACAGTTGCCTGTACCTTTGGGATTATACGCATCCCGACCCTGAACTGGTCGGATTCGAGGAGCAAACACACACTATCCACGCAGTTGCCCTTGTGCCCCCGAAGCCAGGTATCTTTGTAAAGACAATCACACACATTTTGGTTGTCGCTACATCTTCTGAAATGATCTTGCTTGGCTTATCGGCTTCAGACACACCGGCGGGGACCAAATCGGTGGCTTTGTATCAGACAAAGATGAATTTGCCCTTGCGCGGAAACGATGTACGCGTGATTTCTGGCTCAGCAGATGGACGCATATTCTTTGGCGGCAGCAGCGACATTGATATTAATGAACTGTATTATCAGTCAGAGGAGAAGTGGTTTTCGAACCGATGCGGTAGAATCAATCACACGAACCCTGGATGGTCGTCTGTGGTTTCGTTACAATCTGGCTTTTGGTCTCACAAGGAGCCCGAGCACCTGGTAGACGTCGTAATCGACGATTCCAGAAAGCTTGTCTACACCTTGTCGAGCAAGTCGACTATTCGGACATATCACATGGATGGACCTGATCGGTTGAGCAAGGTCATTGAGAAGGAGAAGGTTCACTGTCTTCGAGACATCGCTCACATGATCACGCAGTCCAAGCTACTTACCGATAAACTCCGAATTGTTTCTATCAGCCCTATCTCAAAGCAAGAGGCAGCCAAGCTTCACCTCATGGCTTTGACAGACTCTGGCTGTCGACTTTTCTTTAGTGCCACCAACGCGTCATCATATCTTTACGGGTCACAATCTAATTTGGCACCTCAGAGCATGCAGGTGCAGTTCATCAAGTTCCCACCGAGCCAGAATCCAAGAAGGTCTGGCCAATTTGCACAGTCGGGTCAGCTTGGCGAATCAGTCGTCGATTTAGAATCTACCATGCTGATGCCCAGTCGGCAGGGTGTCAGATTCGCCCCTGGATTCTTCTTGGACTTTGTGAGCAGTGGCAACAACGCCAACACGGACACATTGTTTGTGTCTGGCCCCGAGACAGGACGAATTAAACGCGTGTCACCCACTGTGCCCTTGCGGTATTTCGAACAAGCAAGTTGGATCGACATTGGTAGTCGTGCCGAGGCTGTTGGTCTCATCACCAAGCCCTTTGCCGCCGCTTCCCAACCTTTGGGGTTCGGTAACGAGCTGGCCGCTCAATTCGACGAGCCACCCAGTGAATTCGCCGTCCTCACCAACACAGGCATCCACGTTATCCGGCGGCGCAGGTTGGTTGACACGTTTGCGGCTGCCATTCGAGATGCTCCCGGTGACGAGGCTTTGGACATCATGACGCGTCGACTAATACAGTTGTACGGGCGCGTTGAGACTGTTTCAACAGCCCTGGCTGTCGCTTGTGGTCACGGTGGTGATTCAAGACCCGGCGTTGCTCGAGCCATCGACCAAGCTACACAGGACAGAGCTCGAGCGCTTTTCGTAGACTTTGGAGGCCAGCCAACCATGGCTGAGACTGATGGCACGCCTCTGACGACCGATTCGGTCAAACTGTCTTCTCGCCACGATGCTCTAGCGCTTTACCTGGCTCGACTCGTTCGAAAGCTGTGGAAAGCGCCCGTCATCAGATTGGGTGTCTCTCCAGCTGGTGGGGTTGTAATTGACTCTGCTGTTCCGCTGCCCAAGCTCAGCGTGACGCAAGAAAACCTCGAGAGACTGAGAAGATTCATCGAAGCCAATCGGGGTCTTATTCAGGGCATGTCCGGTCCCTCCGACCTCCAGAGGGTCTCGACCAGGCACGGAGAGGTTGCCCTACAAGCCGAGCACCAAGCTTTGCATGCTCTTCAGAAGATCATGGAGAGCATTTCGGAAGGCATCTCGTTTCTGCTCATGCTGTTTGATGAGCGTGTAACCGAAATCTATGCCGGATTGGATGATGCCTCTCGCCAAAAGCTTCGAGAATTGACGTACGAGAAGCTCTTCTCACAGACTGACGGAAAAGATCTTGCCAAGCTGCTCGTCAAAGCCATTGTCAACAGAAACATCGAGAGTGGTTCCAATGTCGAGACTGTGGCGGATGCTTTGCGAAGACGCTGCGGCAGCTTCTGTAGCCCTGACGATGTAGTCATCTTCAAGGCGCAGGAGCAGCTGAAGCGAGCCTCGGAGCAGCCCCCCAACACGAATCAGTTCAGAAGTTTGCTGCACGAAAGTCTCAAACTCTTTGAAAAGGTTGCCGGCAGCCTTACCTTTGCCAACTTGCAAGCTGCGGTTACTCAGTACGTCGACATGAAATATTACGCTGGGGCCATTCAGCTGTGTCTTGTTGTTGCCCGTGAAAAGGATCGGGGCAACACAGCCTTGGCATGGGTCAATGATGGCAAGCCCTCGGGCGACCCTCGAGCAAATGCTTTCAACGACCGAAAACGATGCTATGACATGATCCATGATGTTCTTAGTCATCTTGACGCTGCTTCGAGCACAGAGCCTGAAATGATTGACGGCAAGCTGACACTGATTGCTACCAAGAGGCTAGAGGCATATGATGTTGTGAATGGATCTGACGATGAAGTGTTTCACTTTGACCTGTATGAATGGTACATTCAGCAGGGATGGACTGACCGCATTTTGGCCATTGACTCGCCTCATGTCATCACCTTCCTGGAACGTCTGGCCGGCACAAATGTCGAGCATGCCGATCTGCTGTGTCGCTTTTACACGAATCGAAGTCGCTTCTTTGATGCCGCAGAAGTGCAAGCGCAGCTGGCGAACTCTGATTTCCCGATTGGCATCAAGGACCGCATCAGGCTACTCAGTTTGGCCAAGGCCAACGCGAATGTTGCGACCCTGGGTGTCAGCCGACAGCAGCAGCAGCAGCTGAATCATGAAGTTACGGACTTGCTTGAAGTAGCCAATATTCAGGATGACCTGTTGGGACGCCTCAAAATAGACGATAGAATCGATGCTGAGCGGACAGCCGAGATTGAGCAGGCTCTCGACGGCAAAATCCAAGGGCTTTCAAAGGTAAGAAACGAATGCGCCCGCATGGCTATACACGAACTGTCTTCAGACGCGCAACTTGCTAATACCGAGTGGCGCAGCTTTTCAACGACTACGCCGATCAGGCTGGTTACTACGACTTGTGCTTATTGATCTACCACACAGCCAACTATCGCAATCCCATGACAATATCTGGAACGTGGAGCAACTTGATCCAGCAGACACACGACGAGGTCATGGCAAGATCAGAGAACCCGGAGCCAGGCATGCCAACACCACCGTTGCCATACGAAGCCGTTAGCAGCAAGATCCAAAACATCGCCCATCACACATCGCTCGACAGCTTCGTTTTCCCAATTCAGACGCTCCTCCCCGAGCTCTGCCGGTACGCAGTAGCCTACCAGCAAGATGCAACAATTGGGGCCGACCCGACGTGGCCTGTGCAGCTATTCCTCTCTCTGGGCGTATCCCACGACATGATTGTGCGCGTACTGGAGAGCATTTTCGACACGCAAGACTACGGCTTCAGCGGCATGGTGCGCAACCGCATCGTCGAAATCATTGCATATGTTGTCAACGACTGGGTGGCAGAGGTTCGTCGACGCGGCGGCGCAGGCAAGGGCGGGTCAATCGGCCAGTCTGTGGGCGAACTTCTGGGACGATGCGAAGCTGCGTTACCGCCGCCCGGACAAGGGAGCAACAACGGGGGCGCAGACTTGGCAGATATCCGACGAGCGTTGAGGACGCTGAGAAGAGAAGTAACGGGTCTGATTGAAAGAGTTCCCACGGGAAGCCTGCGGTTTATGTGATTGAGTAAGGACGGGGGGAGAAAGCCATTTATTCATCTACTTTGGTCTTTTTTTTTTGCAGCAAAAGAAGCTGCCAGGCGCTCAATGGCAGGGTTCATTTTGTATGAATCTGGTGTTGTTCTCCTTTATTTCCTCATTCCAAAGATATGTAGCACAATTTCAAGGGAAGGGATGACGTCGGTCCCAGGTTAGAAGTTGAAACTTATTTATAGCAGAGTCATGTGAGCCGTCGGTGCAAGTCTTGGTCACATCCATGGCATGCTGATAGAAAAAGAAGTCCGGGGTTCCTCCAAGGACAGATTTTGAGCATGAATCGACATGGGGTGCGCATACCACTCAATAAATGCCTTAAATCCTCCGTGGGCCAATCCCCCCGTTTTTTTACTTCTTCTTTCGTCTCTTTTGCCAGATCGTCATGACATCCTCATCCGTCTCCCCGCTGGAGCAACAATCAGCGGCTCAAACCACTGGCGACTCCACAAGTCCACACCGTGACCACAAATGGAGCTAGAAAAAAAAAAAAAAACATCAACATCAACATCGGATTCGTCAACGACACATGTCAGTTGTGGTAGGCAGCGACTTTTCCACACGCGGCTCGGGATGCAGGCGTAGCACTGCTACGTAGCGGGATCACGGTGCTTTCCATCACATCACCCCAGCCTCACACCATTGCCATTTCCATCATCGACAATGTCTGCCACCTCGACCGACGCTCGTGCAGCGGCAGGCCAGCTCGAGGTCGACAACTCCAACTCCGTGGCCACAACGGCCACAACGGCCACCTCGTCTGACCGTCAGCGGGCCCGGCGCAGTCTCCCCGGCTGGCTCAATCATTTCAATCGAAACGACCTCAAGATCCTCTTCCGCTGCTGGGCTGCCGTCTGGGTGGCCACCCTCCTCGTCCTGGTCAGTCCGTCGCTGCACAACATCGGCATCGCCACCTTCTTCGGCGCCTTGGTCCTGTACATTGTGCCTCCCGCCGGCATACTCATGCTCTACCTCCTGGCCTCGCTCTCGCTCCTCTTTGGCATGTGTCTGGCATGGGCATGGGGCCTCTTGGCCATGAAGGCTGCGTTTGCTGTGCGGTCAGACACGGAGATGCAGGGCCTCCTCCAGTCTCTTCAGCAACAGGCCTCCGTCATCGCCAACCAGACTGGCCAGCCGCCTGCTGCCGTCGCGAACAAGCTCGTCTTTGATGGTTTCCTCCTTGACGCGCGCGTCATCGCCATCTTCTACGTCATGTGCTGCGTCTTCATCTACGCCCTCGCCCGGCTGCGCTACGCCAACGCGAAGCTCATCCTGATGCAGCTGTTCGGCACCATTGTCATTGACGTCTTTTTGTTGACCGGGCCGGTGTTGACAAAGTTCAATGCCAAGCTGGCCCAGGTCTTGGTGAAGCCGGGCGCCGTTGGAATCGCCTTGGGCGTCGCTTGCTCGGTCCTCGTCTTTCCGCAGTCCACCTCGTACGTGCTGTTGTCGCAGATGGAACAGCTGATTCGCACGCTGGAGGCACCGCTCGAATCTACTCGGCGGCTTTTTGCTGCCGAAACCCCTCCGGATGACGCCGAGTTGCAGGCTTCCAGGGGGGCCATCATCGGCATCTTCAAGGCCATGGGGCCGGCTTTGGCCTTCTTGCCCCTGGATTTCTCGCGGGGAAGATGGAACGCAGACGATGTGAAGAGCCTGCATGGCCGCGTGCGTGAAGCAGTCGTCGCCAGTCTCTTTCTGCTCGACTTTCACGTTGCCCGAGCCTCGGCCGCGATGAGGGCGGAGAGGCTCGGCACCGGGACAACAACCGTGAACAGCACTCCGCCGGGTGACGGCGCAGCCACTGATCAACAACCCCGGGTTGAAAAGGCAGACGGACGATCCGACAGCCCCGAATCCAACCTTGGTCTTGTCGATGCTCTGAAAAGCCCCGAGCACAGCTCCGTCCGGCCCGGTCTGCTAGAGGCTCTCCGAGCCACCACTGCCGACGCTCTTCGAGTCAGCTCCCAGGCGATCAAGCTTGCCGCTGAGGCAGTACACATCGTCAACACCTCGCGCTGGTACCCGAGCGCATCATCCAAGACAAGACTGGAACGTCTGGTACCAGAGCTCATGGCAATGCAGGCCCAGCTGCAGACCGCGCGGGAAGCGTGCGTGACCAACACCAACGATGCAGTCATCGGGGCCCACGCTGACCTCTTCGACGAACGAGGACTCTTGAAAGACCGCAACACAATCAGCCCCCTCGCCCTCAATGGTCTCATTTTATCCATGGTTCTCGAAGAACGCATCGTCAACGCGGCAGCGACGATGGAACAAGTCCTGAATCACATCGCTCAGCTCCTGAAACTGCGAACGCAGCAGCGCATTTGGCTGCCGACCCGTCTTCGCTACGCACTCTCCTGGCTCACCAGCCGCGAAATGGCCGCCCCCGTCGGCGGCGCGTCCGTCGAGTCGGCAGCTGATCCCGACGACGTCAGAGCTCAGACTGAAGATGCCCACAGGAGACTGCGCATGGTCAGCAAGGGCAATAAAGGTGCCAGAGCACCCGAGAGAAAGGGCATTGTCACGCGAGCCGTCGTCAACACATACAAGTGGCTGTTTAACCCGGGCGGCGTTTATGCTCTGCGCATGGTCGTAGTGACCATTGCCCTCTCCATCCCAGCCTCGCTCCCTTCCACGGCCGGGTTCTTCTACCGAGAAAAGGGCATCTGGGCCGTCATCATGGCCCAGACGTGCCTGCTCATGTACATGGCCGATTTCACCTTCTCCCTCGTCTCACGAGCACTGGGCACCGTGGTAGGCGGCGTACTAGGCATGGCGGTATGGTATGCCGGCTCCGGCGGTGGCAGCGGGAACCCGTACGGTGTGGCTGCCACCACGGCTGTTGTCTCCGTCATCCTCATGTGGTGGAGGTTATACCTACCTCTGGCCTTTTTGCAAGCCAACATCATGACGGCAGCCACGTTCATGCTCATCATCGGCTTCAGCTGGGACCAGAACCACATCGAGCAATACGGCCTCCCTGGCGTCGGGTACGAGGCCTTCTGGAAGCGTCTTGTCACGGTACTCGTTGGCTCCGCCGCCGCCCTGATTGTTCAGATTTTCCCGAAACCGCCCTCCGCCACGCGCCACGTCTCCAAGTCGCTGGCCAACGCGATGCGCTCCCTCAACGACCACCACGCGCTGCTCGTCTCGCAATGGAGCCATCCTCGGGGCGACGGGCACAACGTCGGTGGCGCCGCGGCCGCCGAGCAGATCTCCCTGGAGCTCGCGGAAACCCTCATGGACCTCACGGGAGCCATCAGCCTGCTCAAGGTAGAAGTCAGCGCTACCCCGTTCGACCAGAAGATCTTGCTCAGCACGAGGGATAAGTGCCTAGCCATGAACCAGTATCTCGGGAAGCTGCTAGTCCTGTCGGCCAACCTGCCCAAATACCTGCAAGATCGTCTGGCACAAAACGTGGGCTTGATGGAGAACAGGAGCGTCGCCAATGTCATGTCCGCGATGACCATTGTTGAGTCGTCCCTTCGGACGGGATCTCCCCTCCCGGAGAGAATGCCGGTCCCCTTGGTGGAAAGCTGCTTCCTCGCGTGGTTCGTGCACCACGAGCGGGCCGAGCTGAGTGTCGAGCTGGTCAGGGGTAGAGAGTACAGGCAGTACTGCGTTGCCGTGTCGGCGTACCTTTCGTTCTTGGCCACGGTGGACGACTTGGTGGAGGATTTGAAGGGCATGTTGGGAGAGACGCATGTTGTGCATCGGTGGAACGATGTCGCTGTGTAGCATTACGTGTAGGTCGTTTGCTCGGCATATTGTACATGTGGCATTTCATTTGTAACGCCTGGGGTTGGAAGACAGGCAGGCAGGCAGGTGGAGGCGGATCTAGACCGAGGAGGCCACGCTGCTGCCGTTCTATTTTGGACATGTGAATATGTATTAGACAAAGGATTCGATGCAGACGAATAAGGTGCACACAAGGAGAGGTGTTTGATGGCTGTGTTGTAGTAGCAGGGAATTGCAAAAGCGTTGGGGGCCCTCTCTCTCTCCCTGCTGAAAAAACCACTTCTCGCAATCAAGACGGCAATGTTAGCTTTCTCGTAGAGAAAACTAAGGACACTCTGGGCAAACTTGAAGGATGCTCAACCCAACTATCCTGCGATATCCTGGTGTCTGCGCTGCCAGGACACAAAACCACCCACACCGCCCAGCAAACTGTCTACTGGCAGAATACTGACCGCCCGGCAAAAAAAAAAAGGTCCAACCCAGAATTTTCGACCCTGGCCGAACAGCCCCTCCACCATAAGACAAGTTGCCGCAGGCAAAACCAACAAAGTCCAACATGAAGGGCCAAAAGAAGGGCAGCGGCTCTTCGCCAGCAGGCATAAAAGATGAGCGATTCGCCAGTTTCGAGACCGACCCCCGGTTTCGACTCCCCTCCAAGAAGCACGTAAAGACCAAACTCGACAAGCGCTTTGCCGGCATGCTTGACGATGAAGATTTCACAGCTACCTCCAAAGTAGATCGTTACGGACGAAAGATCAAGTCCGATGCCAAGAAGAAGGCTCTACAGAGACTTTACGAACAAGACGATGAAGATAAGGACGAGGAAGAAGTGAAGGAGGAGGAGGAGGAGGAGGATGAAGAGATTGAGGTCGACGATGATGAGATGGTTCAGAGAGAACTCCGGGCAGCCCATGAGAGAGATAAGCCAAAGGGCTACGATCCAGCCCGGCATGGCGGCTTTGAATCCTCGGATTCCGACTCTGATTCAGATGAGGACGAGGACGAGGAGGACGAGGATGAAGATGGTGGGGTTGGCCTGGACACTGAAGGCGACATGCAGCGACTGCAAGATGAGCAAGCCGATGTCGAAACCGGACAAGTCACCAACCGAATTGCTGTTGTTAACCTAGACTGGGACCACGTCAAGTCAACGGACCTGATGGCACTCTTCGCCAGCTTCTTGCCAGAGGGCAGCAAAGAACGTATCGTCAAGATCTCGATTTATCCCAGCGAATTTGGGAAAGAGCGAATGCAGCAGGAAGAGCTCGAGGGTCCTCCCAAGGCCCTTTTCAAGAACGAAAAGGCTTCCGACAACGACAGCGACGACGGGAGCGATAGCGAAGACGAGAAGATCAAAAAAGAGCTCATGCAGGAAGGCGACGATCAAGACTTTGACAGTGATGCTCTGCGGGCCTATCAATTGGATCGTCTGCGATACTACTATGCTGTCATGGTGTGTTCAAGTCCTGAGGCCGCGCAAAAGATTTACGAGGCCACCGATGGGACAGAGTACCATTCCTCATCCAACGTGATTGATTTGAGATTTGTCCCGGACGACGTCACCTTTGAAGACGAACCTCGTGACGAGTGCGACAAGGTTCCCGACACGTACAAGCCAGTCGAGTTTGTCACCAACGCCCTGCAGAGCTCCAAGGTTAAATTGACCTGGGACATGCACCCAGAGGAAGCTTCACGCAAGGAGTCCATCAACAGAGCCTTCACCGGGAGCAGAGCCGACATTGAGGAAAACGACCTCCGCGCCTATCTGGCGAGCGAGAGCGAGGATGACGAAGACGACGCTGACGATGCGGACGGCAACGAGAACGCGGAAGCAGGTGCACCAAAACTGTCCAAAAAGGAGCTTGCTCGCAAGAAGATGAGAGAGGCCTTCGGTCTAGCCAGCGAGCCTGCATCATCCAGGAAGCCCAAGGACGGCCCTGTCGGCGACATGGAAATCACATTCGCCCCCGCACTGTCAGAATCCAAGACCAAGGACAGCGACAAGGAAGAGACCACGATCGAGAAGTACAAGCGCAAGGAAAAAGAGAGAAAAGAAAAGAAGAGACAGACGGCCAAGGCGAAACGAGGAGTGCCCGAGGCGGACAACCAAGATGCAGAGCAAGTACCTACTGGAGCCACCGCGGGCGATGACCTCGGCTTCGACGATCCCTTCTTCACCACAGAAGCTCCCGCAGTGTCCACCAAGACGTCGGTTCGCAAAGAGGAGCGTCTCAAGAAAAGAGAAGCCCGCGAGGCTGCAGAAGCCGAGGCGGCTGCGCAGAAAGCGCAACTCAAGAAGGTCCTGTCTGAAGATGCCAACGACAATCAAGCCGACCACCTGGATCACTTTGACATGAATGAGATTATGCGCGCAGAGAAGAAGAAGAGCAAGAAGGCGAAGAAGAGCAAGAACAAGGGCCAAGAAGACGAGAAAAGAGGCGGTCTTCAAGAAGACTTTACCATGGACCTGGGCGACGATCGTTTCAAGGCCGTGTTTGACAGTCACGAATTCGCCATCGATCCTTCTAATCCCAGGTTCAAGGGCACAGAGGGCATGAAGCAGCTGTTGGAGGAGGGGCGGAAGAGAAGAGGCGGATATGGGGATGGGGAAGAGGAGCCGCCGAGTAGAAAGGCGAAGAAGAGTCGAAGGTGATGAACTTGTCCTGTCAGACGGGGGCAGGCTGTACATGAGAATGAAGAAGAAATGATTATACTACTTGACGATTCATTGACGTCGAAAAAAAAAAAGACAAAATACGTGGAATCTAAGCACCTCCATCTCTCCATCCCCACCAAGACCTGCGCCTCTAACAAAAGGTATTGTTAGGAAGAGCTCCCTGAAGGGCCGGAACCAGAACAGGAGATAGGTGCCTAAGGCAAAAGTGGGGGGGTACATATATGCGCCCCTGATCTTTCGCTATCCTGTTTCCTTTTTCCCTCCTTCATCAGCGGCCATCATCCGGGCACACAGTAAATCTCGGCTCTAACAAAGTTGATCTCGTATCCAGGGGAGGGCCTTATGACTGGCAGAATAGCATATACGAGGCATATGCTAGGCATATGCTAACGTATAGTATAAAATATATAATAGGGCAGCATATGCAAGGTTATATCACTATATTATAGGGCATGTACTACCTATAGCCCTTATAACTAATGGATTAATTGACGAATTGATTGACGAATTGATTAACGAATTTCGCACTAATACACTGTGGTCTTTAGCATATACAGTAATTCTTTACCGCTTACCTAATTTAGACTCAGAGGCTCCACCCTGGATACGAGATCAACTTTGTTGCAGCCGAGATTTACTATAACCCCCCATCATCCCCCTCGCCGCCCTCGTCGCTCGCTACCCTCATTGCTCTCAGTCGCCGTCCCCGCGCCAAAATAATGTGAGTATTCCACCTTTTGCCTGTCCTATGTCTAATGCAACCACGTCTAATCTATGGAAATCAAACTGATCTTGTGGGAACAAATATGATATCAATTCGATCAATTCCTTCGTTGCAGAGGGCTAGCCGCAGCCGCGATCATGGCCGGCAGAAGGTCGGCCTGCGCGGCGGGGGCCTCACCTATAATCCACATTCCTGCCTATGATTAGGCAGGGCTAGTAGTCACGTGCCCCATGCTGCAGGCCTTACTTTTCTCCCTTTTCGCTTACCTTCTAACCTAGCTAGATTTCTCTCCTTCTCCCCTTTCTTAGCTTCCTAGTTATTATTAATTATTATTACCTTTAGCATCGAATTCAACCCTTACACTAGTGCATCGTATCCTTAGTGTAACTAATACTAATTAGTGGTTGCAAAACCTGTTACGACTGGATTAGGGAGATATAAATAAAGTGAAGGCTAAGGTTCTTAGTTATAGCTAGAGAGCTACTACTTAGGGGTAAGTATATAAAGGTCTTAAACTCTAACCTTTTATATACCTTATAAGTAATCCTTATCTAAATACCTTATTATATATATATAGCTATTTAATAGCTACTTAGTTATTTATATAACCTAAGGCTTATTTAAGGGTTTTATTATATAACTATTCTATCCCTAACTCCTTAGCCTTTATGCTTTTAATATACTACCCCCTTAATATATAATTATTTTTAATTAAAAAAGAAGCTACTTAGCTAATATAAGTATACTATATATAGCTTATAATAATATTTAATATTACTAGTTATTTTACTAGTATATAGGTATTATATTTACTTAGGATAATAAAATAAAAGTTATAGGGTTTTAAGTAATCTCTCCTTTACTTTCTAACTTTAAATAGTTATATATTTATTACTTTATTACTTCTAATATATATATCTTTACCTAATAAGTTATTAGTACTAAGTAAGTAAATTACTTATATTAGATTTTATAATTATTTTAAATAAATAAGGTACTATATACTATTTAAAATAAATAAGCTTTTATTTAATATTAGGGATATTATATTATTCTTACTAGGAGTTTATAACTAGTATATATATTTACTAGTAGTAATTATAACTATAAATATTATTATTTCTAAATTAGCTATATATAATATATAAATTACTTAGAGGTCTAAGGCTAATATAAAAAAGCTTACTTTTCCTTACTTTTATATATTCTTTTCCTTTATATTTTTCTTTAATATTATAAGTTACCTTTACTTATATCCTAGTAGCTTTATAGCTACTATTATAGTAATTACTAATATCCTATAGTATTATTTTATTATTTATATTTATTTTACTTAAATATCTAATTCCTTTTAAATACTAGAATATTAGTTACTTTACCTTTTATACTTATATTCTTATAGTATATTATTACTAACTTACTAATAGTAAATTATATCTAAGTAATATAATACTTCTATTTTATTAGATTCTTTAATAACTAAGAAAACCCCTTAAATATTTTCTTAAAAATCTCCTAAGAAGTAAATAGCTTTAAAAATTTTAATATAAGTATAATATCTTTAACCCTTAGTATATACCTTACTAACTTATAGCTAGTAATATTAGTAGTATAAAAATTCCTTATATATACTATATATAATAAGTAATAATATAAGTTATTACCCTTAAAGATAATAATAGTATTATTTTATAATATATTATAAAAGGTAAATTTACTTTAACTAAGTATACTAACTTCTTAAGTATAACTTTACTATTACCTTACTATATACTACTACTAACTTATATAAGTAACTTAATAAAATATGCTTATTATATATAAAATAATAAAGACTATTTAGGAATATATTTTCCCTTTTTTACTACTTATACTTATACTAATATATTACTAGTACTTTACTTACTTTATAAAATTATACTAAGTACTCTTTAAGTTTATTAATAATTATATTATTTTTAATAATAATCCTTACTTTCTTAATAATATATATATATATTTATTCTTATAACCTAGGTTACTACTAATATACTACTAGTACTTAATATATATAAAATATAAACTTTATAATATACTTTTATTTATAAAGAATACTAATAAGTATAGCTAGGCTAAATAAGTAAGGCTAACTATAGAGGTTATATAGGCTAATTTTAATAAGAGAATTACTATATTACTACTAAGTAATACTATTAATCTAAAAGTCTAGATTAATATCTCTAATAGCTTATGCTTTATTATATAAAACCTTCCCTTAGTAAGTTTCCTAATATTCTTACTTATAGCCTTACTAACTTACTAATAGCTTACTATATATATACTTATACTTTTTACTTATATTAGGCTATTAGACCTTTTAGGTAAGCTTTATATATATATATATAAGAAAGGGGATTTCTCTAATAATAAGAATAAATCCCTTACCTAAGGCCTTATTACAAACCTAGCACCTAGGAATAAAAATAATAATACTAGGGGGCTAGGGCCTAATATTAATATAAAGTAAATAGTGCTAGGTAGCTACGAGGTGGATTATCTAAGAAATTATTTAGTTCTAGTTTTTTTATATATATTACTATTACTATCTAATCTTTACTAAATATACCTTTATATTTATAAACTAGCTACTTAGTTATTACTTATAATTATTAATAATATTTATTATAATAAAATCTCTTCTTTTAACCTATAAATTCTCTAAAGTATTATAGCCTTTTTATTTAACTAGGTATTTCTAATATTATCTATTATAATAATATAAGATAATTCTTTTAACCTTAAACTCTTATTTATTATTTATAATATTATCTTATAGTAAGAATATATCTTTTATACTAGTTAGGTCCCTTATAAATAATTTAAGGTTAGTAATATTAAAAATATTATATAGTTATATACTAAGTAATAACTTTAATTAGTATACTAATCTATAAGTTTTAATTACCTTTTTAACTTTATAAAGGCTTAGGTACTTTATACTTAGCTTCTTACTAGGTTACTATAGGTTAATATTCTTTATAAATAATAAAATATAGTTACTTACTTTAAACTTTATTAAAGTTTACTTCTTATTAAAGTTTACTTCTTATTATAATACTTTATATACTAAGTTTATAAGTTACTTAAAAGCTACTTAATTACTATATATTTATCTCTTAGTATAGCTACTTAAGTTTTTACCTAGTTATTTACTACTAGAATATCTATAACTACTTACTATAGGCCTCTAGGGTTATAACCTTATAATACCTTTACTAGGGTATAGCTATAAGTTAAGTAAATTCTTATATTATATATAAACTATACTATTAATAAGTTATTTACTTAGTTAGTCTAATTAAAGTAAGCAAAAGCTCTTAGATAATACTCTAAAACTTATTATCGCAAACTTTGTATTAACCTTTTAGCCCCTAAATTTGTGGCTTAAAGCTTGTTCCTTAGTTTATGTTTTACCTAACACTATAGTAATTATTAAATTTGGTTATTAATTATTACACTAGCTAGGTATTACTAGTAATTGTTTTTATTCCTTAAAAATTAGATGTATTAGCCATAGCTAATGATCCTAAAAAAAATTGAAAATTAATACTCTAAAACTTAGTTTAAATATTTTATTTACTTATTTATTTATAAGTAAAATATAATTCTTAGTTATTACTTAATAGTAATAAGGTAGTAAAAAGTTATTTAAAACCTACTAGTAAATATTAAACTATAGTTTATAATAATACTTTCTAGGGTACTATAGTCCTTAAAAATATATTCTAGAAATATAGTAACTAACTTATTACTAATTAGTTATATTAAAATAAGGATATAAATACTATATTTTATAAAATAGTTTATAATAACTAAGATTATATTATAAGTCTAATTTATATCTTTTATAAGTAGTAGCCTTATAATAAAATTTATTAATAATTCTTAAAAAGGCTAATTAAGCACTAGTAGTACTACTAGCTTACTATAAGGTTTATAATACCTTAGCTTTAAAGTCTAATAGCTTATATAAGTTTATATATATAACTTAGTATCTTTCTTTATTAATAATTAGTAATACTAGTTTATAATATAATAAAGGGTTTTACTAACTCCTTAGTAGCTTATTACTAGGTTATTATAAGTAAGTAGTAAAATTTCCTTTCTTATACTAGCTAGAATAAAAACTTAATTTTTAAATATTAATAGCTTAGAGGGCCTAATAAACTATATTTATAATACTTTTAGGTTACTACTTTTAAGTAGCTTCCTATAACTTATAATAAAGTTATTACCTTACTATACTTTAAATAATATAACTTAAATTAAAGCTTTTAATTTTATATATATAAAATAAGCATTATATATAAACTTAGAAAAGATTTACTAGACTACTTATTTTCTTATTATAATACTACTATAAGTAGCTAGCTTATAGTATACTTATAGACTTATAAATAAATTATAAATAAGTAATATTTTAAAGGGGTACTTATGTTACTTACTAGCTACTAACCTAGCTAGACTTCTAACCTATAAGCTTACTAGGCTTATAGAAATATTAATAAATATAAATAAGGTATAACCTTATTACTTAGAATTAATAAACCTAGTTTATATATTACTACTAGGCTTTACTAGATTATTAGGTTTCTTAATAATATAATTAAGTTATAACTTCTTTAAACCCTAAAGGCTAATAAGGCTATTATAGTATCTTTATAATAAAATACTAGCTATACTAAGTAATATAATACTAAAACCTATAATAGTATTATTATTTATATAGTATTCCTATTACTTAGTAATATTAAATTTAAATAAGAAGTTAGGTAGTTATAAAGTTAATACCTTTATCTTATACTTTTTACTAATATAATTTACTTTTCTTAATAAGGTATTAGTAAGGTTTAACTTACTTATATAATATTTAATTTTAAAATTAAATAAATAAAGCTTATCTAATACTATTACTTACTTACTAGTTAGCTTTAGCTTTATAGCTAGGTATTTATAATTTAAATAGTTTATAATAACTATAATCTAATAAGAAAAATATATAAGGTAATATCTCTAGGCTTAAAATACCTCTTAGATTACTAATAACTTAGTATTAGGTATTAAGTAATAAAGTTTAATATTAGTTAACTTTCTTAAAAAATATATTACTAGGTGCTAGCTACCTAGTACTAATATTATAAGTATAGCTTTAATTATATAACTAAATATATTTATCTTTACTCTTAGTAAGTAAAGTAAGTTAAAATATATTAAAATTAGTATTCTTTAAAACTTCTTTTAAAGTTTTTTAAATACTACTAGTTTACTAAGTTTTAGCTTAAACTTTACTAGCTAAATACCTTTTAAATAGTTTATTAGTAAAACTACTACTTTACTATATTATTTTATAAAGTATTAGTAAAAACTTATAAACCTAAGAAATAATTAAATATTAAATATACTATAAGGTATTAGCTAGGTTATAATAGCTTTAACCTATAATAGTTTTATCTTAATACCTTTTTTAAATATAATAAAACCTAGGAATTTTCCTTACCTAATAGAAAATTAGTACTTTTTAAGGTTAATATAAAGGTCTATATCTTAAAGTTACTTTAGTATACTTTTAATATACTTTATATATCTTATAGGGTTATTACTATATATTAGAATATTATTAAGGTAAATAATATAAAATTTATTTATAAGTCCCTTAAGGGTATTATTAATATATTCCTAAAAAGTAACTAATATATTTACTAATCTAAATAGCATTATAAGATATTTTAAATAGCTATAGTAGTATTAGAAAGCTATTTTTACTTATTACCCTTATAGATATATAGCTAGTAATATACTTCTTAAAGATTTAATAATATAAAAACCTTTATACTTACTAATTAATTAAGGATTTTAGAGATTAATAGTAAAGAGGCCTTATTTTTAACTATAATCCTATTAAGGCCCTTATAATTTATATAAAGCCTTAATTTTCCTAATTTTTTTTAAAATAAATAAAATTAAGGCTTTAACTAGACTAGTTAATCTTCTAATTTACCCTTTTTCCTATATACTTACTAGGTACTCTCTAAGCACTTCTAGCTCTTTTTAAATAGGTTATATATAAGTCCCTAGGGTAGTTATTTCCTTTTTCTAATTTAATTATATAAGTATAGCTACTTAATTCTAGGAGCTTACTAGCTAAATCTTTTAAAAATATATTTATAAATTTTATATACTTTTCTAGGATTTACTATTAGGTTATATTACTATTTATCTCTTATATAGTTACTACTACCTCCTTATAGTATATTACTTAGAGTATTATTATACTTCTTAGTTTTTTCTTTTTTAAGAAATAAGTATATTTTACTACTATTACTATAGCTATTACGTGGCAAAATAAGCTTAGCCACTAGCAATATAGATAAGAACGGATTCGGCTCTTTAGATAGGAGAATTAACTTACTTCTTATATTATAACTTACACCTAATAGTAGCTTTTATAAGTAAACTTAGTATAACTCATAATTCGTTAAATCCATTAGCCCCTCTAACGGATTTGACCTAACAACGTGCAAAGCCAGCACGTAACAAGAGCTATACTATAACCTTAGTTATTATTTACTATATTATTTACTAATAAGTTTTTATTAGTTTTCCTTTCTTTTTTCTTAGGCTTAATTACCTTAGTCTTTAGTAATACTAGTAATAATATAATAAATAATTATTTTACTACTTTATATAGTTATTACTTTCCTATAGTAAGTATAATATAGTCCTTAGTTATTAAGAATCTCTAAAAATTTTACTTTTAATTTATTACTATAAGTTTATACTCTAGGGTTTAATTTATACCTAAGAGTATTCCCTTTCCTATATTAGTAATATAGTAGCTAATCTAGTAAACCTTTATATAGCCTATATTATCTTTTACCTTAATTAGCCTATATAAAATTCCTTTATATAGGATTTTATTTTTACTTATACTTTCTAGTATTATTTTTATTTTTTCTATGTTTTTCTAATCCTATTTTAATAATAATTTAGGGTAAATTATTAAATACTTTATACTTATATTAAATAGTACTAGTATAGCTAACTAGTAGTTATTTTACTATAAGAATACTTATATTCTTATTCTCTTATTTATAGGTTTCTTTATAGTAAGACTATTATCCTAGGCTTATACTAATCTAATTAAAATCTTATTAAAGTCTAAGGTCTTATTACTACTATCCTTATACTTCTTAGTTATATATCTATTACTTTTATAAATTAAATAGTTTACTATTTTATATTTATTTATACTATATCTAGGATTACTATATTTATAGTACTTAAATAGTTTTTAACTTATACTTAGTTACTATAAGCTTTACTATAAGTTATTTATAAGAAAGCTAAAGTATTATCTCTTTCTTTTACTTTCTTTATTATTATAATTTCTATTATAATTATTTAATATAAATATTATTATAACTTTAGCCTTTTTATCTTAACTCTATAAGTAACTCTAAGATATTAGGAACTCCTAGCTAACTATATACTTCCTTATAGTATTATTTAGGCTATTTAGGAAAATTATTATTTTTAAGTATATAAGGATTTAGTTAAGTAATTTAGCTTTTACTTTAGTTTAAACTCTTAAGAAAAACTAAAAAACTAATTATTCTTTTACCTTAGATTTAATAATATCCTAGTAGCTTCTAAGTACTTTATATCTTTATTTATTGATTTTTAATTTTTTTAGGATCATTGGCTGTGGCTAATGCATCTAATTTTCAAGGAACAAAAAAATTACTAGCAATACCTAGCTAGTATAATAATTAATAACTAAATTTAATAATTACTATAGTGTTAGGTAAAACATAAATAAAGGAATAAGCTTTAAGCTATAAATTTAAGGGCTAAAGGTTAATATAAAGTTTATAATAAACTTTATAGCTACGATTACGTAAGATATAGTTATTACTCGTAACTATAGTTAAACTTAAATCTATTCAAGTTTTACTTATAGTATAAATTAATGTGATTTCCCCTTCCTTTGCGACTATATTTATTCTATCTCTCTTTATAACATCTCTTCTATCTTATAACTTATCCTTCAAAGCTCTAAGGCAAACTTAAACCCTAAAAAAAAACATAACTTATCCTCACTTAATGTTATGACTAGATTAGGGAGATATAAATAAAGTGAAGGCTAAGGTTCTTAGTTATAGCTAGAGAGCTATTACTTAGGGGTAAGTATATAAAAGTCTTAAACTCTAACCTTTTATATACCTTATAAGTAATCCTTATCTAAATACCTTATTATATATATATAGCTATCTAATAGCTACTTAGTTATTTATATAACCTAAGGCTTATCTAAGGGTTTTATTATATAACTATTTTATCCCTAACTCCCTAGCCTCTATACTCCTAATATACTACCCCCTAATATATAATTATTCTTAATTAAAAAAGAAGCTACTTAGCTAATATAAGTATACTATATATAGCTTATAATAGTGTTTAATATTACTAGTTATTTTATAAATATATAGCTATTATATTTACTTAGGATAATAAAATAAAAGTTATAAGGTTTTAAGTAATTCTTTCCTTTACTCTCTAGCTTTAAATAGCTATATACTTATTACTTTATTACTTTTAATATATATACCTTTACCTAATAAATTATTAATACTAAGTAAGTAAATTACTTATATTAGATTTTATAATTAGGTTAAATAAATAAGGTACTATATACTATTTAAAATAAATAAGCTCTTATTTAATATTAGGGATATTATATTATTTTTACTAGGAGTTTATAGCTAGTATATATATTTACTAGTAGTAGTTATAACTATAAATATTATAATTTCTAAATTAGCTATATATAGTATATAAATTACTTAGGGGTCTAAAGCTAATATAAAAAGGCTTACTTTTCCTTACTTTTATATATTCTCTTTCTTTATATTTTTCTTTAATATTATAAGTTACCCTTACTTATAACCTAGTAGCTTTATAGTTACTATTATAGTAATTACTAATATCCTATAGTATTATTTTATTATTTATATTTAATCTTACTTAAATACTTAATCCCTTTTAAACACTAGAATATTAGTTACTTTACTTTTTATACTTATATTTCTATAGTATATTATTACTAACTTACTAATAGTAAATTATATTTAAGCGCTATAATACTCTTATTTTATTAGATTCTTTAATAGCTAAGAAAACCCTTTAAATATCTCCTTAAAAATCTCCTAAGAAATAAATAGCTTTAAAATTTTTAATATAAGTATAGTATCTCTAACCCTTAGTATATACCTTACTAACTTATAGCTAGTAATACTAGTAGTATAAAAATTCCTTATATATACTATAGATAGTAAGTAATAATATAGGCTATTGTTATGAACTAGCCTTATGGCTACTGCGTATAAGCGTTTAGAATAAGAATATTATTCTTATAGAAGAAAAA
The DNA here is from genome assembly GCA_030389615.1 of Epichloe typhina subsp. poae. Classification (NCBI taxonomy): domain Eukaryota; kingdom Fungi; phylum Ascomycota; class Sordariomycetes; order Hypocreales; family Clavicipitaceae; genus Epichloe; species Epichloe typhina. Next base: position 665,462 of record CP098316.1, on the reverse strand, counting down.
AGGAATTACACTAGTGGTTACATAGCATCTAGATATATAAGTCCCTTATATACAGTCTATGCATAGTCTATGTAAAGCCCTAACCTAGCTATATAAAGTACATATACTTTCTAAAGCTAGACTTAACCTAAGCTTATAGCTTAAGTCTATAATATACCCCCTTACTTACCCCCTCTTTCCTTCTCTTACTAAAAAGTAAGTATATATTAAATATAAACCCTTATTATATAGCCCCCCCTAAAAAACATATTAAAGTAATATAGGTAGCCTAGCAAGGCTAGTAAGTTACCTAGTAAGGTTATATCTTTACTATATAAGTTTACCCTTAAAAGTTTTTAGTGTAAGATTACCTAGTAAGGTTATACCTATATAAGTTTAAAACTCTAGCTTTACTTACCTTACTCTAGCTTTACCCTTAAAAACACTAGCTATCTCTTTTATAGCCCCTTACTACTAGCTATCTCCTTACCTTATTTAGCCTCTTACCTTTACCTTAATCTTATATTTTATTTATTACTTACTAAATTTAAACTTTACTTTAAATAACCCCTTTATTAAAAACTATCTAACCCCTTATTATATAATATACTACCCTTACTTACTCCTAGCTATTATTTATAAATATAAAAACCTATACCTTAATTAAAGCCTTAACTAATTTATCCTAAAATATAAATATCCTATCCTCCCTTTTCTAAATTTATACTCTTCCCTTTCTATATTATTATAATACTTACTTTCTATATCTCTCTTACCTTTATTTATTAATTATCCTATAACCTTAAAGCCCCCTTTCTATACCTAGTTTACTCTTTATTATAAGTAGTATTATTACTCCTACTAACTAACTTACCTTTAAAATACCTTTACTCTTTTTTTTCCTTTCCTTTACCCTATCTAAAGGCACTTACCTTAGTAAGTATATTTTAGAAGAAAACTCTAAGAATAAAGCCTTTTCTAATAGTAAGAAGTATAATTTCCTTTATAGTTCTTATATAAATAATCTTTATAATAAAGAGTAATATACCTATGCCCTAGGCCTAAACTAGGCTTATATCCTATACTATACTAGTTATTATATATATATCTAGGAGAAGCACTTATATAGTACTAACCTAAAACTTTATTATACCTTTAAACACCTTAAGACCCTTTTAGCTATAGGTAAAGCTATTAAGACTCTAGCTATACTATAGTTTACTAATAGTAAGGGATAATATACTACCCTTATAAAATTTTTTATTTACTATTATAAGTATTTTAATAGTATATTAGCTACTACTTAAATTAACCTAGCTAAGGCCTAACCTCTAGCTTCCTTCCCTATAAGTATAGCCTATACCTAAGGTACCTTTAAAGCATAGTAGCTTATACTTACCTAGATAATACTTACTTACTATAGCTATAATAACCTAGCTACTAAATTTTTCTATAGTATAAGAACTATAAATAATAACCTAACCTAGTTTATCTTTGCTTAGAAAGCTAGTAATACCTAGGTCTAATAGATAGCTAAAACTATTATAAAGCTTACCTACACTATTACTAAGGTATACTAACCCTATAAAGAGTCTAATAACACCCCCCCCCTATCTTAATTACTTTTTACTATAGTAAAAATCTAGCGCCTAAGTATATATATACTAGAGGGAACTTAGAGAACTTAGTTTACTATAGTTAAATTAAAATATACCCTTTTAGAGCTATTATTTATTTATATATTACCTTATTATAATTCAAATTAATTAAGTGCCTTTATATATATTATACTTTCTAATAGCTTTTATATTAGCTATATATAGCCTTTCTATTTAACTAAGATATTTTAATTTAAACCCTTACCTAGCGTATTTTTAGCTATAAGGATTTCCTTTACCTAATACTTTATAAGACTATTATTAGTATTTATTATAATAAGTTCTAGTAGTAAATATTTATTAGCTAGTCTCTAGCTTAGTAATAGGTTATCTGCTACATACTAGACTAGGTTAATATAAAAGATAAGGTATAGTCCCCTTAGAATATCTAATTTAACTATTAAAGGCATAGGAACCTTAAGCACCTTATATTTAGCTATAACCTAATCTAACTTCTTATAGGGATAGTTTATCTTAATATTACAAAGACTAAGCTATATATAGTCCCTAACCTAGAATTATTTTACTAGCCTATAACTACTATTTATATTCTCCTACTATTATTACTAAATAAAGGCTATTACGGCTTATATTAAATCTATGCTCTCCTTTAAATATTATAGAAAGGCTTAAGCCCTTCCCTTTACTAATATAGTAAACTACCCTATAAGGGATAAATCCTAAATTATAGCTATATTAAACCTATAAAGTGCTATATTTATGCTTATTTTAGTTACTAATAAATCCCTATTATTTAATACTAATTAGTAAGCTAGTAGGTAATCTAGCTATTTAAACTAGGAGAAAGATAGTATTACATGTAGTATAGCTTATACTTCCTAGTTAGCTCTTTCTATACTACTATCTATCTAAGGGTAATATATAATAGAAAGTAATTATTATATACTAACTTTACCGCAAAGCTTAGTCTAGAAATTACTAAGTTAATCTAACCTATAGTCTATAATAATTTATATAAGAAACCTATAAAACCACTACTAGTAATACTTAAATTATTTTATATAAGCCCTAGCTTCTATTAATATTATTACCTCTAACTAAATATACTTTAATAAATAATTAGTAATAACTATAAGAAACCATAGCTAATCCTATGTTTCCGCTAGTAAGTCTATTATAAAGTTAATAAATATTTATAACTAGTACTTATTAGGTAATAGAATTAGCTTTAATAAGCCTTATTATAGTTACTAGCTCTTTTGCCCTTTGTAGTAGTAATAGTTTTATATAAATTAGGCTATATCCTATAATATACTATCCTAATAAAAGTCCCTTTAAAGCGCCTTAAAGGTTATATTCTAGCCTAGGTAGCCTAATAAGGGTAAGTTATAAATACACTATATTAATATTATAGTTAGTAGCTTTTACTTAGGAACCTATATTTATTCTTAAAATTATAGCGCCCCTTTTATACTAATCTAATAATCTATAATTTATTCTCTAGTATTAGTAGTATCTAGGAACTTCCTAGCCTTTACTACTACTATATTAACCTATAACCTATAAGCTTTATCCTAAGCTAAAAACTAATCCTATAGAGACTAAAGGTGCTTATTTATAAATATAAATATACTAGTAGGTAAAGTCCTTATTATAGTTAGGTTATTATTAAGGCTATCCTTATTTATTACTATAATAGGCTTAAGGTATATATATAGCTATCCCCCTTTAAAGAAGAATTTTATAAGGCTTATTACTAACTAAATAATTAGTGCCTTTACCCTTTCTATTTCTAGCCTATTAGGATAGTACTATAATAATATATTTAGTTATTCCGCTTAAGTGCCTAGTCTATAATATAAATAGAAATTAAATAGTGCTAAAGTCTTTGCCCACTATACCTAGCATTTTAATATCTCCCTTAGCGCTATAAAGTACTTAAGGTTCTTATAGTTTATTAGTATTATAAATAGTTTACTTATACTCTATAGCTTTACTAACTATACCTTAAGATAGAAGATAATTACTAGTAGCTCCTTATTATAAATTATATAATTTTACTAAGTAGCCTATAATTAAGCTAAATAGTAAGCTACTAGATATAGAATACTATTATTACTAAACTAAGAGAAATACCCCCTTAAAGCTATTCCTAAGTAATTTACCTTTACTAAAGTATCCCTTTTAGAATCTTACTAAGCTAGGATTAAGTATAATATAAAAGCTAACTTTAATGCCTTAAAAGCCTTATTATACTTCTTTAACTAGTAAAATAAGGCTCCTTTCTTTATTAAGTTAATAAGAAAGCCTACTATATTTAAGAAATTTAGTATAAAATTATAATAAAAGTTAGCGAAACTAAGAAAGCTATAGATACCCTAGACCCTAGTTAGTGCCTCCTAATCCTAAATTACTATAATCTTCTCCTTATCTAAATAAATAGCCTTCCTTACCTAGATAATAAACCTAAGGTACTTAATCTCTTTAGTTATAAAGATATACTTTTTAATATCTAGGTTTAGACTAGCTTATTATAGTCTAAATAGTATACTATAGACTTTTTATATATAATCCTTTTATAATTTACCTAAGTATATAAGCATATTATTAAGATATATAGTAATATAATTACTAAGAATACTACTTAATACGCTATTAATATACCTCTAGAAAGTTACTAGTATACTTACTAACTTAAAGGGGTATACTAGCTATTTAAATAAGCTAAACCTTATCTAAAATATAGTCTAGTATTCCTTACCCTTAGTAATATATATATAGTAAAACGCTAATTATATATTTAGCTTTATAAACTACTTTACCTTAGCTAAAGAATATAATATTTCCTTTACTAGTAGTAATAAGTAATAGTCCTATTCTATAATCTTATTAAGTATATAATAGTTTATATAAAACCTTTAATTCTTACTAGGCTTTTTACTAGTAATACTAAGGCTACTACTAATAAGAAGCTTACTTAAATCTAACCCTTATTTATTAAGTTTATTACTTATTTCTAGATTTCTAGTAAATACTCCTAAGGTATATTATATAAAGGCACCTATAATAAGTTAGGTTTATTTCTATTAGCGTTATATTTTAGGTAAATATAATAGTCTAACTTTCCTTAGTATAGTAGTAAGGCACTTACCTTGCTTTCTAGAAATAAGTCTTTAAAGTCCTATAATACCTTTAGTAAGAAAGCTAGAAGCTTCTTCTCTATAAGCTTTAGGGTTATATTAATTTATAAAATAAATATAATTTCCTATAGGCTTATAGTATAAAGCTAGATATTCTCCCTCTATCTCTTTACTTATTATATTATCCTTATAAATATTAAACCTAGAATAAATACTATAAGTTAGTTAACCTTTCTATTAGCTATAGCCTATATAAGTAGCCTATTAGCTAATCTTATATATACCTACTATCTTGCTATATCTAGGCTAATTTTGTTTTATTTTATCTATAGTATACCTAGAATTAGTTATCTTATTAGTCCTAGGATTATATATACTATAATTAGCATTTCCTATCTATCTAAATCTAACTAAAAATAAATAATATATAAAATATATAATTATTTCTTCTAACTCTCTTTTCCCCTTTACTTTATACTAATAGCTATATAAACTAACCTTTTAGTTAGAAAAGGGAGGTATTTTAACCTAAGCTTTTAGATAAGGTATTTACTTATAGTAGTATAGTAGTTATAACCTATATTAACTTAAGTATTTATAAAGGTAGTCTTATTAATTAAAGTAAAAACTAAGAAAGGAATTAAGTTTATATTACTTTAGATCTCTTTATAATCCTTATTAGTAATAGCTATATACTATAAAGCCTCTCTATACTTTCTTTCTTTATTCTTAGTTAAATAACTTAATAATAAGGTTACTTTTTTCTAACTAACTTATAGACTTATTATTTAAGCTAATAATAAGTACCTTCTTTATATTATAAGTATTTATAAAGAACTTCTTTTATAAGTAAATAATAGGATATAATAAGTATACTATAGTAAAATACTTAAAGAAGCTATATTATAAACACTAGCCCTTATTATAGTATATATTAAGTATATCCTAAGTAACTTACTTAGCGTGCTTACTACCCTTCTTATTACCTAACTTTTAGTATCTTATAAACTTTCTAGAACCTTACTAAGTCCTTATTATACTTATAAAGTAAATATTTATTATTAGCATATCCTTATCCTATACCTTAGCCTTAATTAGGTTAGGCACTAGATTACCTTATTTCTATATGTAGTATTTTTCCTCTAGTTAGTAGGATTTAATATCTAGTGTAATACTTTAATAGTAAGCTATTACTACTATATAATTAGCCTAGGGTATATCTTATCTAATACTATAGTCCCTTATTTACTTATTAAGCACTATATATAACTTAAATAACTTTACTAAGTTTACTTACCTAAGCCCCCTAGCTAAGGCTAACTTCTATTTAAAGTAAATATAAAAGTTACTAAATCTCTTATTTTATTATTATATTAACTAGTTAAGTTTTATAATAGCTATTTCCTAGTAGTAAGGGTTATTAAATATTTTCCCTAGATAATTAAGAAGTCTAAATAAATAAAAGTCCTTTAGGTAGCCTTTCTTAAAGAAAGGTATAACCTATACCTAGACCTTAGGTAATAGGTTTTAGTAAATAAAGTATTACTAATCCTAATTACTACTAATAAACTCCTTATTTACTAGTAGCTTATAAGTTATAAGGCCTTTCTAAGCTATAAATAAAACCTTATTACTATTAAAGAGAGGGCTTATAGGTAAGGGTTTTTACTTAATTTAAATTAGTATAGGTGCTATATTTTATATATTAGCTAAGTACTAGATTTATTTTACTTACTATTTTACTTATTATTATAGAAGTGCTAGCTTATTAGTGTCTATTATATCTAGTAGTAATAATATATTTGCTAGATAAGTTATTTCTATAGTAAAGAATAATATATATTATAAACTAGCCTTATAGCTACTATATATAAGTATTTAGAATAAGAATATTATTCTTATAGAAAAAGAAAGGAATTACACTAGTAGTTACATAGTATCTAGATATATAGTTCTTTATGCGTAGTCTATGCATAGTCTATGTAAAGCCCTAACCTAGCCGCACAAAGTACGCATACTTTCTAGAGCTAGACTTAACCTAAGCTTATAGCTCAAGTCTATAATAGCTATTACCCTTAAAGATAGTAATAGTATTATTTTATAATATATTACTAAAGGTAAATCTACTTTAACTAAGTATACTAACTTCTTAAGTATAACTTTACTACTACCTTACTATATATTACTACTGTGTGCCGTAAGATGCGCGCCTAAAAACACGCGATCACGATGACAAGCTAGGGTTTAGGGATAGGGATATCACAACAAGGGATAACAATATTAGTCATCTAGGCAAGAGGATCATTTGATCTATAAAGGGACCACTTATAGCTAGATTCTTTAATAGTAATTCACGCACCCTATAAGATTCTTAAGATTACCCTATGTTTACTTTACCTAAGATTATACTTATGTTTACTATAAGATAAATTAAGATTATACCCTCCCTTATTTATTTAAGACATTACTTCTAATCTAGCAAACTATTTAATCTAGGATATCTCTATATAACAAGATAGTCCTAGCTGTTGTTATGATTAATATTGTTAAGTTAATTAACCCCTCTGTTATATATAAGCTCTAGAGCTACTTGTGATTATAAGCTAGTATTATGTCTTTTAGGGTGTTATTTTCTACTTAATAAAACTAGTAGAGAAACGTGGTTTTAAACCCCTAGGACTTCCGCTTTCTATTTGATTTACTACGGACTAAGATTAATTAGAAGTGTACTTTTTTAGCTATAATTTTTAGCTAATGCTAAACTGTTTATATAAAGACCCCTTTATTTTGTTTTCCCTATAATATAATATAGACTAGAAGCCTAGTTTTAAACCTTAGAAGGGCTAAGGCACTAGTTTAAGACTAGTTAATCTAGAGAAGCTAAGCTAGATTAAAGAAAGGAGACTATATTATATAGAGATGCTAGAAAGGAGGCAGGCTAGTTTAGATATATATACTACAAACACTAGCTAAGCTATTACCCCCTTACTAAGTGTCTTTAGACATAAGAATATAGAATAAAAACCGCTATCTAGCGCTATAAACTATTTAATCTTAAGCCCTATAGCTAATTTTGTAATTATTTAGCTATGTATTAGGGTCTTATAGTTAATTACAAGGAGCTATGTAATTATAATCCTAGTTTTTACTTATAGGTTATTTATAACTATAAGTATAACTCTTCTAGAAGATTTTTATTAAGAAATTTTCTTTATAATTAAAGCCTTTAGTTAAGTAACTATTTTTCTCTAAGATTAATTAAAAGCACTATTACCTAACTCTATATCTAATTATTTATCTTTATACTCCTATTACCTAAGTAAAGTAGGATTTATTAAGTAACTATATTACCTAAAGGAACTTTAGGAATTACTATTACTAAATACCCTAACTACTAGCAAGAAACTATTTAATCCTAATATAGTTTTAATACTAATACGCTTAGGCTTTAATAACTTACTAAAGAAAGCCCTTAATAGTAAAGGAAAAGCCTCTAGACCCCTTAATAGACTTAACATAAAATCCTTTATAAAGATTCTTAAGGAAATAATAGCTTACTAGATATCCCTTATTATAATATAAAGTAAGTATAATATTTAGTAGTTTATAAGAGAAAACATAGCTAACTTTATTAAGGACTTTAAGGCTAAGATAAAGGTAATATATATCCCTAAAAAGAATTAGTAAAATATGCTTAAATATAACGTTAACCCCTAGGTCTAATAGGTAGTTAAGATGCTAATAGTATTATGCACTTAGGCGGAATTAAAGAATAAAATACTTCTTTAGTTTAATACTATAAGTTAGGATTAAATAGAAAGTGCTTAAGGATAGCTTAAAGACCTTAACCTAATATAACTAAAGTCTATTAAAGAAACCTATTACTAGTTATAAAAGTATTAAGCTTTAATATTAAACATAAACCCTATAGAATAGAGAACTACTATAACTTAGTTTAACTATATTTATAAGGCCCTTCTAGAGCATTTAATTTTAAGCTTTATAAATTAAAAGGGGTTTACTTATAAAGAAATTCTAGTTATAAAGTATAAACCACTTTAGACAAAGCTTAATATATATGTTTATATATAACTAAAGCTTAGATATAGGGACCTTAAAATCTCTAACTTAGGAGAGTACCTATTAGATAATACTAAGTCCTACCTAAAGAGTTAGAGATTATTTAATTTACTTACCCTTAGTAATTATTAGACTAGCTAAAGGAATTACCTAGTGTAAGCTAAACCTGCGAAGTATAAAAAGAAAAGTGTTACTTTTAATAATATAGCGAAAAAGGGCATAACTCCTAGACTAGCTAAATACTAAGATTAAATAGATAATTTAATAAAATAGTTAGCTAAGTTAAAAATTATAGTTATAGCCTAAGTAAGGAAGGAAATTAATATTATAAAGTAGCTTAAAAGGAAGTATAATAGTAACTTATAACACTAGTAATAGAATTACTAGCTAAATAGCATTAGATTATTTAATTAAGATAAAGACTATATTTTTGAAATTAATATAATAGGTGGATAAGGCTACTAGTTAAACTATTACTATTACTACAATAACAAGTCTTACTTAGCCATAAAGTGCAACATATTAGGGTTTAATAAGATATTAAAATTCGCTATTTATAACCTAGCTATCCGTATTTTGGCAATTAGGGATGACATAAGGCGCTAGATAATACTACCTATTTTACTTTTAAAATTCCTCTAGATTAGTAGCTATATAAGATAGCTAGCTATATTCTAGATTAAATACTTTCCAGATAGTAAGATTACTTATATAATTCCTTAAATTAAGAAGCATAGTCCTTATAGAGGAAAAAGCTAGGATATATTACTAGAGAAATAAGATATATTTAATTAAATAAAGAGCTAGTTTAACCCCACTAAATACTACCTAGAAAGAGAGGTTAAAGTGATATTAATTTTACAAAGGGAGCCCTTAGGTGTAGTCTTAGCTATTAAGTTTAAGAAGTTATATATAGAAAAAGAGAAGGTAAATAACTATAATAAAAAGATTATAGCTATTAGGGAATAGGTAGTAAAGTGCCTAAGAGTTAAGGATATTATAGAAGAAAATAAATAGGATTACTAAGGCTAAGAGCAACTTAGATAAGGTAATAATACCTTAACTAAGGGAAAGAAGGATTTACTAGGTAAGGTTAGATAAAGGATTTTAGATTAATTATATAATAAGGTTTTCTAGAAGAAACTTAGAGTACCCTTTTAGGATATTTATTACATTATACTAACACTAGTAAAGGTAGTTAGTAATAAGTGTCTCCTATAAGCAAAAGGTGTTAAAGATGTTTGTTATTATAATAGTAACACACTAGGGCCTATGCCTCCTTTAAGAATATTTAAGGTTAAAATAACTCTAAGACTAATTAATCTAGAGAACTAGATTAATTCTATTATCTAAATAATAAAGGATGCTCTTAAAGAGAATAAGAGAAATAAAGCAAAAGCTAGGGCAAATCTACTAAATATAGCCCTAATACCCCTACTAGAAATTAACGCTACCCTATAGGAAAGAATCTAAGAAAGGCTTAGAACTTAAGTATAATAGGATAAACCCTAGTAGAAACTAATTAATTTACCTAAAGTAAACTTTATGCTTAATATGATTATAAAGCTATAAGCTATAGTTAACTAGTTATAGGATTTACTATACTTATAAGTTTATTTAGATAACCCTATAGGAGAACTTCTCCTAGGGCTTATTAATATAGGATTATAAGGAAATGTAATTATAGAAAGTATAGCTAGATGCTTAGGTCTAAAAATCTATTTTATAAATATAATAAACACCACTTTATTCTCCTTATATAGGATTAAGATAATTAGGGAGGTTTAGATAAAGCTATATTTAGGGAACATCTAGATACTTACTAACTTCTACATTAGCCTAGACTTTATTAATATAAGCCTAATTCTAGGAATACTATTCTTTAGGCTATTATAAATATAGTTTAACTATTTAAGAAGTAGTAAACTTTTTACCTAGTATTACTTTAGAGATATTATTATTATCTTAAGAGTTATAGGAAGTATCTAATAGTAGTACACTAACACGTAGCTAGCCTAGTAACCTACTATTAATATTATTATATTTAGCTATCCTAAAGTAAAGGAAGAGGAGGATTAAATAGTTTACAAAGGTTTAGAAGTAAAGATAAATAATAATAAAGTACTAATCCCTATTATAACTAGAGAAGGGACTAATATTTTCTAAGAAGTTATTAAGGATATAATAGTAAACTATAACTATTAACTTAAAGTAGTTATAGAGGATTTCTAGCCCCTAAGACAACTAAAACCACCTAATCTTATAATAAATATAATATATAAACATAAAGCTAATAAGATTTATTTACGTAATAATATACCTTCTAACAGGTTAACCCTAGAAGAAGACCCTAAATAGAAAACAAAGAAATAGGAAGAAGCAAAATTACGTTTAAATACATCTAGGAAATATAATAAGTATATTACTAGGAGATTTAGCAAAAACCTACAAGGTTTTAAAATAACCTAGAAATAGCTAAATTAGATAGTTAAGGGGGTGCGAGAATATCTAATATAAAAGGAAGTTAATGTTTTTAAAGAAATTCTTTATAACTAAGAAGTAGCGCTAGTATAGGACTTATCTAAGTGTAGAAAAGTTAACTTACTAGTAGCACTACTATAAGTTATTAAGGTTATTAAATATAAGGCATAGTAAGCTAGTTCTATCCTAATATCTCTTAGGTTATAAGGGAAACTAGTTAATTTATTAAAGAAAAAGTTAAAGTATAGGTATTTAGAAGAAAGTCATAGTTCTTACAGGAACCCCTACTTTCTTATTATAAAGAAAGATAGAGGGATTTACCTAATTTTATTAGCTACTAAGTATAATAAGGTTATAATATGTAATGCGCTAATCCCTTAAGGAGCGAAGGCATTTAGTAAGAGCTTTATAATATGTAAAATCTTGTTTATTATTAATCTTTTATTAGGATATAATTAAGTGGAATTAGCAAAACAAAGTAGAGATATAACTATAATTTCTACTATAATTAGCCTTTTATAACTTTACTACCTGCTATAGGGAGCTACTAACTTAGTAGCTTAATTTATTAGGATTATTAGCTAAATCCTATTTAACTTAATCCCTAAAATCTACGCACCCTTCCTAGATAATATTACTATTAAAGGCCTAACCATAACGTATAATAAGGAGGAAATTATACCTAGAATACATAGATATATAATAAAGCATTTAATTAACATTAATAAAGTTTTGGTTAATATTAAACTCTCTAGTTATATAGCTTTAGTAGTTAAGTTAAAATTCTGCTAAAAGTTAGCTAAAATTATAGGATTTATATGCGGAATAAATAGATAAAAACTAACTAAGGCAAAGATAATAAAGATTCTAGACTAGAAAGTTTATTAAGATCTATTAGAAGTATAATCTTTTATTAGATTAATAGGAGTCTACTACATTTAGGTTAAGCACTACGCATAGAAGGTAAGACTACTAGTAATTCTGCTAAGAAAGATAATAGAATAGGAATAGGGACTAGAGTAATAAGAAGCTATAGATATTTTAAAGAAGGTAATAACTATAGCCCTAGTTCTTGTTTTACTTAATCTTAGACTAGGCTTTAGGGAAATTATCCTTATAGTAAACGTAAGTTTACTAGGATAAGGAGCGGCATTATTACAAATTATTAAAGGTAAATGCTATCCTATTTAATACAAAAGCAGCGTCTAGACTATTACTAAGGCTAAGTATAATATAACTAAAAGAGAATACTAAGTAGTTATTTATATATTAAGAAGGCTATGAATTTACCTCTATAGAGTTCCTTTCACATTAGAAATAAATTTATAAGTCCTAGTGCACTAGCTTAATAAAGCTATTAATAATGTGCCTAGGGCTCTTGTTACGTAATGAATAAGCTATATACTACTATTCGATTTTTTAGTGTAACATGTTTCTAGTAAAAAGAATAAAATTACTAATACCTTGTCTAGAAAAGGTCCTAGGCTATTAGATTAATTAGATTAAGAAGTTAAAGGAGATATTAAGGACTTTATTAACTTATATCTTAATAGCGTTAAATTAAAAGAAGATAGTAAGAAGGACTATTTGTAGGAGATATAATAGGTAATTAATTTCTTATTTACTCTCTAAAGACTAATTAATCTTAGTGCTAGGAACTATAGGAAGCTTTATAATAAAGCTAAGAAGTTTTACCTAGAAAATAAATACCTATAGAAAAGACTAATAGGAATTATAAAAGGACTAGTATTAGTTATTAATATTCCTAAGTAGTAATATATAATAGTTAAGGCTATTTACAAAGAACTTAGTTATAAAGGCATTAAAGTAGTCTTCTAAGTAATAAAATAGTAATATTAGTAAAAGGGACTTTAGAATATAACTTAAGAGATACTAACCTACTATAAGATATATTAAAAGTTTACGCCTTAGTAACCTTAAGAACTATCTATGCTAGTTACGCTAGGGAACCTAATAAGTAAGATCTATATTAACACTTAGTATTTTCTAATTAATTATAAATATAAGTATCTCTTAGAAGCTAGATATAACTTAATAGGATAGGTGGAGGCTATACTAGTTAGGAATATAATAGTGCTAGTAATTAGAAAATTCCTATTATCCTTAATTAGTTAGTTTAGACTTTTTAGTTTATAGTTTATAATAGAGGTCCTAAGATACAAGGAAATCTTAAGGAGGCACTTACAGATATTAGTATTAAGGGAATCTAAACATCTAGGTATAACCTAAAGGCAAATTCCCTTATTAAAGCTAGACACTAGTCCCTTATGTTTACTTTAGTAAAATTAGAAGGGTTAGATAGCTAATAGGTAAAGCACCTTAATAAAGCCCTTCTTATAGACTACACTACTATTTGCGAATCACATAGGAAATCCGCCTTCTATTTAATTTATAGATAGGAACTAATCCTACCCTTAGAAGTTAAATTCCTAACCTAGTAGCTAATTAACTAGGAAGTAGTTACTATAAGTTAGGACTTATTTAAAGCTTAAGTCTAAATGCTTAAAAGGAAGGCAGAAAATATTAGGAAAGTAAGGAAAAAGGTATTTAACTTTAGAAAGTAACTTATAAACTAAACTAATAAGAACTAGGCTATCTCTCTTAGGAAGAATTAATTAAAACAAGGGATCTTATTCTAGTATATAATATTAGAAGGAATATTAATATATTTACTACAAAGAAACTTATAATAAGATAGAATAGACCTTTCCGTATCTATAAGCAAGCGCTAGTTTTAGGAGCTTATTATCTAAAAATACTAGATAGGGTTTACCTTATAAAAACTATTTTAAGGGACTATATTAAAAAGTTTATCCTAGATATAGAAGGTTAGTAGACTTTAATAGTAAATATATAGTTATATACTTTTTAATAACACTAGGTAAGGGAGGAGACTAATAATAACTATAATTAAGAAGTTACTATAATTATACCTTTATAACTTAATATAATATATCTAATCAAATAGTTAACAAAGGAGGGGCAAGTTTATGTCTTAAGGAAGAGGTTAAGCTCTTACCTTAAAGGAGCCTATATTATAGGATTAAGGTATAGCTACCTTACCTAATAGAAGAATAGAAGAAAGAATATAAAATATATTCTCTAATACACTAATAAGTGTATAAGATTTAATATTATTTTTCCCTTTATTTTTATTTTAGGAACTAAGCAAAGTTTTATTCTAATACTAGAGATTAAGTAATTAAGGTATAAGTTTATTAACTATAAGACTACCTATCCCCTTTTCCTTTTTCTTTTATTTCCCTTAAATATTATATTATAAACTAAATTTATTTCTCTAAGTTTTCTTTATTATTTATAAATAATTTAGGAAGGGAGAAGGTATATTTACTACTAAGCAAGGAGAGTTATTAAAATTAATAGTATTTAAATTAAGTAAAAGGGTCTTTACTATATTAATAAACCACTCTTTTCCTAAGAAAGGCATAAGAGCTCTCTCTTAGGAAGACTAAAGGTAATACCTAGAAGTAAAGCGCTATTTATAACTAGCTATACAAGACCTATTCTAGATATAATTACTATATATACTTTTACTAACCCTAGAAAGTAAAATATAGCTATAGAAAGGAAAGTATATATGCTTACTAAAGAAGGTAATATACTATATATATAAGTTTAAGTAATTAGTATAGAAAATACTATTTAATCTACTAAATATAGACACTAGTAAAGTATAATAATGCTTAGAATACTATAAAAGAGTATATAAGAAGTACTTATTAGGATAAGCTATCTTAGTAGGAATAAGGACTAAGTAATAATATTTATTTTTAATAGTAAGGGCTAAGGCACTATTTACTTTAGTGTAACTCCTTATAAAATCCTTTAGTAATTTAGTTCTCTTTATAGTAGTAATTAGATAAGAAGAAGCCCTTTCTAGGGAATTTTTAAAAGGTTAGAGGGTAATCTTAGTATATAGAGAAATACTACTATTGCTAATATTAATCCTACCCTAAACCTAGAAGGTAAAAAGGAACTTATACTATAAAATAGAAGTTATTAGTATTAGCCTAAATATAAGATTAAATAATCTTTAGAATACTTATATAGTCTTTACTAATAAATAAAGGGAAGAACTTAGTATAGTTAGACTAGTCTATAGTCTTTATTACTAAAAGCTTGCTTTCTAGGACGCTTACCCTTATAATAGCTATAATATTAGGAAGCTTCTAATAGACTTTATTAAGAGATTTAGCTATAATTAATTAATTAGGGTAATAATATAAAGAGTAATAAGTTAAGAAGTATAAAGAGAAGGAGAGGAAAAGGGTTAGAAAGCCTTAAACCATAAGATACTATATATAATAGGCGTTTATACCTAATAAGCAGATAGCTACTAATAAGTAATTTATAATATTAAGGTCTAAATTACAGGAACCACTTAATCTTTATGAACAGGTGTCTTATAATAGGTGCTAGTAGCTAATAGAGAGAGAGGTAAAGGTAACTAGTAATAGCTACTAACAACTGCCCTTAGATTTAACATAGGCTATAAGAACAGGATTAGGGCTATAGGAACTATTTAATCTAACCTATATCTTATATAAATATATATCCTCTTAACCCTTAGAACCTTTACTTATATTACTCTTACTTCTGGATTCCCCCTCTATTTACGCTAATTTAAAAACTAATAGATAGTTCCTACATCCTCTCCTATTATAATAATTATACTATCTATACTAAAACCTTTTAATCTTACCTAGTAAAATAGAATAGTATGCGGAGTCTGTTATAAATAAGAGTAATTACACTAAAGTAAATAGTAACACTATTACTTACTTCCCTTATAGTAAGTGCCTTACTATATACTATATTTATGTTTTAATATATAGGACTAAAAGCCCCTTCTTTAAAGGAATTAAGGAAGGCACTATAGAAATTAATCTAGTTAATCTCTATAGGTAGTAGCTACCTTTATTTTATCTATAAAGAGACTAGCTATAGCCTTTACTAAGATTTAAAGCTTACTAAAATAGTGATAATTTTAACCTAGTAATACTAATTAGGCTAGGATAAATAAATATATAATAGTGTAGTTATTTAATAGATGTTTATAAATTCCTAAGAAAGGCTTATAAGACTCTAAGCAAAGACTAGCTTAACTAGTTTAAGCTAATAGTAATAGGGAGAATTATAGAGCGTAGGCTTAAAGTAATAGTAGCAGTACTACCCTAAATATTTAAAGTTAGCAAGATAGAAGATTTTAACATAGATATATTATAATAATTAATTAGTTTAAAAGCTAGGAGACTTTATGCTATCTATTAGCTTATTAATATTAAGTATAGCTATAGTTATAACCTTATTAACCTTTACTTATATATAAGCAATTAATACCTTATTATAGGATTCACTTTCTTTATAAACTATTAGATTACTTTTATATTTAATAGGAAATAAGGATATCTATACTATTTTAATAGTATAGATAAGGGATAAATAACTTAGTTTACTAACTTTATATGCGGATAGGGGCAGATTATATAGCTTATAAATTACCCCTCTAATTTTAAAGTAATTGTAGTCCTAGTAATAAAGTAAAAGGAAACTAGGAATACAGGTATGTATACCTAGGGTTCCTTCTCTAGATAATCCGCTATTAGGTTAGTTACTAAGCAATTAATTTGCTATTAGAAGACTAAAATGCACTAAATAAGTATAATATTAAGTTTAAATAACTACACACTTTTAGTAGAGATTTAATTATTAACTAATGGTTTAAGCTATACCTTAAAGACTAGATAGTATTTAATAATATACTAGACCTAAAGTATAGTTATGTAAAAGCGCTTAAAAGAACTATAAGAGTTTTATAAGATATAGCTATAAATAAACTTAGGGTAAGAGACTAGTTACTAAGGGAGTTATTATACTAGAAAGATTTTAACCTTTAATATTTAATATAAAACATAATAAAGTGCTTAATACCTTACTTTATTACCTAGACTATTAGTAAAGAACTTCCTATTAGCACTATAGTTATACCTTAGAAGCTTTAGGTTACTAATAAGAGTTACCTAATTAAATAGTATACTAATATAGTAAGAAATAATAAGCTTTATATTTAGGATTTCTAGTAGCCTATAGCTTATGTTTTTACTAGTAACCTTAAAGTCTTTAATATTAGTATTTAAGAAATACTATAGGATTAGGAAAGATAAATATAGTAGGACACTAAAGATATTTTACCCCTAAGTAACCTAGGGAGCTAAGATTAAGTAAAAAGGGAAGTTATTACTTATTATAAGTATCCTTATTAGTGTTATTATTTATTATTAAATAAGAGATAATACTATTATCCTTAGCTTTAAAGCTTAATATACTCTAATAAGGTAAATAAGATTAAATATATAATACTATAGGATAAGCCCTTTAACTATAGTAAGTAGTAATAAGCAAGCTACTATAAATAGATATAAAGAATTAGCTAAGGTTACTATAGGTCTATAGAGTTATTAGGTAAGGATAAGTATATAACTATAGAACCTTAGCTAAGTAAGTAGAAAAAAGATAATTTAGCAACCACTTAGAGACATAAGATAAGCTATAATAATTAATCTCTTTCCTTTCCTTAGGGTATAGAAAGTAATATAAAGAAAAATTATTACTTATTTACTAATATTATTTATATACATATCTATAGTACTACCTAGCTTAGTCCCTTACAGAATATAGGGTAAGATTATTAAAGCCTACTAGTAGGAGAAGAAGCATGCCTAAGGATTATTTAATTAATATAAGACCTAAGAGAAGAGAGTAATATAGCAAGATATAAAGCGTCTTACTATCCGTACCCCCTTACTAATATTACTTACTATATGTTTATAAATACTAAAGACACTAAAGCTTTCCTAAGAAATAAAGAATTTAGGTTTCTAGTTAGGGAGGTCTTATTAGTTTTCTCTTTTCCCCTCTTTATTTTATATAATTTTCTCTTTTTCTTTTCTTTTACTCTCTCTCTCTTTATTACCTCTTTACCCTTTTCCTTTTCCTTTTTTATTTTCTCTTTTACTTACCTTAATACTCCTTTTTCTACTATAAGAAGTTTAGCTATATAAGATTAATTAGCCTAGACTTATAAGTACTAGATTAAATAATTCCTTTACCCTTTACATATAATATTAGTTACTAACTATACTTATAAAAGTACTTTTAGGTTTTAGTGTGTATAACTAGTTAGGGGTAACTAGTGCATACCTAGGGAGGTATTATATACTGTAAGATACGTGCCTAAAAGCACGTAATTATAATAATAAGCGCTAGGGTTTAGGGATAGGGATATTATAATAAGGGATAATAATATTAGTTATCTAGCTAAGAGGATTATTTAATCTATAAAGGGACTACTTATAGCTAGATTCTTTAATAGTAATTTACATACCCTATAAGATTCTTAAGATTACCCTATGTTTGCTTTACCTAAGATTATACCTATGTTTACTATAAGATAAATTAAGATTATACCCTCCCTTATTTATTTAAGACATTACTTCTAATCTAGTAAACTATTTAATCTAGGATATCTCTATATAATAAGATAGTCCTAGCCGTTGTTACGATTAATATTGTTAAGTTAATTGACCCCTCTGTTATGTATAGGCTCTAGAGCTACTCGCGATCGTAGGCTAGTATCGTGTCTTTTGGGGTGTTGTTTTCCACTTGACAAACTACTAACTTATATAAGTAACTTAATAAAATATACTTATTATATATAAAATAATAAAAACTATTTAGGGGTATATTTTCCTTTTTTTATTACTTATACTTATACTAATATACTACTAGTACTTTACTTACTTTATAAAATTTTACTAAGTGCTTTTTAAGTATATTAATAGTTATATTATTTTTAATAATAATCCTTACTTTCTTAATAATATATATATATATTTATCTTTATAACTTAGGTTATTACTAATATACTACTAGTACTTAATATATATAAAATATAAACTTTATAATATATTTTTATTTATAAAGAATACTAATAAGTATAGCTAGGCTAGATAAGTAAGGCTAACTATAAAGGTTATATAAGAGACTAATACTAATAAAAGAATTACTATATTACTACTAAGTAATATTATTAATTTAGAAGTCTAAATTAATATTTTTAATAGCTTATACTTTATTATATAAAACCTTTCCTTAGTAAGTTTCTTAATATTCTTACTTATAGCCTTACTAACTTACTAATAGCTTACTATATATATACTTTTACTTCTTACTTATATTAGGCTATTAGACTTTCTAAGTAAGCTTTATATATATATATATATAAAAGGGGATTTCTTTAATAATAAGAATAAATCCCTTACTTAAGGCCTTATTACTAACCTAATACCTAGGAATAAAAATAATAATTTTAGGGGCTAGGGCCTAATATAAATATAAGGTAAATAGTACTAGGTAGCTATAAGGTAAATTATCTAAGAAATTATCTAGTTTTTTTATATATATTACTATTACTATTTAATCTTTACTAAATACACCTTTATATTTATAAACTAGCTACTTAGTTACTACTTATAATTATTAATAATATTTATTATAATAAAATCTTTTCTCTTAACTTATAAATTCTTTAAAGTATTATAGCCTTTTTATTTAACTAAATATTTCTAATATCTTTTATTATAATAATATAAGATAATTCTTTTAACCTTAAACTTCTATTTATTATTTATAATATTATCTTATAGTAAGAATATATCTTTTATACTAGTTAGGTCCCTTATAAATAGTTTAAGGTTAGTAATATTAAAAATATTATATAGTTATATACTAAGTAATAGCTTTAATTAGTATACTAATCTATAAGTTTTAATTACCTTTTTAACTTTATAAAAGCTTAGGTACTTTATATTTAGCTTCCTACTAGGTTACTATAAGTTAATATTCTTTATAAATAATAAAATATAGTTACTTACTTTAAACTTTATTAGAGTTTACTTCTTATTATAGTGCTTTATATACTAAATCTATAAATTACTTAGAAACTACTTAATTACTATATATTTATCTTTTAGTATAATTATTTAAGTCTTTACCTAGTTATTTACTACTAAAATATTTATAATTACTTACTATAAGCCTCTAGGGTTATAACCTTATAGTGCCTTTACTAAGGTATAGCTATAAGTTAAGTAAATACTTATATTATATATAAACTATACTATTAATAAGTTATTTACCTAGTTAGTTTAATTAAAGTAAGTAAAAGCTCTTAAATAATGCTTTAAAACTTAGTTTAAATATTTTATTTACTTATTTATTTATAAGTAAAATATAATACTTAGTTACTACTTAGTAGTAATAAGGTAATAAAAATTTATTTAAAACCTACTAATAAATATTAAACTATAGTTTATAATAATACTTTTTAAGGTACTATAGTCCTTAAAAATATATTCTAGAAATATAGTAGCTAACTTATTACTAGTTAGTTATATTAAAATAAGGATATAAATACTATATTTTATAAAATAGTTTATAATAACTAAGATTATATTATAAGTCTAATTTATATCTCTTATAAGTAGTAGCCTTATAATAAAATCTATTAATAATTCTTAAAAAAGCTAATTAGGCATTAGTAATACTACTAGCTTACTATAAGGTTTATAGTACCTTAGCTTTAAAGTCTAATAGCTTATATAAGTCTATATATATAACTTAGTGTCTTTCTTTATTAATAGCTAGTAATACTAATTTATAATATAATAAAAGGTCTTACTAACTTCTTAGTAACTTATTACTAGGTTATTATAAGTAAGTAGTAAAATTTCCTTTCTTATACTAGCTAAAATAAAAACTTAATTCTTAAATATTAATAGCTTAAAGGGCCTAATAAACTATATTTATAATACTTTTAAGTTATTACTCTTAAGTAGCTTTCTATAACTTATAGTAAAGTTATTACCTTACTATACTTAAAATAATATAACTTAAATTAAAGCTTTTAATTTTATATATATAAAATAAGTATTATATATAAACTTAAAAAGGTTTACTAAATTACTTATATTCTTATTATAATATTACTATAAGTAACTAGCTTATAGTATACTTATAAACTTATAAATAAATTAGAAATAAGTAATATTTTAAAGGGGCGCTTATATTACTTACTAGCTACTAACCTAGCTAAACTCCTAACTTATAGGCTTACTAGACTTATAAAAATATTAATAAATATAAATAAGGTATAACCTTACTACTTAGAATTAATAAAATTAGTTTATATACTATTACTAGGCTTTACTAGACTATTAGGTTTCTTAATAATATAATTAAGTTATAACTTTTTAAAACCTTAAAGGCTAGTAAGGCTATTATAGTATCTTTATAATAAAATATTAGTTATACTAAGTAATATAATACTAGAACTTATAATAGTATTATTATTTATATAATATTCCTATTACTTAGTATTATTAAATTTAAATAAGAAGTTAAGTAACTATTAGATTAATACCTTTACCTTACACTTCTTACTAATATAATTTACTTTTCTTAATAAGGTATTTATAAGGTTTAACTTACTTATATAATATTTAATTCTAAAATTAAATAAATAAAGCTTATTTAATACTATTACTTACTTACTAGTTAGCTTTAGCTTTATAGCTAGGTACTTATAATTTAAATAGTTTATAATAACTATAATTTAATAAGAAAAATATATAAGGTAGTATCTTTAAGCTTAAAATACCTCTTAAATTACTAATAACTTAGTATTAGGTATTAAGTAATAAAGTTTAATATTAGTTAACTTCCTTAAAAAATACACTACTAAGTACTAGTTACCTAGTGTGAGAACAAAGGGATAGCTAGGCAAGAGGTATAGGGGCACTTGTATATTAACTAAAGCTTGCTAGGTCTAAGTGTGTTATGCATGTAAGTTACTAGCTTATAGCTAGTGGCTTACTAGTATTACGTGAACCTAGCCCTAAGGTATAGTATACTTACTTAGTATACGCTAGCATATAGGTATTATAAGTAAGGCCTTATAATTACCCCCTTACTTTTAGCTAGGCTTCTAAATAGCTTTTAGTAAGTAATATCTAGCTATTTACTAAGTAATAATAATATTAAAATAATAATAAATAATACTTAGTACTTAAGTATAAGTTTACTTATAACTTCTTATTATATTACTAACTTTTCCTTTTCTTATCTATAGTAAACTTTTCCTAGATACTATTATATTATTAGTTACTATAATTTTACCTTTACTACTTCTTATATTTTTACTATAAAATTAGATAAAAAGAGTGTTATTACTATCCCTAATATTTATTTAAAGGGATATAGCTATATATATTATTTATATATAGGTTACGTAGACTTTAAGAAGAATCCTCTAGCTAAGCCTAATATCCCTTAGATTAACTATTAATTCCCTAGTATATAAAGTATTATTATTAAAAGGAAGAATTTAAAATATTATATCTAATATATTAAATATAGTAATACTTATAAGATAGTAAGTATATTACTTTCTCTGTATTTTTAGTCCCTAATTACCTATATCTCCTTAAGTAATACTAACTATATAAGGGATTTCCTTAATCTTTTTACTATCCTTAATTAAGTAAAAACTTTAATAAATACCTTAAGTAATTAGGTCCCTAATAATCCTAATAATTACATATTTTTAGAAGTAACTTACTATTATTTTAGCACCTATTATCTAAACCTTATTTTAGGGTTTAATTATACTAATATAGCTTATTATATTTCCTTTAGTTTAACTAAGGCCACTAAGGTCTATTAGGTATATCTTACTATATATTCTTTAAACCTTTACTTACTCTCTAAGTAAGCTAGTTTAGCTATATATAATTAGTATATTATTTTACGCTAGTAACTTTTAGTTACTATATTTCTATGAGGCCCTACTTACAACACCTATGCGCTAGCGCATACTAGGCAGGCATACTATGCCCTAGGGCTAGGTTTATGTAACACTAGCAAGCTACTAGCTATAAGCTAGTAACTTACATATATATTACACTTAGACTTAGTAAGCTTTAGTTAATATATAAGTGCCCTTATATCTCTTACTTAGCTACCCCTTTATTCTTATAATCCTAAAGCTTCTTTTACTAGCTACCTAAGTGTAATATAAGAAGGAGAATAACTTAATTTACTAGAATAATACTATATATTACTTAGGATTAGCTAAATAATAGTAATACTATATTTAGGGATATACTATATTTTATAACTTTATCTAAAGCTATACCCTTTACTATAAGAATAAAAAAGGTAGTAGTTAAAAAGTAAATTACCTAGCTTAAGTAACTTAAGGAACTATAGAAGTAAGAATAAAAGCTTACTAACTTAATATAATCTTATAGAGAAAGAGAACTAGTAAAAAGGGCTAAAAAGCTAGTTTCTCCTTAAGCCTTAGTAGCTAAGAAATTAAGGTTTAAAATATTATAAAACTCTAATACCTTATAAACTTATAGAAGCATAAGATATAGCTTAATAACCTTAACTATGCCTTTAAGGGATAAAGAAGAAATATTACTAATATAACTAAAAGATTCTCTTTATACTTAATTATATATATATAAATTATTAGGCTAGATAGGACTAATATATTAAAAAATAACTAGCTAATAGTTAGGATTACCCTAAGGATAACTAGGATAAGTTCTAGGACTAAACCCTTATATTACTTAAGGACTTTATAAGCTATAATATATAAATAGCTATATAGCTAGAAAATATAAAGTAAAAAGAGAGCTAGAGTTTTATTAAGTTTAGTATTTACTTAGATTTACTAGAGAAACACCTAGAATAAGCCCTAAAGAAAACCTATACTTTTATATTCTTTATAAAATTACTTCCTAACTTATAAGACTATATTAACCTATATATAAATATTACTAGGTTAATATAAAAAAGGTTATATAACTTACCTAATAGTTCTAGGAGGTAATATTAAAGAATAAGCAAAAGCTAAGTAATTTAGAAAAGAAAGGCTTATATAAGGCCCCTTAATATTAAAGATATAACTCTTTATAAGGCTATTAGCTAAATAAGGACTAAAAAGATAAGAATAAGGATAAAGAAAAACCCTAGCTACTTATCTAAAAAATAATAAGCTATAAAGATAAAAATAGTGTTATAATTATAGTAATATAGAGTATCTTTTTTATAATTATAATAAGCTAAGGAAAGACTAGTAAGAAGGTTAGGGAAACTCCTAGAGATAGAAGTAAATACCCTTATCTTTACCTTAGACACTAGGGTACTAGTAGGATACTAATTTTATATACTAGTTACTATTTATAAGTAAAAAGATATTAAAATAGTAGTAAATCTTAATAGTTACGCTAAGATTAATATTATTAGCACTTAGTTTATATAAACCTATAAGCTTAATTAGGCTAAGGCTATAGCGCCTATCCTAAAAGCAGTAAGGTCTCTTATAGTTTCCTAATATAGTATCTATAAGGTACCTATTATAATCTAAGACTTAAGAGATAAAAAGAAGGACCTTAAACTACTATATATAGCTATTAATAAGAACCTAAGAGTAAAGGAAAGCCTTATATTAATTAGAATACATATACTTATAAAAGAATATATATATCTTTACTTATACTTATAAGAATAGTAGTTTAAGAAAAGAAAGGTAGCCTTTTTACTACTAACTCCTTATAAGTTTATAAAGGTAATATATAATAAGATAATTATATATGCTATTATAAGTATAATAAAAGATAAGTTTATCTCTCTTAAAGATAAAGAGAAGGTAAAAGCATATAAAACTATTAAAGATATCCTTAAGAAGCTATATAAGTTTAAAGATATATTTATATTAAATAAGGTAAGGAGTCTCCTATTAAAGAAGTTAACTAATTATATAATTAATCTTATACTAGGAGCTATACCCCTATATAAACTAATTTACCCTTTTTCCTAAAGTAAACTTAAAGAACTCTAGGAATATATTAATAATAACCTAAGGAAAGGCTAAATAAAACCCTTAAAAAGCCTAGTAAGTATACTTATTCTATTTATACTAAAGAAGAATAGGATACTTTAGCTATATATAAACTATTAAGAACTTAATAAGGTAATATAAAAGAATTACTACACTCTCCCCTAATTTTAGAGATTCTTAACTAATACTAAGGGGCTTGTTTTTTCTTAAAGATTAATATTAAGGATATATATTATAGAATTTATATTAAAAAGAGTAATAAGTAAAAGATAGCTTTTTATATATATTATAAGTATTATAAGTATGTAGTAATACCTTTTAAGTTAACTAATACCTTAGTTACCTTTTAAAGCTATATTTATAAGGCACTTTATAAGCTAGTTAATAATATTTATATAGTATATCTAGATAATATCCTAATTTTCTTTAAGATAAAGAAGAAGTATACTAAATATATTAAGTAAGTCCTAGAATATATAAGGTTTATAAAGTTATATATAAAACCCTCTAAGTGCTCCTTTTATAAAAAATTAGTAAAATTCCTAGGATTTATTCTCTTTATTAATAGGATATTAATAAATACTTACTAGGTTAATATAATTAAAGAATAGAAAGAGCTAATAAGTTTTAAGGATATATAGTTATTTCTTAGATTTTATAACTTTTACTAATAGTTTATTTATAAATACTCTAGGATTATAGTATCTCTTTATATATTAATAAAGAGTAGTTAAAATAGTATTTAGACTAGGAGGTTTATATTTAGAGAAAAGAAGTAGCTAGTGTTTAACTAGCTAAAAATACCTTTTAGTAAGTACCTTTACTCTAATATTATAACCTAAGTTAAGTAGTATATATTAAGATAAATACCTTAATTTTTATAATAATAGGAATCCTATCTTAGTAAAATAATAAGGGCTATTAGTATCTAGTAGCCTTTTAGTTAAGGAAGTTTATAAATACTAAATATAACTATAGTATAGCTAATTAAGAGTTACTTACTATAGTAAAGTTATTTAAATACTAGTAATACTATATTAAAGGCATAGAGATACTTATAAAGGTCTTATTAGACTACTATAACTTATAAACCTTTATAAGGTAATAAAAGCTAAATAAAGGTAAGTATAATAATATATATTCCTTTACTCTTTCTATTTTATAATTAAGTATAAACTAAGGAAAAGTAATTTTATAAATATATTATTAAGAAAGTCTAATTATAAGGGTAAACCTATATTAAATAAGGTGCTTTTACTAAAGCTTTAAAGAAAGATAGTAGCTACCTATATAGTAAAAGAAGAAGTACTAATATATTAAAGAAGTTATAGTATAACACTAGTCTTAGAGCTTACTAAGTTAATAGTAGCCTAGGTAAAAGGCTAGTTAGCTACTATAGATTTAGTAATAGGTTAGTTAAATAAAAGTAATTTTAAGGAGAAAGTAATATATATCTAAGATATTAGTGTAATATAAGAGATTTAGGGGTTACTATATTACTAAATCCTTACTAATTTATAGTAAATAAACTATTAGTATAATTACTATAAAAGGTATAAGACTAAGATTTAAATTTATAAAAACATAGAGGTAAGGTTAACTCCTAAGTAAAAGGGAAGGAAAATACTAGTTTATAGTTATATAGTGTAAGAGGTTTTCTAATATATAAAAACTAGGTAGTTATTTCGTAGGAGCCTATTTTATAATAAAAGCTTTTATAGCTATACTATAATAATTTACTAGTAAGTTACTTTAGGACTAAATATACTCTTAAGCTACTAAAATATTACTATTAGTAGCTAGTAATAAGTAAAGCTATTTTAGACTATATATTTAGCTATAAAGTATACTAGCGTGTAGTAGCTAGAAGGCATTACTTATATAAAAGCCTTAAATTACTACTAATACTAAGGTAACTATAGGTAAAGATCTTAATGGATTTTATTATAGGATTACTACTAGTATAGCTAGGTAACTAAGAAACTAATATAATCCTAGTAATTATAGACTAATTTACTAAGTACTTTATCTTCCTTACTATAAAGACTATAATTAATAAAGCTAAATTAGTAAAGTTATTTTATAAGGAAATTAAGCTTTAATTTAGGGCACCTAAGGGTATTATATTTAATAAAGGATTAGTATTTATAAGCTAATTCTAGTTAGATATATATTACTTATTATATATAAAGTAAAGGCTTTTAATAATATTTTACCCCTAAACTAATAAGTAAATAAAGAGAATAAACTAAGTACTTAAATATTACTTATAATACTTTATTAAAGAAAACTAATAACTATAGCTAAAGCTACTCCTAATAGCTTAATTTATATATAATAATACTATTAATAAGATAATAAGTTACTCCCTTAACTATACTTTTATAGGCTATTTACCTAAGTTTTACCTAGCTTTTAAGGGTAAGAGTAAGGAAAGGAAGGTTTTAGAAGCTTATATATATATAAAAAAGCTATATAAGGTTAAGGAGAAACTAGTATATAACTAGGTAAAAGCTACTAAAGTATAGGTAAAGTTTTATAATAAATAATACTAGCTACTAACCCTAAAAAAGAAAACCTTATATTACTATTAGTAAAGAATATTAGACTTAAGAATATAAAATAAAAGCTAATCCCTAGATTTATTAGGCTATTTTATATACTTAATATAGTAAGTAAATAAGTATACTAACTAGCATTACCTAATAAGTATAGTTAGCTATATAATATATTTTATATTAGCTTATTAAAACTATAAAATTACTAGGAAAATACTATAGATAAAGAAATACTAATACTAGACCTTAAAAATAAAGATAATAAATTTAAAGTTAAAGAAGTTAAAGAAGTTAAGGATTATAAAAAGACTTATAAAGGTAATAAATACCTAGTAAAGTAAAAGGGTTAGCTAAGTAAGTATAATTAATAAGTAGTAGTAAAAGATATAAAAAGTACTTAATATATAATTTAGGCTTTCTATTAAATTAAAATAAGGAGAAAGTATAGTAAGATATAAGTAAGTTATAGGTAAGGAATAAAATAATTATAAAAAAGGCCTAGCCTTATTAGCTACTATTATACTTTAATTAAAAACCTTATTAAACTATTTACTAAATAATAAAAGAAAATATACTTATAAGGAAAGGAGTTTTAGGGAAAACCCTTTTATAGTTATACCTTTATATATTAAAATAATGCTATTATAAAAAGATATTCTATAGTTTTACTCTTATTCTCCTAAACTACTTACTATATTACCTAGAAAAGTAATACTTTATTACCCCCTAGGGTATAAATCCTAGGTTATAATAATATAAATATAATATTATTTTTATTTTCTAAATATTATAATATATAAGGTAATTTAGCTAGGAAAAGTTAGTAAATAAGTAGTAATAAAGAAGTACTAACTTACTATTCTAAGGATAGGGGTAGGAAATATAGTAACTAAGAGTTACTAGTGTAAAATAATATATTACTAGTATAAAGCTAATATAGCTTACCTAAGAAGTAAGTAAAAACTTAGAGAATATATAAGGAAATATATCTAATAGACCTTAGTAATACTAGTTAAACTAAAGGAAATATAGTATATAGTATTAGTATAGTTAAACCTTAAAATAAGGTTTAAATAATTCTTACTAAAATAGTAGTAAGTTATCTCTAAAAATATATAGTTTTTAGGGTCCTTAGGAACCTAATTACTTAGGGTATTTATTAAAACTTATACTTAGTTAAGGATAGCTAAAAGATTAAGAAAATCCCCCTTATAGTAAGTATTACCTAAAGAAATATAAGTAATTAAGTACTAAAAAGCTAGAAAGAATAACTTACTTACTATCTTATAAGTATTATTATATTTTATATATTAGATATAATACTTTAAGTATTTCCTCTTAGTAATAATACTTATAAAGCTAGGGAATTAATAGTTAATCTAGGGGACTTTAGGCTTAGCTAAGGGATTTTTCTTAAACTTTATATAACTAGTGTATAAATAATATATATAAGTATAATCTTTTAAATAAATATTAGGAATAATAATAATACTTTCCTTATTAAATTCTATAGTAATAATATAGTAAGTAATAAAGGAAAAGTAATAGGAACTAATAATATAATAGTATTTAAGAAAAGTTTACTATAGTTATATAAGGGAAAAGAGTGTAATATAAAAAAGTTAAAGGTAAATTTATACTTAAGCACTAGCTATTATTTATTATTATTTTAATATAGCTATTACTTAGTAAATAACTATATACTAGCTAGTAAAAGCTATTTAAAAGCCTAGCTAAAAATAAGGGAGTAATTATAAGGCCTTACTTATAATACTTATATATTAGCATACTACTAGGTAAGTATACTATACCCTAGGGCTAGGTTTACGTAACACTAGTAAGCTACTAGCTATAAGCTAGTAACTTCGTATGTATAACACACTTAGACCTAGTAAGCTTTAGTTAATATATAAGTGCCCCTATACCTCTTACCTAGCTATCCCTTTGTTCTCACACTTAGGGTGCTTTATTATATACTTAGAATACAAAGAAGCTCTACTTATAATATTTAGGTAAAGATAGCTTTAATACGCTGTTTTCTAGCATATATACCTCACTTAGTCATAATCCTAAGACTTA
Source organism: Epichloe typhina subsp. poae (assembly GCA_030389615.1). Classification (NCBI taxonomy): domain Eukaryota; kingdom Fungi; phylum Ascomycota; class Sordariomycetes; order Hypocreales; family Clavicipitaceae; genus Epichloe; species Epichloe typhina. The sequence goes on along the minus strand of CP098316.1, from coordinate 635,518 downwards.
GAAGTTAACGTAAGGCTATGTTTTTATTATATATAGTATTATAATTAATAAGAAGTCTAGAAGGTAATATTATATAATAACTTTAAGTATAGAAGCAAAGCTCTTTACCCTAAATTATAGTGTAAAAAAGCGTATTTCTCTTAGTAAGCTACTTAATAATATTAATATATACATACTACTACTCTTAATTATCTAGTATAATAATAAGTAAATAATCTAGATTACTAAATATATAGAAGGAAGGCTTTAAACTAGCCTTAAGTACCTTAATATAAATTAAATATAGATTTAAGAATAATATATAATAGGTAATATTAATATAGGAAGTAATCTCTAGAATTCCTTAGCGCTTATTTCCTAGAGTAGTAAGCGTGTACTTAGGCTAGGATTCCTGCTATTTTATAAAGTTTTATCTAAGTTAAGGATTTCTTTAATTTATTCTATTAGCAAGTCTTCTAAAGTATTCTTAGGTTTAGTGAATAATTTAATAATCCTCTTAGCTAGTCCTCTAGTAAATACTAGTTTATTTACCTTTTCTTTTCCCTTTACTATAGTAGTAATATTAGCATAACCTATCTTATTTTCTTCCTAGATATAACTTAGGGATTAATAATTTAAGGATAATATAATATAGGTCATTAAATCTTAGTATTAGTAATATAGCCTTAGGAGGGGACTAGTTAACCTATTTCTATAATACTAATAAAGTTTATTTAGTTCCTATTATCTAGTTCTCTCCTATAATCCTTTTTTATTTAATAATTATTATAGTTCTATTAGTCTTAGCGTCTTTTAAAGTCTTCTATTAAGTATTTATCCCTCTAAGCATAACTATATCCTATATACCTCTATTCTTTATATAAAAAGTATTAGAAGAAATCCAGATCTCTCTAGGTATTTCTTTAGGAATCTCTTTAAGGAAATATACTAGTTATATTTCCTACTAGTCTTACAAAGGCTTAGGTTTATTTATTTATAATATATCTTAATTAGTTATACTAGCTAGTAGTCTAATTTATATTACTAGTAGTCTAAGCTCTAAATACTTTAAGTTATTTTACTAATTCCACTATTTATTTAGTAGCTTATTTTTCTCTTTTTAACTATTTCTTTATCTATCTCTAGAGGGAAGCTATACTAGGTGTTAAAGTTTCCTTATTAGATAGTTATAATATCTTTTTAAAGGTAAATAAATAGTAGTTATATAGAAAGAGTTTTAGATTAGATATTATTAAGACCTTTAAAGCCATACTATTTATCTATTTGCTTACTATAAATATATAATTTACTACTCTCTCTTATAGTTAGATATTTACTTCTTTATTTACTATATAAGTAATAAAGTTTATAAATAAAACCTGTTAGGTATTAGATTTTATCTTAGAGGCTAGATGCTTAGCTTATTAGATATAAGCACTTAGCGTCTCTCCTAGTTCTTATGTAAAACTATATGCCTTTCTTTACGTAAAAATCTTAATAAAAGGGTTTAGCTTTTTAAACTTCTCTAGAAACTTCTTAGCTATTTTCTTCTATATCTAGTCTTTATACTCTAAGTCCTTATACTAGGCTACTGCTTTCCTATATAAGCCTTATATTAATATAAAACATATAAAGGTATTAATATATATTTTTAGGACTTAGGCTATTATAGCTAATATTTTATAATACTTTATATATTCCTTAGCTAGCCTATCTCTTAGTAGCAAAGCATTGTTGTATTGTATTGTATTGTATTGCCCTATGTATTGTATTGTGTATTATATTGTATTAAAAATACAATACAATACAATATAATACATATAATATAATGTATTGTTAGGGAAAAATAAAAGTTAGGTATTATATAAATTTATTATATATAAGATTTTTTATGTAATCTAATTATAGTATCCTTATTTTTATAAATATTTTAGTTATTTATTTAAAAATCCATAAAGTTTTAGCTTACTTAGAAAAGTAAGCTTATTTTAGATATATAATATCTTAGTAATATTCTTTTATATCTATTTTATAGAATGATTTTTTCTTAATATATTAAGGGTCTTTTTATTCTTATATCTATTTTCTATGATTTATTATAATTATTCATTATATAAAAATACATTATAATACAATACAATATAATACAATATATTACATTACAATACAATATAATGTATTATGAAAAAAGTAAGGTAGTATATATACTTATTATATAGTAGATTTCCAATATAATCTAAGTAAGATATCCTTAAATTTCTATACTATTTAGGTATTTAGTTATAAAATTATAAGGTTTTAGCTAATTTAGACTATTACGCTATATATACATATAGGGTAGCTATAAATAGTATTATCTAGACTTAAATTATAGCAATATTTATTCTTTATATTTTAAAGCTTATTTTATCTTTCTAGCTTTTTTAAGATTTACTATGCGTTTTAATATAGTTTTTGCTTTAAATATAATATTTACCTTAAAGAAATAATTTATAATTCTAAATAAATAAGATTAAAACTCTTATAAAAATATATTTATATATATAAGGAATTTATTATAAAGAGAAAATTTAAATTTATTTAATAAAAGCTTCTTTTTATATTAAACTATTTTATTATAATTATAATAGAATATATTATCTTTTAACCTTTTTTAAACTAAGAGAAAAGAAAAAACCTAGGAAAAGCTTATAAAGAAAGGTTAAAATATAATATAAAGAATAATTATAATATATATACTATATTTTTTAAATATTAAATAGATAAGTAAATAAGCTTTAGAAGTAAGTTTAATTATTTATACTACTTTTAGCTTACTTACTTTGTTATATAGCGTTTTTCAAAGGGGGTCTAAAAGTGGGTCTTTTAAACACTAAAAACTGAGTATAATCCCTTCCCTTAGTTATATAACTTTAGCTAAGAAGAAATATATATATAAAAGTAAGTCTAAAAGTGGGTCCTATTAATTATACTATAAACCTAAATATTATCTCTTTATATAGTTTTATAATTCTAGCTTAGAAGAAATAGATATATAAAAGTGGGTCTATAAGTGGGTCTAACCTAGTATAATCTTTTTACTTAGTTATGTAATTCTAGCTTAAAAGAGAGTTTTATATAGTTTATATATAAGTAGGTCTAAAAGTAATTCCTATTAATTTTACTATAAGCCTAATATTATCTCTTTATGTAGTTTTATAATTCTAGCTTAGAAGAAATAAATATATAAAAGTAAGTCTAGAAGTAGGTCTTATTAGTTATACTATAAACCTAGTATAATCTTTTTACTTAGTTATATAATTTTAGCTTAAAAAAGTAAAATATATTAAAGTAAGTCTTATAGTAATATTAGGACTTACTTTTTATTAGTATAATATTAAAAATATAAAAGAGAAAGGAATTTTATTTTATTAATATTTTATTAATATTTTAAAAAACCTTTAAATACTAAATAATTAAAAAGTCTAGCTTTTTCTATAGTAATTTACTTATAAATACTTATATTTATATTTTATAAATTTATTACTTATTTATTTTTAATTAAACTTTAACACTAATAATATTTTAAGTTATATAAGTAATATAAGTAATATACATATAAGCTATTATAAGCTATTATAAGCTATTATAAGCTATTATAAGCTATTATAAGCTATTATAACCTATTATAACCTATTATAACCTATTATAACCTATTATATTAACTATATATACCTTATAATTAAAGAATTTAACTTAAAACTAAAAAAAAGAAAAAAATACAAAACAATACAAATAATACATGTATTGTATTGTATTATAAAATTTTAGATATATTGTATTATATAATGTATTGTATTATATTGTATTGTTAATATAATACAATACAATACATAATAATTAAATGTATTGTATTGTATTGCAATGCTCTGCTTAGTAGCCTAGAGAAGGTAATTCCTCCTCTTACTATTAGGTTTATTAGGAAGAATAAGCTACCTATAGTATTTATCTATCTAGTCTCGCTAGGATTAGTAATATTATAGGATTATAAGGATAGAGAGGGGATAAGTATTATAATTTTATTTAGCTAGGGTAACTATTTTAGAGAATATTTAAGGCTTAGTATAAACTTAGATAATAACCTATTATCCTATTCTAACTCTAAGCTTAGGACTAACTCTTCCTAAGTTCTAGAGTCTAACTCTATAGAAAAAGGTCCTAGTATAAAGTAATTAGGTTAGATAGTATTATTCTAAGGTATTCATAATTTAGTATTTCTTTAGGATCCCTTAATATTCTCTAAGTTAAGTGAATTACTAGTCTAGATTAACTAATAAACTATAGTTATGTTAATAATATATTTAGTTTCCTAAATAAAAATAAATAGAATAAGATATTAGGTATAAGGAATTAGGTATTAAGGTTTTAGACTTTTAGGACTTTTAGACTCTTTAAACCTTATTATAATAAAGTTTTTAGAGTAAAAATTAGGGGGTAAGTGTAAAACTCTAAAATATTAATTATATTTACCTAGCTAGAAGAGAATAAGAAAGAAAATAAGATTATTCTCTATTTATCCTAAGATAAAAATATTCCTCCCTCTCCTAATAACTCCCTTCTCTATAACTTAAGCAAATTCCTAATATAAGTATAGTATATAAAAAGCCTTTTGTATAGTGCTATTTAACTAGAAGATTAGATTAGTAAATAAGTAAACCTATAAGTAGGTTATAAGTAGGTTAGTAGTCTATATGCTATACCTCTAATTATAGTAGTGTAATTATCCTAAAAATCTAAGTTTTTAGAGTTAAGAAGTATCTTAGTTAGTTCCCTAAAGCATAAAGTTTAACTACTAGTTTACGTTTTATCTAGTATACCCCTCTAGGTATCCTATACTATAACACTAGGTAAATATTATTACTTCTCTATACACCTCTTATATTAGTATATTACTCCTAGCTAGTCTAGTAGTAAATCCTATAAGTAGTTTCTTTAATTAATAGCTCTTCCCTAAAGCTTCTTTAATTTATAAGTTTAAGGTCTATATTATATTATATTTACTTAGAAATACTTACCTTTACTAATAAAGTATAAATTCCCTATACTACTAAGTATAGAAATATCTATTCCTATATTAGAGTTTTACTATTTAAGTTTAATTCTAAAGTCTAAAAATTTCTTAAGGTTTTACCTAATATCTAGTGTAGTTTACCTCTAGTTTAAATAGAATACTACTATACCTAATTTACTAAGTATAAAAATAACACTTCCTATAGTTAAATTCCCTAATTTAAGTGTAGCTTATAAGGCTCCTTAAGTTAATAAGTTCTAATACTTTATCTATTAGTATCTAACCTTAGTTAATTCCTAACCACGCTAAACTATAATTATCTGTAATCTTAAGTGCTAGTATTATGCTAGGTTAGTGCTATAGTATTTTTATTAATTCCCCTTTATTTATTTCTCTATAGCTTTATTATAGTTTAAGCTTCTAACCTATTTATTTCCTATACTATAGATTCTCCGCTTTATTACTATAAGTTAACTTCTTATTATAATTATTATTTATAACTATCTCTTTAATATAATTTACTTCCTATTATATTATTCTAGGTATTTTCTAGGCTCTTATTAAATAATTCTTTATAAGTTTTATATAGCCTTATAGTTCTATGCCTATCTTATTAAGTCCTATAGTCCTTAATATTCTTACCTTACTAGATAGTAATTTTTTCTAACCTTAGATAAAGGATTTTCTTAATTATAGTAATAACTATAGCTATACTCTAATTATTATCTTTCCTTATTTATAACTATAGTCCTATTCTAATCTAGTTCTCCTTAGTTTCTAACTATAGTTATACTTTACCTAAGTTTTATAATTCCCTTTCCTTCCTATTTAAGTATTATTTATTATTTATTTAGTCTAGTAATATTATAAAAGTACTTTATTAAAGAATCTCTAATTGTTAGGAAGAGCTCCCTAAAGCATCGGATATGTAAATGCCAGTTGCGCATTAACTAGGATAAGACATTAGTAAAGACAAATATATTAGAAGTACCTCCGTAAACTAGTTATTTCCGTAGCGCACTATGTACCTTTTAGGTATAAAAGTTAGCTACTATCTATACCTCTAATTAATTAAATTAAACACTTTTTATTATTTATTTACACCCTTACCTAATAGTTATAAGCCTAGGTAGCTTTTATTACTAAATTTATTATTATCTTTAAAGATTATTAGCTTTGTTAAAGTTATTTAATTAACGCTTGCTAATATTACAAGATAAACGCCCTTATTATATTATTTAATAGCTAATATTACATCCTACGCTTCCCTTAACCTATATATTCCCCTTTAATATATCTAAAGAAACCCTAAATATAGTATTATTATTAGAGAAGGACTAGATTAAGTAGTTTATATAAATCAAAAACTATATAAAATCTTATAGAGTCTAGGAGTATATTAACCTAAATAAGGTTAAATTACTTAAAGAACCTATAATACTTATATACTTATAAAGGGATTAGAGACTAGAGATTTTAAATAATAACCCTAATACTCTAAAGGATTAGAAGCTTATATATAAAAATATAAAGGACTAATTTAACTTTAAATATAAAGAGCTTTAATTTAAGCTTATAAAGTATTAAGATCTAGCTAAATAAATACTAAAGATTAGGGAATATCTTTATAAGACCCTTTTAAAGAATATTTAAGACTCCCTTAATATTAACACTAAGGTAAAGAAGAAGGAGTCTATTTAATACTATACTTATAGGATACTCTTGCTTCTTTATAATTAGTATAAGCTAAATACTAAGAAAATACTTATTCTTATAAAGAATTACTTAAAGAATTACCTATAAGCTAAAGGTACTTATAATTAGTATAAGTAAGTAGTAATAGTTAAGGTACTCTAGAGAAATTATCTAGATCTTAAGATATAGTAAACTAAGGAGATAATACTATATAAGTTTATTATGCCTCTTTAAAGTTATTTTAAGTTATTTTAAAAGAAGTAAAATAACTTACTTAATAAGGGGATAAATAGTAATTTTCTTAAGGCTATTACTAAGTTTAAAAGGAACTATAAGGCTTTACTAAAGGAATTAAAGGATTTAAGGACTACTAATATGCTTATAACTAATAGATTAAATAATTTAATAAAGCTAGAGAAGCCTAAGTACCCTAGATATATAAATTATAATATTAAAGATACTATAAAGTAGTGGGAATCCTATAATTTATTTAAGGCTTTTTATAAGCTAAAGGCTACTCTAAAGAATTAGGAGATTAGGAAAAACTCTAAAGAGAATATTAAGAAGTATCTTAAGGCTAATCTATAAGAGAAATTAAAGGCTATAAATTAGAAGCTAGAGAAGAAAAGTAATAATATTATTATGCCTTTATAAAACCCTATAAATAACTTTATTATAGTCACTCTAGGCAAGAAGTTAGCTAATATATTATTATTTATACGCTTTAAGTAATATAAATTATTAAAGGAAAGCATAAATTTATTAAACACTAGGAATAACTTAGAATTAAGGAGAAACATAGTTCTCTATAACTCTAAAGCAAATGTTTATATCTTTAATAACTTCTAATAGTTTAAATAATCTAAATTTAATAAGAATATTATAATAGAGGTTAAGGCTAGTGGCATAATTTATATAGCTTTAGGTTAAGGGCTAGTTAGCATATTTATTACAAATCCTATATTACAAAAGGCAAGAATAATTATATTAGAGACTACTTTATTTATTTCTAAATTCCACGTTAATCTAGTATTAGTAATAATTATAATAAAAGTAAGTATCTTCTAGAATTAGAAGAAGGGATTTCTCTATAAAGGGAATTAGCCTATAGCTAGGGTTTATAATATTAATAAGCTTTATATACTATTAAGGCTATTAGAAAATCTAAAGAAAGCTAACGCTATATTAAGCAAATCTCTAAGGCCTCTAATAAAGGGAGATATAAAGCTTTAGCATTAATAATATAGTTATTCTAGTAATAAAGTATTTATAAAGCTTATAAACATAACTTTAGGTATTAAATTAACAAGACCTAAGCTTATAAAGTGCGAGATCTATGCTATAGGTAAAGCTAAGCGCTAGAGATTATAAGTTATACCTAAAGGGCTTCCTTAAGGACTAGGTTATAGGCTTTTAGTTAATCTAAAGTACTATAACTTACCTTATTAGAATAGTAATAAGTATTAGTATATTTTTATATACCTTATAATATTAATATAATTCTTTTACTTATTTAAGTTAAAGGATAGGATTTATAATAGCTTCTAAATAATAGTAGCATTTCTAAGTACTTAATTTAGTATTTAACTATGCTTTTGCATAGTAATATTAAAAAGCCTTCTTTATAAATAATATAAGGGATAAGATAGCCTTAGTAAGTATTATAGTCTATAATTTAGCTCCCTTAATACCTAGTTAGAATAGTAAGGTAAAGAGATCTAGGGGGTGGTTAAGTAAAAGGCTTGTATATTAAGTCTAGAGGCTAGATTCCTATTAGAACTTAATAATAAGGTCTTTAATATAGTAGTTTATTTGCTAAATTAAACGCCTTTTAAGCATCATAGAAATTAGATTACACTATACGAACTTTAGTAGAATTAGGCTAGGAAAACCATCCATACCTATTTACAGATATTAGAGGTTTAAAAACCCTTAATTTTATATCTATAAGCTTATAAATGTAAAGCGTTTCTAATAATAACAAAAGCTCTAGAGCATATTAAATCAAATAACACAATCCCTTAGTTAGAGTAAAAAGCTCATATTAGATACCTTATAAGTTACTGTGAGAACAAAGGGATAGCTAGGCAAGAGGTATAGGGGCACTTATATATTAACTAAAGCTTGCTAGGTCTAAGTATATTATATATATAAGTTACTAGCTTATAGCTAGTAGCTTGCTAGTGTTATGTAAACCTAGCCTTAGGGCATAGTATTCTTACCTAGTAATACACTAGTATATAAGTATTATAAGTAAGGCTTTATAATTACCTCCTTATTTTTAGCTAGGCTTCTAAATAGCTTTTACTAGCTAGTATATAGCTATTTACTAAGTAATAGCTATATTAAAATAATAATAAATAATAGCTAGTGCTTAAGTATAAATTTACCTTTAACTCTTTTTTATATTATACCCTTTTCCCTTATATAACTATAGTAAACTTTTCTTAAATACTATTATATTATTAGTTATTATTACTTTACTTTTATTATTTACTATATTATTACTATAGATTCTAATAATAAGAGCGTTATTACTATTCCTAATATTTATTTAAAAACTATACTTATATATATTATTTATATACTAGTTATATAAAGTTTAAGAAAAATTCCCTAGCTAAGCCTAAAGTCCCTTAAATTAACTATTAATTCCCTAGCTTTATAAGTATTATTACTAAGGGAAGTATTTAAAGTAATATATTTAATACGTAAAATATAGTAATACTTACTATAAAGGGGATTTCCTTAATTTTTTATATATCTTTAACTAGGTATAGGTTTTAATAAATACTTTAAGTAATTAGGTTCCTAAGGACCCTAAAGACTATATATTTTTAAAGGTAACTTATTATTATTTTAGTAAGAATTATTTAAACCTTATTTTAGGGTTTAATTATACTAATATTATATACTATATTTTTTTAGTTTAACTAGTATTACTAAGGTCTATTAGGTATATTTTCCTATATATTCTCTAGGTCTTTGCTTACTCCTTAGGTAAGCTATATTAGCTTTATACTAGTAATATATTATTTTATACTAGTAACTCTTAGTTACTATATTTCTTACCCTTATCCTAAGGATAGTAAGTTAGCACTTCTTTATTATTACTTATTTACTAACTTTTCCTAGCTAAATTACCTTATATATTATAATACCTAGAAGGTAAAAATAATATTATATTTATATTATTATAACCTAGGATTTATACCTTAGGGGTAATAAAGTATTACTTTTTCTAAGTAATATAGCTAGTAGTTTAGGAGAATAAGAGTAAGACTATAGAATACTTTTTTATAATAGTATTATTTTAATATATAAGGGGGCTACTATAAAAGGTTTCCTTTAAAACTTCTTTTCTTATAAGGATATTTTCTTTTTTATTTAGTAAATAGTCTAATAGATTTTTTAATTAAAGTGTAATAGTAGCTAATAAAGCTAGGCCTTTTTATAATTATTTTATTCCTTACCTATAACTTACTTATATCTTACTATACTTTCTCCTTATTTTAATTTAATAGAAAGCCTAAATTATATATTAAGTGCTTTCTATATCTTTTACTATTACTTATTAATTATATTTACTTAGCTAACTCTTTTACTTTACTAGGTATTTATTACTTTTATAAGTCTTTTTATAATTTTTAACTTCTTTAACTTTAAATTTATTATCTTTATCTTTAAGGTCTAGTATTAGTATTTTATTATTTATAGTATTTTCCTAGTAATTCTATAGCTCTAATAAGCTAATATAAAATATATTATATAGCTAACTATACTTATTAGGTAATGCTAGTTAGTATGCTTATTTACTTACTATATTAAGTATATAAAATAGCCTAATAAATCTAAGGATTAGCTTTTATTTTATATCCTTAAGTCTAATATTCTTTACTAATAGTAGTATAAGGTTTTCTCTTTTAGGGTTAGTAGCTAGTATTATTAGTTATAGTACTTTACCTATACTTTAGTAGCTTTTACCTAGTTATATACTAGTTTTTCCCTAACCTTATATAGCTTTTTTATATATATATAAGCTTCTAGGACCTCCCTTTCCTTACTCTTACCCTTAAAAGCTAGGTAAAACTTAGGTAAATAGCCTATAAGAGTATAGTTAAGGAAGTAACTTATTATCTTATTAATAGTATTATTATATATAAACTAAGCTATTAGGAGTAGCTTTAGCTATAGCTATTAGTTTTCTTTAATAAAGTATTATAAGTAATATTTAAGTACTTAGTTTATTCTCTTTATTTACTTATTAGTTTAGGGGTAAAATACTATTAAAAGCCTTTACTTTATATATAATAAGTAATATATATCTAACTAGAATTAGCTTATAAACACTAATTCTTTATTAAATATAATACCCTTAGGTGCCTTAAATAAAAGCTTAATTTCCTTATAGAATAACTTTACTAATTTAGCTATATTAATTATAGTTTTTATAATAAGGAAAATAAAGTACTTAGTAAATTAGTTTATAATTACTAGGATTATATTAGTTTCTTAGTTACTTAGCTATACTAGTAGTAATCCTATAATAAAATTTATTAAGATTTTTACTTATAGTTACCTTAGTATTAGTAGTAATTTAAGGCTTCTATATAAGTAGTGCTTTCTAGCTACTATATACTAGTATACTTTATAGCTAGATATATAGTTTAAAATAGCTTTACTTATTACTAGTTACAAATAGTAATATTTTAGTAGCTTAAGAGTGTATTTAGTCCTAAAGTAACTTACTAGTAAATTATTATAGTATAGCTATAGAAGCTTCTATTATAAGATAGGCTCCTATAGAATAACTACTTAGTCTTTATATATTAGGAGACCCCTTATATTATATAACTATAGACTAGCTTTTCCCCTTTCTTTTACTTAGGAGTTAACCTTACCTTTATGTTTTTATAAATCTAAATCTTAGTCTTATACCTTTTATAGTAGTTATACTAATAGTTTATTTATTATAAATTAGTAAGGATTTAATAATATAATAGCCCCTTAAATTACTTATATTATACTAATATCTTAGATACACACTACCTTTTCCTTAAAATTACCCTTATTTAGCTAACCTATTACTAGATTTATAGTAGCTAACTAGCCTTTTACCTAGGCTACTATTAACTTAGTAAGCTCTAAGACTAGTACTATACTATAACTTCTTTAATATATTAGTACTTTTTTTTTACTATATAGGAAGCTACTATTTTCCTTTAAAGCTTTAGTAAGAGTACTTTATTTAATATAGGTTTACCCTTATAATTAAACCTTCTTAATAGTATATTTATAAGGTTACTTTTCCTTAGTTTATACTTTATTATAAAATAAAAAGAGTAAAGGAATATATCCTATTATACTTACCTTTTATTTAGCTTTTATTACCTTATAAAGGTTTATAGTTTATAGTAGTCTAATAGGACTTCTATAGGTATTTTTATGCTTTTAATATAGTATTACTAGTATTTAAATAACTTTACTATAGTAAGTAACTCTTAATTAGCTATACTATAGTTATGTTTAGTATTTATAAACTTCCTTAACTAAAAGGCTACTAGATACTAATAGCCCTTATTATCTTACTAAGATAGGATTCTTATTATTATAAAAATTAAGGTATTTATCTTAATATATACTACTTAACTTAGGTTATAATATTAAAGTAAAGGCGCTTACTAAAAGGTATCTTAGCTAGTTAAATACTAGCTACTTCTTTTCTCTAAATATAAACCTCCTAGTCTAAATACTATTTTAACTACCCTTTATTAATATATAAAGAGGTATTATAATCCTAGAGTATTTATAAATAAACTATTAGTAAAAGTTATAAAATCTAAGAAATAACTATATATTCTTAAAACTTATTAGTTTCTTTTATTCTTTAATTATATTAACCTAGGAAGTATTTATTAATATCCTATTAATAAAGAGAATAAATCCTAGGAATTTTACTAATTTCTTATAGAAAAAGCACTTAGAGAGTTTTATATATAACTTTATAAACCTTATATATTCTAGGACTTACTTAATATATTTAGTATTCTTTTCCTTTATCTTAAAGAAAATTAAGATATTATCTAAATATATTATATAAATAGTGCTAACTAGCTTATAAAGTGCCTTATAAATATAGTTTTAAAAGGTAACTAAGGTATTAGTTAACCTAAAAGGTATTATAAAGTACTTATAATACCTATAATATATATAAAAAGCTATCTTTTACTTATTACTCTCTTTAATATAAATTCTATAGTATATATTCTTAATATTAATCTTTAAGAAAAAATAAGCCCCTTAGTATTAGTTAAGGATCTCTAAAATTAGAGGAAAAGCATAGTAATTCTTCTATATTACCTTATTAAGTTTTTAATAGTTTATATATAGCTAAAGTATTTTATCTTTCTTTAGTATAAATAAAATAAGTATACTTACTAGGCTCTTTAAGGGTTTTATCTAGCCTTTTCTTAGGTTATTATTAATATATTCCTAAAGCTCTTTAAGTTTACTTTAGGAAAAAGGGTAAATTAGTTTATATAGGGGTATAGCTCCTAGTATAAGATTAATTATATAATTAGTGAACTTCTTTAATAAGAGACTCCTTACCTTATCTAATATAAATATATCTTTAAACTTATATAGTTTCTTAGGGATATTTTTAATAGTTTTATATACTTTTACCTTCTTTTTATCTTTAAAAGGGATAAACTTATCTTTTATTATACTTATAATAGTATATATAATTATCTTATTATATATTACCTTTATAAACTTATAAGAAGTTAGTAATAAAAAGGCTACCTTTCTTTTCTTAAATTACTATTCTTATAAGTATAAGTAAAGGTATATATATTTTTCTATAGGTATATATATTCTAATTAATATAGGGCTTCCCTTTACTTTTAAGTCCTTATTAATAGCTATATATAGTAGTTTAAGGTCTTTCTTTTTATCCCTTAAGTCTTAGATTATAATAAGTACCTTATAGATACTATATTAGGGAACTATAAGAGCTCTTATTACCTTTAGAATAAGTGCTATAGCCTTAGCCTAATTAAGCTTATAGGTCTATATAAACTAAGTACTAATAATATTAATCTTAGTATAACTATTAAGATTTGCTACTATTTTAATATCTTTTTACCTATAAATAGTAACTAGTATATAGAATTAATATCTTACTAGTACCCTAGTATCTAAGGTAAAGGTAAGGGTATTTACTTTTACCTCTAGGAGTTTCCCTAACCTTTTTACTAGTCTTTCCTTAGCTTATTATAATTATAAAAGAAATACTTTATATTACTATAATTAAAGCACTATTTTCTTCCTTATAGCCTATTATTATTTAGGTATGTAGCTAGGGTCTTTTCTTTATCCTTATTCTTATCTTTTTAGTTCTTATTTAGCTAATAGCCTTATAAAGAGTTATATCTTTAATATTAGGGGCTTTATATAGGCTTTTCTTTTCTAAATTATTTAGCTTTTACTTATTCTTTAATATTATCTCCTAAAATTATTAGGTAAGTTATATAACCTTAATTTATATTAGCCTAGTAATATTTATATATAAGTTAATATAGTCTTATAAGTTAGGAACTAATTTTATAAAGAATATAAGAGTATATATTTTTTCTAAACCTTATTTAAGGTATTTCTCTAGTAAATCTAAGTAAATACTAAATTTAATAAGGCTTTAGCCTTTTTTTACTTTATATTCTTTAGCTAGGTAGTTATCTATATATTATAGCTTATAAAGTTCTTAAGTAGTATAAGAGTCTAGTCCTAGAACTTATCCTAGTTATTCTTTAGGTAATCCTAGCTATTAGCTAGTTATTCTTTAATATATTAGTTTTATCTTACCTAGTAGTTTATATATATATAGTTAAGTATAAAGAGAATCTTTTAGTTATTTTAATAATACTTTTTTTTACTCCCTTAAAGATATAGTTAAAGTTATTAAGCTATATCTTATACTTCTATAGGTTTATAAGGTATTAAAGTTTTATAATATTTTAGACCTTAACTTCTTAGCTACTAAGACTTAAGAATATACTAGCCTTTTAGCCTTTTTTTATTAGTATTTTTTCTTTATAAAGTTATAATAAGTTAGTAAGTTCTTATTCTTACTTTTATAGTTTCTTAAGTTACTTAAGCTAGGTAATTTACCCTTTAATTACTATCTTTTCTTCCCTTATAGTAAAGAGTATAGTATTAGTTAGGGTTATAAAATATAGTATATCTCTAGTTATAGTATTATTATTATTTAGTAAATTCTAAGTAATATATAGTATTATTCTAGTAAATTAAGTTATTCTCCCCTTTATATTACTCTTAGGTAACTAGTAAGAGAAGCTTTAGAATTATAATAATAAAGGGATAGCTAGGTAAGAAATATAAGGGCACTTATATATTAACTAAAGCTTACTAGGTTTAAGTATATTATATATATAATTTACTAGCTTATAGCTAGTGGCTTGCTAGTATTACGTAGACCTAGCCCTAGGGCGTAGTGTCCCTACCTAGTAGTGCGCTAGCGCATAGGTGTTGTAAGTGGGGCCTCACAGTTACAAAGGCAAATCCTAGTATATTATTTAGGTCCTAACCCTTTATAATTATAAAGTTATTATATTAGCATATATTTGGTTTAATAAGGCCTTATTCTTTAAACTAGAAGAAAAGATTAAATTAGCCTAGAAAGAGAAGATATTAATAATCACACTACTTAAAAAGCTTAAGGCTAAAGACCTTAATAAAGAAATTAGTAAAGACCTTATAGAAATAGACCTAGAAGAGGAGAATTATAACTTCTTACTATTAGCTATAAATAAGGAAAATAATTAGATTAAAGCAGAAACACTACCTTATATATTAGGGTAAGAAAGCAGCTATATTAGTACTCTTTTAACCCCTCCTAACTTTTCTTATAAGGGACTAGTTATCCTAAAGAATATAAAGCTTTATATATAAGGTAATAATATATTATTTTAAGAGATTAATAAATTTATAAATAATATAATAGCTAAACACATAAAGACTACCACAAAGACTAGTGAAATTACTACTAAGGGTAGTAAGACTATAGAGAATTACAGTCCTTATAATAATAATATTAACCTAGATAATATTATAACTAGAAAATACTAATAAAAGGAGTTAAGAAAGGCTAGATAAGCTTAGTTTTCTTTTGCTTTCTCTTTAGTATTTTAAGGAACTTAATATAATTTATAAATTAAAGATATGCTTATAAAACCTGCTTATTATTATTAGGTAATAGCATTACTATATTATAATTACTAGAAGGAAGTAATTATAAAAGAGCTTTTAAAGCTTTTATTCTTAAACTACTAGAAGAATATACTTAAGGAACTAATTAATCCTAATAAGTATAAGGAAATTATTAACCTTAGCTAGGTTTTTAAATATAAAACTAATAAAAAAGGTATAGTTATAGAGTTTAAGGCTTAAATAGTAGTATAAGGTAACTAGTAACTAAAGGATAACCTTAATAACTATACTACTACCCTTACTTCTTAATCTCTATAAATACTACTTATAGTCTATTATACTAATAATCTTAATACTTAATAATATAATATTTAGAATGCCTTCTTATATATAGAACTTAAAGAACCTATCTTCTATAAGCCCCTAAAGGGTATAAATATAAGAGATTATCTCTAGAAGATAATTAGAGTATTATATAGGCTATAGGAAGCTTCTTAATAATAGTTTCTTTATTTAATAAGATTCCTTTTAGAGCTTAGCTTTATCTAAGAGAAAGAAGACTTATATATCTTTATAAAGGATAATTTTATCCTATTTTTCTATATAGATAATATTATAGTGCTATACCTTAATAGATTTAAAGTAGAATTTAAAGAATTATATAAGTAATTAATAAACAGTCTAGATATTAAGGACTAAGGTAAATTAAAGTAATTCCTAGGTATTAAAATTATTAGAAATTGCAATACTAAAGAGATATAGTTATTATAGGAATTATATATTTAAAAGATTACTTAGAAGTTTATTCCTAATATTATTAATAATAAGTTAAAGAGCTTAATTATAGCTTCTTTTCTAATAGCTATAATTTACCTAAACAATAATAAAGCTTCTAATAAAGAAATTAGCTACTATAAAGTAATTATAAGCTCTTTAGTGTATCTTTATATTATTAGAAAACTAGATATAGTATTTATAGTATTAAAGCTAGCCTCTTTTATAATAAATTCGTTAGTAAAGCATATTAGATTAGCATAGGGTGCCTTATTATATGCTTAGATATAAGAATAAAGGGATAGCTAGGCAAGAGGTATGGGGGCACTTGTATATTAACTAAAGCTTACTAAGTCTAAGTGTGTTATACGTGTAAGTCACTAGCTTATAGCTAGCGGCTTACTAGTATTACGTAAACCTAGCCCTAGGGTGTGGTATACTTACCTAGTGTGCGCTAGCATATAAGTATTATAAGTAAGGCCTTATAATTACCCCCTTACTTTTAGCTAGGCTTCTAAATAGCTTTTAGTAAGTAATATCTAGCTATTTACTAAGTAGTAGTAATATTAAAATAATAATAAATAATACTTAGCACTTAAGTATAAGTTTACTTATAACTCCTTATTATATTACTAACTTTTCCCTTCCTTATTTATAGTAACTTTTCCTAGATACTATTATATTATTTATTACTATAATTTTACCCTTACTACTCCTTATGTTTTTACTATAGAATTAGATAAGAAGAGTGTTATTACTATCCCTAATATTTATTTAAAGGGGTATAGCTATATATATTATTTATGCATAGGTTACATAGACTTTAAGAAGAATTCTCTAGCTAAGCCTAATATCTCTTAGATTAACTATTAATTCCCTAGTGTATAGAGCGTTATTATTAAAGGGAAGAATTTAAAACATTATATCTAATATATTAAATATAGTAATACTTATAAGACTATAAGTATATTACTTTCTTTATATTTTTAGTCCCTAATTACCTATATCTCTCTAAGTAATACTAACTATATAAGGGGATTTTCTTAATTTTCTTACTATTCTTAATTAGGTAAAAACTTTAATAAATACCCTAAGTAATTAGGTCCTTAATAATCCTAATAATTATATGTTTTTAGAAGTAACTTACTACTATTTTAGCACCTATTATCTAAACCTTATTTTAGGGTTTAATTATACTAATATAGCTTATTATATTTCCTTTAGTTTAACTAGGGCTACTAAGGTTTATTAAGTATATCTTACTATATATTCTCTAGACCTTTACTTACTCTCTAGGTAGGCCGCTTTAGCTATATATAATTAGTATATTATTTTATACTAGTAACTTTTAGTTACTATATTTCTTATCTTTATCCTAGGGATAGTAAGTTATTACTTCTCCTTTGCTATATATTTACTAACTTTTTATAGCTAAATTATGCTATATATTATAATTCCTAGAAGGTAAAAATAACTTTATAACTATAATATTATAACCTAGGATTTATACCCTAGGGGGTAGTAAAACACTAGTTTTTCTAGGTAATAAAGGTAGTGGTTTAGGAGAATAAGAGTAAGGGCACTAAGTACCTCCTTTGTAATAGCGTTATTTTAACGTATAAGGGGGTAACTATAGAAGGGTTTCCCTTAAAACTCCCTTCCTTATAGGGATATTTTCTTTTATTATTTAGTAAATAGTCTAATAAGGGTTTTAATTAGAGTGTAATAGTAGCTAATAAGGCTAGGCCTTTTTATAATTACCTTATCCCTTATTACCTATAACTTACTTATATCTTACTATACTTTCTTCTTATTTTAATTTAATAGAAAGCCTAAATTATATATTAAATACCTTCTATATCTTTTACTACTACTTATTAATTATATTTACTTAGCTAACCCTTTTACTTTACTAGGTATTTATTACCTTTATAAGTCTTTTTATAATCCTTAACTTCTTTAACTTTAAATTTATTATCTTTATCTTTAAGGTCTAGTATTAGCATTTCTTTATCTATAGTATTTTCCTAGTAATTCTATAGCTTTAATAAGCTAATATAAAATATATTATATAGTTAACTATACTTATTAGGTAGTGCTAGTTAGTATACTTATTTACTTATAGTATTAAGTATTTAAAATAGCCTAATAAATCTTAGGTTTAGCTTTTATTTTATATCCTTAAGTCTAATATTCTTTACTAATAGTAGTACTAAGTCTTCTCTTTTTAAGGTTAATAGCTAGTATTATTAGTTATAGTACTTTACCTATACTTTAGTAGCTTTTACCTAGTTATATACTAGTTTCTCCCTAACCTTATATAGCTTCTAAATATATATATAGGCTTCTAAGACCTTCTCTTTCTTACTTTTATCTTTAAGAGCTAAATAAAACTTAGGTAAATAGCTTATAAAAGTATAGTTAGGGAAGTAACTTATTATCTTATTAATAGTATTATTATATATAAATTAAGCTATTAGGAGTAGCTTTAGCTATAGCTATTAGTTTTCTTTAATAAAGTATTATAAGTAATGTTTAAGTACTTAGTTTATTCTCTTTATTTACCTATTAGTTTAGGGGTGAAATGCTATTAAAAGCCTTTGCTTTATATATAATAGGTAATATATATCTAACTAGAATTAGCTTATAAACACTAATTCTCTATTAGATATAATGCCCTCTAGTAGCCTAAATTAAAGCTTAATTTCCTTATAAAATAACTTTACTAATTTAGCTATATTAATTATAGTCTTTATAGTAAGGAAGATAAAGTACTTAGTAAATTAGTCTATAATTACTAGAATTATATTAGTTTCTTAGTTACCTAGCTATACTAGTAGTAATCCTATAATAAAATCTATTAAGATCTTTGCTTATAGTTACCTTAGTATTAGTAGTAATTTAAGGCTTTTATATAGGCAGTGCTTTCTAGCTACTATATACTAGCATACTTTATAGCTAGATATATAGTCTAAAATAGCTTTACTTATTACTAGTTACTAATAGTAATGTTTTAGTAGCTTAAAAGTGTGTTTAGTCCTAAAGTAACTTACTAGTAAATTATTATAGTATAGCTATAGAAGCTTTTATTATAAGATAGGCTCCTATGAAATAACTACTTAGTCTTTATATATTAGGAGACCCCTTATGCTATGTAACTATAGACTAGCTTTTCCCCTCCCTTTTACTTAGGAGTTAACCTTATCTTTATGTTTTTATAAATCTAGATCTTAGTCTTATGCTTTTTATAGTAGTTATACTAATAGTTTATTCGCTATAGATTAGTAAGGATCTAGTAATATAATAGCCCTCTAAATCTCTTATATTATACTAATATCTTAGATATATACTACTTTCTCCTTAAAATTACCCTTATTTAGCTAACCTATTACTAGATTTATAGTAGCTAACTAGCCTTTTACCTAGGCTACTATTAACTTAGTAAACTTTAAGACTAGCATTATGCTATAACTTCTTTAATATATTAGTACTTTTTCTTCTACTATATAAGTAGCTACTATTTTCCTTTAAAGCTCTAGTAAGAGTGCCTTATTTAATATAGGTTTACCTTTATAATTAGACTTTCTTAATAGTATATTTATAGGGTTACTTTTCCTTAGTTTATACTTAATTATAAAATAGAAAAGGCAGAGAAATATATACTATTATACCTGCCTTCTATTTAGCTTTTATTACCTTATAAAAGTCTATAAGTTATAGTAGTTTAATAAGACCTCTATAGGTATCTCTATGCCTTTAATATAGTGTTACTAGTGTTTAAATAACTTTACTATAGTAAGTAACTCTTAGTTAGCTATGCTATAGTTATATTTAGTATTTATAAACTTCCTTAACTAAAAGGCTACTAGATGCTAATAGCTCTTATTATTTTACTAAGATAGGATTCCTACTATTACGAAAATTAAGGCATTTATCTTAATACGCACTGCTTAACTTAGGTTATAATATTAGAGTAAAGGCGCTTACTTAAAGGTATCTTTTAGCTAGTTAAACGCTAGCTATTTCTTTTCCTTAAATATAAACCTCCTAGTCTAGATACTATTTTAACTACCCTTTATTAATATATAAAGAGGTATTATAATCCTAGAGTATTTGTAAATAATCTATTAGTAAAAGTTATAAAATCTAAGAAATAACTATATATCCTTAAAACTTATTAGCTTTTTCTATTCTCTAATTATATTAACCTAGTAAGTATTTATTAATATTTTATTAATAAAGAGAATAAACCCTAGGAATTTTACTAATTCCTTATAAAAAGAGCACTTAGAGGGTTTTATATATAACTTTACTAACCTTATATATTTTAGGACTTGCTTAATATATTTAGTATGCTTCTCCTTTATCTTAGAGAAAATTAAGATATTATTTAAATACACTATATAAATAGTATTAACTAGCTTATAAAGCGCCTTATAAATATAGCTTTAAAAAGTAGCTAGGGTATTAGTTAACCTAAAAGGCATTATAAGGTACTTATAGTGCCTATAATATATATAAAAAGCTATCTTTTACTTATTACCTTCTTTAATATAAATTTAGTAGTATATATCTTTAATATTAATCTTTAAAAAAACAAGCCCCTTAGTACTAATTAAGGATCTTTAAAATTAGGGGGAGAGTGTAGTAATTCTTTTATATTACCTTATTAAGTTCTTAATAGTTTATATATAGCTAAAGCATCCTATCTTTCTTTAGTATAAATAAAATAGGCACACCCGCTAAGCTCTTTAAGGGTCTTATCTAGCCTTTCCTTAGGTTATTATTAATATATTCCTAGAGCTCTTTAAGTTTACTTTAGGAAAGAGAGTAAATTAGTTTATATAAGGGTATAGCTCCTAGTATAAGATTAATTACATAATTAGTTAACTTCTTAGATAGAAGACTCCTTACCTTATTTAATATAAATATATCTTTAAACTTATATAGCTTCTTAGGGATATCTTTAATAGTTTTATATGCTTTTACCTTCTCTTTATCTTTAAGAGAGATAAACTTATCTTTTATTACGCCTATAATAGTATATATAATTATCTTATTATATATTACCTTTATAAACTTATAAGGAGTTAGTAGCAAAAAGGCTACTTTTCTTTTCTTAAACTACTATTCTTATAAGTATAAGTAAAGGTATATATGTTTTTCTATAAGTATATGTATTTTAATTAATATAAGGCTTCCCTTTACTCTTAGGTCCTTATTAATAGCTATATATAGTAGTTTAAGGTCTTTTTTTACCCCTTAAGTCTTAGATTATAATAAGTACCTTATAGACACTATATTAGGGAACTATAAGAGACCCTATTACCTTTAGGATAGGTGCTATAGCCTTAGCCTAATTAAGCTTATAAGTCTATGTAAACTAGGCGCTAATAATGTTAATCTTAGCGTAACTATTAAGATTTGCTACTATTTTAATATCTTTTTACCTATAAATAGTAACTAGTATATAGAATTAGTATCCTACTAGTACCTTAGTATCTAAGGTAAAGGTAGGGGTATTTACTTTTACCTCTAGGAGTTTCTCTAACTTTCTTACTAGTTTTCCTTAGCTTATTATAATTATAAAAAAGATACTTTATATTACTATAATTATAGCACTATTTTCTTCCTTATAGCCTATTATTATTTAGGTAAGTAACTAAGGTCTTTTCTTTATCCTTATCCTTATCTTTTTAGTCCTTATTTAGCTAATAGCCTTATAAAGAGTTATATCTTTAATATTAAGGGGCCTTATATAAGCCTTTCTCTTCTAAATTACTTAGCTTTTGCTTATTCTTTAATATTACCTCCTAGAACTATTAGGTAAGTTATATAACCTCTTCTTATATTAACCTAGTAATATCTATATATAGGTTAATATAGTCTTATAAGTTAGGAAGTAATTTCGTAAAGAATATAAGAGCATAGGTTTTTTCTAGGGCTTATTCTAGGTGTTTCTCTAGTAAATCTAAGTAAATACTAAACTTAATAAGACTCTAGCCCTCTTTTTGCTTTATGTTTTCTAGCTATATAGCTATTTATATATTATAGCTTACAGAGTCCTTAAGCAATATAAGAGTCTAGTCCTAGAACTTATCCTAGTTATCCTTAGGGTAATCCTAACTATTAGCTAGTTATTCTTTAATATATTAGTCCTATCTAGCCTAATAGTTTATATATATATAATTAAGTATAAAGAGAATCTTTTAATTATCTTAGTAATATTTCTTCTTTACCCCCTTAAAGGCATAGTTAAGGTTATTAAGCTATATCTTATACTTTTATAGGTTTATAAGGTATTAGAATTCTATAATATTTTAAACCTTAATTTCTTAGCTACTAAGGCTTAAGGAGAAACTAGCCCTTTAGCCCCTTTTTACTAGTCCTCCTCCTTTATAAAATTATATTAAGTTAGTAAGCTCTTGTTCTTACTTCTATAGTTCCTTAAGTTACTTAAGCTAGGTAATTTACTCTCTAACTACTATCTTTTTTACCTTTATAGTAAAGGGTGTGGCTTTAGATAAGGTTATAAAACATAGTATATCCCTAGATATAGTATTAATATTATTTAGCTAATCCTAAGTAGTATATAGTATTATTCTAGTAAATTAGGTTATTCTCCCCCTTATATTACTTTTAGATAGTTAGTAAGAGAAGCTTTAGAATTATAAGAATAAAGGGATAGCTAGGTAAGAGGTATAAGGGCACTTATATATTAACTAAAGCTTACTAGGTCTAAGTGTGTTATATATGTAAGTTACTAGCTTATAGCTAGTGGCTTACTAGTATTATATAGACCTAGCCCTAGGGCGTAGTGTGCCTGCCTAGTGTGTGCTAGCGCACGGGTGTTGTGAGTGGGGCCTCACATTAGAATATTAAGAAACTTTACTTATAATATTTAGGCATAAATAGCTTTAATACGCTATTTTCTAGTATAGATGCCTTACTTAGTAATAATCCTAAGACTTAGAAGTTAATATAAGGCTATATTTTTATTATATATAGTGCTATAATTAATTAGAAATCCGGAAGGTAATATTATATAATAACTTTAAGTATAGAAGTAAAGCTCTTTACCCTAAATTACAGTGTAAAAAGCATATTTCCATTAGTAAGCTACTTTATAATATTAATATACATATACTACTACTCTTAATTATCTAGTATAATAATAAGTAAATAATCTAAATTACTAAATATGCTAAAGGAAAACTTTAAACTAGCCTTAAGTACCTTAATATAAATCAAATATAAATTTAAGAATAATATATAATAGGTAATATTAAGGTTAATTAAATAAAGACCTTTAAGATACTTATAAATAGCTTTATAAAGCCTTTATTAGGCTAAATACATAAGGACTTTTACTATAAAATTAGCCTAAGGGAGATTCTTACCTAATTATAATACTAGGGATTATTTATAATCTCTTCTTATACCTTTAATCTTTAGCTTTAATAGATATCTTAGCTAGGGGGGGTATATTAGGAAAAGCTCCCTAAAGCATTAGATATATAAATACTAGTTATATATTAACTAGGATAAGACATTAGTAAAGATAAATATATTAGAAGTACCTCCGTAGACTAGTTATTTCCATAGCGTACTATGTACCTTTTAGGTACAAAAGTCAGCTGCTGTCTGCACCTCTAATTGATCAAATTGAACACTTTTTATCATCTATCTACACCCCTACCTGACACTAATATTAGAATATTTAATTATTATAATAATTTATTTAAGCAAAAGAATACTTAAAAGTCCTAGTCTCATTACTATATAGTAGTACTAAAATTAATAGGGATAATATAGGTTATATTATTCAGTTATCTAGCTACTATGTTCTCTATAATAATAGTACTAATGATTGCCTCAGCCATTCTCCACCTCAACAGGTGTCGCTGCCAATCACACGTCGGGGCCATGCCATGTCGTGCGCAGGTGATGATGATGACATGGCACGAAACGGAGGAGAGAGAGACATGTGTAGTCCGCAGTCCGCACGCATGGCTCGAAATTCGTGGATTCATCTCATGCAGTTTGCTAGCCCATCCGATAACTTCGACGAGTGCAAGTAGTATTTATGTATTGTGCGTATGTACTCCGTATTCCGCACAAAATTGACTTCTATTGATCCGATATCGTCCGACAAATGCACACCGCCGCGACCACACCACCCGCCCGCGCTGCAAGGCGCCCGGGACGAGATCATCGCTGAGCCACTTTCTACATCGCCCCATTGTTGCGCCTGTTGCTTCGGCCGCCGCTACTTGTTCGTTTATAGCCGGATCCGAATCTGCTCAGCCCATCGTCCGCACTGTGCGCGTACCAGCTAGGCAGGAGGTAGGCACCGATACTTACTAGGGGCTGCCGCTGGCGCAATTGTGGCTGACGCTGGACCAGAGCCCGAGCGGGGCATTTGTTGTATGTACATGTGTCCTTACAAGTTACAACAGTGGGTTGTAGCTTTTGTGACCTTCTCTGAAAAAGAAGGGTTTTTCAGGAAACGAAACTTTTAATTAACTATAGCTAGGTTAATTAAAAGAAGATAAAGGGTAACGCCCCTCTAATGAAAAATTTTTCGTGAGGCTTTTCGAGCTAGAGGGGGGGAAGGTACAAGGCACTAACCCACCCCCCAACTCGTCCACTAGCACAGGTTGATTCAGTGCCTTTCTCTTTTGAGAGGCATGCTAAGCATATGGCAAGCACCCCAAAATATACCTCATAACATCAGCTCCTATTCTAGGCTAAAACACTGCCTAGGTTAGCTTTTATTAAGTTAAGTCCGCCCTAAAGTAGCTAGATTTATTATAAGCGCTTTAAAAAGCACTAGCCACCTCCCCTTGCACTAGGTAACATTAGTAGCTATATCGCCCTCTATACTAGAGAATCCTATCCTCTAGTTTATATTATTACACTTTTACTATTATTCTTTAAATTAAATAATAATTATAACTCCCCTCTCTATATTATCTAGTAATTAGGAATTTCATTATTTTAGTATACTAAGGTTTATCTAAATACTTCTTCTATAAAACTTTAGCTCCTAGTAATACTTCTAGCTATCTTATACTTTAGCTTAACCCTTTAGAGAATTTAAGTTTCTTTTTATCCTTAGTAGCTTTTAGGGACTTTAGTATCTCTTTATACCCTCTAGCTTTGTCTTTCTAGACTTATTAATTTTAGCTTACATCCTATAACCTAAATTCCATTAGGTTATCTACATAATTATCCAAAGGAAAGATAGTATAAGATAGCCTATTTGCTATAGCGTTTTGCTTTCCTAAAATAAAGCAAATCTCTATATTTAATAATCTTAACTCTATAACTTACCTAGTATAAATACCCTTATATCTAGTAGTAGTTATAAATATAGTAAGCAGCTTATAATTAGTAAAAATAGTTAACTTTAGCTTTAACTTAAAGAAGTGCTTATGCTTATAGTAAAACTTAATAATAGCGTATAGTTCTTATTTATAAGTTTTATAATTCCTCTAAGTCTTAGTAAATAGGAATAAGTTATATAAAATAAAATGAGGTACTTTATCCTAGACTTATAGCACTATATATCCTCCTCTAAATCCACTAGTATTAGAGTATATCTAAGTAAGTAAGTTAAATACATACTTATATATACTAAGAATAGTAGTGGCTTTATCCCTTAATATAGTAAAGGATAAAGCCTCTAAGTCTCCTTACTACTAGCTAATATCCCTAGTTAGTTAGTTAAGGGGCTAGGTAATTTTAGTATAATTCTTAATCTATCTCCTATAAGGTCTAATAAATCCTAAGAAAGATTAAATATTAAATTAGTTTATAGGGGTTAGCTACTCCCTTAGCTTTGCTACTTAATTAGGTTTAATATATATTTTCCCCTTAATTTTATAAACCTAACTAATTATAATAATAGTTTTTATACTAAGGGATACCTTCTTAAAACTTAGCTTTAGAAGTATCTATAGTAACCTAGGTAATAAATAATCTTTAATAAAAGACTACTACTCTTTAAATAAGGTATATTTATAAAAGATATTATTTATGTATATAGTTAGCGTATTTAGATTACCTAGTATTTAGGGTAAAGTTAACAAGGGCTCTAGGTAAGGTAATAGGATAAGTCTAAGGGCTATTCTTATTACTTTAGTTATAGTATACCCTGCGGACTAAGACCCTTAGGGCATATAAGATAGTTATAGCTAACTAAATCTAGGGATATTAAATACAAATATATATCTTAACTCCTTAGCTATAGGTATTAACTAGTACGCATATTTAAGATTAAACACACTATATAACCTAACCTAAGGGTCTAAGAGTTAATTATAAACCTTAGCTAATAAAGGTATTTAACTTCTAGGCATATTCTCTTTAATGTAAGAATAGTTAACTATAAGCTATTACTTAGCCTAAGGGTTAGACTTATCTTTTAGTACTAATACTAGCTTTATACACTAGTCTAATATCTTTCTATTTGTAGCTATAGTGTACTTATATATTCTAGACTAGATCCCTTTAGTTACTAGCTAATTTAACTAGTACTTCTAAGGCTTTAACCACCTTCTCTTTAGGGATTATGCCTATAGTTTTATATTTTCTTTTAGTTAAGGTATATGCATATAGAGGTCTATAGTAAGGATATTAGTAATAGATAAAGCATTTAAGTCTCTATAGGTATAAAATATTTAAGTAATTTCCTCTACTATTAATATTAGAATTAGTGGCCCTAGGGTTATGCTATAACCTTTAAACTAGGTTAATACTGTCTTAATTAGGGTTTCCTAGTTAATTTCTCTCCTTTATACTCTTTAATAAGTTAGAAATAGGAATAATAAGGCTTCTTTTGTAACTAGCCTAGGCTAATTATTCTTATTCTATTAGGATGTTTTTTTATTATTATTAGTCCTTTACCTTATAAAGTACTCTTTTTCTTTAAGTAAGTTTATATTAGATAAGTATACACAAAGACTAAGTTAGTTTATAAGCTAATATTCTTTCTATACTAAAACAGGGTAAGTAATTTAAGGAGTATAGCCTAAGAACTATACTATAGGTTTTGCCTAAAAGTAAACAAACAGAAGTTCTTAGAGTTATTCTTCTAGAGTATTACCCTAAGCTATTAGATTTAGTTTTTTAACATAACTAGGTTATAGTAAATCACTTAGTTTTCTAAATTATCTAAATTATCCTTATTATCTAAGCTAGATAATGCGTTATCTAGGGACATATTTACATTATCCTATCTAATATACTTCTTAAGGATTACAGGCTTAGCTAGGCAAAGCATAACCTTCTACTAGGTTAATAAGGCCACTAAGGGTCCTTTAATAGACATAACTTTATCTCTACGCTCTTTAACCCTAATTATTAATTTTAAATTTCTAATATTAAACTTAGCTCCTATATTATAAAGCTAGGGTAAACCTAGAATTAAGATAGTTTGATTCTTAGGCTAGTGATTAGGTGTAATAATAGCCTACATAAAGTAAGTAACTATGTTCTCCTACCTATTAGTATTAATTATTTACAGTCCTTAAAAGCCTACAAACCCTAAATTATAAACTAGTATATTCTCTTGTAGTATAAATGCCTAAGATATAATATTAATTTTAGCTCCTTAGTTTACTATAGCCTGCCTAGGCTTAAGGTTAAATACCTATTCTTTTTAAAACCTTATTTAAGCCTAGATAGTAATTCTAAATAGCTTAGTACCTAACTAGTGCTTGCGAAGTAGCTTAGTATTATAATTATCTAATACTAAAACTTTCTTATTACTACCTAAAGTAGCCTAGACAAAG
Organism: Epichloe typhina subsp. poae; assembly: GCA_030389615.1. Classification (NCBI taxonomy): domain Eukaryota; kingdom Fungi; phylum Ascomycota; class Sordariomycetes; order Hypocreales; family Clavicipitaceae; genus Epichloe; species Epichloe typhina. Next base: position 606,994 of record CP098316.1, on the reverse strand, counting down.
CTTATATTAAGTAAAAAAGCCACCTTTTTCTTTAGTTACCTCCTTAGAGTGATTACTTATAAGGATAGCTTTTAAAATTATTTAGATATCTTAGGACTAATTTACTATAGGTCTATAAGTAATATTAGGACTGAAATTTAACTAGCTAGAGCTTTCTAGTTAATAGGACTAAGGCCCTTATAACCTTAAATCTTACTTAATGCCTTAGTGTTTCTCTTTACTACTTTCTCTCTTACTAATAGCGTAGCTTTAGGCTCTAGGGTTAGGGTCTTATCCTTAAGAATATTACTAAGTACTATTCCTTTTTGCTTCTTTAAAGGTAATATTACCTTTAAGATTAATATTATAACCTAAAGAGCACCCTAGGTAATAGACTTTAAAGTTTCTATATTTACCTTTTAAAGACTTTTTAAAAGTAGTTTAAGGGGGCTATCCTTATTAGTAATATCTTTTACTTATGCTTTTAAGTTAGCTTATTAGGCTCCTAGCTTCTTTATATTAATTATAGTAACTAGCTAAGGGAGAATAGTTAATAATATCTCTTTAAGTTAAATAAGTTAGTAGTTACCTACTAGTGTGATTATATCTAATATAGTCTTAGGTTTAATTAGTGTATAATAAGCTTTAACTATAGTTCTAATAGGAATTTCTTTAATAATCTAAGGTGCCTTTACTTTATTATACTTTTCCTTACTTAGATAAATTTAAGCTAACTAAGTATAAACCTATCTAGGAACCTAAGAGTTATTATTCCTAAGGGGAAGGGTTATTAACTTTAGCTATGTAAACTCCTATCTTTATAATATATTACTTCTAGTTATAGTATAGTTAGTAGTATAATATCTAGTAATATTATATTTAAAGCAAGTACCTTTATAAGGTAAAGGGGTAATACTATTAATATACTAATTCTAAGACTCCGCTATAGGCCTTAGCTCCTATATATATCCCTTTAGACTAGTATTTAGCGTACTCTAGGGTATAGCTTATAGTAGTTAAGATAGCATAATAGCACTACTTTAGGCTAGGGGTGCTAGTAGTGTAAAGTTTACCCTATAACCCCCCTACCTAGGTAAATTAGTATTTTAATAATTACTAGAGGTTTTATTATTAATATTACTATTATATCTAAATTATATCTAGGGCTACTGCTAGGGATAACCACTTAGGGTATAATTCTAGTTAGCTAAGGTTATAGGTTAATACCTATTAAGTTACTATAGGTTAGGGATCCTATAAACTCTCCTAAGTCTAAGGTATAATATTATTAGTTAAAGCTAAGCAATTAGAGTATTAATAGGGGTAGACTCCCTTCTTTAGCTACCTAATACTTCTATAAATCCTAGCGGAAGCTTATAGGCTTATAATAAAACTTTATCTATAAAGCATTCACTCTAATACTTAATAAACTTCTCTATTAATATAATCTTTATATTACATATAGTTAATTTTGTAAGATTTGCTTTAGCCTTTAATATAGTAGCTACTTGCTTAATACGTTCCCTTGCTTCCCTAAGGCTATTAGTAGCTAGGATATTCTAACTAATAGCTTCCTATATTAATAGTTTATTATATAACCCCTAAATAAACCTCTAAATAAAATTACAAAGAGTATAACTCTTAATTAAGGTAAGTAGGTAGTCTAGGATAATTAGCTTATCTCTTCCTTCTATATAATAGAGAATATTTAAAACTTAAGAGTAATATGCTACTAGGGCTTTACCCTTACTCTAGTAAAGTTCTATATTTATCCTAGTCTTAACTTCCTTATTAACTATATTTAGAGGGTATTACTCTTATAGAGACTACTATAGTGTAGTTAAATTACCTTTAGTAACCATATTACTCTTAGCCTTTAAGACTACTAGTCTTAGTTATTTAGAGCTATTAATAAAGGTAGTAGCCCTACTGCTTAATACTATATTAATAGCTTAGATAAATATGTTTAGGTTAATATCCCTACCCTTATTAATAGTCTTAAATAACTATTATAGGTAGCTTAGCTACTAACCTGTAGATATTAATCTATTAAATATCCTAATATCTTAAGATAAAGGTAGTTTATAATCTATTATTAGCTAGAACCCCCTAGGTATACTAGGCTTTAATAGGGATATAAGTTTCTTAAAAAATTAGGTAAGTTAGGATACTATATTATTTTCTATCCTACTATAAGGTAAGTAACCTTCCTTTACTAGGATACTTTATAATAATAATAATAATCTAGTAAAACTTAATTTAGGGGGATACACCCCTACTATCTAGGGGTTTTACTAGAACTCTCCCTAGTCTAAGCACTTTAGGATAATAGCTAAATATAAGGCTAATACTTTAGGTAAAGATAGGGATTAAGGGTAGGGGATAATAATAAGTTAGTGCTACCCTAGCATAATAATAATAATAAACCTCTTAATTCTAGGAATGCTTTAAGAAGCTTAGCTTTTATTATATCTCCTAGCGTGGTTGCTAAAAAGAAGGGTTTTTCAGGAAACAAAACTTTTAATTAACTATAGCTAGGTTAATTAAAAGAAGATAAAGGGTAACGCCCCTCCGATGAAAAAATTTTCGTGAGGCTTTTCGAGCTAGAGGGGGGGAAGGTGCGAGGCACCGACCCACCCCCCAACTCTCTGGTGGCCTTCTAGATCCATTCTCCTCATAGAGCTTCCCGATGGCGCAATCCGTCACAGAAGCAAGCTTCGGCCCGCTCATACATACGAACTAGTGGGCAAAGTGGTTTACCAAATAATCTCCTTAATATGTAGACGTGTTCCACCCTGTGAGTCTGTGGGAAGGTCCCCTACCATAAGGGTATTAGTGACCGCGCAGCTATTACGCGAAAGTGTAATCCGTAATAGTAATCTGTGTAGGGAAAATCACTACTATTCATTATGAGTCTATTAATATGTGAGCAAATATACCTCTAGTTTATTTTTATCTAATTAGATACAGACTCTAGTTAACGTGACTCCACGAGCCTTAGCACGTCGACATACATACATAAGGAGATGGACTGCATAGGCAAATAAAATTAGCTTTGATTGGTGAATGTTAATTGCACAACAGCCCATGTAGCGACCGCCGCCAGGCCTTACCGTTACCAAATAGCTATATTACTTCTACTATACAAACTCACGCTATAACGCGTCACATAAAGTCACGTCTCTGGCCTAGGGGGACGTGGGGTCAGGGTATTGTCGCAAGGCATACTCCGTACATAATGGGATAATGTATCATACGCACGAATCAATCCGTAATAATAGTGGCCAGTCGGCTGCGCCGCTTCATTCATGCAACATACGGTCCGGTCCGTACATGTAGCCCTACGGCCTTCAAACAGATGGTGACGGCGTAATACATTTTCCTCGCGGTGAAATCCGAAACGCCCGATGGACGGACAGGGCCATCGGAGCTTATCCCTTTGCCAGTCATGACTCATGAGGCCTCAGGCATGTTGCGATACCAGACAATGCAGTGCCAGCGCCAGATGGGACGGAACATAATATTTGGCACCCGGAAAGTACCGAATAGTAAGTATGGAAATGCTCAAGCGCCCCGAACATGACTTCTTTGGCAATTTCGCCGTGTTGTACGTCCGTACATGTGCGTCACTATCGTCTCATCCACACCGGTTTGTTTTGGGTGTGATCCACGAAAACTCTGCAAAGTTAGCAGAGTGCATAATAATACATAAGGGACGCGCTAACTATTTTCAGCTATAAATTTATATAGAAAGTTATAGAATTAAGTTTACTTTATATTTACCCCTATTTATAATATACTATACTAGTAAGGGGCGCGTAAATACTTATAATAGAATTAAATACTAAGAATAAAGGGAATTTTACTGTTTTTTAGCTCTTATTTTTATAAGGAGTAAATTACTTTATAAACTTTATAAGAAGTACTATAATAAAGTTAATAAAGCGCTATAATAACCTTTCTTAGGAATTATAATCTTTTATTTAAGTATATTACTATTAAAGAAAATAATAATAATAATAATCTTCGTATTATAGTATTAATTCTCTTATACTATAGGGCTATAGTAAGAATATAAAGAGTGCTCTATTAGCCTTATTACCTCTAAGAGCATATTTACTATTACTATTATAATAATACTAATAATACTAATAATACTAATAAATTTATAGCTCTTAAAGAAGGAGCTTAATAATTACTAACTACCTTATAGGACCTTTACTATTATATTCTTTAGAAGCCTAGTTATTACTTTATATAACTCTTTTAAATACTAAAGGAGACCTTTCTTTAGCTTTATAGCTAGCTTTAGAATAATACTTTACTTTAGGATTTATAATACTAATTAGTTAAGTAGAAAGTAATAATATTCTTATAAATCTATGCCTATAATAAGCCTTAAAGAAATATAGGCTATTAGTTTTATCTAAGCTAATTATTAGTATTATAGATTTTTTATAAGTTACTTAACCTAGTAAGGAAACTATATATAAGATTTATTTATTAGCTAAACCTAGAGTTTATATTACCTATTATAGAATTAAATAATAGATTCCTTTAATTTAATAGTATAATTAGCACTATAAATAGTATATATATTCCTATATATATCTTGCTTTTATAGTAAAAGAGGTTTTAGTTAAGAAAGAATAATATCTTATAAAATATACTAGTAGCTACTAGCTTTAAGGGATTATTTTAATATATACTACCTAGTGTAAAAGGTTTTATTAATAATATAACCTTAATATAGATAGTATTATTTGTCAGGAGCACGGAGGCTAGGGAGCCAGGGACAGAATGGTCACATAATGGAACCCTCGGATAAGCCTTAGGTTATGCGGATGACTAAGTAGCTGTTAGATAGCCACGTGTATATAGTAAGGTATTTAGACAAGGACTACCTATAAGGTATGTAAGAGGTTAGAGTTTAAGACCTTTATGTACCTACCCCTAAGTAGTAGCTCTCTAGCTATAACTAAGAACCTTAGCCTTTACTTTATTTATATCTTCCTAATCTAGTTATAATAAGTTAAACTCTTAAACCCTTTAGGGCAAATAAACTATTAGCTAGGTTTAAATACAAAGAAGCTATAGAATATTTACTAAAAACATATCTATACTACCTAGTAAGGGAGACATAAACTAGTAGCGCCTAGGGAGTAACCTATATACCCTGACTTTAGGGCTTAATAATGAAAGGATTTAATAGATACTACCTAACCCTAATTAATGTAGTAACACTAAATCTAGGAATAATAATAACCTAGATAAGCTAGAGCGCTGCTATAAGGTTATATAAACCTAGCTATAATATACCTATATAAGGTAAGATATTATAAATATAGAAGCGTAGCTTAAAGAAATTAAGGTAGACCTATAATTAGCTTATTTAAGTAGAGGACCTATAATTACCCCTTAGATAGTTATATTAATTAATCCCTTATTCCTAGCCTTCTTACCTAACCCTAACTTTGTAGTAAGTGCGTACTTACAAAGCTTTATAAAGATATAGTATAAAGTGCTAGCATATAAAGGCAACACCTATAAGAATTTATAGGCATATCTAGTGAATTTAAATGTGTTATTCTAGTTAGATCTAAGAACCTTTTAGGATAATAAAACTAAGGTAGTGTATGCTAGTAGCTACCTAGTGGATAATATAAAGCGATAATAGATGCGTTATGTAATAGTAAATAGGTTAGTTAACTACTTAGCCTATTCTTAGGATAAATTCATATCCTAGTTAAACTTAGGAGTAATAAATAAGGATATAAGGTGCTTAGAAGCTACTAGGACGCTACTAAATCTAAGGTAAAAGGATAACTAGTCTTTCTAGTCCTTCTTAAGACTTTAGACTAAAGTAGAAGCTAAATTACCTAACTAAATCCCTATAACTTAAGGATAGTAATTTTCCTAAATAGCCTAAATAATACTATAAGGAAGTATATAGTTAGCTAGGAGTTTTTAATATCTTAGAGCTACCTATAGGGATAAGGTAAAAAGGCTAAAGTTATAATAATATTTATATTAAATAATTATAATAGAAACTAAGATAATAAAGAAGGTAAGAGAAAGAGATAATACTCTAGCTCCCTTATAAATAACTTATAGTAAGACTTATAGTAACTAAGCATAGGTTAAAGACTATTTAAGTATTATAAATATAGTAGTCTTAGATATAGTGTAAATAAATATAAAGCAGCGGATTATTTAATTTATAAAAGTAGTAGGTATATAACTAAGAAGCATAAGGATAGTAGTAATAAGACCTTAGACCCTAATAAGATTCTAATTAGGTTAGTATAAGCCTAGGATAATAGTCTTGCTATAAAGAAACCTATAGATAAGAGAATAAGAATATAAGTATCCTTATAGCAAGATAACCACTAGTTAGCTATGCTAGCGCTATTTAATATAGGCGTAGAGTATTTAATAATCTACCCTAAATTATTATTAAAATAGAATTAGAAGAATATAGAAAAAACAAAGATAATACTAGAAAGCATAAGTAAGGATAAAATCCTATATAAAGGAATCTTACGTAAGCTAATTAAGGTAAAAGATAGCATAGGCTATATAAAGGTCTACTAGATTAGCTACTATATTACTAATATAGGAGAGGGGATACTCCTAGGTATAGATTAGACCCTAGAGTATAAACCTATAGTAATAGATTAGAAGTAGAATTTTTAGAGGTTCCTAATAACTAAGGACTATATTATACTTACCGCAGGGAAGCAATAACTACGCAGGGTAGTAAAATAATTATTTATTATACTATTACTAGCATTACTAAAGATTAGGGTAATTAAGCCTAGGGAAAAAGAAAGGAGACTAATAAAGACTTATTAGCAAATAACATAGTAAGCGATAACTAAGGTTATAGTGTAGCTATAGCAATAGTAGTAAAATATACTTATTCCTTAAAAAAGAAAAAACTAAGAAGCATAATAGTGCTTTAAGCAGTATACTATAAGGAGGTAGTAGTAACCCCGTAAGAGATAGATAGCAATATAACCTAATAGTAAATCCTAGAAGAGTATGTGGAGTTTATGGATATGTTTTTAAAAGATCTAGCTAGCAAGCTCCTAGAATTAGGTAGCTACACTTATGTAATTAAATTAGAAAAAAGGAAATAACTACCCTAGGGACCTATATATAACCTAGCTAAAAAAAAGCTAGAAGTGCTTAGGGAATACCTAGTAAGTGTGTAGGAAAAAGGGTAGATTAGAAGATTAACTAGTCTAGCTAAAGCCCTAATTTTATTTGTTCTAAAAAAATTAGGGAAATTAAGGCTTTATGTGAATTATAGGGGCCTTAATAGGATTACAGTTAAAAATAAGGCCCCTTTGCTATTAATCTCCGAAATCCTTAACTAATTAGTAGGTATAAAGGTTTTTATATTACTAGATCTTTAAGAAGCATACTACTAGCTATATATTCGCAAGGGTAATAAGTGGAAGATAGCTTTCTAATGCTACTATAAACACTTTAAATACCTTATAATACCATTTGGATTAGTAAATATACTAGCTACTTTTTAGGAATATATTAACAATGCCCTTAAGGGACTTGTGGATAAATTCTGTATTATTTACCTTAATAATATCCTAATATATAGCAGCAACCCCGCAAGATATACAAAGCATGTTAAAAGCGTGCTAAAGTGACTTTAAGATATGGACCTCTATATTAACCTTAAAAAGTGCTAATTTTCTATTAGGTAAGTGAAATTCCTAGGTTTTATTATATCTAAAAAGGGTATTAAGATAGAACTATTATAGGTTAAAGCTATTACAACCTAGCTAATACCCTATAGCGTGTTTAATATTTAATTATTTCTTAGGTTTATAGGTTTTTACTAACGCTTTATAAAATAGTATAGTAAGGTAATAGTCTTGCTAATAGATTGTTTAAAAGGTGTTTAGCTAGCGGAGTTTAAGCTAGAACCTAGTAAACTAGTAGTGTTTAGAGAACTTTAAAAGAAGTTTTAAGAGGCGCTAATTTTAGTGTATTTTAACCTACTTTACCCGCTAAGAGTAAAGATAGACATATTTAGTTATGCAATTAGAGCCATACTTATAATATTAGTGCTAGGTAGCTAGCACCTAGTGGCGTATTTTTTAAGGAAGTTAACTAATATTAAACTTTACTACTTAACACCTAATGCTAAGTTATTAGTAATCTAAGAGGCATTTTAAGCCTAGAGACATTACCTTATGTATTCTTCTTATTAGATTATAGTTATTATAAACTATCTAAATTATAAGTACCTAGCTACAAAGCTAAAGCTAACTAGTAGGTAGGTAATAGCATTAGATAAGCTTTGTCCGTTTAATTTTAGGATTAAATATTACGTAGGTAAGTTAAACCCTATAGATACCCTATTAAGAAAAGCAAATTATATTAGCAAGAAGCGTAGGGCAGAGGCATTAACCTTATAATTACCTAACTTCTTATCTAAATTTAATAATACTAAGTAACAGGAACACTATATAGACAATAGTGCTATTGCGGGTTCTAGTATTACATTACTTAGCATAGCTAATGTTTCGTTGCAAAGACACTACAAGGGCCTTACTAGCCTCTAGGGTTTTAAGAAGTTATAACTTAATTATATTATTAAGGAACCTAATAGTCTAGCAAAGCCTAGTAGTAGTACGCAAACTAGGTTTATTAATTCTAAGTAGTAAGGTCGCGCCTTATCTATATTTTTTAATGTTTCTGTAAGTCTAGCAAGCCTATAGGTTAGGAGTCTAGCTAGGTTAGTAGCTAGCAAGTAGCGTAAGCACCCCTTTAAAACATTACTTAGCTATAATTTATTTATAAGTCTATAGGTATACTATAAGCTAGCTACTTATAGTAGTATTATAGTAAGAATATAAGTAGTCTAGCAAATCTCTTCTAAGTTTGCATATAACGCTTATTTTATACACGTAAAATTAAAGGCTTTAATTTAGGTTATGTTATTTAAAGCATAGTAAGGTAATAACTTTACTATAGGTTATAGGAAGCTGCTTAAGAGTAGTAACCTAGAAGCGTTGTAAACATAGTCTATTAGGCCCTCTAAGCTATTAATATTTAAGAATTAAGTTTTTATTCTAGCTAGTATAAGAAAGGAAATTTTACTACTTATTTATAATAACCTAGTAGTAAGCTACTAGGGAGTTAGCAAGACCCTTTATTATATTATAAACTAGTATTACTAGCTATTAATAAAGAAAGACACTAAGTTATATATACAGACTTACGTAAGCTATTAGACTTTAAAGCTAAGGCACTATAAACCTTATAGTAAGCTAGTAGCGCTACTAGTGCCTAATTAGCCTTTTTAAGAATTATTAATGGATTTTATTATAGGGCTACTACCTATAAGAGATGCAAATTAGACTTACAATGCGATCTTAGTTATTGTGGACTATTTCATGAAATACAGTATTTACATCCTTATATTAACATAGCTAACTAGCAATAGGTTAGCTACTATATTTCTAGAATACATTTTTAGGGACTATAGTGCCCTAGAAAGTATTATTATAAACTATAGTTTAATATTTACTAGCGGGTTTTAGATAACCTTTTACTACCTTATTACTACTAAGTAGTAACTAAGTATTATATTTTACCTATAAATAAATAGGCAAATAAAACATTTAAACTAAGTTTTAGAGTATTATCTAAGAGCTTTTGCTTACTTTAATTAGACTAACTAGGTAAATAACTTATTAATAGTATAGTTCGCGTATAATATAAGTACCTACTTAACTTATAGCTACACCCTAGTGGAGGTGCTATAAGGTTATAACCCTAGAGGCCTGTAGTAAGTAGTTATAGATATTTTAGTAGTGAATAACTAGGTAAAGACTTAAGTAACTATACTAAGAGATAAATACATAGTAATTAAGTAGCTTCTAAGTAACTTATAGACCTAGTACGCGAAGCACTATAATAAGAAGTAGACTCTAATAAAGTTTAGAGTAGGTAACTATGTTTTATTATTTATAAAGAATATTAACTTATAGTAACCTAGTAGGAAGCTAAGTGTGAAGTACCTAGGCCCTTATAAAGTTAAAAAGGTAATTAAAACTTATGGATTAGTGTACTAATTAAAGCTACTACCTAGTATATAACTATATAATGTTTTTAATATTACTAACCTTAAACTATTTATAAGGGACCTAACTAGCATAGAAGACGTGGCCTTGCTACGAGATAATGTTACGGATAATGAATAGGAGTTTAAAGTTAAAAGAATTATCTTATATTATTATAATAGGAGACGTTAGAAATACCTAGTTAAATAGAAGGGCTATAATGCTTTAGAGAATTTATAAGTTAAGAGAAGAGATTTTATTATAATAGATATTATTAATAATTATAAGCGGTAACTAAGTAGCTAGTTTATAGACACAGAGGTGTATTTAGTAGAGATTAGATAGTAATAGTAACATATAAAAAAAAAAAAACTAGATAATTTCTTAGATAATCCACCTTATAGCTACCTAGCACTGTTTACCTTATATTTATATTAGGCCCTAGCCCCCTAGTATTATTATTTTTATTCCTAGGCACTAGGTTAGTAGCAGGGCCCTAGGTAAGGGATTTATCCTTGTTATTAGAGGAATCCCCCTCCCTATATATATACATATAAAGCTTACCTAGAAGGTCTAAAGGCCTAATATAGGTAGGAAGCGCAGGCATATATACAGCAAGCTATTAGCAAGTTAGCAAGGCTATAAGTAAGAATATTAAGAAACTTACTAAGGGAAGGTTTTATATAATAAAGCATAAGCTATTAGAGATATTAATCTAGACTTCTAGATTAATAGTGTTACTTAGTAGTAATATAGTAATTCTCTTGTTAGTATTAGCCTCTTACATAACCTCTATGGTTAGCCTTGCTTATCTAGCCTAGCTATGCTTATTAGTATTCTTTATAGATAGAAGTGTGTTATAAAGTTTACGTTTTACATGCACTAAGCGCTAGTAGCATATTAGTAGTAACCTAAGTTATAAAGATAAATATATATATATATTATTAAGAAAGTAAGGATTATTATTAGAGATAATATAACTATTAATACGCTTAAAGAGCGCTTAGTATAATTTTATAAAGTAAGTAAAGCACTAGTAGTGTATTAGTGTAAATATAAGTAATAAAAAAGGGAAGACATACCCCTAAGTAATCTTTATTATTTTGCATATAATAGGCGTATTTTATTAAGTTACTTACGTAAGTTAGTAGTAGTATATAGTAAGGTAATAGCAAAGTTATACTTAAGGAGTTAGTATACTTAGTTAAAGTAGATTTCCTTTAGTAATATACTATAAAATAACACTATTACTATCTTTAGGGGTAATAGCCTATATTACTACTTACTATATATAGTGTATATAGGGAATTTTTATACTACTAGCGCTACTAGCTATAAGTTAGTAAGGCATGCGCTAGGGGTTAGAGACTTTATACTTATATTAAAAATTTTAAAGCTATTTGCTTCCTAGGAGATTTTTAAGGAGATATCTAAGGGGTTTTCTTAGCTATTAAAGGATTTAATAAAATAGGAGTACTATAGCGCTTAGATATAATTTACTATTAGTAAGTTAGTAGTAATATACTATAGGAATATAAATATAAAAGGTAAAGTAACTAATATTCTAGTATTTAAAAGGGATTAAGTGTTTAAGTAAGATTAAATATAGATAATAAAATAATACTATAGGATATTAGTAACTACTATAATAGTAGCTATAAAGCTACTAGGTTATAGGTAAGGGTAACTTATAATATTAAGGGAGGATATAAAGGAAAAGAATATATAAAAGCAAGGAAAAGTAAGCCTCTTTTATATTAGCCTTAGACCCCTAAGTGATTTACACGTTACGTGTAGCTAATCTAGAAATTATAATATTTATAGTTATGGCTGCTACTAGCAAATACGCACGCTAGCTGCGAACTCCTAGTGAGAATAACATAACATCCCTAATATTAGATAAGAGCTTGTTTGTTTTAAATAGCACGTAGCACCCTATTTATTTAACCTAATTATAAAATTTAACATAAGTAGTCCTCTTACTTAGTGTTAATAACTTATTAGGTAAAGGCATATATATTAGAAGTAATAAAGTAGTAAGTATATAGCTATTTAAAGCTAGAGAGTAGAGGAGGGAATTGCCTAGAACCCTATAACTTTTATTTTATTTTCCTAAGTAAATATAATAGCTATATACTTATAAAACAGCTAGTAATATTAAATACTATTATAAGCTATACATAGCATACTTATATTAGCTAAGCAGCTCCTTTTTAATTAAGGATAATTATATATTAGGGGGGTAGTATATTAGGAGCATGGAGGCTAGGGAGCTAGGGACAGAATAGTTACATAATAGAACCCTTAGATAAGCCTTAGGTTATGCAGATAACTAAGTAGCTGTTAGATAGCTATATGTATATAGTAAGGTATTTAGACAAGGACTACCTATAAGGTATGTAAGAGGTTAGAGTTTAAGACCTTTATGTACTTACCCCTAAGTAGTAGCTCTCTAGCTATAACTAAGAACCTTAGCCTTTACTCTGTTTATATCTCCCTGATCTAGTTGTGACATTATTAAAGTTATTTTTAATACCCTAAGGTTACTTTTATCTTAGTAATATAGGATTTAGTATAAATTAGGGGCTAATTATGCCTTTTTAAGAGTTTAGTATTATTTATAAGACTAGGCACTTACTAGTTAGTAACTTATAAACTAAGAAAAGCTTTTTAATTATTAGCACTTATAATTAAGAATAGTAATTAAGTAAGTCTTTAAGTAATATAAGTAAAAGTAAAAGATTATTTACTATAGTATAGCTAAATATAAGTTTCTTATATAAATTAAGATAATTTATACTATTACTAGTTTATTTAACTTTATTAAAATAAGTAGGAAGGAACCTAATAAATTTAAAGTATATAAGATAAAGCTATTACCTTTAGATAAGCATAAAGCTCTTTAAGCAGCTACTAGGTAAGCTAATAAGATAAATTAACGCTATATAGGGTTATAGATTCGTAAATAAGTTACTAAGTAACTTTAGGATTAATACTAGAGCATAGAATAGGTTAAGGATATATATATTAGATAAAATTAGTAGTATTATTAATAAATTATAGCTTTTATACTAATAGTGCTATAGAGAGAAAAGTAATAATACACATACTTATAGAAGATATTAATACCCTTGCTTATTTAACCTAGCTAGGCCTAATACTAAAGTTTAATTTAACCTACGCTTTCTTTACTTTCTTTAATAATAATATATTCTAAATAAGAGTATTTATATAATCCTTCTTTAACTATAAGATAATTTAGATTACTATAGCTATCCTAAGCTCTTTACTATATAATTAATAGTCCTTAAGTGCCTATATAATATCTTTTATATTTATAAACCTTAGGGAAAAGATATACTACCTAGGGCCTATAGTATATAGCTTAAGGACCTTTAATATAACCTCTAAAAGCTTTATTAATTATACTATAGCCTTTTACTTCTATAAGCTCTTTAGTGATCTATTTAGCTATAATTTACTAGGTATAAACCTAGTAAAAGGATTTAATAAGTAGCTATAGGCTAGCCTTTAAGAACTATAACTAGGAGAGTAGCTATCTCCTATAATTTTAGAAATATCTAAGTAAAGCAAAGAATTATTATTAACTTTAAAGGGATTATTATTATCCTAAATCTCTTATGTAAAATAAGGATTATTATTATTAGTACCTTATTATATACCTCTAGTATTATTATCTTTATTATATAGTTCTAGAGAGTAGCTACCTTACCCTATTTCCTCCTTTACTATAGTAAATCCTTTATTATCCTAAGCCTTAAGAATCCTATTGCTAGCTAAAAAGTCTAGCGTAAAGACCTCTGCTTACTCTATAGCTATAAAAGACTTATTAATAATTAAAGGCTTCCTTATAATAGCTCTCCTAAATCTCTTATAAACCTTCTTAATAAATTTAATATTTTACTTACTGTCACAACTAGATTAGGGAGATATAAATAAAGTGAAGGCTAAGGTTCTTAGTTATAGCTAGAGAGCTACTACTTAGGGGTAAGTATATAAAGGTCTTAAACTCTAACCTCTTATATACCTTATAGGTAGTCCTTATCTAAATACCTTACTATATATATATATAGCTATCTAATAGCTACTTAGTTATTTATATAACCTAAGGCTTACCTAAGGGTTTTATTATATAACTATTCTATCCCTAACTCCCTAGCCTCTATGCTTCTAATATACTACCCCTTAATATATAATTATTCTTAATTAGAAAGAAGCTACTTAGCTAATATAAGTATGCTATGTATAGCTTATAATAGTATTTAATATTACTAGTTATTTTATAAGTATATAGCTATTATATTTATATAGGATAATAAGATAAAAGTTATAGGGTTCTAGGTAATTCCCTCCTTTACTCTCTAGCTTTAAATAGCTATATTCTTATTACTTTATTACTTCTAATATATATACCTTTACTTAATAATTTATTAACACTAAGTAAGCAAACTATTTATATTAGATTTTATAATTAAGTTAAATAGATAAGGTACTATACGCTATTTAAAATAAATAAGCTTTTATTTAATATTAGGGATATTATATTATTTTTACTAGGAGTTTATAGCTAGCATATGTATTTACTAGTAGTAGCTATAACTATAAATATTATAATTTCTAGATTAGCTATATATAGTATTTAAATTACTTAGGGGTCTAAGGCTAATATAAAAAAGGCTTACTTTTCCTTACTTTTATATATTCTTTTCCTTTATTTTCTCCTTTAATATTATAAGTTACCTTTACTTATAACCTAGTAGCTTTATAGCTACTATTATAGTAGTTACTAATATCCTATAGTATTATTTTATTATTTATATTTAATTTTACTTAAATACTTAATCCTTTTTAAATACTAAAATATTAGTTACTTTACCTTTTATACTTATATTCCTATAGTATATTATTACTAACTTACTAATAGTAAATTATATCTAAGTGCTATAGTACTCCTATTCTATTAAATTCTTTAATAGCTAAGAAAACCCCTTAGATATCTCCTTAAAAATCTCCTAAGAAGTAAATAGCTTTAAAAATTTTAATATAAGTATAGTATCTCTAACCCCTAGCGCTTACCTTATTAACTTATAGCTAGTAATACTAGTAATATAAAAATTCCTTATATATACTATATATAGTAAGTAGTAATATAAGCTATTATCCTTAAAGATAGTAATAGTATTATTTTATAGTATATTACTAAAGGTAAATTTACTTTAACTAAGTATACTAACTCCTTAAGTATAACTTTACTATTACCTTATTATATACTACTACTAACTTATATAAGTAACTTAATAAAATATACTTATTATATATAAAATAATAAAGACTATTTAGAGGTATATTTTCCTTTCTTTATTACTTATACTTATACTAATATATTACTAATGCTTTACTTACTTTATAAAATTATACTAAGTACTCTTTAAGTATATTAATAGTTATATTATCTTTAATAATAATCCTTACTTTCTTAATAATATATATATATATTTATCTTTATAACTTAAGTTATAACTAATATACTACTAGTACTTAATATATATAAAATATAAACTTTATAATATACTTTTATTTATAAAGAATACTAATAAGCATAGCTAGGCTAGATAAGTAAAGCTAACTATAGAGGTTATATAAGAGACTAATACTAATAAAAGAATTACTATATTACTACTAAGTAATACTATTAATCTAGAAGTCTAGATTAATATCTTTAATAGCTTATACTTTATTATATAAAACCTTCCCTTAGTAAGTTTCTTAATATTCTTACTTATAGCCTTACTAACTTACTAATAGCTTACTATATATATACTTATGCTTCTTACTTATATTAGGCTATTAGACTTTCTAAGTAAGCTTTATATATTTATATATAAGAAGAGGGATTTCTTTAATAATAAGGATAAATCCCTTACCTAAGGCCTTACTACTAACCTAGTGCTTAGGAATAAAAATAATAATACTAGGGGCTAAGGCCTAATATAAATATAAGGTAAATAATACTAGGTAGCTATAAGGTGAATTATCTAAGAAATTATCTAGTTTTTTTATATATTACTATTACTATTTAGTCTTTACTATATACACCTTTATATTTATAAACTAGCTACTTAGTTATTACTTATAATTATTAATAATATCTATTATAATAAAATCTCTTCTCTTAACTTATAAATTCTCTAAAATATTATAGCTTTTCTATTTAACTAGGTATTTCTAATATCTCTTATTATAATAATATAAAATAATTCTTTTAACCTTAAACTCCTATTTATTATCTATAATATTATCTTATAGTAAGAATGTGTTTTTATACTAGTTAGGTCCCTTATAAATAGTTTAAGGTTAATAATATTAAAAATATTATATAGTTATATACTAGGTAGTAGCTTTAATTAGTATACTAATCTATAAGTTTTAATTACTTTTTTAACTTTATAAGGGCCTAAGTACTTTATACTTAGCTTCTTACTAGGTTACTATAGGTTAATATTCTTTATAAATAATAAAATATAATTACTTACTCTAAACTTTATTAAAGTTTACTTCTTATTATAGTGCTTTATATACTAGGTTTATAAGTTACTTAGAAGCTACTTAATTATTATATATTTATCTCTTAGTATAGTTACTTAAGTCTTTACCTAGTTATTTACTACTAAAATATTTATAATTACTTACTATAAGCCTCTAGGGTTATAACCTTATAGTACCTTTACTAAGGTATAGCTATAAGTTAAGTAAACACTTATATTATATATAAACTTTACTATTAATAAGTTATTTACTTAGTTAGTTTAATTAAAGTAAGTAAAAGCTCTTAGATAATACTTTAAAACTTAGTTTAAATATTTTATTTACTTATTTATTTATAAGTAAAATATAATACTTAGTTATTACTTAGTAGTAATAAGATAGTAAAAGGTTATTTAAAACCTACTAATAAATATTAAACTATAGTCTATAATAATACTTTCTAAGGCACTATAGTCCTTAAAAACATATTTTAGAAATATAGTAGCTAACCTATTACTAGTTAGCTATATTAATATAGGGATATAAATACTATATTTTATAAAATAGTTTATAATAACTAAGATTATATTATAAGTCTAATTTACGTCTCTTATAAGTAATAGCCTTATAATAAAATTTATTAATAATTCTTAAAAAAGCTAATTAAGTACTAGTAGCACTACTAGCTTACTATAAGGTTTATAGTGCCTTAGCTTTAAAGTCTAATAGCTTATATAAGTTTATATATATAACTTAGTGTCTTTCTTTATTAATAGCTAGTAATACTAGTTTATAATATAATAAAGGGTCTTACTAACTCCTTAGTAGCTTACTACTAAGTTATTATAAGTAAGTAGTAAAATTTCCTTTCTTATACTAGCTAGAATAAAAACTTAATTCTTAAATATTAATAGCTTAGAGAGCCTAATAAACTATATTTATAATACTTCTAGGTTACTACTCTTAAGTAGCTTCCTATAACCTATAGTAAAGTTATTACCTTACTATGCTTAAAATAATATAACCTAAATTAAAGCCTCTAATTCTATATATATAAAATAAGTATTATATATAAACTTAGAAAAGGTTTACTAAATTACTTATATTCTTATTATAATACTACTATAAGTAGCTAGCTTATAATATACTTATAAACTTATAAATAAATTATAAATAAGTAATATTTTAAAGAGGTACTTATACTACTTACTAGCTACTAACCTAGCTAGACTCCTAACCTATAGGCTTACTAGACTTATAGAAATATTAATAAATATAGATAAGGCGTAACCTTATTACTTAGAATTAATAGACTTAGTTTATATACTACTACTAGGCTTTGCTAGACTATTAGGTTTCTTAATAATATAATTAAGTTATAACTTCTTAAAACCCTAGAGGCTAGTAAGGCTATTATAGTGTTTTTATAATAAAATATTAGCTATACTAAGTAATATAATACTAAAACCTATAATAGCACTATTATTTATATAATATTCCTATTACTTAGTATTATTAAATTTAAATAAGAAGTTAAGTAGCTATAAGGTTAATACCTTTACCTTATACTTCTTACTAATATAATTTACTTTTCTTAATAAGGTATTTATAAGGTTTAACTTACTTATATAATATTTAATTCTAAAATTAAATAAATAAAGCTTATCTAATACTATTACTTACTTACTAGTTAGCTTTAGCTTTATAGCTAGGTACTTATAATTTAAATAGTTTATAATAACTATAATCTAATAAGAAAAATACATAAGGTAGTGTCTCTAGGCTTAAAATACCTCTTAGATTACTAATAACTTAGTATTAAGTATTAAGTAAAAAGTTTAATATTAGTTAACTTTCTTAAAAATACACTACTAGGTGCTAGCTACCTAGTACTAATATTATAAGTATAGCTTTAATTATATAACTAAATATATTTATTTTTACTTTTAGTAAGTAAAGTAAGTTAAAATACACTAAAATTAGTATCTCTTAAAACTTTTTTAAAGTTCTCTAAATACTACTAGTTTACTAGGTTCTAGCTTAAACTTTACTAGCTAAATACCTTTTAAATAGTTTATTAGTAAAATTACTACCTTACTATACTATTTTATAAAGTATTAGTAAAAACTTATAAATCTAAGGAATAATTAAATATTAAACATACTATAGGGTATTAGCTAGGTTATAATAGCTTTAACCTATAATAGTTCTATCTTAATACCCTTTTTAAATATAATAAAACCTAGGAATTTTACCTACTTAATAGAAAATTAGTACTTTTTAAGGTTAATATAAAGGTCTATATCTTAAAGTTACTTTAGCACGCTTTTAATATACTTTATATATCTTATAGGGTTACTACTATATATTAGGATATTATTAAGGTAAATAATATAGAATTTATTTATAAGTCTCTTAAGGGTATTATTAATATATTCCTAAAAAGTAGCTAGTATATTTACTAATCTAAATAGTATTATAAGATATTTAAAGTAGCTATAGTAGTATTAAAAAGCTATCTTTTACTTATTACCCTTATAAATATATAGCTAGTAGTATGCTTCTTAAAGATTTAGTAATATAAAAACCTTTATACTTATTAATTAGTTAAGGATTTTAGAGATTAATAATAAAGGGGCCTTATTTTTAACTATAATCCTATTAAGGCCTTTATAATTTACATAAAGCCTTAATTTCCCTAATTTTTTTAGAATAAATAAAATTAAGGCTTTAGCTAGACTAGTTAATCTTTTAATTTACTTTTTTCCTACACACTTACTAGGTACTCCCTAAGCACTTTTAGCTTTTTTTTAGCTAGGTTATATATAAGTCCCTAGGGTAGTTATTTCCCCTTTTCTAATTTAATTATATAAGTATAGCTACTTAATTCTAGAAGCTTACTGGCTAAATCTTTTAAAAATATATTTATAAATTCTATATACTTTTCTAGGATATACTATTAGGTTATATTACTATCTATCTCTTATATAGTTACTATTACCTCCTTATAGTATATTACCTAAAGTATTATTATATTTCTTAGTTTTTTCTTTTTTAGGAAATAGGTATATTTTACTACTATTACTATAGTTATACTATAACCTTAGTTATTACTTACTATATTATTTACTAATAAGTTTTTATTAGTTTCCTTTTCTTTTTCTTAGGCTTAATTACCTTAATTTTTAGTAATACTAGTAATAGTATAATAAATAACTATTTTATTACCTTATATAGTTATTACTTCCTTATAATAAGTATAATATAGTCCTTAGTTATTAAAAACCTTTAAAATTTTTACTTTTAATTTATTACTATAAGTTTATACTCTAAGGTCTAATTTATACCTAGGAGTATCCCCTCTCTTATATTAGTAATATAGTAGCTAATCTAGTAAACCTTTATATAGCTTATACTATCTTTTACCTTAATTAGCTTATATAGGATTTCTTTATATAGGATTTTATTCTTACTTATACTTTCTAGTATTATCTTTATTTTTTCTATATTCTTTTAATTTTATTTTAATAATAATTTAAGGTAAATTATTAAATACTTTATACCTATATTAAATAGTACTAGTATAGCTAACTAGTAGTTATTTTACTATAAGGATACTTATATTCTTATTTTTTTATCTATAGGTTTCTTTATAGTAAGACTATTATCCTAGGCTTATACTAACCTAATTAAAATCTTATTAAGATCTAAGGTCTTATTACTACTATTCTTATACTTCTTAGTTATATACTTATTACTTTTATAAATTAAATAATTTACTACTTTATATTTATTTATACTATATCTAGGACTACTATATTTATAGCACTTAAATAGTTTTTTACTTATACTTAGTTACTATAAGTTTTATTATAAGTTATTTATAAGGGAGCTAAAGTATTATTTTTTTCTTTTACTTTCTTTATTATTATAGTTTCTATTATAATTATTTAATATAAATATTATTATAACTTTAGCCTTTTTACCTTATCCTTATAAGTAGCTTTAAGATATTAGGAACTCCTAGCTAACTATATACTTTCTTATAGTATTATTTAGGCTATTTAGGAAAATTACTATTCTTAAGTATATAGGGATTTAGTTAGGTAATTTAGCTTTTACTTTAGTTTAAAGTCTTAAAAAGGACTAGAAAAACTAGTTATTCTTTTACCTTAGATTTAGTAATATCTTAGTAGCTTCTAAGTACTTTATATTTTTATTTATTACTCCTAAGTTTAACTAGGATATAAATTTATTTTAAGAATAAGCTAAGTAATTAAATAACCTATTTACTATTATATAATATATTTATTATTACTTTATATTATTTACTAGGTAGCTACTAGTATATATTACCTTAGTTTTATTATTATAAAAGGTTCTTAGATTTAACTAAAATAATATATTTAAATTTACTAAGTATACTTATAAATTCTTATAAGTATTACCTTTATATACTAGTACTTTATATTATATTTTTATAAAGCTTTATAAGTATATACTTACTATAAAGTTAAGGTTAGGTAAAAAGGCTAGAAATAAAGAATTAATTAGTATAAGTATCTAAGAGGTAATTATAAGTTCTTTACTTAATCTAGCTAATTATAAGTTTACCTTAATTTCTTTAAGCTATACTTTTATATTTATAATATCTTACCTTATATAAGTATATTATAGCTAGGCTTATATAACTTTATAGTAGCGCTTTAGCTTATTTAAGTTATTATTATTCCTAGATTTAGTGTTACTATATTAATTAGGGTTAAGTAGTATTTATTATATTCTTTTATTATTAGGCCTTAAAGTTAGGGTATATAAGTTACTTCCTAAGTACTATAGGTTTATATCTCCCTTACTAGGTAATATAACTATATTTTAAGTAAATATTCTATAGCTTTTTTATATTTAAACCTAGCTAATAGTTTATTTACCTTAAAGGGTTTAAGAGTTTAACTTATTATAACTAGATTAGGAAAATATAAATAAAGTAAAGGCTAAGGTTTTTAGTTATAGCTAAAAAGCTATTACTTAAGGGTAAGTATATAAAGGTCTTAAACTCTAACCTCCTATATACCTTATAGGTAGTTCTTATCTAAATACCTTACTATATATATATAGCTATCTAATAGCTACTTAGTTATTTATATAACCTAAGGCTTACCTAAGGGTTCTATTATGTAACTATTCTATCCCTAACTCCCTAGCCTCCGTGCTCCTAACACTTACTTATTTAAAGCTTTCTAGTCTCTTTATTATAAGTTATACTAGATTATAACTTTATAGCTTAGAATACTTACTATACCTTCTTTAGCTATATATAGTAATTCTTAATAAGCCTTACCTCCTATTAATAAGTTAGGAATTTAAGGGTAAGAGTAAGAAGAAAGCCCTTAAAGAGATCTCTTATAATACTAGGCTTCTTATTATTAAGCTACTACTTATACTAAGCTTTAAGTAGTAAATTAAGTAAGAAAAGTATCTTTATATTAGACTAGTAAGACTAATTAGTAAATAATACCTATAACTATATGGATTAGGATATTATATTAATTAATATTTAAATTATAAGGTGTTTGCTAATAAATTATAATATAGATTAAATTTTTTTACTATTTATAAAGGGAATATTAGTTATAAGGGGTTATAGATATAAGGGCGGTAAGAAAAAGCCATAAAATGCAAGCTTAGACTATACAAAGTAATCGCCCTATAGTGATCCACATATAAGTTATACTGTGGGTCGTCCCTGCCAACTTAGCAGAGTTTTCGTGGATCACACCCTTTGTTAGAACTTGAATCCTTACGACGGATCCCTGGAAAGGATTGCGAAACATGGGAAACAGACATGCCGAATGCCGAATAACGGTGCCGAAACACGACGGCACTTGGTAGGAGGGTCTCGCGCTAATTGTGGCCATAATTTTTTAAGTCATTTTCTACTTACCGTGTCGTTGTATTGAATGCTGTTCAAGAGACTCGCTTTGATCGTCATGAAGTGAGTGTTTATAATAGGTCAAGAGTCATGACAAACAAGTCCACACACCATAGGAGGGTAACCCGTGGCTTTCGATAGTCAAGGGTGCAGAGCTGACCGTCGAATTCGTCTCCTTGCCTAACAGTCTTGGCAAGACAGGGATGTCATACGGACTAATGGAAATACGAAAACCTTAATTGACAAAATTGACACATCCACCAGCCTTTGCGTGAGGGATTCTAACGCCTCGGGCATGTCGCATCTTCTTTCTTTTATTTCAGTAACCGCAGTTGCGTATTCCGTAGTCATGGCATTGAATCTCTGTTGTGCTGAGCTTAATTTGAATAGCTCTGGCACGTTGCAAGACTGACCGGAACAACGGCCGACGCGCAGAATTTGCCCTTGTTGGTGTAGCCGATCAGATGCTGCATATTACCCTTGTTTTCGAAGCTACTGGTTTTCCAAGGGGTTGTGAATTCGTAGCTTAATTCCCCTTTCCGTGGAACCCGTTGTATACGCGCACGATGGACCGACTCATGGCTGCTGCCTTGCACAGATACTCGACGTGCGCATACTGACACCTTTAAGGATAACTTTTTAGTCGTGAGAGAGGTAAGGGACTGCGTGGAGAAATGTCATTTTTGTTTTTGAACCGTCTACGCTAAGTATATGTTATCCTTGTTGGAAGATATCCTTTTCGTATTTCCAATTCTATGCATTTCGTTGAGCTCCCCTCTACATGGTCATGCAGAAAACTCATGCTTGAAAGACTGTATAAGAAAAAGAAGAAGAAAAAAAGCAAAGAATAGCCGACAGTGTAATAGACAAGGTTGCTACCACTCCGTGATATCTTCCACCTCAGCTTCACCAAACGTACTAGACTTGGTCAATTCACCCACGCCCGTTTCCTCAGGTGCTGCCCCGTCTTTGCTCATGATATCCGGAAGCACTTGCTTCAAGAATGACAAGATGTGATTATTGACCTGTTCAAATTGTAGCAGGAAGGCATCATGGCCCTCGGGACTGTCAATCCGTTCCAAGCGTGCATTCTTGACATGCTGCGCAATCTCTTCCTGCTCAGCAATTGTGAAGAGTCCGTCACTCTCGATGCCCAGCACGAGCGTGGGCTGTTCAATCAGAGCCAGAGCCTCGCCAATAGTGTCCGTCCGCCCTCGTGAAACGTCGTGCGTATCGAGCTTGCGTGTCATGGCGATGTAGCAGTTGCTGTCGAACCGCTTGACGAACTTAGTTCCCTGGTATCGCAGATAAGACTGAGCGGAAAAGTAATTGGACGCTGGTATAGTCGTCTCCTCTCCGCCGGTGAGGCTCTCGCCATCTTTGCCTCCCTTGCCAGTGCTCGTGCTCTTTTGGGGCCCGTGAAATTGCGGATCGGGAAGATTAGTGGGGGGGTCAGCGGACGATGACGATGCCACCTGAATGCTTGATCCACTGCCCTGACGTGAAATACTCGCGCGCTTAATGTTGTGTCCATCGTTATGGATGTGGAAATGCGCTTCTGATGGAGTACTCGGTCGCAGCCGCTGTCGCCCGCTGATGGTCTGGACCTTGGAGGGATCAGGGTTGTTGCGGCCGAAACGCGATTCAAAGGAATTGCGGCTTCGGTAGGTCAGCAGCGCGGCCATACGAGCGGCGCCTAGCCCTGTGACGGGCGGGTCGTCAAATGGATAATAGCCATCATCATATTTGGGGTCGGCGTAGATGCTTTGTCGCTGTGCTTCACCCCAGCTAATGCCCCATGCGCTGTGTCGACTCGACGTGGCTATGGGGACGATGCATCGTATGTAGTCTTTACCCAGATAGGCCCATTCCAGAACGAACATGCCTCCAAGTGAGCCTCCAATGACGGCGGCAATTTGTTTAACTCCTAGATCGTCGAGTAAGAGCTTGTGAAGGCTGAATGAAGACGAGTTAGTGTGAAGTTTCATTTCAAGATTCTGAACCCATATAGATTTGAAAAGTTGGAATGGAGTGCATAGGCCGGACAGAAGTGGAAGGAAAAAAGGAAATATTTTTCGAAATTCACACAGATCAGATCTCATACTCACTTCACATCGTCACGAATCGTGGTGAGGGGAAATTCAGGTCCATAGCGGCCGTTTGATGCGTCTCCATCCTTCGCAGTTACTGGGCTCGCCGTCCCATATGGACTGCCCAGACTGTTCATGCAAACAATGAAGAATCTGGAGGTGTCGAATACCCGTCCAGGACCGCCAAGCAACGGTCCCCACCAGTCACTCACGTCAGCACTTCCTGTGAGAGCATGGCAAATGACCATGACATTATTCCCATCTTCGTTGAGCTTGCCACGTGTGGTGTAGGCAACAGGCACATTGTGAAGGGTGATTCCTGATTCGAGCGTGAACTCGGGAACGATAGCTATCTGCTGGTCTGGAATCAAATCGGCGAAGGGATTTTCCGGCTGTGATTTCTTTCTTTCTTACAGGTGTTCAGTCACTATTCTTGCAAAGTATGACAAAAATACATCCATCATGGAGGATTCATCATTGTTCCTGGGCTCGGGGGGATGGTGGCGGGGAGAGATAATGAGGGAAAAGCATACGAAACTATTGCGTGTTAATCACGAAGAAGGAAGACTTACCGTATTTCGTCTGTGACCCATCACTGGTAGGAGTTCCTTGAGCCATTGTGATGTCTTTCACGCGTGATGCTAATCCGTCTTTCCTGGCCTACCTGGCCCCGAGACCGGAGGCGGGATGCGAATGGTGGTTTGAAGAATGTCACTTTCACTCTTTGTGATAGAAGTTGACCCAAGCTGGTGTTTGGTGAATGGATCCGTTTGTGTGGTGATCTTCCGCGTGGTGATGCAGTGTTCCACATTCAATGGGAATTATTGCGACTACGAGGCTTATTTCATCTTGGGGATGGCGCCGTTGTGTTGTTTCTGCCAGACAGAGGGAACTTCGGTCCCCAATTACTCGTGCCCCGCCTCACCACCTAGCAAGGGGGCGGGGCATGAGTACCTGCTGCCGTCACGGTCCGGTTGTCGCAGTGGGCATTTGGCTTGACATACCGAGAAGGTAACGTGACAGTCCACGTGATTGACACCGTCGTTGAGCATGAGTTCTCAAGTGCGTCAGGTGGGGCCCACGTAAGGTGCAAGGCTGCAATCTGGCGACGGGCGGACGTGAACGCGGAGCTCACGATCATAGATCTTTCTTCACCTTGACTACACAGTCGCCCGACGTCAGCCCCCCTATATATCCCTATACAGCCGAGTTCAAAGTACACAAGGCGTCTTATAGGAAAGGTGAAGCTGATATCAGGGGCAATTGCTCCCCCGTTCTTCTTTTTCCCTCCGTTTCCCACCTCCTGCCGAAGCTTTCCCCGTTTGCGCGGCAGATCCTTCAAATTATTTTCTTTGTTCGCGATTCTTCCCTTCCTCGCTGCAGTTGTTTCGCCTTCAATAACCCCTTGGTTTTCTTGGCATCCCGCGCATCACAGAGCTCAACTTTTGTCTTCTTCCAGTTGTCAATAACAACTTGACCTGACTCCATAATCGAACGCTTGCCCTCTCCGGAACTCCTGACATATCCATCGGCGCAAATGATATAACTCGGTGCATTTCAAGGTTGGCTACACGAATTTGAGTCATGCATACAAAGCGAAAGAGATCTGACCGGCCGTTGGGTGACGGAGGCAGACCCTCTCCCCATCGACCTGGAGACACGAATCTAGCCCAACAAGAAAGTCACGATGGCGCTGGTCGTGGGAGAGGTGGCGGTCGGGGCGGTTACTTTCCTCAAGGCAATCGTGGGGGTTTCAATCGACGTGATTCATCTCAAGGCTATGGTCAAGGCTATGGCCGTGGAGGACATAACCATCATCACAATCAACAGTACAATCAGCAACGAAATCATCCTGGAAACCAGGGCCCGGCGCAAACACAACCACACCCTCCCTCTCCCGTCAAACACACTCCTAACTCACCGCCGGCGTCAAGACAGCCTCATCCCGGTACTGGTCAAATACAAGCCCCGAAAGCACCAAGTTCCCCAGTCTCGACGAAGCTGCCATCAGAACCGGCACGACGACCAGCATCCCCCGTACGGTCGAACTATCAGTACGACAACCTTACGGAGGACAAAGTTCTGAATTGGAACGAATATGGACGGCAACAAATACTACAGCAAGGTGTCCAAGCAAGGGAAGATGTTGATATCACCGAGCTTTCCACTCTCTTTCAAGAAATTATCCAGGCAGTCGTTGAGAACAAATTGGACGCTGTTGATGCTGGAGTCTGTATTAAGGGAATTTTGGGCGAGGAGAACCCGGACGCTGTTAAGGATGCGTACGCGTTCGCTCCGCACACTCTCTTTCTAGATTCTCTGGCCATTATTATAGACAACGATTCTGCATTCTACCGACCTAGACTTCGCGACTTTCTGATTGCAACAGAAGTTTCACCCGCATTGATGCGCCAGATATTGGATGCCCCCATCCTACAACAATTAGGTCTCATCAGAGACAATTTTGCGAGGCTGGGCGTCCGTCAGGCCACGAACTTATTGTACCGGCAAGCAAACTACAACCTACTCCGAGAAGAGACTGAAGGGTACTCCAAATTGATCACTGAGCTTTTCTCGACGAACAGCGCAATGCCACCACCTCCAGAATTGGCCGAACAGACTTTTGAGCGGGTCAAGGGCCTCATTGGAACTTTCGATCTGGACGTTGGGCGTGCTCTGGATGTGACGCTCGATGTTGCCGCAGCCGTCTTAATCAAGCAGTACAAGTTTTTTGTCAAATTTCTTCGAGTCAGTTCGTGGTGGCCGCGGTCACGTCTTAAATATGACTCTGCATTTGTCGGTGGTCTCCCTCTCTGGGCCAACCCTGGCTACTTACAATGGACAGCCACAGAAGAGGACGAGGAAGCCATTGCACAACAGAAGCTCGCGAGGGATGTTGCATTTTGGGATCGAGCCAGGACAATTCACCTGGGTGCTTTCTTCGAACTTGGAGGAAGACAAGTTAGTGACGCCGACTTCCAGCAAGCCAAAATTACCCTTGGTCAACAGGGCGAAGGCGACGCTGATTTTGAGCAGCAATGGATGGAGGAAACCAAAACATTACCTCCTCCAGGAAATCGAGTTGCTGCACAGCTACTCGGCTTCAAACTGCTTTTCTATAACTCTGAAATGCGCGACAAGGCTGATGTGCTACCCGCCAACTTACTCTACCTGGCTGCTCTGCTGATCAAGGTTGGGTTCCTATCAATTACCGACTTATACCCTCATCTGTCACCCCCTGATCAGGACATGGAAAAGGTCCGCGAGGCAGAAGCTGAAAAGCTACAGAATGAAGAACGATCAGCCCGAGGAGGAGGACAGATGAACGCGCTGCTGATGGCTGGAGTTTTGCCGCAAGGAGATGACGACAACCCGAACGCCACGAATATGCCGAAACGAGATGCTGCAAAAAAGCCCGACACCGACCAGAAGCAGGCGGCCAGAGATGAGGCCGAAAACAAGGCAAAGCTTCCCGAACCACTTGAGCAAAAAGTGGCTCTTTTGACTCAGCTACTCACAATAGGAGCCATACCTGAATCTTTGTTTATCTTGGGCAGGTTCCCGTGGATCCCTGAATTATTCCCCGATGTCCTTCACAGAATCCATCGTATTCTTCATGTCAGTCTCGCAAAGGTTTTCAATGATACGACGCCCAAGGCGAACACCTTGCTGGAGATGCCCAGCAAGGAGCTCCCGGACCTTGATCAATCAGGTATGCCGAAAGGTAGCGTGCGACTTCACAGGCCAACAGTGAAGAAGCAGTGGCGGTGGCCATTCCCGGAGAAATTTGACGTCAACGAAAATCAAAATTACCGCTTCTACTGGGACGAATGGGCTGACAACATTCCCGTCTGTCAAACTGTGGATGATGTCTTCACTCTTTGCAATACCTTTTTGAATCTCTCCGGTGTCAACATCGGCAAGGATGAGGCTTTGCTCTCTAAACTAGCGCGCATCGGCGGAAAAAGCCTCGCGGATGATACTTCAGACGCCAATCTCACGCGATGGCATGACCTTCTTCGACGATTGCTATTGCCTGCACTTAGCCACACTAAGGCTAATGCATCAGTTGTCAACGCCATCTGGGATCTTCTGAAACGCTACCCTCTCACTACACGATACTCGATGTACGCTGAATGGTTCGAAGGTCAGATATCCAGATTGCCTGCTATGAAAATTGCCTTTGCCAGGGCGACCGCAGCTACCCGAGGTACGATGAAGCGAGTTTCTTTAACCAATCTGAGCGAGATGGCGAAGCAGCTTGCCAAAACGAGCTATTCGTCTCCTGGTATTGTGTTCCGAGTTGCTTTCGAGCAATTAGAATCCTACCCGAACTTGATTGAAGCCTTTGTTGAGTGTGCGAAATACTTCACTGATCTTTCGTATGATGTCTTGGTTTGGTCGCTTCTGAGTTCTTTGGGTAAATCTCGAAGTCGCACCCAGGCCGAGCACGCCCTCACTACCAGCAAGTGGCTGCAAGCTCTATCGCGGTTCTCGGGCAAAGTCTTCCGCCGATATCAACTATTAAGTCCAACGCCAGTTTTACGATATGTCAACGATCAGCTTTTCCGTGGCAACTCAACCGACCTCATCATCCTCAAAGAGTTCATATCCTCAATGGGTGGTATCGTGGATGCGGCAGACTTCACTGATTACCAAGTCTTGTCCATGGCCGGTGGTGCATGGCTCAAGCAACATACTCTGATACGAGCGCAAGATCGACGGTTCGATAACGTGAAGAGCTCCAAACGCTTGATACAGGCCCTTGAGAAGTCAAAGTTGGCAGCTCGACTTTTATTGAACCTTGCGCAGTATCGGCAAGCCGCCATCTTTCAGGTCCCAGAGGACGAGGCGCACATCAAATTCTTATCAACGGTGGTGGATGATTCCCATCAGACTTTGATCCAATACCTTGACTTCCTCTGGAGCAATCTCGAGCCGAACGCTTTCGATGCCATTGTTCCATCAATTCCCGAACTAATTCAGTCATACGGCCTCGACCCTAGCTTAGCGTTTCTGATTGGCAGAACAAGTCTTGCGCAACGAGTATTTCCCTGGAAAGGAAGCAGGGGCAACAAAAAGGAAGTCGCCGCAGTGTCCAAGACTGACAAAGAGGGTGACGTTGATATGTCTGAGACTACCGTCCAAGGCGAAGTACTTCAGGAGACGGATGCGTTGGATCCCATTGAGAGTGAAGAGCTGGTATGTATTCAAACGCGAACCGTGTCACATGAATCAGTCCCTAATCAGTCGTCATGCAGAAATTGGACGGTGTATCCCTCATCCGGACGACCATCAACACTTTGCAACCAGTCATCGATTCAGTTCGAGTAACCCTACGCCCCGAAGTGTGGCAAAAGATTGCCCCTGAGCTGTACGCAACCTTCTGGGCGTTGCAGCTCGGTGACATGTGCTTTCCTGAGGAGGTTTACGTACGAGAACGCCAGCGAATTATGAGTGAATGGCAAACTCTATCAAGCGACAGGTCCGACATGAGCCGCAAAGCCGTAGACCGGAGGAATGAGAAGCGCAAGGAGCTAATGGACCTGCAAGGCTATCTCCTAGATGAGCTGAGCGAACACGGTCTGCGCAAAGCCAAATGGAAGTATTTTTTGACGAGGCAATTCCAAACCTCGTTTCCAGACCCGTCCGCGAAACCGGACAGTGTGTCCGATGTTCTCTTGGAGCAGTGCGTGCTTCCACGTGTGCTGATATCTCCTGCTGATGCAGAATTCACGTTTCGCTTCATCAAAGCCTTGCACGAGTGGAATGCTCCTGTTTTCAGACTCATGTCTCTCTACGACCGTCTATTCAATGCCAATCGACTTCGTTCCCTAATATTCACTTGCACTGTTCGAGAGACAGAGTATCTCGGCCGTTTCCTGAAACTCATACTGGAAGATCTCTCGAGGTGGCACAAGAACGAGCCGTTATCTGCCGAGAGAGAATCCAAGACCGCCGAAGACGTGTCAAAGCTCGGTGCCTACGACAAGGAGGGCAAAGGTACTGCTAAGTATCCTCACTTTGGCTTCGCCCTTACAACCAATGCCGAAGGCAAACCGGAAACTTATGTGGAACATGCACAGTTCAGGGATCTATTGTTCAGATGGCACAAAAATCTTAACATGGCACTAAAAAACTGTCTGGGAGGGTCTGAATGGATGCATATTCGAAATGGTATCACGGTGCTCAAATGTGTTCTCGACTATTTCCCTGCTGTGGATTTCATGGCCACTCAGTTCATTACCCAACTACAGAACATCACGAAACGGGAGGCATCGGCAAAGACGGCTCCCGATAGCGAGGAGGGTAGTCGTGTAGATCTCTCCGTTGCTGCCCAAGGTGCCATGTCTGAACTTCAGCGGCGAAAGTCGAAATGGGTCATGGTGCAAGCTTTTCGCCAGAATGCGGTATGTCCATGGAAGGCCCCTTGTGTTTCTGGGTGAACAAGTTACACTAACCCCTGACTAGGCTGTTACGTCACGACAGGAGACTAACGCAACTTCTGGATCTAATCTGCGTCCTAATGCTCCTGAATTCAAATCTCAAAGCGATAAGTAAGGATTAGATCGATACTGTTTTGTAAATGAGCTTGACTAACATTTTCGTCCTGTAGAGCACATACCGCAAAGGGCTCGACCGTCGACGAGGAGGATGGAGAGGTACAGGACAAAGAAGCTGCGCGGGAGGCTGCCGGCAGCACACCCAAAGAACCCCAACCCCTGCCTGCCAAGCCCCTTGGTCCCGGTCGAGATAATGCGAAGCGAAGCGACACTACAAGTCAGTCTCGTCCATCAACCCCTAAGCCCACTGTGAGCAAACCCGAGCGCGGTGGTCACAAGCTGCCGGACCGGCCCTCGCACAATTTGCCTAGCCGTCCAGATGTTCCCATACCAGGATATTACACCCAAGATCGATTCAGTCAACCTCGTAGCGGCCATGATCGCAGGGACGGCAGGGAATCCTGGGGCCCCCGAGATACCCGAGACGGCAGAGAAGGACGAGACAACAGGGATACAAGAGATGATCGAGACGCGAAAGAGCAACGAGATGGTCGTCCATCAGACTCGGACCGTCCCAGTCGTGGGCGAGATTCAACAGAGCGTCGTCCAGCGGAAGGCAAAGACGAGATTAGTAGCGCCGAGCTACCCCCACGTCCGACACAACAAGACAGTGATCGTTCGCAACGCGACTCGCGCGGAGGGAGATCGCACGATCGGGCCAGTGAAGCAACAACAGCTCCTGGGCCGACATCTTCATTCGTTCCCCTTGAGCCGGCAATGAATCCCGAAAGAGCAGCACTCTTCGCCCAAGAATTATCCGATAGACCACCCAGAGGGAGTGATTCTGATCGTTCCTCACGCGGCCGTCGACAAGACGGTGGTAATGGCGGCGCAATCATGGATACCATTATTCCCGAGCGTGAAGCTTTGGTTGGAGAGGGGGGAGCAGACTCTCACTATGTTCCTGCCCGTTCAAACAGAGACGACGGACGCGATCGCAACCATGGGGCTCAATCTCCACGACGACACAACCGGCATACAAACGAACGCGATACACCTGCAGCATATGATGATCGTCAAGCGCGCCCCCTTTCTCTGGAACAGCGCCCAACCAGCCGTGATCCAAGGGATCAGTCGCCTCTTCCAGCCAATTTTAGAGGTGAACGACCCATGGAGAGAGAGGGCGATAGACTTCCTCAACCAGACATGCCCCGTGACGCTTCTGGGTTCCAACGGGCAGGAGGACGACATCATGATGCCGACAGCCACAAGCCATATCAGGACCAAAACTATGGCCGACTGAACCCTGTCTCCAATCCCAATCTCGACATCCCTTCTGGTCCTCGAGGCAGAGGACGTGGCGCAAGCCGGGGGGGGGGCAGCCAGCCTTCATTACCAGGTTGGCCAGACAATCGATTCGGCGGCGGTGGTGGTGGTGGTGGACCAGAGATACAGAGAGCACCATCGCCCGACCGAGGCGGTCCTCCAAGTGGCCCTCCAAATGGCCCTCCGTCAGGCCCTGCTTCTGTTCGTGGCCGGCGTGGCTATGACGCAGGGGGTGGACCACAGACGCCATCTGGAACACCTGCTGGCCTGTTATCAGGGCGACCTAGAAGTTTCGGCCCTGGTGGTGAGAAACCCTCGCCAGCTTCTATTAATTCTACACCCGCCTCTGGGGTGCATCCAGACCGTCTTGCCCAGCTGGCAGGTCCGCCATCTGGCTCTCACAGCGGTCCTCACAGCAATCACCGCCATCAAGGCCCAAGTGCTAGCACGCCTGATCGTTCCCTGCATAACCCTCGAGGCGGGCCCGCCCCTGACACGGACACACCTACTGGACCAGCTGCAGGGGATCGCCCAGGACGTGGGGGTGGCAGGCGACAGCTTGCCGGCATTAATAACACTCTTCAGCAAGCACAGGCGACCATGCCTGAGCCACCACGCAGCAATGGTTCCCGACACAGCCAGCCCCGTCAAATGTTGGGCAACTCAGATGTTCAAGTTCTGGCGGGTGGCTCCCCAACGCCAACACCAGGTCAAGAACGCAACGACCCCATGTGGGTATCATCGAACGGCGGCGAAGGTCATCCAAGAAGAGACCATGATCGATCTCGAGGTGACCGTGAGGGACGATCAGATAGGTCTAGTCGGACATCACAGCGGAGCAGCAGGGAACGGGATCGTGACGGCAAAGATCACAGTGAGAATCGGGATCGTCGCTCCATGGGTGGCGCTCCGGAACATAGCGGTAGCAGAGAGGAACGCGAATCTCGTCGGCAACTCCGCGATCCAATGGGGCCACCGCTGCAAGTTGGAGGGCGGGAGTTGATGGGTGGACGGGACGGTCGGCATCGAGGTGACGGTCAGAACATTGGAGGAAATTGGGGTGCCGCGGGAGGAGGCGGTCGAGCGGGCCCTCGAGAGGGAGGAATTCTGTTGAATGACAGGAGAGATCATCGAGAAGACCGCGGACGCAAGAGAAGAAGCGAAGAAGGAGTTGGTAGCTTGGCCAGCGATCGTGATAAGCGACTTCGGCGATGAAAAATGCAACTTGGAGTGAACGCATTTGGCTTTGCCAAATGAAGAAGGGAGACACAAGAACAAGATGGATGAAGCTTGGGTGAAAAAAGACGATTCGGGCCGACGAGGATCAAGATCAAGATCAGAAAAGATAGGAGACTTTTCGTTGTGCTACGCAACAACTATGTACGAGTTGAAGAGAATTTGTGGAATTATTAAGGCAAAGACGAGGCGGGAGCGGAAGCGGAAGCAGAAGCAGAAGCAGAAGCAGAAGCAGAAGTGCAGCAAATCGAGTCTTCAGCGAGCATGTCATACTTTGCGGCGTTTCCTTGGTCGACAACATTTACTATTATTTTTTATTACTTGTCTCATCTACGAACACTGGTACCTTGCAGAGAACGACTATAACTCAGCACAATCAAGGTGCTTGCGTTGCGTCCCACGATGGAACGAATGACAAGCGAGTGGCTCATCTCAGCTGGGTGTTTGGACATGTTCCCCATCATCAGACTGCGGTCCTTTGATGGCCCGAAAAGCAATCAAGTGATGTCTTTTGTGTACATGCTGTAGCGTTTTGAATTGGTCGGTTGTGCGTAGCGGGTGGATGTACACCAGGTTAAATTAGGTACCCTCAGGGAGGTAGGAATTTGGGCCTATTTGGTTCTGTGAGCCATGCGAATTCATAATGGGGATTTTGGAGTTTCCCGGGTAACAGTGAATGCGGGCTGCAGAATGCCATGTATATACAAGGCTGCCCACTGCAGTCAATTATATGGCTTTGTCATTCTCGGAATCATCCATCAAACATATGGCGTTCCATTGCGGAGCGTAGAACGTGGCAATCAAAGTTCATCTTCGATTCAGAGCAAGACGTTCCACCTATCACTTCAACTCATGTCGCTCATTGGGAATGAGTCTAAATTCAGGTCAATTTCAAAGATAGAATCTATACGCATCTCGTGGTATCATGAAGACGTGCCTCTACTGACGGCAGATTCAAAAAAAAAAAAAAAAGAAAAACACCAGCTCACAACTCCAGCTCGAAATAATTCCTGAACAAGGTAACAAACGACATGCTAGCAAAGCAATCTAGTTCACGACTGACGAGGTTCCTGCCCCCACAATGCTTGGCCCATGACTACTTGCGCATCTGTCGGTGCTGGTTGCCTGAGGTCCGGTTGATTGTAGGGCTCATTGTGCCCATGCGCCACGCCAACTTCCCGTGGGTCAATGTGTTGTTGATGCGACACTTGGTATGGTGCTTCGTGTAGTGAACGGTCTCGCAGTGGACGTGGGGGTGGCTGGGAATTCGCATGCGCCTCGGGATTCGGCTGGGCATTATCCATCAGTCCAGCTCGCTCTTCATGCCCATGCCTTCCGGTAGGATGATAGGATGGTGGTTGCTGGCCAGAATGGCCATATTCTTGCATTGTCGGTGGAGACTGAACATGGCGCGATTGCGACGTAGCGGCTTGAGGCCGCAAGCGATCATGTGAGCTTCTGACTTCCTTGGAATTTACGAGATCATCCATATCAAGATTCTCGCTGCGGTCAAGTCGGTAACTGATGTCCTCCTTACGACGCTTCACTCCACAGAACAGCCATCTCATTCCCCGACCGAACGCCTTGATGAAGTCCCAGGCATTGAGAGCATCACAAATTGCAGAGAGGCCCATAAAGCCGCCGGCTGGTGCTTGTCGCTCATTCTCAACAGACGGACTTGCCTTGTCCGCGTCGGGGACAGGATAAAAGGTACGAGGTGCTCCCGGAGTGTAGGGGGCGTACGGGAAAGCCCAGAGGTGAAGGATGGCGAACAATGCCATTTCTACACAAAGTAGCAAGGCTGGGATGCCGACCTTCAAATCGGGATACGCCAGAACCTCATTCGCTTGGACAATCTGGAGAGTCGAGGTGCCAACTGAAATGGCGGAAGCTTGCCAGAAGGAAAGAAACACGACCAATTTTATCGCAATAATCTTGACGAAGAGTTTGTACTCGGCGAGGGCGTCTTTGAGCTGAACGTAAAACTGAATAAGACAATACATGGCAATTGTGACGGCAACAGCGTTGAGCACGATGATCTATCAGAGTCAGCGTGTCCATCCACGACGGTCTGACCTAGGAGGGTTTGATGTGTCAACTTACCCAAATGTGCCCAAACACAGGGCTATTGGAGCTCTCGCAGTATCTGTGAAAATACTGCAAGACAACTGCAGATATGGTCATGGCCACGCGAACAAAGCAATAGTGATAGACTCCAATCCATATGATATTGAACCAAGTCAAGCCGCTCTTGGGTATCCTCCAAATACCTCTCTGCCCGCCACAGCACTTGGCAAACCAATTAATTGGCAGAACCCATTGCTTGATAGGGTGCAACTCTCGAAAGAAGACCTTCTGGCTATGCAAATCGGGGGCCACATAATGACAAAGGAGTGCGAAAAAGGAGGCGATGGCGAACGCTTCGTAACAGTCGGAAATTACTTGAAAGTAGATGGCATGCCAATACCACTGAAGTTGTAGATATGACGAAATGGCATATACTGGCACCATGAACAGGATGCGGATGATGCTATTGCGAACGTCTTGATTAGCGGGATTCGCCTCACGAATTTGCCCTCACAACTTACTATCGTTGCTCGCGGGGCTGTGTGTAATTGAGAGCATGCATCCAAATAAGATACAAGCTCATCACTGTGGAAATGAGTGTACATGATGCACCGATGACCCGAGCTAGATCATGGAAGTTGAGCGGCCCAATCAGAATCCTTTCAGATCCGGGTGTTACTGCAGTGAGGTGGTTAGCACCGTGCGAAGAGCAAATGGCTTGCGACAAAAAGCCATCGCGCAAAGAGCCATGACATACTTCTCAAATCCTCAAGGGTGGAATTGCAAGTCAGATTCAACATGGTGGTGGTTGGCTCAGCGGTTGTGGCGTCTTCGGTATGTTTGTTGGCCCGCCAGGGGCGGCGTTCATAGAAAGGTTTGTTGGTAATACGACCCAAGGGTAGTTTGCAATCACACGATGTGGCAGTCGTAAGCGGAAAAATATTTCGTCGCTATATAAGCTGATGCTTACGAAACAGTTCGCATGCAACGGCCGGAGATGAAAAGAAATTCGAGTTGTTCGCGATTCGGCACCGAGCGCTGGCCACGCATCCAAGCATACCGCGGCAGCCACGAGAAGTCGATGGGATACAGATCGACAGTTATTTCAACGGACGTTGATTTATCTTGACGCTTCGTTGCAGTTTCGGGTTGTGGCGTGGATGTCTTGTGATAGATCAGTTTCCTCTCCAACTGTCCGTCCGCGTGAAGAAAATAAGAGATGTGAGGTCGAGGTCGAGGCCGAGGCCGAGGCTTTTTTTAGACAAAGGTCGATAGGAAGACGGATCGGTTGAAGCCCGAAACGCGAGCAATGGCCATGAGCCAAGTATGCACAAAACAGGGAATAGGAAATAGGAAATAGGAAATATGAAGTCTGCAAGTGCGCATTGGAGGGGAGGCACAACGAGCGAACCCAAGGGACCCAAGGGGGGCTGTGAGCGTCAAGTTGTATGAATGAAGGAAAGGAAAGGGCGGGAAGGAGCGCTGGAATGCACCTGCCTCAGCACCACTGAGCCTGGAGGCAGTCGCGTCGGCGGGCCAGTCAGACATGCAACGTCACTTTTCCCCGTCTTGGCGTCTTGGCAAGTCCCCTAACTTGTGTGTGGCCCATCAACTCCACTGCTGCCTCGCCCCGAATTCCCACCGAATTCCCAAATTCCCTCCTTTGATTCTTACGGCACTAACAAACCCGACACAGTATCAGCAGCAAAAAGGTGAAGGGCCCTAGTTTCAAGCTGCCCACGATGGTTTGGCACAGCCTTCCCACAGCCTTATACTACCTCTCCATCGACCCGCTCCCTCAGAATATCAGCCAGCGATTCTATTCTGACCGTCTAGTGTGCGTTGCCGTGTTTGCCGTGTTTCACTACATAGTCCATCCGAAAGCTGCCATGTGGGCATCGGGCTGTCAGAGAGATGGACGGCATCGGCAATGTGAGTCAGGTCAGCAGTTCGACTCATTGCTTCTCGGGCATGGAAGAGAACAATGGGCCAAAGTACGGAGTATGGCTCAAACACCCGTTGCAAACACGTTTCCGGTCTGCGCTTGCCCGTGCCTTGGCTTCTTTCTCGTCATCTAAGCGGCGTCCAAATATAGCTTTGTGTCAAGGTAGGGGTAGATTTAGATGATTATAAGCATTTGATTTCGGTTAATTAGAAGTGCGAATAGCACCTAACTTTTATACCTAAAAGGTATATGGTTTCCCTTTGAGTGCGGTAAGGCAACAGCTAGGTCACGGGACCCACATCTTCTTCGATACTTCGCTAGTACCTCGATCGCGAAGTTAAAAGCGGAAGAGGCAGCCGCTATTATATACAGTCCACCCCCTGTTTGATTTTACATAACTACAAGCCCACGCGGGACGGCTACTATTAGCTCTAAGTAGCTGCTACTAGTGGAGCTATTAGGGGTGCTATAGGGTTATTACGCTAGTAAAAGGTACTTAATAGCCTTTATAAAATACACCTATAAAAAAGTACTCCTTACCTCACTTAGTGCTACGCTAGACCTTGGTTTGATATATTATTGGCCTGCTACCCCTAGTTATGTACTTGTGTAAAATCAAACAGGGGGTGGACTATACATATACGATGTATTTGTTTATACTAACGGAAATCACGAGGACTTCTATTATAGTAAGATTTCACCCTAAATTAAAGTACCCTCTAGTTACCCTAGTTTTAATTAGTCAAACCCGCTTTTCGTGACCTTAGCTGTTGCCTTACCGCACTCAAAGGGATGTTGTAGTACGGAGGTCGAAGTGAAAAGTCATGTCCCCTGCACAAGACCTACCTATAGTAACGTCCTAGTAATTCTAGAGAAAAAGTAATCTTATACTAAAGCCTATACTTTATAAAAGCTTATAATATAAGATATAGTTAGTAAATTAATTATCTTAAATTTTTATTAAATACTATTTTAGTTTAAAAATAACTTATAAAAAATTTAGCTTAAAAAGAATTTCTTTAATTTCTTTTTAATT
This sequence comes from Epichloe typhina subsp. poae, assembly GCA_030389615.1. NCBI lineage: Eukaryota > Fungi > Ascomycota > Sordariomycetes > Hypocreales > Clavicipitaceae > Epichloe > Epichloe typhina. The sequence continues at coordinate 568,237 of CP098316.1, read as the reverse complement.
TTAAAGTTAAAGAAAGAGATACTTTAATATAAGGCGCTGTGTATAGGGCCCGCAAGAGAGGCCGAGGCCCTAGGCAATAGGCCTTATTACTAGGTATAAGGTGTAATATTAACAACGGCTAGCATGAGCGGATCTTTTAGTCTATTAAGATTCCTAGCATACCTTCTAGGTCTCTTATATTTAATAAACTATTTAAAAATACTTAAATAAATTGAAATAAATTAAATAGTAATTATAATTGTATATAAGGAGTATTCTTTATTTATTAAAATATTTAGATAATATTTTCACTACCTAGGTATTATATAACTAGCGTTTAAAAAGTAAAAGTTTTAGTGTAAAATCGCTTATTTTTTTAGAATTACTAGAACCTTACTATAGGTAGGTCTTGTGCAGGGGACACGACTTTTGAGCTTAATCTCTGTAATATGACTTTTGACTCTGACCTCCGTAATAACTAGTCTTTACGGAGGTTAAGCTCAAAAGTCATGTGCCCTGCGCGAGATCCACCTATAGTGGGGTCTAACTAATTTTAAAAATGTACACTAAAACCTATATTTTTTAAAGGCTAGTTATAAAGTATTTAGTGAATAGAAAAATTATCTAAATATTTTAATAAAAAGTTTTAAATCTTCTTATATTTAATTAGCATTATTATCTAATTTATTTTTGAAATTTAAGTACTTCTTAGTAAATTTATAAAGTATTATTTACTTTTACTTTAAAATTAAAAAGGAAAAAAAATACAAATAAAGCTAGTTTCTTTTACAAATATTACTGAAGTATTATATATATGTTATATACATTAGTTAGTTTTATGTATAGCTATTACTAGTACTCTTACTACTTGTCAGAACCCTGAAGGTGTGCAAGGTAAGCCATTAGACCAAAAGATCCGCCAATGCTAGCTCTCGCTTGCATTGCACCTTACAATTGATTATCAAGCCCGCGCACTAATTACTAGGCCTACGCACCTGACACTACTAAGTTAAAAGGAAAAACCCTAAACTAGGAAGAAAAACCCCTTTATATTTATATTCAAGCTAGCGCTAGTTTTATAATAAGTTTATATTACTTAGTAAGTAGCTTACTATAAATATTTACTACTAGCTTATACTAGTCTTAGTTTGTAGAAAATATAAAGAAATAATAAATATATAAAATAAGTATTCCTAGGCTTTTTCTAGTCTTATCTTAATACTATAATAAGCTTGTTTTAAGTTTTTTGTGAGAACAAGGGATAGCTAGGCAAGAGGTATAGGGGCACTTGTATATTAAGCTATTAACTAAAGGTGTGATCCAGACGGGCGCAGTCGTTCTAAAATTTAGCGCAGTCGTTTAAAATTCGTTATTTTTAGACTTATAATTCTGCAAATACTAGGGCTTTCCTATTTTTAGTAAGTGGGTTTTTAGCGTATACCTATAGGTAATTACTATATCTCTTAAGGCCCTTATTTATAATATAATAAGATAGTAAGGGCTGGTTAAATAGCTAAAAGAGGGAAGCTATAGAGAAAAAGTAATATTTTTACTACTAGTATAGTTGTCAGGAAGAGCTCCCTAAAGCATTGGATGTGTGGGCGAGGGTCACGCATTAACTAGGATGAGATATTAGTAAAGAAAAATATATTAGAAGTACCTCCGTAAACTAGTTATTTCCATAGGGTATTATGTACCTTTTACGTATAAAGGTTAGCTACTATTTATATCTCTAATTAATTAAATTAAATACTTTTTATTATTTATTTGCACCCTTACCTAATAGTTATAAGCCTAGGTAGCTTTTATTACTAAATTTATTATTATCTTTAAAGTTATAAGCTTTATTAGATTAATTTAATTAATACTTACTAATATTATTATGAGGCCCACTCACAATACCACGCGCTAGCGCACTACCTAGCAAGCGCACTACACCCTAAGGCTAGGTTTATATAACACTAGTAAGTTACTAGCTATAAGCTACTAACTTATATATATAATATATTTAGACTTAGTAAGCATTAGTTAATATATAAGTACCCTTATATCTCTTACTTAGTTATCTCTATATTCTTATGGTTTAAAGCTTGTTTTACTAATTACTTAAAAGTAATATAAGAAAAAAATAACTTAATTTACTAAAATAATATTATATCTTACTTAGGATTAGCTAAATAATAGTAATACTATAGCTAGAAATATATTATATTTTATAACTTTATTTAATACTATACTTTTTACTATAAGGATAAAAAAGTAGTAATTAAAAAGTAAATTACTTAGCTTAAGTAACTTAAGGAATTATAAAAATAAAAATAAAAGCTTACTAACTTAATATAACTTTATAAAGAGAATAAACTAGTAAAAAAGGCTAAAAGCTAGTATATTCTTAAGTCTTAGTAGCTAAGAAGTTAAGGTTTAAAATATTATAAAACTTTAATACCTTATAAACTTAAAAAAATATAAAATATAGCTTAATAATCTTAACTATACCTTTAAAGAGATAAAAAAAAGTATTATTAAAATAAATAAAAAATTCTTTTTATAATTAACTATATATATATAAACTATTAAGTAAGATAAAAATAATATATTAATATTTAGGATTACCTTAAGAATAACTAGGATAAGTTTTAAAACTAAACCTTTATATTACTTAAAAACTTTATAAACTATAATATATAAATAGCTATATAACTAGAAAATATAAAGTAAAAGAAAGGCTAAAGCCTTATTAAATTTAGTATTTACTTAATTTTACTAGAGAAATACTTAAAATAAGCTTTAGAAAAAACCTATACTTTTATATTCTTTATAAAATTACTTCCTAACTTATAAAATTACTTCTTAACTTATAAGACTATATTAACTTATATATAAATATTACTAAGATAACTTAAGAAAAGATTATATCACTTACTTAGTAATTTTAAGAAGTAATATTTAAAAATAAGTAAAAGCTAAGTAATTTTAAAAAAAGGTTTATATAAAGCCTTTTAATATTGAAAATATAACTCTTTATAAGGCTATTAGCTAAATAAAAACTAAAAAATAAGAATAAAAATAAAAATAAAAATAAAAATAAAAATAAAAAACCTGAGTTACTTACTTAAATAATAATAATAAACTATAAGAAAAAAGTATTACTTTAATTATAGTAATATAAAGTACTTTTTTATAATTATAATAAGCTAAGAAAAAACTAGTAAAAAGTTAAGAGAACTCTTAAAGGTAAAAGTAAATACCCTTACCTTTACCTTAAATACTAAGGTATTAGTAAAATATTAATTTTATATATTAGTTATTATTTATAAATACAAAGATATTAAAATAGTAATAAATCTTAATAGTTATATGAAGATTAATATTGTTAGTGCTTAATTTATATAGACTTATAAGCTTAATTAGGCTAAGGCTATAGTACTAATTCTAAAGGTAATAAAGGCTTTTATAGTCCCTTAATATAGTATTTATAAGGTACTTATTATAATTAAAGACTTAAGAGATAAAAAGAAAAATCCTAAGTTACTATATATAGCTTTTAATAAGGACTTAAAAGTAAAGAGAAGTATTATATTATTTAGGATATATATACTTATAAAGAATATATATACTTTTACTTATACTTATAAAAATAGTAGTTTAAGAAGAGAAAAGTAGCTTTTTTACTATTTACTTCTTATAAATTTATAAAGGTAATATATAATAAGATAATTATATATACTATTATAAGGGTTATAGAAAATAAGTTTATCTCTCTTAAAAATAAAAAAGATTAGAGTATATAAAACTATTAAAAATATCCTTAAAAAGCTAAATAAGTTTAAAGATATATTTATATTAAATAAGGTAAGAAGCTATTTATGAAAGAAGTTAACTAACTATATAATTAATTTTATATTAGAAGCTATACCTTTATATAAACTAATTTACTTTTTTTTAAAGTAAACTTAAAAAGTGTAAGGCCCTACTTATAACACCTATGCGCAAATAGGCACACCACGCCCTAGGGCTAGGTCCACATAACACTAGTAAGCCACTAGCTATAAGCTAGTGACTTATATATATAACACACTTAGACCTAGTAAGCTTTAGTTAATATATAAATACCCTTATATCTCTTACCTAGCTATTCCTTTATTTTTATAATTTTAAAGCTTCTCTTACTAGCTACCTAAGAGTAATATAGGGAGAAGAATAACCTAATTTACTAGAATAATACTATATACTACTTAGGATTTACTAAATAATTATAATACTATAGCTAGAGATATACTATATTTTATAACCTTATTTAATATTATACCCTTTATTATAAAGAAAGAAAAGGTAGTAGTTAGAGAGTAAATTACCTAGCTTAAGTAACTTAAGAAACTATAAAAGTAAGAATAAGAACTTACTAACTTACTATAACTTTATAAAGAAGAAATACTAATAAAAAGAGGCTAAAATGCTAGTATATTCTTTAGTCTTAGTAGCTAAGAAATTAAGGTTTAAAATATTATAAAACTCTAATACCTTATAAACTTATAGAAGTATAAAATATAGCTTAATAACCTTAACTATATTTTTAAGGGGGTAAAGAAAAAGTATTACTAGAATAACTAAAAGATTCTCTTTATACTTAACTATATATATATAAACTATTAGGTAAGATAGGACTAATATATTAAAGAATAACTAGCTAATAGCTAGGAATACCCTAAGGATAATTAGGATAAGTTCTAGGACTAAACTCTTATATTACTTAAGGAATTTATAAGCTATAATATATAAATAGCTACCTAGCTAGAGAATATAAAGTAAAAGGAAGGCTAAAGCCTTATTAAGTTTAGTATTTACTTAGATTTACTAGAGAAATACCTTAAATAAGCTTTAAAGAAAACTTATACTTTTATATTCTTTATAAAATTACTTCTTAACTTATAAGACTATATTAACTTATATATAAATATTACTAGGTTAACCTAAGAAGAGGTTATATAGCTTACCTAATAATTCTAGGAAGTATTATTAAAGAATAAGAGAAAGCTAAGTAAGTTAGAAAAGAAAGGCTTATATAAAGTTCCTTAATATTAAAGATATAACTTTTTATAAGGCTATTAGCTAAATAAGGATAAAAATAAAGAAAAGACCCTAGCTACTTATCTAAATAATAAGCTATAAGGAAGAAAGTAATACTTTAATTATAGTATTATAAAGTATCTTATTTATAATTATAATAAGCTAAGGAAAGACTACTAGTAAAAGGATTAGGGAAACTTCTAGAGGTAAAAGTAAATGCCCTTACCTTTGCCTTAAATACTAGGGTACTAGTAGGATATTATTTCTATATATTAGTTACTATTTATAGGCAAAAAGACATTAAAATAGTAGTAAATCTTAATAGTTATGCTAAGATTAATATTATTAGCGCCTAGTTTACATAGACCTATAAGCTTAATTAGGCTAAGGCTATAGTACCTATCCTAAAGGTAGTAAGGGCTTTTATAGTTCCCTAATATAGTGTCTATAAAATACCTATTATAATCTAAGACTTAAGGGGTAAAAATAAGGACCTTAAACTACTATATATAGCTATTAATAAGGACCTAAGAGTAAAGGAAAGCCTTATATTAATTAGAATATATATACTTATAAAAAATATATATATAACTTTACTTATACTTATAAGAATAGTTATTTAAGAAGAGAAAGGTAGCCTTTTTACTACTAACTCCCTATAAGTTTATAAAGGTAATATATAATAAGATAATTATATATACTATTATTGATTTTTAAATTTTTTTTTGGGATCATTGGCTATGGCTAATGCATCTAATTTTCAAGGAACAAAAAAATTACTAGCAATACCTAGCTAGTATAATAATTAATAACTAAATTTAATAATTACTATAGTATTAGGTAAAACATAAACAAAGGAATAAGCTTTAAGCTATAAATTTAGGGGCTAAAAGGTTAATATAAACTTTATAATAAACTTTATAGCTATAATTACATAAGAGTTATAATTCGTAACTATAGTTAAACTTAAATCTATTTAAGTTTTACTTATAGTATAAATTAACATGATTTCCCCTTCCTTTATAACTATGTTTATTCTATCTCTTTATATCTCTTCTATTTTATAACTTATCCTTTAAAGCTCTAAGGCAAACTAAAAAAAAAACCATAACTTATCCTTAATTATAGCTAATCTAATTCAATCACTAGGTAAGTCATAGGCTACTAATTGACTAATTAACAACTAACTAATTAGATAATAGTATAGCTAAAGGTAATAAAAAAGACACTACACTATCTGAAATATTAAATAATATAGTAAAAGAGAAAAAAAGCAAAGGGAAGGAAAGGGAAGATAAATCTAACCTTATAATAATTAATAGTATTTATAATATAAGGAAAAGATACTAAAAAATAAGGGTAAGCCTAATAATAAGCTTTATAAGGTAAATAAAAAGAAGTTAAAGAAATAGGGTGTTAGGGTGTAGTAAGCTAAGCAGTTTTACCTCGTACTTAGGAGGATATATACTATTATAAGTATAAAAGAAAATAAGTTTATCTCTCTTAAAGATAAAAAAGATAAAAATATATAAAACTATTAAAAATATCCTTAAGAAGCTATATAAGTTTAAAGATATATTTATATTAAATAAGGTAAGGAGTCTCCTATTAAAGAAGTTAACTAACTATATAATTAATCTTATACTTAGAGTAATACCCCTATATAGACTAATTTACTCTTTTTTTTAAAGTAAACTTAAAAAGCTTTAGGAATATATTAATAATAACCTAAGAAAAGGCTAGATAAAACCCTTAAAAAGCCTGGTAAGTATACCTATCCTATTTATACTAAAGAAAGATAAGACACTTTTATTATATATAAACTATTAAGTACTTAATAAGGTAATATAAAAGAATTACTATATTCTTCCCTTAATTTTAAAGATTCTTAACTAATACTAAGGGGCTTATTTCTTCTTAAAGATTAATATTAAGAATATATACTATAGAATTTATATTAAAAAAGGTAATAAGTAAAAGATAGCTTTTTATATATATTATAAGCACTATAAGTACCTTATAATGCCTTTTAGGTTAACTAATACCCTAGTTACCTTTTAAAGCTATATTTATAAGGCGCTTTATAGGCTAGTTAATACTATTTATATAAGATATTTATATAAGATATTTAGATAATATCTTAATTTTCTTTAAGATAAAGAAAAAGCATATTATATATATTAAGTAAGTTCTAGAATATATAATATTAGTAAAGTTATATATAAAACCTTTTAAGTGCTTTTTTTATAAGGAATTAGTAAAATTCCTAGGGTTTATTCTCTTTACTAATAAGATATTAATAAATACTTACTAAGTTAATATAATTAAAGAATAAAAAAGCCTATAAGTTTTAAGAATATATAGTTATTTCTTAGATTCTATAACTTTTACTAATAGTTTATTTATAAATACTTTAGAATTATAATACTTCTTTATATATTAATAAAAGGTAGTTAAAATAGTATTTAGACTAGGAGGTTTATATTTAAAGAAAAGAAGTAGCTAGTATTTAACTAGCTAAAAGATACCTTTTAGTAAGCGCCTTTACTTTAATATTATAACCTAAGTTAAGTAGTGTATATTAAGATAAATACCTTAATTTTATAATAATAGGAATCCTATCTTAGTAGGATAATAAGGGCTATTAGTATTTAGTAGCCTTTTAGTTAAGGAAGTTTATAAATACTAAATATAACTATAGTATAGCTAACTAAGAGTTACTTACTATAGTAAAGTTATTTAAATACTAGTAATACTATATTAAAAGTATAGAGATACCTATAGAGGTCTTATTAGATTACTATAACTTATAGACCTTTATAAGATAGTAAAAGCTAAATAGAAAATAAGTATAATAGTATATATTCCTTTACTTATTTTATTTTATAATTAAGTATAAACTAGGGAAGAGTAACCTTATAGATATACTATTAAGAAGGTTTAATTATAAGAGTAAACCTATATTAAATAAGGTGCTTTTACTAAAGCTTTAAAAGAAAATAATAGCTACTTATATAGTAAAAGAAGAAGTACTAATATATTAAAGAAGTTATAGTATAATACTAGTCTTAGCCCCCTCCTAAGTACGAGGTAAAACTGCTTAGCTTACTACACCCTAACACCCCATTCCTTTAACTTCTTTTATTTACCTTAAAAAGCTTATTATTAGGCTTACCCTTATTTTTTAGCATCTTTTCCCTTATATTATAGATGCTATTAATTATCTTAAGGTTAGATTTATCTTCCCTTTCCTTCCCTTTGCTATTCTTCTTTTTTACTATATTATTTAATATTTCAGATAGTGCAGTGTCTTTTTTATTACCTTTAGCTATACTATTATCTAATTAGTTAGTTATTAATTAGTTAATTGGTAGCCTATGACTTACCTAGTCATGTAACGAATTAGATTAGCTATAATTAAGGATAAGTTATAGTTTTTTTTTAGTTTGCCTTAGAGCTTTAAAGGATAAGTTATAAGATAAAAAAGATATAAAGAGATAAAATAAACATAGTTATAGAGAAAGGGGAAATTATATTAATTTATACTATAAGTAAAACTTAAATAGATTTAAGTTTAACTATAGTTATGAATTATAACTATATCTTATATAATTATATCTATAAAGTTTGTTGCAAACTTTGTATTAACCTTTAGCCCCTAAATTTATAGCTTAAAGCTTGTTCCTTTGTTTATGTTTTACCTAATATTATAGTAATTATTAAATTTAGTTATTAATTATTACACTAGCTAGGTATTACTAGTAATTTTTTTGTTCCTTGAAAATTAGATGTATTAGCCACAGCTGATGATCCTAAAAGAAATTAAAAAAATCAATACTAGTCTTAGAACTTACTGCGTTAATAGTAGCTAAGGTAAAAAGCTAGTTAGCTACTATAGATTTAGTAATAGGTTAGCTAAATAAGGGTGATTTTAAGAAGAAAGTAGTATATATCTAAGATATTAGTATAGTATAAGTAATTTAGGGGCTATTATATTACTAAATCCTTACTAATCTATAGTAAATAAACTATTAGTATAACTATTATAAAAGGTATAGAACTAAGATCTAGATTTATAAAAATATATAAGTAAGGTTAACTCCTAAGTAAAAGAAAGGGGAAAAGTTAGTCTATAGTTATATAGTATAAAGGGCCTCCTAATATATAAAGCCTAGGTAGTTATTCTATAGGAGCTTATCTTATAATAGGAGCTTTTATAGCTATACTATAATAATTTACTAGTAGGTTACTTTAGGACTAAACACACTCTTAAGCTATTAAAATATTACTATTAGTAGCTAGTAATAAGTAAAGCTATTTTAGACTATATATCTAGCTATAAAGTATACTAATATATAGTAGCTAGGAGGTATTACTTATATAAAACCCTAAAATTACTACTAATACTAAAGTAACTATAAGTAAAAATCTTAATAGACTTTATAATAGAATTACTACTTATTTAGCTAGGTAAGTAAAAACTAATATAATTCTAGTAATTATAAACTAATTTACTAAGTACTTTATTTTTCTCTTTATAAAGACTATAATTAATATAGCTAAATTAGTAAAGTTATTTTATAAGGAAATTAAGCTTTAATTTAGGGCACTAAAGGGTATTATATCTAATAAAGGCTTAGTATTTATAAGCTTATTCTAGTTAGATATATATTACCTATTATATATAAAGTAAAGGCTTTTAATAGTATTTTACCTCTAAACTAATAAGTAAATAAAAAGAATAAACTAAGTACTAAAGTATTACTTATAGTATTTTATTAAAGAAAACTAGTAGCTATAGCTAAAATTACTCCTAATAGCTTAATTTATATATAATAATACTATTAATAAAATAATAAGTTACTCCCTAAACTATACTTTTATAAGCTATTTACCTAAGTTTTACTTAGCTTTTAAGGGTAAAAGTAAGGAAAGGAAAGTCTTAGAAGCTTATATATATATTTAAAAGCTATATAAGGTTAGGGAAAAACTAGTATATAACTAGGTAAAAGTTACTAAAGTATAAGTAAAGTACTATAACTAATAATACTAGCTATTAACCCTAAAAAGAAAAGACTTTATACTACTATTAGTAAAGAATATTAGACTTAAGAATATAAAATAAAAGCTAATTCTTAGATTTATTAGGCTATTTTATATACTTAATATAGTAAGTAAATAAGTATACTAACTAGCACTACTTAATAAGTATAGTTAATTATATAATATATTTTATATTAGCTTATTAAAGCTATAGAATTACTAGGAAAATACTATAGATAAAGAAATACTAATACTAAATCTTAAAGATAAAGATAATAAGTTTAAAGTTAAAGAAGTTAAGAATTATAGGAAGACTTATAAAGGTAATAAATACCTAGTAAAAGAAAAAAGTTAGCTTAGTAAATATAATTAATAAGTAGTAGTAAAAGATATAGAAAGCGCTTAATATATAATTTAGGTCTTTTATTAAATTAAAATAAGGAGAAAGTATAATAAAATATAAGTAAGTTATAGGTAATAAGGAATAAAATAATTATAAAAAGGCCTAGCCTTATTAGCTATTATTACACTTTAATTTAAAAACCTATTAGATTATTTACTAAATAACAAAAGAAAAAATCCTTATAAGAAAAGAAGTTTTAAAGGAAACCCTTCTATAGTTACCCCCTTATATATTAAAATAGCATTATTATAAATAAGCTATTTTATAGTATTACTCTAATTCTTATAGATTACTTACTATATTACCTAGAAAAGTAATACTTTACTACCCCCTAAGGTATAAATCCTAGATTATAATACTATAAATATAAGATTATTTTTACTTTCTAAGTATTATAATAAGTAAGATAGTTTAGCTATAAAAAGTTAGTAAATAAGTAGTAAAAAAGGAGTGCTAACTTACTATCCTAGGGATAGGGCTAGAAAATATAGAAACTAAGAGTTACTAGTGTAAGAATTATATTACTAATATAAGGCTAATATAGCCTACCTAAGTAGTAAGCAAAGACCTAGAGAATATATAAGGAAATATACCTAATAGACCTTAGTAGTATTAGTTAAACTAAAGGAAATATAGTATATAGTATTAGTATAGTTAAACCTTAAAATAAGGTTTAAATAATTCTTACTAAACTAATAGTAAGTTACCTCTAAAAATATATAATCTTTAAGGTTCTTAGAAACCTAATTACTTAGGGTATTTATTAATACTTATACCTAGTTAAGGATAGCTAAAAGATTAAGGAAATTCTTTTTATAGTAAGTATTACCTAAAGAAATATAAGTAATTAAATACTAAAAACCTAGAAAAAATAACTTACTTACTATCTTATAAGTATTACTATATTTTATATATTAGATATAATACTTTAAGTATTTTCTCTTAGTAATAATACTTATAAAGCTAGGGGATTAATAGTTAATTTAGGGGACTATAGGCTTAGCTAGGGAATTTTTCTTAAACTTTATATAACTAGTGTATAAATAATATATATAAGTATAGTCCTTTAAATAAATATTAGGGATAATAATAATACTTTCCTTATTAAATTCTATAGTAATAATATAGTAAGTAATAAAGGTAAAGTAATAGGAACTAATAATATAATAGTATTTAAGAAAAGTTTACTATAGTTATATAAGGAAAGAGAGTATAATATAAAAGAGAGTTAAAGGTAAATTTATACTTAAGCGCTAGCTATTATTTATTATTATTTTAATATAGCTATTACTTAGTAAATAGCTATATACTAGCTAGTAAGAGCTATTTAGGAGCCTAGCTAAAAACAAAGGGGTAATTATAAGGCCTTACTTATAATACCTATATATAAATAGGCATACCACGCCCTAGGGCTAGGTTTACGTAACACTAGCGATTTACTAGCTATAAACTAGTGACTTACACATATAACACACTTAGACCTAGCAAGCTTTAGTTAATATGCGAATGCCCCTATACCTCTTGCCTAGCTATCCCTTTGTTCTCACAAAAAGCTTTAGGAATATATTAATAATAACCTAAAGAAAGGCTAGATAAGACTTTTTAAAAGCCTAGTAAGTATACTTATTTTATTTATACTAAAGAAAAATAAAATACTTTAGTTATATATAAACTATTAAGAACTTAATAAAGTAATATAAAAGAATTACTATACTTTTCTCTTAATATTAAAGATTCTTAATTAATACTAAAGGGCTTATTTTAAAAAAAAATTGATATTAAGAATAAATACTACTAAATTTATATTAAAAGATAGCTTTTTATATATATTATATATATTATAAATACTATAAATATCTTATAATACTCTTTAAGTTAACTTATGCCTTAGTTACTTTATAAAGCTATATTTATAAGGTATATTATAGGCTATTTAATACTATTTATATAGTATATTTATATAGTATATTTAAATAATATCTTAATTTTCTCTAAGATTAAGAAAAAATATATTAAATATATTAAGTAAGTTTTAAAATATATAAAGGTAATAAAGTTATATATAAAACTCCTTAAGTGCTTTTTTTATAAGAAATTCGTAAAATTCCTAGGGTTTATTCTCTTTATTAATAAAATATTAATAAACACTTACTAAGTTAATATAATTAAAGAATAAAAAAGCCTATAAGTTTTAAGAATATATAATTATTTCTTAAGTTTTATAATTTTTATTAATAGTTTATTTATAAATACTTTAGGATTATAATATTTCTTTATATATTAATAAAAAGTAATTAAAATAGTATTTAGACTTAGAGGTTTATATTTAAAGAAAAGAAGTAGCTAGTTTTTAACTAGCTAAAAGATACCTTTTAGTAAGTGCCTTTACTTTAATATTATAACCTAAGTTAAGTAATATATATTAAGATAAATACCTTAATTTTCATAAGGGTAATATTAAGGAGAAAGTAGTATATATTTAAGATATTAGCATAGTATAAGTAATTTAAAGGGCTATTATATTACTAAATCCTTACTAATTTATAGTAAATAAACTATTAGTATAACTACTATAGAAAGTATTAGACTAAAATTTAGATTTATAGAAGTATAAAAATAAGGTTAACTCCTAAGTAAATGGGAGAGGAAAAGCTAGTTTATAGTTATATAGTATAAGGGGTTTTTAATATATAAAGCCTAGGTAATTATTTTATAAAAGCTTATCTTATTGATTTTTAATTTTTTTAGGGTTATTAGCTAAGGCTAATGCATCTAGTTTTAAGGAACAAAAAAATTACTAGCAATACCTAGCTAGTGTAATAATTAATAACTAAGTTTAATTATTACTATAGTATTAGGTAAAATATAAATAAAGGAATAAGCTTTAAGCTATAAATTTAAGAGCTAAAAGGTTAGTATAAAGTTTATAATAAACTTTATAGCTATAATTATATAAGAGTTATAATTTATAACTATAGTTAAACTTAAATCTATTTAAGTTTTACTTATAATATAAATTAATATAATTCCCCTTTCCTTTATAACTATATTTATTTTATCTTACTATATCTTTTTTATCTTATAACTTATTCTTTAAAGCTTTAAGGCAAACTTAAACCCTAAAAAAAATATAACATATTCTCACTTACCCCTATCCAATTCGTAATAAACGCATTACATAATTAATAAGTAAGTTAAGGGCTACTAATTAACTAATTAATAACTAACTAATTAGAAGATAGTATAGCTAAGGGTAACTATAAGCTAGGGGCTATAACTACTAGGCTATAGAACCTAATAGCTATCTAAAAATCTAAGGAAATTTAAGAAATAGAAAAGAATATTAAGGAATTTAGAAAAGTAAGAAGAAAAGGAAATAAAAGCTAGAGAAAAGGCTAGATATTTAGAAAAGGTGTTAAAAAATAAAGATCTATAATAATTCAAGCAGTTTTACCTTATGCCTAGGAGGGAAAGCTTTTATTATAAGATAAGCTTTCCCTCCTAGGCAAAAGGTAAAACTGCTTAAATCATTATAAATCTCTATTTTTCAATAACTTTTCTAAATATCTAGCCTTCTTCTCTAGCTTTTTATTTCCTTCTTTTCTTACTTTTCTTACTTTTCTTAAATTCCTTAATATTTTCTTTTATTTTTTAAATTTCCTTTTTATCTAGAATTTCCTTAGATTTTCAAATAGCTATTAGGTTCTATAGCCTATGCTTATAGCCCCTAGCTTATTGTTACCCTTAGCTATACTATTTTTCAATTAGTTAGTTATTAATTAGTTAATTAGTAGCCCTTAACTTACTTATTAATTTAGGTGTAGTGTATTTATTATAAATTAAAGTAGTAGTAAGTAAGGATAAGTTATGTTTTTTTAGGGTTTAAGTTTACTATAGAGCTTTAAAGAATAAGTTATAAGATAAAAGAAATATAGTAAAATAAAAGAAATATAGTTATAAAGGAAAGGGAATTATATTAATTTATACTATAAGTATAACTTAAATAGATTTAAGTTTAACTATAGTTATAAATTATAACTCTTATATAATTATAGTTATAAAGCTTATTATAAACTTTATATTAACCTTTAGCTATTAAATTTATAGCTTAAAGCTTATTCCTTTATTTATATTTTACTTAACACTATAGTAATTCTTAAATTTAGTTATTAATTATTACACTAGCTAGGTATTGCTAGTAATTTTTTTTGTTCCTTAAAAACTAGATGCATTAGCCACAGCCAATAACCCCCAAAAAAATTAAAATCAATAATAAAAGCTTTTATAACTATACTATAATAATTTACTAGTAAGTTAATTTAAAACTAAATATACTCTTAAGCTATTAAAATATTACTACTAGTCGTTAGTAATAAGTAAAGCTATTTTAGAATATATATTTAGCTATAGGGTATACTAGTATATAGTAACTAAAAGGTATTACCTATATAAAACCCTTATATTATTACTAATACTAAAGTAACTATAGGTAAAGATCTTAATAGACTTTATTATAGAATTTCTACTAGCATAGCTAGGTAATTAAAAACTAATATAATCCTAGTAATTATAAACTAATTTACTAAGTACTTTATTTTCCTTTTATAAAAACTATAACTAATATAGCTAAATTAGTAAAGTTATTTTATAAGGAAATTAAGCTTTAATTTAGGGTACTAGAAAGTATTATATCTAATAGAGAATTAGTATTTATAAGCTAATTCTAGTCAGATATATATTACTTATTATATATAAAGTAAAGGCTTTTAATAGTATTTTACCCCTAAACTAATAGCTAAATAAAAAGAATAAACTAAATACTTAAGTATTACTTATATATTATTTACGCTAGTTAGCACTATAGATAGCTATTACTAGTACTCCTACTACTAAGTTAAGAGGGAAAACCCTAGACTAAGAAGAAAAACCCCCTTATATCTTTATTTAGGCTAGCGCTAGCCTTATAATAACTTTACATTACTTAGTATATAGCTTATTATAAGTATTTATTACTAGCTTACACTAGCCTTATCTTATTAGAAAGAAAAATATATATAAAATAAGTATTTATAAGTCCTTCCTAAGTTTATTTTAGTATAATATTAGGCTTATTTTAAGTCTCTTAACTTTAGCCTAGGGTAAGGTAAATCTAGACTTATAATATAAATTTATTTCAAATTTACTTTTTACTAACTTTTCTATAGCCTTACTTTTTAGCTACCTTTAGCTTATTCTTACCTTATAAGTTTAATAAAGGCTAAGCACTTAGTTTTATTTAGTTAGAATAAGGAAGGTATTACTTTAACCTAGTTTTATTATAGTTTTATACTAAAGCTACTATTATATATTAGATTTATTAATTATACTATACTTTATTTTTAAGTAAGTTATTTAAATTATTCCCTCTCTCTTTTTTATAAGTATAAAAAAAAGCTTTCTTTACTTAGGGGCCTAGTTTTTTTCTTTTTTATATTAAACTTCCTATAGGTTTTTCTTTTCTTTCTAGCTATTTAAGGCTATACTAGGCTAGGGTTAGGTTATTGACTAATATTTATTATAGATTTAAAATAAATCTAGTATAATAGTACTTAAAGCTATAAATACTTTAGTATTACTATATATCTAGCTTTAATTAACCTAGGAATTAACTATATATGAGGGCTTCCTAAGGAAGTTTATAACTAAAAAGTAATATATATAAGTCTTAGAGAAAGGCTTATTTATAAGTTATATTTACCTTTACTTTAAGCTTACTTTACTTTTAATTTACTCTTTAGCTTAGTAAATTAAGGGAAATCTAGTATATTTCTTATAAGTTTTATTTAATTTAGAATTCTAGGTATTAATACTATATTATTATTAGTGGGTTAGTCTTATTTTAGCTTAGTAGTTAGGCTAACTTCCTAGGTAAGGGTAGCTACTAATATATATTTTAACTATTAGGTTTAAAATTATTAATACTATTAGGTAATATTTACCTTTATTTTAACCTAGATTTATATTTAATTTATCTAGTTCTTAGCTAAATTTATTTAGTTAGTAAAATAAGTATTATTAGCTAGTTAAGACTTAGGCTTTTATAGCTAATAAGGGTAATATAAGTTTACTTTAGCTTAGTAGTAGTTTTATTTTAGCTTTAACTTCTTTTTAATAAGTCTTAGATAGCTTCTAAGACTAGGTTAAGAAACTTTATACTAGTAATTAAGTAAAGAAAAATAAAGTACCTTAGTAATAAGCTTAAACTAAGCTAGTTTCTCTAAGAAATAATATACTAAGCTTATCTTTTAGCTTATATACCTTAATATATATATAGTAAAGATAAACTATCTTTTACTTACTACTATTCTTATAAAGTATTATAATAAAGTAATAAAAAATTGTGAGGCCCCACTCACAACACGGATGCACCCTGCTAGTGCACCATGCTATAAGGCTAGGTTTACGTAACACTAGCAAGCCACTAGGTATAAGCTAGTAACTTATATATATAACACACTTAGACCTAGTAAGCTTTAGTTAATATATAAGTGCCCTTTTACCTCTTACCTAGCTATTCTTTTATTCTTATAATTCTAAAGCTTCTCTTACTAGCTACCTAAGAGTAATATAAGGAGAAGAATTACCTAATTTACTAGAATAATACTATATATTACTTAGGACTTGCTAAATAATAGTAATACTATAGCTAATAATATACTATATCCTATAAGGACCTTATCTAAGACTAAATCCTTTATAATAAGGGTAAAAAAGGTAATAGTTAAGAAGTAAATTACTTAGCTTAAGTAACTTAAAGAACTATAAGATTAGGAATAGGAACTTACTAACTTACTATAACTTAATAAAGAAGGAAAGCTAATAAAAAGGGGCTAAAAAGCTAGTATATCCTTAAGTCTTAGTAGTTAAGAAGTTAAGGTCTAAAATATTATAGAACTTTAATACCTTATAAACCTATAAAAGTATAGGATATAGCTTAATAATCTTAACTATACCTTTAAAGGGGTAAAGAAAAAGTATTATTATAATAACTAAAAGATTCTCCTTATACTTAATTATATATATACTAATTATTAGGCAAGATAGGATTAATATATTAAGAAGTAACTAGCTAATAGCTAGGATTACCCTAAGGATAACTAGGATAAGTTCTAGGCCTAGACTCTTATATTACTTAAGGACTTTGTAAGCTATAATATATAGATAGCTATATAGCTAGAAAATATAAAGTAAAAGGAAGGCTAAAGCCTTATTAAGTTTAGTATTTACCTAGATTTACTAGAGAAACACCTAGAATAAGCTTTAGAGAAAACCTATACCTTTATATTCTTTATAAAATTACTTCCTAACTTATAAGACTACCTTAACTTATATATAGATATTACTAGGCTAATATAAGAAGAGGTTATATAACTTACCTAATGATTTTAGGAGGTAATATTAAAGAATAAGCAAAAGCTAAATAATTTAGAAGAGAAAGGCCTATATAAAGCCCCCTAATATTAAAGATATAACTCTCTATAAGGCTATTAGCTAAATAAGGACTAAAAGGATAAGGATAAGGATAAGAATAAAGAAAAGTCCCTAGCTACTTATCTAAATAATAATAAACTATAAGGAAGAAAGCAGTGCTATAATTATAATAGTACTTACTATCTTGCTTATAATTATAATAAGCTAAGGAAGGACTAGTAAGAAGGTTAGGAAAACTCCTAGAGGTAAAAGTAAATACCCTTAACTTTACCTTAAATACTAGGGTACTAGTAAGATATTAATTCTATATACTAGTTACTATTTATAGGCATAAAGATATTAAAATAGTAGCGAATCTTAATAGTTATATAGAGATTAATATTATTAGCGCTTAATTTACATAGACTTATAAGCTTAATTAGGCTAAGGCTATAGCACCTATCCTAAAGATAGTAAGGGCCCTTATAGTTCCCTAATATAGTATTTATAAGGTACCTATTATAATCTAAGACTTAAGGGGTAAAAAAAGAACCTTAAACTACTATATATAATTATTAATAAGGACTTAAGAGTAAAGGGAAGTCCTATATTAATTAGAATACATATACTTATAGAAGAATATATATATCTTTACTTATATTTATAAGAGTAATAGTTTAAGAAAAGAAAGGTAGCCTTTTTATTACTAACTCCTTATAAGTTTACAAAGGTAATACATAATAAGATAATTATATATGCTATTATAGGTATTATAAAAGAGAAATTTATCCCTCTTAAAGATAAAGAGAAAGTAAAAGTATATAAAACTATTAAAAATATCCTAGAGAAGCTATATAAGTTTAAAGATATATTTATATTAAATAAGGTAAGAAGCCTTTTATTAAAGAAGTTAATAGACTATGTAATTAATCTTATACTAGGAGCTATACCTTTATATAGACTAATTTACTCTCTTTCCTAAAGTAAACTTAAAGAGCTTTAGGAATATATTAATAATAACCTAAAGAAAGGCTAGATAAGACCCTTAAAAAGCCTAGTAAGTATACTTATTTTATTTATACTAAAGAAAAATAAAACACTCTAACTATATATAGACTACTAAGGACTTAATAAGGTAATATAAAAGAATTACTATACTTTTTCCCTAATTTAAAGATTCTTAATTAATACTAAGGGGCTTATTTCTTCTTAAAGATTAATATTAAGGATATATACTACTAAATTTATATTAAAGAGAGTAATAAGTAAAAGATAGCTTTTTATATATACTATAGGTATTATAAGTACCTTATAATACCTTTTAGGTTAACTAATACCTTAGCTACTTTCTAGAGTTATTTTTATAAGGTATTATATAGGCTAGTTAACACTATTTATATAGTATATTTAAATAATATCTTAATTTTCTTTAAGATAAAGAAAAAGCATACTAAATATATTAAGTAAGTCTTAGAATATATAAGGTTAGTAAAGTTATATATAAAACCCTTTAAGTGCTTTTTTATAAGAAATTAGTAAAATTCCTAGGGTTTATTCTCTTTATTAATAGGATATTAATAAATACTTACTAGGTTAATATAATTAGAGAATAAAAGAAGCTAATAAGTTTTAAGAATATATAGTTATTTCTTAGATTTTATAAATTTTACTAATACTTTATTTATAAATACTTTAGGATTATAGTATCTCTTTATATACTAATAAAAGGTAGTTAAAATAGTATTTAGACTAGAAGATTTATATTTAAAGAAAAGAAGTAGCTAGTATTTAACTAGCTAAAAGATACCTTTTAGTAAGCGCCTTTACTCTAATATTATAACCTAAGTTAAGTAGTATATATTAAGATAAATACCTTAATTTTTATAATAGTAGGAATCCTATCTTAGTAGGATAATAAGGGCTATTAGTATTTAGTAGCCTTTTAGTTAAGGAAGTTTATAAATACTAAATATAACTATAGATAGCTAATTAAGAGTTACTTACTATAGTAAAGTTATTTAAATACTAGTAATACTATATTAAAGGTATAAAGATACTTATAAAAGTCCTATTAGACTACTATAACCTATAAACCTTTATAAGGTAATAAAAGCTAAATAAAAGGTAAGCATAATAGTGTATATTTCTCTGCCCTTTTTATTTTATAATTAAGCATAGACTAGGGAAAAGTAACCTTATAGACACACTATTAAGAAGGTCTAATTATAAGGGTAAACCTATATTAAATAAGGCACTCTTACTAGAGCTTTAAAGAAAGATAGTAATTACTTATATAGTAAAAGAAACTCCTTATATAGTAAAGGAAGAAGTACTAATATATTAAAGAAGTTATAGTATAATACTAGTCTTAAAACCTACTACTACCTTAGTAGCCTAGGTAGAAGGCTAGTTAGTTACTATAGATTTAGTAATAGGTTAGCTAAATAAGGATAATTTTAAGGAGAAGGTAGCATATGTCTAAGATATTAGTATAGTATAAGCGGTTTAGGGGGCTATTATATTACTAAACCCTTACTAATTTATAGTAAATAAACTATTAGTATAATTACTATAGAAAGCATAAGACTAAGATTTAAATTTATAAAAGCATAGAGGTAAGGTTAACTCCTAAGTAAAAGGGAGAGAAAAAGCTAGTTTATAGTTACATAGTATAAGAGGTCTTCTAATATATAAAGCCTAGGTAGTTATTTTATAGGAGCCTATTTTATAATAGAAGCTTTTATAGCTATATTATAATAATTTACTAGTAAGTTACTTTAGGACTAAATACACTCTTAAGCTATTAAAATATTACTACTAGTAGCTAGTAATAAGTAAAGCTATTTTAAACTATATATCTAGCTATAGGGTATACTAGTGTGTAGTAGCTAGGAGGCACTACTTATATAAAACCCTTAAATTACTACTAATACTAAGGTAACTATAAGTAAAGATCTTAATAGATTTTATTATAGGATTACTACTAGTATAGCTAGGTAAGTAAGAAACTAATATAATCCTAGTAATTATAAACTAGTTTACTAAGTACTTTATTTTCCTTACTATAAAGACTATAATTAATATAGCTAAATTAGTAAAGTTATTTTATAAGGAAGTTAAGCTTTAATTTAGGGCACTAGAAGGTATTATATTTAATAAGGGATTAGTATTTATAAGCTAATTCTAGTTAGATATATATTACTTATTATATATAAAGTAAAGGCTTTTAATAGTATTTTACCCCTAAACTAATAGCTAAATAAAGAAAATAAACTAAGTACTTAAGTATTACTTATAGTATTTTATTAAAGAAAACTAATAGCTATAGCTAAAGCTACTCCTAATAGCTTAATTTATATATAATAATACTATTAATAAGATAATAAGGTACTTTCTAAACTATACTTTTATAGGCTATTTACCTAAGTTTTACTTAGCTTTTAAGAGTAAGAGTAAGGAAAGGGAGGTCCTAGAAGCTTATATATATATTTAGAAGCTATATAAGGTTAGGGAGAAACTAGTATATAACTAGGTAAAAGCTACTAAAGCATAGGTAAAGTACTATAACTAATAATATTAGCTATTAACCTTAAAAAGAGAAAACTTAGTACTTTTATTAGTAAAAATATTAGACTTAAGGATATAAAATAGAAGCTAATCCCTAGATTTATTAGGCTATTTTAAATACTTAATACTATAAGTAAATAAGTATACTAACTAGTATTACCTAATAAGTATAGTTAACTATATAATATGTTTTATATTAGTTTATTAGAGCTATAGAATTACTAGGAAAACACTATAAATAAAGAAATACTAATACTAGACCTTAAAGATAAAGATAATAAATTTAAAGTTAAAGAAGTTAAGGATTATAGAAAGACCTATAAAGGTAATAAATTCTTAGTAAAATAAAAGGGTTAGCTAAGTAAATATAATTAATAAGTAGTAGTAAAAGATATAGAAAACACTTAATATGTAATTTAGGCCTTTTATTAAAATAAAATAAGGGGGAAGTATAATAAGATATAAGTAAATTATAAGTATTAAGGAATAATATTACTATAGTAAAGGTTTAATATTATTAGTTACCTAAAAACTCTACCTAGAGGCCTATGTTATATTATAAAAAAATAAAGAAAATAGCGCCTAAAGCATAGGTAAAGTAACTAGAAAACCCTCTATTATAGCCCTTATATAGGAGATAACCTTACTATTAATAAACCTATACTTTACCTTATTCTTATTAGCCTAAATTACCTCCTCTATAGTATAGAAGAAGTAGTATACTACTATAGCCTAGGTAACGTAGCCTAAATCTAATAAATAAAGCTAAAGAACTATATATACTTCTTATATAGCTATAGTATTCTCTAGGTTCTCCTATTAAAATATTAGTAAAGCCCTAGTAAATAAATAATAAAAAGCTAAGGGTAAACTAGAAAAGAGAGGAATAAGGCTATAGCTACTAAGGTAACTTATAATTATTACTAAGAAACTAAATAGCTTTAGTAAGAAATAGAGGTAGCTTATATAAAAGGTTAGTAAATAATAAGTAATTAGGTTAGGATTTAATAGACTTAATATGCCTTTATAATACTAGTTAACCTAAAGGTAATATAATATATAGTGTTTATATAGTTAAATCCTATAACTAAGTTAAGAATATATATAGTAAAGCTATAGTAAGTTTCCTCTGAAAAAATATTAACACTCTTCTTATTTAAGGTAGAAATAGTAGTGCTTATAAGGGCTTATACTTACTTATAAATAACTATTAGGTTAGAAAAGTTACTAGCTATTATTACTATAGCCTAGTATAGAAAAGTTAGTAAGTTAGAAGTATATAATAATAAAATACTAAGTAACTTATTATTTTATAGGTATTACTACGCTTATTATATTAAATATAATATTTTAACTACTTACCTCTAGTAACACTAACCCTAAGTAAAGAATAAGGAAAACTATATATAATCCTTAGTAAAGTAGCCTTAATTAGTAAGTGCCTCTTAAAGTTAGTATAACTAGTATATAAGTAATATATATAAAAGCACTTATAAAAGTAAATAGTATTAGCTTTTATAATAAAATAATAAGTATAAGTATATAATAAGTTAGGGTAAATAAAGTCTAATTAAAATTAATTAAAATAGTCTAAAGTTATAAGGAGGAAAAGGGAGTAATATAATAATAAGTTATAATAAAATTTATATTACAAAGCTAACTAGTTTATTTATTATTATTTATTATTATTTTGATTATTATATAGTTAGTAAATAGCTATATTAAGGCTAGTAAAAGCTGTTTAGAAGCCTAGCTATAAGTAAGGGAATAATTATAAGGCCTTACTTATAACACAAATACACCTTGCTAGTGCACTATGCTATAGGGCTAGGTCTACGTAACACTAGCAAGCCACTAGCTATAAGCTAGCAACTCGCACGCATAACATACTTAGACCTAGCAAGCTTTAGTTAATATATGAGTGCCCCTATACCTCTTGCCTAGCTATCCTTTTGTTCTCACAAAAATACTATTTTTATTTTAAAAAAAGAATAATATAGCAGCTTAATTTTAGTTTAGAGTAAGAATAGTAATAGGCTAGTAAGACTTATAATACCTAAAGTTTATAGTTAAAATTAATCTAATATCTATTCTAAATATAAATATTCTTTACTATAATTATAAAATTATAAAATTAGGTTTACTTCTAGCTTACCTTTATTGTTACGATATAGAATGTAAGATATAATGAGTGTTAAGGTTGTTGTTAATTTAACTAGCTAGAGGCTAAAGCTATTATCTAATATAGGGGTTCTAGGTGTGAGAACAAAGGGATAGCTAGGCAAGAGGTATGGGGGCACTCGTATATTAACTAAAGATTGCTAGGTCTAAGTGTATTATACATGTAAGTTACTAGCTTATAGCTAGGGGCTTGCTAGTGTTATATAAACCTAGCTTTAGGGCGTGATACCCTACCTAGTAGTACGCTAGCGTATAGGTGTTATAAGTAAGGCTTTATAATTACCCTCTTATTTTTAGCTAGGCTTCTAAATAGCTTTTGCTAGCTAGTGTGTAGCTATTTGCTAAGTAATAGCTATATTAAAATAATAATAAATAATAGCTAGTGCTTAAGTATAAATTTACCTTTAACTCTCTCTTATATTACGCTTTTTTCCCTTATATAACTATAGTAAACTTTTCTTAGATACTATTATATTATTAGTTTTTATTACTTTACCTTTATTATTTACTATATTATTACTATAGAATCTAATAAGAAAAGTATTATTATTATCCCTAATATTTATTTAAAAGACTATACTTATATATATTATTTATATACTAGTTACACTAAGTTTAAGAAAAATCCCTAGCTAAGCCTAAAGTCCCTTAAATTAATTATTAATTCCCTAGCTTTATAAGTATTATTACTAAGAGAAAATACTTAAAGTATTATATCTAATATATAAAATATAGTAATACTTATAAGATAGTAAGTATATTATTCTTTCTAGGGTTTTAGTACTTAATTACTTATATTTCTATAGGTAATACTTACTATAAAGGGGGATTTCCTAGATCTTTTAGCTATTCTTAACTAAGTATAGGAGTTAATAAATACCCTAAGTAATTAGGTCCTTAAAGACCTTAAAGACTATATATTTTTAAAAATAACTTACTATTATTTTAGTAAGAATTATTTAAACTTTATTTTAGGGTTTAATTATACTAATACTATATATTATATTTCCTTTAGTTTAACTAGTATTACTAAGGTATATTAGGTATATTTCCTTATATATTCTTTAGGTCTTTACTTACTTCTTAGGTAAGCTATATTAGCCTTATACTAGTAATATATTATTTTATACTAGTAACTATTAGTTACTATATTTCTTACCCTTATCCCTAGGATAGTTAGTTAGTACTTCTCCTTTATTACTTATTTACTAACTTTTCCTAGCTAAATTACCTTATATATTATAATACCTAGAAGGTAAAAATAATATTATATTTATATTATTATAACCTAGGATTTATACCCTAGGGGGTAGTAAAGCATTACTTTTTCTAAGTAATATAGCTAGTAGTCTAGAATAATAAAAGTAAAACTATAGAATACCTTTTTATAATAGTATTATTTTAATATATAAGGAAGTAACTATAAAAGGGTTTCCTTTAAAACTCCCCTCCTTATAGGAATATTTTCTTTTATTATTTAGTAAATAGTTTAATAAGTTTTTTAATTAGAGTGTAATAGTAGCTAATAAAGCTAGGCTTTTTTTATAATTATTTTATTTCTTATTACTTATAACTTACTTATATCTTACTATACTTTCTTCTTATCTTAATTTAATAAAAAGCCTAAATTATATATTAAGTGCCTTTTATATTTTTTATTACTACTTATTAATTATATTTACTTAGCTAACCCTTTTACTTTACTAAGTATTTATTACCTTTATAAGTCTTTTTATAATCCTTAACTTCTTTAACTTTAAATTTATTATCTTTATCTTTAAGGTTTAGTATTAGTATTTCTTTATTTATAGTATTTTCCTAGTAATTCTATAGCTTTAATAAGCTAATATAAAATATATTATATAGCTAACTATACTTATTAGGTAATACTAGTTAGTATGCTTATTTACTTACTATATTAAGTATATAAAATTACCTAATAAATCTAGGGGTTAGCTTTTATTTTATATTCTTAAGTTTAATATTTTTACTAATAGTAATATAAGGTTTTCTTTTTTAAGGTTAGTAACTAGTATTATTAGTTATAGTACTTTACTTATGCTTTAGTAGCTTTTACCTAGTTATATACTAGTTTCTCCCTAACCTTATATAGCTTTTTATATATATATAAGCTTCTAAGACTTTTCTTTCCTTACTCTTACTCTTAAAAGCTAGGTAAAACTTAAGTAAATAGCTTATAAAAGTATAGTTAAGGGAGTAACCTATTATCTTATTAATAGTATTATTATATATAAATTAAGCTATTAGAAGTAGCTTTAGCTATAGCTATTAGTTTTCTTTAATAAAGTATTATAAGTAATATTTAAGCACTTATTTTATTCTCTTTATTTACTTATTAGTTTAGGGGTAAAATACTATTAAAAGCCTTTACTTTATATATAATAAGTAATATATATCTAACTAGAATTAGCTTATAAATACTAATTCTCTATTAGATATAATACCCTTAGGTGCCTTAAATTAAAGCTTAATTTCCTTATAAAATAACTTTACTAATTTAGCTATATTAATTATAGTCTTTATAGTAAGGAAAATAAAGTACTTAGTAAATTAGTTTATAATTACTAGGATTATATTAGTTTCTTAGTTACCTAGCTATACTAGTAGTAATCCTATAATAAAATCTATTAAAATCTTTACCTATAGTTACCTTAGTATTAGTAGTAATTTAAGGCTTCTATATAGGTAATGCCTTCTAGCTACTATATACTAGTATACTTTATAGCTAGATATATAGTTTAAAATAGCTTTACTTATTACTAGCTACTAATAGTAATATTTTAGTAGCTTAGAGTGTATTTAGTCTTAAAGTAACTTACTAGTAAATTATTATAGTGTAGCTATAAAAGCTTCTATTATAAAATAGGCTCTTATAGAATAATTACCTAGTCTTTATATATTAGGAGACCCCTTATACTATATAACTATAGACTAGCTTTTTCCCTCCCTTTTACTTAGGAGTTAACCTTACCTTTATGTTTTTATAGATCTAGATCTTAGTCTTATGCCTTTTATAGTAGTTATACTAATAGTTTATTTGCTATAAATAAGTAAGGATTTAGTAATATAATAGCCCCCTAAATCTCTTATACTATACTAATATCTTAAATATATACTACTTTCTTCTTAAAATTACCCTTATTTAGCTAACTTATTACTAGATTTATAGTAGCTAACTAGCCTTTTACCTAGGCTACTATTAACTTAGTAGGCTCTAAGACTAGCGCTATGCTATAACCAGAGCTTTGCATGTAGTGTAGTATTTGTAGTATTTTGACTTTCCTTGTAGTATGTAGTGTAGTGAATTATAATGTAGTGTAGTATGTAGTGTAGTGTAGTAAATACTACACTACACTACAAATACTACATGTAGTATAAGGGTAAAAATAAAAGTGGGGCATATTAATATCTTATAATATTATTTAGATTTTTCTTTATTTACTTAATATAAGCCTTTTTTCTATTAGAATTTAGTTATTTAGTTATAAATCTTTAAAGTTTATACTTATTTAAACTATTAAGCTTATAATAAGAATAGGGTAGTTAGATATAGTATCTTTTAGTATTTATATATAACCCTAGTTTTTTCCTAAATTCTAAAGGTTATTTTACTTTTCTAGCTTTTTTATTAGATTTATAATTCTTTTTAATATACTTTTTTACTTTAAATCTAAGATTTACCCTAAAGAAATTATTTATTATTATATATAAATAAGATAATAAATCTAACAATAATATATTTATAAAAATAAGTTACTTGTAATAAAAAGATTATTTTACTTTCTATTATAAAGGGTTTTATAGCTATATAGCTATTTTATCTTAATTATAAATAATTATATTAAGTTTTTAGGTTTTTTAAGCTAGAAGAAATACAAAAACCTATAAAAAGCTTTTAGAAAAGGGCAAGGATTCTATTTTTATAAGATTAAAAAGGAATATAATATATTTTCCTTAATTAATAAAATTAGAAAAAAAGCTTTAAAAGTAAGTTTAAGAACTTATACTAATTTTAGCTTACTTACTTAGTTATATATTATTATATAAAAGTGGGTCTTAAGTAGGTCTTACTAGTTATATATTTACTTACTTATAGCTTTAATACTTATTTCTATAATCTAGTCTTCGAATAGTAGTATTTATTAAAAGTGGGTCTAAAAGTGGGTCTAAAAGTGGGTCTTATTAATTATACCTTTGCTATAAATAGCTTTTATGCTTTTTCTATAATCTAGTCTTAGAAAGAAGAGATATTAATAAAAGTGGGTCTAAAGTGGGTCTTACTAATTATATCTTTACTTACTAATAACTTTTATGCTTTTTCTATAATCTAGTCTTAGAAAAAAGAGGTATTAATAAAAGTAGGTTTAAAGTGAGTCCTTATAATTACCTTTTACATAGTTAAAGTTTATACTCTTTTTAATTAGTTATATAATTCTTTCTTAAAAGAGATATTAAAGTTTATTATTACTATTATTACTATTATTACTATTATTACTATTATTACTATTATTACTATTATTATTATCTTAAAAAATATAAAAGAGAAAAGTGTTTTATTTTATTAATATTTTTAAAAAGAGATAAATACTAAGTAATTAAAAAGTATAGCCTTTTCTATAGTAATTTCCTTATACTTACTTATATTTATATTTAAGTTATTTATTTACTAATTAATTTTAATTAAACTTTAACACTAATAATATTATAAGCTATTATAAGCTATTATAAGCTATTATAAGTAATTATATTACTAAAAATTATAAATACTACAAATACTACAAAATACTACATGTAGTGTAGTGTAGTGAAAAAATTCCCTTATAGTGTAGTATATAGTGTAGTGTAATATGTAATGTAGTGTAGTATACTACATTACACTACAAATACTCCACAATGTAGTGTAGTGTAGTGCAAAGCTCTAGCTATAACTTCTTTAATATATTAGTACTTTTTCTTTTACTATATAAGTAGCTACTATCTTCCTTTAAAGCTTTAGTAAAAGCGCCTTATTTAATATAGGTTTACCCTTATAATTAGACTTTCCTAATAGTATATTTATAAGGTTACTTTTCCTTAGTCTATACTTAATTATAAAATAGAAAGGGTAAAGAAATATATACTATTATACTTACCTTTTATTTAGCTTTTACTACCTTATAAAGATCTATAGGTTATAGTAGTTTAATAGGACTTTTATAGGTATCTCTATGCTTTTAATATAGTATTACTAGTATTTAAATAACTTTACTATAGTAAGTAACTCTTAATTAGCTATACTATAGTAATATTTAGTATTTATAAACTTCCTTAACTAAAAAGCTACTAAATACTAATAGCCCTTATTATCTTACTAAGATAGGATTCTTACTATTATAAAAATTAAGGTATTTATCTTAATATATACTACTTAACTTAGGTTATAATATTAAAGTAAAGGCGCTTACTAAAAGGTATCTTTTAGCTAGTTAAATACTAGTTACTTCTTTTTTAAATATAAACCTCCTAGTCTAAATACTATTTTAACTACCTTTTATTAATATATAAAGAGGTACTATAATCCTAGAGTATTTATAAATAAACTATTAGTAAAAGTTATAAAATCTAAGAAATAACTATATATTAAAACTTATTAGCTTTTTCTATTCTTTAATTATATTAACCTAGTAAGTATTTATTAATATCTTATTAATAAAGAGAATAAACCTTAGGAATTTTACTAATTTCTTATAGAAAAAGTACTTAAAGGGTTTTATATATAACTTTACTAACCTTATATATTCTAAGACTTACTTAATATATTTTATATACTTTTTCTTTATCTTAGAGAAAATTAAGATATTATCTAAATATACTATATAAATAGTATTAACTAGCTTATAAAGTACCTTATAAATATAGCTTTAAAAGGTAGCTAAGGTATTAGTTAACCTAAAAGGTATTATAAGGTACTTATAGTGCCTATAATATATATAAAAAGCTATCTTTTACTTATTACTCTCTTTAATATAAATTCTATAGTATATATCCTTAATATTAATCTTTAAGAAAAAATAGGCCCCTTAGTATTAGTTAAGGATTTCTAAAATTAAGGGGAGAGTATAGTAATTCTTTTATATTACCTTATTAAGTCCCTAATAGTTTATATATAGTTAAAGCATCCTATCCTTCTTTAGTATAAATAAAATAAGCATACCTATAAGGCTTTTTAAGGGTCTTATCTAGCCTTTTCTTAGGTTATTATTAATATATTCCCTAAGCTCTTTAAGTTTACTTTAGGAAAGAGAGTAAATAGGTTTATATAAGGGTATTACTTCTAGTATAAGATTAATTATATAATTAATTAACTTCTTTAATAAGAGACTCCTTACCTTATCTAATATAAATATATCTTTAAACTTATATAGCTTCTTAGGGATATCTTTAATAGTTTTATATACTTTTACCTTCTCTTTATCTTTAAGAGAGATAAACTTATTTTCTATTATACTTATAATAGCATATATAATTATCTTATTATATATTACCTTTATAAACTTATAAGGAGTTAGTAGTAAAAAGACTACCTTTCTTTTCTTAAACTACTATTTTTATAAGTATAAGTAAAGGTATATATATTCTTTTATAAGGATATATATTCTAATTAATATAAGGCTTTCCTTTACTCTTAAGTCCTTATTAATAGCTATATATAGTAGTTTAAGGTCCTTTTTTTACCCCTTAAGTCTTAGATTATAATAGGTACCTTATAGACACTATATTAGGGAACTATAAGAGTCCTTACTACCTTTAGGATAGGCACTATAGCCTTAGCCTAATTAAGCTTATAAGTCTATATAAACTAGGCGCTAATAATATTAATCTTAGCGTAACTATTAAAATCTGCTACTATTTTAATGTCTTTTTGCTTATAAATAGTAACTAATATATAGAATTAATATCCTACTAGTACCCTAGTATCTAAGGTAAAGGTAAGGGTATTTACTTTTACCTTTAGGAGTTTCCCTAACCTTTTTACTAGTCTTTCCTTAGCTTATTATAGTTATAAAAAAGATACTTTATACTACTATAATTATAGCACTATTTTCTTCCTTATAGCTTATTATTATTTAGGTAAGTAGCTAAGGACTTTTCTTTATCCTTATCCTTATCTTTTTAGTTCTTATTTAGCTAATAGCCTTATAAAGAGTTATGTCTTTAATATTAAGGGGCCTTATATAAGCCTTTCTTTTCTAAATTACTTAGCTTTTGCTTATTTCTAGATATTACTTCCTAGAATTACTAGGTAAGTTATATAATCTCTTCTTAAGTTATCCTAGTAATATTTATATATAAGTTAATATAGTCTTATAAGTTAGAAACTAATTTTATAAAGAATATAAGGGCCTAGGTTTTTTCTAGAGCTTATTTAAGGTATTTCTTTAGTAAATCTAAGTAAATACTAAACTTAATAAGGCTCTAGCCCTTCTTTTGCTTTATATTCTCTAGCTAAGTAGCTATCTATATATTATAACTTATAGAGTCCTTAAGTAATATAAAGGTCTAGTCCTAGAACTTATCCTAGTTATCCTTAGGGTAATCCTAGCTATTAGCTAGTTATTTTTTAATATATTAGTCTTATTTTACCTAATAGTTTATATATATATATTTAAGTATAAAAAGAATCTTTTAGTTATTTTAATAATACTTCTTTTTACCCCCTTAAAGGTATAGTTAAGGTTATTAAGCTATATCTTATACTTCTATAAGTTTATAAGGTATTAAAGTTTTATAATATTTTAAACCTTAACTTCTTAGTTACTAAGACTTAAGAATATACTAGCTTTTTAGCCTTTTTTTATTAGCACTTCTTCTTTATAAAGTTATAATAAGTTAGTAAGTTCCTATTCTTACTTCTATAGTTTCTTAAGTTACTTAAGCTAGGTAATTTACCCTTTAACTACTACTTTTTTTTCCCTTATAGTAAAGGGTGTAATATTAGTTAGGGTTATAAAATATAGTATATTTTTAGCTATAATATTACTATTATTTAGTAAATCCTAAGTAGTATATAGTATTATTCTAGTAAATTAAGTTATTCTCCCTCTTATATTACTCTTAGGTAACTAGTAAAAGAAGCTTTAAAATTATAAAAATAAAGGGATAGCTAAGTAAGAGGTATAAGGGCACTTATATATTAACTAAAGCTTACTAGGTCTAAGTGTATTATATATATAAGTTACTAGCTTATAGCTAGGGGCTTGCTAGTGTTACGTAGACTTAGCCTTAGGGCGTAGTGCCCTGCCTAGTGGTGCGCTGGCGCACGGGTGTTGTGAGTGGGGCCTCACACTAGGTCACGTGCTAGGCTATATCCTCGGCACGGCAGGCCACATCCTTGGCACGGCAGGCCACATCCGAAGTGGTAGGCCACTTGTTAATTCTAGCACGTAATAAATGCGAGCATCACGGATAAAAGAGATAGCTGTCCTAGCTATCTAATAAGATCTAACGAATTTGTAATAAGCTAGGAGGCAGGCTCTTGCAAGGGAATTTAGTTAGATAGATTATTAAGTCTAGTGGTTAGGTTACAGGGGGCGTTACAAAGGGTTAGGTAATGAGCTTTATAACGGGCTAGGTAACGAGCTTTGCAGAGGGCTAGGCAATGAGCTTTGTAGAGGGTTAGGAATTCGGTTAGGCTATTAAATTAGCTAACGACGAATTTGCTACAACAGGCCAGGCAACGAGCTTTATAACAGGCTAGGTAACGAGCTTTACAACGGGCTAGGTAACAAGCTTTGTAACGGGCCAGGTAACGAGCTTTGCAACGGGTCACGAATTCGGTCAGGCTATTGAATTAGCTAACGACGAATTTGCTACACTAGGTTAGGCAACGAGCTTTGCAGAGGTCTAGGCAACGAGCTTTGCAAAGGGTTAGGAATTCGGTTAGGCTATTAAATTAGCTAACGAATTTGCTAACAGGCTAGCTACAAAGGGTTAGGAATTTAGTTAGGCTATTAAGTTAGCTAACGAATTTGCTAATAGGCTAGCTGCCTTTAAAGGTTATTACTTTCTTCAAAGACTTCCTTAACAAGGTCTTTAAGCTACTAAAAATCATCCTTTTCTATCGCTAGCTTCTGTTAAAGGTCCTATATCTATTACTACTACCACTAAATTTGCTACTGTAATTACTATTATAATTACTACTATTGCTATAGATAACAGGTCCTTAGGTCCTAAAGGTCTTGCTAATGTTATTCCTGCTACTACTGAAATTACTAAACTAGCTACTATTAAATCTATTAATATTGCTAACTAGCTAGGCATAGGTCCTTAAGATGCTAAAAGACCTGATTTTTTGAAGGGAAGGTCTTCCTATAAATACCACAGGTTTGGCGTTAATAATCTTGCTTGTAAAGTCACTGTAATTGCTATTACTTACACTAATCTAGCTAATATAAGGGAAGTATTATAGCGGCTTAATTAGATCGATTGACGGATTTATCAGATTTGACAGTCGGGTCGAAGGTCGAAGGTTAAAGGTCTTTAAATTGAAGAATCGAAGGTTGAAGATCGAAGGTCTTCAAATTAAAGGTTAAAGATCGAAGGTCTTCAAATCAAAGGTCAAAGATCGAAGGTTATAGGTCTTCGGATTAATCGAATTGAATCGAAGATCAAAGAATCAAAGGTTAAGGGTCTTTAAATTAATCGAAATTGCATAATTAATTGATTTAAAGGTTAAAGGTCAAAGAATCAAAGAATCAAAGGTTAAAGAATTAAAGGTTAAAGAATTAAAGGTTAAAGAATTAATAGTCAAAGAATTAAAGGTTAAAGAATCGATAGTTAAAGAATCAAAGGTCTTTAAATTAACGGATTAAAGGGTCTTTAAAGAGATTGAAGAATCTGACAATAGGCATAATACCTAAGGGAGCTATTAGGCATATTAAAAGGGATAGCTTTGATTTAGTTAGATTAATGGTCGAATTAAAGGTTAACGAATCTAACAATAGGCGCGATGCCTAGAGGGACTATTAGGCCTAGTAAAAGGGATAGATTTGATAGGCTTAGTGGTTAGTTAACGAATAGTTGGTTTGGTGGCTTTTGTTAGTAGTAAAAGCGCTAGGTACGCAAAATTAAAGAGTAATTACTACCACTTATTACGATATAGAATGTAAGATATAATGAGTGTTAAGGTTATTGTTAATTTAACTAGCTAGAGGCTGAAGCTATCGTCTAATATGGGGGTTCTAGGTCACGTGCTAGGCCACATCCTCGGCACGGCAGGCCACATCCGAAGTGGCAGGCCACTTGTCAATTCTAGCACGTAACATTTATACTTATATTATTTATTTTATTCCTTATACTAGATTTATAATTAGGAGGTTTTTTATTTATTTATCAAGTTAGCTTAAGTCTAAGGGTAATTTAAGCTATCTTATAGCTAGCTTTTATATTATTAAGTAATATTAGAGTTATCTTATACTTAGGAACTATTTAGCTAAATATTTTGCTTTTTAGGGATTATTTAGGGCTAGCCTTACTTTCTATATTGTAGTAAGCTAATACTATTAGGGTTATTTATAGTTATAGTTACTATAATTAACTAGTATATAGTATTAGTCTTTTATAGCTTAACTATAGCTATATAAAGGTAAAACTACCTTAAGAACCTTTTTGTTATAACTAAGTTAGGGAGATAGAAATAGAGTAAAGGCTAAGGTTCTTAGTTATAGCTAGAGAGCCCCCTCCTGGGCACGAGGTAAAACTGCTTAAATTATTATAGATCTCTATTTTTCAACACCTTTTCCAAATATCTAGCCTTCTTCTTTAGCTTTTTATTTCCTTTCTTTTTCTTACTTTTCCTAAATTCCTTAATATTTTCTTTTATTTTTTAAATTTCCTTTTTATCTAGAATTTCCTTAGATTTTTAGATAGCTATTAGATTTTATAGCCTAGTAGTTATAGCCCCTAGCTTATGATTACCCTTAGCTATACTATTATCTAATTAGTTAGTTATTAATTAGTTAATTAGTAGCCCTTAACCCCTACCTGTTAATTATATAGTGCGTTTATTGCGAATTAAAGTGTAGTTAAGTGAGGATAAGTTATGTTTTTTTTTAGGGGTTTAAGTTTACCTTAGAGCTTTAAAGGATAAGTTATAAGATAGAAGAGATATAAAGAGATAAAATAAACACAGTTATAAAGGAAGGGGAAATCACGTTAATTTATGCTATAAGTAAAACTTAAATAAATTTAAGTTTAACTATAGTTATGAATTATAACTCTTACGTAATTATAGCTATAAAGTTTGTTATAAAGTTTATATTAACCTTTTAGCCCCTAAATTTATAGCTTAAAGCTTATTCCTTTATTTATGTTTTACTTAACACTATAGTAATTATGAAATTTAGTTATTAATTATCACACTAGCTAGGTATTGCTAGTAATTTTTTTTGTTCCTTGAAAATTAGATGCATTAGCCACAGCCAATGATCCCCAAAAAAATTAAAAATCAATAGCTAGAGAGCTACTACTGTTGGATCCTTCGGATCTTCATCGGCTTAATCGTGGCCAAAGACCGGACTAATAGTGGGTCTGGCGCGATGCACGTAATATAATTAGCTATATTAATTTGCTACCCTCTTTTCTGCCTTACTTATAGGTTTTACTTACTTTTCTATTATCTAGACTTTCCCTCTCTTCTCTCTCTTTCCTAGCTAGCTATCTATCTATTATTAACTTTAATATTATAGAATTATCCTACTTACGTAGGTACCTTAGTGTAACTAACACTAATTAGTAGTTAACTTTATAACTATAGATAAGTTAAGTATTATAAGAAGAGATATTTCTATAAACGCTATAGCTACTACCCCTTATAACACTAGATTAACAGTTATTATAGTAGAGAGGCATAACTATATAAGTGTGCTAAAGGAAGAGACTAGAATCCTAGTTATAGGCTTATTAGGCTTCTAAGGAATTAATTCATTAACCCTTAGGCTTATGGGATATAACTTCGTTATATCTATCTAGGATATTATTATTAATCATTGATTTTATTATCTATCACAAGAAAACTAACTAACTAACCGAATCTATTGCCGTGAGGCATTTATTTTAAACCTAATATTAAATAACCTTAGCTAAGCTAGCTAAATCACCTATAACTTCTCTTAATATATTACCTTCTTCTAATAGACCTTTAATCCCTCTTTATAAGTATTTACTACTTGTTTCTTACCCCCTTTACTCTTAGTGTTATTTGCCTTATGCTTATTAGTAAAGAGATTATCTCCTTCCTTTTTTTTATATAAAATAGGAAGTAGTAATTCTATTACTTTTATGTTATTTTTACTAGTGCTTTTCTAGTTACTTTTAGCACTTCTATTGCTTTATTAAACCCTAATTTAATTTGTTCTTATTACTACTTTTACTACTTTTTCCACTGTTTTTCCTCTCTTTATAATTTTCCGTGTTTTCGCGATTTCCTAGCTTTATTAGAGTAATAACGCTCCTAAAGTGCGAAAGAAGACCTAGCAACAGGCAAACACATAAGCTTAATTAGTAGCAAAAGAATAATACCTTAGATCTTCTTTTGTAGCCTAGATATCACAAGATAGCAGAATTAGAATCTAGACCTTTTACAAGAGAAAGGGCTACTACTAGTAATAGTAAGGCTTAAATAATTTCTCTTAAAAGACTATAAGAGAGTAAACTACTAGCACGTCTACAATAGCTTACGAATAACCTTATAAAAAACTAGAAAGAGCCTATTAAACTAGACTAGGGACTGCTACATAACCCAAACTTAACAACTAGATTACAAGGTTTATTAACCTTAGTAAGCATTAAGGCTAGAGAGATAATAACCTCTAGGAGTTATTTTAAGAAGACTTTAAAGGCTAGTTTAAAGATACTTTTAAAAGAGTAAATAAGGACATTATTAGAGAGCTATATAATTCCTTATAAGATTATAGTGTTCTTATTAAATAAGGCCTAGGATATTTAATCCTAGTATTTCTTAAAGAGATACTTTACTAAACCTTAATATCTCTTTAGTTATAGGAAAGATTATAATCTTCTAAACCCCTAGAGCCTTAGCCCTAAACCTAATTACTTACCCTAGAAATCTACCTTCCTTAACCCTAATAATTCCCTAAACCTCCCTAAGAGCCCTTATAATAATCCTAATTAAATTAATTACTTTATCCTAATAATTATTATTTATAATAACCTATAGACTATTATTTACAATAAATTATGCCTTTATAGTAATTTCTCTCTAAAGATTAGATTATAAAGAAGATCTTAGAGCTTACAAAAATGTATAAGGATAGTAACTACTATAGCGGGAAGCTATATAACTTCCTAACGCTAAAGATTACGCTCTTTAAGAATAAGTGTAATAGGATTAACCTCCCTTAAATACATTATTAGAAGGCCTTTCCTATTATATTAATAGGTAATACTAAATAGTATTACCTTAACTACCTCTTTAGGAATAACTACTCCTATAAAGAGATAATTACTTGCATTTGTTAATACTTTAAGATAGAAAGTAACTAATAATTCTACTATTATAAGTAAAGTAGTATAACGTTAAAGAATATAATTAATAAGAACCCTAATAAAAGTAAGCTTAAGTGCCTTAAGATTATATTATTAAACCTTAAGAAAATCTATAGAGGGCTATACCTTTCTAATATAGTAAATACTAAGCTTTATAAGCAGGCATTAAATGCTATAGCTAGTGTACCTAAATATTAGATAGTTAAATATATATACTCCCTAGGCTTTAAAAGTCTTGCTAAAGACCTTTATAAAGTAATTACTATTACGGAATTAAATAAGAAAACCTCTTAATACCTTTAGTACTAATAAGAAGACCCTCTAGAGGCTATATTTACTAATTATTAGTATAGATAATAATCCTATAGCGGAGGAAGCTATTATAGAAAAAGCCCTAGGCTAAGCCCTAAGCGCTACTTTATATATAGTAAGAGTAGCTACTAGTTCTCTAACTACTTTGCTAAAGAATATTAAAAAGAGAAAGACTACTAGTAGGCTAGTAAAACATATTATATAACCTCTATAAAGAAGGGATTTTAGGCGTTCCTTACCTCCTATAAAAGCTAAGATAATAATAAACCTAATAATAACTCCGGTTAGAATTAGGAGCTATATCTTACGGCCTATATAAAGGCCTAAGATAATAATAATAATAAGGTAAAGAAGCTACTATTAATAGTATATCTAAGTATTATGTAATTCTTCTGCTTTAGATAATAGACTAACCACAACACTACTAATATTAATATCCTTATAACCCTAAATAATTAAGCCTTTTAATATGTATTCCTTAAGCAAGAGCTTTATAAGCTATAAGAGTGTAATAAAGGCTTATTTTACTATGTCTTTAAAGAATACTATTCTAAAGAAGTCTTTAGAGGTATTATACCTAATACTAGCGCCATAGGAAAATTAAGTGTAGGAGAGGTATAAGTAAAAGCTTTACTAAGATTAATACCTTTATTAAAGGTAATCCCCTATAAACCTTAAATCATTATATTTAGTACTAGATTAGTAGTTATAAAAGGCATTATCTATATACCTATGAAACTTAGAGAGCTTAAATTCTATATCCTTAATATAGCTACTCCTTTCCTTTTCTTAATTACTAATATAAATAAGATATAGGTTAAGATTAATAACCTTGCGAATATACTTATTTAAGGCAATAAGACTATGCCTATAGTATAACAATAGGGTTATCCTTAGTGGTTACTAGAGGCGAAAGAAATAGTTGCCTTCTATCTCTTAGAGAAAGATATTTATTAATTACATTATTAGCTTAGTTACCCTTCTATTTAATAACTTATAAAGGTCCTTTAATAAGCTAGTTATAAAGTTAAACGCTAGGTAATTAAGAAATTAACTAAAGTTTGCCACTATTGCTAGATATATAGTAAGGCCCCTAGTTAATTTAAATTTATAATTAAAGATAACCACAAATTTAACTATAAGATTATCGTTAATATTATGCAAATTAACAGTTAACTAGTGCTTTATATTATTAATTTAGTAACTTTATTCTAAGTAGCCTAATTCCTTAATCTAAAAAAGCAGAAAGCTTAAGATATTTAGGACGCTATCTAAGAGTGCTAGATTAATACCTATCTAGGACCTCTAGAATGGATAGTTTATAATACTAGTAATAACTTCGCTTCCGCTAAATTTAAATATTATGCTTAATTAATATTAATTAAGACTAATAAGATACTAATTAAAGCTTATAATAGCATTAGAAAGGTTAAAAGATATTACAAACCCTTACGCTAGGCTTATAATATTATTACTAACTTAATTAGCGCAGAACTAATACTAGAATAGCGCCTCTAAATAGCTATTAAGGCTATTAATGATTTTATAAGCCTTAAAGGAATTATACTAACCTTACTAGTCTTTAGAGCCTACCCGTGGATAATAAATAAGTTACTGCCTAGTGTCTTTATTATTTAACACGCTAAAGTAATTTAGAAAGCTACTAATAAAGTCCGCTACTATATAGCTTTATAGCAAGTCTATAATACCCTTAGAGCCTAGAATAGTCCTAATATAGTACTTATATATTAGCTACCTCTACAGGCTAATATATATATATAGAGAGAGAAGGGTAGCTAGCATAGCCCTTATAAGCTAATTACTACTAATAAGAAGACCTATATAGTTAATATACCCTATAGCCTAGTGAAATTCCGCTCTATAGTAGTAAAGCCTTACTATAAAGACTTATATATTATAAAGAGGCTAGAGTAGCAGGAGATAAAGCCTTAAAATATAAAGAAGGCTATAATAATACTACTAACTACTACTACTAAAAAGAATTAGTAATAGAAGAAAAAGAAGAACTATAGGTACTACTAAAGAGAAAGTAAGGAAGGCTAAGAAAAGCCCTTATAGTCTAATTTATAAGCATAAAAAAGCTAATAGAAAAGGCCTATAATACTAAGGTAACCCTAAGGGGAAGCTAGTAAGTTAAAGACTTATTACCTTGCCCTAAAGGAATAAAAGCAAGGAGAGGTAAAACTTATAATCCTAAAAGGATATTAGCCTAATTAAACTCTACGTGCTTATTAATAAAGACTAAGATAAGGCCTTTATTTAAGAGGTTATAGCTAAAGGGATGCTAAGATTAGCATTCCTTATAGCAAAGGAAGAAGCTAATTAGAACCTTACTCTTTAACTTTGCTAAGAAGGGAAGATTATAACCCTAGGAAAACCCTTTAAGTAGTCTAATTAAGCTAAGATTAATACCCTATAAGCTTATAATATCTTTAAATTTATTAAATATAACCTAGTAAGGCATAGAGGCTATAGAATCTTTAATTCTTGTATAGTTAGAGAGATTAAAGGCAAGGGAATAGCCTTACTATATAAGAAATCTCGCCTTATTATATAAGGCTATAATAATAAGGGAAAGGAATTTATCTTAATGCAATCACTAATAATATAATAAGTAAGCTAATAACTTATTATAGCTATTGCTTTATTATTAAGAAGAAGAGGCATTTACCTTTAGATTTGTAATATTACATAAGCATACACTTAATCACATATAATACTAACAAGACTAATTATTATAAGATTGCTAAAACAGATTACATATCTCTTTCTAGAAGGAACTATAATTAAATTAATTAAACCTCTTTATAGGATTACAAAGGCTAGAACCCACTAGTAGGTAATATACTTCTGTTATTACAGAGATAACCTTAATATAATAACTTTAACCTACAATCCCTGCTTATTAATTATAGTGCTAAATAATAAGAACCTCTTTAGTATTATAGGAATGCAGACTAATAATATATTAGGCCTAAGTAATAATAACTTCTTCTAAAAAGAAGAGAAAGAGCTCTAGAAGGCTAAGTATACTACTAAGAAAAAGCAGTAATTAACTACTAGGAATCCCCTTATTTTTAATAGCTATATCTTAACCTAGAACGCTAATAACTTGTTAATTTTAACCTAAAAAGGCTAAAGTTAGAAGATTAAGGAAGTTAATCCTTAATCTCTAATAGCAAAGCAAGATTACATAGAATAATAAGCCCAAGGAAGCTATATTATAACTATATGCTAACTAGAAGCTTCCTATAATCTATTAATTATAGCTTAATACTAAGAACCCTTTACTAATAATATCACACGCCTTAATAAACGCCTTAAATAGTAAATTAAGAATTAGTAATAAGGACTATAATATATACCTTTAACCCTTAAGGAAGCAAAGCTCTTTATATTTATAAATAGATTGCTTGCTAATAATAAGGATTTAAGCTTATAGATTAAATACATTATTGTAATTAGCAACGAGATAATGCAAGATAATAATACCTTTATTGTAAAAGGTAATATTATTACGTATAGCTTAATAAAGAGTAAGCAAGTTATATATAGCATGCTTGCCTCCGAATTATATAGCATAGTTTAAGGCGTAGATATTACCTACGTGATTTCTATAACTCTTTATTAGATTATAGACTAATTAAAGATACCTTGAATTCCTATAATCCTTTATACTAACTCCTTTTTATTATATAAATGCCTTATAAAGCTAGGAATAATAAAAGAGAAAAGACTAATAATTAATATTATAGCTCTTCGTTAATTATACGAAAGGCATAAGATCTATGAGGTAAGGTGGATTAATAAAAACAATAATCTAGCGAATATAATAACAAAGGCATTGCTAAATTTATCCCTTTTCTCTCTAATTAATTCAAATAAATTAATGATTTGTGTTAAAGGATAGGTAAAGAGACCTGTGATATTAGGGGACAGGAGCCTTAATAAGGACTAACGGATTAATTTAATTAACTAATGCCATAATAGCTAATTAAAGTAGTAGATTCTTATTAAGGGATTTACTTATATATACTTTCCTTTAATTTAATTTTTATTATGTTTTTAGGCTCCTTTAGCTACAAAGAAAAAGAGAGACTGCTAGTGTTAAATCCTTTGGATCTTTATTAGCTTAATCGTAGCTAAAGACTAGACTAATAGTAGGTCTAGCGCAATACACGCGATGTAATTAGCTGCATTAATTCGCTACCCCCTCTTTCGCCTTACTTACAGGTTTTACCCACTTTTCTATTATCTAGACCTTCCCTCTCTTCTCTCTCTTTCCTAGCTAGCTATCTATCTATTATCAACTTCAATATTACGGAATTATCCTACCTGCGCAGGCACCTTAGTGTAACTAACAACTACTTAAGGGTAAGTATATAAAGGTCTTAAACTCTAACCTCTTATATTCCTTATAAGTAGTTCTTATTTAAATACCTTACTATATATATATAGCTATCTAGTAGCTACTTAGTTATTTATATAACCTAAGGCTTATCTAAGGGTTTTATTATAAAATTATTTTATTCCTAGCTCCCTAGCCTTCATACTTCTAATATACTACCTCCTTAATATATAATTATCCTTAATTAAAAAAGAAGCTACTTAAGTAATATAAGTATACTATATATAACTTATAGTAGTATTTAATATTACTAGTAGTTTTATTAATATATAAGTATTATATTTACTCTAAATAAACAAAATAAAAGTTATAGTATTTTAAGTAATCCCTCCCTTACCTTTCTAACTCTAAATAGCTATATACTTATTACTTTTTTACTTCTAATATATATACCTTTATCTAATGAAATATTAGCACTAAGTATATAAACTACTTATATTAGGTTTTATAATTAGATTAAATAAATAAGGTGCTATATACTATTTAAAATAAATAAGCTTTTTATCTAATATTAGGGGTATTATATTAATCTTACTATAAGTTTATAGCTAGTATATATACTTACTAGTAGTAATTATAACTATAAATATTATAATTCCTAGATTAGCTATATATAATATATAGATTACTTAGGGGTTTAAGGTTAATATAAAAAGGCTTACTTTTCCTTACTTCTATATATTTTCTTTCCTTTATATTCTTCTTTAATATTATAAATTACCCTTACTTATAAGCTAGTAGCTTTATAGCTTTTATTATCGTAGTTACTAATATCTTATAGTATTACTTTATTATTTATATTTATTCTTATTTAAAACACTTAAATTTCCTTAAATACTAAAATATTAATTAATTACCTTTCTTATATAAGTTTCTTATAGTATATTATTACCCCCTCCCAGGCACGAGTTAAAACTGCTTAAATTATTATAAATCTTTATTTTTTAACACCTTTTCTAAATATCTAGCCTTTTTTCTAGCTTTTTATTTCCCTTTTTCTTCTTACTTTTCCTAAATTTCTTAATATTTTCTTCTAGTTTTTAAATTTCCTTTTTATCTAGAATTTCCTTAGATTTTTAAATAGCTATTAGGTTTTATAGCCTAGTAGTTATAGCCCCTAGCTTATAGTTACCCTTAGCTATACTATTTTCTAATTAGTTAGTTATTAATTAGTTAATTAGTAGCCCTTAACCCTTACTTATTAATTATGTGGTGCGTTTATTATAAATTAGAGTGTAGTTAAGTAAGGATAAGTTATGTTTTTTTGGTTTGCCTTGGAGCTTTAAAGGATAAGTTATAAGATAAAAGAGATATTACAAAGAGAGATAAAACAAACATAGTTATAGAGGAAGGGGAATTACATTAATTTATACTATAAGTAAAACTTAAATAGATTTAAGTTTAACTATAATTATAAATTATAACTCTTATGTAATTATAGCTATAAAGTTTATTATAAAGTTTATATTAACCTTTTAGCCCCTAAATTTATAGCTTAAAGCTTATTCCTTTATTTATGTTTTACCTAATATTATAGTAATTATGAAATTTAGTTATTAATTATTACACTAGCTAGGTATTGCTAGTAATCTTTTGTTCCTTGAAAATTAGATGCATTGGCCATAGCTAATGACCCCAATCTTTTTTAAAAAAATCAATAGTATATTATTACTAACTTATTAATAGTTATTTAATAAAGTATATATATTATATCTAAAAAAATAAAGATTACTTTAAGGTATATTCTCTTTTTTTTACTACTTATATATATACTAATATAACCAGTATTTTATATATTTTATAAAATTATATAATATACTCTTTAAGTATATTAATACTTATTAATTTTTAATTTTTTGGGGTCATTGGCTGTGGCCAATGCATCTAATTTTCAAGGAAAAATTTTTACTAGCAATACCTAGCTAGTGTAGTAATTAATAACTAAATTTAATAATTACTATAGTATTAGGTAAAACATAAATAAAGGAATAAGCTTAAAGCTATAAATTTAGAGGCTAAAAGGTTAATATAAACTTTATAATAAACTTTATAGCTATAATTACATAAGAGTTATAATTTATAACTATAAGTAAACTTAAATCTATTTAAGTTTTACTTATAGCATAAATTAATGTAATTCCCCCTTCCTTTATAACCGTGTTTATTTTATTTCTTTACACTTTTCTATCTTATAACTTGTCCTTTAAAGCTCTAAGGTAAACCAAAAAAAAACATAACTTATTCTTACTTAACTACACTTTAATTCGCTTTACTTAAAATTAGTAAGCGTAATTAATACTTTCTGCAAGAGACGC
The DNA here is from genome assembly GCA_030389615.1 of Epichloe typhina subsp. poae. Taxonomy (NCBI): domain Eukaryota; kingdom Fungi; phylum Ascomycota; class Sordariomycetes; order Hypocreales; family Clavicipitaceae; genus Epichloe; species Epichloe typhina. The sequence goes on along the minus strand of CP098316.1, from coordinate 523,926 downwards.
ACAAACTAATAAACGCATTGCATAATTAACAAGTAAGGGTTAAGGGCTACTAATCACCCAATTGACAACCAACTATATTAATACTTATAGTAACCTTTATAATAGCTTATACTTCCTTAATAATAGCTTATACTTCCTTAATGATAGCTTATACTTCCTTAATAAAATATATATATACATATTTTTATAACTTTAGTTACTACTAATATACTACTAGTGTCTAATATATATAAAATATAAACTTTATAATATACTTCTAGTTATAAAAATACTAATAAGGATAGCTAGGCTAAATAAGTAAGGCTAATAGTAAAGGTTATATAAAAGGCTAATAGTAATAAATAAATTACTATATTCTTACTAAATAATACTATTAATTTCGAAGTCTAAATTAATATCTTTAATAGCTTATATTTTATTATATAAAACCTTTTATTTATATATTTTCTAATACTTTTACTTATAGCTTTACTAACTTACTAATAGCTTACTATATATATACTTATACTTCTTACTTAAATAAGCTATAAAACTTTTTAAGTAAGATTTATATATATATTTATAAGAAAAGGGATTTCTTTAATAATGAAAATAAATCCTTCCCCCTAAGCCTTAGTATTAACTTAGTGCCTAAGAATATAAATAAAAATACTAGGGGCCTAGGGCCTAATATATTAATAAGGTAAATATTGCTAAGTAATTATAAGGTAAATTATCTAAGAAATTATCTTTATTATTTTTTTATATATATTATTATTACTATTTAATCTTTACTAAATATATCTTTATATTTATAAACTAGTTACTTAGTTATTACTTATAGTTATTAATGATATTTATTATAATAAAATCTCTTTTCTTTACTTATAAATTCTCTTAAGTATTATAGCCTTTTTATTTAACTAGGTCTTTCTAATATCTCTTATTATAATAATATAAAATAATTCTTTTAATCTTAAACTCTTACTTATTATTTATAATATTATCTTATAGTAAGAATATATTTTTATACTAATTAAGTCCCTTATAAATATTTCAAGGTTAGTAATTATAAAGAAATTATATAGTTATATTCTAGGTAATAGCTTTAATTAATATACTAATTTATAAGTTTTAATTACCTTTTTAATCTTATAAGGGCCTAAGTACTTTATACTTAGCTTCTTATTAAGTTACTATAGGTTTATATTCTTTATAAATAATAAAATATAGTTACTTACTTTAAACTTTATTAAAGTTTACTTCTTATTATAGTCTTTTATATACTAAGTTTATAAGTTACTTAAAAGCTACTTAATTACTATATACTTATCTCTTAGTATAGTAACCTAAGTTTTTACTTAGTTATTTACTACTAGAATATTTATAACTACTTACTATAAGCCCCTAAGGTTATAGCCTTATAGTGCTTTTACTAGGGTATAGTTATAAGTTAAATAAATACTTATATTATATATATACTATATTATTAATAAGTTATTAGCCTAATTAGTTTAATTAAAGTAAGTAAAAGCTCTTAAATAATACTTTAAAACTTAGTTTAAATGTTTTATTTAACTATTTATTTATAAGTAAAATATAACACTTAATTATTACTTAGTTATAATAAGGTAATAAAAGGTTATCTAAAACCTACTAATAAATATTAAACTATAGTTTATAATAATACTTTCTAAGGTATTATAATTATTAAAAACATATTTTAAAAATACCATAGCTAACTTATTACTAATTAGGTATATTAAAACAAGAATATAAATACTATATTTTATAAAATAGTTTATAATAACTAAGATTATATTATAAGTTTTTAATTTATATTTTTTATAGGTAATAACCCTATAATAAAATCTATTAATAATTCTTAAAAAGGCTAATTAAGCACTAGTAGTATTACTAGCTTACTATAAGGTTTATAGTGCCTTAGCTTTAAAGTCTAATAGCTTATGTAAGTCTATATATATAACTTAGTATTTTTCTTTATTACTAGCTAGTAATACTAATTTATAATTTAATAAAAGGTCTTACTAACTCCTTAGTAGCTTACTACTAGGTTATTATAAGTAAGTAGTAAAATTTCCTTTCTTATACTAGCTAGAATAAAAACTTTATTCTTAAATATTAATAGCTTAGAGGGCTTAATAGACTATATTTATAAGGCATAACCTTACTGCTTAGAATTAATAGACTTAGTTAGCGTATTACTTATAGGCTTTATAAAACTATAAGGTTTCTTAATAATATAATTAAGCTATATTTTCTTAAAACCCTAGAGGCTAGTATAGCCCTTATAGTATCCTTGTAATAAACCATTAGCTACACTAAGTAATATAATACTAGGACTTATAACTATACTATTACTTATATAGTATTCTTATTACTTAGTATTCTTAAATTTAGCTAAGAAGTTAAGTAGCTATAAGATTATTACCTTAACCTTATGCTTAATACTAATATAATTTACTTTTCTTAATAATGTATTAGTAAGATTTAACTTACTTATATAATATTTAATCTTAAAATTAAATAAATAAAGCTAATCTAATACTATTACTTACTTACTAGTTAGCTTTAGCTTTATAGCTAAGTACTTATAATTTAAGTAATCTATAATAACTATAACTTAATAAGTTAAATATATAAGGTAATATCTCTAGGCTTAAAAAGCCTCTTAATTACTAATAACTTAGTATTAGGGATTAAGTAATAAAGTTTAATATTTGTTAACTTCCTTAAAAATATACTACTAGGTGCTAGCTACCTAGCACTAATATTATAAATATAGCTTTAATTATTTAACTAAATATATTTATTTTTACTCTTAGTAAATAAAGTAAGTTAAAGTATACTAAGATTAATACCTTTTAAAACTTCTTTTAAAGTTATTTAAATACTATAAGTTTACTTAGCTTTAGCTTAAACTTTACTAGCTAAATACCTTTTAAATAATTTATTAGTAAGACTATTACTTTACTATACTATTTTATAAAGTATTAGTAAAACCTTATAAACCTAAGAAATAAATAAATATTAAATATACCATAGGGTATTAGCTAGGTTATATTAGCTTTAACCTATAATAGTTCTATTTTAATTCCTTTTTTAGATATAATAAAACCTAGGAATTTTACTTACTTAATAGAAAATTAGCACTTTTTAAGGTTAATATAAAGGTCTATATCCTAAAGTTACTCTAGCACTCTTTTAATATACTTAATATATCTTATAGGGTTATTACTATATATTAGAATATTATTAAGGTAAATAATATAAAATTTATTTATAAGTCCCTTAAGGGTATTATTAATATACTTCTAAAAAGTAGCTAGTATGTTTACTAGTTTAAATAGTATTATAAAATATTTAAAGTAAATATAGTAGTATTAGAAAGCTATCTTTTACTTATTACCCTTATAAATATATAGCTAGTAGTATACTTCTTAAAGATTTAGTAATATAAAAACCTTTATACTTACTAATTAATTAAGGATTTTAGAGATTAATAGTAAAGAGGCCTTATTTTTAATAGTAATCCTATTAAGGCCTTTTTAATTTATATAAAGCCTTAATTTCCTTAATTTTTTTAAAATAAATAAAATTAAGGCTTTAGCTAGGCTTATTAATCTTCTAATTTACTCTTTTTCCTATATACTTACTAAGTATTCCCTAAGCACCTCTAGCTTTTTTAGCTAGGTTATATATAAGTCCTTAGGGTAGTTATTTCCTCTTTTTGAATTTAATTATATAAGTATAGCTACTTTATTCTAGGAGCTTACTAGCTAAATCTTTTAAAAATATATTTATAAATCCTATATACTTTTCTAGGATTTACTATTAAGGTATATTATTATCTATCTCTTATATAGTTATTACTAACTTCTTATAGTATATTACCTAAAGTACTATTATACTTCTTAGCTTCTTTTTCTTTAGGGAATAGGCATATTTTACTATTATTACTATAGCTATCCCTCCTAGGTATAAGGTAAAACTGCTTAAATCATTATAAATCTCTATTTTTTGATACCTTTTCTAAATATCTAGCCTTTTTCTCTAGCTTTTTATTTCCTTTTTTCTTCTTACTTTTCCTAAATTTCTTAATATTTTCTTTTGTTTTTTAAATTTCCTTTTTATCTAGAATTTCCTTAGATTTTTAGATAGCTATTAGGTTTTATAGCCTAGTAGTTATAGCCCCTAGCTTATAGTTACCCTTAGCTATACTATCTTCTAATTAGTTAGTTATTAATTAGTTAATTAGTAGCCCTTAACCTACTTATTAATTTAAATTAAAGTAAGGGTAAGTAAGAATATATTATGTTTTTTTTAGTTTACCTTAGAGCTTTAAAGAATAATTTATAAGATAAAAAAGATATAGTAAGATAAAATTAATATAGTTATAAAGGAAAGGGGAATTATATTAATTTATACTATAAGTAAAACTGTGAGGCGCTATACGTAGGTTGTGGGGCGCGAGGCCACAGGGCAGCCCACAAGGGTGCGTAAGCAACAGTACAGGTCTTAAGTAATTATAAGGTGTAATATTAGTAACGGCTAGCATTAGCGGATCTTTTAGTTTATTAGGATTCCTAGCACACCTTCTAGGTCTCTTATAATTATGCTAGCTATTACGGGTCTTCTAGCTAGGCTAGGTTCTAGGTTCGAATCCCGCCGGGTTAGCTAGGCTAGGTTCTAGGTTCGAATCCCGCGGGGTTAGCTAGGCTAGGCAGCTTACGTTAGGCTCACAGGGCAGGTGTGGGTCTCCACACTAGGCCTTGGGGATTCGCAATTACTAATTATCCGAAGGCCACGGAGGGACTAGGCCTAATCCCTAACTAGACGGTAGTGGCAGCGCTGGATCAGGACAAGCCCTAGGGAGGGGAAGGATAATTATAAGGCGCTATACATAGGTTATGGGGCGCGAGGCCATAGGGTAGCCCACAAGGGTGCGTAAGCAATAGTATAGGTCTTAAGTAATTGTAAGGTGCAATGTTAGCAATGGCTAGCATTGGCGGATCTTTTGGTCTATTAGGATTCCTAGCACACTTTCTAGGTCTCTTACAAAAACTTAAATAGATTTAAGTTTAACTATAGTTATTAATTATAACTATATCTTACATAATTATAGCCATAAAGTTTATTATAAAGTTTATATTAACCTTTTAGCCCTAATTTATAGCTTAATATTATAGACTTAAGCTATAAGCTTAGGTTAAGTCTAGCTCTAGAAAGTATATGTACTTTGTGCGGCTAGGTTAGAGCTTTACATAGATTATGCATAGACTATGCATAAGGGATTATATATTTAAATACTATGTAACTACTAGTGTAATTCCTTTCTTTTTCTATAAGAATAATATTCTTATTCTAAATACTTATATATAGTAGCGATAAGGCTAGTTCTTAATATATATTATTCTTTACTATAAAAATAACCTAGCTAGTAAATATACTATTACTACTAAATATAATAAACACTAATAAGTTAATACTCCTATAATAATAAGTAAAATAGTAAGTAAAGTAAATCTAGTACTTAGCTAATATATAAAATATAATACTAGTACTAATCTAAACTAAGTAAAAGCCCTTACCTATAGGCCCTCTCTTTAATAATAATAAGGTCTTATTTATAGCTTAGAAGGGTTTTATATCTTATAAGCTACCTATAAATAGGGATTTTATTAGTAGTAAATAGGATTAGTAGTACTTTATTTACTAAAACCTATTACCTAAGGTCTAGGTATAAGTTATACCTTTTTTTAAGAAAGGCTATTATAAGACTATTACTTATAAAGACTTCTTAATTACCTAGGGGAAATATTTAATAACTCTTACTAATAGGAATTAGCTATTATAAAGCTTAACTAGCTAATATAATAATAAAATAAGAGATTTAATAACTTTTATATTTAGTTTAAATAAAAACTAGCTTTAGCTAAGGGGCTAAAGTAAGTAAACTTAGTAAAGTTATCTAAGCTATATATAGCACTTAATAAGTAAATAAGGGATTATAGTATTAGTTAAGATATACCTTAGGCTAACTATATAATAATAATAGCTTACTATTAAAGTATTATACTAAATATTAAATTATATTAACTAGAGAAGAAATACTATATATAAAGATAAGGTAATTTACTACCTAACTTAAATAAGGCTAAGGTATAAAATAAGAATATACTAATAATAAATATTTACTCTATAAGTATAATAAGGACTTAGTAAGGCTTTAGAAAGTTTATAGAATAATAGAAGTTAGGTAATAAAAAGAATAGTAAGTAAGCTAAGTAAGTTTTCTAGGATATACTTAATTTATACTATAATAATAAGTAATACCTATAATATAGCTTCTCTAAGTATTTTACTATAGTATACTTATTATATCTTATGATTTACTTATAAAAGAAGTCTTTTATTAATGCTTATAATATAAAAGAAATACTTAATATTAACTTAAATAATAACTTTATAAACTAGTTAAAAAAGAGTAACCTTATTATTAAGTTATTTAACAAGGGATATAAAAAGGAAGTATAAGGGAGCTTTATAGTATATAGTTATTACTAATAAAAACTATAAGGAGATTTAAAGTAATATAAATTTATTCCCTTTCTTAGTTCTTATATTAATTAATAAGACTATCTTTATAAATACTTAGGTTAATATAAGCTATAATTACTATATTACTATAAGTAAATACTTAGTCTAAAAGCTTTAATTAAAATATCTTCCTTTTTTAACTAAGAGATTAGTTTATATAGGAATTAGTATAAAATAAGGGGGAAAGAAAAGTTAGGAGAAATAATTATATATATTATATATAGTTTATTTTTGACTAGATTTAAATAGATAGGAAATGCTAATTATAGTATATATAATCCTAGGACTAATAAGGTAACTAATCCTAGGTATACTATAAATAGAATAAAATAAAATAGCCTAGATATAGTGTAGTAATAAGTTTATATAGGATTAGTAAATAGGTTATATATATAAGCTATAGTAAATAAAAAGGTTAACTATTTTATAGTATTAATTCTAGGCTTAACCTTTATAAGTATAGTATAATTGTTAGTTACACCAAGGTGCCTGCGCAGGTAGGATAATTCCGTAATATTGAAGTTAATAATAAATAGCTAGCTAGGAAAGAGAGAGAAAAGAGGGAAGATCTAGATAATAGAAAAGTAAGTGAAACCTGTAAGTAAGGTAAAAGAGAGGGTAGCAAATGAATATAGCTAATTATGTTACATGTATTACGCTAGACTTACTATTAGTCTAGTCTTTAGCTATAGTTAAGCTAATGAAAATCCGAGGGATTTAACACTAGTAGTCTCTTTTTTTATCTATGACTAAAGGAGCCTAAAAATGCAATAAAAATCAAATTAAAGGAAAGTATATATAAGTAAATCCCTTAATAGGAATCCGTTACTTTAATTAGCTATTATAGCATTAGTTAATTAAATTAATCCATTAGTCCTTATTTAAGATCCTATCCCCTAATATTATAAGTCTCTTTACTTATCCTTTAATATAAATTATTAATTCGTTTAAATTAATTAGAGAGGAAATAAATAAATTTAGTAATGCCTTTATTATTATATCCGCTAGATTATTATTTCTATTAATTTACCTTACCTCATAAATCTTATGCCTTTTATATAATTAATAAAGGGCTATAATATTAATTATTAGTCTTTTCTCTTTTATTATTCCTAGCTTTATAAGGCATTTATATAATAAAAAGGAGTTAGTACAGAGAATTATAGGAATTTAAGGTATCTTTAATTAGTTTATAATCTAATAGAGAGTCATAGAAATCACATAGGTAATATCTATGCCTTAAACTATACTATATAATTTAGAGGTAAGCATACTACGTGTAACTCGCTTGCTTTTTATTAAGCTATACATAATAATATTACCTTTTATAATAAAGGTATTATTATCTTGTATTATCTCGTTGCTAATTACAATAATATATCCGATCTATAAGCTTAAATCCTTGTTATTAGTAAGCAATCTATTTATAAATATAAAAAGCTTTGCTTCTTTAAGAGTTAAAGGGATATATTATAATCCTTACTACTAATTCTTAATTTGCTATTTAAGGCATTTATTAAGGCATATAATATTATTAGTAAAGGGTTCTTAGTGTTAAGCTATAATTAATAAATCATAGGAAGCTTCTAGTTAGTATATAGTTATAATATAGCTTCCTTAGGCTTATTATTCTATGTAATCTTACTTTACTATTAGAGATTAAGAATTAACTTTCTTAATCTTTTAACTTTAGCCTTTTTAGGTTAAAATTAATAAGTTATTAGCGTTCTAGGTTAAGATATAGCTATTAAAAATAAGGGGATTCCTAGTAATTAATTACTACTTTTCCTTAGTAGTAAACTTAGCTCTCTAAAGCTCTTTCTTTTCTTTCTAGAAGAAGTTATTATTACTTAGGCCTAATGTATTATTAGTTTGCATTCCTATAATACTAAAGAGATTCTTATTATTTAGCGCTATAATTAATAAGCAAGGATTATAGGTTAAAGTTATTATATTAAGATTATCTCTATAATAATAGAAGTATATTACCTACTAGTAGGTTCTAGCCTTTATAACCCTATAAAGAGGTTTAATTAATTTAATTATAGTCCTTTCTAGAAAGAGATATGTAATTTACTTTAGTAATTTAATAATAATTAGTCTTATTAGCATTATATGTAATTAGGTGTATGCTTATGTAATATCGCAAATCTAAAGGTAAATGCCTCTTCTTCTTAATAATAAAGTAATAGCTATAATAAGTTATTAGCTTACTTATTATATTATTAGTAATTATATTAAGATAAACTCCTTTCCCTTATTATTATAGCCTTATATAATAAGGCAAGATTTCTTATATAGTAAGGCTATTCCCTTACCTTTAATCTCTCTAACTATATAAGAATTAAAGATTCTATAGCCTCTATGCTTCACTAGGTTATATTTAATAAATTTAAAAATATTATAGGCTTATAAGGCATTAATCTCCGCTTAATTAAACTACTTAAAGGGTTTTCCTAGGGTTATAATCTTCCTTTCTTAGTAAAGTTAAAGAGTAAGGTTTTAATTAGCTTTTTCTTTTACTATAAGGAATACTATACTTAGTATCTCTCTAGCTATAACCTCTTAAATAAAGGCCTTATCTTAATCTTTATTAATAAGTATATAAAGTTTAATTAGGCTAATATCCTTTTTAAGATTATAAGTTTTACCTCTCCTTACTTTTATTCCTTTAAGGCTTCTTGCTTTTATTTCTTTAGAATAAGGTAATAAGTCTTTAACTTACTAGCTTCCCTTTAAGGTTACCTAGGTATTATAAGCCTTTTTTATTAGCTTCTTTATACTTATAAATTAGATTATAAGGGCTTTTCTTAGCTTTCCTTATTTTCTCTTTAGTAATACTTATAGTTTTTCTTTCTCTTTTATTACTAATTCTTTTTAGTAGTAGTAGTTAATAGTATTATTATAGCCTCCTTTATGGGAAATCACGTCAATTTATGCTGTGAGTAAAACTCGAATGGATTTGAGTTTAACTACGGTCACGAATTATAACTGTATCTTACGTAATCGTAGCTACAAAGTTTATTGCAAACTTTGTATTAACCTTTTAGCCCCTAAATTTATAGCTTAAAGCTTATTCCTTTGTTTATATTTTACCTAACACTATAGTGATTATTAAATTTAGTTATTAATTATTACACTAGCTAGGTATTACTAGTAATTTTTTTGTTCCTTGAAAATTAGATGCATTAGCCACAGCCAATGATCCCAAAAAAATTAAAAATCAATAGCCTCCTTTATATCTTAAGGCTTTATCTCTTACTACTCTAGCCTCTTTATAATATATAAGTCTTTATAGTAAGGCTTTATTACTATAAAGCAAAATTTTACTAGGCTATAAAGTATATTAACTATATAAGTCTTCTTATTAGTAGTAATTAGCTTATAAGGGCTATGCTAGCTACCCTTCTCTTTCTATATATGTATATTAGCTTATAGAGGTAGCTAATATATAGGCACTATATTAGGACTATTCTAGGCTCTAAGGGTATTATAAACTTACTATAAAGCTATATAGTAGCAAACCTTATAAGTAGCCTTCTAAATTACTTTAGCGTATTAAGTAATAAAGACACTAGGTAATAACTTATTTATTATTTATAAGTAGGCTTTAAAGACTAGTAAGGTTAGTATAATTCCTTTAGGGCCTATAGAATTATTAATAGCCTTAATAGCTATTTAAAGACATTATTCTAGTATTAGTTCTACGCTAATTAAGTTAGTAATAATATTATAAGCCTAGTGTAAGGGTTTATAATATCTTTTAACCTTTCTAATACTATTATAAGCTTTAATTAGCACCTTATTAGTCTTAATTAATATTAATTAAGCATAATACTTAAATTTAGCGGAAGCAAAGTTATTACTAGTATTATAGACTATTTATTCTAGAGGTCCTAGATAGGTATTAATCTAGCACTCTTAGATAGTATTCTAGATATCTTAAGCCTTCTGCTTCTTTAGATTAAGGAATTAGGCTACTTAGAATAAAGTTACTAAATTAATAATATAAAGCACTAGTTAGCTATTAATTTATATAATATTAACAATGTTTTTATAGTTAAATTCGTGGTTATCCTTAATTATAAATTTAAATTAACTAGGGGCCTTGCTATATATCTAGTAATAGTAGTAGACTTTAGTTAATTTCTTAATTACCTAGTGTTTAACTTTATAACTAGCTTACTAAAGGGTCTTTATAAGTTATTAAATAAAAGGGTAACTAAGCCTTTAATGTAATTAATAGATATCTCTCTCTAAGAGGTAAAAGGTAAATATTTCTCTTACCTCTAGTAACTACTAAGGATAGCCCTATTATTATACTATAGGTATAGTTTTATTACCTTAAATAAGTATATTTGTAAGGTTATTAATCTTAACTTATATCTTATTTATATTAGTAATTAAGAAGAGAAAGGGAGTAGCTATATTAAGGACATAGAATTTAAGCTCTCTAAGTTCTATAGGCACCTAAAGGATACCTTTTATAACTACTAATCTAGCACTAAATATAATAATCTAAGGCTTATAGGGGATTATCTTTAATAAAGGTATTAATCTTAGTAAAGCTTTTACTTATACTACTCTTATACTTAATTTTCCTATAGCACTAATATTAGGTATAATACCTTTAAAGACCTCTTTAGAATAGTATTCTTTAAAGATATAGTAAATTAAGCCTTTATTACACTCTTATAGCTTATAAAGCTCTTACTTAAGGAATATGTATTAAAAGGCTTAATTATTTAGGGTTATAAGGATATTAATATTAGTAGTATTATATTTAGTCTATAGTCTAGAGTAAAAGAATTACGTAATGCTTAGATATACTATTAATAGTAGCTTCTTTACCTTATTATTATTATTATCTTAGGCCTTTATATAGGCTATAAGATATAGTTCCTAATTCTAACTAGAGTTATTATTAGGTTTATTATTATCTTACCCTTTATAGGAAGTAAGGAATACCTAGAATCTCTTCTTTATAAGGGCTATATAATATATTTTACTAGCTTACTAGTAGTCCTTTTTTTTTTAATATTCTTTAGTAAAGTAATTAGTAAACTAGTAGCTACCCTTACTATATATAAAGTAATGCTTAAAGCTAGGCCTAAGGCTTTTTCTATAATAGCTTCCTTTACTATAGGATTATTATCTATACTAATAATTAGTAAACATAGCCTCTAGAGAGTCTCTTTATTAGTACTAAAGGTATTAAGAGATTTTCTTATTTAATTTTATAATAGTAATTACCTTATAAAGGTCTTTAGTAAGACTTTTAAAGCCTAGGGAGTATATATATTTAACTATCTAATATTTAGATATACTAGCTATAGTATTTAATATTTACTTGTAAAGCTTAGTATTTACTATATTAGAAGGGTATAGCTCTTTATAGATTTTCTTAAGGTTTAATAATATAATCTTAAGGCACTTAAGCTTACTTTTATTAGGGTTCTTATTAATTATATTCTTTAATATTATATTACTTTACTTATAGTAATAGAATTATTAGTTACTTTCTATTTTAAAGTATTAATAAATATAAGTAATTATCTCTTTATAGGAGTAGTTATTCCTAAAGAGGTAATTAAGATAATACTATTTAGTATTACCTATTAATATAATAGGAAAGGCCTTCTAATAATATATTTAAGGGAGGTTAATCCTATTATACTTATTCTTAAAGAGCGTAATCTTTAGCATTAGGAAGTTATATAGCTTTTTACTATAGTAGTTACTATTCTTATATATTTTTATAAGCTCTAAAATCTTCTTTATAATTTAATCTTTAGAGGGGTATTACTATAAAGGTATAATTTATTATATATAATAGTTTATAAGTTATTATAAATAATAATTATTAGGATAAAGTAATTAATTTAATTAAGATTATTATAAGGGCTCTTAGGGAGGTTTAGGGAATTATTTAGGTTAAGGAAGGTAGATTTCTAGGGTAGGTAATTAGGTTTAGGGCTAAGGCTTTAGGGATTTAGAAGATTATTATTTTTCTTATAACTAAAGAGGTATTAAGGTTTAGTAAAGTACCTCTTTAAGAGATACTAGGATTAAATATCCTAGCCCTTATTTAATAAGAACGCTATAATCTTATAAGGAATTATATAGCTCTCTAATAATATCCTTATTTACTCTCTTAAAGGTATCTTTAAACTAGCCTTTAAAGTCTTCTTAGAATAACTCCTAGAGGTTATTATCTCTCTAACCTTAATGTTTACTAAGGTTAATAAACCTTATAATCTAGTTATTAAGTTTAAGTTATATAGTAGTCTCTAGGTCTAGTTTAATAGGCTCTTTCTAGTTTTTTATAAGGTTATTTATAAGCTATTATAAACATAGTAGTAATTTACTCCCTTATAGTCTTTTAAGGGTAATTATTTAAGCCTTACTATTACTAGTAGTAGTCCTTTCTCTTATAGAAAGTCTAGATTCTAATTTTACTATCTTATAATATCTAGGCTATAAAAGAAGGTCTAAGGTATTATTCTTTTGCTACTAATTAAGTTTATATATTTACCTATTACTAGGGTTTTCTTTTACACTTTAGGAGTATTATTGCTTTAATAAAGCTAGAAAATCGCGAAAACATAGAAAATTATAAAGATAGGAAAAATAGTGGAAAAAGCAGCAAAAGCAGCAATAAGAACAAATTAAATTAGGGTTAAATAAAGTAATAGAAGTGCTAAAAGTAACTAGAAAGCACTAGAAAAAAAAACAAGAAAGTAATAGGAATTACTACTTCCTATTTTATATAAAAAGAGGGAAGGAGATAATCTCTCTTACTAATAAGCATAGGGTAAATAATACTAAGAGTAAAAGGAGGTAATAAATAAGTAGTAAATACTTATAAAGAGGGATTAAAGGTTTATTAGAAAAAGGTAATGTATTAAGAGAAGTTATAGGTAATTTAGCTAGCTTAGCTAAGGTTATTTAATATTAGGTTTAAAATAAATACCTTATAGCAATAGATTTGGTTAGTTAGTTAGTTTTCTTATAATAGATAATAAAATTAATAATTAATAATAATATCCTAGATAAATATAATAAAGCTATATCCTATAAGCCTAAGGGTTAATAAATTAATTCCTTTAAAGCCTAATAAGCCTATAACTAGGATTCTAGTCTCTTCCTTTAGTATACTTATATAGTTATGCCTCTCTATTATAATAACTATTAATCTAGTGTAATAAGGGGTAGTAGCTATAGTGTTTATAGAAATATCTTTTCTTATAATACTTAACTTATTTATAGTTATAAAGTTAACTACTAATTAGTATTAGTTACACTAAGGTGCCTGTGTAAGTAAGATAATTCTATAATATTAAAGTTAATAATAGATAGCTAGCTAGGAAAGAGAGAGAAAAGAGGGAAGGTCTAGATAATAGAAAAGTAAGTAAAACCCGTAAGTAAGGCAGAAGAGGGGGTGGCAAATTAATATAGCTAATTACATTATGTGCATCACGCCGGACCTACTATTAGTCTAGTCTTTAGCCACGGTTAAGCCGATGAAGATCCGAGGGATCCAACAATAATATACAAGGAAATAAAAGGAAAATATCTAACTTTATACTATAAGCCTATAGGAAATCTTATTTATCTTATAGATTAATATAACCCTAAAGTCTATAAAGGAGAAGCTTCTTACTTTCTTACTAAAGGTATTATAAGATTTTAAAGACTTATTTTTAGAAAGTAAAGTAAGCACCTTACCCTTATACTAAAGGAAGTTAGACTACTATATTTAACTTAAGTATAATATAAATAGTAATAAACCTAACTTACTATAAGTACTTTATATAATATACCCTAAGAGTATTTACTTAAAATCTAGAAGTAAGTAATAAACTTAATAAATAAGGGTTAGATTTAAGTAAGCTTCTTATTAGTAATAGCCTTAGTATTACTTATAAAGAAACCTAAGGGTAGTTAGAGGTTTTATATAAACTATTATATACTTAATAAGATTATAAAATAAGACTATTACTTACTACTACTAGTAAAGAAAATATTATATTAACTTTTAAAAGTAAAGTAATTTATAAAGCTAAATATATAATTAATATTTTATTATATAAATATTACTAAAGGTAAGGAGTACTAGACTATATTTTAAATAAGGTTTAGCTTATTTAAATAGCTTATATACCCTTTTAGATTAGTAAGTATACTAGTAACTTTCTAGAGATATATTAATAGTATATTAAGTAAAATACTAGGTAATTATATTATTATATTTCTTAATACTATGCTTATTTACTTAGGTAGTTTAAGGAGGGATTATATATAAAAAGTCTATAGTATACTATTTAGACTATAATAGGCTAGTCTAAACCTAGATATTAAGAAGTATATTTTTATTACTAAAGAGATTAAGTACTTAGGGTTTATTATCTAGGTAAGAAAGGCTATTTACTTATATAGAGAAAAGATTATAGTAATTTAGGATTAGAAAGTACTAACTAGAGTTTAGGGAGTCTATAGTTTTCTAGGTTTTACTAACTTTTATTATAATTTTATATTAGATTTCTTAAATATAGTAAGCCCTCTTATTAACTTAATAAAGAAAGAAGCCTTATTTTACTAAATAAAGAAGTATAATAAGGTATTTAAAGTATTAAAGTTAGCTTTTATATTATACCTAATCCTAGCCTATTAGGATTTTAAAAAGAATACTTTAGTAAAAGTAAATTACTTAGGAATAGCTTTAAGTAGTTATCTCTCTTAGTTTAGTAGTAATAGTATTTTATATCTAGTAGTATACTATTTAGCTTAATTATAAGTAGCTTAGTAAAATTATATAATTTATAATAAAAAGCTACTTATAATTATCTCCTATCTTAAGGTATAATTAGTAAAACTATATAGTATAAGTAAACTATTTATAATACTAATAAACTATAAGAATCTTAAGTACTTTATAACACTAAAGGAGATATTAAAGTATTAGGTATAGTAAGCGGAAATACTATTACTATTTAATTTCTATTTATATTATAGACTAGGTATATAAGTAAAATAACTAGATATATTATTATAATATTATTAGGATAAACTAAGAATAGAAAAAGCAAAGGCACTTATTATTTAGTTAGTAACTAGTCTTATAAAGTTTTTCTTTAAAGGGGGTAACTATATATATACCTTAAACCTATTATAGTAGTAAATAGAAGTCTTCTTAATAGTAGCCTAATTATATTAAGAAATTTACTTACTAGTAAGTCTATGTTTATAAATAAATACCTTTAGTCTCTATAGGATTAATCTTTAACTTAGGATAAAGCTTATAAGTTATAAGTTAATATAGTAGTTATAAGGGCTAGGAAGTTCCTAAATTCTACTAATCCTAAAGAATAGATTATAGACTATTAAATTAGTATAAAAGGGTTAATTAGTATAAAAGGGTTACTTTAATTTTAAGGGTAAATATAAGTCCCTAATTAAAAGCTACTAACTATAATATTAATATAGCATATCTATAACTTAGTCTTATTAGGGCACCTAGGCTAGAATATAACTTTAAGGGGCTTTAAAGGAACTTTTATTAGAATAGTATATTATAGGATATAGCTTTATTTATATAAAACTACTACTATTATAAAGGGTAAAAAAGCTATTAACTATAATAAGGCTTGCTAAAGCTAATTTTACTACCTAATAAATACTAGTTATAAATATTTATTAAATTTATAACTAACCTCCTATCTAAAACATAGGATTAGCTATAGTTTCTTATAGTTATTACTAATTAGCTCTTAAAGTATATCTAGTTAAAGGTAATAATATTAATAAAAGCTAGGGCTTATATAGAATAATTTAAATATTACTAGTAGTAGTTTTATAGGTTTCTTATATAAATTATTATAGACTATAGGTTAGATTAGCTTAGTAACTTTTAGACTAAGCTCTATATTAAGGTTAGTATATAATAGTTACTTTTTACTATATATTACCCTTAGATAAATAGTAGTATAAAATAAGCTAACTAAGAAGTATAGGCTATACTATATATAATACTATCTTTCTCTTAGTTTAAATAGCTAGATTACTTACTAGCTTACTAATTAGTATTAAATAATAAGGATTTATTAGTAACTAGGATAAGTATAAATATAGCACTCTATAGATTTAATATAGCTATAATTTAGAATCTAGCCTTTACAAGGTAATTTACTATATTAGTAAAAGGAAGGGCTTTAGCCTTTTTATAATATTTAAAGAATAATATAGATTTAATATAAGCTGTAATAGCCTTTATTTAGTAGTAGTAGTAGGAGAATATAAATAGTAGCTATAGGCTAGTAAAATAATTATAGGTTAGGGACTATATTTAGCTTAGTCTTTATAATATTAAGATAAACTATTTCTATAATAAGTTAAATTAAGTAATAGCTAAATATAAAGTGCTTAAAGTACCTATACCTTTAATAGTTAAATTAGATATCCTAAGAGAACTATATTTTATCTTTTATATTAACCTAATTTAGTATATAGTAGTTAACCTATTACTAAGTTAAAAACTAGCCAATAAATATTTACTACTAGAACTTTTTGTAATAAATACTAATAATAATCGTATAAAGTATTAGGTAAAGGATATTCTTATAGCTAAAAATACGCTAGGCTAGGGTTTATACTAAAATATTTTAGTTAAATAAAAAGGTTATATATAGCTAACTTAAGAACTATTAAAAAGTATAATATATATAAAGGCACTTAATTAATTTAAATTATAATAAGGTAATATATAGATAAATAATAGCCTTAAAAGGGTATATTTTAATTTAGCTATAGTAAACTAAGTTCTCTAGTTTCCCTCTAGTATATATATACTTAAGTACTATATTTTTACTATAGTAAAAAGTAATTAAGATAAGGAGAAAGTATTATTAAACTCCTTATAAGGTTAGTATACCTTAGTAATAATATAGGCTAGCTTTATAATAGTTTTAGCTATTTATTAGATCTAGGTATTACTAGCGTCCTAGGTAAAGATAAACTAAGTTAGGTTATTATTTATAGTATTTATACTATAAAAAAATTTAGTAGCTAGATTATTATAGCTATAGTAAGTAAGTATTATCTAGGTAAGTATAAGCTACTATACCTTAAAAATACCTTAAGTATAGGCTATACTTATAGGGAAGAAAGCTAGGGGTTAGGCCTTAGCTAGGTTAATTTAAGCTATAGCTAATATACTAATAAAATACTTATAATAGTAAATAAAAATTTTAGTAAGAGTAGTATATTACCCTTTATTATTAGTAAAATATAGTATAGCTAAAGTCTTAATAGCTTTACTTATATTTAAAAAAGTCTTAAGGTATTTAAAGATATAATAAAGTTTTAAGTTAGTATTATATAAGTACTTCTCCTAGATATATATATAATAACTAGTATAGTATAAAGCATAGGCCTAGTTTAGCCCTAGGGTATAGATATATTTACCTTTATTCTAGAGATCATTTATATAAAAACTATAAGGGAAATTATACTTCTTACTATTAGAAAAAGCTTTATCCTTAAAGTTTTCTTCTAAAATATACTTACTAAGGTAAGTCTTTTTAAATAAGATAAAGGAAAGTAAAAAAGAGAAAAAGATATACTAGTAATAAGTTAGTTAGTAAAAGAAATAATATTACTTATAATAAAAAGTAAACTAAATATAAAAAGAGAGCTTTAAGGTTATAGGATAATTAATAAATTAAGGTAAAAAGTATATAAAAAAAGTATTATAATAATATAAAGGTAAAAGGAAGTAAAATAGGAGAAAAGAGAATAAAATATTTATATTTTAGGATAAATTAGTTAAGCTTTAATTAAAGTATAGGTTTTTTATATTTATAAATAATAGCTAGGGGTAAGTAAGGGTAATATATTATATAATAAAGGGTTAGGTAGTTAATAATAAAGGGATTATTTAAAGTAAAGTTTAAGTTTAGTAAGTAATAAATAAGATATAAAATTAAGGTAAAGGTAATAAACTAGATAAGGTAAGGAGATAGCTAGTAATTTAGGGGCTATAAAATAAATAGCTAGTATTTTTCAAGGTAAAACTAAATTAAAGTAAGGTAATCCTATACTAAAATATTTTTAGATTTATATAGTAAAGATATAACCTTACTAGGTAACTTACTAGCCTTACTAGGTTACTTATTTTACTTTATTATATTTTTTAGGGAGGGCTATATAATAGAGATTTATATTTAATATATACTTACTTTTTAGTAAGAGAAAAAAAGAGAGGGTAAGTAAAGGGGTATATTATAGACTTAAGCTATAAGCTTAGGTTAAGTCTAGCTTTAGAAAATATATATACTTTATATAGCTAGGTTAAGGCTTTATATAGACTATACATAGACTACGTATAAGGGACTATATATCTAAATGCTATGTAATTACTAGTGTATTTCCTTTCTTCTTTTATAAGAATAATATTCTTATTCTAAACGATTATATACAGTAGCTATAAGGCTAGTTCTTAACAGTAAGTAGTAAGGTAAAAGAGTTATTTAAGGAATTTTTCTTTAGTAATATTTTACTTTTTTAGAATAAAATAGACTTTTAACTAGGCTAAATATAGTTTAAAGTATAGAATATAGTTTTTTTTTACTTATTTATTCTTTATTAAGTAAGAGAACTTTTTATTCTTATAATAGCTAGTTTATACTTACTATACCTTAGTATTACCTTATAAAACTCATCTATATAGCCTATTTAAAAGTAATTATAATATTATTAAGGTTATAAAGTCTTATTATATAGTTTAGTTTAGAAAAGCTTTACTTTAAAGACTATACTATCTTAGTATATTTCATTAGTATTTTTAACTTTAGCTAGGCTTAGAATTAAAGTAATTCTTTAAATACTTTTACCCTAGGGTTATCTTACTATTACTACAACTATATTTACCTTATTAGTATTTCCTATTTTAGTTACTAAGTTCTTAATAAAGGTATATTAAGTTAAAATCCCTTAACAATAATACTAAGTATATAGTAGTAAAAGACTACCTTTAGCCTAAATACTTTAGTAATTTATTTTTAGTTTTCTTTATATTAACTAGTATTTTCTTTAAAAGTAATAATTATATCTTACTAAGAAGTTTTTTAGCTACTATTACTATAACTTAGCCTATAGCTTTATTTACTACTATTACTATATCTTTTATATCCCTAAACTAAAGTAATTCCTAGATAGTATTTTCTTTAATAAGTATTTCTTATTTCTATTTACTAGGGATTTAAAGAAAGAAAGGGAAAGTATTTCGTTATTTAAAAGCTAGGCTAGTAATAATACTTACCTAGGTTAGGGTATTACTTTCTTTAGCTTTTTCTTTAATAGTCTTTTTAATAGCTTATTTAAGGGCTTTTTAGTAATATAAATATTATTATTATTATAGTTTATTATCTTTATTTAGCTTAGGTATAGTTTATAAATTATTTAGTAATAGCTCTAGTAATATATTATACCTAGGTAACTTTATTACTAAAAAAAGGCTTATAATTTTATAATAAAATTTTATATTATCTAAATACTTAAATTAAATTTAGTTTATTATATAGTTATTATTATTACTTTAAATATTAAACTATCTCATTTCTATATTTAAGTAATAGTAACTTTATACTAACCCCTTTCTCCTAAGTTAATTTCTATTAGTATTATATTTCTACTCTTATTACTAGCTTTATTATAATATAATATTATAAGGGGGTAAATAAAGGTAAGGAATTTAAATATTAATATAGTTTGTATTTTAAAGGCAATTCCAGACTTTTAGAGCAGTGTGGAAGTTTGTGCGAAGCTTTTAAGTATTACTTATAGTATTTTATTAAAAAAACTTATAACTATAGCTAAAGTTATTTCTAATAGCTTAATTTATATATAATAATACTATTAATAAAATAATAAGTTACTTTTTAAACTATATTTTTATAAGCTATTTACTTAAGTTTTACCTAGCTTTTAAAAGTAAAAGTAAGGAGAGAAAAGTCTTAAAAACTTATATATATATTTAAAAGCTATATAAGGT
Source organism: Epichloe typhina subsp. poae (assembly GCA_030389615.1). Classification (NCBI taxonomy): domain Eukaryota; kingdom Fungi; phylum Ascomycota; class Sordariomycetes; order Hypocreales; family Clavicipitaceae; genus Epichloe; species Epichloe typhina. The sequence continues at coordinate 503,276 of CP098316.1, read as the reverse complement.
TAAGGAAAACTAGTATATAACTAAGTAAAAGCTAATAAAGTATAAGTAAAGTATTATAACTAATAATACTAGCTATTAATCTTAAAAAAGAAATCTTAGTATTACTATTAGTAAAAATATTAAACTTAAGAATATAAAATAAAAGCTTATTCTTAGATTTATTAGGCTATTTTAAATACTTAATACTATAAGTAAATAAGTATACTAACTAGTATTATTTAATAAGTATAGTTAACTATATAATATATTTTATATTAGCTTATTAAAGCTATAAAATTACTAGGAAAATACTTTAAATAAAGAAATACTAATACTTAATCTTAAAAATTAAGATAATAAGTTTAAAGTTAAAGAATTTAAGGATTATAAGAAAACTTATAAAGGTAATAAATACCTTATGAAATAAAAAGGCTAGCTAAGTAAATATAATTAATAAGTAGTAGTAAAAAATATAAAAAGCACTTAATATATAGTTTAAGCTTTTTACTAAAGTAAAAAATAAGTAAAAAGTTTAGTAAGATATAAGTAAGTTATAGGTAATAAGGTAAAAGGTAATTATAAAAAGGCCTAGCCTTATTAGCTACTACTATCAGAGCATTGTTGTATTATATTGTATTGTACTTTTTGGCCCTTTTGTTATGGACTAGCCCCTAGGCGACTATAATAAGGTGTTAATATAATATTAAAAGACTTAAGGAGGAAAAGAGAAAGGGAAAGAGGCTATCCCTAGTAGTGCCCCTTATACCCCCTTAACTTCTTATATTAGCCCCCTTTTCCTCCCCTTAGTTACGCTTACTTATTCCCTCCTTATTTACTATATAAATAATACTTAAGTAAAGCCTAAGCCCTTACATATACCCTTACTTATTTATTACTAATAGATTTTCCTTTTATAGTATCCCTTAGTGATAGGGGGTTTTTCTTCCCAGTACAGGGTTTTCCCTTTTGACTCAGTATTAGGAGTACTAGTAATAGCCATCTATAGAGCTAACTAGCGTAAATAATATATATCCCTTAGTGATATATATAATAACCTTACCTTATATACTATTAGTTATTATAATAAAAAACTACCTTTATTAATACTTATATATAAATTATTTAATAAGGAATTTGCCTTACTTTTTATCTGTTATTATTATATGTATAATATACCTATCTTACTAAGTTATTATTTATTAAAATAATAACTACCTTACCTTTGTATATTATATTATAATATATATTATATACTTATCTTACTAATAGTTTATTTATGATATATATTTACCTTACTTTTACTTATTTATAAACTACTTAATATAAGTATACCTTACTTCTATATATTATATTATAATATATATAATATATTTACCTTACTAACTTATTATTTATTATAATATCTTACCTTACTTTTAGTAGTTTATAAGGTGCTTAATATAAGTCTAATTACTTATATAAATATCTTACTTATTTCCTTTATATTATTATACTTTTCCTAATACTATACTATTATAATCTTATTATAATCTTATTATACCTTTTTTATATTCTTATTAAACCTTCTTACTATATTAAATATTCCATTATTAAATATACCTTAAAGTCTTACTTATTCTCCTAGCCCTTTAGCTACTTTTATAATACCCTTACCTTATTTTATTAGTAAGTATTTTATAAAAAGTAACTTTTATAATAAATAATATACTACCCTAAGTTAGTCTAGTATTTTTATAAACCTTATATAAAATAAGCTTTTATTACTAAAGTATTAAATTATTTTTCTCTTATAAGTAAAGAATTATACCCTTTATATTAGCATTACTATATTACTTATATTTAATATACTAAGTTTTTATTTACTAACTTATATCTTTATTATATCTTAAAAAATCTTAAGGTGTGAGGCCTTACTTACAACACCTGTGCGCTAGTGCACCACTAGATAGGCATACTACGCCCTAGGGCTAGGTTTATATAACACTAGTAAGCTACTAGCTATAAGCTAGTAACTTATATATATAATATACTTAGACTTAGTAAGCTTTAGTTAATATATAAGTACCTTTATATCTCTTACTTAGCTATTTCTTTATTCTTATAATTCTAAAGCTTTTCCTACTAGTTACTTAAGAGTAATATAAGAGGGAGAATAACCTAATTTACTAAAATAATACTATATACTACTTAGGATTTACTAAATAATGGTAATATTATAGCTAGAGATATACTATATTTTATAACCTTATTTAATACTATACCCTTTACTATAAGGGAAGAAAAGGTAATAGTTAAAGGGTAAATTACCTAGCCTAAGTAACTTAAGAAACTATAAAAGTAGGAATAAGAACTTACTAACTTATTATAACTTTATAAAGAAAAAGTATTACTAAGGTAACTAAAAGATTCTCTTTATACTTAACTATATATATATAAACTATTAAGTAAGATAAGACTAATATATTAAAGAATAACTAGCAAATAGCTAGGAATACCCTAAGGATAATTAGAATAAGTTCTAGGACTAAACCCTTATATTACTTAAGGACTTTATAAGCTATAATATATAAATAGCTACCTAGCTAGAGAATATAAAGTAAAAGAAGGGCTAAAGACTTATTAAGTTTAGTATTTACTTAGATTTACTTAAGAAATACCTTAAATAAGCTTTAAAGAAAACTTATACTTTTATATTCTTTATAAAATTACTTCTTAACTTATAAGACTATATTAACTTATATATAAATATTACTAGGTTAACCTAAGAAAAGGTTATATAGCTTATCTAATAATTCTAGGAAGTAATATTAAAGAATAAGAGAAAGCTAAGTAAGTTAGAAAAGAAAGGCTTATATAAAGTTTCTTAATATTAAAAATATAACTCTTTATAAGGCTATTAGCTAAATAAGGACTAAAAAAAGGATAAGAATAAAGAAAAGACCTTAGCTACCTATCTAAATAATAATAAGCTATAAGAAAGAAAGTAATACTTTAATTATAGTAATATAAAGTATTTTATTTATAATTATAATAAGCTAAGGAAAGACTAGTAAGAGAGTTAAGGAAACTACTAAAGGTAAAAGTAAATACCCTTACCTTTACTTTAAATACTAGGGTACTAGTAGGATATTAATTCTATATATTAGTTATTATTTATAAGTAAAAATATATTAAAATAGTAGCGAATTTTAATAGTTATACTAAGATTAATATTATTAGTATTTAGTTTATATAGACCTATAAGCTTAATTAGGCTAAGGCTATAGTGCCTATTCTAAAGGTAGTAAGAGCTCTTATAGTTCCCTAATATAATGTCTATAAGGTACTTATTATAATCTAAGACTTAAGGGGTAAAAAAAGGACCTTAAACTACTATATATAGCTATTAATAAGGACTTAAAAGTAAAGGGAAGCCTTATATTAATTAGAATATATATACTTATAGAAAAATATATATACCTTTACTTATACTTATAAGAATAGTAGTTTAATAAAAGAAAGGTAGCCTTTTTACTACTAACTCCTTATAAGTTTATAAAGGTAATATATAATAAGATAATTATATATACTATTATAAGTATAATAGAAAATAAGTTTATATCTCTTAAAGATAAAGAGAAAGTAAAAGTATATAAAACTATTAAAAATATCCCTAAGGAGTTATATAAGTTTAAAGATATATTTATATTAGATAAGATAAGGAGCCTCTTATTAAAGAAGTTAACTAATAATATAATTAATCTTATACTAGAAGTAATACCCTTATATAAACTAATTTACTCTTTTTCCTAAAGTAAACTTAAAAAGCTCTAGGAATATATTAATAATAACCTAAGGAAAGGCTAAATAAAACCCTTAAAAAGCCTAGTAAGTATACTTATTCTATTTATACTAAAGAAAGATAAGATACTTTAACTATATATAAACTATTAAGGACTTAATAAGGTAATATAAAAGAATTACTATACTTTTCCCTTAATTTTAAAAATCCTTAACTAATACTAAGGGGCTTATTTCTTCTTAAAGATTAATATTAAGAATATATACTATAGAATTTATATTAAAAAGAGTAATAAGTAAAAGATAGCTTTTTAAATATATTATAAGCACTATAAGTACTTTATAATACCTTTTAAGTTAACTAATACCCTAGTTACCTTTTAAAGCTATATTTATAAGGCACTTTATAAGCTAGTTAATACTATTTATATAAGATATTTAGATAATATCTTAATCTTCTCTAAGATAAAGAAGAAGCATACTATATATATTAAGTAAGTTCTAAAACACATAAGGTTAGCAAAGTTATATATAAAACCTTCTAAGTACTTTTTTATAAGGAATTAGTAAAATTCCTAGGGTTTATTCTCTTTACTAATAGAATATTAATAAATACTTACTAAGTTAATATAATTAAAGAATAAAAAAGCCTATAAGTTTTAAGGATATATAGTTATTTCTTAGATTCTATAACTCTTACTAATAGTTTATTTATAAATACTTTAGAATTATAGCACTTCTTTATATATTAATAAAGGGTAGTTAAAATAGCATCTAAACTAGGAGGTTTATATTTAAAGAAAAGGAGTAGCTAGTATTAACTAGCTAAAAGATACCTTTTAGTAAGCGCCTTTACTCTTATATTATAACCTAAGTTAAGTAGTATATATTAAGATAAATACCTTAATTTTTATAATAATAGGAATCCTATCTTAGGAGGATAATATAGGCTATTAGTATTTAGTAGCCTTTTAGTTAAGGAAGTTTCTATTAGGTCGCAAGCAATCCCCTAAAGTTAGGGCATTAGACACAAGCTATTTATGTACTTTTTCTTTCTCCTTATAAAGACTATAATTAATATAGCTAAATTAGTAAAGTTATTCTATAAGGAAATTAAGCTTTAATTTAAAGTACTAGAGGGTATTATATCTAATAAAGAATTAGTATTTATAAGCTAATTCTAGTTAGATATATATTACTTATTATATATAAAGTAAAGGCTTTTAATAATATTTTACCCCTAAACTAATAGCTAGATAAAAAGGATAAACTAAGTACTAAAGCATTACCTATAGTATTTTATTAAAGAAAACTAATAGCTATAGCTAAAATTACTCCTAATAGCTTAATTTATATATAATAATACTATTAATAAAATAATAAGTTACTTCTTAAACTATACTCTTATAGGCTATTTACCTAAGTTTTACCTAGCTTTTAAGGGTAAAAGTAAGGAAAGGAAAGTCCTAGAAGCCTATATATATATTTAAAAGCTATATAAGGTTAAGGAGAAACTAGTATATAACTAGGTAAAAGCTACTAAAGTATAGGTAAAGTACTATAACTAATAATACTAGCTACTAATCTTAAAAAAGAAGACTTTATACTACTATTAGTAAAGAATATTAAACTTAAGAATATAAAATAAAAGCTAATCCCTAGATTTATTAGGCTATTTTATATACTTAATATAGTAAGTAAATAAGTATACTAACTAGTATTACCTAATAAGTATAGTTAACTATATAATATATTCTATATTAGCCTATTAAAGCTATAGAATTACTAGAAAAACACTATAAATAAAAATACTAATACTAAACCTTAAAGATAAAGATAATAAATTTAAAGTTAAAGAAGTTAAGGATTATAAAAGACTTATAAAGGTAATAAATACCTAGTAAAATAAAAAGGTTAGCTAAGTAAATATAATTAATAAGTAGTAATAAAAGATATAAAAGGTACTTAATATATAATTTAGGCTTTTTATTAAATTAAAAAAGGAGAAAGCATAGTAAGATATAAGTAAGTTATAGGTAATAAGGGATAAGGTAATTATAAAAAGGCCTAGCCTTATTAGTTACTATTACACTTTAATTAAAAAACTATTAGACTATTTACTAAATAATAAAAGAAAAAATCCTTATAAGGAGAGAAGTTTTAAAGAAAACCCTTTTATAGTTACTCTTTTATATATTAAAATAATACTATTATAAAAAAGGTATTTAGTAGTCTTACTCTTATTCTCCTAGACTACTTACTATATTACCTAGAAAAAGTAATACTTTACTATCTCTTAAGGTATAAATCCTAGATTATAATACTATAAATATAAAGTAATTTTTAACTTTCTAGGTATTATAATATATAAGATAGTTTAGCTATAAAAAGTTAGTAAATAAGTAGTAAAGAAGAAGTACTAACTTACTATCCTAGGGATAAGGCTAGAAAATATAGTAATTAAAAGTTACTAGTATAAAATAATATACTAGTTATATAAGGCTAATATAGCTTACCTAAGGAGTAAGTAAAGACCTAGAGAATATATAAGGAAATAATATACCTAATAAACCTTAGTAATACTAGTTAAACTAAAGGAAATATAGTATATAGTATTAGTATAGTTAAACCCTAAAATAAGGTTTAAATAATTCATACTAAAATAATAGTAAGTTATCTTTAAAAATATATAGTCTTTAGGGTTATTAGTAATTTAATTACTTAGGGTATTTATTAACTCTTATACCTAGTTAAGGATAGCTAAAAGATTAAGAAAATCCTCCCTTATAGTAAGCATTACCTAAAGAAATATAAGTAATTAAATACTAAAAACCTAGAAAAAATAACTTACTTATTATCTTATAAGTATTACTATATTTTATATATTAGATATAATACTTTAAGTATTTTCTTTTATAGTAATACTTATAAAGCTAGGGAATTAATAGTTTATCTAAGGGACTTTAGGCTTAGCTAGGGATTTTTCTTAAATTCTATATAACTAGTATATAAATAATATATATAAGAATACTTCTTTAAATAAATATTAGGAATAATAATAATACCTTCCTTATTAAAATCTATAGTAATAATATAGTAAATAATAAAGGTAAAGTAATAGTAACTAATAATATAATAATATCTAAGGAAAGATTACTATAGTTATAGAAAGGAAAGGGGTATAATATAATAAAGAGTTATAGGTAAATTTATATTTAAGCGCTAGTTATTATTTATTATTATTTTAATATAGCTATTACCTAGTAAATAGCTATATACTAGCTAGTAAAAGCTATTTAAAAGCCTAGCTAAAAATAAAGGGGTAATTATAAGGCCTTACTTATAATACCTATATACTAGTATATTACTAAATAGGCATACTACGCCCTAGGGCTAGGTTTATATAACACTAGTAAGCCACTAGCTATAAGCTAGTAACTTACACGCATAACACACTTAGACCTAGCAAGCTTTAGTTAATATATAAGTGCCCCTATACCTCTTGCCTAGCTATCCCTTTGTTCTCACATAAGGCTAAGATTATAATAAGTATATATATTATTAAGCTTAAAGTCCTAAAGACTTTAGAAATAAAAAAGAAAATACTTATTTTATTTTAAAGATATTACTACTTTATTAATTAGTAGAATACCTTTCTTACCTAAGCTTAATTTAATCTAGCTTTTATTTAGTTAGCCCTTAGGGTATTCCTAGCTATAAATATACTTATAATAAATATAACTAATCTTAATATTATTCTTTTATTAGTACTAGCCCTTTAGCTAGCTATAATATAGCTACCTTTATATAGTAAGTTATAGGTATTTTATTCTAATAAAACTAATAAGTTATTAGTAAGCTAAATCTAATATATAAAGAAATATATAAGTAATTTACTATACTTCTTGAAGCTTTAATCCCTTATTATTAAAATAAAAACTAGTAGTATCTTTAAATTACTAGGTTAAGTAATAAATCTCTTTTTTATTACTACTAATAGTATTTATATTTTCCCTTTATAATAGATTTAACTTATAACTATATTCCTAATACCTTAGGATTTAGCTATTCTTTAGCTAGAAATAATATTTCTTATTCTCCTAGCCTTACTTCTTATACTTACTATCCTTATACTAAATCTTTTATTATACTTTTACTTACTTATATCCCTTATACTAACCTTATTTATACTATTTAAGTCCTAAGTTATACTTAAGCTAAATAAAATAAATAATTTATTATACTAGCCTTAGTACTTAGTAATAATAATACTATAGCTATATTAGTAATAAACCAACTTTAAAGAGAAGTAATACTCTTTTTTTTCTTTAGTAACTTAAAGATAAAACTTATAAATGATTATTCTTACTAAGTAATAATAATAAAATATAGTAATATTATATCTTAAGTACTTATAAAAGTCTTTATAAATATATAAGTTTTTTAAAATTAATTTAGTTTATTATTAGTTTATATATTACTTTATTTTACCTTAAATTTATTAATTATTTATATTTTCTTTATACTTTTAGTAGTATTCATATTAAGTAAGAGTATTTTACTTACTTGACTAAAATATTCTATCTCTTTTCTTACCTTAGTATTATATACTATAAGATACGCGCCTAAAAACACGCGATTATAAAGTCAAGCACTAGGGTTTAGGGATAAGGATATTATAATAAAGGATAATAAAATTAGTTATTTAGGTAAGAGAATTATTTAATCTATAAAGGGACTACTTATAGCTAGATTCTTTAATAATAATTTATATACCTTATAAGATTCTTAAGATTACCTTATATTTTACTTTAGCTAAGTTTATACTTATATTTACTATAAAATAAATTAAAATTATCCTCTCCTTTATTTATTTAAGATATTACTTCTAATCTAATAAACTATTTAATCTAGGATATTTTTATACAATAAGATAGTCTTAACTATTATTATAATTAATATTATTAAGTTAATTAACCCCTTTATTATATATAAGCTCTAAAGCTACTTATAATTGATCTTATAGGAAATAATTACCTAGCTTTTCTAGGCTGTTATCTATAAAGGCTATAAAGACCTTACTAAAAGGATTATAAATATGTTTCTAGTAAAATAAATTAGTATAATTTAATTAGAAAAGGTAAAAGGGATAAATCCCTAACTATTATAAGCCTTTTAGTCCTCTTTAATATTATTGATTTTTAATTTTTTTGGGATCATTAGCTGTGGCTAATGCATCTAATTTTAACGAACAAAAAAATTACTAGCAATACCTAGCTAGTATAATAATTAATAACTAAATTTAATAATTACTATAGTGTTAGGTAAAACATAAATAAAGGAATAAGCTTTAAGCTATAAATTTAAGGGCTAAAGGTTAATATAAAGTTTGTAACAAACTTTGTGAAATTATAATTCGCAACCGCAGTTAAACTCAAATCCATTTAAGTTTTACTTATAGCATAAATTAACATAATTTCCCCTTCCTTTATAACTATGTTTATTTTATCTCTTTATATCTTTTCTATCTTATAACTTATTCTTTAAAACTCTAAGGTAAACTAAAAAAACTATAACTTATCCTTAATTATAGCTAATCTAATTTAATCACTAGGTAGGTCATAGGCTACTAATTAACTAATTAATAACTAACTAATTAAATAATAGTATAGCTAAAGATAATAAAAAGATACTACACTATCTAAAATATTAAATAATATAGTAAAAGAGAAGAAAAGTAAAGGGAAGGAAAGGGAAGATAAATCTAACCTTAAGATAATTAATAGTATTTATAATATAAGGGAAAAGATGCTAAAAATAAGGGTAAGCCTAATAATAAGCTTTATAAGGTAGATAAAAAGAAGTTAAAGGAATAGGGTATTAGGGTGTAGTAAGCTAAGCAGTTTTACCTCGTACTTAGGAGGGGCTCTTTAATATTATTAAGATATTTATATATCTTAATAATAAAAAGTAGGACTAAACCTAAAGTATTATACTTCTAGTTTTAAAGTATAATAGTAAGTTTATAGGAAATCTCTTATATACTGCTTAAGATAGCTAAATTAGCGTATTCTTATATTATAAGTATTATATCCTTAAAGGTAGGATTATTAGTTTCCTTATTAAGAAGAATAATAGCTTCTTCAAGCTTTAAAGAAGTGTTAATTATCTTAAAAGTTAAATTCTACCTTATTTTATTAGCTATATATATAATGTATTAGTATTAAGTATAATATAAATTCTATAATAAGAAATAAAGACTTACCTAAAGGAATTTTCGTAATATTGCAATTCTTAGCTAAGTTACCTTATTTTTTTGCCTTTCTTAGGTATTTTAAGTAAGTTTTATATAGAGCTTAGTTATTTTTAATAAGAATAATAATCCTTTTAACCTTTCCTAAGATACCTATAATTAATATTAGTATTATAGTACTAAAAATAGTAAATAATAGTAAAATAATTACTTACTATTAGCTAAGGATTTAAATTGTTAAGAATTACGATTTTCTTAGATATATAAAGTTTTTCTGTAAATTAGTAAAGATATTTATTATTCTTAAAGCTTTCTAAGTCTTCCTTAGAAAATATAGATTTAATAAAATTTATAATAATATCCTTAGCTATAATGTTTAAAATATACGCTATATATTAGATATTATATAGTTTAATACTAATATTCTTATAACTCTTATTAATATAAGAAGTTATGAAAGTATTATCATTAGAGATATTATCCTAAGTAAAACTATATATAATTATAATTATATAAAATATAATAATATTAGTAATTATTAAAGGAAATAACTTACCTTAGGATATTCTTAGGCTCTAAGTAATAATTGTTTATAAGATTATTAAAGCATTAGTAAATATAAGCTTTAGTATATGAATTTAATACATGTTTAAATCCTATTAGTAAATAGTAAGTAAATAATTAAAATAATGAAAAGACTTACTAATTAGCTTATACTTAAGCTTAAAATTTGGATTAAGCTAGCTTATAATAACCCTTAAATAAGACTTTGAATTAAATAAAGTTTATATATCTAGTTAAACTAAAATTAAATCTTAATATTTAATTTAATATTAGATTTATTAAAGGATTTTTTGCTTAGATAAATAATAAATAGTATTTATCCTATATATTATTATTTAGTAGCTAAGTAAAGAAGCTAAATTATTATTCCTATATATATAACTTAGCTTAAATAGCTAATTATTATAAGAGATTTTAATAAAAGGAAATAAATTAATTAAAATAATAATTAAGTAAATTTTTAAAGGATTTACTATTAATTATAGTAAAAGAAAGGTTATTTTTTAGTATAGATTTAATAACTAAAATAACTACTTTTTTAAATAAAGTTTCTTTAAAATAATATAATTTTAAAGTCTTTTTATTAAAAAAAAGATTAAGAAAATTAATTTATAAAAGTAAGTATAACTAGGATTTTAAGTATAAATTAAATTAAATTAAATTAAATTAAATTAAATTAAATTAAATACTTATAAATAATTTTTTAAGTTTTTTTTCCTTAAATTTAAAAGTAATAATTTTTAAATACTTAATTTAATAATAATAAATACTATTAAAACCTTAAATTCTTTTTACTTTACTTTTAAAAGTAAAACTATAATAAAATTATATATAAAAGTATATAATTTTCTTTTTTTTATTATATTTAATATTAAATAACTAATAATTAAATAAATTATAAGTAAAAATATATACTTTTATAGAAAACTTATAATCTTATTAATTTTTAAAGGTTTTTTAATATAATTCTTAAAGATAATTTACTTAAGAAAGCTTTAAAGCTAAGCTAGCTTAGCTAAGCTTAAAAAGCTAGGCCTAAAAGAGCTAGGCTTAAAAATACTAAGTATACTAATATTTAAATTATTATTTAAAAAATGAAAAAGTAATTTATATTAAAGTATAATTTATTATAATTTTTAATTTTTATACTAATTTTTATTAATTTTTACTAATTTTACTAATTTTACTAATTTTACTAATTTTACTAATTTTACTAATTTTACTAATTTTACTAATTTTACTAATTTTACTAATTTTACTAATTTTACTAATTTTACTAATTTTACTAATTTTACTAATTTTACTAATTTTACTAATTTTACTAATTTTACTAATTTTACTAATTTTACTAATTTTTACTAATTTTTACTAATTTTTACTAATTTTTACTAATTTTTACTAATTTTTTTAAGTTTAAATTTTAAAAGTTAAATTTTTCTTAATTTTTCTAAATTTTTTAAATTTTTAAATTTTTAAATTTTTTATATATTTTTATAAGTTATTTATAAAGTAAAAAGACTATAAAAATAAAGGTCCCCTCCTAAGTACAAGGTAAAACTGCTTAGCTTACTACACCCTAATACCTTATTCCTTTAACTTCTTTTTATTTGCCTTATAAAGCTTATTATTAAGCTTACCCTTATTTTTTAGTATCTTTTCCTTATATTATAAATACTATTAATTATCTTAAGGTTAGATTTATTTTCCCTTTCCTTCCCTTTACTTTTCTTCTCTTTTACTATATTATTTAATATTTTAAATAATGTAGTGTCTTTTTTATTACCTTTAGCTATACTATTATCTAATTAGTTAGTTATTAATTAGTTAATTAGTAGCCTATAACCTACCTAGTAATTAAATTAAATTAGCTATAATTAAGAATAAGTTATAGTTTTTTTTTTGGTTTGCCTTAGAGCTTTAAAGGATAAGTTATAAGATAGAAGAGATATAGAAAGATAAAATAAATATAGTTATAGAGGAAAGGGAAATTACGTTAATTTATACTATAAGTAAAACTTAAATGGATTTAAGTTTAACTATGGTTACGAATTATAACTATATTTTACGTAATTATAGCTATAAAGTTTGTTGCAAACTTTATATTAACCTTTAGCCCTTAAATTTATAGCTTAAAGCTTATTCCTTTATTTATGTTTTACTTAATACTATAGTAATTATTAAATTTGGTTATTAATTATTACACTAGCTAGGTATTACTAGTAAATTTTTTTGTTCCTTGAAAATTAGATGCATTAGCTACAGCTAATGATCCCAAAAAATTAAAAATCAATTAATCAATAAAAATAAAGGTAAGTATAATAAGTAATAAAGTATATAGCTTAACTATATAAATAAAGGTTTTTATAAATTTATTTTAAATTAATTAAAGAAAAATAAAGAAAGTAAGGGAAACTGTTAGTATTACAGGGGATTGAATTCAATGTAATAAGATTGTGAGCCCGAAGAATAGTATTATTATTGATTATCTATTCTAGGCTACGTTATTCTTTAATTAGTTATAGAAAAAAGAAGTCAAAAACTAGAAGCTATAATGCTAAAGGTAAAAAGAGATTACGCGTTTATAGCCCTATAATTCCTAGCTAATTATAAGGCTAGGTTATAAGTCACGTGCGAGGCTTACGTGTAGCCTAAGCTTTTGCTAGGTAATTGCGGCTACTGCTTGCGTAATTAATATTACCTTTATTCTAACACTAAAACCTCTCTCTTTTAATATAATTATTAACGCGCGATATTAATCATAGAAATAAAAAGGAATGACAGATTAATAACTTAATTAATAAGGAAAATAAGAAAGAAAATAAGAAAGAAACCTTATAGCCTATTAGGGCATATTATAGCTAATAAAAGGGAAAAGAATAATCTTACTTAATCTATAAGCCTATATAAGGATAAGTAAGTCTTTTCTAAATCCCTTCCTTCCTTAAAATAACACTATTATTTACGCTATAGCGCGTAAATAATATCTTCCTCCTCCTATATACTACTATTAATCTCTATAATTTACTAGAAAGGGCCTAATAGCTAGCATAGGCGTGATTGCCCTCCTAGAGAATTATCTCTCCTACTACGCGTGTCTTATATGTAAGTAACTTATCTCTCTATCTAGATAGTTATTTAGTTAGTAAAGATAAAGCTCTTAAGGGCCTTATTAGGTAATGCCTTTATTAAGGCATTAGCTAGGTTATTTTCTTTATTAATTTATTAGATCTCGCAGAGCTCTTAGCATTTGTATAATTACTAAAGGGCTATAATATTAATTATTAGGTATTTCTCCTTTATTATACTAAGCTTAATAAGGCATTTATATAAAGAGTATAAGTCTATATATATAATAATTAGAATTATTAGAAGCTTTAGTTAGTTAGTAACTAGGTTTAAAGTTATTACTAGTGTGTAAGCTATATTAACACTAGCTACTATACTATAGACTTCTAAGGTAAGTACACTTTATATAACTTTCTTACTCTTTATTAAGCTAAAGTGCATAATATTACCTTTAATTATGAATTTGCTATTAGTGTAGTTTTTATTAGCTAGAATTATTACGTATCCTAGTTATAAGGATAGGTCCTTATTATTAGCGAAGAATTTATTTACAAAGGCAAAGAGCTTTGCCTTCTTAATATCTATTAGGATAAATATTAGGCCTCTATTTAGGTAATCTATCTGCTACTTTAGGTAATAATTAAGGGCCTTTACATTCTCTAGGGTTAGCTCTTAGTGTTATGCTATAATAAATAAATTAAAATAAGCTTCTAGTTAATATATTAAGGCAATATAAGTGCCTTATGCTCTCTGCTTAATATATTTACGCTTTAAATTAGTTATAGGAACTAAATCTAGCTTATTACTTTATCCCTTTTACTAAATCTTAATAGTATTATTCTCTAGTGTAATAATGCCTTTATTAAACATAAGGGGATTATCCTTAGTTAGGAATTGCTTTAGCTTTATATTAAAGCTAGTAGTAACTATCTAGGCCTTCTCCTTCTTAGAGAACTTCTTATCTAAGAGGCTAATAGTATTATTAGTTTATATTCTAATATAAGTAAAGTTAGGGCTTTCCTTTATAGTTATAAGTAAGTATAGATTATATATAAAGGTTTCTATCTAGAGATTCTCTTTATAATGCTTATAATACATAACCTACTAGTGCGTTCTAGCTTCTATAATACTATAGAGAGGCTTAATAACCTTTAGAATTGTTCTAGGTAGGTAAAGGTGCTATATCTAAATTAGTAAGCGTACTAGGATTAGCCGCTCTAGGAATATATATGCTTAGCAAATATCCCGTAGCTATATAAGGAATTTCCTTAGCCTTGCTAATGGGGCTATTATGAGGATAAGGCGTTAACTTGCTTATTAAATTATTAGGGCCTGCGTAAGAATAGTTTATTTCCTTTATTCTTATATCCTTAGATTATAAGGTATGATTTTTATAGGGTTTTGTTATCTTACCCTTAATTTTATTAATAATATAAGATTTAAAGATTTAAAGTTTACTATGTTCTTTTTTATTAAATATAATAAATTTAAATACTCCTTGCTTAATTAGGGTTTTAATCTTTACCTTTATTAACTTCTTAAATAGTTCTCCTAAGGTCTTAATAATCCCTTCCTTACGTAGCTTAATTACTAGGGTAAGGTTATTAACTTCCTTTATTAATAGGAAAATATTAGTCTCTTAGGGTATTACTAAGGGGTTCTTTTAGGGTTTTCCACGCTTATGCTTTAGAGGTATTACTAGCGCTAAGTCCTTATCTTAGGCCTCTTACTCTTTCTCTTCTTTCTCCTTATTAGGCTTTATTAGCTATTAGTTTACCTATAGCTCCCTATTAGAATTATTATAATAGGGCTTAATAAAGGTTAATTTAAAGGTCTTTAGGCCTCTAGGGAGGTTAAGTATATAGCTCTCTTTATCTATAGCTAATAGCTTATATAAGCCTCTTTATCCCTTGCTTTCTTACTAAACTTAGACCTTTAATTTAAGTAGTAAGCTAAGGGTCTTTAATATATTTAGGCTATTATGTGTAGTAAGGGCTTTATTAACCTTCTAAATAGTATAAAGTCTTTTAATTTCTTTAGTAGCCTTCTATACTATAATTACATACTATATAATATCTAGTAATAGTAAGGATTCGCTTATTATACATAGGTAAGCACTAAAGATAAGAACTATTAGAATAAGGCTATTTAGGCCTATAGTATTATTTAGGGCCTTTACTACTATTTATAAAGCAATAGGTTTAGGTATTATAGGGCATTTATGTCTAATAATATTATAAGCCCTATAGAGTGGCTTGTAATATCTCTTAACCTTCCTAATGCTATAGTTCGCTTTAATAAGGACCTCTTTAATTAAAATTAACATTAAAGCTACAAATTATCTAAATTTATTACTATAGAAGTTTATGCCTATGTTTATAATAATTAAATCCGAGGGCCTTAATATATATTAATCTAGTATATTTAGAGGGCTTCCTAGGTAGTCTTTACTAAGATATTTTTTATAAATTTTACTATATTAAACACTATAGCTATATTTATAGCGTGAAGTATAGGGTAATTACTATTAAGGTAGAAGATATTTACTATAACCTTAAAGTTAAAGGTATACTTATCTTTTAAGGTGAATTTAAAGTAATTAGGGCTATTTACATACATCTAGTATTAGTAGTATACCTTTATTAGCTTCTTAATAGCTTTAATATTAACTTTATACCCTAATTTATAGAGAACCTTATATAAGTATCTAATTAATAGGTATCTAAAGCAATAATATAATTATTATAGCTTGCCTTCTATAAGGTAGCTCTAGGTAACTACTTCTTCCCTTTATATAAGAAGTATCTAGGCATGCCCTTATTTATAAATTATAAGGACTTTAATATCTCCTTATTATAGTATATTCTTAGAGATATTAAAGTTAATTTGTAATTAATCTATATTATTAAGGGATAAAAGGAAAGGAGTATTTATAAGAATAACCTAAAAAAGAATATCCCTAAAAGGGGTAGGTATATTAATTACTCTTAGCGTAGGAATTAGCTCTTTTACGCTAAATCTAATAATAGCCTTTCTTACCTTAGATTTATTAAGCTATATCTCTAGCATTACGCGTTATAAAGCAAGGAATTAAGGGTGCCTTACTATAGAGAACTTTGTAGCACCTATATTAGGCATAATCCCTTAGAATATTATATATAAGTAGTAATCTCCTAGTATAAATATTACTAGAGCATTATTAGATAGCTTTTACTAGAAAAATCCTCCTTACTTAAGCTATAAAAAGCTACTTAGTTTATAAGGATTTAAACTATTCTTTTACTATTAAGCTATATGCTATAATTAAAGAAGCTTATAGGTACTAGCTTATTTATATTATTAGGGCTATCCTTAAATCTAATACTCTTTATATACTTAGTAATTTTATTATTAGTAGGAGATTAGGGCTTTTATTTATCTTTATACTACATAAGGAATAAATTATATAAGTTATTAGTAGGATCTATAAGGTAGTAATTCTTATAACGTTAAAATGCCTTCTTATAGTTCTCTTCTAGGTGCTTTAATAACTAGTATCCTTCCTTACTATATATGTAGTATTTCCTTATGTAAGGGGTCCCTCTTTTACTCTAAGACTTTCCTAATAAGTATTAAGCCTCTTTTCCTTTTTTATTATATTTTTAGTTAGTCTAAAACTACTCTAGGGTTATTATATTAGTTAGGAATTATTATTAGCTTTTTTTCTCTTCCTTAATAAGTTAAATTATTATCCTTATATATTTATAAAACTCTTAGAGACCTTTTAGTAAATTTATAATAGCTTCTTTATATTTAGGGATATTACTATAGGCTTTTATAATTTAATTCTAAAGTGCTCTCTTACTTTAACTTATCTTAGGGTTTATATATTATAAGATAGTAAGCTTCTTTATAAGTTTATTAAAGTAATTAACTATAGACTTATTTAGGCTATTACTTATTATCCCTTATAAGGTAGTATTATTTTACTTTAGGAGATATCTTTACTATATATTTTTTATTTTAAACTAGTCTTTTATATACTTAATAAGTATAAGGAGGTCTTATAGTTAACTAGGCTTTAAGAGGTAGTTTATATAGTATTATAAAGCCTTACCTTTAAGCATAACCTTAAAAGCATATTTAGCTTATTTTAGTTAAATATTAAGTATCTTATATTTTCTATAGAATATTTAAAGCTTTAACTTAAGTATATTATAGTTATTAGTACTATATAGTTATTTCTTTAAGTATACCTTTAAAAAGTTAATAATTTACTTTTAAGAGAGCCTTTAAGTATTTAAAGGTTCTTTAGGTACCTCTTTATGTATTTATAAAGACACTAGGATAGTTAGTATTTATTAAGAGGGTAGCCTTAAAGGTAGTAGTTTTAGGGGTTATAGTTCCTTCTAACCTTTCTCTTTCCTATATTAAGAAGTAAGAAGTATAGTCCTTTAGGCTATACTAAAGGGCGTATTACTAGCCCTAAGTAGTAAGGTTTAACTTTACTAATAATTATTATAATTAGGGGTGTTTTCTATAGGGTAGTTAGGTTCCTCCTGCTATATAACCTTAGGTAAAGGTATAGGTAAGGGAACTACTTATAAGTGCTTACAAATAGTATTCTTTAGTGCCCTTACTTTTAGAGTAGCTAATCTTTAAAGAGAGAATTAGTTTATTAATCCCTTTAATAGTAATTAGACTAATAGGCATAGTAAAGGGGTAGGGTATTAAATCCTAATATCTTTATTATCTAAAAGATTATAAAGGAAGTTTTTATTCTCTAGGTTCTTCTAGAAGTCTATATACTTCTTCCTAGCTTTCTTAATCTCTTTAAGAGTTTAGAATTAGAATTCTTCCTAGGTTATAGCCTCTTTAAGGTTATTAGCTATCTTTATACCTTTTCTAATAGTTATATAAACCTTATTATAAAGGAGGTAGTCTTAGATAATATTTTAGTAAAGGTTTTTTCCTTCTATAAACTTATGCCTTATTTATCTATAGAAGTTATTACTAAATTTAAAGAAAAGTATTCTCCTAAATAGTCCTTACTCTCTATATTATTTAGCCTTAATAAGGATATAAAGCATAATCTCCTTAGGTATAGTTATCTCTTTATACTTAGAATTTCCTATTTATTAAAGTAAGTCTTTTATAATATATAAGTATAGCTTTAGAGAGATATAAGGAAATTAAGTAGTATAATAAGTAGTGTAGTCTAGGGTTTTACCTTTATTAGGGTATTCTTTATTATCTTTAGTTTTAATACCTTTTATAGTATTATTATATTTATTACTTTTACTTAGGACTTTAAATTAACTAGTAACCCTTAATAGGCTTACTATATCTAATATCTTAACTAAGTAAGTAATAATATAAGGAAATAACTCTTTAGTGTAAAGAGGTAAGGGGGTATAAAGGTAAATCATAAAAATTATATTACTAATATAAAGAATTATAAGGTAAGGTAATTAACTTTAAATATATAATAAAATATATAATAAAGAAGGATAAGGGGATAGCTTAGCTACTAGTATTAAACCCTTCTTTATTATTTTAAAGTCTATATAAATTAGATATTAATACTAAAGTAAGAAGAGAGCTATATCTATACCTCTCTATTAGCATAACTTTCCTCTAAACATAGCCCTCCTTTTTCATAGGGTAAGTTATTATTAGGTAAGCTACCTCTTCTAATGTAACCTTACTAATCTATAGTGTTTAAAGACTACGTGGTTATCTATAAAGGTAACTACTAATTCGTAATAGTATTACAGGGGATTAAATTTAATATAATAAGATCGTGAGCCTAAAGAATAGTATTATCATTGATTATCTATTCTAGGCTACGTTATTCTTTAATTAGTTATAGAAAAGAGAAGTTAGAAACTAGAAGCTATAATACTAAAGGTAAAAAGGGGTTACGTGTTTATAGCCCTATAATTCCTAGCTAATTATAAGGCTAGGTTATAGGTTACGTGCGGGGCTTTCGCGTGGCCTAAGCTTTTGCTAGGTAATTGCGGCTGCTGCTTGCGTGATTAATATCACCTTTGTTCTAACAGAAACCTTTTTTTTAAAAAAACTTTTTATAAGTAAGTTATAAATAATATAACATATAAACTATTTAATTAAAGTAATAAGAACTTATAAAAGACTTACTTTTTAATATAGGCTTTACTAATTTTAAATAATAACCTTATTATCTTAAATCTAGTAAATATAGCTCTTTTTATCTTTTTTAAGAAATTTTACTATAAAATAATTAAATTTATCTAATAAAAATATTTTCTATGTATTTAAGTATTAAATTAAAATAAATTAGGTATTATTAAAGTATTATAAGCTAATTATATTCTATATTCCTTTTATTACTTAATAAAAAAATAAACTAGGATTTCTTTTTAATAAAATATTATTTTAAAAATTAATATATAATTTTATAATACTTATATTATATATAAAAGCTTTTATAATAAACAAAGCCTTTTTAAAATAATATAACTTAAATTAAATATTTAATTATATAATTATATTATATTTTCAAACTTTTTCATCTTAAATTATTATATTCTATTCCTAAATTTTATAAAAGAAAAGAAAAAAATAGAAAACTTAAAGAAAACTTAAAGAAAAATCTATATTAAATCTATAAAAATAAATATTATTTTAAATATAGTTTATAATAATAATATTAATCTTAAGGTATATAAAAGTTTAAAAATAGTTTTTTAATATAATTATTTAAATTTATAATATATTATTATATATTATTTATAAAAGTATATATAAGGTATTTTTTAATAATAAAAAGTCTTATTTAAAATAATAAAATATTAATTATTGGAAAATAAATATATAGTTAGTATAATATCTTATAATATAAAGGAAAATTTCAAGAATTTAAATAAGCTTATAAACTTGCTATATATATCCTATACTAGAAAATATAACTAATAGTCTAAAACATAGGAAATTTAGATAATTAATAGTAAATTTAATAAAATACCTATTAGAAAAACGCTTATATTAATTTAATAGAGAATATTCCAAACTATATTATAGGATATTAATATACCCCACTTGTTTCCCTAACATTACACATTACATCCAAACCCTAAACATTACATTACATTACATTACATTACATGCCCCGAGTATATATATATATAGTATATAATAAAGGAATATACCTAGGCTTATAAAGATATTATATATTACACTAGCTATTACATAATACCTAGTAGTAAATTATACTATTAGTAATATAAGTATATACGATATATATATAATATATATAGCATATACTTTTTACTTATAATTTTTATTTTAATCTTAATATTTACTTTACTAGGTAATTATACTCTCCCCTTATAATACTAGTAAATATAGTAATAAATCTATTATTATAAACTAGCCCTTAGGTAACTATAACAAGGCATTAATATAATATTAAAAGACTTAAGGAGAAAAAAAGAAAGGAAAAAAGCTATCCCTAGTAGTACCTCTTATACCCCCTTAGCTTCTTATATAAGCCTTTTTTTTCGTTTTTCCCCTTATTTTAGCTATTTTTACTTATTTTTTCTTATTTATTATATAGAAAATACTTAAGTAAAGCCTACCTTTAATTAATTATTCCTAATTGTTCTTTTTATAATACTTTTTATTAATATATATAATATATTTACTTTATTTATTATTTACGCTAGTTAGCTCTATAGATAGCTATTACTAGTACTCCTAATACTAAGTTAAAAGGGAAAACCCTATACTAGGAAGAAAAACCCCCTTATGTCTATGTATAGGTTAGTGCTAGCCTTGTTATAGGTTTACGCTACTTAGTGTATTTCCTATTATAAGTGTTTATTACTAGCTTACACTAGCCTTATCCTATTAAAAAGAAAAAGAAAGGAAAAATATATAAAATAAGTATTTATAAGCTTTTTCTAGTCTTATTCTAGTATAATAATAAGCCTACTCTAGGTCCCTTTACTTTAAGCTAGGGTAAAGTAAATCTAGGTTTATAGTATTAATTTACTTCTTATTTACTTTTATATTAACTTTTCTATAGCCTTACTTTTTAGCTAACTCTAGCCTATTACTACCTTATATTTCTAATAAAGTTAAAGCACCTAGTTTTATTTAATTAGTATAGGGGAGGGTAGTTATAGTCCTAGACTAGTATAGTCCTAGGTTAAGATTACTTATGTATTATTAGCCTTATTAATTATATTATGCTTTATTTTTAAGTAAGTTATTTAAATTATCCCCCCTTTATAGGTATAAAAGAGAGCTCCCCCTTAGGGTCCTAGTCTTTTCTTCTCTTTATATTAGACTTTCTATAGGTTTTTCCTTTCTTTCTAGCTATCTAAGGCTTTTCTAGGCTAGGGTTAGGTTATTTGCTAATATTTGCTAATATTTGCTAATATTTGCTATAAATTTAAGTTAAATCTAATATAATGCCGCTAGAAGCTATAAGTACTTTAGTGTTACTACTTATCTAGCTCTAATTTACCTAGGAATTCACTAAGTATAAGGACTTCCTAGGGAAGTCTATAACTAAGAAGTAATATACTTAAGTCTTAGAGAAAGGCTTATCTATAGGTTATATTTGCCTTTGTTCTAGGCCTAGTCCGCTACTAATTTACTTACTAGCTTAGTAAACTAAGAGAGATTTAGTGCGTTTCCTATAAGTCTTATTTAATTTAGGACTATAGGTATTAGTACTATATTATTATTAGTAAGTTAGTCCTATTCTAGCTTAGAAGCAAGGCTAACTCTCTAGATAAGGGCAGCTACTAATATATATTTTAACTACTAGGTTTGAAATTATTAATGTTATTAGGTAATAATTATCTCTGTTCTAGCTTAGATCCGTATCTAATCTGCCTATTTTCTTAGCTAAATTTATTTAGCTAGCAGAATAAGCACTAGTAGTTAGTTAAGACCTAGGCTTCTATAGCTAATAGGGGTAATATAAGTTTACTCTAGCTTAGTAATAGTTTTAGTCTAGCTTTAATCTCTTTTAATAGGTCCTAGAAGGCTTCTAAAACTAGGTTAAAAGGCTTTATGCTAGTAATTAGGCAAAAAAGAAATAGAGTGCCTTAGTAATAAGCCTAGACTAGGCTAGTTCCTTAGAGAAATAACATACTAAGCTTATCTATTAGCTTATATACCTTAATATATATATAGTAAAGATAAACTATCTCTTACTTACTACTATCCCTATAAAGTCTTATAATAAGGTAGTAAAGAATACTATTCCTATCCTAGAGAAGAAATAATATAGTAGCTTAATTTTAGTTTAAAGTAAAGGTAGTAGTAAGCTAGTAGGATATATAATACCTAGAGTTTATAGTTAAAATTAATCTAATAATAGTTCTAGATATAAATATTCTTTATTATAATTATAAATTATAAAATTAGTCCCTTCTCTAGCTTACCTCTATGCCTATACTATTTATTTTATCCCTTATACTAGATTTATAATTAGAAGGTTTTTTATCTATTAGTAAGGTTAACCTAGGTCTAGTAATATTCTAAGTTATCTTATAGCTAGCTCCTATACTAATAAGTAGTATTAGAGTTATCTTATACCTAGGAACTATTTAGCTAAATATTTTGCTTTTTAAGGTTTATTTAGGGCTAGCCTTGCTTCCTATACATTAGTAAGCTAATGCTATTAAGATTACTTATGGTTATATTTACTATAATTAACTAGTATATAGTATTGGTTTTCTATAGCTTAGCTATAGCTATATAGGGGCAAAACCACCCTAGGAACCTTTCTTTAGAATAGGAATTTATTTAAGCTTATCTTTCCTATATATAATTAGATAATTATTAAAGAGATATGTTTATTTATATTAGTATAGAATTCCTAGATTTCCTTTAGGTTATAGGAGGGTAGGTAGTCTTTAGTTAGTTCTCTAATGTATTTACTCTAGGCTAGCCTTTCTTTATTATGCTAGTCCTCCTAATATCTCTTTTATTCCTTATATAGGTCTACGTCTAGCTTATTATTAATAGGTAAGGGTCTTCTTTTACGGTGTAGTACTATTACTACTAAGTTAGCTATAGCTTAGATTATTCCTACTATCCTACTACTAATAATTTTATCCTTAAACTTCTACTTTATCTTATTTAGGTAAAGGTTAAGGGGGGGGATATAAGTCTTAACCTCTAGTTATATAATAGGCATAGCCTTAAATACCCCTATAATAATCTAGAGGTAAGCTAATTAGTTTACTATAAAGCTTTTTACTACTTCTCTTAGTTTTTCTCCTTTCTTAGTAAGGGTATAGTAAGCACTTGCTTTATAAGTAAGAATAGGCTAGACTACCTATATATATAGAAGTCTAGTATCCCTAAAGCTATATCCCTAGGCTAATACTACTAGCTTAAAGAGTGTAAGCTATTACTAGGCTAATTTACCCTTAAGGATATTTCTATAAGCACTCTAGTTAAGTTTTTTATTAACTTATACTCCTAGAAACCTATATAATTCTATAGGCACTATTTTCTTTATCCTAAGCTAGACTCTAGTTTATAAAGGTCTATAGGATTTGCTAAAGTATATAAGTTTAGTTTTAGCTAGGTTAAACTTAACTTCTACTTACTTTACCTATTTCTTATAGATTTTCTATGTAACTTTAAGTCTCTTCTAAGTTTATACTATATTCTTACTAAAGGTTACTATATTTATATTATCTATAAATCCTATAGCTACTATACCTAGAATAGCCTAGAGGTAAACGTAAAGCTTTGCTAAGTAAAGTAAGAAAAGAATTAAGGAGAGGGGTAAATCTTATAAAATACTAGCCTTAATTATAAAAAGTCTAGAGAGTCCTTTATTAAAGCTAAGCTAGCTTATTTTATTTACGAGGAAGCTTTGTATTACTACTATTAGCTATTATAGGACTTCTATCTTTATAAGTAGGTGTATTAGGTATAGGTAGCTAACTCTATTAAACGCAAAAGATATGTCCATTTGCGCTAGCGAGGCGATACCGCCCCTACCCCAGGCCTCTCTAACGCATTCCACGAGGACTCTTATTTACTTTATTTATTATTAATAACTAAAGTAAAACGATTTCTTTATAATTATTTACTTATAAATGATTTAATAAGTATTTTATTTTACTTTAACTTATTATTATTAAGTATATCCCCTCCCGGGCATGAGGTAAAACTACTTAAATTATTATAGATCTCTAGCTTTTTAGTTCCTTTCTTTTTCTTACTTTTCCTAAATTTCTTAATGTTTTCTTCTATTTTTTAAATCTCCTTTTTATCTAGAATTTCCTCGGATTTTTAGATAGCTATTAGGTTTTATAGCCTAGTAGTTATAGCCCCTAGCTTATGGTTACCCTTAGCTATACTATTATCTAATTAGTTAGTTATTAATTAGTTAATTAGTAGCCCTTAACCCTTACCTATTGATTATGCAGTGTGTTTATTGCGAATTAGAGTGTAGTTAAGTAAGGATAAGTTATGTGTTTTTTTTTAGTTTACCTTAGAGCTTTAAAGAATAAGTTATAAAATAAAAGAGATATAAAAAGATAAAATAAACATAGTTATAAAGGAAAGGGAAATTATATTAATTTATGCTATAAGTAAAACGTAAATGAATTTAAGTTTAACTATAGTTACGAATTATAACTTTTATGTAATTATAGCTATAAAGTTTATTATAAACTTTATATTAACCTTTAGCCCCTAGGTTTATAGCTTAAAGCTTATTCCTTTGTTTATACTTTACCTAACACTATAGTAATTATTAAATTTAGTTATTAATTATCACACTAGCTAGGTATTACTAGTAATTTTTTTGTTCCTTGAAAATTAGATGCATTAGCCATAGCTAATGATCCTAAAAAAAAAATTTAAAAATCAATTATTAAGTATATAATATATATATTTTACTAACTTATTATTTTTTTATTATATATATAATATATTTATCTTACTAGCTTATTATTTATTATAATAATAAATACCTTACTTTTATATATTATTTTATAATATATATAATATATTTACCTTACTAACTTATTATTTATTATAAAATCTTACCTTACTTTTACTAGTTTATAACTTATTTAATATAAATATAAAACCTTTATATAAATATTTTATATATTTTTTTACTTTTATTACTTTTTTGTTAGTTACACCAAGGTGCTTGCGCAGGTCATAAGATAATTTCGTAATATTGAAGTTAATGATAGCTAGCTAAAGGGAAAGAAAAGAGAGAAAGTCTAGATAATAGAAAAGTAAGTAAAACCTATAAGTAAGGCAAAAGAGAGGGTAGCAAATTAATATAGCTAATTATATTACATATATTACGCTAGACCTATAATTAGTCTAGTCTTTAGCTATGATTAAACTAATGAAAATCTAGAGGATTTAACACTAGTAGTCTCTCTTTTTATCCGTGGCTAAAGGAGCCTAAAAACATAATAAAATCCAAATTAAAGGAAAGTATATATAAGTAAATCCCTTAATAGGAATCTGCTACTTTAATTAGCCGTTATAGTATTAGTTAATTAAATTAATCCATTAGTCCCTATTTAGGCTCCTATCCCCTAGTATTATAAGTCTCTTTACCTAGCCTTTAATATAAATTATTAATTCATTTAAATTAATTAGGGAAGAAAGTAATGAATTTAGTAATGCCTTTATTATTATATCTGCTAGGTTATTATTCCCGTTAATTTATCTAACTTTATAAATCTTATGCCTCTTATATAATTAATAAAGAGCTATAATATTAATTATTAGTCTCTTCTCTTTTATTATTCCTAGCTTTATAAGATATTTATATAATAAAAAGGAGTTAGTACAAAGAATTATAGGAATTCAAGGTATCTTTAATTAGTTTATAATCTAATAAAGAGTTATAAAAATCGCGTAGGTAATATCTACGCCTTAAACTATGCTATATAATTCGGAGGCAAGTGCGTTACGTGTAACTTGCTTGCTCTTTATTAAGCTATACGTAATAATATTACCTTTTACATAAAGGTGTTATTATCTTACATTATCTTATTACTAATTATAATAACGTATTTAATCTATAAGCTTAAATCCTTATTATTAGTAAGTAATTTATCCATAAATATAAAAAGCTTTACTTCCTTTAGGGTTAAGGATATATTTTATAGTCCTTATTGCTAATTCTTAATTTGCTATTTAAGGTGTTTATTAAGGCATGTAATATTATTAGCAAAGAGTTCTTAGTGTTAAGCTATAATTAATAAATTATAGGAAGCTTCTAGTTAGCATATAGTTATAATATAGCTTTCTTAAGCTTATTATTTTATGTAATCTTACTTTACTATTAGAGATTAAGGATTAACTTCCTTAATCTTCTAACTTTAGCCCTTCTAGGTTAAAATTAATAAATTATTAGTGTTTTAAGTTAAGATATAGCTATTAAAGATAAGGGGATTTCTAGTAGTTAATTATTACTTTTCCTTAGTAGTAAACTTAGCCTTCTAGAGCTCTTTCTCTTCTTTTTAGAAGAAGTGATTATTACTTAGGCCTAATATATTATTAGTTTACATTCTAATAATACTAAAGAGATTCTTATTATTTAAAGCTATAATTAATAAGTAAGGATTATAGGTTAAAGTTATTATATTAAGGTTATCCCTATAGTAATAGAAGTACATTACCTACTAGTAGGTTCTAGCCTTTGTAATCCTGTAAAGAGATTTAATTAATTTAATTATAGTCCTTTCTAGAAAGAGGTATATTATTTAGTCTAGTAATCTTATAATAATTAGCCTTATTAGTATTATTTGTGATTAATCATAGGCTTACGTAATATCGCGAATCTAAAGGTAAATTCCTTTTCTTCTTAATAATAAAGTAATAGCTATAATAAGCTATTAGCTTGCTTGTTGTATTATTAGTAATTGCGTTAAGATAAATTCCTTCCCTTTGTTATTATAGCCTTATATAATAAGGCGAGATTTGTTATATAATAAGGCTATTCCCTTGCCTTTAATCTCTCTAACCATATGAGAATTAAAGACTTTATAGCCTCTATGCTTTACTAGGTTATATTTAATAAATTTAAAGATATTATAAGCTTATAAGGCATTAATCTTAGCTTAATTAGACTACTTAAAGGGTTTTCCTAGGGTTATAATCTTCCTTTCTTAGCGGAGTTAAAGAGTAAGGTTTTAATTAGCCTTTTCTTTTACTATAAAAACGCTATATTTAGCATCCCTTTAGCTATAACCTCTTAAATAAAGGCTTTATCTTAGTCTTTATTAATAAGCATATAGAGTTTAATTAGGCTAATATTCTTTTTAGGATTATAAGTTTTACCTCTTCTTACTTTTATTCCTTTAGGGCTAGGTAATAAGTTTTTAACTTAATAGCTTCCCCTTAAGGTTACTTAGGTATTATAAGCCTCTTCTATATGCTTCTTTATACCTATAAATTACACTATAAAGGCTTTTCTTAGCCTTCCTTACTTTCTTTTTAGTAATACCTATAGCTTTTCTTTTTCTTTTACTACTAATTCTTTTTTAGTAGTATAGTTAGTAGTATTATTATAACCTCCTTTATATTATAAGGCTTTATCTCCTACTACTCTAGCCCCTTTGTAATACATAGGTCTTTATAATAGGGTTTTACTACTATAAAGCGGAATTTCACTAGGCTATAGGGTATATTAACTATATAAGTCTCTCTATTAGTAGTAATAAGCTTATAAGGGCTATACTAGCCACCCTTTTCCCTCTATATATATACATTAGCCTACAGAGATAGCTAATATATAGGTATTATATTAGGTCTATTCTAGGCTTTAAGGGTATTATAGACTTGCTATAAAGCTATATAATAGTAAACCTTATTAGTAGCCTTTAAAATTACTTTAGTATATTAAATAATAAAGACACTTAGTAGTAACTTATCTATTATTTACAAGTAGCCTCTAAAGACTAGTAAGGTTAGGATAATACTATTAGGGCCTATAGAGTTATTAATAGCTTTAATAGCTATCTAGAGATGTTATTCTAGCGTAAGTTCTATTCTAATTAAGTCCGTAATAATATCATAGGCCTAGCGTAAGGGTCCCTAATATCTTTTAACCTTTCTAATGCTATTATAGGCTTTAATTAGTATCTTATTAGTCTTAATTAATATTAATTAAGCATAATACTTAAATTTAGTAAAAGCAAAGTTAATACTAGTATTATAGACTATCCATTCCGGAGGTCCTAGATAAGTATTAATCTAGCACTCTTAGATAGCATCCTAAATGTCTTAAGCCTTTTACTTCCTTAGGTTAAGGAATTAGGCTACTTAGAATAAGGTTACTAAATTAATAATATAAAGCACTAGTTAACCGTTAATTTCTATAATATTAATAATAATCTTGTAGTTAAATTCGTAGTTATATTTAATTATGAATTTAAATTAACTAGGGGCCTTGCTATATATCTAGTAATAGTAGTAGACTTTGGCTAATTTCTTAATTATCTAGCGTTTGACTTTATTCCTAGCTTATTAAAGAATCTTTGTAAGTTATTAAATAGAAGGGTAACTAAGCTAATAATATAATTAATAGATATTTTCTTCTAAGAGGTGGAAGGCAACTGTTTCTTTTGCCTCTAGTAATTACTAAGGATAACCTTATTATTATAATATAGGCATAGTCTTGTTGCTTTAAATAAGCATATTTACAAGGTTATTAATCTTAATTTACATATTATTTATATTAGTAATTAAGAAAAGGAAGGGGGTAGCTATATTAATAATAGAGAATTTAAGCTCTCTAAGCTCTATAAGCACACGGAGAATGCCTCCTATAACTACTAATCTAGTGCTTAATATAATAATTTAAGGCTTATAGGGAATTACCTTTAATAAAGGTATTAATCTTAGTAAAGCTCTTACTTATACCTCTCTTATAGTTAATTTTCCTACAGCGCTAGTGTTAGGCATAATACCTCTAAAGACCTCTTTAGAATAGCGTTCTTTAGAGACATAGTAAGTTAAACCTTTATTGCACTCTTATAGCTTATAGAGCTCTTGCTTAAGGAATACGTATAGGAAGGCCTAATTATTTAGGGTTATAAGAATATTAGTATTAATAGTGTTATTATTAGTCTATAATCCTAAGCAGAAGAACTACGCTTAGATATGCTATTAATAGTAGCTCCTCTACCTTATTATTATTATTATCCTAGGCCTTTATGTAGGCTATAAGATATAGCTCCTAATCCTAACTAGAGTTATTATTAGGTTTATTATTATCTTGCCCTTTATAGAAGACAAGAATACCTAGAATCTCTTCTCTAAAGAGGCTATTTAATATATTTTACTAGCCTACTAGTAGTCTTTCTTTTTCTAGTGCTCTTTAGCAAAGTAATTAGAGAACTAGTAGCTATTCTTATTACATATAAAGTAATGCTTAGGGCTAGGCCTAGGGCTTTTTCTATAATAGCTTCCTTCTCTATAGGATTATTATCTATACTAATAATTAGTAAACATAGCCTCTAGGGGATTTTCTTCTTAGTACTAAAGGTATTAAGTAGTCTTCCTATTTAATTCTATAATAGTAATTACCTTATAAAGGTCTCTAGCAAGACTTTCAAAGCCTAGGGAGTATATATACTTAACTATCTAATATTTAAATACACTAGCTATAGCATTTAATATTTACTTATAAAGCTTAGTATTTACTATATTAGAAGGGTATAGCTCTTTATAGATTTTCTTAAGGGTTAATAATATAATCTTAAGGTACTTAAGCTTACTCTTATTAAGGTTCTTATTAATTATATTCTTTAGTGTTATACTACTTTACTTATAGTAATAGAATTATTAATTACTTTTTATTTTAAAGTGTTAATAAATATAAGTAATTATCTCTTTATAGGAATAATTATTCCTAAAGAGGTAATTAAGGTAATACTATTTAGTATTACTTATTAATATAATAGGAAAAGCCTTCTAATAATATAATTAAGAAAGGTTAATCCTATTATACTTATTCTTAAAGAGTATAATCTTTAGCATTAGAAAGTTATATAGCTTCCTGCTATAGCGGTTACTATCCTTATATATCTTTATAAGCTCTAAGATCTTCTTTATAATATAATCTTTAGAAGGGAATTACTATAAATACATAATTTACTATAAATAGTAGTCCATAGGTCATTATAGATAATGATTATTAGGATAAAGTGATTAATTTAATTAAGATCTTCGTAAAGGCTCTTAGAGAGGTTTAGGGAATTATTAGGTTTAAAGAAGGTAAATTTCTAGGGTAGGCAATTAGGGGTGCTAGGGTTAAGGCTCTAGAGATTTAGAAGATATAATCCTTCTTATAGCTAATAAAGCATTATTATTTAACTAAGCACTTCTTTAAGCAATACTAGGATAGGGTATCCTAGGCCTTATTTAATAAGGACACTACAATCTTGTAGAGAGTTACGTAGCTCTCTAATAATATCTTTATTTACTCTTATAAAGGTGTCTTTAAACTAGCCTTTAAAGTCTTCTTAGAATGATTCCTAAAGGTTATTATGTCTCTAACCTTACTACTTACTAAGGTTAATAAATCTTATAATATAGTTTTTAAGTTTAAGCTATGTAGTATTATGAGGCCCACTTATAACACCTGTGCGCTAGCGCACACTAGGCATGCACACTATGCCCTAGGGCTAGGTTTACGTAACACTAGCAAGCTACTAGCTATAAGCTAGTAACTTATATATATAACATACTTAGACCTAGTAAGCTTTAGTTAATATATAAGTGCCCTTATATCTCTTACCTAGCTATCCTTTTATTCTTATAATTCTAAAGCTTCTCCTACTAGCTACCTAAGAGTAATATAAGAGAAAGAATAACCTAATCCACTAGAATAATATTATATACTACTTAGGATTAGCTAAATAATAGTAATACTATATCTAAGAATATATTATATTCTATAACCTTATCTAAAGTTATACTCTTTATTATAAGGGTAAAAAAGGTAGTAGTTAGAGAACAAATTACCTAGCTTAAGTAACTTAAGAAACTATAGAAGTAAGAATAAAAGCTTACTAATTTAATATAATCTTATAAAGAAAAAAACTAGTAAAAAGGGCTAAAAGGCTAGTTTCTTCTTAAGCCTTAGTAGCTAAGAAATTAAGGTTTAAAATATTATAAAACTCTAATACCTTATAAACTTATAGAAGTATAAGATATAGCTTAATAACCTTAACTATACCTTTAAGAGAGTAAAGAAGAAATATTACTAAGATAACTAAAAGATTCTCTTTATACTTAATTATATATATATAAACTATTAGGCTAGATAGGACTAATATATTAAAGAATAACTAGCTAATAGTTAGGATTACCCTAAGGATAACTAGGATAAGTTCTAGGACTAGACCCTTACGCTACTTAAGGACTTCGTAAGCTATAATATATAAATAGCTATATAGCTAGAAAACATAAAGTAAAAAAGGGCTAGAGTCTTATTAAGTTTAGCATTTACTTAGATTTACTAGAGAAATACCTAGAATAAGCCCTAGAAAAAACCTATACTTTTATATTCTTTATAAAATTACTTCCTAACTTATAAGACTATATTAACTTATATATAAATATTACTAGGTTAATATAAGAAGAGGTTATATAACTTACCTAATAGTTCTAGGAGGTAATATTAAAGAATAAGCAAAAGCTAAGTAATTTAAAAAGAAAGGCTTATATAAAGCCTCTTAATATTAAAGATATAACTCTTTATAAGGCTATTAGCTAAATAAGGACTAAAAAGATAAGAATAAGGATAAAGAAAAGACCTTAGCTACTTACCTAAATAATAATAGGCTATAAGGAAGAAAATAGTGCTATAATTATAGTAGTATAAAGTATCTTTTTTATAATTATAATAAGCTAAGAAAAGACTAGTAAGAAGGTTAGGGAAACTCCTAGAGATAAAAGTAAATACCCTTACCTTTACCTTAGATACTAGGGTACTAGTAAGATACTAATTTTATATACTAGTTACTATTTATAAGTAAAAAGACATTAAAATAGTAGTAAATCTTAATAATTACACTAAGATTAATATTATTAGTGCCTAGTTTACATAAACTTATAAGCTTAATTAGGCTAAGGCTATAGTACCTATCCTAAAGGTAGTAAGGTCTCTTATAGTTCCCTAATATAGTATTTATAAGGTACCTATTATAATCTAAGACTTAAGAGGTAAAAAGAAAGACCTTAAACTACTATATATAGCTATTAATAAGGACTTAAGAGCAAAGGGAAGCCTTATATTAATTAGGATATATATACTTATAGAAAAATATATATACCTTTACTTATACTTATAAGAATAGTAGTTTAAGAAAAGAAAGGTAGCCTTTTTACTACTAACTCCCTATAAGTTTGTAAAGGTAATATATAATAAGATAATTATATATGCTATTATAGGTGTAATAAAAGATAAGTTTATCTCTCTTAAAGATAAAGAGAAGGTAAAAGCATATAAAACTATTAAAAATATCCCTAAGGAGCTATATAAGTTTAAAGACATATTTATATTAGATAAGGTAGGGAGTCTCCTATCTAAGAAGTTAACTAACTATATAATTAATCTTATACTAGGAGCTACACCCTTATATAAACCAATTTACTCTCTTTCCTAAAGTAAACTTAAAGAGCTCTAGGAATATATTAATAATAACCTAAGGAAAGGCTAGATAAGACCCTTAAAGAGCCTAGTAAGCGTGCCTATCCTATTTATGCTAAAGAAGGATAGGACACTTTAGCTATATATAGATTATTAAGGACTTAATAAGGTAATATAAAAGAATTACTATACTCTCCCCTAATTTTAAAGATTCTTAATTAGTACTAAGGGGCTTATTTCTTTTTAAAGATTAATATTAAGAATATATATTACTAAATCTATATTAAAGAGAGTAATAAGTAAAAAATAGCTTTTTATATATGTTATAGGCACTATAAGTACCTTATAATACCTTTTAGGTTAACTAATACTCTAGCTACTTTTTAAAGCTATATTTATAAGGCACTTTATAGGCTAGTTAATACTATTTATATAATATATTTAGATAATATCTTAATCTTCTTTAAGATAAAGAAGAAGCACACTAAATATATTAAGTAAGTCCTAGAATATATAAGGTTAGTAAAGTTATATATAAAACCCTCTAAGTGCTTTTTTATAAGGAATTAGTAAAATTCCTAGGGTTTATTCTCTCTATTAATAGGATATTAATAAATACTTACTAGGTTAATATAATTAAAGAATAAAAGAAGCTAATAAGTTTTAAGAATATATAGTTATTTCTTAGATTTTATAACTTTTACTAATAGTTTATTTATAAATACTCTAGGATTATAGTATCTCTTTATATATTAATAAAGGGTAGTTAAAATAGTATCTAGACTAAAAGGTTTATATTTAAGGGAAAGGAATAGCTAGTATTTAACTAGCTAAAAAACACCTTTTAGTAAGCGCCTTTACTTTAATATTATAACCTAAGTTAAGTAGTATGTATTAAGATAAATGCCTTAATTTTTATAATAGTAGGAATCCTATCTTAGTAGGATAATAAGGGCTATTAGTATTTAGTAGCCTTTTAGTTAAGGAAGTTTATAGATACTAAATATAACTATAGCATAGCTAACTAAGAGTTACTTACTATAGTAAAGTTATTTAAATACTTGTAATACTATATTAAAGGTATAGAAATACTTATGAAAGTCTTATTAGACTACTATAACCTATAAACCTTTATAAGGTAATAAAAGCTAAATAAAAGGTAAGCATAATAGTATATATTTCTTTGCCCTTTCTATTTTATAATTAAGTATAAACTAGGGAAAAGTAACCCTATAGATATATTATTAAGAAGGTTTAATTATAAAGGTAAACCTATATTAAATAAGGCACTCTTACTAGAGCTTTAAAGGAAAATAGTAATTACTTATATAGTAAAAGAAAAAGTACTAATATATTAAAGAAGTTATAGTATAGCGCTAGTCTTAGAGCTTACTAAGTTAATAGTAGCCTAGGTAAAAGGCTAGTTAGCTACTATAAATCTAGTAATAAGTTAGCTAAATAAGGGTAATTTTAAGGAGAAGGTAGTGTATATCTAAGATATTAGTATAGTATAAGAGATTTAGGGGCTATTATATTACTAAATCCTTACTAATTTATAGTAAATAAACTATTAGTATAACTATTATAAAAGGCATAAGACTAAGATTTAAATTTATAAAAACATAAAAGTAAGGTTAACTCCTAAGTAAAAGGGAGGGGAAAAGCTAGTCTATAGTTATATAGCATAAGGGGTCTCCTAATATATAAAGACTAGGTAGTTATTCTATAGGAGCCTATCTTATAATAGGAGCTTCTATAGCTACACTATAATAATTTACTAGTAAGTTACTTTAGGACTAAATACACTCTTAAGCTACTAAAATATTACTATTAGTAGCTAGTAATAAGTAAAGCTATTTTAGACTATATATTTAGCTATAGAGTATACTAGCATATAATAGCTAGAAGGTATTACTTATATAAAAGCCTTAAATTACTACTAATACTAAGGTAACTATAAGTAAAGATCTTAATAGATTTTATTATAGAATTACTACTAGTATAGCTAGGTAACTAAGAAACTAATGTAATCCTAGTAATTATAGACTAATTTACTAAGTACTTTATTTTCCTTACTATAAAGACTATAATTAATATAGCTAAATTAGTAAAGTTATTTTATAAGGAAATTAAGCTTTAATTTAGGCTACTAGAGGGTATTATATCTAATAGAGAATTAGTGTTTATAAGCTAATTCTAGTTAGATATATATTACTTATTATATATAAAGTAAAGGCTTTTAATAGTATTTTACCCCTAAACTAATAGGTAAATAAAGAGAATAAACTAAGTGCTTAAATATTATTTATAATACTTTATTAAAGAAAACTAATAGCTATAGCTAAAGCTACTCCTAATAGCTTAATTTATATATAATAATACTATTAATAGGATAATAAGTTACTCCCTAACTATACTCTTATAGGCTATTTACCTAAGTTTTATCTAGCTTTTAAGAATAAAAGTAAGAAAAGAAAGGTTCTAGAAGCCTATATATATATCTAGAAGCTATATAAGGTTAGGGAGAAACTAGTATATAACTAGGTAAAAGCTACTAAAGTATAGGTAAAGTACTATAACTAATAACACTAGCTATTAACCTTAAAAAGAGAAGACTTAGTATTACTATTAGTAAAGAATATTAGACTTAAGGATATAAAATAAAAGCTAAACCTAAGATTTATTAGGTTATTTTAGATACTTAATACTATAAGTAAATAAGTATAGTAACTAGTATTACCTAATAAGTATAGTTAATTATATAATATATTTTATATTAGCCTATTAGAGCTATAGAATTACTAGGAAAATACTATAAATAAAGAAATACTAATACTAAACCTTAAAAATAAAGATAATAAATTTAAAGTTAAAGAAGTTAAGGATTATAAAAGACTTATAAAGGTAATAAATACCTAGTAAAGTAAAAGGGTTAGCTAAGGAAATATAATTAATAAGTAGTAGTAAAATATATAGAAAGCGCTTAATATATAATTTAGGCTTTTTATTAAATTTTAATAAGGAGAAAGCATAGTAAGATATAAGTAAGTTATAAGTAATAAAGGATAAGGTAATTATAAAAAGGCCTAGCCTTATTAGCTACTATTACACTCTAATTAAAAACCTTATTAGACTATTTACTAAATAATAAAGGAAAATAGACCTAAAGAGAGCTAAGTTTTATAGAAAACCTACAAATTATAGCGCCTATATAAAATAATACCTTACTATTTTAGATAAGATACTTAGTATTATTTGTATTCTTAGTAATTACCTACTATATTATAAGGTAATACTAGTGTTTTACTATAGTCTAGGGAATATACCCTAGATTAGAGAACTATAATTATAAAACTATTTATATATTCTAAGTAGTAAGATATTTCTAATAGTTAGCCTAGGAATAGTTAGTAAATAAGTAGTAAAAGGGGAATAAAAAGGGTAGGTAAATCTTATAATCCCTAGAGTAAGAGTAAGATATATAGTAACTAGAAAGTGCTAGTATAAAATAATATACTACTAGTAAGTAATAAAAGTAAACTATACCTAATTATAAGTAAAAGGCTAGTAAATAAGGAAGGAAATAATATACTTACTAGACCTTTATAGCACTAGTTAAACTAAATATAATTTAGTAAGCTATATTTATATAATTAAAGGTAAGTATAAGAGATAGTGTATACTTAGTAAAATAGAAGTAAGTCTTCTCTAGAAAGATAAGGCCTTTTACTATAATATCTATATCCTTAGTGTCTATAAGAGTTTAAATCTAGTTTAAAATAGTAAGAAAGTTAGTAAAATTACTCTTTATAGTTATTATTACTTATAAGAAAGTAGTTAGTTATAAGAAGGCAAAATATAAGGGAGAAGAAGCGAATTTACCCCCTTATAAGTATTATTATAGTAAACATATTAAATATAGTATTTTATAAGTTTAGCTTATTTATTATTAATAATTAAAACATAAGGGAATTAATAGTTTATCTAAGGTAAGGTAAGCTTAGCTAGGGGTTTCTCTTAAACTTAGAGTAGCTTATATATAAATAATATATATAGCTATAGTTTTGTAAGTAAATAAACTTATTTTCTATAGTAAAGAGCTTAGGAATAATAAGAGTAATAGTATAAGGAAACTAAAGATATAATAAAAATTTAAAAGAATATTTACTATAGTTAAGGAAGGAAAAAGTATATAATATAGTAGGAAGTTATAAGTAATATAAAAGTAAAGGTAAACTACTAGTTATTATTATTTTAATAGTAGCTACTACCTAGTAAGCAGCTATATACTAGCTAGTAAAAGCTATTTAGGAGCCTAGCTATAAGTAAGGGAATAATTATAAGGCTTACTTATAATACCTATACGCTAGCACACACTAGGTAAGCATACCACGCCCTAGGGCTAGGTTTATGTAACACTAGCAAGCTACTAGCTATAAGCTAGTAACTTACACGTATAATACACTTAGACCTAGCAAGCTTCAGTCAATATACGAGTGCCCCCATACCTCTTGCCTAGCTATCCCTTTGTTCTCACAAGTATCTTCTAGATCTAGCTTAATAAGCTCTTTCTAATCTTTTATAAGGTTATAGGTAAGTATTTAAAGACATAGTAGTAATTTATTTTCTTAGGGTCTTTTAAGAGTAATTAT
Organism: Epichloe typhina subsp. poae; assembly: GCA_030389615.1. Taxonomy (NCBI): domain Eukaryota; kingdom Fungi; phylum Ascomycota; class Sordariomycetes; order Hypocreales; family Clavicipitaceae; genus Epichloe; species Epichloe typhina. The sequence goes on along the minus strand of CP098316.1, from coordinate 465,346 downwards.
TAAGGCCTTGCTATTACTAGCTTTTCCCCTTATTAAAGGGCTAGATTTAGATTCTACTATCTTATGATATCTAGGCTATAAAAGAGGGTCTAAGCTGCTGTTCTTTTGCTACTAATTAAGCTTATGTATTTGCCTATTACTAGGGTTTTCTTTTACTCTTTAGGAGTGTTATTACTCTAGTAAAGCTAGAAAATTATAAAAACTGGAAAAATAGTGGAAAAAGTAGTAAAAGTAGTAATGAAAACAAATTAATATAAGTAAATAAAGTAACAAAAGTGCTAAAAGTAATAAAGGGAAAATAGGAAGTAGTAGTCCCTATTTTTATAAGAAAAAAGGGAAGGAGGTAATCTCTCTTGCTAATAAGCATAGGGTAAATAGCACTAAGAGTAAAGGGGGTAAAAAACAAGTAGTAAATGCTTATAAAAAGAGATTAAAGGTCTATTAGAAGGGCAGGATATATTAAGAGAAGTTATAGTGTGCTAGCTAGCTTAGCTAAGGTTATTTAACATTAGGTTTAATATAAATGCCTTATAGCAATAGAATTAGTTAGTTAGTTAGTTTTCTTATAATAGATAATAGAATTAATGATTAATAATAATATCCTAAAGGCCTAAGGGTTAATAGATTAATTCCTTAGAAGCCTAATAAGCCTATAACTAGGATTCTAGTCTCTTCCTTTAGCACACTTATATAGTCATACCTCTTTACCATAATAACCATTAATTTAGTATAATAAGGGGTATTAGTTATAGTGTCTGCCAAAATGTCTTTTCTTATAATACCTAACTTATCTATAGTTATAACGTTAACTACTAATTAGTGTTAGTTACACTAAGGTACTTGCGTAGGTTATAAGATAATTCTATAATATTAAAGTTAATAATAGCGAGCTAAAGAGAGAGAAAAGAGGAAAAGTCTAGATAATAAAAAAATAGGTAAAACCTATAAGTAAGGCAAAAGAGAGAGTAGCAAATTAATATAGCTAATTACATTGCGTGCATCGTGTTAGACCTATAATTAGTCCGGTCTTTGGCCACGATTGAACCGATGAAAATCCGGAGGATTTAACATTTTTTTATATAATTTTATTTTTTAATTATTATAATTTTATTAAAAAAAAATCTTTATTTTATTAGGTTTTTTTTTCTTAAATAATTTTTTTCTTATTAAATATACTTTATAAATTCTTTTTATTTTTTATTTTTTTATTTTTATTTTTATTTTTATTTTTATTTTTATAATACTTTTAACTTATTTTATTAGTAAGTATTTTATAAAAAATAACTTTAATAATAAATAATATATTATTTTTAAATTAGTTTAGTATTTTTATAAGCTTTATTTTAAATAAGCTTTTATAACTAGTATTTTGAAAAATTATTTACTTATAAGTAAAAAATTATATTTTTTTATTAGTAATATAGCTTTACTTATAAATAATATACTAAGCTTTTATTTACTAACTTATATTTTTATTATATTTTAAAAAATCTTAAGGCTAAGATTACCTTAAGTATATATATTATTAAACTTAAAGTTCTAAAGACTTTAGAAAAAAAAATACTTATTTTATTTTAAAGATATTATTACCTTATTAATAAAGTATTATTTATAGATAATAAGTATAGTTTTTAGGAAAATCTTATATTTATCATATAGTTTTTTTCTTATAGTTAATATATTATACCTTTTTTTATAGTTAGTATAGTTAGTATAGTTAGTTATTATACTATAGTATATATATTATATATATATTATTAGTTAGTTAAAAAAAAACTAAGTCTTATTATTAGTTAATATTATTATAAGAATTAAAAGAAAGCTAGTTATATAGAAGCTTTTATTAATACCTATTTTACTGAATTAGTTATATAATTAATAATATTATTTTATTTTAAGGATTTTATTATAACTAGGGTTATATATAATATTATAACTTTATAATAATACTATTATACTTAATACTTTATTTTACTAATATAACTTAAAGAAAAACTTTCTTATTATATTATTTACTATTACTATTACTTATTTATTAATTTTTATTAATTTTTATTATTATTTTTAATAAAAATACCTTAAACTAACATAATTAAATTAAATAAGAATTTTAAATAAATAACTAGAAGTTAGTAAAATATATACTTAGGACTATAGTATTATACTTAATATAATAAAAACTTAAAAAAGCTTAAACTATTTATTTACTATTTAATTTAATTAAATATTACTTTTAGCCTTATAATTCTAAAGCTTTAAGAAGTTATATATAGTAACTTTATATATCTTATTTCTATAATATATAAAGAAAAATAAATTAGTAATATTTATAAAGTATTAATATATAACTAATAGTATTATTTTAATTAAGCTATATAACTAAATTAAGCTATAAAAAATAAGTTCACTTTATTTTTAAAATATTACTAAGACCTACTTGACTTTCTACCTCTAGAGCAATAAGAAGCTTGTTAATTTTTTTATTTATACTTAAGCCTAAGATATTCTTAACTCTTAAGCGCGTGAGGTAGTGAGGACTTTGCTAGGAGCTGTTAGTGATGCCTTCGCTAAGACCTATTGTTTCGGAGGAAAACGTCTTGAAATAGGGGATATTACCTAGACCCACTTGACTTTTTACCTCTAGCGCAATGAGAAGCTTGTTAATTTTTTCATCCGTGCTTAAGCCTAAGATATTCTTAACTCTCGAGCGCATGAGGTGGTGAGGACTTTGCTAGGAGCTGTTAGTGATGCCTTCGCTAAGACCTATTGTTTCGGAGGAAAATGTCTTGAAACAGGGGATATTACCTCGACCCACTTGACTTTCTACCTCTAGAGCAATAAGAAGCTTGTTAATTTTTTATTTTTGCTTAAGCATAAGATATTCTTAACTCTTAAGCGCGTGAGGTGGTAAGGACTTTGCTAGGAGCTGTTACAATATAAAACGTAAGATCTGAAGGAGTGTGTGAAGGTTGTTGTTTTCTTTAACTAGCTAGAGGTTAAAGCTATTATCCAATATAGGGGTTCTAGGTCACGTGCTAGGCCATATCCGAAGTGGTAGGTCACTTGTTAATTCTAGCACGTAATAAATGCAAGTACTACGGATAAAAGAGATAGATATCCTAGCTATCTAAGATTTAACGAATTTACAATAAGCTAGGAAGCAGGCTCTTGCAAGGGAATTCAGTTAGATAAATTGTTAGGTCCAGCGGTTAGGTCGCAGGGGCGTTGCAAAGGGTCAGGCAACGAGCTTTGCAACGGGCTAGGTAACAAGCTTTGCAACGGGCTAGCAACGAGCTTTGCAACGGGCCAGGCAACGAGCTTTGCAAAGGGTTAGGAATTCGGTCAGGCTGTTGAATTGGCTGACGAATTGGCTGACGAATTTGCTGCAAAGGGTCAGGCAACGAGCTTTGTAGAGGTCTAGGCAACGAGCTTTGCAAAGGGTCAGGAATTCGGTCAGGCTGTTAAATTAGCTAACGAATTAGCTAATGAATTTTCTGACAGGCTAGCTGTCTTCGAAGGTTATCGCGTTCTTCGAAGACTTCCTTAACAAGGTCTTTAAGCTATTAAAAATCATCCTTTTCTATCACTAGCTTCTGTTAAAAGTCCTGTATCTGTTACTACTACCACTAAATTTGCTACTACAATTGCTGCTATTACCACAAATAACGGGTCCTTAGGTCCTAAAGGTCCCGCTAATGCTATTCTTGCTATTACTAAAATTGCTACTCTAGCTGCTATTAAATTTGTTAATATTACTAACTAGCTAGGTATAGGTCCTTAAGATACTAAAAGACCTGATTTCTTAAAGGGAAGGTTTTCTTATAAATACTATAGGTTTAGCGTTAATAATCTTGCTTGTAAAGTCACTGTAATTGCTATTACTTACACTAATCTAGCTATTATAAGGGAAGCATTATAGCGGCTTTATTAGATTGATTGACGAATTTGTCAGATTGACGGTCGGGTCGAAGGTCGAAGGTCTTCAAATCGAAGGTCGAAGATCGAAGGTTAAAGGATCGAAGATCGAAGATTCGAAAATTTGAAGATCAAAAAAAATCAAAGGTTAAAGGTCTTCGGGTCAACGGATCAAAGGTCAGCACGAGGGTTAACGAATTGATCGAATTGAATCGAAGGTCAAAGAATCGAAGTTTGAAGAGATCGAAAGTCTTTAAATTAACGGATCGAAGGGTCTTTAAATCAACGGATTGAAGGGCCTTCAAATTAACGGATTGAAGGGTTTTCAAATCAACGGATCAAAGGTCTTCAAATTAACGGATCAAAGGCCTTTAAATTAACGGATCGAAGGTTAAAGAGATTAAGGGTCTTCAAATTAACGGATTAAAGGGTCTTCAAAGAGATCAAAGAATCTGACAATAGGAGCGATGCCTAAGGGAGCTATTAGGCCTAGCAAAAGGGATAGCTTGATTAATTAGTTAGATTAATAGTTAAATTAAAGGTTAACGAATCTAATAATAAGTGCAATGCCTAGAGGGACTATTAGGCCTAGTAAAAGGGATAGATTTAATAGGCTTAGTAAGTTAGTTAATAAATAGTTAGTTTAGTGACTTTTATTAGTAATAAAAGCGCTATAAGTACACAAGGTTAAAGAGCAATTACTACCACTTATTACGATATAAAACGTAAGATTTGAAGGAGTGTGTGAAGGTTGTTATTTTCTTTAACTACCTAGAGGTTAAAGCTATTATCTAATATAAGGGTTCTAGGTCACGTGCTAGGCCATATCCGAAGTGGCAGGTCACTTGTCAATTCTAGCACGTAACAGGAGCTATTAGTAATGCCTTCGCTAAGACTTATTGTTTTGGAGGAAAATGTCTTAGAATAGGGGATATTACCTATTCCTTAAATGCTAGAAAAGGAGAAGACGCAAATACTTCTTGCTTTTAAAATTTGATTTTTTAGGCAGGGGCCTTTCTTAGGAAGGGAGTTGCACTAATGCAGATAGTGCGAAGAAGAAGGTGTCTTAGAGGAAGGAACGGCGGTGGCTAGGCGGCTAGCCATGTTATGCAATTATACTCTCCCTTTATAATACTATAAGCTAGTGATAAATACTTATAATAAGCTATAAACTAAGTAATATAAGCTTATTATAAGGCTAGCGCTAGCTTAAATATAAATATAAAGGGGTTTTTCTTCCTAGTATAAGGTTTTCCCTTTTAATATAGTAGTCAGAGTACTAGTAATAGCTATCTATAGTGCTAACTAGCGTAAATAATATATAAAACATTTAGCTTTAATAACTAATTTAAAAACTTTTTATAATAATAATAATAATAATATATTACATATAATATATTAAATTTAATAAATTAAGGTATTCCTTAGTATTTATAAAGTTTTTATAAATATTTTAAAGTTTTAGTTTAACTAAGGTATATAGCTTTAAGATATTCTTTTTAATTATTTTAAAAAATTTAGTATAAAATTTAATATATTATATTGAACTTTGAAGATATATAGAATATTAGTAAAAATCTTAATAAATAAATACCTTTCTTATAATATATATAAATATCTTTAATATATATAAAAAGAAATAAAAAGGTTTATCCTTTATTTAGATTTAATATACTAGATTTAAGTGTTTTTAAAGGCTTAAAAGTAAAGCCTTATATACCTAAATAAAACCTTTCTTTCTAATAGGAATCCAAAAATGCAAACTCCCTTAGTATAGTTAAGTGGGTTAAATTTATAAAATAAATTTAATTTAATTTGAATTAGAGTTAAGGTATAAAAGGCCTAAGGTTTAATTTCTAGCACCTTGTAACCTTAATATTGGATAAAAAATGCGGATATCCTCCCCCTTTTTTAATTATATTTAAATGAATTTAGGTATATTATAAATTATTAATAAGAGACTAAAAATATATTAGGACTTACTTTAAATTATTAAATAGAAATTATAATTCTATAATTACTAAATTTCCTCACTATATAAATTATAAATATTTATTATATAGTAGGACCTACTTTTAATTATATAACTATTATAAGATAATATTACTAAAGATTAACTAGGGAAACTTCTTTTTATAATTACTATTATTAAAGTTCTTTAGTAATATTGTAATAAAATCTTAATATGGAATTTAACTAGGTTTAACCTGTTTTTTTAATAGTTACTATATTATAAGTTCCTTTTACTTGTATTACTATTATTAGAGTTCTTTAGTTATATTATAATCAGAGCTTTGCATGTAGTGTAGTATTTGTAGTATTTTGGCTTTCAATATAGTATGTAGTGTAGTAGTTTGTAGTGTAGTGTAGTATGTAATGTAGTGTAGTAAATACTACACTACACTACAAATACTACAAATGTAGTATTAGTAAAAAAAAGTGGGGACTTTTATTATCTTATAATATTCCTTAGATTTTTCTTAATTAGCTTAATATTAGCCTCTTTTTTTATTATAATTTAGTTATTTAGTTATAGATTTTTAAAGTTAAGGCTTATTTAGTATATAACTTATAACTTTATATATAAGGTATATATAATATGATTATTATTACCTTAAGAAAGATTGAATTTTTTTATATAAGAAGCTATTATAATACTAGTATATCTTTTTTCTTTTATTAATATATATTTATTTGTATTCTTTATTTTTTTACCCTATAGATATCTTTAGATATAATACTAAATAATATATTATAAATGCAAATAAATATAATATAGTAAGATTAAAGAATATTTATATATATAATAATTATATATAAGGAATATATTAAATCTAGTATTATAGCTATTTTATTTTATTTAATATAGTAGTTATTAACCTTTTATAAATCTTTTTTAAATCTTTTTTATTTCCTTACTAAAAATATATTTTAAATAAGCGCTATATTTTATAATAAATAGTAAGAAAATAATAAATAGTTATATTTTAATAGTAAAATATATAAAAAAATCACTTTATTTATTAGATTACTTTTAATAAATAAAATATATTTTATAAAATTTTAATTAAATTTTAAATATAAATTTTAAATATAATAAAATTATAGTTATATCTATAATAAGTAATATTAGTAATAAAAGGTTTATATAGCTTTTAAATATTATTTACTATTATAAAAAATCAAAATCTATACTTTTATATATAGAAAATAATTTTTTTAGAAATAAAACTAAATTATTTCTTAGTAAAATTCGTAAAAAAACCTTAAAATTAGCTAGGTTTATAATATTTAAAAGCTATAGGTGAATTCCTTATAATTTATAAAGTATGTATAAAAAGTGGGTCAAAAGTGGGTCCCGATTAGTCTGATTGGATAGTCCGTATGTTGCGTCATTCATGACCCACTTACGAATTTTTTTCAAAAGAGGGGTATTCCCCCGCTTTCTCTTTTCTTTCTTTCTTTTCTCTTTCTTTTTACCTTAGTAAATCCAAAAAAAATATCTAGAAAACCCTTCACATAGTATAGCTAGTTACTTCACTAAATATTGCGTTTCCCCTTGTTTTTATAACCTTTTTGCTTTCTAAATCACTTTAAAACCCCTTAAAATCAGAAAAATCAGAAAAATCAAAAAAATCAGAAAAAAATCAGGAAAAATCAGGAAAAAATCAGGAAAATCGGAAAATCAGAAAAAAAATGTCTGAATTTAATCCAGAATCATCGTCTTGTATTTCAGATAATAATTCTGAGTCTTCTAGCCAAGTTCAAGCTATAAGACGTCTAGAATTATATGAAAAAACCCCTGAAAATCAACCTAGCTATCAGTTTGCTTCAAAAGCATATATTTTCACTCATAATTTATTTAATTTTCAGTTATCTGAAATTAAATATAATAAAGAGAGGGAAGTTATATGCTTTTGTACGCAAGATAGTTGCTCTTATAGCTTTAAATGTAAAGCTAAGAGATTTCAAGCTTCTAATAGTGTTAGCCACTATAAAGCTAAACATCCTGAGATTGCTACTTCTAAATTAGAAGAGAAAAAGCCTTTTAAGGTTGCTTGTAAGTATTTTTCTTTATTTATTACTATTTTACTGTTTTCTTTTACTAACTATTTCTTAGTACTAGAAATCCAACAAGATTCACCCCCTAATACACAAGCCTCTTTAACCTCTTATTTTTCTATGAAAAGGCCTCGAAATAATACTATTATTGAGGAATTTTCATCTGAAAAGCTGTTACTCTAGTTATTAAATTTATACTAGAGAATAACATCCCATTTACTATTATTAATAGTAAATCCTTTAAGGAATTACTAGAATATTATTCTAGGTAAGTATTCCTTTAATTTTAATAAGAAAAAAAGCTAATCTTAATTAATATTAGAAATAATAATCTAGCTTCCTTACTAAACTATCGAACAATTACACATAGAATTAATTCTATGTATAATTCCTCAAAGCATCAGATTATTCAGCAAATCCAACATCAGTTACAATATCAAGGTCTTATATCTATTCAATTAGATATTTGGACATCTATAAATTCTAAGTCTTACTTAGGAGTTATAGCAAGTTGGATTAGCCCTACTTTTAAGCTTGAATATAAGCTTATAGGTAATTTCCCTTTTTTCTTATTATTCTTATTTCTAACTATTAATATTAATATTATAACTTATAGGCTTTGAATATCTATCAAATGCACATACTGGGGCTTATATTCATCGATGCTTTAATAATCTTATTAAAGATTATAGTTTAGAGCCTAAGTATATCCTTAGGTAAGTTATTAATCCTAAACTAGTTATTAGTAATAGTAGCTAACCTTATATAGTTTTACTAGGGATAATGGTTCTAATAATAATACTTTTATAACTTCTTATATTAATAAGAATTATAATAGTATTATTAATGAACCATATGATATCCGATGTGTTGCACATGTCTTTAATATTGTGGCAAAGGATATTATAACTGAATTTATTAAATCAACCTCTTCAAAGGAAGATTTAGAATCCTATAGGAATAGTGAATTTCTTTACTATTCTACAGAAGATATTTCTTCTATTAAAGAGAGGCAAGACTTTAAGGAATTCAAATCCTTAGCAAATGGTAAGTAATTTATTATAATTAGTATAATTACTTTTACTAATATTTCTATAGGCTTACTAGGCAAGGTTAAAAGACTTGCTATTCTTATTAAGAATAACCAAGGATTATATAAACTTTGGTTAAAGTCTTTACGAAAGGCTAAAAATGAAGGCTATATTGCTAGGAATTGTAATATTACGAAAATTCCTTTAGGTAAGTCTTTATTTCTTCTTATATTATTCTTATAAGGTATAACTAATCTATAATTTCTATAGCCAATGAAACGAGGTGGAATTCAACCTATAAGATAATTAATACTTCTTTAGAGCTTAAAGAAGCTATTATTCTTCTTAATAGGGAATCTAATATAGCTGCCTTGAAAGATGCTATACTTACTGCCTAAGAATGGGTAGATTTAGCAACTTTAAGCAGTATATTAGAGGTTTTCTATGAACCTACTATTATACTTCAAAGCCAGAAGTATAATACTTTAGGTTTAGTCCCACTTTTTATTATTAGGATATATAAATATCTTAATGATATAAAAGATGACCAAGAGGCCTATAATCGTCAGGTATTTACTCTATAAATCCCCCTTTTCTCTTTTTATTATTTACTAATAAATTTGGTATTATAGAAGGTTTATAACCCTCGAGGCAAGATCTTTATAGCCTCTATAAATAAAGGCTTAGATAAACTAAGTAATTATTTTCCACAAGATATGGATAATAATTACTACTTTTATAAGCCTTATTTATATGCTATGCTTCTAGATCCTAGGCTTAATCTTGTTACTATACAAGATAGGCTTAATCTACAAGCAAGAAATATTACAAGGCTTTTAGAAGACTTACAACAGGAATATGATTCGTAAGTATTATTATTATTATTATTATTATTATTACTAATAGATTTAATAGGATTTTACCCACTTATAAAGAGAATCAGGCTAATCAAAGCCTAGGCTCTGATAATTCAGAGTTAGGAAATACCCAATTTCAAGTGGAAATTGGAGGGCCAAGTCAGCCTAGGACTTTTAATAATCCTAGACCTAAACCAGCTTCTAAGCTATATAAAGGTTTATTTATGAACGAGAGAGATAAATCAATTCAAAAAAACAGAAAAAACGAGATTTCTACCTTTATTAAGCTAGAAGCTAAAGAAGATAAGGTAAGCTTAAGTCCCTTAATACTATATTTATTTACTAATTATAGTATAGGAAGATATCTTTAAATGGTGGGAAGATAACCTTAAATCTTTCCCTATTTTAAGTATAATTGCTAGAAAGTATCTAGCTATTCCTGCTACTTCTGGTGCTATTGAAAGTACTTTTAATACTAGTGGGAATATTATTACAAAAGAAGAACTTCCTTAAAGCACTCTACAGTTAAGGAATTAATTCTTTTAAAGAATTGGCAAAAGGAGGATTCTATTATGGTTAAGCAATATTCAGAGCTTTATAACTATTATAGCTCTTTATCAGAGGAATCTAAAGATTCCTCTCAGGAAAGCTCTAAAGATGCTTCTGATAACTCTTCAGAAGATATCTATTCTAACTTAGAATAAGTGTATAATAGGGGTTTTTTCCTAGTTTAGTCTAGTTTTCCCCTAATATACCTTTTTAACTTTATTTCTATTTTCTATATTCCTTTATACCCTTACTATAATAAACACTATTACTACTATTACTACTATTACTACTATTACTACTATTACTACTATTACTACTATTACTACTATTACTACTATTACTACTATTACTACTATTACTACTATTACTACTATTACTACTATTACTACTATTACTACTATTACTACTATTACTACTATTACTACTATTACTACTATTACTACTATTACTACTATTACTACTATTACTACTATTACTACTATTATTACTATTATTATCTTAAAAATATAAAAAGAAAGTAATTTTATTATATTAATATTTTAAAAAACCTTAAAATACTAAATAATTAAAAAGTCTAGCTTTTACTATAGTAATTTACTTATTTATACTTATACTTATATTATATTTATTTATTACTTATTTATTTTTAATTAAACTTTAACACTAATAATATTTTAAGTTATAATAAGTTATAATAAGTTATTTTATTATTATTAAAAAACATAAAAAAGAAATGTATTTTATTTTATTAATATTTTTAAAAACCTTAAAATATTAAGTATAACTTTTTATAGTAATTTACTAATACTTATTTATATTTATATTTATATTATTTATTTACTATTTATTTTTAATTAAACTTTAACACTTATAATATAAGTTATTATAAGCTATTATAAGTTATTATAAGCTATTATAAGCTAGTATAAGCTAGTATAAGCTAGTATAAGCTAGTATAAGCTAGTATAAGCTAGTATAAGCTAGTATAAGCTAGTATAAGCTAGTATAAGCTAGTATAAGCTAGTATAAGCTAGTATAAGCTAGTATAAGCTAGTATAAGCTAGTATAAGCTAGTATAAGCTAGTATAAGCTAGTATAAGCTAGTATAAGCTAGTATAAGCTAGTATAAGCTAGTATAAGCTATTATAAGCTATTATATTACTAAAAATAAAAAAATACTACAAATACTACAAAATACTACAAATACTACATGTAGTAGAAAAATTTCATTGTAGTGTAGTATGTAGTGTAGTGTAGTATACTACACTACACTACAAATACTACAAGATGTAGTGTAGTGTAGTACAAAGCTCTAATTATAATAGAATCTTACTATAGAATTTAACTAGGTTTAACTTGTTTTTTAATATTTACTATATTATAAGTTCCTTTTACTTGTATTACTATTATTAGAGTTCTTTAGTAATATTATAATAGAATCCGACTATAAAATTTAACTAGGTTTATGTCATGACTAGATTAGGGAGATATAAATAAAGTAAAGGCTAAGTTTCTTAGTTATAGCTAGAGAGCTACTACTTAAGGGTAAGTATATAAAGGTCTTAAACTCTAATCTCTTATATACCTTATAAGTAATCCTTATCTAAATACCTTACTATATATATATAGCTATTTAATAGCTACTTAGTTATTTATATAACCTAAGGCTTATCTAAGGGTTTTATTATATAACTATTTTATCCCTAACTCCTTAGCCTTTATACTCCTAATATACTACCTTCCTAATATATAATTATCCTTAATTAAAAGGAGCTACTTAGCTAATATAAGTATACTATATATAGCTTATAATAGTATTTAATATTATAAGTTATTTTATAAGTATATAGCTATTATATTTACTTAGGATAATAAGATAAAAGTTATAAGGTTTTAGGTAATTCCTTCCTTTACTCTCTAGCTCTAAATAGCTATATACTTACTACTTTATTACTTCTAATATATATGCCTTTACTTAATAAGTTATTAATACTAAGTAAGTAAACTACTTCTATTAGATTTTATAATTAGGTTAAATAAATAAGGTACTATATATTATTTAAAATAAATAAGCTTTTATCTAATATTAGGGATATTATATTATTCTTACTAGGAGTTTATAGCTAGTATATATATTTACTAGTAATAGCTATAATTATAAATATATAATTTCTAGATTAGCTATATATAATATATAAATTACTTAGGGGTCTAAGGCTAATATAAAAGAGGCTTACTTTTCCTTATTTTTATATATTCTTTTTCTTTATATTCTCCTTTAATATTATAAGTTACCCTTACTTATAACTTAGTAACTTTATAGCTACTATTATAGTTATTACTAATATCCTATAGTATTATTTTATTATTTATATTTAATCTTACTTAAATACTTAATCCCTTTTAAACACTAGAATATTAGTTACTTTACCTTCTATATTTATATTCCTATAGTATATTATTACTAACTTACTAATAGTAAATTATATCTAAGTGCTATAGTATTTCTATTTTATTAAATTCTTTAATAACTAAGAAAACCCTTTAGTTATTTTCTTAAAAATCTCCTAAAAAGTAAATAGCTTTAAAAATTTTAATATAAGTATAGTAACTTTAACCCCTAGTATATACCTTGCTAACTTATAGCTAGTAGTACTAGTAATATAAAAATCCCTTATATATACTTTATATAGTAAGTAGTAATATAAGCTATTACCCTTAAAAATAGTAATAGTATTATTTTATAGTATATTACTAAAGGTAAATTTACTTTAACTAAGTATACTAACTCCTTAAGTATAACTTTATTACTACCTTACTATATACTATTACTAACTTATATAAGTAACTTAATAAAATACACTTATTATATATAAAATAATAAAAACTATTTAAGAGTATATTTTCCCTTTCTTTATTACTTATACTTATACTAATATATTACTAGTACTTTACTTACTTTATAAAATTATACTAAGTGCTTTTTAAGTATATTAATAGTTATATTATCTTTAATAATAATCCTTACTTTCTTAATAATATATATATATATTTATTTTTATAACTTAGGTTATTACTAATATATTACTAGCACTTAATATATATAAAATATAAACTTTATAATATACTTTTATTTATAAAGAATACTAATAAGTATAGCTAGGCTAGATAAGTAAGGCTAACTATAGAGATTATATAAGAGACTAATACTAATAAAAGAATTACTATATTACTACTAAGTAATACTATTAATCTAGAAGTCTAGATTAATATCTTTAATAGCTTATGCTTTATTATATAAAACTTTCTCTTAGTAAGTTTTTTAATATTCTTACTTATAGCTTTACTAACTTACTAATAGCTTACTATATATATACTTATACTTCTTATTTATATTAGGCTATTAGACCTTCTAGGTAAGCTTTATATATATATATATAAGGAGAGGGATTTCTTTAATAATAAAGATAAATCCCTTACCTAAGGCCTTATTACTAACCTAGTACCTAGGAATAAAAATAATAATACTAGGGGGCTAGGGCCTAATATAAATATAAGGTAAATAGTGCTAGGTAGCTATAAGGTAAATTATCTAAGAAATTATCCAGTTTTTTTTATATATTACTATTACTATTTAATCTTTATTAAATACACCTTTATATTTATAAACTAGCTACTTAGTTATTACTTATAATTATTAATAATATTTATTATAATAAAATCTTTTCTCTTAACCTATAAATTCTCTAAAGTATTATAGCTTTTCTATTTAACTAGGTATTTCTAATATCTCCTATTATAATAATATAAGATAATTCTTTTAACCTTAAACTCCTATTTATTATCTATAATATTATCTTATAGTAAGAATATGTTTTCTACACTAGTTAAGTCCCTTATAAATAGTTTATAGTTAGTAATATTAAAAATATTATATAGTTATATACTAAGTAATAGCTTTAATTAGTATACTAATTTATAAGTTTTAATTACCTTTTTAACTTTATAAGGGCCTAAGTACTTTATACTTAGTTTCCTACTAGATTACTATAGGTTAATATTCTTTATAAATAATAAAATATAGTTACTTACTTTAAACTTTATTAGAGTTTACTTCTTATTATAATTACTTTATATACTAGGTTTATAAGTTACTTAAAAGCTACTTAATTACTATATATTTATCTCTTAGCGTAATTACTTAAGTCTTTACCTAGTTATTTACTACTAGAATATCTATAACTACTTACTATAGGCCTCTAGGGTTATAACCTTATAGCGCCTTTACTAGGGTATAGCTATAAGTTAAGTAAGTGCTTATATTATATATAAACTATACTATTAATAAGTTATTTACCTAGTTAGTTTAATTAAAGTAAGTAAAAGCTCTTAGATAATACTCTAAAACTTAGTTTAAAAATTTTATTTACTTATTTATTTATAAGTAAAATATAATACTTAGTTACTACTTAGTAATAATAAGGTAGTAAAAGGTTTATTTAAAATCCACTAGTAAATATTAAACTATAGTTTATAATAATACCTTTTAAGGCACTATAGTCCCTAAAAACATATTCTAGAAATATAGTAGCTAACCTATTGCTAATTAGTTATGTTAAAATAAGGATATAAATACTATATTTTTTAAAATAGTTTATAATAACTAGGATTATATTATAAGTCTAATTTATATCTCTTATAAGTAGTAGCCTTATAATAAAATCTATTAATAATTCTTAAAAAGGCTAATTAAGCACTAGTAGTATTACTAGCTTACTATAAGGTTTATAGTACCTTAGCTTTAAAGTCTAATAGCTTATATAAGTTTATATATATAACTTAGTGTCTTTCTTTATTAATAGCTAGTAATACTAATTTATAATATAATAAAGAGTCTTACTAACTCCCTAGTAGCTTACTACTAGGTTATTATAAGTAAGTAGTAAAATTTCCTTTCTTATACTAGCTAAAATAAAAACTTAATTCTTAAATATTAATAGCTTAGAGGGCCTAATAAACTATATTTATAATACTTCTAGGTTACTACTTTTAAGTAGCTTTCTATAACCTATAGTAAAGTTATTACCTTACTATACTTAAAATAATATAACCTAAATTAAAGCCTCTAATTTTATATATATAAAATAAGCATTATATATAAACTTAGAAGAGGTTTACTAGACTACTTATATTCTTACTATAATACTACTATAAGTAGCTAGCTTATAGTATGCCTATAGACTTATAAATAAATTATAAATAAGTAATATTTTAAAGGGGTACTTATACTACTTACTAGCTACTAACCTAGCTAGACTCCTAACCTATAGGCTTGCTAGACTTATAGAAATATTAAAAAATATAAATAAGGTATAACCTTATTGCTTAGAATTAATAAACTTAGTTTATATACTACTACTAGGCTTTACTAGACTATTAGGTTCCTTAATAATATAATTAAGTTATAACTTCTTAAAACCCTAGAGGCTAGTAAGGCTATTATAGTATCTTTATAATAAAATATTAGCTATACTAAGTAATATAATACTAAAACCTATAATAGTATTATTATTTATATAGTATTCCTATTACTTAGTGTTATTAAATTTAGATAAGAAGTTAGGTAGCTATAAGGTTAATGCCTTTGCCTTATGCTTCTTACTAATATAATTTACTTTTCTTAATAAGGTATTTATAAGGTTTAACTTACTTATATAATATTTAATTCTAAAATTAAATAAATAAAGCTTATTTAATATTATTACTTACTTACTAGTTAGCTTTAGCTTTATAGCTAGGTACTTATAATTTAGATAGTTTATAATAACTATAATCTAATAAGAAGAATACATAAGGTAATATCTTTAGGCTTAAAATACCTCTTAGATTACTAATAACTTAGTATTAGGTATTAAGTAGTAAAGTTTAATATTAGTTAACTTCCTTAAAAAATACACTACTAGGTGCTAGCTACCTAGCACTAATATTATAAGTATAGCTTTAATTATATAACTAGATATATTTATCTTTACTCTTAGTAAGTAAAGTAAGTTAAAATACACTAAAATTAGTGCCTCTTAAAACTTCTTTTAAAGTTCTTTAAATACTACTAGTTTACTAGGTTTTAGCTTAAACTTTACTAGCTAAATACCTTTTAAATAGTTTATTAGTAAGACTACTACCTTACTATACTATTTTATAAAGTATTAGTAAAAACCTATAAACCTAAGAAATAATTAAATATTAAATACGCTATAAGGTACTAGCTAGGTTATAATAGCTTTAACTTATAATAGTTCTATCTTAATGCCCTTTTTAAATATAATAAAACCTAGGAATTTTACTTACCTAATAGAAAATTAGTACTTTTTAAGGTTAACATAAAAGTCTATATCTTAGAGTTACTTTAGCATGCTTTTAACATACTTTATATATCTTATAGGGTTACTACTATATATTAGAATATTATTAAGGTAAATAATATAGAATTTATCTATAAGTCCCTTAAGGGCATTATTAATATATTCCTAAAAAGTAGCTAGTATATTTACTAATCTAAATAGTATTATAAGATATTTAAAGTAGCTATATTAGTATTAGAAAGCTATCTTCTACTTATTACCCTTATAAATATATAGCTAGTAATATACCTCTTAAAGATCTAGTAATATAAAAACCTTTATACTTACTAATTAGTTAAGGATTTTAAAGATTAATAGTAAAGGGGCCTTATTTTTAACTATAATTCTATTAAGGCCCCTATAATTTATATAAAGCCTTAATTTCCCTAATTCTTTTGGAATAAATAAAATTAAAGCTCTAGCTAAACTAGTTAATTTTCTAATTTACCCTTTTTCTTATATACTTACTAAGTACTCCCTAAGCACTTCTAGCTCTTTTTTAGCTAGGTTATATATAGGTCCCTAGGGTAGTTATTTTCTCTTTTCTAATTTAATTATATAAGTATAGTTACCTAATTCTAGGAGCTTACTAGCTAGATCTTTTAAAAATATATTCGCAAATTTCACGTACTTTTCTAGGATTTACTATTAGGTTATATTACTATCTATCTCTTATATAGTTACTACTACCTTCTTATAATATACTACCTAAAGCGCTATTATACTTCTTAGTTTTTTCTTTTTTAGGAAATAAGTATATTTTACTACTATTACTATAGCTACACTATAACCTTAGTTATTACTTACTATATTATTTACTAATAAGTCTTTATTAGTTTCCCTTTTTTTTCCCTAGGCTTAATTACCTTAATCTTTAGTAATACTAGTAATAGCGTAATAAATAACTATTTTACTACCTTATATAGTTATTACTTCCTTATAATAAGTATAATATAATCCTTAGTTATTAGGAATCTTTAAAAATTTTACTTCTAATTTATTACTATAGGTTTATACTTTAAGGTCTAATCTATACCTAGGAGTATTCTCTCTCCTATATTAGTAATATAGTAGCTAATTTAGTAAACCTTTATATAGCTTATACTATCTTTTACTTTAATTAGCTTATATAGGATTCCTTTATATAGGATTTTATCCTTACTTATACTTTCTAGTATTATCTTTATTTTTTCTATATTTTTCTAATTTTATTTTAATAATAACTTAAGGTAAATTATTAAATACTTTATACCTATATTAAATAGCGCTAGTATAGCTAACTAGTAGTTATCTTACTATAAGAATACTTATATTCTTATTCTCTTATTTATAGGTTTCTTTATAGTAAGACTATTATCCTAGGCTTATACTAACCTAATTAGAATCTTATTAAGGTCTAAGGTCTTATTACTACTATTCTTATACTTCTTAGTTATATACTTACTACTTTTATAAATTAAATAATCTATTACTTTATATTTATTTACACTATATTTAGGACTACTATATTTATAATACTTAAATAATCTTTAACTTATACTTAGTTACTATAAGTTTTACTATAAGTTATTTATAAAGAAGCTAGAGTATTATCTCTTTCTCTTACTTTCTTTATTATTATAGTTTCTATTATAATTATTTAATATAAATATTATTATAACTTTAGCCTTTTTACCTTATCCTTATAAGTAGCTTTAAGATATTAGAAACTCTTAGCTAACTATATACTTCCTTATAGTATTATTTAAGCTATTTAGAAAAATTACTATCCTTAAGTATATAAGGATTTAGTTAGGTAATTTAGCTTTTACTTTAGTCTAAAGTCTTAAGAAAAACTAAAAAGACTAGTTATTCTTTTACTTTAAATTTAGTAGTATTCTAGTAACTTCTAAGTACCTTATATTCTTATTTATTACTTCTAAGTTTAACTAGGATATAAATTTATCCTAAGAATAGGCTAAGTAATTAACTAACCTATTTACTATTATATAATATATTTATTATTACTTTATATTATTTACTAGGTAGCTACTAGTATATATTACCTTAGTTTTATTATTATAAAAGGTTCTTAAATTTAACTAGAATAATATATTTAAATTCACTAGGTATGCTTATAAATTCTTATAGGTATTACCTTTATATACTAGTATTTTATACTATATCTTTATAAAGCTTTATAAGTATATACTTACTATAAAGTTAAGGTTAGGTAAGAAGGCTAAGAATAAGGGATTAATTAGTATAAGTATCTAAGAGGTAATTATAAGTTTTTTACCTAATCTAGCTAATTATAAGTTTACCTTAATTTCTTTAAGCTATACTTCTATATTTATAATATCTTACCTTATATAAGTATATTATAGCTAGGCTTATATAACCTTATAGTAGCACTCTAGCTTATCTAGGTTATTATTATTCCTAGATTTAGTATTACTATATTAATTAAGGTTAGGTAGTATTTATTATATTCTTTTATTATTAGGCCTTAAAGTTAGGGTATATAAGTTACTCCCTAGGTACTATAGGTTTATATTTTCTTTACTAGGTAGTATAAGTATATTTTAAGTAAATATTCTATAGCTTCTTTATATTTAAACCTAGCTAATAGTTTATTTACCTTAAAGAGTTTAAGAGTTTAACTTATTATAACTAGATTAAGAAGATATAAATAAAGTAAAGGCTAAGGTTCTTAGTTATAGCTAGAGAGCTATTACTTAAGGGTAAGTATATAAAGGTTTTAAACTCTAACCTCCTATATACCTTATAAGTAGTCCTTATCTAAATACCTTATTATATATATATAGCTATCTAATAGCTACTTAGTTATTTGCATAACCTAAGGCTTACCTAAGGGTTTTATTATGTAACCATTCTGTCCCTAACTCCCTAGCCTCCGTGCTCCTGACAGATTAATAGTAGCATATAAGAGGAAGAAAATATTACTTATATGCTATAGTATAGATAATAGTATTATTTTAAGGAAGGAAGGGATTTAGAAAAGACTTACTTATCCTTACATAAGATTATAGGTTAAACAAGATTATTCTTTTCCTTTTTATTAGCTATAATATACCCTAATAAGCTATAAGATTTCTTTCTTATTTTTCCTTATTAATTAAGTTATTAATTTGTTATTTCTTTTTATTTCTACGATTAATATCACGCGTTAATAATTATATTAAAAGAGAGAGGTTCTAGTATTAAAACAAAGGTAATATTAATTATGCGCGTAGTAGCTATAATTACCTAGCAAAAGCTTAGGCTATGCGTAAGCCCCGCACGTAACTTATAACCTAGCCTTGTGATTAGCTAGGAATTATAGGGCTATAAATACGTAACCCTTTTTTACCTTTAGTATTATAGCTTCTAGTTTTTAACTTCCCTTTTTAATAATAAACACATATAACGCAGCCTAGAATAGATAATCAATAATAATACTATTCTTCGGGCTCATGACATTATTACATTGAATTCAATACCCTGTGATACTAACAGTAACGTACTTACTATCTTATAAGTATTAATATGTTTAATATATTAGATATAAGCCTTTAAATATTTCCCTTTTATAATAATGCTTAGGGCGCTAGGGAATTAATAGTTAATCTAAGGGATATTAGGCTTAGTAGGAGGATTCTTCTTAAAGTTTATATAACTTATACGTAAATAATATATATAGCTATATCCTTTTAAATAAATATTAGGGATAGTAATAACGCTCTCCTTATTTAATTCTTATACTAAAAATATAGTAAGTAGTAAAGGTAAGGTTATAGTAACTAATAATATAATAGTATCTAGGAAAAGTTTACTATAAATAAGGAAAGGAAAAGTTAGTAATATAATAAGGAGTTATAAGTAAACTTATACTTAAGTGCTAGGTATTATTTATTATTATTTTAATATTATTACTACTTAGTAAATAGCTAGATATTACTTACTAAAAGCTATTTAAAAGCCTAGCTAAAAGTAAGGGGGTAATTATAAAGCCTTACTTATAATACCTATACGCTAGCGCATACTAGGTAAGTATACTATGCCTTAGGGCTAGGTTTATATAACACTAGTAAGCTACTAGCTATAAGCTAGTAACTCGTATGCATAACACACTTAGACCTAGCAAGCTTTAGTCAATATATAAGTGCCCCTATACCTCTTGCCTAGCTATCCCTTTGTTCTCACAAATATCTTTTATAAATTTTACTATATTAAACACTATAGCTATATTTATAGTATAAAGTATAAGGTAATTACTATTAAGATAAAAAATATTTACTATAACCTTAAAGTTAAAGGTATACTTATCTTTTAAGGTGAATTTAAAGTAATTAGGGCTATTTATATATATTTAGTATTAGTAATATACCCTTATTAGCTTCTTAATAGCTTTAATATTAACTTTATACCTTAATCTATAAAAAACCTTATATAAGTATTAGATTAATAAGTACTTAAAGTAATAATATAATTATTATAGCTTACCTTCTATAAGGTAGCTTTAGGTAATTACTTCCTCCTTTTATATAAGAAGTATTTAGGCATGCCCTTATTTATATATTATAAGGACTTTAATATCTCTTTATTATAGTGTATTCTTAGAGATATTAAAGTTAATTTATAGTTAATTTATATTGATTTTTAATTTTTTAGGATCATTAGCTATGGCTAATGCATCTAATTTTCAAGGAATAAAAAAATTACTAGTAATACCTAGCTAGTGTAATAATTAATAACTAAATTTAATAATTACTATAGTATTAAGTAAAATATAAATAAAGAAATAAGCTTTAAGCTATAAATTTAGGGGCTAAAGGTTAATATAAAGTTTATAACAAACTTTATAGCTATAATTATATAAGATATAGTTATAATTTATAACTATAGTTAAACTTAAATCTGTTTAAGTTTTACTTATAGTATAAATTAATATAATTTCCCTTTTCTTTATAACTATATTTATTTTATCTCTCTATATCTCTTTTATCTTATAACTTATCCTTTAAAGCTCTAAGGCAAACTTAAACCCTAAAAAAAAACCATAACTTATTCTTAATTGCAGCTAATCTAATTCGCTTTACTTAAAATTAGTAAACGCAATTAATACTTTCTGTAAGAGACGCACAAACCAACAGACGCACTACATCCATTACATCACCAGGTAGGTCATAGGCTACCAATCGACCAATTGACGACTAATAGTTAATTTATATTATTAAGAAATAAAAGAAAAGGGGTATTTATAAGGATAACCTAAAAGAGAATATCCCTAAAGGGAGTAAGTATATTAACTACTTTAAGTATAGGGATTAGCTTTTCTATACTAAATCTAATAATAGCCTTTTTTACCTTAGATTTATTAAGTTATATCTTTAGTATTATATATTATAAAGTAAGGAATTAAGGGTGCCTTATTATTAAGAACTTTATAGTACCTATATTAGGTATAATCCCTTAGAATATTATATATAAGTAGTAATCTCCTAGTATAAATATTACTAGAGTATTACTAAATAGCTTTTACTAGAAAAAGTTCTCCTTACTTAAGCTATAATAAGCTACTTAATTTATAAGTATTTAAACTATTCTTTTACTATTAAGTTATATACTATAATTAAAGAAGCTTATAAGTACTAGCTTATTTATATTATTAAGGCTATTCTTAAATCTAATACTCTTTATATACTTAGTAATCTTATTATTAGTAAGAGATTAAGGCTTTTATTTACCCTTATACTATATAAGGAATAAACTATATAAGTTATTAGTAAGATTTATAAGATAGTAATTCTTATAGTATTAAAATACCTTCTTATAGTTCTTTTCTAAGTACTTTAATAACTAGTATTTTTCTTTACTATAAATATAGTACTTCCTTAATTGGCTGCAATTTAGGATGAGTTGTGGTTTTTTTAGGGGTTTAAGTTTGCCTTAGAGCTTTAAAGGACAAGTTATAAGATAGAAAAGATATAAAGAGATAAAATAAACATAGTTATAAAGGAAAGGAAAATTATATTAATTTATACTATAAGTAAAACTTAAATAAATTTAAGTTTAACTATAGTTATAAATTATAACTATATCTTATATAATTATAGCTATGAAGTTTATTATAAAGTTTATATTAACCTTTCAGCCCCTAAATTTATAGCTTAAAGCTTATTCCTTTATTTATGTTTTACCTAATACTATAGTAATTATTAAATTTAGTTATTAATTATTATACTAGCTAGGTATTACTAGTAGTTTTTTTTATTCCTTGAAAATTAGATGCATTAGCCACAGCCAATGACCCTAAAAAAATTAAAAATCAATAGTACTTCCTTATATAAGGGTCTCTCTTTTACCCTAGGACCTTCTAGATAAGTATTAAGCCTCTTTTCCTTTCTTATTATATTTTTAGTTAGTTTAGAATTACTTTAGGGTTATTAAATTAGTTAGGAATTATTACTAGCTTTTTCTTTTTTTTAATAAGTTAAATTATTATTCTTATATATTTATAAAACTCTTAAAGACCTTTTAGTAAATTTATAATAACTTATTTATATTTAGGGATATTACTATAGGCTTTTATAATTTAATTATAAAGTACCTTTTACTTTAACTTATCTTAGGGTTTATATATTATAAAATAGTAAGCTTCTTTATAAGTTTATTAAAGTAATTAACTATTAATTTACTTAGGCTATTACTTATTATTTTTTATAAGATAGTATTATATTACTTTAGGAGATATTTTTACTATATATTCTTTATTTTAAACTAGTCTTTTATATAGTTAATAAGTATAAGGAGGTTTTATAGTTAACTAGGCTTAAAGAGATAGTTTATATAGTATTATAAAGCTTTACCTTTAAGTATAATTTTAAAAGTATATCTAGCTTATTTTAGTTAAATATTAAGTATTTTATATTTCCTATAAAGTATTTAAAGCTTTAACTAATATATATTATAGTTATTAATACTATATAGTTACTTTTTTAAATATATCTTTAAAAGATTAATAATTTACTTTAAAGAAAGCCTTTAGGTATTTAAAGGTTTTTTAGGTATTTTTTAGGTATTTCTTTTATATTTATAAAAGCATTAGAATAGTTAGTATTTATTAAGAGAGTAGCCTTAAAGATAGTAGTCTTAGAGATTATAATTCTTTTTAATTTTTCTTTTCTTTATATTAAGAAGTAAGAAGTATAGTTCTTTAAGCTATACTAAAGGGTATATTACTAGCCCTAAGTAGTAAGGGTTAATTTTACTAGTAATTATTATAATTAAGGGTATTTTTTATAAAGTAATTAGGTTTCTCCTACTAGATAACCTTAGGTAAAGGTATAAGTAAGGAAATTACTTATAAGTATTTATAAATAGTATTCTTTAGTACTTTTACTTCTAAAGAAACTAATCTTTAAAGAGAAAATTAGTTTATTAATCCCTTTAATAGTAATTAAACTAATAGGTATAGTAAAGGAATAAGGTATTAAGTCCTAATATCTTTATTATCTAGAAAATTATAAAAGAAGTTTTTATTCTCTAGGTTTTTCTAGAAGTTTATATACTTTTTCCTAGCCTTCTTAATTTCTTTAAGAATTTAAAATTAGAATTCTTCCTAGGTTATTACCTCTTTAAGGTTATTAGCTATCTTTATACCTTTTTAAATAGTTATATAAATACTATTATAAAGAAAGTAATCCTAGATAATATTTTAGTAAAGGCTTTTCCCTTTTATAAACTTATACCTTATTTATTTATAGAAGTTATTAATAAATTTAGAGAAAAGTATTTTCTTAAATAGCCCTTACTCTCTATATTATTTAGCTTTAATAATAATATAAAGTATAATCTCCTTAGGTATAGTTATCTCTTTATACTTAGAATTTCCTATTTATTAAAGTAAGTTTTCTATAATATATAAGTATAGCTTTAGAAAGATATAAGGGAATTAGGTAATATAATAAGTAGTATAGTCTAGGGTTTTGCCTTTATAAAGGTATTCTTTATTATCTCTAGTTCTAATGCCTTCTATAGTATTATTATAGTTATTACTTTTACTTAGGACTTTAAATTAACTAGTAACCCTTAATAAGCTAGCTATATTTTATATTTTAACTAAGTAAGTAACTATATAGGGATAACTCTTATAATATAAAGGGGTTAGAAGAGGTATAAAACTAAATTATAAAAATTATATTACTAATATAAAGGATTACTAGGTAAGGTAGTTAGCTTTATATATAATAAATATATAATAAAGAAGGATAAGGGAATAGCTTAGCTACTAGTATTAAACCCTTCTTTATTATTTTAAAGTCTATATAAATATAAATATTAATACTAAAGTAAGAAGAAAGCTATATTAATACCTTTCTATTAGTATAACTTTTCTTTAAATATAGCCCTCCTATTTTATAGGGTAAGTTATTATTAGGTAAGCTACCTCTTTTAATATAACCTTACTAATTTATAGTGTTTAAAGACTATATAATTATTTATAAAGGTAACTACTAATTAGTATTAGTCTTATAGGGTATTAAATTTAATATAATAAGATTATTAGCCTAAAGAATAGTATTATTTTATTAATAATCTATCCTAGGCTATATTTTATATATAAAAAAAGAAGTTAGAAGCTAGAAGCTATAATACTAAAGGCAAAAGAGGTTATATGTTTATAGCCCTATAATTCCTAGCTAATTATAAGGCTAGGTTATAGGTTACGTGTGGGGCTTGCGCGTGGCCTAATCTTTTGCTAGGCATTTGCGGCTGCGAGGCGCGATTGATATCATCTTTGTTCTAACAGGAAGGTATAATAAAATTATAATAATAAATAAATAGTATTATATAAAGGAAAGTAAGATATAATAAGGAAATAAGTAAGTTATTTATATATTAGTTTTATACTTATATTAAGTAATTAATAAATAAGTAAGGGTAAGGTAAAAGATTATAATAAATAATAGGTTAGTAAGGTAAGTATATTATATACTTATATTAGGTAAATTATAAACTAGTAAGGTTAAATACTATAATAAATAATAAGTTAGTAAAAAAATATATTATATATACTATAAAACTTAATATAAAGTAAGGGGAGGTATTATATATATAATAATAATATAATAAGCTAGTAAGATATATATATTATAATAGGTAAGAATAGGATAGTTTACTTATTAGATAATTTATTAAAAGATAATAATAAAAGGGGGAAATACTATAAGTATAAGTAAGAAATATTATAAATAACGGGCTTATTTAATATAACTAGGTAAGGGTATATATAAGGGCTTAGGCTTTACTTAAGTATTTTCTATATAGTAAATAAGAAAAGAATAAGTAAAAATAGCTAAGTTAAGGAAAAGAGAGCTTATATAAAAAACTAAGGAGGTATAAGGGGCGCTACTAAGGATAGCCTTTTCTTCTTTTCTTTTTTCTCCTTAAGTCTCTTAATACTATATGAACGCCCTATTATAGCCGCCTAGGGGCTAGTCCGTAATATAAATAAGAAATATTATAAAAAGGGGACTTATTAAATATAACTAAGTAAGGGTATATATAAGGGCTTAGGCTTTACCTAAGTATTTTCTATATAGTAAATAAGAAAAGAATAAGTAAAAATAGCTAAGGTAAGGAAAAGGGGGCTTATATAAAAAGCTAAGGGGGTATACAGGGTATTACTAGGGATAGCCTTTTTTCCTTTCCCTTTTTCTCCTTAAGTCTCTTAATACTATATTAACGCCCTATTGCAGTTGCCTAGGGGCTAGTCTATAACAGTTTTAATACTTAAAATCTAGATTTATATTATTAAAAGTTTAAAATTAATAAATAAGGTATAATTTACTTTTAGTAACTAGGAAAGTATTTAGTTTTTTATATTAATACTATAAATAATTAGTTTTAAATATATAAGTATTATATTTAAGTTACTAAAGGTATATAATAAAAGAATCTTTAATTACTATTACCTATTATATACTAGCTCTATATATCATTAGGTTAAACTTATTAGAGAGGCTAATAAATTTAATAGTTTATAAACTATACTAAGTTTACTTATAAAAGCTACTATTAGGTGTAAGTTATAATATAAGAAGTAAGTTAATTTTTCTATCTAGAGAGCTAAATCCGCTCTTATTAGTGTTACTAGTAGCTAAGCTCATTTTGCTACGTAACAATAGCTATTGTCAGCCGCTTGTCAGCTGGCAACTAGCTCCCTACACTTCAATAACCTATAAGCTAATATTAGCTATTATAAGCTAAGATAAATATTTTTACTAATACTACATGTGTAGTGTTTGTAGTTAGTGTAGTTTTTAGTGCAATGCTCTACGCGTAGGTCACTAGTATCCTGCAAATACTAACAAGAAGGTATTAAGGAACTTAAAATAAGTAAGAAAAAGAAAGGAAAGAAGAAAGTAAAGAAAAAGGCTAGATATTTAGAAAAGGTGTTAAAAACAGATATCTATAATTATTTAAGCAGTTTTACCTCGTGCCTAGGAGGGCTAGGGGCTACTTATATATTACTTATAATAAGCCTTCTTTCCCTCCCGGGCACGAGGTAAAACTGCTTAAATCATTATAGATCTCTATTTTTCAACACCTTTTCTAAATATCTAGCCTTCTTCTCTAGCTTTTTATTTCCCTTCTTCTTCTTACTTTTCCTAAATTCCTTAATATTTTCTTCTATCTTTTGAATTTCCTTTTTTAGAATTTCCTCGGATTTTTAGATAGCTATTAGGTTCTATAGCCTAGTGGTTATAGCCCCTAGCTTTTAGTCACCCTTAGCTATACTATTGATTAATTAGTTAGTTGTCAATTGGTTAATTAGTAGCCCTTAACATACTTGTTAATTTAGATGCAGTGCGTCTGTTAGTTTCGAATTAGATTAGCTGTAATTAAGGATAAGTTATGTTTTTTTGGTTTGCCTTAGAGCTTTAAAGGATAAGTTATAAGATAGAAGAGATATGTGTAAAGAGATAGAATAAACACAGTTATAGAGGAAGGGGAAATCACGTTAATTTATACTATAAGTAAAACTCGAATAGATTTAAGTTTAACTGCAGTCGCAAATTATAACTATATCTTACGTAATCACAGCTATAAAGTTTATTATAAACTTTATATTAACCTTTAGCCCTTAAATTTATAGCTTAAAGCTTGTTTACTTATTTATATTTTACCTAACACTGTAGTAATTATTAAATTTAGTTGTTAATTATTACACTAGCTAGGTATTACTAGTAATTTTTTTG
This sequence comes from Epichloe typhina subsp. poae, assembly GCA_030389615.1. NCBI lineage: Eukaryota > Fungi > Ascomycota > Sordariomycetes > Hypocreales > Clavicipitaceae > Epichloe > Epichloe typhina. The sequence goes on along the minus strand of CP098316.1, from coordinate 437,285 downwards.
TTCCTTAAAAATTAGATGCATTGGCCACAGTCAATGACCCCAAAAAAATTAAAAATCAATAAGCCTTCTTTTTCTTATACTCCACCCCCTCCCTCCCCTTCCCTAAGAGCTATTAAGTACAGGTAAAAATTTTTTTACTAATTACTAAAAAGTATTTTATATTTAACTAATTAGGAAAGACATCTTTATAAAATAACCTTATTTCAATAAAGGCCTTACTGTAATGTAAATCGTAGGCTAAGCTCTGCTTTCCCTAATAATTAAATGTAATAACAAACGCGATATAGGAAGCTGCACTATGAAACGAAGAGAGAATAACGAGGCTAATGCCTAAGGCTGCGATGTGAGGCTATGAATATTCTTAATAACAGTTGGCATTTACGGGGTAATTCCGGTCCCCGCGCTATCTTCGAGTTTCTTCGAACTAGGAGGTACATTTGGTGTGTTTTGCCCACAGAATTCCCGCGGAATGCTAGACTTTCCTCCGACGTGGCTAGCCAGAGGTAATCGTGTCACGCTGCACTGCTTTTGGTTCTTTTCACAAAGCTCTACACCTTATAAGGTGAGGCGTGGCGCGACTAATGAAGTTCACATCGACGCAGAGTTTAACTAGCGGGAGAAGAAAGCTTATTCCCTAATCCTAATAACTTAATCGTGACGCGCCCCGCTTCTTTTGGTTATCGCGTGCCTCTAACAAGGTGTCCAAAAAAAGCGTGGCGCGGCCCAGTCATAAAAGTGGGACTTCTAACACTGGACACACGCGTATATCATTCGGTGCGAGACGGCGCTTCGTTTCTTTCTCTCCCTCAACCCATCATTTCATTTACCACAAAATACCGGCCCTATTGAGCTCTGCCTTCTGCTTTCACGGGTGTTCCTACATCAATCAAGACTTCGCTATTTGAACAGTGCTTGCATACCAGACGAGCATAGTCAATTTTTGCACTGCCGAGTCCAAAAGCAAAAGAGGGCTAGTAATTCGACTCTACGCCAAAGAAAACATGGCATCATCTTCTGATCCATCTTCTCATCCGCCATCTTTTTCCTCTTCTGATCCGTCTTCTTCTTCCTCTTCTGATCCGTCTTCTTCTTCCTCTTCTGATCCGTCTTCTTCTTCCTCTTCTGATCCGTCTTCTTCTTCCTCTTCTGATCCGTCTTCTTCTTCCTCTTCTGATCCGTCTTCTTCTTCCTCTTCTGATTCGTCTTCTGCTTCTTCTGATCCATCTTCTTCTCCCTCTTTTCCCTCTCCTCCTCCTCCCTACACCGCTTCAGAGCCCGACAGTCAAGAGAGCGCCTATGACGGTTTCTCGCAGTTTCAAGGCGGATACATTCAGTTTGAAATGCTCAAGGACACAAAGGTTAATGTGTGGAGGGCCGGAGCCCCCAACCGGGGCGAATACGTTGCTGGGCAGGTACCCTGGCACGCCGTCTTCACCCTTTACGTCAAAGATGTTTCGCAAATGATGAGGGGAGGTGTTCATCTATCCTCTGAGAACATTGATCCTCGCGGCGGCTTCATCAACAACCAAGGAGCGCACCTTACCCAGTATTGTCGAAGCCTAGGATGGACCCACTACCGCCATTTCGTTATCCGGGATCTGCAATATGGGAATCCGCAGTGGAAGGGGGTCGTGATAGTTTATTCAAGTTCCGTCAAGGAGCTCTCTCGGTTCCGCTTTGACGACCTCTCCATCAAGAACATTCGAATGGCGAGAGCGATGGTCGAAAGGGTGAATTGCGTGTATTTCTTCGACTGCATTGACACGAACAAGAACTTTAATGCCATTTTCGATGACATGCCCATGCACGGCTGGTGGCCGTGGCCGAAACCAAAGGCCAAGAAGGGTGACGACACTGATGAGAGGCAGGCGAGGAGGAGCGAGGAGTCGGACAGTTATGACTCTTGGGATGGAGACGCACCCTTGCGACCATGGGGAGAAGAGGACCGAGCATGGAACTTGTGTGGTTTTGAGGTGATTGTTAGATCCTCCAAATCATGGTTTGCGCTTTAAAATGATTATTTGCCTCTCTTCAAGTTGGACGGGAGGGGGGGGGCATATTTGGTTGTTAGCGGCGTGTTGGGGCCGTCGATTCAACACGCGATCCACGTGTTGCAGTTGGCGCTTCCGTTATCTGATTCGCCCCCGCGGCCATCCATGAGTGAACAAAACAAATTGAGGACTCTATCGATTGATGTCACGTTTTAATGCGCATATACGCTGTGGTGTGGATGAGTGGTGATGCGCCGTAAAGGCCATATCTAGGTTGCCATGCCGATTGAACCGATTGAAAAAGTGCACAACTTCCATCCACACCTAAGTCTTGTCCGATATACGCCGTCTTACGGCTCATCGCCAAACCATGTCTTCAGTTGTTCAACGTTGCTTTCTGATATCAAAACTTCTTCAGACGGCGACCCATCAGCATTACACCGGAATGCGAATCTAATAATTGCGGCAATCGTACTTGCCGCTTTAGCTAGAAAATGTATTCTGGCTCGAAGCTCCGGCTCTTCAATGCCAGATGCGGCCCAAAATTCCTCCCAGAAGGTGTCTTGCAGCATCGACTTACATGCATAATCATGCCAGCCATCTCTTGTCATGAACCCTGTAATCAAGCCAATATCTAAATCCATGCCGAAAGGCATCATCGCCGCCAGAGACCAATCGACGATGCCTACAATCCCCCCCTCGTTCTCGTCGACTAGAATGTTCGTTACTGAGAAGTCGCCGTGGGTGAGGACTTGGGGATAGTCTGGGCTGAAGAGGGCAGGAAGGGTATCCAGCAGCTTGGAGAGCTTCGACTTTGGAATGGTGAACTGCGATGACGCTTCCATAAGCCGTGCAAGTCTTTCTCGTATCCCTTGCTGCTTTTCCGCTCGGATTTCACGGTTAACTGACTGTGGTTTGGACCAACATCGTGCAAAGTACCTGTTCTAAATGAGCGCGGTTGCCTCCAAATGGTTCTTAGTGTGGGTGAGTTTTACCGAGCCAAATGCTTAACAAGCATTCCATGCTTCCTTTGTTCGTCGGAGTCCAATTCAACTTCAAAGGGCAGGGCTTCAATACATGATAGGCCTCGCAGGTAGGGCATGGAATATATATATAATGGCGGATCTGCTCCATCCACGCTTCCGTGATGAGTGGACTCGGGCACGAGATCGCCGTGGATCTCCTTGGCAACTTTCACCATCTCCTCGTCAAGAAGGGCTCCTTGTTCTCTGAAGGATATAACTAGGTCCTGCCGTGCTCCATGACATCCATTGCAGACGACGGTATAGCTCATCGAGCCTGGGCTGTGTACAGGGCCGACCCTTGATGCGCCAGAAATGGAGTACGCAATCGTGGTGCATTGTTCTCTTGACGGTGATTTGCGGTCGTCAAAGAAGCGTTGGGTGACTTGTTCGGCCCAAACAGCCTGCATCATCGCTTGGGCGGGGGTTTGTGAGAAGGCAGTGTGTGTATGTGTGATGGAGGAGGTAAACTGCATGCAACGGACGAGCGGGGTTTTTTTTATACTTTGGCGTTTTTTTGCAACCAACATGCATGCAATTTAGGCAGCAGCCCCTCAATTGGCAATCTTCAAGAAACGAGGCTGTTTCAAAAAGAATGAAGGCTGCCGTCTTTTTATAGTCTGCGGCATCCTTGGGTGAATGTGCTGCTGCTGCTCGCCGCGTCCACATGTACATGATGGGTATTCATTCGTCGAAAGAAGGGTTATATAGCCACGTACGAAGCTTATTGAGAGCAGAGATATCGTGTCGCGCCTCTGATGTCGTGTAATCGTCCATCTCGCAATCGATCCAACCTTTGGTGCCACGGCTGGACAACTCCTCCCCGATTCTACGAGCCGAGTCAAAGTTGTTGGACCGCGAAGCTAGGGTTCAATGTGACCACCTCTATTGAGTTGTCCGACCCTGTAAGAGGGTGCGGACTACGGCTTAAATACCTAAGTACCTCTACCATCGGTGGGGTACTTGTACAGTGCTGAAACATACTATGAAGTTACAGAGGTCTTGGAAGATGACTAGCTAGGGGTGGACTCTTGTCTCAGCTAGTTGAGTAGCGAGACTATCGTGCGGCCGGGATCAATTATGCCCTTGTGGGTGCAACAAAAGTCAATCAATATGGGTCGCCCCTCCCTTGTCAGAACGATATTTGCTGGGTTAAGATCATTATGGGCCCAGCCAAGCGAGTGCATGTGACGAATCGCAGACTCCAATGATACCATGAAGCTTTCCTTATCCTCAACGACGTAGCCATCCTTCAAGTGATCATTCAAGTCACGGAGGTGTCGGTCGAGCACAATTCCGGTGATATGCCCGCGTCGCACACGGCAGCCATGATATCTGACAATGTTTGGGTGAGGTCGGCGCGCAAGCACCTCCAGCGCTTGTGCCTCTTCGATCAACCCCTTAGCAAGGAGATGCGTGACTTTGTGCTTCGAGAAGACATCGTACAGGGCTACACTCGGCCGTTTGACGAAAACGTCTGATACGAGGTTCTCTGGAGCCTTGGTAAGGTCGAGATCTTCAGACCACACCGGAAAGATTTCCTTGTCGGCAATTCGAACAAGGGAGCAACTGGCGTCCCTCAATGCGATGTCCTCCTTTCGTTTTTCCAGCTGGCCGTAGTATATCTTGTCGTCTTTCACGGCTGCAAACGTGGTGCGCTGGAAGTATGGGGCGTCTTCACGCACCTCCTCAGACACCCAGAGCATGTCTTCCCAACTCGCAATCTGCGGTGCCATGGATGTGATGTTATTGCGTGCGTTTGCGTCCGTATTATCCCTTATCATTGTGCCAGCGAGTTCCCATAATACATAGACCCACAGGTCGACGAGTTTTCAGGCAGGAGGAGATATGTGCCTAAGGCAATAATTGACTAGATTAAGTCACCATTGAGACCAGACAGTTGCCTCTCGTCAGCTGTCATGAATCCAGTTCAAACTGCGTGATACAGCGTCGGGTTTATTCGGTTACTGACAAATCCTCCTTCAAGCAGCCTTGCGTCGTTGGCGCTGCAGGGGGAAACTGCTGACTTGATGTGACTGGCATTTGACGAATCGGCAGTTCACGGTGGACATCCATCTGCCATTCTGTGGTGGAACACTCACTGGTGGAGTGAGCATGCTGTGCACCCGCAGACAAACAGCGAACGTCATGTTGGCCGCCTCGACGACATCGAACCCAGTCGCCATTTTGAGTGCTAGATGAGGCTTACCAAGCTGACCAAAACGACATCTATCATCTATCAAGCTGGTGGTTATAATGGAGGGCCATGGGTGTTCGTGGCGGGGTGCAGTAATCTATGAACGGAAGGCGCTGGTAGTCGTCGTCTCCTTCCCCCAAATTCGTGCCTTTGGCCTCTTCCCATCCCTCCGGCCTAGTTATCATCGTCAGTCGTTGTCAAGAACAAACAGCCACTTTGAGCCATGCAGGAGGAGACGACAATTCCTCGTGACTGGGTGAGGCGCTTCATCACCCCCCCGCCCCTTTATTCAAGTGTCTTGTCTTGTTTTTGCTTCGTTTATACGCCTCTCTTCATCGCCGATAGAGGCATCCGATTCCAACTTCCCTTATTTCTATTTCTTATTCTTATTCCGCCCTTGTTGGCATTCGAGGTCAGCAACAACTAACAATTGACATCAGTGACAACTCCCAGCTTCACCTCTTTCGCTTTCACCACAACTCCGTACATCCGTTCCGACAACAAATCCAACCGCTTGCTAAAGTCTGCGCCTCGCAGCTCTGATATACTTTCGATGGGAGATCCTCTTGTCATCAGTACGAATGGTGCAGAACAAGCCAACTTCACTTCGGACCCTTGGACCCCTACAAGTCTTGATGACCAGCCACCTATAGCGGAGCCACCAGATATACGTCAAAGTGAAAAGGCAACCTGCTTCCACACTCGTTCTGCCCAGCGTGTTGCCGACCAACTTGGGTCTGATCCCGATCATGGCTTGAGCGGCGGGGAGGCGGCCGCCCGGCTGGTACGGGACGGTCCGAATGTGATCAAAGGATCTAAAGGCATCTCTCTGTGGAAGATTTTTTTACAACAAGTTGCCAATGCCTTGACTCTCGTCCTTGTTGCTGTAGCCATTCTATCTTATATCATCGGCGACTATGTCGAAGGCAGCGTCGTGGTTGCTGTTATTGTGCTCAACATTGTTGTTGGGTATGAATCTCTTTTCTCTTTCTGGACGTTCATGTCCAAGCGATTTCTTGTACCTGTGACCCATTTGACTGATAGTATGTAGGTTGATCCAAGATTACCGTGCAGAGAAAACCATTCAATCTTTGTATGCGCTTTCTACACCCAAATGCAAAGTCATTCGAGATGGTCACAGTGATACCGTCAAGGCTGAGACCCTCGTGGAAGGCGATCTTGTATCTCTGGCAACTGGCGATGTGGTGCCTGCGGACTTGCGACTTGTTCAAGGAATCAATCTGTCTACCGATGAGGCACACCTGACCGGCGAATCTGTAGCCATTAACAAAGACCCCGACGCAGTGCTTGAAGATCCCAGGTTGCCTGTTGGTGATCGTATCAACTTTGTCTTCAGCGGTAGCTCTGTTTCTCGCGGTCGCGCCACTGGTGTTGTTATTGCCACGGGGATGGATACCGAAGTTGGTCAGATTGCCGAGCTTTTGCGCAAGAAGAAGAAGGATGTCCGAGGAAACAACTATGTGACCAAGGCTCTTTACACCTGTCTTCAGACCCTTCGTAATATTCTTGGCCTCGAAGGAACCCCTCTGCAAGTCAATCTGAGCAAGTTCACCTTGCTGATGTTTGGCTTGGCCATTCTTCTTGCCGCCATCGTTCTCGCGGTGAACCATTGGGAAATTAATGATGACGTTCTTTTGTATGGCATTTGCGTTGGTGTCGCAGTCATACCCGAATCTTTACTAGCGGTATTGACGGTGACCATGGCTGTTGCGACAAAAGCAATGGTCAAGGGTCATGTCATTGTTCGCCAAATGCCATCTCTCGAAGCAGTAGGCGGAGTGACCAATATTTGCTCCGACAAGACCGGTACTCTTACGCAAGGACGCATGATAACACGAAAAGTTTGGCTCCGAGACGGACTTACCGGTATCGTTGATGGTACTGCCGACCCTTATGATCCAAGTAGTGGAACTGTTACCTGGTCCGGCTCGCTTTTGGGAAGCTGCATCAACGCATTTCTCAACACTCTTGTTCTGTGCAACAACGCTACTGTTTCCGACGGCAAGAAAGAATCCGAGACTGATGCCAGCAGCGTGACTACTGCTTTTGAGCCCGCTGCCTGGAAGGCCGTGGGTGACCCAACCGAAATTGCGCTGAAGGTATTTGCCATGCGATTTGGGAAATCTACTGGAAGTGATCTCCTGACTGCGGAGCACCCCTTCGACTCTTCGTGCAAGATGATGAGCGTCGTTTACGGCAATGGCCTGGAGAGGGAGCGACACGTTTACACCAAGGGTGCCGTCGAGGTTCTTCTGCCGAAACTGAATGAGAACGAGGAATACAAGAAGGCCATAAACTCTGAAGCAGAAGAACTTGCAAGCGAAGGACTGAGAGTTCTTTGCATCGCGGACAAAGACATGTCTGGTGAGGTTGTGGATTTCCAAGACCGCGCCAAGGTTGAGAGTGACCTGCGCTTCCTGGGACTTGCAGGCCTTTATGATCCGCCGAGACCGGAAACTGCTGGCGCTGTGAAACAATGCCGCGAAGCTGGAGTAACGGTTCACATGGTCACGGGCGATCACATCAAGACTGCAACAGCCATCGCCTTTGAGGTTGGCATTCTTCCCAACGACGTCCGACTTTCGCGCACTGCAGTCATGTCAGCTGCCCACTTTGGCCATATGACCGATGACCAGATTGACGCTCTAGAAGCACTTCCCTTGGTCATTGCCAGGTGCAGTCCCTCGACCAAAGTGCGGGTAATCAAAGCACTGCATCGTCGCAAAGCGTTCTGCATGATGACTGGTGATGGTGTCAACGATTCGCCAGCCTTGAAACAAGCTGATGTTGGAATAGCCATGGGTGATCGCGGAAGTGATGTTGCCAAAGAAGCATCTGACATGGTTCTAACGGATGACAACTTTGCTTCCATTGTGACTGGGATCAAAGAAGGAAGAAGATTGTCAGACAATATTCAAAAGGTTCGTCAGACTGGTTTTGGTCTCGGCAATAGATTGGCTACTAATCCGATGTCGCGACTCAGTTTCTGCTGCATCTGCTCACTTCAAACCTGGCCCAAGTTATTTTGCTGCTGATCGGATTGGCATTCGAAGACACAGAAAAGGTCCCCGTATTTCCACTCTCGCCTCTGGAGATCCTCTGGGCAAATCTTGTCACTTCTTCTCCGCTCGCTCTCGGTTTAGGGCTTGAGGAAGCCCAACCCGATATTCTTCAACGACCTCCTCGGAGTCTGCGATCAGGCGTGTTTACGGTTGATCTGGTCCGTGATCAACTCATCTATGGTACCTTCATGGGCTCACTATGTCTCGCAGCTTTCATGTTAGTAGCCTATTCGACTTCCGGCAAGGGCTTCCATGACTTACCGCACGGCTGCAATGACGGCGTGGGTGATGTGTGTGCTCTAGTCTTCCGCGCAAGGGCCACAACATTTGCCACTCTCAGCTTCTTGCTCATGGTCACTGCCTGGGAGGTGAAGCATTTCCACCGCAGTCTCTTTGCAATGGACAAGCGATGGACCGGCCCATTCTCGGTGGTTAAAACCATATACCACAACGTATTTCTCTTCTGGTCAGTGGTGGCAGGCTTTCTTGCTACAATCTTGGTCATCTACCTTCCCTATATCGACGAGCAGGGTTTCAAACACTCGGGTCTAACGTGGGAGTGGGGTGTGGTTGCTGGTTGCGTCGTGGCGTATGTTGGACTTGTCGAATCGTGGAAGGCTATCAAGAGACGTTTTAAGCTTGACATCGAAACCCATGCGGAAGGCCAAGAATATGTCGAATGATTGAATGTTCGTTGCCAAGAGGATCACGAGAGGGCGGTGGATGTATAAGGGGACAGGTTTTCGAGTATGAATCGAAGTAATATATCTAGCCTATTAGTTTTTGACTCGTATTCTCAATGAAAATCATTTTTCTGCCACACGTGCCGGGCGATCTTTGGTTAAAGATTCGCCTTACCTACCCCCTCTCGCCTGTGATGTTAGCCATTGTTATGGACTCGAGCTATAAGCTTAGGTTGAGTCTAGGGTGAGTCTGGCCTGGAAAGTAAGCGGATTATGTGCGGTATTGGTCGTATCTTCCATTGGCCCGAGCAATGAATGGTGCATGTATGATAACAGTTCAATTATGAAACCATTGAATGACACAACTTACTGGCCAGTGAACTAGGCCTGACATCGTAACCCGATAGAAGCAACTGGCTGCTCCAGAGTTTTGCGTTATCCGATGAATTTATGCGATATGACATGATAACGACATGTCATTCCACCGTATGTTTATATGCACACTTACAGTACACACCCTTTGGTTGTAAATATGCACGCACCGCTACCCTCCCAAACACAGGTGATAGGCTTGCGATATCCGAACGTTAAAGCGTACATATCAGAATGCTTAGCCATACTGCAGTCTTCGATATTGGTTGCATACCGTTTCGTGGTGCCGTATAGAAACAGACGGGATATCATAATCTGCAGTTTGATCAGCTGCTCCTGCGGTTGCCTCATCTGGTATCTCTTGCACACCGGTTCATGCAATACGCAACGCAGCCCACCGAAGGAGACGGTAAGCTCAACCAGGCAGGAGATCATAACCAGGGGCCTATCTGTGGAAGACGAAACATAAAAATCACGTTAGTTCTTCACCAGAGAAGTGAGCAGTTTACCAAAGCATTTACCTACAAGTCCACATGATCCATTATCACCAGCATCTTTCCCGGTATGATCTCTGATCTCCCAAAGTCCAAATTGAAAGTGTACTCATCATGACAGATTCAGTATATCTGCACCACTCCACGAAAATGCCTCCACAAAAGAGCACATGGACCCAATTCTACATCCATTACAAGTGTGGACATGATAAGGACAGCGAGTTTGTACGATGCGCAACACACATAGCAAAAAGGGGCCAATGCTCTTCGGTGGATAGGAAGGAGGAGAAGACGTCTGCACATGGCTGTCCTATATCTGAACTCGCCAGATATAGATATACTATATTGCTACCAAGGGCGGCCTTCACCCGACGTATCAGCTAGTTTAGCAGCTAGAGCCTGCCTCTCCTGGTTCCTTGACTCAACGTTGTCTGGGCCGCTTAGGACCGAGCTCTCCAGATCAATGAACTTCGGCCCCTCTGAGGTGATGATGATGTTGTGTTTGTTCAGATCACCATGCAAGATACGTTGATGCAGCCTTTGTAGCGCGTCATCACACGTTTCGAAATCCTCAGGCTGAGCCCAACGCCCGTCAAGTTTCTCAAGCAAAATGCCAACGACTCGATCTGGGCACCGTGATTCAAACACGTATCCAAGTAATTTTGGGACCAGAGAAAAATCCGCCAGGGCGTGATAAATACGCATCTCTTGCATCAACCACGGCAGTTCGTATGGGAATCGTGCCAACTTCAGGATCGAACAGTCCTGGTCGTGGGTGACCTCAAAGGTGCGAGACTTGAGCTCACGTAAGATTCGTAGGCTGGATAGGTCGCATCGAGGATAATCCTCAAGTAGTTCCTTTGGCGCAGCGTGTGGTTCCATTGTATCCTTCTGGCATGAGATCCCGTGGCTGTCTGAGTTGACCGTGAGAGTGGTCCAATGATGATTCCAAACCTCAAGTTTGTTCAGCTCCTCTATGGCAGAAGGGCCGTAGGTACGCTTGTCTTTGGGAATGATCCCAGGGTCAAGCACTGTTATATAAACAATGCGCTTGTCGCTTCTCTCAATGCGATAAAAGATTTCATCTTCGTCGGCTAGAACTGCCAAAACGGTGTCTTGCGAAGAGGCCATGGTTGTAATTTCCAGACGTGAAGATTCATGGAGAGAAGGACGGATTTGCCTTGTTACTTTATTTATTACATTGACTTACACGATTAAAAATGGAGCATTAAAAAAGCCACCGGCGATACTTCGGTAAATATTCCCATTCGACCTTGACCTTGTCGTCCAGATCTCCAATACCTTCAGCACAGCACAGAGCGTCCCTACATTCATACTAAGCCTCGTTGCTGCTCCGCAGGATCTCTTGCATCTGAGAGTACAACTTCTTATTCTCCTGGGCCCATGGTTTGTCCTTTGGGAAAACAACTTTCCGCAACTCGTTCATCACCGGAATAAGCGCTTTGTAATGCGGCGTGAAATTATCGGTGACTGTCCTCATGAAAATCGGCTTACTCGCAATCGTACCCAGTTTCAACTTGGCCAACTCTTCTGTATCTGCATAGTTCCAGTGGTCAAACCCCTTGACCACTCTGCGTTCGTTAGGACCATCACAGTGGATGCATATCCAAAACAAAACCCAGAAAAATGACTCTAGGTCGTGCATAAAGGAATGCTGTTCACCAAGAAGCGCGCCGATGGACATGAACGCCCTTGTGCCGGTCTTTCCCTTTGCTCCCGAGACACCTATACGGCTCCTCTTGATTGCAAGATCAAGATCGATTAAGAATCCTTTCGAATTCATCAAGAGATTATTGATAGAAATATCTCGATGCAGTACGTCGATCTTTTCGAGAAGCGACTGATGGCCTTCAATGCAGTCTGCCATCCTGGGAAGGAGAACTGACGGGGTGCTCGCCTTATAAATGGGCATTCCATAGTCACGGAGAACAATGCGCCGATGTACGCGATTGGACAAAGCATCCCCGACCGAAGCCTTCGTTGGAGATACCGAACAAGACCGCTTATTATAAGGAATAGGGGCACCAGTTTGGCTGGATGTGCGCTTTTGACCAGCAACGCTGCTGCTGCTGCGCCCTAGCCGAGACGGTCCAGATGTCATAATTCGTAAGGGGTTCGAACGTCCAGCTCGGTAGTTGGTGGCTCTTGTGACATCCAGTCCTCCTCGAATATTGTTTCGGACATCATCATCTTTGCCGCATATCTGAACTGTCTCGTGGTGGTAGTATCGTGCCATATTAATGACGTTCTTATCAGTCGCCTCGCGCAAAAGTTGGCCTTCCTCGTCACGTTCTGGATACTGCCATGAATCTTTAACGACAAGAGGTTCTTCTGGGTATCCTTCACGATGGACTTTCCAACATGTTGTTGCTCGGCCAGCTATGCAACGTGCGCGCTGCATAACCTCATCGATAACAAGTCGTTCTGTTGAGTTGTTGCGATGAATCTCGATGAACTGTTTGCCATCCTTTGTCTTGATTGTCGGATCGAAACCAAGCTCCTCATCGTTCATCAAAAGAAAGCCAAGAATCGTAGTAACAAACCGTAAGCCATCTTCATTGATATCAAATTGCTCAGAAGCAATAGCTCCAAGCCTATCAAATTCCCATATCCTCATAAGGGAACCGCAAATCGTAAAAGCCAGGACAAAGCGATGATTGTCTTGCGCAGCAAGGACCTCCCTCGCATAGGTGCCAAGATCAAGCCATGCTTTAGGTGCTATATCAGCCTTTGGATTGCTTTTCAGCTCTCCTGGAACAAGAATTAGCTTCCATCGACATCGGGAATTTTTCCCAGCATTGGGATCATCCACGAAGCCAACATCCAACTTGCGTTCCCCTATGGAGCCAATTACTGGCTGATTAGGCTGTGCCAATGGCCTTCGCCGATTCAACGGCTCTAGCCTGCTTTCATCTGCAAACTCGGTGAATTTGTTGCTTATGTCTGCAAACCAGGATAGAACCTCATCCTGATCGGCGGACTGAGGCCATCCGCTCCAGCCTTCATCGAAGAGGGGTTCGCTCCCTTTCTTGCACTTCTCGAAGACAGCCTCTGCTGCACTCTTAAGACCGTCTACTCGCTCGAAAAAAATTTCATAGAAGCGACCGAGGCCAACGTATAAGGGACCAAGCTCCATCTTCAGAATCTTATCCACATGTTGTCGGTACTCTGAGGAATCCGCGAAACTGCCTTGTATTATGTATCCACGGGGTTTGTTGGAGGGAGGATGCGATCGGTTGGGGAGGTGGGGTCGTTTCACCAACGAGGTCATAGACTTGGTCCCAAATCAAGGCATCGTTGGATTCAGTACGGAGACCTAACTCCAAGAGGGGTATGACGCGGTCCAAGTCAAAGTCTTCAGACGTGGCAGCAGCAATGATTCTGAGGAGATCGGTTTGAAGAGTGCCACGTCCTATCCTTGAAGGCAGCAGGGCTGAGACTTTGCAAGACCTCAATGCAAAGAGGAGTGGCAGAATCAGGTTTTGAAGGTCTATGTCTGGGTTAGATAAGTACTGTGACAGATTTCGTTCTCTCACCTTGACGTTGCAATCGCGCTAGCGCGTCATGTCTTGATGCAACTTCCGAGCCTCTACAGATTGAACTGGAAGAGGTACGGAAAGCATCAAGGCCTTTCCCAATTGGAAATTGCGCGATCAACCGTAAACGCTGTTCCTCCCTCATTGTGAATGCGGGTTTGTTTATGCAAGTCAAGGCGACTCAACATAGGATGCTGTGCACTCGTGTGTGCGTTCGTGTGCGGAACTCGTGAGAAGGACAGAAAACTTAACGCGATTGACAGATCTTGAGGGGGATTTATAGTAAGAGGGGCGGGTGCCCTGCAGGGGGTCTTCTCGTACCCGACCCACCTACCCTAATCACCTGACGGCCCTATCGCTTAGTCATACTACATCTCCCCCCTGATAAGACCTGTGGGTCTAACGCCAATAACCCCTGAGCTCGTACTGATAATGATTCAGGTAGTGATGATGGTTGATTGGTCTCTGCTCTAGCTACTGTTGCTCCACACTTATTACTAGCCTAATTCTTCCTTGATTACATAAGCTATTTTCCTACTTAATAGGCTAGGGGGGATATTCTGCTAGTATTAACCCTAACACCTCTAATTCTTCTATTATAATACTTTATCCTTCTCTAGATTAATATGATCTTTAGTTCCCCATTTAGCTAGATCCTAAGTATTTAACCTTAATAGTTGAAGTTTCTTTAATTATAGGATGTATAGTTTTAAGTTATCTAGGTGGATTTTTCTTAGTGTCCTGCCTTCTAATAGTTTAATCTTATATGTCACTAAGGACACCTTTTGGATAACCTTTAATAGCTTCCCTAGGTCTTATAAAACTTTCTTTTTAACTTATTCTTTTTATTTATCTTCTCCTATATAAGGTTTCTTACCTTAAAGCTTTATCTAGGTTTTATAGTATTATCCTAATTATTTACTTTCTATATCTAAACTAACTCTCTTCTCTCTTCCTATAAGTCTAGATTCTATAGATTAGTTTCTTAAAGTAGTTCTGAATTATTTATCCCTAGATTCTCTAATTCTAAGATATTAAGTTTTTCCACTCCTATATGTTTTGCGAACGGTTTAAATCTAATTATTAATATTACTAGGCTTGTCCTAATACTTAACATATAGCAATTATTAATAACTACTATAATACTTAGGATAGCTTAGTTTTAGGAGTCTAGAGAAATTCCATTTCTCTCTATAGCTTATTTTATTAACTATCCCTTAACAAGCCTCACATTCCGTTTAGCTAATCCCATTAAGAATAGGTGTAAAACTAGTCTATATATTATAGCAGTTCTATATTTCTCTAAGGTTACTTAAAACATTAGGTTCTTAAAATGTAAGCTATTATTATAATAGATTCTTTTTAGCTATCTAAATATTAGGCTCTAGCTCTTATCCTAAGCTTATATAATAGAATCTCCTATAGCTTTGCTATAGGATTATCCTAACGCGAATCTTATTATGTAGTCCATAGCGACTAACACATATACATCTCTGTTCTTTGCCTTTAGCGTTATTAGACCTAAATAGTCTATTATAACTAATCCCTATGGTTTTAATATAGTAATAGTCTTAGGATCTACCTAGGGAACTTGTATTCTAGTTTATTAACATACTAGACATAAGTAATAGTATAATTCTATATCTTTACTTTAGTCTAGCTAGAAATACTTCCTATAGAGTTTATGTATTATAATTACTATCCTAAAATGCCCTCTAGTATTATAGGCTTCTTATAACTTCTTAGGTACTCTAGCAAATAGTATGCATTTTACTAGTGACTTATTAGATTCTAAATAATATAGAGTCTAATCAAAAATTTAATACTTTAAGGACTAACGCTAAATAAGTTTGCGCTATTTTACTAGGATAGTTTAGTGTCTAAAAACTATAGCTAACAGGATTTCTCCATACTATATTAACTTAAACTATTTAAGAAGTCCTTAGTATAACTTCTCTATTATATCTTTATCTAAACTTCTACCCTCTAGTAAAATTAAAGTTATATTCATTAAAACTAGTATTAGTTAGTCTCCTATAGCTAGCGTGACGTTAACTCCCATTCTTCTATCCACTAAAATCAGGTCTAATCTTAAATAATCTAGCATCCAAGACATTCTATCCGTAATCTTTATAATCTTTATAGTGTTTAGATAATAAATATATTCCATGTTTAACTCTTAGAGTATGTCCACCTATTAGGCTACCTTCCCATAGACTTCAGACATATTTACTATCAAATTAATAATGCCTTTATAATCCGTATAGACTTTTAATAGATATGGCAAATAGTTAAGTAACTATCTCGTTTCTTTTAGTCCTACTATAATAGCAAATATCTCTTTTTCTAGCATAAAATATCGCTTCTTAGCATCTCCTAACTAATATAACATTCACATAATAATTCGCACCTTTAGGAAGTTAGCGTTAGTAACACTAGTTCCTAGTTCTATGTCTTCTATCTAGAATAATACTCCTCCTATTCTAGTATCTAATACGTCTGTAGCTATATAAAACTATAATCCTAGTCTAGCGCTAAATATAGCGTTTTCCTAAATACTTTTATATATTTTTATTATTACTTATTAAGCTTCTAGTATTTACTTAGGTTTTTCTCTTAATACTTCCTCCTTCTAGATAGAGGGTTTTCCTATCTTTATTGTTTTTAGTTTTTATAAAAGAAAGCCTTCTTAATAGTAACTACTAAGTTAGATTTTCCTAGTATAAATTTTTGTAGGAATAAAGTTAGGTAAATAAGTATAAGTACTTTATCCTAGGATTAGGGTAGTTAGTCTTTAAACTGCTTAGCTAAGTTAGCAAATCTATTATAATGTTTTTAAGCTAGTTATATCTTTCTGTCCTTTAAAGAATATCCCACGCATTTAACTTTAGAAGTAAATAATATAGTTTTATGTCCACTTAACCTAATCAGAGCCTATGTAACTCTTAGAAAGTACCTCTTCTAGAGGAAATTAAAATAGTCTTCCTAGGTTTCTAAGCCTAAGTAATAATTATTAATATAGATAGAAAAAGAAGTGCGTAAATCTTCTATATATCCTAGAATTAATTCACTTTTAGTACTATCTTAGAAAAATAAGTGTCTGAAAGTTAGGTCTCTAAACCTAGTGTAAGTTACTAGTAATTCCTTTAATCCTTAAGCTATATTATTATAGTAATACATTCCGTTTAGTCCCGTAAAAGCTAATTTGTGTTTGTTAGGTGGATGGATACTAATAGCCTAAAATCCATTTAAAGCATTAGTCTATAACAGAATCTAAGAGCGACCGCAATGAATTAAATCTAGGTTAGCTTCCATATTATAACATAGATAACCTAGTTTAATTGTTTTACTATTTATATCTCTGTAGTTATAAACCACTCTAAAAACCTTCTATCTAGGTTTTAGAGCGAAAATTATTAGTATAACCTATTCTAAGTTACCACGGATAATAATCCCCGCTCTCTCTATTGCTAGGAAAACTTATCTTAAGAAACCTTAATAAGTAGCGGAATACTTATATTATTTACATTTGCTAGGCTTCGCTCCTAGGATTAGGTTAATATAATACTAGATAAGGTTAGTAGTGTAAATATCTTTAAGCTTTGAAATAAAATAATCTTTAAAAGTATAATATAATCACATAATTATTATTCTTTAATTATTATCTCCTGCATAGCCTCCTAATATAATATATAAATTCTTAAACCATAAAGCAATAGTTTCAGGGGGTAAGGCGAATAATAGATGATTTATATAGAGATTTTAGAATCTTAAGGGGTAGGCCTTAATTTCTTAATTTCCTATATAAATTAGTTTACTAGTCTATCTTGCCGTGTCCTATGCACCTAGTGCGCGTTCTCCTAGTAAAGCTAAATTAGCTAAGTTTATAATATAACGCCTACTAGCGCTAGTTTCTCCTACTAAGTCTTGCTACTTCTTATTTATATAAGGATTTCTGATTTCTAAGGGGGACCCCTTAATATTCTAATTTTACATATAAATTAGTGTATGCACGTGTCTATTCGTGTCTAGGTTACATTCGCCTTCCTACTCCATAACTAAGTCCTTAGAATACTACGACCTATCTAATACTTTCTAAGGCAAAACTTTAATCTAGCTATTTATATAGGGTTTTTTATTTCCCTAAGTAAACCCCTTAATTTTCTATTTTCCCACATAAATTAGGTCCCTCTAGTGTCTATTAGTATCTAGATTATACTTATCTAGCTAAGCTAGTTAAGCTAATCCTGCGAGTATCTCTAGAAAGTCTAGTGGTTTTATTCCCTTATCTTCTATTAGGTTAGAGATTATCTTATTCTCTTTAAGTTCTTCCTTTATTTAGTTTAGTTATTTGAACTTTATAATACTATAGGTAGTATTTTTGTTCTATTCTTTTTTCTAGGCTTTTTCCCTTTATTTAAGTTAACTCTAGGTAATCTTCTATTTATTAGGTATTTGTCCTAATAGTAATAGTTTAGAAGAGTAGGAGGTAAGTTATTTTATTTCTATCTTATTAGTAACCTTATTAGTAAAGCTATCTATTCTAAAAGTCTAAATTAGTTTCTATAGTACTATAGCGCTATTAATTAAAGTTAATTCATATTCCCCTAATATAGTTTAGTCCTCTATTCTAAGTATAATACTGTTCTCCTTTAGATTATTTAATTTAGTAATACTTATAACTATTCTCTCTGTTTTAATTTCTATTCTCTTGCTATTTATAAATACTTCCTATTCTTCTCTCTTTATTTAAGCTAATATTTCTTTGTTTCTAGTTTTAGCAATATAATCTCCTAATATTCCATCCTCCTAATATATATGTTATGTTTAAGTTTTGCTTATCTTCTATTTAGAGCCTATTTCTTCGCCCTTAACTAGTAGTTCTAGATTAATTAGCAATCCCTATGAATAATTACTAGTGATATTATTTGTGGTTCTTATTTTTTTAAATCTCTTTTATTAGTCTATTTATAAATCTATATGTTTATTTCTCTTAAGATTTCCTTAACTTCTTCTAGGATCTCTTAATTATCTTCTATGAACTCTATAAGTTCCTTAAGTCTAGTTCTCTTAGGAAGTTAGCCTTATTTATTAGACCTCTAAAACAAATCTAGGCATAGGTAAATTAGTAAAGTTTAAGTAACTCTATTTGCCCCTTTAATAACTAACTTATTATTAGCGTAATATTCTATAGCTTCTATTCTTCTTAACTAGACTTTACCTAGTAATATATCCTAGTCCTACTAAACTAGCATAACGTAAAATTTCACTAGAGCTAGGATTCCTCCTGCAATAACTTATAGATAGGAGCATAAAGTAATTAGATATTTAGTATTATTTACTATTTAAATATACCTCCTCTCTTAGAGTTAAACTACTAGGAATCCATATTATGCTAGGTAGCTTTTGCTTACTAGTTCCACACTAGATTCTCTATTAATTAGAACTAAATCGCACTAGTAACCCTTAATATACATTGTGATATATCCTAATGTTATTACCACATCTCTATTAGGTTTTGCAACATTATTCTAGGTAATAATCATGTTTACTAATCCTAGCGTTACGTTAGACTTAAAGGTTAGCTAAACAGCTTCTTTAAATGGTTTAATTAGATTCGTGATTATAGATTTCGCCCCCTTACTCTTTATCTTTTTCTAATATTATATTAAATAGCTTAGTTACTATTAAATAATTAGAGCTAGCTAAAGTAGCTAGAGAATGCGAATAGAAACTATCGTGTTCCTAAGATATTGTCCTAGATTAAATAGAGGAATATAATACTCTTTAGTTACCTGGATCTTCTCTAGTTCTAATCTTTATTTCTAGGGGGGATTTTCTTTTATCCTTATATCTTTTATTAGCATATCCCTAGGCAAATTCAAACCTAATGGCATCTAGGAAGGACCTATGATTCTATCTAAGTGAGGTCTTAGAGTAGGTAGCAATCTTTTGAATTCTTCTAGAGTTATTTCTTAGACTAAATCTATTGTGTCTAAGGAAGACTAAATCTAAGTTTAACCTACATCTTCTATATCTAGGATCTCCTTAACTCTTTGTTAAGCGCGTTTATCCAAAACAATGCTAGGCTTATTAGCTTATTTCGTAATCTTTCTTACTAAACCTTACGTTTATACAAGTTCTGTAAATTTCCCCTTCACCTTAGTAGGAGTTATAGCATAAGCAAAATCCACCTTATTCTTCTTATGGATATAACTTAGGGGTCTGTAGTTTAGCATAGAAGTATTAAGCAATAAAAATCCTTAGGTTAGAATAAAACCTAGTGATAGGATTATTTCCCTTCCTAGCCTACTAACAAAGTTAGATTGGTTTAAGTTATCTAACTTCTATTATCACTCTCTCCTTATCTATAAACTTTTAGTATTCTAATGCACTTAATGTTTCTTAAACTTATCTAAAGGGCATATGTCTCTTTATAAATAGTTATACCCTATGTGTCCCTATTCTCTACATAAGAAACACTAGAAGAAATCCGGATTACGTTATACATCTCCCTATCCTAACTTGGTTATTATTATTGCGGACTTCCTAGGAGACTAAGGAGGATTACTAGTTATATACCTTCCCTATCCTGTTTGCCTATATAGTCTAGATAACTCTCCTATGGCTTAAGCTTAAAATACTTTAAGCTAATAGATAAGCTCTACTATCTATTTGTCCCTTTTTATTTAGGCTTTAGTAACTAACTTATCCCTCTTAGCTTATTCTTCCATCCACATATAAATAGGGTCTAAATAGTCTGCTATCCTAGAATCCTTACTAAAACGTAAGAGTTTCTTAGAAGCAGATAAGCGATAATTATATAGAATGACTTTAAGATCTAATATTATAAGATCTTTTAAAGCCATTCTATGACCCTATTTGTCTATCACAAACAAACAGTCTAACACTCTTTCTTGTAAGTAACGGTCTACCTCTCTATCTGCTATATATAACATAAAGTTAGTAAAAAGGACTTATCTTATGTCTATCCTTACCTTTAACGCTAAGCGTTTCGCTCTTTAAATATAAGCATTTAATATCTCTCTAGGTTCTCTAGTAAAATAATATGCTTCTTATTAGGTAGCTACTTCTATAAGGGGATCTAGTTTCTTAAATTTCTTTATAAACTTATTCTTAAGGATATTCTATTTTTGTTTATTAGTATCTAGATCTTTATACTAGGCTATGGCTTTTCCTCTTAGGCCCTAAGTAAAATTATAATGTGCTAGGGTTTTAGTATATTTAGGGATTTAAGCTATTATCGCTATAGCTAAACAGTAGTCTACGTAGTCTTAGGCTAGACTATCCCTAGGATAACTAGAGAAAGTCATTCCCCTAATATTATATAATATTGTTAGTAAAGGAGGAATGTTTATAGTAGGGATCTATCTAGACTTGCTAGCTTTCTTAGGTTTAGGAGATTAAATTATTAGGGTTAGGAAGTAAGGTAATATGTCTTCACGTAAAGATAAGATAAGGGGTGATTTAGAACCTAGACTTGGATAAAATAGGGATAAAGCCTTTTCTAATTTAGAGTTAAAGTCTAGAACTAGGTTTACCTATAATTATGTTTTAAGTAGTAAATAGTTTATAAAGGGATTAGGTTAAAGGTTCCAGGGAGTAAGAATAAAATTACCTAAGTATAAGTAAAAAAGATTTATTTTAACAAAGCTAGAATTACGCTATAATGAATTCTAGTTTTAATAGAGGATAAGGTTAAACTTAAAACTTACTATAACAAAGTTCTCTATTAGGTTACCTAAAGTCTAAAAGGAAAAGAAAAACCAAGTGTCCCCTAATTAGTAGGAAAACTATCTTAGCCTCCTTTACTACCTTCTTATTTCTTTTTACTAATTTCTTTATTCCTAAGTTAGGCACACCTAATTTACGTAATAACTTATACCTTCAAACCTTCTATTCCTACCTCTAAGTCAAATTCTTGCCTCCAAAGCATAGTGCGCAAACTGCATTCACACTATACTATCTAATTAGAAGATTAAACAAGCGAAAAAGTGGAGACAAAAGCGGGTTAAAGCGGGGTAAAAGTAAGGCGGTAGTCTATGCGCCCCCTATTAGAATTTAGTGGTATAATAAGCTTAGTAAACCGTGGTTTTTACAGGTAAGAGGTTATTTAGAGCCTGCCCTAAAGCATAAGGTTTAGTCCTCTTATCTAGAGGTATTACGCTTACCTATAATAGCTTCTTTACTACTATAGCGTAGGGGATTAATTACTACTAGAAGTTCTAATTTAATATCTATAGTTACTTATTTTTTGTAGTAATAAATATAGTAGTGAAATATTTAACTTATTACTTTATTTAAATAAAGTCTATAGTGTATCCCACTTATTAGACTAAGTCTAGTAAATACTAATTACTAGGGTGGATTTCTAGGTCTTAGGCGTAATTCTATAGTCTCCAAGAATTCAGAGAAGTATCTCAATATCTAGGTCTGTCCAAGTTATATTCTCCCTCTAAGGGGATAATTGCTTTTTACTAAGTCTAGAAATAGGGTTTGCTAGGGACGGTTTCTCTAGGTTAAACCTAATTTCTATAGTCGCTCTAATTAGTTTAAAGTGTTCTTATGTCTTAGCGTGTCTAGCCTAGAATAAGATCTCTAGAATCCCTTAGTATTCCATTAATTAGTTATTCCTAATAGTACTAGTTCTCTAGTTCTCTAGTTTATTTGCAAGTTGTTCTCGTGATATTTATTTGTCTATCAGAGCATTTGGTTCTAGTTTCTTTGTAATCTAGACTCCTAGGTGTATTCTTATTTATGATTCTTAACCTTATTAAATATAAGGATCTCTTTAGTTACACCCTAATTAGTGTGTTTAAGTCCCGTAATCCTTAAACCTAACTTAAGTCCCGTAGTCCTTAATAATTATTACTTTATAGTTTAAAGGTATTCCTATCCGTAGTTAGGTTCTTCCCTTATACCTTATTATCCTATATTAGTAACCGCAGCTCTAGAGATATATATTCATAGACTTATTTTGTTTCTAACCTTAGTTATACTCTAGTGGTTTTACTAATAATTTCTTTACTAGGTTAGTCTTTATTCGTTTATTTAATACGGGTTTCGGTTTCTCTAATTATTAAAATGTAATTAATTAATTCTTATAGAGCAAATAAAAACAAAAGGTCCTAGTCTTATTACTATAAGCTTGTACTAATAATAATTCAGGTAGTGATGATAGTTAATTAGTCTCTGCTCTAGCTACTGTTGCTCCACACTTATTACTAGCCTAATTCTTCCTCGATTACATAAGCCATTTTCCCACTCAACACCCCTATAGCACTGTAAGTGGGAATTAACTCGAGGATCATTGCGCTAATAGCCTTTCGGAACGAAAGGATCTTCCGTCCGCGCCCTCCATCGAAGCCATGAAACGCCACACTTGTACCGCCACAAAGGAGAGCCACATCTCTTTTGGTTA
Organism: Epichloe typhina subsp. poae; assembly: GCA_030389615.1. Lineage (NCBI taxonomy): Eukaryota > Fungi > Ascomycota > Sordariomycetes > Hypocreales > Clavicipitaceae > Epichloe > Epichloe typhina. The sequence goes on along the minus strand of CP098316.1, from coordinate 414,444 downwards.
AGCCACATCTGGATAGTCATGAGGTGTGTTAAGTGAGGAAATGGCTTATGTAAATAATAGTAAATTAGGCTAGTAATAAGTGTAAGTTAACCTTAGCTATAGTAAATACTAATTAACTATTATTATTACCTTAATTATTTTAGTATAACTTTATAGTAATAAGACTAGGACTTATTATTTTATTAAATTACTTTATAAGAATGTAATTATAACTTAAAGACTAAAGATCCTAAAATTAGGACTAAATAATTAATTAAAGAATAATTAAGTAAAGAAATTATCTATAAATTACTAGAGTATAGCTATAGTTAGAAATAGAAAATAAATAAATCTATACCTTTAGGGCTATAGTTACTAAATATAGGATAATAAGAGATAAGGATAAAACCTAACTATAGCTAGGAATAACTTTAAACTATAAGATAGTAACTACTAAGGACTATAGGACTTAGGTAGGAGATTTAAGGACTATAAGACTTAAATATACTAGTTAAAGTATAAATAATAAGAACCTTATCTTTAATAAGACTAGGAATTAGAGATAATAATACACCTAGAGATTTAGATTATAATAGAACTAGAAAAAAATAATTAGATTAATAAATAAATAATATAGGAATAGCTTAGAAATAAGCTAGGAGCTTATAGACTAGTACTATTAGAAATAACTAATAAGTAAAATACTAAGAGTTCCTAGCGGTCTTATTTTAGGCTAGATATACTAAGATATAAAGGCACTTTAAACTAATTTAAAGAACTATAGAAATTAGGTTTAACCTAGAGAAGCTATTCTTAGTAGCCTCTATTTCTAGACTTAGTAAAATACTATAACCTCCCTAGTAGGAGAATATAATCTAGATAGATGTTAGGAGCACGGAGGCCAGGGAGCTAGGGATAGAATAGTCACATAATAGAACCCTTAAATAAGCCTTAGGTTATATAAATAACTAAGTAGCTATTAGATAGCTATGTATATATAGTAGGGTATTTAGATAAGAACTACCTATAAGGTATATAAGAGATTAGAGTTTAAGACCTTTATATACTTACCCCTAAGTAGTAGCTCTCTAGCTATAATTAAGAACCTTAGCCTTTACTTTATTTATATTTTCTTAACTTAGTTATAATAAGTTAAACTCTTAAACTCTTTAAGGTAAATAAATTATTAGCTAGGTTTAAATATAAAGAAGCTATAAAATATTTACTTAAAATATACTTATACTACTTAGTAAGGGAGATATAAACCTATAGTGCCTAGGGAGTAACTTATATACCCTAACTTTAGGGCTTAATAATAAAAGGATTTAATAGACACTACTTAACCTTAATTAATGTAATAACACTAAATCTAGGAATAATAATAACCTAGATAAGCTAGAGTGCTACTATAAGGTTATATAAGCCTAGCTATAATATACTTATATAAAATAAGATATTATAAATATAGAAGTATAGCTTAAAGAAATTAAGGTAAACCTATAATTAGCTAGATTAAGTAAAGGACTTATAATTACCTCTTAGATACTTATACTAATTAATCCCTTATTCCTAGCCTTCTTACCTAACTTTAACTTTATAGTAAATATATACTTATAAAGCTTTATAAAAATATAATATAAAGTACTAGTATATAAAGGTAATACCTATAAGAATTTATAAGTATACCTAGCGGATTTAAATATATTATTTTAGTTAGATTTAAGAACCTTTTATAATAATAAAACTAAGGTAATATATACTAGTAGTTACCTAGTAAATAATATAAAGTAATAATAAATATATTATATAATAGTAAATAAGTTAGTTAACTACTTAGCCTATTCTTAGGATAAATTTATATCCTAGTTAAACTTAGGAGTAATAGATAAGGATATAAGGTACTTAGAAGCTACTAGGATACTACTAAATCTAAGGTAAAAGAATAACTAGTTTTTCTAGTTCTTTTTAAGACTTTAGACTAAAGTAAAAGCTAAATTACCTAACTAAATCCTTATATACTTAAGAATAGTAATTTTCCTAAATAGCCTAAATAATACTATAAGGAAGTATATAGTTAGCTAGGAGTTTCTAATATCTTAGAGCTACTTATAAAAATAAGGTAAAAAGGCTAAAGTTATAATAATATTTATATTAAATAATTATAATAGAAACTATAATAATAAAGAAAGTAAAAGAAAGAAATAATACTTTAGCTCCCTTATAAATAACTTATAGTAAGACTTATAGTAACTAAGTATAAGTTAAAGACTATTTAAGTACTATAAATATAGTAGTCCTAGATATAGTATAAATAGATATAAAGTAGTAAATTATTTAATTTATAAAAGTAGTAAGTATATAACTAAGAAGCATAAGGATAGTAATAATAAGACCTTAGACTTTAATAAGATTTTAATTAGGTTAGTATAAGCCTAGGATAATAGTCTTACTATAGAGAAACCTATAAATAAGAGAATAAGAATATAGGTATCCTTATAGTAAGATAACTACTAGTTAGCTATGCTAGTGCTATTTAATATAAGTATAAAGTATTTAATAATTTACCTTAAATTATTATTAAAATAGGATTAGAAAAACATAGAAAAAATAAAGATAATACTAGAAAGTATAAGTAAAGATAAAATCCTATATAAAGGAATCTTATATAGGCTAATTAAGGTAAAAGATAGCATAGGCTATATAAAGGTTTACTATATTAGCTACTATATTACTAATATAGAAGAGGAGATACTCCTAGGTATAAATTAGACCCTAAAGTATAAACCTATAGTAATAGATTAAAAGTAAAATTTTTAGAGGTTTCTAATAACTAAGGACTATATTATACTTACTATAAGAAAGTAATAATTATATAGGGTAGTAAAATAGTTATTTATTATACTATTACTAGTATTACTAAAGATTAAGGTAATTAAGCCTAGGGAAAAAGAAAGGGAGACTAATAAAGACTTATTAGTAAATAATATAATAAGTAATAACTAAGGTTATAGCATAGCTATAGTAATAGTAGTAAAATATGCCTATTCCCTAAAAAGAAAAAACTAAGAAGTATAATAGCACTTTAAGTAATATACTATAAAGAGGTAGTAGTAACTATATAAGAGATAGATAGTAATATAACCTAATAGTAAATCCTAGAAAAGTATATAGAATTTATAGATATGTTTTTAAAAGATTTAGCTAGTAAGCTCCTAGAATTAGGTAACTATACTTATATAATTAAATTAGAAGAGAGGAAATAACTACCCTAGGGACTTATATATAACTTAGCTAAAAAAGAGCTAGAAGTGCTTAGGGAGTACCTAGTAAGTGTATAGGAAAAAGGGTAGATTAGAAGATTAACTAGTCTAGCTAAAGCCTTAATTTTATTTATTCTAAAAAAATTAGGGAAATTAAGGCTTTATATAGATTATAAGGGCCTTAATAGGATTATAATTAAAAACAAGGCCTCTTTGCTATTAATCTCTAAAATCCTTAACTAATTAGTAAGTATAAAGGTTTTTATATTACTAAATCTTTAAGAAGTATATTACTAGCTATATATTTATAAGGGTAATAAGTAAAAGATAGCTTTCTAATACTACTATAGCTACTTTAAATATCTTATAATACTATTTAAATTAGTAAACATACTAGCTACTTTTTAGGAATATATTAATAATGCCCTTAAGGGACTTATAAATAAATTTTACATTATTTACCTTAATAATATCCTAATATATAGTAGTAACCCTATAAGATATACAAAGTATATTAAAAGCGTACTAAAGTAACTTTAAGATATAAACCTTTATGTTAACCTTAAAAAGTGCTAATTTTCTATTAGGTAAGTAAAATTCCTAGGTTTTATTATATCTAAAAAGGGTATTAAGATAGAACTATTATAAGTTAAAGCTATTATAACCTAGCTAATACCTTGCTATATATTTAATATTTAATTATTCCTTAGATTTACAGGTTTTTACTAATACTTTATAAAATAGTATAGTAAGGTAATAGTCTTACTAATAGATTATTTAAAAGGTATTTAGCTAGTAAAGTTTAAGCTAAAACCTAGTAAACTAGTAGTATTTAAAGAACTTTAAAAGAAGTTTTAAGAGGTGCTAATTTTAGTATATTTTAACTTACTTTACTTGCTAAGAGTAAAGATAAATATATTTAGTTATATAATTAGAGCTATACTTATAATATTAGTGCTAGGTAGCTAGCACCTAGTAGTGTATTTTTAAGGAAGTTAACTAATATTAAGCTTTATTACTTAATATCTAATACTAAGTTATTAGTAATCTAAGAGGCATTTTAAGCCTAGAGATACTACCTTATGTATTTTTCTTATTAGATTATAGTTATTATAGACTATTTAAATTATAAGTACTTAGCTATAAAGCTAAAGCTAACTAGTAAGTAAGTAATAGTATTAGATAAGCTTTATTTGTTTAATTTTAGGATTAAATATTATATAAGTAAGTTAAACCTTATGAATACCTTATCTAGAAAAGTAAATTATATTAGTAAGAAGTATAAGGCAAAGGTATTAACCTTATAGCTACCTAACTTTTTATTTAAATTTAATAATACTAAGTAATAGGAATACTATATAAATAATAATACTATTATAGGTTCTAGTATTATATTACTTAGCATAGCTAATATTTTATTATAAAGATACTATAATAGCCTTACTAGCCTCTAGGGTTTTAAGAAGTTATAACTTAATTATATTATTAAGGAACCTAATAGTCTAGTAAAGCCTAGTAGTAATACATAAACTAGGTCTATTAATTCTAAGTAGTAAGGTTATACCTTATCTATATTTTTAATATTTCTATAAGTCTAGTAAGCCTATAGGTTAGGAGTCTAGCTAGGTTAGTAGCTAGTAAGTAGTATAGGCGCCCCTTTAAAACATTACTTATTTGTAATTTATTTATAAGTCTATAGGTATACTATAAGCTAGCTACTTATAGTAGTATTATAGTAAGAATATAAGTAGTCTAGCAAACCTCTTCTAAGTTTACATATAACACTTATTCTATATATATAAAATTAAAGGCTTTAATTTAGGTTATATTATTTAAAGTATAGTAAGGTAATAACTTTACTATAGATTATAAAAAGCTACTTAAGAGTAGTAACCTAGAAGTATTATAAATATAGTCTATTAGGCCCTCTAAGCTATTAATATTTAAGAATTAAGTTTTTATTTTAGTTAGTATAAGAAAGGAAATTTTATTACTTACTTATAATAACCTAGTAGTAGGCTACTAGGGAGTTAGTAAAACTCTTTATTATATTATAAATTAGTATTACTAGCTTCTAATAAAGAAAAATACTAAGTTATATATATAAACTTATATAAGCTATTAGACTTTAAAGCTAAGGCATTATAAACCTTATAGCAAGCTAGTAATACTACTAGTATTTAATTAGCTTTTTTAAGAATTATTAATAGATTTTATTATAGGGCTACTACTTATAAAAGATATAAATTAGACTTATAATATAATCTTAGTTATTATAAACTATTTTATAAAATATAGTATTTATATCCTTATTTTAATATAACTAACTAGTAATAAGTTAGCTACTATATTTCTAAAATATGTTTTTAGGGACTATAGTACTTTAGAAGGTATTATTATAGACTATAGTTTAATATTTACTAGTAGGTTTTAGATAACCTTTTACTACCTTATTACTACTAAGTAGTAACTAAGTATTATGTTTTACTTATAAATAAATAAGTAAATAAAATTTTTAAACTAAGTTTTAAAGTATTATTTAAGAGCTTTTACTTACTTTAATTAAACTAACTAGGTAAATAACCTATTAATAGCCTAGTTTATATATAATATAAGCACTTACTTAACTTATAGCTGTACCCTAGTAAAGGCACTATAAGGTTATAACCCTAGAGGCTTATAGTAAGTAATTATAAATATTCTAGTAGTAAATAACTAGGTAAAGACTTAAGTAACTATACTAAGAGATAAATATATAGTAATTAAGTAGCTTCTAAGTAACTTATAAACCTAGTATATAAAGCACTATAATAAGAAGTAAACTCTAATAAAGTTTAGAGTAAATAACTATATTTTATTATTTATAAAGAATATTAACCTATAGTAACCTAGTAGGAAGCTAAGTATAAAGTACTTAGGCCTTTATAAAGTTAAAAAGGTAATTAAAACTTATAGATTAGTATACTAATTAAAGCTACTACCTAGTATATAACTATATAATATTTTTAATATTACTAACCTTAAACTATTTATAAGGGACCTAACTAGTATAGAAAATATATCCTTACTATAAGATAATATTATAAATAATAAATAGGAGTTTAAAGTTAAAAGAATTATCTTATATTATTATAATAAGAGATATTAGAAATACCTAGTTAAATAGAAGGGCTATAATACTTTAGAGAATTCATAGGTTAAGAGAAAAGATTTTATTATAATAAATATTATTAATAATTATAAGTAGTAACTAAGTAGCTAGTTTATAAATATAGAGGTATATTTAGTAAAGATTAGATAGTAATAGTAATATATAAAAAAAAACTAGATAATTTCTTAGATAATTCACCTTATAGCTACCTAGCACTATTTACCCTATGTTTATATTAGGCCCTAGCCCCTAGTATTATTATTTTTATTCCTAGGCGCTAGGTTAGTAGTAAGGCCTTAGGTAAGGGATTTATCCTTATTATTAAAGAAATCCCCTCCTTATATATATATATATAAAGCTTACCTAGAAGGTTTAAAAGCCTAATATAGGTAAGAAGTATAAGTATATATATAGTAAGCTATTAGTAAGTTAGTAAGGCTATAAGTAAGAATATTAAGAAACTTACTAAGGGAAGGTTTTATATAATAAAGCATAAGCTATTAGAGATATTAATCTAGACTTCTAGATTAATAGTATTACTTAGTAGTAATATAGTAATTCTCTTATTAGTATTAGCTTCTTATATAACCTCTATAGTTAGCCTTACTTATTTAGCCTAGCTATGCTTATTAGTATTCTTTATAAATAAGAGTGTATTATAAAGTTTATATTTTATATATATTAAGCGCTAGTAGTATATTAGTAGTAACCTAAGTTATAAAAATAAATATATATATATATTATTAAGAAAGTAAGGATTATTATTAAAGATAATATAACTATTAATATACTTAAAGAGTACTTAGTATAATTTTATAAAGTAAGTAAAGTACTAGTAGTATATTAGTATAAGTATAAGTAGTAAAGAAAGGGAAAATATACCCCTAAATAGTCTTTATTATTTTATATATAATAAGCGTATTTTATTAAGTTACTTATATAAATTAGTAATAATATATAGTAAGGTAATAGTAAAGTTATACTTAAGGAGTTAGTATACTTAGTTAGAGTAAATTTACCTTTAGTAATATACTATAAAATAATACTATTACTATCTTTAAAGGTAATAGCTTATATTATTACTTACTATATATAGTATATATAAGGAATTTTTATATTACTAACACTACTAGCTATAAGTTAGTAAGGTATATACTAGGGGTTAGAGATACTATACTTATATTAAAATTTTTAAAGCTATTTACTTCTTAGGAGATTTTTAAGGAAATATCTAAGGGGTTTTCTTAGTTATTAAAGAATCTAATAGAATAGGAGTATTATAGTGCTTAGATATAATTTACTATTAGTAAGTTAGTAATAATATACTATAGGAATATAGGTATAAAAGGCAAAGTAACTAATATTCTAGTATTTAAAAGGGATTAAGTATTTAAGTAAGATTAAATATAGATAATAAAATAATACTATAGGATATTAGTAATTACTATAATAGTAGCTATAAAGCTACTAGGTTATAAGTAAAGGTAACTTATAATATTAAAGGAGAATATAAAGGAAAAGAATATATAGAAGTAAGGAAAAGTAAGCCTTTTTATATTAGCCTTAGACCTCTAAGTAATCTATATATTATATATAGCTAATCTAGAAATTATAATATTTATAGTTATAGCTACTACTAGTAAATACATACACTAGCTATAAACTCCTAGTAAGAATAATATAATATCCCTAATATTAAATAAGAGCTTATTTATTTTAAATAGTATGTAGTACCCTATCTATTTAACCTAATTACAAAATCTAATATAAGTAATCTACTTACTTAGTGTTAATAAATTATTAGATAAAGGCATATATATTAGAAGTAATAAAGTAGTAAGTATATAGCTATTTAGAGCTAGAGAGTAAAGGAGGGAATTACTTAAAACCCTATAACTTTTGTTTTATTATCCTAAGTAAATATAATAGCTATATACTTATAAAATAGCTAGTAATATTAAATACTATTATAAGCTATATATAGTATACTTATATTAGCTAAGTAGCTCCTTTTTAATTAAGGATAATTATATATTAAGGGGGTAGTATATTAGAAGTATAAAGGCTAGGGAGCTAGGGATAGAATAGTTATATAATAAAACCCTTAGATAAGCCTTAGATTATATAAATAACTAAGTAACTATTAGATAGCTATGTGTATATAGTAGGGTATTTAGATAAGGATTACCTATAAGGTATATAGGAGGTTAGAGTTTAAGACCTTTATGCACTTACCCCTAAGTAGTAGCTCTCTAGCTATAACTAAGAACCTTAGCCTTCACTCTGTTTATATCTCCCCGACCTAGTCGTGACAATAGACTTAAATACAAGATTTTTCTCTAACTTCTTAAAGACTATAGAATTATACCTAAGACCTAGAAACTTATCCTAGTAATTAGTATTTACTAGACTTAACCTAATAAGGGAAATATATTATAGACTTTATTTAAATAAAGTAATAAGTTAAATATTTTACTACTATATTTATTACTATAAAAGAATATTTAACTACTAAAATTAAATAGAATTCTCTAGTAATACTTAATCTCCTATACTATAGTAAAGAAAATATTATCCTAGGTAAGTATAATACCTCTAGATAAGAGAACTAAACCTTATACTATATGGTAGGCTTTAATTTACCTTTTACCTCTAAAAACTATAGTTTATAAAGCTTATTACACTACTAAATCCTAATAAAGGGCATATAAATTACTAGCTTACCTTTACCTTACTTTTAGATTTACTTTTCCACTAGTTTAATCTTCTAATTAGCTAGTATAGTATAGATATAGTTTGTGTACTATATTTTAGAGGTAAGAATTTAGCTTAGAGGTAAATATAGAAGGTTTAAAGAGTTAGATTATTATATAAATTAGGAGTGCTTAACTTTAGAAGGGAGAAATTAGTAAGAAGAAATAGGAAGGTAGTAAAGGAGGCTAGGATAGTTTTCTTACTAATCTAGGACACTTAGTTTTTCTTTTTCTTTTAGACTTTAGGTAATCTAATAAAGAACTTTATTATAGTAAGTTTTAAGTTTAACCTTATCTTTTATTAAGACTAGAATTTATTATAGTGTAATTCTAGCTTTATTAAAAGAAATCTTTTTACCTATACTTAAGTAATTTTATTTTTATTCCCTAAAACCTTTATTTTCCTTTATAAATAATTTACCTCTTAAAATATAATTATAAGGAAATGTTACGTGCTAGCTCTGCACGTTATTAGGTTAAATCCGTTAGAGGGGCTAACGGATTTAATAAGTCGTAAGTCATACTAAGTTTACTTATAAAAGCTACTATTAGGTGTAAGTTATAATATAAGAAGTAAGTTAATTCTCCTATCTAAAGAGCTAAATCTATTCTTATTTATATTACTAGTAGCTAAGCTTATTTTACTACGTAATAAGTACTAGGCACGCCTTAAAAGGTAACTATCCTAGTTATAACTAGCTAAATTATGTCCTATTTAGTATTTATAATAAAGTAAAATAATATTCTCCTAGCTACTAAAGTAAAAATAAAAGAAAGCAAATTTAATATATTTATTACTAAATATATAACTACTATGCTTCTTTAATAGTGTTAATTAGAATTATTATATTAAATAATAAATTCCTAATTCTATAACTACTTATTCCTTTTTGCTATATGCCTTAGTTATATATTACTAAATTATTCTTTCCTTTCTTTACTTACTAAATTCCTTTGCCCTAATATTTATTTTACCTTTCATAATTATATTTAATTTCTTTATATTATTAAAATAAAAACGCTCTTTCTTTATATCTATATTTACTAAGTTAATTTACTAAGTTAATTTACTAGTTTAGTAAATTCGTAAAAACCAAAACTTTTTGCCTTAATATTTACTAAATTAATCTAGTAGTCTAGTAAATTTATTTTCTATAGTTACTTTTTTATTTACTAGCTTATTAACTTATATATATAGTATTACTAAATATAAAACTACTTAAGTTACTTTTAGCTTTAGTTCTAACTTTTCTACTAGTCTTAGCTTCTTACTTAGTGTTTCTAGTATTAGAGTATTATTTTACGCTTGCTTATTTACTAATTTAGTTTTTTTATTAGTTATTCCTAGTATTTTTAACTTTCTACGTAGTGTTTCTAGTGCTAGAGTGTCCTTTTATAATTATGTATTAGCTAATTTAGTTTGTTTATTTACTATTTCTAGCGTGACTATTTTAGCCTATGGTTTTATACTACTTCTCTTTAGTATTTGTAAACTAGATTTCGCCGGACTTAATACTACTAAAGTTACTTCTATAGTAGCTAATTTTGCTATTTTTATATTTTTCTTAAGCTTTTTTACTTAAGTAAAAGCCTATTAATAGATATTACTTAGAGATTAATTCTTTTATATAGTTCTATTACTATAGCTACTAATTTTACTATCTTTTTCTTATATTCTTTTCTATTAATTATATTACGCTTTAAATTATTAATTTAGTTATTAACTTCCTTTAGTACTTTACCTAATTCTAAGCTTTAAATTTATTCCTTTTAATCCTTAAGTATCTCTAAAACTTATAGAAATTTTTTCTACACTAACTTTACCCTATTCTTTACTACTTCTATTAGCTTTATTACCTTAGTCTTATATTTATTAGCATATTTATTCGCATCTTTTATAAGGCTTTTTACCTTATTAAATTTGATTTTTATCTTATTAGTCTAATTAATTAAATTATTAATTTTACTTATTTTATGCTCCTTATTTCTTTCTTTATCCTATTAGAGTTTAGCTAATTTTAATTATTACTACTATTTTCCTTATTATAATATAAAGCAAATCTATCCTTCTAATTAGAGCATGTAATGTAATGTAATGTAATTACATATTACATTACATTACATTACATTACAAACATTACAAATGTAATATTAGGAGAGAGAAAAAGTGGGGTATGTTAATATCTTATAATATACTTTAGATTTTCTCTATTAAATTAATATAAGTGTTTTTATAATAGGTATTTTATTAAATTTACTATTAGTTATCTAAATTTCCTATCTTTTAGACTATTAGTTATATCTTATAGTATAGGGTATATATAGTAAGTTTATAAAGTTAATTAGATTCTTTGAATTTTTCTATATATTATAAGATATTATATTAACTATATATCTATTTTCTAATAATTAAATTTCTATTATTTTAAATAAGAATTTTTATTACTAAAAATACCTTATATATACTTTTTTAAATATTATAAAATAATATATTATAAATCTAAATAATTATATTAAGAAACTATATTTAAACTTTTATATATAATAAAATTAATATTATTACTATAACTTTTATTTAAAATAATACTTATTTTTTAGATTTAATATATATTCTTTTTAAATATCTTTTATTTTTTTATTTTTTTTTACAAAATATAGAATTAAAAAAGGGTAATTTAGGAATAAATAGTTAAAAAAAAATAGTATAATTATATAATTAAAGATATTATATTATTTATATTATTTAAATTAAAGGCTTTATTTATTATAAAAGCTTTTAAGTATAATATAAGTAATATAAAACTATATATTAATTTTTAAAATAATATTTTAATTAAAAGAAATCCTAGTTTATTTATTTATTAAGTAATCTAAGGAATTTAAAGTATAATTAGCTTATAATACTTCTGTAATACCTAATTTATCTTAATCTAATACTTAAATATATAAGAAATAATTTATATAAAATAAAATAAATAATTTTATAGTAAAATTTCCTAGAAAAAGAGTAAAAAAGCTATATTTACTAGATTTAAAATAATAAGGTTCTTATTTAGAACTAATATACGCTATGTTAAAAAGTGGGGTTAAAAAGTAGGTCTTATGTAGGTCCTTGCTTAACTAATTGGATGATTAAGGTTTATTATAGGTCCTTACTAGTTTAATTAGATAGTTAGTATATTATGTTATTTATAACTTACTTATAAAATTTTTTAAAAGAGAGGTTTTCCTTTACCTTCTCTTTTCTTTCTTTCTTTTCTTTTTCTTTTTACTTTAATAAATCTAAAAAAACTATAAAAACCTTTATATAGTTAGGCTATATACTTTATTACTTATTATACTTACCTTTATTTTTATACTCTTTTTGCTTTATAAATAACTTATAAAAACATATAAAAACATATAAAAACATATAAAAACATATAAAAACATATAAAAACATATAAAAACATATGAAAAATTAGAAAAATTAGAAAAATTAGAAAAATCTAAAAAAATCTAAAAAAATTAAGGAAAATTAAAAAAAGTTAGAAAAAATTAAAAAAATTAATTTTTTAAAATTAAACTCTAAGAAAAATTAAAAAAATTAGTAAAAAATTAGGAAAATTAGAAAAAATATACTTTAATATAAATTTCTTTTTTACCTCTTAAATAATAATTCTAATGCTAGTATGTCTAGCCTTTCTAGGCCTAGCTAAGCTAGCCTAGCTTTAAAGCCTTCTTAAGTAAGTTATCTTTAAGGATTATATAAGAAAACCCTTAAAAATTAATAAGATTATAAGTTTTCTTTAAAAGCATATATTTTTACTTATAATTTATTTAATTATTAGTTATCTAATATTAAATATAATAAAGAAAAGGAAATTATATACTTTTATATATAATTTAATTACACTTTTACTTTTAAAAGTAAAGTAAAATGATTTTAAGCTTTTAATAGTATTTATTACTATTAAATTAAGTATTTAAAGATTATTACTTTTAAATCTAAAGAAAAATAACTTAAAAAGATTATTAGTAAGTTTTTTATTTTATTTTATTTTATTTTATTTTATTATTATAAACTAGCCTCTAGGTAACTATAATAAGGCGTTAATATAGTATTAAAAGACTTAAGGAGAAAAAGAGAAAGGAAAAGAGGCTATCCCTAGTAATACCCCTTATACCCCCTTAGCTTCTTATATAAGCCCCCTTTTCCTTACCCTAGCTACCTTTGCTTATTCTCTCCCTATTTACTATATAAATAATACTTAAGTAAAGCCTAAGCCCTTATATATACCCTTACTTATTTATAACTAATAAATTTTTTCTCTTACTATATCCCTTATTAATAAGCATAATAACTTCGCTTTACTTCTTAACTAATATTACTATATGCGTAATATGCTTATTTTGCTAACTTGTTATTTATTATAATAATACCTACCTTACCTTTACGTGTTATATTATAGTGTATATAATGCATTTACCTTACTAATAGTTTATTTATTATATATATTTACCCCACCCCTTACTTACCTATAGTATATAATGATACCTAATATAGGTATACCTTCCTTCTATGTATTATATTATACCTTCCTTCTAAGTATATAACACATTTGCCTTACTAACTTATTATTTATTATAGTGTCCTATCCTACCCTTACTAGTTTATAGGGTACCTAATATAAGTATAACTACTTATATAAATATCCTACTTATTTGCTTCTTATTATCTTACCTTCCCTTATATAATACTATTTATTTATTATTATAGTTTTATTATACCTTCTTTTTTATTTTATTATCTCTCCTTCTTAGATAGTTACTTCCTTATTAGATATGCCTTATAATTTATCTAACCTTTCTTCTCTCTTAGCTACTTCTATAATACCCTTAGCTTATTTTATTAGTAAGTTCCTTATAGAAGAAGGTAACTTTAATAATAAATAATATACTACCCCCTAATCTATCTGGTGCCCTTATCAGCTATATGTAAAATAGGCCCTTACTACTAGTGTTTTAAAATATTACTTACCTAAATTTAGGGAATTATACCCTTTATATTAGAGGTAATATCTTACCTATATATAGTATACTAAGCTCTTATTTACTAACTTATATCTTTATTATATACTAAAGGATATTAAGGTAAAGATTACTATAAGTATATATATTATTAAACCTAGAGTCCTAAAGACTTTAAAGATAAAAAGAAAATACTTATTTTATCTTAAAGGTATTATTACCTTATTAATTAGTAAAACTCCTTCCTTACCTAGGCTTAGTTTAACCTAGCTTTTATTTAGTTAGCCCTTAAGGTATCCCTAGCTATAAATACTACTATAATAAATATAACTAGTCTTAAAGTTATCCCTTTTATTAGCACTAGCCCTTTAGGTAATTATAGTATAGCTTACTTTATATAATAAGTTATAGGTATTTTATTCTAATAAAACTAATAAGTTATAGGTAAGTTAAGTGTAATATATAAAGAGATATATAAGTAGTTTACTACGCTTCTCTAAGCTTTAATACCTTACTACTAAGATAAAATCTAGTAATATTCTTAAATTACTAGGTTAAGTAATAAATCCCTTTTATATTACTATTAGTAATACTTATGCTTTCCTTTTATATTAGGTTTAACTTATAATTATATTCCTAGAGCATTAGAAGCTAGCTATTCTCTAGCTAGAAATAATACTCCTTTTTCTCTTAGTTATCCTTTTCCTATATACTACTCTCTTACTAGGTCTCCTATTATACCCTCTCTTACCTATACTCCTTATACTAACTTTATTTATATTATCTAGGTTCTAAGTTATATTTAATATAAACTAGGTAGCTAACTTATTATATTATACTTATTACCTAGTAAAAATAATACTATAGCTATAGTAGTAGTAATATAACTTTAGCTAGAGGTAGTATTCTCCTATTTATTTTCTCCTAGTAATTTAGGTAATAACTTAATAAATAACTATTCTTATTAAGTAATAGTAGTAAAATATAGTAAGTTAGCGCCTTAGGTGCTTATAGGAGTCTTTATAAGTATATAAGTCTTTTAAAATTAATTTAGTTTATTATTAGTTTATATATTACCTTATTTTACCTTAAATTTATTAAGTACCTATATTTTCTTTATACTTTCTAATAGTTTTTATATTAGCTAGGAGTATTTTACTTACTTAACTAGGATATTCCACTTCCCTTCTTACCTTAGTGTATTCTTAGCTACTAAAATATATTTAACCTAGTATTCTTTAATAAGTTTATTATTATTTTTTACTAGGACTTATTCTAAACCTAAGTATAAGTCTTATAGCTATTAGCTTAGAAGTAAGTCCTTTACTACTTATTTAATAAGGTTTATATAAAAACTAGATAAATACCCTTTAGTATATTAAGTTAGACTATAAGAGAGGTTAGTACTTCTATAACTATATACTTTATAGCTACCTAGTTAAGTTTCCTTAAGGGGTGGTTTATCTTAATATTTCTAAGTAATAGCTATACCTTATTCCTAACCTAGAAGTATTTTACTAGGTATCTTAATGCTAAGGTTATATTTTACTATTATTATTATATATAAGCTATTATAGCTTAGGCTAGAAAAGTGCTCTCCTAAAGGTAACTTAGGAAATAAATAGCTTTACCCTTTAGTGTAGTTATAAATATAAGTATATCTAGCTAGGATTAAATTAGCTTTAGGTTATACTTATAAAGTAATTTATTTAGGCTTACCTTAGTAACTAATAAAGTCCTATTATTTAATACTAGTTAATAAGTAGTAAGGTATTTTAGCTAGTTATACTATAAGAAGGAGATAGTAATATATAAAATTACTTATACTTCTTAATTTACTTATTTTATACTACTATTAGTCTAAGGGTAATATAATATAAAGAGTAGTTAATTTATCCTTACTAGGGAATATAGTATTATCTAGAATTTTCCTAACTAGTCTAAGCCTTAGTTTATAATAATAAACTAAGGGAACCCCTTAAATCTTTACTAAACTATTTTAAAATATTTTATATAATCCTTAGCCTTTATAAAGATTATAGCCTTAAGCTATATAAACTTTAAGTCTATTTATAATAACTATAAGGTATTATAGTCTCTTAGGTAATAATACTAGTAAGTTTATTATAAAATTAATAAAGATTTATAACTAAAACTAGTTAAGGATTAGTAAGGGTTTTAGTAAGCCTTAGCGCTATTACTAGCTCTTATAACTACTAGTATAGTAGTAGTTATAGATAAACCTTATAATATCCTATAATATTCTATCCTAATAAAACTATTATTATAGTATTTAGAATATAGTATTATAGCCTAGGTATTTTATAACTAGTAAGTTATAGCACTACTAGATAAGGGTTATTATAAGGGGCTCCTAGGCTAGGACTTATATATACCCTTAAAACTATAGCGTGCTATAAGTGCTTATAAAGTAATTTATAACCTATTCTTTTTAAATTTGGTTGTTAATTGTCACACTAGCTGGGTATTGCTAGTAATTTTTTTGTTCCTTGAAAATTAGATGCATTGGCCACAGCTAATAATCCCAAAAAAAATTAAAAATCAATCAATAACCTATTCTTTTATTATTACTTCTAGGGAAACTTCTAGGTACTCTCCTAGATAGCCCTTAGCTATATACTATATATAAGGTCTAATATAATAGCCTAATCCTAAAGAGTCTAAAGGTGCTTACTTATAAAGAGAGCCTCCTTTACTAGTAGTAAGAATATATAAGGTATATATAAAGCTATATTAGAACTATCCTAGTTCTCTCCTAGTAATAAAGATAGTTATATAATAGTAATTAGTTATAGGACTTATTCCTTTCTTAGAGATATACTATATTAGTCTTATTCCCTTTTAGATAAGGCATTTAGGTATTAAGCTTATATACTAGGTTTATACTATAAATAGAAGTTAAATAGTATAAGTATATTTACCTATTAGGCCTAGTGTTCTAATATTAGCCTTAGTATTATAAAGTATTCTAGGTTTTTATAGTTTATATAAATTATAAATAGGTAAGAAATGCCTTATAACTCCGCTAACTATACCTTTAAGCATAAGATAATAGCTAAAAGTTTCTTATTATAGATTATATAGTTTTTTATAATACTATAAGGCTAGTAAAGTAGTAAGCTACTAGGTATAGTATACTATTATATCCTTATTATAAGAGATAATTACTAAGAGCTATGCCTAAGTAATTAGCTTTAACTACTATAGGGTAATCTAGGTCCTATTATACTAAGACTAAATATATAATAAAAGTGTCTTTTAATCTCTTAAAAGCCTTATTTTTCTCTAGCCCTTAATAAAAAGGGGTATTTTTCTTAGTAAAGTATATAAAAGAAGCTACTAGCTTAGAAAAGTTCCTAATAAAGTTATAGTAAAAATTTATAAACTCTAAAAAACTTTAAACCCCTTATAGCTTTATAAGTACTACTTATTTCTTTATAGCTACTACCTTTACTAGGTTAGGATAAATAAAATAACTTATTATAATAATATATTCTAAGTATTAGACTTCCTTTATAGTAAACACTAACTTATTAATATTAAGATATAGTCCCATAGCCCTTAAGCACCTTAAGATAAGTTAGACCTTTTTTATATAGTCTTTTCTTAACCCCTAAATAAACTAGGATATTATTAAGGTAAGCTATTATAAAGTTCCCTAATATATCTCCTAAGGATTTATTAATATAGTATTAGAAAGTTACTAGTATACTAGCTAGGCTAAATAAATAAACTAACTACTTAAATAACCTAAACCTAGTATAAAAGGCTATAAAATACTTCTTACCCTTAGCTATCTATAGTTTATAAAACACTATATAAATATTTACCTTTATAAACTAGTATACTTAGGAGAGAGAGTATAGTATTTCCTTAATTAAGGGAAGTAAGTAATAGTCTTATATTATTATCTTATTAAGTATATAGTAGTTTATATAAAACTACTAACCTTTATTTAATTTCTTAATAAGGAGAATAAGGGCTATAGCTAATAAGAAGCTAGTATAAATCTAGCCTTTATTTATAAGGTCTATAATTTAGTGTTAAACCTTAAGTAACTAGTCTCTTAGCATATTATATAGTAAGCCTTATAGGAGTGCTAGTTTAGACTTATCTAGGTTCTTATATAGCTAGATATAGTAGTTAAGAGACCCCTTATAAGAAAGTAAACTATTAGCCTTAGCCTTATTAAAGAGATTTACAAAGTCCACTAGTTCTTCTAGTAATATAGCTATATTAAGGCTATCTAGCTTTATCTTAGGTATTATTATTTATAGTACTATAGTTATCTTCTTAAGGCTTATTACTATAAACCTTATTATAGTATCCCTTATTTATTATGCCTAACATACCTTTACTATATATAAGGACCTAATAATCCCTTACACTAGGGGTTACCCCTTATACTTAGTAGCTTTAGAAATATAAAGGCCCTTTACTATACTAATAACTAGTTACTATTTTACTATATAAATTATAATATTATAGTACTTTAGCTATAGCATCCTAAATATAATATCCTAGGTAAGGCCTAGGATAACGTATAAATACATAAATAATTCCTAACTATTAATATTAATTCTAGCCTAGACTATGTAAGTAATAGAGGAGAATTCCTCCTTCTAGCGCTTCCCTTATCTCTTAGTTTTTACTATAGTGTAAACTTGCCTTTATTTTAGCAGTTATATAAGCTCTAGGCCTAGCTACCTTACTACTAATTTACTTATAGCACTATAGTAGTTATAGCTATAATTAATCTAAATATTAATATAAAAATATATAATAAAAAGTACTAGGATTTAGAAAGGTAGTTAGTCTATATATTATTTTATATCCCTATTTATATTTATATACTAGCTATACTTATCTAAATCTATAGCTACTAGCTAGCCCCTCTGCCCCTATATAAGACTTTACTTAAGGGCTACTTATTTTCTAAGGTATTAATATTAACCTCCTTATTTACGCTTTCTGCGTTTACCTTATGTAAGTTAATTTAAACCTTAGGTTAGTAAGGCGGAAGAAAGGTATAATCCTAAATATAATAGTCCTTGAATTCATAATATAAGTAGCACCCTTCCTAGTAGTGTTTAGTTAGTTTTACCTAGGTTACTTACTTAGCCCTTAGGTAATTTATGTTTTTCTTTAGGCCTTTATTCTTCTTATTTAGCTTATTTTAATTCCCTTACTAGGTAGTTATAGCATATATCTTTATTATAGACATATTGCTATTATAATTTATCTATTAGGTTATAGGATAGGTTAGTTAGGGACTGTATTAGTGCTAGTACTTCTTCTCTAAGGTAAATAATTTAATATTAACTATAATACTATAGTACTAAGTAACTACTATATAGTATTCTATTTAGCTAATTCCTTTACTAACTAATATCTCTTTTATATACTTATTAAGCGCGCGTTAAAGCTTAGCTAGCTTAATATTCTTAGTCTAATAAAACTCTCCTATAAAGGAGAGTTTTTATTTAAAGTAAATAAAGAATAAGGCAAATACCTTCCTTATCTCTTACTTTATTTAATTAAGTTTTATAAGGGCTATCTCTTACTTATAAGGATTTATATATAATATCTCTAGGTAACTAAGGAAGGCCTTAGGGTTATAGTTACTAGTATAGCCTATCTTAAAGAATAATATAATATAGGCTTAAACCTTAAGTAATAGGTTCTAGTAAATAAATACTTATTAGTCCTTACTAAAACTAATAAAGTCTTTATTTACCTTTAACTTATATTATATTAGAAACTTTTAAGTAGTAAATATAGCCTTATTACTATTATATAAGTTACTTATAGGGATTAGTTTCTAGTGGATTTATAATATAAGGGGTTGTAATATTAGCCCCTAAGGTAAGATTAGGTTTAGGTTAGAGAATATTAGGTTTATAAAAGTATTTAAAGGGAAGGTTAGTTAAGTAGTTAGTTCTAGGTTTATATATATATATTACTATAGATTCTTAATTACCCTTACTTACTATTATAGTATTAGTTAAAGCGTTTTAAACTAGGTAATATAGGCGTCTAGTAGTAATATAGCCTTAGATAGGGAGGTGTAAGTCCCCTAACTAGGTTAGTTATAAGGTTAAAGCGTGTCTATTAGGTCTATTATTATTTTCTTTGTTTTTTAGTAGCCTTCTTTTTTAAACTAAAGGAAGTCTCTTAATTATTATAGACTAGCCCCTAGGTAATTATAATAAGGCATTAGTATAGTATTAAGAGACTTAAGGAGGAAAAGAGAAAGGAAAAGAGGCTATCCCTAGTAGTGCCTCTTATACCCCCTTAGCTCCTTATGTAAGCCCCCTTTTCCTTACCCTAGCTACCTCTGCTTATTCTCTCCTTATTTACTATACGGATAATGCTTAGGCAAAGCCCAAGCCCTTACATTTATTCTATTTTTTCATACTAATATTATATTTAATACCTAAGATTCTAGTAGTATTAACCCCTACAAATTAATCTTCTTTAACCTCTTTTTTTTAACAAAAAGACCTCGAAATCACACGATTTTAGAGGAATTTTCGTCTAAAGAAGCAGTTATTCTAGTTATTAAATTTATACTAGAAAATAACCTTTCTTTTGCTACTATTAATAGCAAATCCTTTAAAAATTTGCTAAATTATTATTCTAGGTAAGTTATTCTCTTATAATAATTTGTTATTTAAGCTAATTTAAATATCTAGGAATAATAATTTAGCTTCTTTACTTAGCTACTAAACAATAACATATAGGATAAATACTATGTATTATTTATCTAAGCAAAAATCCTTTAATAAATCCAATATTAAATTAAATATTAAGGTTTAATTTTAGTTTAACTAGATATATGGACTTCGTTTAATTCAAAGTCTTATCTAGGGGTTATTATAAGCTAGCTTAATCCGAATTTTAAGCTTAAGTATAAGCTAATTAGTAAGTCTTTTAATTAGTCTTATTATTCTTATTATTTACTAATTATTTACTAACTATTTACTTATAGGATTTAAATATTTATTAAATTCACATACTAAAGCTTATATTTACTAATGCTTTAATAATCTTATTAAGGATTATTACTTAGAGCCTAAGGATATCCTTAGGTAAGTTATTTCTTTTAATAATAATTTTATATAATTCTAATTCTAATTATATATAGTTTTACTTAGGATAATGGTTCTAATAATAATACTTTTATAACTTCTTATATTAATAAGAGTTATAATAATATTAGTATTAAACCATATAATATCTAATGTATAGCTTATGTTTTAAACATTATAGCTAAGGATATTATTACAAGTTTTATTAAATCTATGTCTTCTAAGGAAGACTTAGAAAGCTTTAAGAATAGTGAATATCTTCACTATTCTATAGAAGAAACTTCATATATCTAAGGAAATCCTAATTTTTAACAATTTAAATCCTTAGCTAATAGTAAGTAATTATTTTATAATTTTTACTACTATAATACTAATATTAGTTATAGGTATTCTAGGAAAGGTTAAAAGGATTACTATTCTTATTAAGAATAACTAAGCTTTATATAAAACTTGGTTAAAATGCCTTAGAAAAGCAAAAAAACAAGGCAACTTAGCTAAGAATTATAATATTATAAAAATCCCTTTAGGTAAGACTTTATTTCTTCTTATATTATTCTTATAAGTTATAACTAATTATAATATTTATAGCTAATGAATCTAGGTAGAATTCGACCTATAAGATAATTAATACTTCTTTAAAGCTTAAAGAAGCTATTATTTTTCTTAATAGGGAAACTAATATTACTGCCCTTAAGGATGCAATGCCTATAACATAAGAATAGGCTAATTTAGCTACCTTAAGTAGTATTTTAGAGGTTTTCTATAAGCTTACTATAATACTTTAAAGCTAGAAGTATAATACTTTAGGTCTAGTCCCACTTTTTATTATTAAGATATATAAATATCTTAATAATATTAAAGAGGACTAAAAGGCTTATAATAGTTAGGTATATATCCTTTTTACCTTTTTTAATTAAATTATACTAACTTATTTAACTAGAAATATGTTTATAATCCTTTTAGTAAGGTCTTTATAGCCTCTATAGATATTAGCCTAGAAAAGCTAGGTAATTATTTCCCACAAGACATAGGGAATAATTATTACTTTTATAAGCCTTATTTATATGCTATGTTATTAGACCCTAGGCTTAATCTTATTACTACAAAAGATAAGCTTAGATTATAACTAAAAACAATAAAAAGGCTACTTAATAACCTAGAAAAAGATTATAATCTGTAAGTATAATGTTTATTATTATTATTATTATTACTAACTTTACTACTAGGCTTCTTCCTACTTATAAGGAAAATCAGGCTAATTTAGGCCTAGGGCTAGGCTTAGAGAATTCAGAGAATTCAGAGAATTCAGAGGTAGAAAATACCCGATTTCAAGTAGAAATTAGGGGGCCTATTTAGCCTAGAACCTTTTCTAACCCTTAGCCTAAGCCTAAATCTTCTAACCTTTCTAAAGGGTTATTCCTTAATAAGAGGGATAAATCCATTTAAAGAACTCGAAAGAATAAAATCCCTACTTTTACTAACTTAAACCCTAGAGAGGATAAGGTAAGTAAATATTTATTCCTATTACATTATATTACTATACTAATATTATAATAAAGGAAAATATATTTAAATAGTAGGAAAAAAACCAAAAATCTTTCCCTGTTTTAAGTATACTTACTAGAAGATATCTAGCTATTCCTGCCACTTCTAGTGCAATAGAAAGCACCTTTAATACTAGAGGTAATATTATTACTATGCGTTAAACCTCCTTAAAGCATTATACTATTAAGCAACTAATTCTACTAAAGAATTAGGAAAAGCAGGAAAATATTACTATTAAGCAATATTTAGAGCTATATAATTATTATAGCTCTTTATCTAAGGATTTAGATACTATATCTTCCTCTAAGGATAAAGAGAAATTAGATAAATCCTAGGATTTATCTAGTTTCTCTTCCTTAGAAGATATATATTCTAACTTAGATTAAGTAAGTCTATATAAGGGTTTTTTCCTAGTTTAGTCTAGTTTTCCCTTAATAGATATTTTTAACATTTATAAACGTTTCCCTTTATTTACTATTATTATTACTATTATTATTACTATTATTACTATTATTATTACTATTATTACTATTATTATTACTATTATTATTACTATTATTATTACTATTATTATTACTATTATTATTACTATTATTATTACTATTATTTTTACTATTATTTTTACTATTATTTTTACTATTATTATTATTTTAAAAAACATAAAAAAGAAAAGTATTTTATTTTATAAATATTTTTAAAAACCTTAAAATACTAAGTAATTAAAAAGTATAGCTTTTCTTATAGTAATTTCCTTATACTTACTTATATTTTTATATAAGTTATTTTTTTACTATTTACTATTTATTAAACTTTAATACTAATAATATTTAAGTTATATAAGTAATTTTTAATATTATTACTATTATTAATATATTAAAAATATAAAAATAAAAAGTTTTTTATTTTATTAATAATTTTAAAAACTTAATAATACTAAGTATAACTTTTTAATAGTAATTTTCTTATACTTACTTATATTTATATATAAGTTATTTATTTACTATTTAAATTTAATTAAACCTTAACACTAATAATATTTTAAGTTATATAAGTAATATAAGTAATATATATTATATATGTAAGCTATTATAAGCTATTATAAGCTATTATAAAGTATTTTATAAACTATATATATCTTATAATAAAGGAATTTAACCTTAATATTAAAAAATCAAAAATAATTACAAATAATTACATATAATGTAATGTAATGTGTGAAAGGGAGGTGTAATTAAATGTAATGTAATGTGTAATGTAATGTAATGTGTAATAATTACATTACATTACAAACATTACACAATGTAATGTAATGTAATGTAAAGCTCTGCTTCTAATACTAGTAAGCCCTCCTATAATTATATAATCTATACCTTTGTATTTATTTATATATCTTAAAGCTAGTAAGTTAGCTTATAGTAGTAGTAACACTATGCTATTATAAGTAATGTATTAGTAGCTACGTTTAACTATTACACTATTATAATAAGCTACTACTACTATTTTTACCTAATTTTTTACTTATTTAGTTACTTTACACTTTATTAGATTTACTATTACTTAATATACTAGTTTCCTAGCTTATTATACTACTTATTACTATATGCTTAAAATTACTATATGCTTAAAGTAGCCTATTATTTATTAAAGATAGTAAAGATTTAAATTACTATATTTTACTATAATATAAAGTAAGTATCCCTTAAATTTACTTCTAAACTATTAGTTACTATAGTAGTATTATTTAAGGTAAATTTATAAGTATATACCTATATTATAAAATAGATATCCTATATATTTACCTTATAGCTTACTATAGTATGCCTAAAACTACTAAAATTAATTAATTTAATACTTCTTTCTTTATAGTTTATATTAAACTCCTTTATTACCCTTTTACATACTACTAATCTAATCTTTAGTATTAGTAAGTAACTCTTTAATCTTAATCCTAGTTTTCTAAATCTAGTAAATATTAATTAAAAATTAAGTTTTCTAATTTACTCCTACACCTATAATAGCCTAATAAGATATTTAGTAAGTATATTATTAATTTTATCTTTAAATTTGGTTTTAGTATCCCTTTTCTTTTCTTTAAACCTTATAAAGTTAGATTTTCTTTTACTACTAGGGCTTATTTTAGGTTTAGATTCTTTATTATTATTAGGGCTAGTTTTAGGTTTAGATTCTTTGTTATTATTAGGGTTAGCCTTAAATTTAGCGTTATTATTACCTAATTAAGTAAGATTAATTCTCTATATACTATTACTGCTTTTATTACTATTCTAATGTTTAACTTCCTCTTTACTAATATTCTTTTCTTCTATAGTATAACTAGATTTATTATTTTTTTAAGCTACTTTACCTAAACCTTACTAGGCTTATCTCTAAACCTAGTTATAATTATCTTATATTAATTATTTTATTACCTAATTATATTCTAGTCCTTTTACCTTTAAATCTAGCACTATATCTATATAATCTCTACTACTATTGCCTTTTCTATTTGTGTTTTATAATACTAGTTTTATTCTAGCTACCTTCTTAATAGTAGTAATAATAGCTTTAATGTTTTTAGCACCCCTTATAGTTACTTATAATAGCTTATTTAATTTATCTTATACTATCCTTAAGGTTACTAAATACTATTATTAGCGTAAATTCGTAATTTACTTTAGTAAATTTATAAATTCTTAGAATTAGTAAAAACCTAGTATTAACTTTAGCATATAGCGTAGTAGCTTCTATCCCTTAAAAATAATTACTATACCTAATTTATATAAAAGGTTATTTACCTATTATTAATATACTACCTTTTCTTCTTTAGTATAAACTAAGTATTACGCTAAATCTATATATATAATTTATTTAACTAGTTAGTTTTAATATCTTAATACTAGGCACTAAATATAAAAAAATACTACTTGTATTTGCTTATAAATTATTTAGTTATGTATATTTAACTTATTATTAAATAGAATATATTTTAGTTTTATACTTAGGTAATAATATAAATTATAATTAATTATATAAACTTTATATTTAATCTTAGGGAAGGTATTTCTATATCTTATATAAAACTACTTATAACTATTATATTTTTTTATTTTCTTTAAGTAATACCTCTTTACCTTTAATAGCTAGTAAAACTCTATTCTCCTTATATTACTAAATTTAGCTAAGTTAGCTATATAGTAGTAAAGAGCTATAAGAGACTATATATATATATGCTAAATCTAACTATGCTAGGTTTATATAGTTCTTAAGGGTTATTATAATATATAAGAAATATAAAAGTTAAATAAATATAATTATATAAGTATTAAGAAATATTATAAGATAATAGTAAGTATAAGGGTTAAATAAATTTAGATATGCGTGTACTAGATCTAGCTACGCTAGGTATATAAAGGTATTATAGGATATTATAGGATGTAGGTGTGGTAGGTTACCCTTAGCTAGCGTAATAAATAATATGTATAGGAGGGTGTGATAATTCTATGCTAACTTATTAAATTTACCCTTTATTATTATACCTTTCCTTTTAATATTATTATTTAGTAGAGGGATTAAGGCCTTTCTTTGCATATTCCTTTAGCTAATTAATTAGGTTTTTCTTAAGATAACCCTTTACTATCTTAGCTATCTTAGCTATATTAATTCTTATTTTATCTTCTATAATCCACTAGTTATCTTTAGTAATATAACCCTTCTATCTAACAAGAAATTTAATTCTTAACGTTTTAGTCCGCTTAAAAATCTTAATCTAATAGCTATAAATTCTCTTAATTTCCTAATAGTTTACTTCCTATGAATTATTAAATATAATTAGTAAAGAAGCTACCTTTTCTTTTTTAAATAAGTCTTTTCCTTATACTAGCTTCTAAATTTATATTACTAATACTACTAGATATACACGTGAATTTAAAGGGAAATCTAATTAATATACTAAAGGATTTACTTTTTCTAATACCTTATATAGCCTTACTCTTTATAAGGACTATTTCTTCTTTAGTTTACTAGGTAATTTATATCCCTTATATAGTTATAAATATACTATATTTTCTTTATTAATATTAACTAGTTTATAGCGATTATTATATTAGATTTTAGTAAGCACTACTACTATTATAATTACTAATTAAGCCTTATACTAGTATAGCTTTTGTAGTACTATAATATTATTTATATTAGATCTAGTATTAGTTATATTATTTAGAGAGAGTAAATTAATAATACTTAGCGAATAGAAACTATATAATAGCTTATTAGAAGCTTGCCTTATACCTATAGCTATAGTGTTATTTAGCTAATACTATAGTGCTAGTAATAGTAATATCTATATTATATCTAGGTTTATTACTATATAATATTATATTATAATTATTACTATCTAATTTTTCCTTTCTATAGTTCTATCTATCTAAGGGTAATATACTATACCTATAAGGAGTTTAACTCTTATATACCTAAATATCTCCTTCTATATATTAGATATAAACTTTAGGTCTTTATTACTAATAATTTATTATAGTAATCCGTAGTTTATAATATATAAGGTATAAAGAAGTAACTCTGCCTAAATTTCCACTAAATATATAGTATACCTTAGTATTAGAAAAGTTCTCTTACTAAATAAATAATTTATTAGGTATAGTAAATTATATATAGTATACCCCTTTATTTACTATATAGTATTTATAGCTAATACTTCTAGCATATTTATTATAAAATTAAGTAAAATTATATAAAATTATATAAAAAGGTATTAGCTTTAATTATAATAATTATAACTCCCTAGTAGTTTTAATTAATTAATAGTGTTTTCCTAACATACTATGTAGTAGGTAATATAATTATAAATTTGCTAGCTTATGCGTGGAAAATAGACTAATTATAACTCTACTACTATTCTAGTAATTCTAAAGTAGTGTTATTTATTATATACTAGTTATAAGATAGATTTAACCTTAGTTATTAGAATATAAAGCTAGAAAAATCTATTCTTACTATAATAGTATAATAAACTATCTTTATATAAATCCTATCTATATAATAGAATTTTTAGTTTAACTCTAGTATTTCTTACTACTTACCTTTCCTAATAAGCTTTTATAGCTATAATAATTTAACTAAATTTCTAGTCTAACTAGTATCCTAAGATAATTCTAGCCTTAAGCTTATTATCTATAATTACTATTATAATATATTCCTTACTTATAAAATATATACTTACCTCTAATTTATTATATTAACTTTTCTATATTATCTCTTTATAAGTTACCTTTACTAGTAGCCTAGAGAGCGTATTTAGAATAATATTTAATATTCCTAGTATATATATTACCTTTAGATTAAATTATAATAAATAATTTATAACTTTTACTAGCTTTAAATTAGCCTTATCTAGATTTATTATTAATAATAAGGTATGTTTAATAATACCCTTAGCTAGGGAATAGTTAGTTAATATATTAACTACTATACTATTAGATTAAACTATTTTTTAGAGTTTCCTAATGCTTTATATAATTATAGCTATTTCTGCTTTTATTAACCTATACTATTTCTTAATATATAATGTTACCCTAGAGAGGAATAAAATTAGCTATATCCTATTATTCTTAATATCTTTCCTAGGGATACTTTAACTATCTTATTTCTCTTATAATTAAAAGGTATATAAGCTAAATCCTTCCTTATATATATTAATTTTAAGAAAAAGCAGTTTCTTTAGGTTATAGTGCTATAATATCTATTTCTTACTTAGGAATACTTTAATATCTTTAAAAGCCTTTTCTTATCTATTATTAGTAAAAACATCTTTTACTATATCTTCTATTTCTATACTAGTTTTAAAATACTAGTAATTTTTTTATTCTTTTCCTAAAACTCTCTTAATAACACGGTTTTTCGCTCTTATAATAGTTAGATTTGTATATTAAACTATAGGATTCTATTATAAAGAAATCTAGCTATTCTAATAAAAGTCTTAAGACTTAATAAATTGCTTAGAAAAATTATCTTTTAAAATGCTTTAAGTTTATTATTAGTATTAGTAATTCTATTACTATTAATAATAAAACCTAGTAACTAGATAGTAAGATAGCTAATAAATGATTTCTTTGCTATAATTATTATCCTATTCTCTTTAAGAATTTTAAGTATAATACTAAGATAATTTAAATAATCCTTAATATTATTTAAGAATATAATAATATTATTAATATAAACCTAAATAAAATACTTATACTTCTAGAAAAGTTAGTCTATAAATCTTTAGGTAAAAGTAAGGGAATTTTTAAATTCTATTAGTGCTATATTTAACGCCTTAAGGCCCTAATTTAATATAATTACTATGCAAGCTTAATAGTCCTTCCTTATTAGTAACTAATAGAAAAATCCTATTCTATTAAAAAGTAAGAAAACCTTCTTACTATATATGTTATTTATAATATTACTTTAGTTTAGTAAAGGGTATATATCTAGTATTACTATGTTATTAAGTAGCCTTATATTAATTACTACCTTTTCTTTCTTTTCCTAGCTAATTTTATACTATACTATAAATACTAGGCACGCTATAGCCGCTAGTTTATCTAAATATAATATCTTGCCTTTTATATATAATTTATTATATACTTTATTAAGTTTGCTTATATCTTAACCCCTAATTAGTAAGGCCTAATTAGCCTTATTTAATATTACTATTCTTTAATAAGGTTAATTCTTATTTTCTAGTCCTTAGGCATAGGAATAATACCTCTATCTTAATAAATATTATATTTATTTATTAATTTAATAAACTTACTTACTATATTCTAGTTAATATTAGTAACTTATACCCTAAATTAATTAGTAATATATAGGATCTTCTCTAGGTAAGAGATTCTATATAATAGCACTCTTATATTAACCTTTTTAGATTAAACTTATTACTTTCTTTATTTAACTTATTCTCCTTCTTATTTTTCTCTCTTATAGTCTTTATAATATTCTTACTAAAATAAGCATAATATACAAAAGGATTATTAACTAAGTAATTAGCGTTAATCTTACTTACTACTATTAGTTATATAACCTTCTAGTATTTATTAATAGTAATAGTTTTATTTATTAGATTATAAGTAACTATTTATTTCTAGCTAAATCTAGTAATTAATATATTAGGAAAAAACTTTAAGTATAACTATATATAGTATATACTTATCTCTTTATTTTCCTATACCTCCTTTTAACTAATTACTATAGTTAACTATATCTTTAGTGAAATTATTACTATATAAGCTATAATTACTTACTAGTGCGAAACTTCACTTATTAGTAAGAAGATTTTTACTTTAACTATTATACTATAAACTAACCTAAAAATAACTCTTAGATATATAAAATTAATTTTTACTTTATACTTATAGAGAAAGTTTATTCTAAGTAGTAATTTAAGACCTAAATTTAGTATTATATTTACTATAACTATAAAATATCTAGTAATTTCCGTTTCACATACTACTTCTAGAATATAGAAATTAAATATAGCTATTTTAGTAATAAAAAAGGAAGACTACACTCTAGATACTAGCTTTAGTTCCTGCGTTCTCTATTTTATATTTAACCTATTTTATTATAACTATACCTTATCTACTAGAATTAATAATATTCCTATATTAAGATAAATTTAATAACTTTTACCCTTATTATTAAATTTAAGAGGGATGTTTAAGTAAGTATTTACTCTCTTTCTATTATATTTAATCTCTTAAGGTCTTATAATAGCCTTAATTACTTATCTAGGGGTAAGTTATTTTAGTTTAGTTATTTCTATCTTAGTAATTACTATATTTATCTCTTTACTACTGTTTTTTATAAAATAAGTTTTAATAAAGTTAGACTGTTAAGAACTGGCCTTATGGCTACTACATATAAGCGTTTAAAATAAGAATATTATTCTTATAGAAAAAGAAAGGAATTACACTAGTAGTTATATAGCATCTAGATATATAGTCCCTTATACGTGGTTTATGTATAGTTTATATAGAGCCTTAACCTAGCTATATAAAGTATATATACTTTCTAAAGCTAGACTTAACCTAAGCTTATAGCTTAAGTCTATAATATACCCCCTTACTTACCACCCCTTTCCTTCTCTTACTAAAAAGTAAGTGTATATTAAATACAAACCCCTATTATATAGCCCCCTCTAAAAAACGCGATAGAGTAATATAAGTAGCCTAGCAGGGTTACGTCTCCCTTATATAAGTCTAAGAAGTTTTTAGTGTAAGACTACCTTACCTTACTCTAGCTTTACCTATAAAAACACTAGCTACTTATTTTATAGCCCCTTATTACTAGCTATCTCCTTACCTTATCTAGCCTCTTACCTTTACCTTAATTTTATATCTTACTTATTATTTACTAAATTTAAACTTTACTTTAAATAACCCCTTTATTAGTAATTATCTAATCCTTTATTATATAATATACTACCCTTACTTACTCCTAGCTATTATTTATAAATATAAAAACCTATACCCTAATTAAAGCCTAACTAATTTATTCTAAAATATAAATATTCTATTCCCCTTTCTTTAAATTTATACTTTTCTTTTTTATATTATTATAAATCTTTCTTTTTATATTCTTTATATCTTTATTTATTAATTTATTTATAACTATAAAGTCTCCTTTCTATATTTTATTTACTTCTTATTATAAGTAATATTATTACCTTTACTCACTTACCTTTAGTATACTCTCTCCCTTTCCTTTACTTTTTCTTACCTTACCTAAGGGTACTTACTTTAGTAAGTATATTTTAAAAGAAAACTCTAAGAATAAAGCTTTTTCTAATAGTAAAAAGTATAATTTCCCTTATAGTTCTTATATAAATAATCTTTAAAATAAGGGTAAATATATTTATACCCTAGGGCTAATCTAGGCTTATACCTTATATTATACTAGTTATTATATATATATTTAGAAGAAGTACTTATATAGTACTAACCTAAAACTTTATTATACTTTTAAATATCTTAAGACTCTTTTAGCTATAAGTAAAGCTATTAAGACTTTAGCTATACTATAGTTTACTAATAATAAGGGGTAATATACTACCCTTATAAAATTTTTTATTTATTATTATAAGTATTTTAATAGTATATTAGCTACTACTTAAATTAACCTAGCTAAGGCCTAGCCTCTAGCTTTCTCCCTTATAAGTATAGCCTATACCTAAGGTATCTTTAAAGTATAGTAGCTTATACTTACTTAGATAATACTTACTTAATATAGCTATAATAACCTAGCTACTAAATTTTTTTATAGTATAAGAACTATAAATAATAAACTAACCTAGTTTATCTTTACTTAGGAGGCTAGTAATACCTAGGTTTAATAAATAGCTAAAACTATTATAAAGCTTACTTATTATTACTAAGGCATACTAACCCTATAAGAAGTCTAAGAATACCCCCCTATTTTAATTACTCTTTACTATAGTAAAACCTTAGTGCTAAAGTGTGTATATACTAGATATAAACTAGGTGCCTTAATTTTTATAGCTAAATTAAAATATACTTTTTAAGGCTA
Organism: Epichloe typhina subsp. poae; assembly: GCA_030389615.1. Classification (NCBI taxonomy): domain Eukaryota; kingdom Fungi; phylum Ascomycota; class Sordariomycetes; order Hypocreales; family Clavicipitaceae; genus Epichloe; species Epichloe typhina. Next base: position 382,052 of record CP098316.1, on the reverse strand, counting down.
TTTTTTATTTATATATTTCCTTATTATAATTTAAATTAGTTAAGTGCCTCTATGTATATTATACTTTCTAATAGCTCTTATATTAGCTATATATAGCCTTTTTATTTAACTAAGATATTTTAATTTAAACCCTTACCTAGCGTGGTTTTAGCTATAAGGATTTCCTTTACCTAATACTCTATAAGATTATTATTAGTATTTATTATAATAAGTTCTAGTAGTAAATATTTATTAGCTAGTCTTTAGCTTAGTAATAGGTTATTTACTATATACTAGACTAGGTTAATATAAAAGATAGGATATAATTACCTTAGGATATTTAATTTAACTATTAAAGGTATAGGAACCTTAAGTACCTTATATTTAGCTATAACCTAATTTAACTTCTTATAGGGATAGTTTATTTTAATATTACAAAGACTAAGCTATATATAGTTCCTAACCTAGAATTATTTTGCTAGCCTATAACTACTATTTATATCCACCTGCTATTATTACTAGATAAAGGCTATTATAGCTTATGTTAAATCTATACTATCCTTTAAATATTATAGAAAGGCTTAACCCTTCCCTTTGCTAATATAGTAAACTACCCTATAGGGGATAGATTCTGAATTATAGCTATATTAAACCTATAAAGTGCTATATTTATGCTTATCCTTATTACTAATAAATCCCTATTATTTAATGCTAATTAGTAAGCTAGTAAGTAATTTAGCTATTTAAACTAGGAGAAAGATAGTATTATGCGTAATATAGCCTATACTTCCTAGTTAGCCCTTTCTATACTACTATCTATCTAAGGATAATATACTATAGAAAGTAACTATTACATACTAACTTTACTATAAAGTTTAGTCTAGAAATTACTAAGCTAATCTAACCTATAGTCTATAATAATTTATATAAGGAACCTATGAAACTACTACTAGTAATATTTAAATCATTTTATATAAGCCCTAGCTTCTATTAATGTTATTACCTCTAACTAAATATACTTTAATAAATAATTCGTAATAACTATAAGAAACTATAGCTAATCCTATGTTTTTACTAGGAGGTCTATTATAAAGTTAATAGATATTTATAACTAGTACCTATTAGGTAGCGGAATTAGCTTTAATAAGCCTTATTATAGTTATTAGCTTTTTTACCCTTTATAATAGTAGTAGTTCTATATAAATTAGGCTATATCCTATAATATACTATCCTAATAGAAGTCCCTTTAAAGTGCCTTAAAGGTTATATTCTAGCCTAGGTAGCCTAATAAGGGTAAGTTATAGATATACTATATTAATATTATAGTTAGTAGCTCTTACTTAGGAACCTATGTTTATCCTTAAAATTATAGCGCCCTTTTATACTAATCTAATAGTTTATAATCTATTCTCTAGTGTTAGTAATATCTAGGAACTTCCTAGCCCTTGCTATTACTATATTAACCTATAACTTATAAGCTTTATTCTAAGCTAAAGACTAATCCTATAGAGACTAAAGGTGCTTATTTATAAATATAGACTTACTAGTAGGTAAGGTCCTTATTATAGTTAGGTTACTATTAGGGATGCCCTTATTTATTACTATAATAGGCTTAAGGTATATATATAGCTATCCCCCCTTAAAGAAGAACTTTATAAGGCTTATTACTAACTAAATAATTAGTGCCTTTACCCTTTCTATTTCTAGCCTATCTAAATAGTACTAAAATAATATATTTAGTTATTTTGCTTAAGTGCCTAGTCTATAATATAAATAGAAATTAAAGAGTGCTAAAGTCTTTACTTACTATACCTAATATTCTAATATCTCCTTTAGTACTATAAAGTACTTAAGGTTCTTATAGTCTATTAGTATTATAAATAGTTTACTTATACTCTATAGCTTTACTAACTATACCTTAAGATAGGAGATAATTACTAATAGCTTCTTATTATAAATTATATAATTCTACTAAGTAGCCTATAATTAAGCTAAATAGTAGGCTACTAGATATAAAATACTATTATTACTAAACTAAGAGAAATACCCCCTTAAAGCTATTTCTAAGTAATTTACCTTTACTAAAGTATCCCTTTAGGATCCTACTAAGCTAGGATTAGGTATAATATAAAAGCTAACTTTAATACCTTAAAAGCCTTATTATACTTCTCTAACTAGTAAAATAAGGCTCCTTTCTTTATTAAGTTAATAAGGGGGCTTACTATATCTAAGAAATTTAGTATAAAAGCATAATAAAAGTTAGCAAAACCTAGAAAGCTATAGATACCCTAGACCTTAGTTAGTGCCTCCTAATCCTAAATTACTATAATTTTCTCCTTATTTAGATAAATAGCCTTCCTTACCTAGATAATAAACCTAAGGTACTTAACCTCTTTAGTTATAAAGATATACTTTTTAATATCTAGGTTTAGACTAGCTTATTATAGTCTAGATAGTATACTATAGACTTTTTATATATAATTCTTTTATAATTTGCCTAAGTACATAAGTATATTATTAAGATATGTAGTAATATAATTACTAAGGATATTACTTAATATACTATTAATATACCTCTAGAAAGTTACTAGTACACTTACTAACCTAAAGGGGTATACTAGCTATTTAAATAAGCTAAACCTTATATAAAACATAGTCTAGTATTCCTTACCCTTAGTAATATATATATAGTGAAATACTAATTATATCTAGCTTTATAAATTACTTTACTTTAGCTAAAGAATATAATGTTTCTTTTACTAGTAGTAGTAGGTAATAGTTCTATTTCGTAATCTTATTAAGCGCGCGATAGTCTACGCAAAACCTCTAACCCCTACTAGGCTTTTTCACTAGCAACACTAGGGCCGCCGCTGACGAGGAGCTCGCTCGAATCCTCGTCCGAAACGCGGTCCGGTGTTCCTCGCCCTTGGCAATGCGTATACGGTGAAACGCTAATTATATGTCTAGCTTTATAAACCACTTTACTTTAGCTAAAGAATATAATGTTTCTTTTACTAGTAGTAGTAAGTAATAGTCTTATTCTATAATCTTATTAAGCATATAATAGTTTATATAAAACCTTTAACCCTTACTAGGCTTTTTTACTAGTAATACTAAGGCTATTACTAATAAGGAGCTTACTTAAATCTAACCCTTATTTATTAAGTTTATTACTTATTTCTAGATTTCTAGTAAATACTCCTAAGGCATATTATATAAAGGTGCTTATAGTAAGTTAGGTTTATTTCTATTTATATTATATTTTAGGTAAATATAATAGTCTAACTTCCCTTAGTATAGTAGTAAGGCACTTGCCTTACTTTCTAGAAATAAGTCTTTAAAGTCTTATAATACCTTTAGTAAGGAAGCTAGAAGCTTCTCCTCTATAGGCTTTAGGGTTACATTAATCTATAAGATAAATATAATTTCCTATAAGCTTATAGTGTAAAGCTAAATATTCTCCCTTTATTTCTTTACTTATTATATTATCCTTATAAACATTAAACCTAGAATAAATACTATAGGTTAGTTAACCTTTCTATTAGCTATAGCCTATATAAGTAGCCTATTAGCTAATCTTATATATACTTATTATCTTACTATATCTAGGATAATTTTGTTTTATTCTATTTATAATATACCTAGGATTAGTTATCTTATTAATCCTAGGATTATATATGCTATAATTAGCATTTCCTATCTATCTAAATCTAACTAAAAACAAATAATATATAAAATATATAATTATTTCTCCTAACTCTCTTTTCCCCCTTACTTTATTATGAGAACAAAGGGATAGCTAGGCAAGAGGTATAGGGGCACTTATATATTAACTAAAGCTTGCTAGGTCTAAGTGTGTTATATATACAAGTTACTAGCTTATAGCTAGTAGCTTGCTAGTGTTACGTAAACCTAGCCCTAGGGCATAGTATGCTTACCTAGTATACGCTAGCGTATAGGTATTATAAGTAAGGCCTTATAATTACCCCCTTACTTTTAGCTAGGCTTCTAAATAGCTTTTAGTAAGTAGTATTTAGCTATTTACTAAGTAATAGTAATATTAAAATAATAATAAATAACACTTAGTACTTAAGTATAAGTTTACCTATAACTTCTTATTATATTACTAACTTTTCCCTTCCTTATTTATAGTAAACTTTTCCTAAATACTATTATATTATTAGTTACTATAATTTTACCTTTATTACTCCTTATATTTTTGCTATAGAATTAGATAAGAAAAGCGTTATTACTATCCCTAATATTTATTTAAAGGGATGTAGCTATATATATTATTTACGTATAGGTTACGTAAACTTTAAGAAAAATCCTTTAGCTAAGCCTAATATCCCTTAGATTAACTATTAATTCCCTAGCGTGTAAAGCATTATTATTAAAGGGAAGAATTTGAAATATTATATCTAATATGTTAAATATAGTAATACTTATAAGATAGTAAGTACGTTGCTTTCTTTGTATTTTTAGTCCCTAATTACCTATATCTCCCTAGGTAATGCTAACTATATAAGGGGATTTCCTTAATCTTCTTACTATCCTTAATTAGGTAAAAACTTTAATAAATACCCTAAGTAATTAGGTCCCTAATAATCCTAATAATTATATATTTTTAAAAGTAACTTGTTACTATTTTAGTACTTATTATCTAAACCTTATTTTAGGGTTTAATTATGCTAACATAGCTTATTATATTTCCTTTAGTTTAACTAGGGCTACTAAGGTCTATTAGGTATGTCTTACTATGTATTCTCTAGACCTTCGATTGGTAGCCCATGACCTACCTGGTGATGCAATGGATGCAGTGCGTCTGTTAGTTTCGAATTGGATTGGCTGCAATTCAGGATAAGTTATGTTTTTTTTGGTTTGCCTTAGAGCTTTAAAGGACAAGTTATAAGATAGAAGAGATATAGAGAGATAAAACAAACACAGTCGCAGAGAAAGGGGAAATCACGTTAATTTATACTATAAGTAAAACTTAAATAGATTTAAGTTTAACTATAGTTACGAATTATAACTATATCTTATGTAATTATAGCTATAAAGTTTGTCACAAACTTTATATTAACCTTTTAGCCCCTAAATTTATAGCTTAAAGCTTGTTCCTTTATTTATGTTTTACCTAACACTATAGTAATTATTAAATTTAGTTGTTAATTATTACACTAGCTAGGTATTACTAGTAATTTTTTTTGTTCCTTAAAAATTAGATGCATTGGCCATAGTCAATGACCCCAAAAAAAATTAAAAATCAATCAATTCTCTAGACCTTTACTTACTCTCTAGGTAGGCTACTTTAGCTATGTATAATTAGTATATTATTTCATACTAGTAACTTTTAGTTACTATGTTTCCTGCCCTTATCCTAGGGATAGTAAGTTATTGCTTCTCCTTTACTATATATTTACTAACTTTTTATAGCTAAATTATACTATATATTATAATTCCTAGAAGGCGAAAATAACTTTATAGCTACGCTATTATAACCTAGGATTTATACCCTAGGGGGTAGTAAAATACTAGTTTTTCTAGGTAATAAAGTTAGTAGTTTAGGAGAATAAGAGCAAGGGCACTAAGTACCTCCTTTATAATAGCATTATTTTAATATATAAGGGGGTAACTATAAAAAGGTTTCCCTTAAAACTCCCTCCTTATAAGGATCTTTTCTTTTATTATTTAGTTAATAGTTTAATAAGGTTTTTAATTAGAGTGTAATAGTAACTAACAAGGCTAGGCCTTTTTATAATTACCTTATCCCTTATTACCTATAACTTACTTATATCTTACTATGCTTTCTCCTTATTTTAATTTAATAGAAAGCCTAAATTACATATTAAGTGCCTTCTATATCTTTTACTATTACTTATTAATTATATTTACTTAGCTAACCCTTTTACTTTACTAAGTATTTATTACCTTTATAAGTCTTTTTATAATTCTTAACTTCTTTAACTTTAAATTTATTATCTTTATCTTTAAGGTTTAGTATTAGTATTTCTTTATTTATAGTGTTTTCCTAGTAATTCCATAGCTCTAATAGGCTAATATAGAATATGTTATGTAATTAACTATACTTATTAGGTAGTGCTAGTTAGTATGCTTATTTACCTATAGTATTAAGTATTTAAAATAGCCTAATAAATCTTAGGTTTAGCTTTTATTTTATATTCTTAAGTCTAATATTCTTTACTAATAGTAGTACTAAGTCTTCTCTTTTAAGGTTAATAGCTAGTATTATTAGTTATAGTACTTTGCCTATGCTTTAGTAGCTTTTGCTTAGTTATATACTAGTTTCTCCCTAACCTTATATAGCTTCTAGATATATATATAAGCTTCTAGGACCTTTCTTTCCTTACTTTTATTCTTAAGAGCTAGATAAAACTTAAGTAAATAGCCTATAAGAGTGTAGTTAAGGAAGTAACTTATTATCCTATTAATAGTATTATTATATATAAATTAAGCTATTAGGAGTAGCTTTAGCTATAGCTATTAGTTTTCTTTAATAAAGTATTATAAGTAATATTTAAGTACTTAGTTTATTCTCTTTATTTACCTATTAGTTTAGGGGTAAAATACTATTAAAAGCCTTTACTTTATATATAATAGGTAATATATATCTAACTAGAATTAGCTTATAAACACTAATCCTTTATTAAATATAGTGCCCTCTAGTAGCCTAAATTAAAGCTTAATTTCCTTATAGAATAACTTTACTAATTTAGCTATATTAATTATAGTCTTTATAATAAGGAAGATAAAGTACTTAGTAAATTAGTTTATAATTACTAGGATTACGTTAGTTTCTTAGTTACCTAGTTATACTAGTAGTAATCCTATAATAAAATCTATTAAGATTTTTACTTATAGTTACCTTAGTATTAGTAGTGATTTAAGGCTTCTATATAGGTAGTGCCTTCTAGCTACTACACGCTAGTATACTCCGTAGCTAAATATATAGTTTAAAATAGCTTTACTTATTACTAGCTACTAATAGTAATATTTTAGTAGCTTAAGAGTATATTTAGTCCTAAAGTAACCTACTAGTAAATTATTATAGTATAGCTATAGAAGCTCCTATTATAAGATAGGCTCCTATAGAATAACTACCTAGTCTTTGTATATTAGAAGACCCCTTATATTACATAACTATAGACTAGCTTTTCCCCCCCCTTTTACTTAGGAGTTAACCTTACCTTTATGTTTTTATAAATCTAAATCTTAGTTTTATGCCTTTTATAGTAATTACACTAATAGTTTATTTACTATAGATTAGTAAGGATCTAGTAATATAATAGCCCCCTAAATCTCTTATACTATACTAATATCTTAGACACACACTACCTTCTCCTTAAAATTACCCTTATTTAGCTAACCTATTACTAGATTTATAGTAGCTAACTAGCCTTTTACCTAGGCTACTATTAATTTAGTAAGCTCTAAGACTAGCGCTATGCTATAACTTCTTTAATATATTAGTACTTTTTCTTTTACTATATAGGTAACTACTATCTTCCTTTAAAGCTTTAGTAAGAGTACCTTATTTAATATAGGTTTACCCTTATAATTAGACCTTCTTAATAGTATATTTATAAGGTTACTTTTCCTTAGTTTATACTTAATTATAAAATAGAAAGGGTAAAGGAATATATACTATTATGCCTGCCTTCTATTTAGCTTTTATTACCTTATAAAGATTTATAGGTTATAGTAGTTTAATAAGACCTCTATAGGTATCTCTATATCTTTAATATAGTATTACTAGTGTTTAAATAACTTTACTATAATAAGTAACTCTTAGTTAGCTATACTATAGTTATGTTTAGTATTTATAAACTTCCTTAACTAAAAGGTTACTAAATGCTAATAGCCCTTATTATCCTACTAAGATAGGATTCCTATTATTATAAAAATTAAGGTATTTATCTTAATATATACTACTTAACTTAGGTTATAATATTAAAGTAAAGGCGCTTACTAAAAGGTATCTTTTAGCTAGTTAAATACTAGCTATTTCTTTTCCTTAAATATAAACCTCCTAGTCTAAATACTATTTTAACTACCCTTTATTAATATATAAAAAGGTATTATAATCCTAGAGTATTTATAAATAAACTATTAGTAAAAGTTATAAAATCTAAGAAATAACTATATATCCTTAAAACTTATTAGCTTCTTCTATTCTTTAATTATATTAACCTAGTAAGTATCTATTAATATCCTATTAATAAAGAGAATAAACCCTAGGAATTTTACTAATTCCTTATAAAAAGAGTACTTAAAGGGTTTTATATATAACTTTACTAACCTTATATATTCTAGGACTTACTTAATATATTTAGTATACTTCTTTTTATCTTAGAGAAAATTAAGATATTATCTAGATATACTATATAAATAGTATTAACTAGCTTATAAAGCGCTTTATAGATATAGCTTTAAAAAGTAGCTAGGGTATTAGTTAACCTAAAAGGCATTATAAGGTACTTATAGTGCCTATAATACATATAAAAAGCTATCTTTTACTTATTACTCTCTTTAATATAGATTTAGTAATATATATCCTTAATATTAATCTTTAAAAAGAAATAAGCCTTTTAGTATTAATTAAGAATCTCTAAAATTAGGGGGAGAGTATAGTAATTCTTTTATATTACCTTATTAAGTCCTTAATAGTTTATATATAGCTAAAGTATCCTATCCTTCTTTAGTATAAATAGGATAGGCATGCCTGCTAGGCTCTTTAAGGGTTTTATCTAGCCTTTCCTTAGGTTATTATTAATATATTCCTAGAGCTTTTTAAGTTTACTTTAGGAAAGAGAGTAAATTAGCTTATATAGGGGTATAGCTCCTAGTATAAGATTAATTATATAATTAGTTAACTTCTTAAATAGGAGACTTCTTACCTTATCTAATATAAACATATCTTTAAACTTATATAGCTTCTTAGGGATATCTTTAATAGTTTTATATGCTTTTACCTTCTCTTTATCTTTAAGAGGGATAAACTTATTTTCTATTATGCCTATAATAGTATATATAATTATCTTATTATATATTACCTTTATAAACTTATAGGGAGTTAGTAGTAAAAAGGCTACTTTTCTCTTCTTAAACTACTATTCTTATAAGTATAAGCAAAGGTATATGTATTCTTCTATAAGTATATGTATCCTAATTAATATAAGGCTTCCCTTTACTCTTAGGTTCTTATTAATAGCTATATATAATAGTTTAAAGTCCTTTTTTTTACCCCTTAAGTCTTAGATTATAATAAGTACCTTATAGACACTATATTAAGGAACTATAAGAGACCTTACTACCTTTAGGATAGGCATTATAGCCTTAGCCTAATTAAGCTTATAAGTCTATATAAACTAGGCGCTAATAATATTAATCTTAGCGTAACTATTAAAATCCGCTACTATTTTAATATCTTCTTACTTATAAATAGTAACTAGTATATAAAATTAGCATCCTACTAGTACCCTAGTATCTAAGGTAAAGGTAAGGGTATTTACTTTTACCTTTAGAAGTTTCCCTAACTTTCTTACTAGTCTTTCCTTAGCTTATTATAATTATAGAAAAAATACTTTATACTACTATAATTATAGTACTATTTTCTTCCTTATAGCTTATTATTATTTAGGTAAGTAGCTAGGGTCTTTTTTTTATCCTTATCCTTATCTTTTTATTCCCTATTTAGCTAATAGCCTTATAGAGAGTTATATCTTTAATATTAAGGGGCCTTATATAAGCCTTTCTTTTCTAAATTACTTAGCTTTTGCTTATTCTTTAATATTACCTCCTAGAACTATTAGCTAGTTATTCTTTAATATATTAGTCTTATCTAGCCTAATAATTTATATATATATAATTAAGTGTAAAGAGAATCTTTTAGTTATCTTAGTAATATTTTTTCTTTACCCCCTTAAAGGTATAGTTAAGGTTATTAAGCTATATCTTATACTTCTATAGGTTTATAAGGTATTAGAGGTTTATAATATTTTAGACCTTAATTTCTTAGCTACTAAGGCTTAAGGAGAAACTAGCCTTTTAGCCTCTTTTTACTAGTTTTTCTCTTTTATAAGATTATATTAAGTTAGTAAGCTTTTATTCTTACTTTTATAGTTCCTTAAGTTACTTAAGCTAGGTAATTTACTCTTTAACTACTACCTCTTTTACCTTTATAGTAAAGGGTGTGGCTTTAGATAAGATTATAAAATATAGTATACCCTTAGATATAGTATTACTTTTATTTAGCTAATTCTAAGTAGTATATAATATTATTCTAGTAAATTAGGTTATTCTTCTCCTTATATTACTCTTAGGTAGCTAGTAAGAGAAGCTTTAGAATTATAAGAATAAAGGGATAGCTAGGTAAGAGATATAAGGGCACTTATATATTAACTATAGCTTACTAGGTCTAAGTATATTATACGTGTAAGTCACTAGCTTATAGCTAGTAGCTTGCTAGTGTTACGTGGACCTAGCCCTAGGGCGTGGTGTGCCTGCCTAGTGTGCACTAGCGCACAGGTGTTATAAGTAGGGCCTCACATTTATACTAATAGCTATATAAACTAACCTTTTAGTTAGAAAAGGGAGGTATTTTAACCTAAGCTTTTAGATAAGGTATTTACTTATAGTAATATAGTAATTATAACCTATATTAACTTAAGTATTTATAAAGGTAGTCTTATTAATTAAAGTAAGGACTAAGAAGGGAATTAAGTTTATATTACTTTAAATCTCCTTATAGTTCTTATTAGTAATAGCTATATACTATAAAGCCTCTTTATAATTCCTTCCTTTATCCCTAATTAAATAACTTAATAATAAGGTTACTTTTTTCTAAATAACTTATAGACTTATTATCTAAGCTAATAGTAAGTACCTCCTTTATATTATAAGTATTTATAAAGGACTTCTTTTATATGTAAATAGTAGGATATAATAAGTATACTATAGTAAAATACTTAAAGAAGCTATATTATAAATACTAGCCCTTATTATAGTATATATTAAGTATATTCTAAGTAACTTACTTAGTATACTTACTACCTCTTTTATTACCTAATTTTTAGTGTCCTATAGACTTTCTAAAGCCTTACTAGGTCCTTATTATACCTATAAAGTAAATATTTATTATTAATATATCCTTATCCTATACCCTAGCCTTAATTAGGTTAGGTACTAGATTACCTTATTTTTATATATAATGTTTTTCCTCTAGTTAGTAAGATTTAATATTTAGTGTAATACTTTAAAGTAAGCTATTACTACTATATAATTAGCCTAAGGTATATCTTATCTAATACTATAGTCCCTTATTTACTTATTAAGCGCTATATATAACTTAAATAACTTTACTAAGTTTACTTACCTAAGCCCCCTAGCTAAGGCTAACTTCTATTTAAAGTAAATATAGAAGTTACTAAACCTCTTATTTTATTATTATATTAACTAGTTAAGTTTTATAATAGCTATTTCCTAGTAGTAAGGGTTATTAAATATTTCCCTTAGATAATTAAGAAGTCTAGTTAAGTAAAAGTTCTCTAGGTAGCTTTTCTTAAAGAAAGGTATAACTTATACTTAAACCTTAGGTAATAGGTTTTAGTAAATAAAGTATTACTAGTTTTAATTACTACTAATAAACTCCTTATTTACTAGTAGCTTATAAGCTATAAGGCCTTTCTAAGCTATAAATAAGACCTTATTACTATTAAAGAGAGGGCCTATAAGTAAGGGTTTTTACTTAATTTAGATTAGTATAAGTGCTATATTTTACGTATTAGCTAAATACTAGATTTATTTTGCTTACTATTTTACTTATTATTATAGGAGTGCTAACTTATTAGTATTTATTATATCTAGTAGTAATAGCGTATTTACTAGCTAGGTTATTTCTATAGTAAAGAATAATATATATTAAGAACTAGCCTTATAGCTACTATATATAAGCATTTAGAATAAGAATATTATTCTTATAGAAGAAAAAAGGAATTACACTAGTGGTTATATAGTATTTATATATATAGTCCCTTATGTATAGTTTATGCATAGTCTATGTAAAGCCCTAACCTAGCCACATAAAGTATGCATACTTTCCGGAGCTAGACTTAACCCGAGCTCATAGCTCGAGTCTATAACATAGACTCCTATATTCTAGTTTTATTATTATTCTCCTTAGAGACCTCTCTTTCCTTAGCTATATAATAGCTATATTCCTAGAGATAGGCTTTATGCTATTATACGTTAGAATTATTATTATATACTATAATATAAGTATACTCCTTTTCTTTACTAGGTGGTTTTTCCTAGTGTTAATAATACTTAGGTTACTATAATTAGCCTCTTATATCTAATAGTCCTTAGTTTTAAGAATATTATTCTTCCTATTAGTCTTAGACCTTTTCTTAGTAGTTTTAACTAAGACTAGATTACTCCCTTTAATTCTCCTAAGTTTTATTTTACTATAGCCTTTAGGTTTATCCTTTAGTAAGTTAATTTTACTAGTATAGCCTAGGTTAAAAAATCCTAAGAATTCTTATCTATTCCTATTATCCTATTAGTAATGTTAATTCCTAGGTAGGAATTATGTATTTATTAGCCTATTCTAATTAGCTTATATTTTATTTTTATTATTCTCTAAATTACTATTAGATATATTTATGTTAAAATAGACCTTAAGCTTTCCTTTGCCTTTTTACCTTTACCCTAGCCTTTACTACATAGATAGTTATATAAATTACATCTCTTATTATTTACTATAGTAATATATACTAATCTTATATCCTTATAAGTTAGTATTAGGTATATCTATCGTAATCCTAGATAAAGCTTAAGGTATAAACATAATAGAAGCTAATAGTTAGTTATTTTACTATTAGCTCTTATATATTAGAAAATCTTTAATATAAATTTACAGAAAGATACTTTATTAATAATATTCTCCTTAGTATACTTTACTTTCTCTAGCTATACTATTATATCCTACACTTAAATGCTAAATTCCTTCTATACTATAGTAAATACTATTAAGATATTGCTAAAAATAGTAACCTATTTACTTATATTAAGATATTATCTATACTATACTATTATATCTCCTTAAAATAGTATCTAGATCTTTTCTAGATAATATCTTATTAGCTAGGGTTAGCATAATATAAGTAGTTTTTAACTACCTAGACCTATAATTTAATATTATAAAAGATAGTCTATTTCCTATTATATATAATAAGATTAGTATTAGCTTCTTCTAGTTTATTATAAGGCTTAAAGTATTTAATATCTATAATTTTCTATATTAAATTTGTATTTTATTTTACTAATTCTATTTGCTAATTATACTAATCCTAATCTAATACTAGATTTATCCTTCCTTAGTAACTAGGATTAGTGTGCTATCTATAGTCTAGATAGTATAGTGTTTACTACTATAAATAGTATGAATTTAACTACTACTATATGAAACCTTACTAGTATTATAGTATTATTAGTTATACTACTAGTCTAGTCTAAGTATTTAAATAACTATTATATTAACCTTAGTTACTTAGTAAATATACTACCCCTTATGTAGGATTTTACACTAATAGTATTAAACTTACTAAGGTAATAGCACTTTATAAACCTCTAATTTTAGTTATTAATTTTATTACTAAATAGTTTATTTTATTTACTATTTAGTTTAATATAGCTTATTATATAGCCTATTACTATTCTAATATTCCTTAAAAAACCTTATAGTATTATATTTATTTACCTTAGTATATAATTCCCTTAGTTTTAATATATTTCCTAAGGAGTCTAGTTATAAATCCTTTAGATTTAACTTTATTAAAGGATTAGGGGTTCCTTACTTTAAGTAATAGTGTTATTTTTAAGGTAGTTTATAATCCCCTTTCCTTTATTAATTTTACCTATCTTTATGCTTTTCCTAGTTCTAGTAGTAGTATTACTATTTATAAAGCTAGTAATGCTTTTAGATTAGTACCTTAAGGCTTTACTTCCCTTTAATTTAATAGAATTATTAAGGAATCCTTTAGACTTAGCCTTAGAAATATAGTTCCTAACTTAAATCTAAGTAAGGTATATAGCTTATAAGTCTATTAGATTCTAGTAAATAAGTAGTTCCTAAGATATTAGCTATTCCTACCTTCTTATAATTCCGTTATTAAATTCGTATTATATAAGCTTATATAAGTTTTTTTAGTTACTAATCCTAATAAGCTTTTGCTTTTAATATTTAAAATCCGGATTTACGTTATTAAAAGTCTAGAACTAATAAATAAGGTGTAATTTATTATTAGTAACTAGAAGAATATTTTATTCTCTAAATTAACGCTATAGATAGTTAGTTTTAGATATATAAGTATTATATCTAGGTTACTAGAGGTATATAACGAAAGAATCTCTAATTACTATTACTTATTATATACTAGCTTTGCATATTATTAGGTTAAATCCGTTAAAGAGGCTAACGGATTTAACAAGTTATAAGTTATACTAAGTTTACTTATAAAAGCTACTATTAGGTGCAGGTTATAATATAAGAAGTAAGTTAATTCTTCTATCTAAAGAGCTAAATCCGTTCTTATCCATATTGCTAGTGGCTAAGCTCATTTTGCCACGTAACAGTAAACCTAATCCTAGACTTTAACTCTAAATTAAAGAGAGCTTTATCTTTATTTTATCTAAGCCTAGGTTTTAAATTACCCTTTATCTTATCTTTAAGAGAAGATATATTACCTTACTTTCTAACCTTATTAATTTAATTAACTATACCTAAAGAATCTAGTAAGGCTAGATAAATCCTTACTATAAATATCCCTCCTTTACTAATGATATTATATAGTATAAGGGGAATAACCTTCTCTAGTTATCCTAGAGATAAACTAGCTTAAGACTATATAAATTACTATATAGCTATAGTAATAATAGCTTAAATCCCTAAATATACTAAAACTCTAGTATATTATAACTTTACTTAAGGCCTAAGAGGAAAAGCTATAACCTAGTATAAGGATTTAGATACTAAAGAAAGAAAATAGAATATTCTTAAGGATAAGTTTATAGAGAAATTTAAGAAACGAAATCCCCTCCTAGAAGTAGCTACTTAATAAGAAGTATATTATTTTACTAGAGAACCTAGAGAGATATTAAATACTTATGTTTAAAGAGTAAAATATTTAGTATTAAAAGTAAGAATAAATATAAAATATATTCTTTTACTAACTTACTATTATATATCGTAAATAAAGAGATAGATAAATACCTATAGAAAAGAGTAGTAAATTTTTTATTTATAATAGATAAATAAGGTTTTAGATTAGCTTTAAAAGATCTTATAATATTAGAGCTTAAAGTTATTCTATATAATTATTACTTATTAGCTTCTAAAAACTCTTATATTTTAGTAAGGACCCTAGGATAATAAATTATTTAGACTTAGTTTATATATAAATAGAAGAATAAGCTAAGAGAGATAAGTTAGCTACTAAAGCCTAGATAAAAAGGGATAAATAGATAGCTAAGCTTATTTATTAACTTAAAGTATTCTAAGTATAGGCTATAGGAGAATTATCTAAGCTATATAAATAATCTAGATAAGGAAGGTATATAACTAATAACCCCCTAGTTACCTAGGAAGTCTATAATAATATCTAGAGTTAGATAGGGAGATATATAATATAATCTAGATTTCTTCTAGTATTTCTTATACAAAGAATAGGGATATATAGGGTATAACTATTTATAAAGAAATATATACCCTCTAGATAAGTTTAAGAAGTATTAAGTACACTAGAGTACTAAAGGTTTATAGATAAGGAGGGAATAATAATAGAAGTTAGATAACTTAAGCTAATCTAACTTTATTAGTAGTTTAGAAAGAGATAATCTTATTACTAGGTTTTATTCTAACCTAAGGAATTTTATTACTTAACACTTCTATACTAAACTATAGACCCCTAAGTTATATCTAAGAGAAAAATAAAGTAGATTTTGCTTATACTATAACTCCTACTAAGGTAAAGGGGAAATCTATAGAGCTTATATAAATATAAGGACTAGTAAGGAAAATCATAAAATAAGTTAATAAGCCTAGCTTAGTCCTAGATAAATAAGCTTAATAAAGAGTTAAGGAGATTCTAGATATAGAAAATATAGGTTAAACTTAGATTTAGTCTTTCTTAGATATAATAAGTCTAGTCTAAGAAATAACTCTAGAAGAATTTTAAAGATTATTCCTTACTCTAAGACCTTACTTAGATAGACTTATAAGTCTTTCCTAGGCTTTATTAGTTTTAAATTTACCTAGAGATACACTAATAAAAGATATAAGGATAAGAGAAAATCCCCCTAAAAACAAAGGTTATAATTAGAAAAGATTTAAGTAACTAAAGAGTATTAAGTTTCTTTATTTAATCTAAAATAATAACTTAGGAATATAATAGTTTCTATAAGCATTCTCTAGCTACTTTAACTAGCTTTAATTATCTAATAGTAATTAAGCTATTTTATATAATATTAAAAAAATAAAGAGTAAGGGGGTAAAATCTATAATTATAAATCTAATTAAACTATTTAAAGAAGCTATTTAGCTAACTTTTAAGTCTAATATAGCGCTAGGTTTAGTAAATATAATTATTACCTAGAATAATATTATAAAACCTAATAAAGATATAGTAATAATATTAGGATATATTATAATATACATTAAGGGCTATTAGTATAATTTAGTTCTAATTAATAAAGAATCTAGTGTAAAACTAGTAAGTAAAAGTTATTTAGTATAATATAGATTCCTAGTAGTTTAACTCTAAGAGAGAAAATATATTTAAATAGTAAATAATACTAAATACCTAATTACCCTATGCTCCTATCTATAAGTTATTATAGGAGAAATTCTAGCTTTAGTAAAGTTTTATATTATACTAGTTTAGTAAGACTAGGATATATTACTAGGTAAAGTCTAGCTAAGAAGAATAAAAGCTATAGAATATTACACTAATAATAAGTTAGTTATTAAAGAGATAAATGAAGTTACTTAAACTTTACTAATTTACTTATATATAGATTTATTTTAGAGATCTAATAAATAAGGTTAACTTCCTAAGAGAACTAGACCTAAGGAACTTATAGAGTTTATAAAAGATAATTAAGAGATCCTAGAAGAAGTTAAGGAGATTCGAAGAGAGATAAATATATAAATTCATAAATAAACTAATAGAATAGACTTAAAAAATAAGAACTATAAATAATATTACTAGTAATTATTTATAGGGATTACTAATTAATTTAAAACTCCTAGTTAGGGATAAAGAAATAAGCTTTAAATAAAAGATAACTAAAAAATAGATATAATATATATACTAGGAGGATAGATTATTAGAAGATTATATTACTAAAACTAGAAATAAAGAAATATTAGCTTAAATAAAGAAAGAAAAATAAGAAGTATTTAGGAATAATAAGAGAATAGAAATTGAAATAATGAAAATAGTTATAAGTATTACTAAGTTAAATAAGTTAAATAAGTTAAATAAGTTAAGGGAGAATAATACTATACTTAGAATAAAGAACTATATTATATTAGGGAAATACAAATTATCTTTAATTAACTATATTATAGTCTTATAGAAACCGCTTTAGATATTTAAAATAGATAGCTTTACTAATAAGATTATTAATAAGATAAAAATAAAATATCTTACTACTTACTCTTCTAAACTTATACTAATAGGATAAATACCTAATAAATAGAAAATTACCTAGAGTTAGCTTAAATAAAGGAAGAGAGCCTAGAAAAGAGAATAAAATAAAAATACTACCTATAGTATTATAAAGTTTAAATAACTAAACTAAATAAAGGAAGAATATAAAGAGAATAAAATAACCTCTAACTAGAGCTTTGCATGTAGTGTAGTATTTATATGTTAGGAGCACGGAGGCTAGGGAGTTAGGGACAGAATAGTTACATAATAGAACCCTTAGATAAGCCTTAGGTTATGCAAATAACTAAGTAGCTATTAGATAGCTATATATACATAGTAAGGTATTTAAATAAGGACTACCTATAAGGTATATAGGAGGTTAGAGTTTAAGACCTTTATATACTTACCCTTAAGTAGTAGCTCTCTAGCTATAACTAAGAACCTTAGCCTTTACTTTATTTATATTTTCCTAAACTAGTTATAATAAGTTAAACTCTTAAACTGTTAGATCCTTCGGATCTTCATCGGCTTAATCGTGGCCAAAGACCAGACTAATAGTGGGTCCGGCGCAATGCACGTGATATAATTAGCTACATTAATTCGCCACCCCCTCTTCCGCCTTACTTATAGGTTTCACTTACTTTTCTATTATCTAGACCTTCCCCCTTTTCTCTCTCTTTCCTAGCTAGCTATCTATCTATTATTAACTTTAATATTACGGAATTATCTTACTTGCGTAGGTACCTTAGTGTAACTAATACTAATTAGTAATTAACTTTATAACTATAAATAAGTTAGGTATTATAAGAAGAGATATTTTTATAAATACTATAGCTACTACCCCTTGTTACACTAGATTAATAGTTATTGTGGTAAAGAAGCATAACTATATAAGTATGCTAAAGGAAAAGACTAGAATCCTAGTTGTAAGCTTATTAGGCTTCTAAGGAATTAATTTATTAACCCTTAGGCTTATAGGATATAACTTTATTATATTTATCTAGGATATTATTATTAATTATTAATTTTATTATCTATTACAAGAAAACTAACTAACTAACTAAATCTATTGCTATAAGGTATTTATTTCAAACCTAATGTTAAATAACCTTAGCTAAGCTAGCTAAATTACCTATAACTTCTCTTAATATATTACCTTTTTCTAATAGACCTTTAATCCCCCTCTATAAGTATTTACTGCTTATTTCTTACTCCCTTTACTCTTAGTGTTATTTGCCCTATGCTTGTTAGCAGAGCATTGTTTGTAGTGTAGTTAGTGTAGTTTTTAGGAAAATTTTGTAGTTATAGTGTAGTTTTTTTAGCTAGTATTTAGTGTATTGTAGTTTTTTTTCTTATAGTTAGTGTAGTTACTAACTACACTAACTATACTACACTACAAAAACTATAAATATAGTGTTAGGTAAATAAAAAGTAGGTCTTTTTATATAGTAGTATTAATATACTAATTAGAAGAAAGCTATTAATTTTATACTTATATTATTAGCTATTTTATTAAATTAGTTATTTAAGTTATAAGATTATAACCTTTTATAGATTTTATTATAACTAGGGTTATAAGTACTATTATTAGTTTTTATAAGGCTATTATTCTTAATACTTTTCTTTACTAATATAACTTTAAGAAAAACCTTACTATAATTTTATTTACTATTACTAAAATTATTTTCTATTTTTATAATTACTTTTATAACTTTAAATTAAAATAATACTTTAAACTAATATAGTTAAATTAATTAGGAATTTAAAATTAATAACTAGAAGTTAATAATATATATACTTAGTACTTATATATTATTATTAATAAGATAAAAACTTAAAAAAGCTTAAACTATTTATTTACTATTTAAATATTACTTTTTGCTTTATAATTATAAAGCTTTAAGAAGTTATATATAAAAACTTTATATATTTTCTTAGTATAATATATATAAAAATAATAAAAAATAATAATGTTTATAAAGTATTTATATATAACTAATTATATTATTTAAACTAAGCTATATAACTAAATTAAGCTATTAAAATAATTTTAACTTATTTTTAAAATAAAATAATAAAATATACTTTTATTTTATATACTATAATTACTTTTATTACTATAATAACTTTAATAAGCTTTATTATAATTATTTTAACTTATTTTTAAATAAAATACTAGGACTTACTTTTAAATAATATACTATAATTATTATAATTAGTATTATTATAATATTAAAAAATTTAAAAAAGAAAAGGATTTTATTTTATTAATATTTAAAAAAACCTTAAAATACTAAATAATTAGCTTTTTCTATAGTAATTTACTTATAAATACTTATACTTATATTTAATTTATTTATTACTTATTTATTTTTAATTAAACTTTAACACTAATAATATTTTAAGTTATATAAGTAATATACTTATAAGCTATTATAAGCTATTATTAGCTATTATAAGCTATTCTAAGCTATTCTAAGCTATTCTAAGCTATTCTAAGCTATTATAAGCTATTATAAGCTATTCTAAGCTATTATAAGCTATTATAAGCTATTATAAGATATTATAAGTAATTATATTACTAAAAATTATAAATACTACAAATACTACAAAATACTACATGTAGTGTAGTGTAGTAAAAAAATTCCCTTATAGTGTAGTATATAATATAGTATAGTATGTAGTGTAGTGTAGTGCAAAGCTCTGCCTCTAACCTAATAGAAGATAAGGGAATAAAACTATTAGACTTACTAGAGATACTTATAGGATTAACTTAACTAGCCTAGCTAGATAAGTATAATTACGATATTAATAAACACTAGAGAGACCTAATTTATATAGGAAAATAGAAAATTAAGGGGTTTACCTAGGGAAATAAAAAAACCTATATAAATAACTAGATTAAAGTTTTACCTTAAGAAGTATTAGATAGGTTATAGTATTCTAAGGACTTAGTTATAGAGTAAAAAGGCAAATATAACCTAGATATAACTAGACACGCGTATATACTAATTTATATGTAAAATTAAAATATTAAGGGGTTTCCCTTAGAAATCAGGAATCCTTATATAAATAAGAAGTAGTAAGACTTAGTAAAAGAAACTAGCGCTAGTAAGCGTTATATTATAGACTTAGTGAATTTAGCTTCACTAGGAAAGTATGCACTAAGTGCATAGGACCTAGTAAGATAAACTAGTAAACTAATTTATATAAGAAATTAGGAAATTAAGGGCTACCCCTTAAGATTCTAAAATCTCTATATAAATCATTTATTATTTACCTTACCCCTAAAACCATTGTTTTATAGTTTAAGAATTTATGTATTATGCTAGGAAGCTATATAGGAGATAATAACTTGAGAATAATAATTATGTAATTATATTATACTTTTAAAGACTACTTTATTTTAAAGCTTAAAGATATTTATATTACTAATCTTATCTAGTATTATATTAACCTAATCCTAGGAGTAAAGCCTAGTAAACATAAATAATATAAGTATTTTACTACTTATTAAGATTTCTTAAAATAGGTTTTCCTAGTAATAAAGAGAGTAGGAATTATTATTTATAGTAACTTAAAGTAAGTAATACTAATAATTTTCGCTCTAAAACCTAGAAATAAAGTTTTTAAAGTGGTTTATAACTATAGAGATATAAATAGTAAAATAATTAAACTAGGTTATTTATATTATAATATAGAAGCTAATATAGATTTAATTTATTATAGTTGCTCTTAGATTCTATTATAAACTAATGCTTTAAATGGATTTTAGGCTATTAAAATCTATTTACCTAATAAATATAAATTAGCTTTCACTAGGCTAAATAAAACATATTACTATAATAATATAGCCTAAGAATTAAAGGGATTACTAGTAACTTATACTAGGTTTAGGGACCTAATATTTAGACACCTATTTTTCTAGGATAGTACTAAATACGAATTAATTCTAGGATATATAAAAGATTTACATACTTCTTTTTCTATTTATATTAATAATTATTACTTAGGCTTAGAAACCTAGGAAGACTACTTTAATTTCCTTTAGAAAAGGTACTTTCTAAGAGTTATATAGGCTTTAATTAGATTAAGTAAATATAAAACTACCTTATTTGCTTCTAAAGTTAAATATATTAGATATTCCTTAAAAGATAGAAAGATATAACTAGCTTAAAAACATGATAATAAATTTACTAACTTAGCTAAATAATTTAAAGACTAACTACCCTAATCCTAGAATAAAGTACTTATACTTATTTACCTAACTCTATTCCTATAAAAATTTATACTAGGAAGATCTAACTTAGTAATTACTATTAAAAAGGCTTTCTTTTATAAAAACTAAAAATAATAAAGTTAGGAAAACTCTCTATTTAGAAAGAGAAAGTATTAAGAGAAAACCTAAGTAAATACTAAAAGCTTAATAAGTAATAGTAAAAATATATAAAAGTATTTAAAAAATACTATATTTAGCGCTAGACTAGGATTATAGTTTTATATAGCTATAAATATATTAAATACTAGGATAGGAGAAGTGTTATTTTAGATAAAAGATATAAAACTAGGAACTAGTATTACGAATACTAACTTCCTAAAGGTATAAATTATTATATAAATATTATATTAGTTAGGAGATACTAAGAAGTAATATTTTATGCTAGAAAAAGAGATATTTATAATTATAGTAGGACTAAAAGAAATAAGATAGTTACTTAATTACTTACTATACAGTCTATACCTATTAAAAGTCTATATAAATTATAAAGGTATTATTAATTTAATAGTAAATATATCTAAAGTCTATAGGAAGGTAGCCTAATAAGTAAATATACTCTAAGAGTTAAATATAGAATATATCTATTATTTAAATACTATAAAGATTATAAAGATTATAAATAAAATATCTTAGATACTAGACTATTTAAGATTAGACCTAATTTTAGTAAATAAAAGAATAGGAGTTAATATTATACTAGCTATAGGAGACTAACTAATCTTAGTTTTAATAAATATAACTCTAGTTTTACCAGAGAGTAAAAGTTTAAATAAAGATATAATAAAGAAGTTATACTAAGGACTTCTTAAATAGTTTAAATTAATATAGTATAAAGAAATCCTATTAGCTATAGTTTTTAAATACTAAACTATCTTAGTAAAATAATATAAACTTATTTAGTATTAATCCTTAAAGTCCTAATTTTTAACAAGACTTTATATTATTTAAAATCTAATAAGTTATTAGTAAAATATATACTATTTACTAAGCTACCTAAGAAGTTATAAGAAGCCTATAATACTAAAGGATATTTTAGGACTATAATTATAATATACAAACTTTAGGAAAGTATTTCTAGCTAAACTAAAGTAAAGATATAGAATTATACTATTACTTATATCTAGTATATTAATAAACTAGAATATAAGTTTTATAAATAAATCCTAGGACTATTACTATATTAAAACTATAAGGATTAGTTATAATAAACTATCTAGGTTTAATAACACTAAAAGCAAAGAATAAAGATATATATATATTAGTTACTAGAGACTATATAATAAAATATATATTAGGATAATCCTATAGAGAGGCTATAGGAGATTTTATTATATAAGCTTAGGATAAGAGCTAGAGCCTAATATTTAAATAGCTAAGAAGAATTTCTTATAATAATAGCTTATACTTTAAGAACCTAATATTTTAAGTAGCCTTAGAGAAATATAAAACTATAGTAATATATAGACTAGTCTTATACCTATCCTTAATAGGACTAGCTAAATAAAATATAAGACTTATTAAAGAATAGTTGTTACGATATAGAATGTAAGATATAATGAGTGTGAAGGTTATTATTAATTCAACTAGCTAGAGGCTAAAGCTATTGTCTAATATAGGGGTTCTAGGTTATGTGCTAGGCCATATCCTTGGCATGGCAGGCCATATCTAAAGTGGCAGGCCAATTGTTAATTCTAGCACGTAATAAATGCGGGCACTACGAATAAAAGAGATAGCTATCCTAGCTATTTAATAAGATCTAATGAATTTGCAATAAGCTAGGAAACAGGCTCTTGCAAGGGAATTCGGTCAGATAGATTGTCAGGTCTGGCGGTCATGAAATCGGTCATTGAATTAGTCATCGAATTAGTCATCGAATTAGTCATCGAATTAGTCATTAAATTAGTTACGTTAATAACTTAACCTACGGGATTTGTAACTATAGCGGTTAGGTTAATCGTTAAATTATACATCTGATTCGAAGTGTAAGTTAACAAGGCGCTCTAAATTATAGTTAATTTAATCATCGGATTAATCGAATTAATCCGGTTAATCGGATTGATTAGGTTAACGGTTAGGCTAATAATTAGATTAATAATCCGAGTTACTATTAGATTAATAATCGTATAGATAGTCGTATTAATTAGGCTAATAAATCTAATAGTTAATAGCTTAGCTAGTTAATAAGCTTTGCAGAGGGTTAGGAATTCGGTTAAACTATTAAATTAGCTAATGAATTTTCTAACGAATTTACTACACTAGGTTAGGTAACAAGCTTTACAGAGGTCTAGGCAACGAGCTTTGCAGAGGTCTAGGTAACGAGCTTTGCAGAGGTCTAGGCAACAAGCTTTGCAAAGGGTTAGGAATTTGGTTAGGCTATTAAATTAGCTAACGAATTTGCTAATAGGCTAGCTGCCTTCGAAGGTTATTACGTTCTTTAAAGACTTCCTTAACAAGGTCTTTAAGCTATTAAAAATTATCCTCTTCTATTACTAGCTTCTATTAAAGGTCCTATATCTATTACTACTACTACTAAATTTACTACTGTAATTACTATTGTAATTACTACTATTACTATAGATAACAGGTCCTTAGGTCCTAAAGGTCTTACTAATGTTATTCTTATTACTACTAAAATTACTAAACTAGCTACTATTAAATCTATTAATATTACTAACTAGCTAGGCATAGGTCCTTAAGATACTAAAAGACTTAATTTCTTAAAGGGAAGGTCTTCCTATAAATACCACAGGTTTAGCGTTAATAATCTTGCTTATAAAGTCACTATAATTACTATTGCTTACACTAATCTAGCTAATATAAGGGA
The DNA here is from genome assembly GCA_030389615.1 of Epichloe typhina subsp. poae. NCBI lineage: Eukaryota > Fungi > Ascomycota > Sordariomycetes > Hypocreales > Clavicipitaceae > Epichloe > Epichloe typhina. Next base: position 357,238 of record CP098316.1, on the reverse strand, counting down.
AGCATTATAGCGGCTTTATTAGATTAATTAACGGATTTATTAGATTTAATAGTTAAGTCAAAGGTTAAAGGTTAAAGGTCTTTAAATCAAAGGTCAAAGATTAAAGGTCATAGGTCTTCGGATTAATCGAATTAAATTAAAGATTAAAGAATTAAAGGTTAAGGGTCTTTGAATTAATCAAAATCGCACGATTAATTAATTCAAAGGTTAAAGGTCTTTAAATCGAAGAATCGAAGGTCGAAGAATCGAAGGTCAAAGAATCGAAGGTCGAAGAATCGATGGTCGAAAAATCGATGGTCGAAGGTCGAAGGTCTTTAAATCGAAGGTTAAAGATAGAAGGTCACAGGTCTTCGGATTAATCAAATTAAATCAAAGATTAAAGAATCAAAGGTTAAGGGTCTTTAAATTAATTAAAATCGCATGATTAATTAATTCAAAGGTCAAAGGTCTTTAAATCAAAGAATTGAAGGTTAAAGAATCGAAGGTTAAAGAATCGAAGGTCGAAGGATCGAAGGTCTTCAAATCAACGGATTAAAGGGTCTTCAAATTAACGGATTAAAGGGTCTTCAAAGAGATCAAAGAATCTGACAATAGGCGCAATGCCTAAGGGAGCTATTAGGCCTAGTGAAAGGGATAGCTTTAATTAATTAGTTAGATTAACGGTTAAATTAAAGGTTAACAAATCTAATAATAGGCGCGATGCCTAAAGGGACTATTAGGCCTAGTAAAAGGGATAGATTTAATAGGCTTAGTAGGTTAGTTAATAAATAGTTAGTTTAGTGGCTTTTATTAGTAGTAAAAGCGCTAGAGGTACGTAATAATTAAAGAGTAATTACTACCACATATTACGATATAGAATGTAAGATATAATAAGTGTGAAGGTTACTATTAATTTAACTAGCTAGAGGCTAAAGCTATTATCTAATATAGGGGTTCTAGGTCACGTGCTAGGCCATATCCTCGGCACGGCAGGCCACATCCGAAGTGGCAGGCCACTTGTCAATTCTAGCACGTAACAATAGTTAATAAAATAAGCTATAAAGAGAAATAGAATTTCTCTAGACTCTTAGAACTAAGCTATTCTAAGTATTATAGTTATTAATAATTACTTTATATTAAGTATTAGAATAAGCCTAGTAATATTAATAATAGGATTTAAACTATTTATAAAATATATAGGAGTAAAAGAACTTAAAACCTTAGAATAAGAGAATCTAGGAATAAATAATTTAGAATTACTATAAGAAACTAATCTATAAAAACCTAGACTTATAAGAGAAGTAAAGAGAGTTAGTTTAAATATATAAAGTAAATAATTAGGATAATACTATAAAACCTAGATAAAGCTTTAAAGTAAGAAATCTTATATAAGAGAAAATGAATAAAAAGAATAAGTTAAAAGGAAAGTTTTATAAGACTTAGGGAAACTATTAAAGGTTATCTAAAAGGTATCTTTAGTAATATATAAGGTTAAACTATTAGAAGGTAAGATAGTAAGAAAAATCTACCTAGATAACCTAAAACTATATATTCTATAATTAAAGAAACTTTAACTATCTAAACTAAATATATAAGACTTAGCTAATTAAGGAACTAAGGATTATATTAATTTAAAGAAGAATAAAGTATTATAGTAAAAGAATTAGGGTATTAGGGTTAATACTAATAGAATATCCCCCTTAGCTTATTAAGTAAGGAAATAGCTTATATAAATAATAGTAAATTAGGCTAGTAATAAGTATAGGTTAACCTTAGTTATAGTAAATACTAATTAACTATTATCATTACCTTAATCATTTTGGTACGACTTCAGGTGAAGCGTTGATGCAGACAAAACGAGGTCATGTTCATGTTCATGTTCATGTCACCACTTCGAAAACACAAAAAAGCCCTCGCTCTTGGTCGTCCCGACATGGCAACCCGAAGAATTCGGGCACAAGACCGACCCACCCATCCTTTGTCAACCACAACCAATCATCGTTGACCCGTGCTCTACCAGACGGTGATGGATCATGACAACAAGCGGGGAGCGACGTGACAAATGGAGTGAGTACATCCGTAGGTCTTGCATACTCACCTTTTGATCTATCCTGGTGTGTCCTTGCGAGTAGATAGCTCCGTTGGCTGGTGTCCCTACTGCAGCTGAGATTCATCGAATCGCAACGATGGATGGGCTGTTCCATGCATTGTATGCAAGTAGAAAAAGTATAAGAAGGCCGTTCAGGCACGTAGGATCGAGACATTTTTCCTCTTCTCTTCTGCATCAACCCATCACTAGACACCCTCTCCAACTGTCAATTTTCCACTTTGAACAATCTTTGAAGACACTCTTCACAGCACACAATCAACATGTCTCCCTGGTAATGTCTCCCACGTCTCTGGGATTCCCAGCAGCTCTCGAAGAGGATCAAGATTGTCGGTTTTCGTGATGACCTAACATTTTGACAGCGACTGCTCTTCTTGCTCCTGCTCCGGCTCTTGCGACAAGTGCTCCTGCACCAGCTGCAGCGTACGTTCTAACCCGTCCCTTTCCTGCTCCTTCCAAGACAAATGAAAACAAAAAGCTAAGGATTCTTGCGTAGCACTAAATAACAAGTTTTGCGCAAACTCTCGGAATCGGAAGCGCATGGGCATGACAAGCATGGATCACGACACGAGCTCATGCAGCCGATGGCACGACGAGCTCCCATCACAGGCTTGCTAGATGGGCGATTTCACAACCACCATGTTTGAGAAAGAGGGGAAAACTTGATAATTTCTTTAAGAGAGAATCACACTTTGGGTGAAGCTAGATACTGCTATCAATATACCACTCATTCGCTTTCGGAAGAAAAAAATCCCTCTTATATCCCGCTATATCTGCCATGTACTTAATTGTCCTGTGGCCCCAAAACAGCAGGCAACATGCCGCCCTGGCCTAAAAAAAAAAAACGAAGAGGTGTGTCATTGCTGATCCGTGTGTGTTTTGGCGTTCCCCCTCTCCCTCCCCCTCCCCTCTGACGTGGCCGTCATGCGAGCGCCGCACCCCAAGTCTGCGATGCTCATGCGGGGCACAGCAGAAGCAGGTTGGATCGAGGGAAACCCTAGGTGACCAATACACAGATGGAGTACTGTCAGGAAGAGCTCCCTGAAGCATCGGATGTGTGGATGCCGGTCGCACGATGGCTAGGATAAGACATCGGTGAAGATAAATATATTAGAAGTACCTCCGTAGACTAGTTATTTCCGTAGCGCACTATGTACCTTTTAGGTATAAAAGTCAGCTACTATCTGCATCTCTAATTAATTAAATTAAACACTTTTTATTATCTATTTACACCCCTACCTAATAGTTATAAGCCTAGGTGGCTTTTATTGCTAAATTTATTATTATCTTTAAAGATTATTAGCTTTAGTAAAGTTATTTAATTAACGCTTACTAATATTACAAGATAAACGCCCTTATTATATTATTTAATAAACATTATATCCTATGCTTCCCTTAACCTATATATTCCCCTTTAATATATTTAAAGAAACCCTAAATATAGTATTATTATTAAAGAAGGACTAGATTAAGTAGTTTATATAGATTAAGAACTATATAAAATCCTATAGGGTCTAGGAGTATATTAACCTAAATAAGGTTAAATTACTTAAAGAACCTATAATACTTATATACCTATAAAGGGGTTAGAGACTAGAGATTTTAGATAATAACCCTAATACTCTAGAGGATTAGAAGCTTATGTATAAAGATATAAAGAACTAATTTAACTTTAAATATAAAAAGCTTTAATTTAAGCTTATAAAGTATTAAGATCTAGCTAAATAAATACTAAAGATTAGGGAATATATTTATAAGACCCTTTTAAAGAATATTTAAGACTCCCTTAACTTTAATACTAAGGTAAAGAAAAAGGAGTTTATTTAATACTATACTTATAAGATACTCTTACTTCTTTATAATTAGTATAAGCTAAATACTAAGAAAATACTTATCCTTATAGAAAATTACCTAAATAATTACCTATAAGCTAAAGGTACTTATAATTAGTATAAGTAGGTAGTAATAGTTAAGGTACTCTAGAGGAATTATCTAGACCTTAAGATATAGTAGACTAGGGAGATAATACTATATAAGTTTATTATATCTCTTTAAAGCAAATTTAAATTATTTTAGAAGAAGTAAAATAACTTACTTAATAAGGGGATAAATAGTAATTTTCTTAAGGCTATTACTAAGTTTAAAAGGGACTATAAGGCTTTGCTAAAGGAATTAAAGGATTTAAGGACTACTAATATAATTATAACTAATAAATTAAATGATTTAATAAAGCTAGAGAAGCCTAAATGCCCTAGATATATAAACTATAATATTAAAGATACTATAAAGTAGTGGGAATTTTATAATTTATTTAAGGCTCTTTATAAGCTAGAAACTACTTTAAAGAATTAGAAGGTTAGGAAAAACTCTAAAGAAAATATTAAGAAGTATCTTAAGGCTAATCCATAGGAGAAATTAAAGGCTATAAATTAGAAGCTAGAGAAGAAAAGTAATAATATTATTATGCTTTTATAGAACCCTATAAATAACTTTATTATAGTTACTTTAGGTAAGAAGTTAGCTAATGTATTATTATTTATACTATGTGGCTAGGAATATGACCCCTCGAGACCTCTTTTCTCACAAGACCTCTAGCCCCTTAGACCTCGGATCTATCGGATTGTCGGATCAATTCAACCACATCGGATCCGGCCTAGCCCCTGACCCCCTAGCTAGATAAAAGCCCTAGATTCCCTCCTTTTTCATAGAAAATCAACTCTCCCTTTGATGCCTTTGGCTTGGATTGTTCAATTGAGATTACGGAATTATTTTGAGATTATGGAATTATTTTGAGATTATCTGAGATTATCTAGCTGCCTAGCTAGGCTGCTTTTCTAGCTTGGATCCTCGCGATGGATCGCAAATATCGCAGACCTAGATCCCGATATCTAGGTTCGGTCGCTGATATCATTGAAATCATCAATATCGTCAATATCGTCATTTTCGTCATTTTCATTAGCATCATCATCGTCATCGTCAAGTCTCTCTTTTCCGTTGTTTTAGGGTGGTTGTTTTTCCCCGACAAAATACACTTTAAGTAATATAAATTATTAAAGAAAAGTATGAATTTATTAAACACTAGGAATAACTTAGAATTAAGGAGAAATATAGTCCTTTATAACTCTAGAGTAAATATTTATATCTTTAATAACTTCTAATAGTTTAAGTAATTTAAATTTAATAAGAATATTATAATAGAGGTTAAGGCTAGTAGCATAATCTATGTGGCTTTAGGTTAAGGGCTAGTTAGTATATCTATTATAGATTCTGTATTATAAAAGGCAAGAATAATTATATTAGAGACCGCTTTGTTTATTCCTAAATTCCACGTTAATCTAGTATTAGTAATAATTATAATAAAAGTAGGTATCTTCTAGAATTAGAAAAAGGGATTTCTCTATAAAGGGAATTAGCTTATAGCTAGGGTTTATAATATTAATAAGCTTTATATACTATTAAGGCTATTAGAAGATCTAAAGGAAGCTAACGCTATATTAAGCAGACCTCTAAGACCTCTAATAAAGGGAGATGCAAAGCTTTAGTATTAATAATATAATTATCCTAGTAATAAAGCATTTGTAAAGCTTATAAATATAACTTTAGGTATTAAATTAATAAGACCTGAGATTATAGAGTGCGAGATCTATACTATAGGTAAAGCTAAGCACTAGAGATTATAGGTTACACCTAAAGGGCTTCCTTAAGGACTAGGTTATAGGCTTTTAGTTAATCTAGAGTACTATAACTTACCTTATTAGAATAGTAATAAGTATTAGTATGTTTTTATATACCTTATAACCTTAATATAATTCTTTTACTTATTTAAGTTAAAGAATAGGATTTGTAATAGCTTCTAAATAATAGTAGTGTTTCTAAGCACTTAATTTAGTGTTTAACTATGCTTTTGTATAGTAATATTAAAAAAGCCCTCTTTATAAATAATATAAGGGATAAGATAGCCTTAGCAAGTATTATAGTTTATAATTTAGCTCCCTTAATACCTAGTTAAAATAGTAAGATAGAGAGATCTAAGGGGGTAGTTAAGTAGAAGGCTTATATGTTAAGTCTAGAGGCTAGATTCCTATTAGAACTTAATAATAAGGTCTTTAATATAGTGGTTTATCTACTAAATTAAACGCCTTTTAAGCATCACGGAAATTGGATTATACTATACGAACTCTAGTGGAATTAGGCTAGGAAAACCATCCCTGCCTATTTATAGATATTAGAGGTTTAAAAACCCTTAATTTTATATTTATAAGCTTATGGATATAAAGCGTTTCTAATAATAATAAAAGCTCTAGAGTATATTAAATTAAATAATATAATTCCTTAGTTAGAGCAAAAAGCTTATATTAGATACCTCGTAGGTTATAAATGCAAATCCTAGTATATTATTTAGGTTCTAACCCTTTATAATTATAAAGTTATTATATTAGCGTGTGTTTAGTTTAATAAGGCCTTATTCTTTAAACTAGAAGAAGAGATTAAATTAGCCTAGTAAGAGAAGATATTAATAATCACGCTGCTTAAAGAGCTTAAGGCTAAAAACCTTAATAAAGAAATTAGTTAAGACCTTATAGGAATAGACCTAGAAGAGAAGAATTATAACTTCCTGCTATTAGCTATAGATAAGGAAAACAATTAGATTAAAGCAGAAACACTACCTTATATATTAGGGCAAGAAAGTGGCTATATTAGTGCTTTTTTAACCTCTCCTAACTCTTCTTATAAGGGACTAGTTATCCTAGAGAATATAAAGCTTTAGGTATAAGGTAATAATACGCTATTTTAAGAGATTAATAAATTTATAAATAATATAATAGCTAAACACACAAAGACTACTATAAAGACTAGCGAAATTACTACTAAGGGTAGTAAGACTATAGAGAATTACAGTCCCTATAATAATAGTATTAACCTAGATAATATTATAACTAGAAAATGCTAATAAAAGGAGTTAAGAAAGGCTAGGTAGGCTTAGTTTTCTTCTGCTTTCTCTTTAGTATTCTAAGGAACTTAATATAATTTATAGATTAAAGATATACTTGCAAAACCTGCTTATTATTATTAGGTAATAGCATTACTATATTGTAATTGCTAGAAGGAAGTAATTATAAAGAAGCTTTTAAAGCTTTTATTCTTAAACTACTAGGAGAATATACTTAAGAAACTAATTAATCCTAATAAGTATAAGGAAATTATTAACCTTAGCTAGGTTTTTAAATATAAAACTAATAAGAAAGGCATAGTTATAGAGTTTAAGGCTTAAATAGTAGTATAAGGCAACTAGTAACTAAAGGATAACCTTAATAATTACATTACTACTCTTACTTCTTAATCTCTATAAATATTACTTATAGTCTATTATACTAATAATCTTAATACTTAATAATACAATGTTTAGAATACCTTCTTACATATAGAACTTAAAGAACCTATTTTCTATAAGCCCCTAGAGGGTATAAACGTAAGAGGTTATTTCTAGAAGATAATTAGAGTATTATATAGGCTATAGGAAGCTCCCTAATAATAGTTCCTTTATTTAATAAGATTCCTTTTAGAGCTTAGCTTTATCTAAGGGAAAGAAGACCTATATATCTTTATAAAGGACAATTTTATCCTATTTTTCTACGTAAATAATATTATAATACTATACCCTAATGGATCTAAAGTAAAATTTAAAGAATTATATAAGTGATTAATAAATAGTTTAGATATTAAGGACTAAGGTAAATTAAAGTAATTCCTAGGCATTAAAATTATTAGAAATCGCGATACTAAAGAGATGTAGTTATTATAGGAATTATATATTCAAAAGATTGCTTAGAAGTTTATTCCTAATATTATTAATAATAAGTTAAAGAGCTTAATTATAGCTTCTCTTCTAATAGCTATAATTTACCTAAATAATAATAAAGCTTCTAATAAAGAAATTAGCTATTATAAAGTAATTATAGGCTCTTTAGTGTATCTTTGTATTATTAGAAGACTAGATATAGTATTTATAGCATTAAAGCTAGCCTCTTTTATAATAAATCCGTTAGCAAAGCACATTAAATTAGCTTAGGGTGCTTTATTATACGCTTAGGACATAAAGAAGCTTTGCTTATAATATTTAGGCATAGATAGCTTTAATATGTTGTTTTCTAGCATAGATGCCTTACTTAGCAACAATCCTAAGACTTAGAAGTTAATATAAGGCTATGTTTTTATTATATATAGTGCTATAATTAATTAGAAGTCCGGAAGGTAATATTACGTAATAACTTTAAGTATAGAAGTAAAGCTCTTCACCCTAAATTATAGTGTAAAAGAGCGTATTTCCCTTAGTAAGCTACTTTATAATATTAATATATATATGCTACTACTCTTAATTATCTAGTGTAATAATAAGTAAATAATCTGAATTACTAAATATACTAAAGGAAGGCTTTAAACTAGCCTTAAGCACCTTAATATAAATTAAATATGGATTTAAGAATAATATGTAATAGGTAATATTAAGGTTAATTAGATAAAGACCTCTAAGATACCTACAAATAGCTTTATAAAGCCTTTATTAGGTTAAATACATAGGGACTTTTGCTATAAAATTAGCTTAAGGGAGATTCCTACCTAATTATAATACTAGGGATTATTTATAATCTCTTCTTATACCCTTAATCTTTAGCTTTAATAAATATCTTAGCTAGGGGGGGTATATTAGGAAGAGCTCCCTAAAGCATTAGATATGTAAATGCTAGTTACATAATAGCTAGGATAAGATATTAGTGGAGACAAATGTATTAGAAGTACCTCTGTAGACTAGTTATTTCTATAGCGCACTATATACCTTTTAGGTACAAAAGTCGGCTGCCGTCTGCACCTCTGATTGATCGAATTGAACACTTTTTATCATCTATCTACACCCCTACCTAACAAGTACGTATATTAAATACGCAGCAGTAACTAGGCTCAGAGTACGGACCGCGTGTTTACGCACTCTAGAGTTCTAGTGCGTTTTGAGGCATTTTACGAGACAGGTCCCACGTGTGGATACTTAGGCTGCGACGGGCAGACTAGGCGTTATACTCCGCAGCGCCATGGGTGGACGGTCTGAAGTCATACCAAAAGATATTAGGTAATGATGATAGTTGATTACTCTTTACTATAGCTACGGCTAACCTATACTTATTACCTCCCTAATTTACTCCTTATTATATAAGCTATTTTCCTACTTAATAGGCTAGGGGGGATAGTTTACTAGTATTAACCCTAATACCCTAATTCTTCTATTATAATACTTTATCCCCCCTCCCAGGCACAAGGTAAAACTGCTTAAATTATTATAGATCTCTATTTTTTAACACCTTTTCTAAATATCTAGCCTTCTTCTCTAGCTTTTTATTTCCTTTCTTTTTCTTACTTTTCCTAAATTCCTTAATATTTTCTTTTATTTTTTAAATTTCCTTTTTATCTAGAATTTCCTTAGATTTTTAGATAGCTATTAGGTTTTATAGCCTAGTAGTTATAGCCCCTAGCTTATAGTTACCCTTAGCTATACTATTATCTAATTAGTTAGTTATTAATTAGTTAATTAGTAGCCCTTAACCCTTACCTATTAATTATACAGTGCGTTTATTAGTTTATATATCTCTTATAGAAAGTATTAATTACGCCTACTAATTTTAAGTAAAGCGAATTAGAGTGTAATTAAGTAAGAATAAGTTGTGTTTTTTTTTTAGTTTACCTTAAAGCTTTGAAGGATAAGTTATAAGATAAAAGAGATATAAAGAGATAGAATAAATATAGTTATAAAGGAAGGGAAATTACATTAATTTATACTATAAGTAAAACTTAAATAGATTTAAGTTTAACTACGGTTATAAATTATAACTATATCTTATGTAATTATAGCTATAAAGTTTATTGATTTTTAATTTTTTTAGGGTCATTGACTGTGGCTAATGCATCTAATTTTTAAGGAACAAAAAAAATTACTAGCAATACCTAGCTAGTGTAATAATTAATAACTAAATTTAATGATTACTATAGTGTTAGGTAAAACATAAATAAAGGAATAAGCTTTAAGCTATAAATTTAAGGGCTAAAAGGTTAATATAAAGTTTATAATAAACTTTATAGCTATAATTACGTAAGATATAGTTATAATTCGTAACCATAGTTAAACTTAAATCTATTTAAGTTTTACTTATAGTATAAATTAACATGATTTCCCCTTCCTCTGTGACTATATTTGTTCTATCTCTTTACATCTCTTTTATCTTATAACTTATCCTTCAAAGCTCTAAGGCGAACTTAAACCCTTCTAAAAAAAAACCACAACTCATCCTTAATTACAGCTAATCCAATTCATAACAGACGCACTGCATCCATTATATCACTAGGTAAGTCATGGGCTACTAATCGACTAATTAACAACTAACTAATTAGATAATAGTATAGCTAAAGGTAATAAAAAAGACACTATACTATCTAAAATATTAAATAATATAGTAGAAGAGAAGAAAAGTAAAGGGAAGGAAAGGGAAGATAAATCTAACCTTAAGATAATTAATAGTATCTATAATATAAGGGAAAAGATGCTAAAAAATAAGGGCAAGCCTAACAATAAGCTTGTAAGGTAAATAAAAAGAAGTTAAAGGAATAGGGTGTTAGGGTGTAGTAAGCTAAGCAGTTTTACCTCGTACTCAGGAGGGGGCTATAAAGTTTATTATAAACTTTATATTAACCTTTTAGCCCCTAAATTTATAGCTTAAAGCTTATTCCTTTATTTATATTTTACCTAATACTATAGTAATTATTAAATTTAGTTATTAATTATTACACTAGCTAGGTATTGCTAGTAATTTTTTTTGTTCCTTAAAAATTAGATGTATTAGCCACAGCCAATGATCCCAAAAAAAATTAAAAATCAATAATACTTTATCCTTCTCTAGATTAGTATAATCTTTAGTTTCTATTTAGCTAAATCCTATATATTTAATCTAAATAGTTAAAGTTTCTTTAGTTATAAAATATATAGTTTTAAGTTATCTAGGTGGATTTTTCTTATTATCTTACTTTCTAATAGTTTAATCTTATATATTACTAAGAATACCTTTTAGATAATCTTTAATAGTTTCCCCTAGGTCTTATAAAACTTCCCTTTTAACTTATTCTTTTTATCTATCTTTTCCTATATAAGATTTCTTATGAGGCCCCACTCACAACACCCGTGCGCTAGCGCACCACCTAGCGGGCACGCCACGCCCTAGGGCTAGGTTTACATAATACTAGCAAGCTACTAGCTATAAGCTAGTAACTTATATATATAATACACTTAGACTTAGTAAGCTTTAGTTAATATATAAGTGCCCTTATACCTCTTACTTAGCTATCCTTTTATTCTTATAATTCTAAAGCTTTATTTACTAGTTACTTAAGAGTAATATAAGGGGGAGAATAACCTAATTTACTAGAGTAATATTATATATTACTTAGGATTTACTAAATAATAGTAATACTATAGCTAGAGATATACTATATTTTATAACCTTATTTAATACTATACCCTTTACTATAAGGGAAGAAAAAGTAGTAGTTAGAAAGTAAATTACCTAGCTTAAGTAACTTAAGAAACTATAAGAGTAAGAATAAAAACTTACTAACTTATTATAACTTATTATAACTTTATAAAGAAAAAATACTAATAAAAAGAGGCTAAAAAGCTAGTATATTCTTAAGTCTTAGTAGCTAAGAAGTTAAGGTTTAAAATATTATAAAACTCTAATACCTTATAAACTTATAAAAGCAGAAAATATAGCTTAATAACCTTAACTATACCTTTAAGAGGGTAATAAAGAAGTATTATTAAAGTAACTAAAAGATTCTCTTTATACTTAACTATATATATATAAACTATTAGGTAAGATAAAACTAATATATTAAAGGATAACTAGCTAATAGCGAGGATTACCTTAAGAATAACTAGGATAAGTTCTAGGACTAGACCCTTATATTACTTAAGAACTCTATAAGCTATAATATATAGATAGCTACCTAGCTAGAGAATATAAAGTAAAAGGAGGGCTAAAGCTTTATTAAATTTAGTATTTACTTAAGTTTACTAGAGAAATACCTTAAATAAGCTTTAGAAAATACCTATACCCTTATATTCTTTATAAAATTAGTTCCTAACTTATAAGACTATATTAACTTATATATAAATATTACTAAGCTAATATAAGAAGGGGTTATATAACTTACCTAATAATTTTAGGAGGTAATATTAAAGAATAAGTAAAAGCTAAATAATTTAGAAGAGAAGGGCCTATATAAAGCCCCCTAATATTAAAGACATAACTCTCTATAAGGCTATTAGCTAAATAAGGGCTAAAAGGATAAGGATAAGAATAAGAATAAGAAGAAAGAAAAGTCCCTAGCTACCTATCTAAATAATAATAGACTATAAGGAAGGAGGTAGTGCTATAATTATAGTAGCACTTACTATCTTACTTATAATTATAATAAGCTAAGGAAGGACTAGTAAGAAGGTTAGGAAAACTCCTAGAGGTAAAAGTAAATACCTTTACCTTTACCTTAAATACTAGGGTACTAGTAGGATATTAATTTTATATACTAGTTACTATTTATAAGTATAAAGACATTAAAATAGTAGTAAATCTTAATAGTTACGTAGAGATTAATATTATTAGTGCCTAATTTACATAGACTTATAAGCTTAATTAGGCTAAGGCTATAGTACCTATTCTAAAGGTAATAAAGGCTTTTATAATTCCTTAATATAGTATCTATAAGGTACTTATTATAATCTAAGACTTAAGGGGTAAAAAGAGGGACCTTAAACTACTATATATAGCTATTAATAAGGACTTAAGAGTAAAGGGAAGCCTTATATTAATTAGAATATATATACTTATAGAAGAATATATATACCTTTACTTATACTAATAAGAATAGTAGTTTAAGAAGAAAAAATAGCCTTTTTACTACTAACTCCCTATAAGTTTATAAAGGTAATATATAATAAGATAATTATATATACTATTATAAGTATAATAGAAAATAAGTTTATCCCCCTTAAAGATAAAGAGAAGGTAAAAGTATATAAAACTATTAAAAATATCCCTAAGAAGCTATATAAGTTTAAAGATATATTTATATTAAATAAGGTAAGGAGTCTTTTATTAAAGAAGTTAACTAACTATATAATTAATCTTATACTAGGAGTAATACCCCTATATAAGCTAATTTACTCTCTCTCCTAAAGTAAACTTAAAGAGCTCTAGGAATATATTAATAATAACCTAAAGAAAGGCTAGATAAGACCCTTTAAGAGCCTAGTAAGTATATCTATCTTATTTATACTAAAGAAGGATAAAATACTTTAACTATATATAAACTATTAAGGACTTAATAAGGTAATATAAAAGAATTACTACACTTTCCCCTTAATTTTAAAGATCCTTAACTAAAACTAAGGGGCTTATTTCTTCTTAAAGATTAATATTAAGGATATATACTATAGAATTTATATTAAAAAAGTAATAAGTAAAAAATAGCTTTTTATATATATTATAAGCACTATAAGTACCTTATAATACCTTTTAAGTTAACTAATACCCTAGCTACCTTTTAAAGCTATATTTATAAGGTACTTTATAAGCTAGTTAATACTATTTATATAGTATATCTAAATAATATCTTAATCTTCTCTAAGATAAAGAAGAAGTATACTAAATATATTAAGTAAGTCCTAGAATATATAAGGGTAATAAAGTTATATATAAAACCCTTTAAGTGCTTTTTCTATAAGAAATTAGTAAAATTCCTAGGGTTTATTCTCTTTATTAATAGGATATTAATAAATACTTACTAGGTTAATATAATTAGAGAATAAAAGAAGCTAATAAGTTTTTACAAATATATAGTTATTTCTTAGATTTTATAACTTTTACTAATAGTTTATTTATAAATACTCTAGGATTATAATACCTCTTTATATAGTAATAAAGGGTAGTTAAAATAGTATCTAGACTAGGAGGTTTATATTTAAAAAAAGGGAATAGTTAGTGTTTAACTAGCTAAAAAATACCTTTTAGTAAGCGCCTTTACTCTAATATTATAACCTAAGTTAAGTAATATATATTAAGATAAATGCCTTAATTTTTATAATAGTAGGAATCCTATCTTAGTAGGATAATAAGGGCTATTAGTATTTAGTAGCCTTTTAGTTAAGGAAGTTTATAAATACTAAATATAACTATAGTATAGCTAATTAAGAGTTACTTACTATAGTAAAGTTATTTAAACACTAGTAATATTATATTAAAGGTATAGAGATACTTATTAAAGTCTTATTAGACTACTATAACCTATAGACCTTTATAAGGTAGTAAAAGCTAAATAGAAAATAAGTATAATAGTATATATTCCTTTACTTATTTTATTTTATAATTAAGTATAGACTAGGGAAAAGTAACCTTATAAATATACTATTAAGAAGGTCTAATTATAAGGGTAAACCTATATTAAATAAGGCGCTTTTACTAGAGCTTTAAAGGAAAATAGTAGTTACTTATATAGTAAAAGAAGCTTTTTATATAGTAAAGAAAGAAGTACTAATATATTAAAGAAGTTATAGTATAGTACTAGTCTTAGAACTTATTACTACCTTAGTAGCCTAGGTAAAAGGCTAGTTAGCTACTATAGATTTAGTAATAAGTTAGCTAAATAAGGGTAATTTTAAGGAGAAGGTAATATATATCTAAGATATTAGTATAGTATAAGTAATTTAAGGGGCTATTATATTACTAAATCCCTACTAATTTATAGTAAATAAACTATTAGTATAACTATTATAAAAGGTATAGGACTAAGATTTAGATTTATAAAAGCATAAAGGTAAGGTTAACTCTTACATAAAAGGGAGGGGAAAAGCTAGTTTATAGTTATATAGTATAAGGGGTTTTCTAATATATAAAGCCTAGGTAGTTATTTTATAGGAGCTTATTTTATAATAAAAGTTTCTATAGCTATACTATAATAATTTGCTAGTAATTTACTTTAGAACTAAATATACTTTTAAGCTATTAAAATATTACTATTAGTAGCTAGTAATAAGTAAAGCTATTTTAGACTATATATCTAGCTATAAAGTATACTAGTATATAGTAGCTAGGAGGTATTACCTATATAAAACCCTTAAATTACTACTAATACTAAAGTAACTATAAGTAAAGATCTTAATAGACTTTATTATAGGATTACTACTAGTATAGCTAGGTAAGTAGGAAACTAATATAATCCTAGTAATTATAGACTAACTTACTAAGTACTTTATTTTTCTTCTTATAAAGACTATAATTAATATAGCTAAATTAGTAAAGTTATTCTATAAGGAAATCAAGCTTTAATTTAAGGCACTAGAGGGTATTATATCTAATAAAGGCTTAGTGTTTATAAGCTAATTCTAGTTAGATATATATTACTTATTATATATAAAGTAAAGGCTTTTAATAGCGTTTTACCCCTAAACTAATAAGTAAATAGAAAGGATAATCTAGGTACTAGAGTATTACCTATAGTGTTTTATTAAAGAAAACTAGTACCTATAGCTAAAATTACTTCTAATAGCTTAATTCGCATGTAATAATACTATTAATAGAATAATAAGGTACTCCTTAAACTACACTCTTATAGGCTATTTACCTAAGTTTTACCTAGCTCTTAAGGGCAGAGCATTGCAATACAATACAATACATTACATAATACAATACATCTAAAATTTTACAATACAATACAATATATGTATTATTTGTATTGTTTTGTATTTTTTTCTTTTTTAGTTTTAAGTTAAATTCCTTAATTATAAGGTATATATAGTTAATATAATAGCTTATAATAGCTTATAATAGCTTATAATAGCTTATAATAGCTTATAATAGCTTATAATAGCTTATAATAGCTTATAATAGCTTATAATAGCTTATAATAGCTTATAATAGCTTATATGTATATTACTTATATTACTTATATTACTTATATAACTTAAAATATTATTAGTGTTAAAGTTTAATTAAAAATAAATAAGTAATGAATTTATAAAATATAAATATAAGTATTTATAAGTAAATTACTATAGAAAAAGCTTGACTTTTTAATTATTTAGTATTTAAAGGTTTTTAAAATATTAATAAAATAAAATTCCTTTCTCTTTTATATTTTTAATATTATACTAATAAAAAGTAAGTCCTAATATTACTATAAGACTTACTTTAATATATTTTACTTTTTTAAGCTAAAATTATATAACTAAGTAAAAAGATTATACTAGGTTTATAGTATAACTAATAAGACTTACTTCTAGACTTACTTTTATATATTTATTTCTTCTAAGCTAGAATTATAAAACTACATAAAGAGATAATATTAGGTTTATAGTAAAATTAATAGGACTTACTTTTAGACTCACTTATGTATAAACTATATAAAACTCTCTTTTAAGCTAGAATTACATAACTAAGTAAAAAGATTATACTAGGTCAGACCCACTTATAGACCCACTTTTAAAAACGCTATATAACTAAGTAAGTAAGCTAAAAGCAGTATAAATAATTAAAACTTACTTCTAAAGCTTATTTATTTATCTATTTAATATTTAAAAAATATAGTATATATATTATAATTATTCTTTATATTATATTTTAACCCTTCTTTATAAGCTTTTCCTAGTTTTTTTCTTTTCTCTTAGTTTAAAAAAGGTTAAAAGCTAATATATTCTATTATAATTATAATAAAATAGTTTAATATTAAAAGAAGCTTTTATTAAATAAATTTAAATTTTCTCTTTATAATAAATTCCTTATATATATAAATATATTTTTATAAGAGTTTTAATCTTATTTATTTAGAATTATAAATTATTTCTTTAGGGTAAATATTGTATTTAAAGCAAAAAAACTATATTAAAACGTATAGTAAATCTTAAAAAAAAGCTAGAAAGATAAAATAAGCTTTAAAATATAAAGAATAAATATTACTATAAGTTAAGCCTAGATAATACTATTTATAGCTACCCTATATATATATATAGCGTAATAGTCTAAATTAGCTAAAACTTTGTAATTTTATAACTAAATACCTAAATAGTATAGAAATTTAAGGATATCTTACTTAGATTATATTGAAAATCTACTATATAATAAGTATATATACTACCTTACTTTTTAATAATACATTGTATTGTATTGTAATGTAATGTATTGTATTATATTGTATTATATTATAATGTATTTTTATATAATAAATAATTATAATAAATCATAGAAAATAGATATAAGAATAAAAAGACCCTTAAAATATTGAGAAAAAATCATTCTATAAAATAGATATAAAAGAATATTACTAAGATATTATGTATTTAAAATAAGCTTACTTTTCTAAGTAAGCTAAAACTTTATGGATTTTTAAATAAATAACTAAATTATTTATAAAAATAAGGATACTATAATTAGATTACATAAAAAATCTTATATATAATAAATTTATATAATACCCCACTTTTATTTTTCCCTAACAATACATTGTATTGTATGTATTGTGTTGTATTTTTAATATAATACAATACATAATACAATACATAGGGCAATACAATACAATACAATACATCGAAGGGCTAAAAAATACAATACAATACAATACAACAATGCTCTGATTATAGCTATAGTAAGTAAGTATTATCTAGGTAAGTATAAGCTACTATGCTTTAAAAGCACCCTAGATATAAGCTATATCTATAAGGGAGAAAGCTAGGGGTTAGGCCTTAGCTAGGTTAATTTAAGTAATAGCTAATATACTATTAAAATACTTATAATAATAAATAAAAGTTTTTATAAGGGTAGTATATTATCTCTTACTATTAGTAAACTATAGTATAACTAAAGTCTTAATAACTTTACTTATAGTTAAAAAGATCTTAAGATATTTAAAGGTATAACAAAGTTTTAGGTTAGTATTATATAAGTACTTCTCCTAGATATATATATAATAACTAGTATAGTATAAGGTATAGGCTTAGTTTAGCCTTAGGGTATAAATATATTTACCTTTATTCTAGAGATTATTTATATAAGGACTATAAGGGAAATTATACTTCTTACTATTAAAAAGGGCTTTATTCTTAGAGTTTTCTTCTAAAATATACTTACTAAGATAAGTCTTTTTAAATAAGGTAAGAGAAAGTAAAGAAAAAAAAGAAAGTACTCTAAAGATAAGTTAATTAGTAAGAGAGATAATATTACTTATAATAAAGAGTAAACTAAATATAAAAAAGAGGCTTTAAGGTTATAGGATAATTAATAAATAAAGGTAAGAAAAATATAAAAAGAAAGTATTATAATAATATAAAGGTAAAAAGAAGTAAAATAGAATAAAGAGAAATAGAATATTTATATTTTAAAATAAATTAGTTAAGCTTTAATTAAAGTATAGGTTTTTATATTTATAAATAATAACTAGGGGTAAGTAAGGGTAATATATTATATAATAAGGGGTTAAGTAATTAATAATAAAAGAGTAGTTTAAAGTAAAGTTTAAGTTTAGTAAGTAATAAATAAAATATAAGATTAAGGTAAAGGTAATAAACTAAATAAGGTAAGGAGATAGCTAGTAATAAGGGGCTATAAAATAAGTAACTAGTATTTTTAAAGGTAAAACTAGGTTAAAGTAAGGTAGTCTTATACTAAAAGATTTTTAAATTTATATAGTAAAAATATAACCTTACTAAGTAACTTACTAGCCTTACTAGGCTACTTATATTACTTTATTATATTTTTAAGGGGGCTATATAATAAGGGTTTATATTTAATATATACTTACTTTTTAGTAAGAGAAAAAAAAGGGGGGTAAGTAAAGGGGTATATTATAAACTTAAGCTATAAGCTTAGGTTAAGTCTAGCTTTAAAAAGTATATATACTTTATATAGCTAGGTTAGGGCTTTATATAGACTATATATAAACTATGCATAAGGGATTATATATCTAGATGCTATGTAACTACTAGTGTAATTCCTTTCTTCTTTTATAAGAATAATATTCTTATTCTAAACGCTTATACGCAGTATCTATAAGGCCAGTTCCTAACAGTAATAAATTTATTTTCTTTTATTTTCTTTTATTTTTACTTTAGTAAGTAGGAGAATATTATTTTGCTTTATTATAAATACTAAATTAGGATATAATTTAGCTAGTTATAACTAGGATAGTTGCCTTTTAAGGCATACTTAGTACTTATAATATAGTAAAATAAGCTTAGCTACTAGTAATATAAATAAGAATAGATTTAGCTCTTTAAATAGGAGAATTAACTTACTTCTTATATTATAACTTACACCTAATAGTAGCTTTTATAAGTAAACTTAGTATGACTTATGACTTGTTAAATCCGTTAGCCTCTCTAGCGGATTTAACCTAACAACGTGCAGAGCTAGCACGTAACAGTAGCACTCTGCGAACCTCTGATTTTAGTTATTAATCTTATTACTAGATAGTCTATTCTATCCACTACTTAGTTTAATATAGCTTATTACATAGCCTATTACTATTCTAATATTCCCTAAAAGAACCTTATAGTGTTATATTTATTTACCCTAGTGTGCGATTCCCCTAGTTCTAATATGTTTCCTAAGGATTCTAGTTATAAATCCTTTAGATTTAACTTAGTTAAAGGATTAAGGGTTTTATATATTAAGTAGTAGTGTTTTTTAGGGTAGTTTATTGATTTTTAACTTTTTTGGATTATTGGCTATGGCTAATGCATCTAATTTTCAAGGAACAAAAAAATTACTAGCAATACCTAGCTAGTGTAATAATTAATAACTAAATTTAATAATTACTATATATTTATATATTATTTACGCTAGTTAGCTCTATAGATGGCTATTACTAGTACTCCTAATACTGAGTTAAAAGGGAAAACCCTATACTAGGAAGAAAAACCCCCTTACATTTGTGTATAAGTTAGTGCTAGCCCTATTATAAGTCTGCGCTACTTAGTGTGTTTCCTGTTATAAGTATTTATTACTAGCTTACACTAGCCTTATCCTATTAAAAAAAAAAAAAAGGAAAAATATATAAAAAGAGTATTTATAAGCTCTTTCTAGTCCTATTCTAGTATAATAATAAGCCTACTTTAAGTCCCTTTGCTTTAGGCTAGGGTAAAGTAAATCTAGGTTTGTAGTGTTAATTTACTTCTTATTTACTTTCGCGTTAACTTTTCTATAGCCTTACTTTTTAGCTAACTCTAGCCTATTACTACCTTATACTTTTAATAAAGTTAGAGCACCTAGTTTTGTTTAATTAGTATAGGGGGAGGGTAGTTATAGTCCTAGGCTAGTGTGGTCCTAGGTTAAGATTACTTATGTATTATTAGCCTTATTAATTACGTTATACTTTATTTTTAAGTAAGTTATCTAAATTATCCCCCCTCTATAGGCATAAAGAGAGCTCCCCCTTAGGGTCCTAGTCTTTTTCTTCTCTTTATATTAAACTTCCTATAGGTTCTTCCTTTCTTTTTAGCTATCTAAGGCTTTTCTAGGCTAGGGTTAGGTTATTTGCTAATGTTTACTATAGATTTAGGTTAATTCTAATATAATACTACTAGAAGCTATAAGTACTTTAGTATTACTACTTGTCTAGCTTTAATCTACCTAGGAATTCACTAAGTATAAGGACTTCCTAGGGAAGTCTATAACTAAGAAGTAATACGCTTAAGTCTTAGAGAAGGGCCTATTTATAGGTTATGTTTGCCTCTATTCTAGGCCTAGTCCGCTGCTAATTCGCTTACTAGCTTAGTGAACTAAGAGAGATCTAGTGCGTTTCCTATAAGTCTTGTTTGATTTAGGACTATAGGCATTAGTGTTATATTATTATTAGTAGGTTAGTCCTGTTTTAGCTTGGAAGCGGGGCTAACCCTCTAGATAGGGGCGGCTACTAACGTGTGTTTTGACTGCTAGGTTTGAAATTATTAATGTTATTAGGTAATGATTGTCTCTAGTCCGGCTTGGATCCGCATCTAATCCGCCCGTTTTCTTAGCCGAATTTGTCTGGCCAGTAATAATTACTATAGTGTTAAGTAAAACATAAATAAAGGAATAAGCTTTAAGCTATAAATTTAGGGGCTAAAAGGTTAATATAAAGTTTATAACAAACTTTATAGCTATGATTATATAAGATATAGTTATAATTTATAACTATAGTTAAACTTAAATCTATTTAAGTTTTACTTATAGCATAAATTAACATAATTTCCCCTTTCTTTACGACCGTGTTTGTTCTATCTCTCTATATCTCTTCTATCTTACAACTTGTCCTTCAAAGCTCTAAGGCGAACTTGAACTTTAGGGTAGTTTATAATCCCCTTTCCTTTATTAATTTTACCTATCTCTATGCTCTTCCTAGTTCTAGTAGTAGTATTACTATTTATAAGACTAGTAATTCTTTTAAGTTATTACCCTAAGGCTTTGCTTCCTTTTAATCTAATAGAATTATTAAGGAATCCTTTAGATTTAGCCTTAGAAATATATTTCCTAACTTAATTCTAAATAAGGCATATAGTTTATAAGTCTATTAGATTCTAGTAAATAGGTAGCTTCTAAGATATTAGCTATTCTTACCTTCTTATAATTCTATTATTAAATTTATATTATATAAGTTTATATAAGTCTTTTTAGTTACTAATTCTAATAAGCTTTTGCTTTTAATATTTAAAATCCGGATTTACGTTATTAAAAATCTAAAACTAATAAATAAGGCGTAATTCGCTCTTAGTAACTAGAAAAATATCTAGTTCTCTATATTATTACTATAAATAGTTAGTTTTAGATATATAGGTGTTATATCTAGGTTACTAGAGGTATGTAATAAAAGAATCTCTAATTACTACTACTTATTATATACTAGCTTTATATATTATTAGGTTAAATCCGCTAGAGAGGCTAATAGATTTAATAAGTTATAAGTTATACTAAGTTTACTTATAAAAGCTACTATTAGGTGTAAGTTATAATATAAGAAGTAAGTTAATTCTCCTATCTAAAGAGCCGAATCTGTTCTTATCCATGTTGCTAGTGGCTGAGCTTATTTTGCCACGTAACAGTTACCTAAGAATAGGTAGAAGAGATTTCTTTTAATAAAGCTAAGAGTATACCACAACAAATCCTAGTTATAATAGAGGGTAAGGTTAAACTTAAAACTTACTATAATAAAGTTCTCTATTAGGTTACCTAAAGTCTAAAAAGAAAAAAAAAACTAAGTATTCTCTAACTAAAGGGAAAACTATCCTATTCCTATTTACTACCTTATTCTTTCTATTTACTAATCTTAACTCCTAAGTTAGGTGCTTCTAATTTATATAATAACTTATACCTTTAAACCTTTTATTCCTACCTTTAAGTTAAATTCCTACTTCTAAAATATAGTATACTAATTATATTTATACTATACTATTTAATTAGAAGATTAGATAAGTAAAAAGGTAAAGATAAAAGTAAGGTAAAGTAAGGTAAAAGTAAATTAGTAGTCTATACGCCCCTTATTAGAGTTTAGTAGTATAATAAGCTTAGTAAACTATAGTTTTTATAGGTAAGAGGTAATCTAAAGCTTACCTTAAAGCATAAGGTTTAGTTCTCTTATCTAGAGGTATTACGCTTACTTATAATAGCTTCTTTACTACTATAGTGTAAGAGATTAATTATTACTAGAGGTTTTTATTTAATATTTATAGTTACTTATTTTTTATAGTAATAAATATAGTAGTAAAATATTAACTTATTACTTTATTTAAATAAAGTCTATAGTGTATTTTACTTAGTAAGCTAAGTATAGTAAATACTAATTACTAGGGCTAGTTTCTAGGTCTTAGGTATAATTCTATAGTCTCCAAGAAGTTAGAGAAGTATCTTAGTATCTAGGTCTATCTAAGTTATATTCTCCTCTTAAGAGAATAATTACTTTTTACTAAGTCTAGAAATAGGGTTTACTAGGGATAGTTTCTCTAGGTTAAACCTGATTTCTATAGTTACTTTAATTAGTTCTAAGTGTCCTTATATCTTAGTATATCTAGCCTAGAATAAGATTTTTAGAATCTCTTAGTATTTTATTAATTAGTTATTCCTAATAGCGCTAGTTCTCTAGTTTACTAGCTTATTTATAAGTTATTCTTATAATATTTATTTATTAATTAGATTATTTAGTTTCTAGTTTCTTTATAATCCTAACTCCTAGGTATATTCTTATCTATAATTCTTAACCTTATTAGATATAAGGATCTCTTTATTTACACCCTAATTAGTGTGTATATTTAAGTCCTATAGTCCTTAAACCTAACTTAAGTCCTATAGTTCTTTATAATTATTACTTTATAGTTTAAAGGTATTCCTATCTATAGTTAGGTTCTTCCCTTATACCTTATTATCCTATATTAGTAACTATAGCTCTAGAGATATATATTTATAAACTTATTCTATTTCTAACCTTAGCTATACTCTAGTAGTTTTACCTATAATTTCTTTACTAGGTTAGTCTTTATTTATTTAATATAGGTTTTAATTTCTTTAATTATTAAAGTGTAATTGATTAATTCTTATAGAGTAACTAAATAAAAACAAAGGCCCTAGTCTTATTACCATAAAGTTATACTAAAAGATATTAGGTAATAATAATAGTTAATTACTCTTTACTATAGCTACGGCTAACCCACACTTATTACCTCCCTAATTCACTCCTTATTACATAAGCCATTTTCCTACTTAACAGGTCCGTTTGAATCGAGCGATGGCGGAGGGATGGAAAAGTGAGAGGGTATCGGAGATTCGGATTAGGCCGTGGCGGCCCCGTGGCAGGGATCTCTTCTCTCTTGTCATTACGTTATTTGCTTTTTGCTTAGATTTCGGTAGGCTTTGTTTGCTTTACGAACCTATAGAATAATTGCTATTAGGTTAGGTAGTTAAGAATAAAGGGGTAGCAAGAACTAATAAGAGATAAGAGAGCAAACGCGTAGTCTATAGCTAATTTGTTAATTTGTTAATTTGTTAATTTGTTTGTAATAGTATATCCTATTATCTTCCTAAAGTTAGTAGCGTCTAGAGAGAGAAGCCTATAGGGGGGGCTTGCCTAGAGTTTTTTTAGCAGAGCATCGTCATATACGAAACGTTAACAGTTAACATGCTTACCTGGAACGATGATCTTGGCACCCTCGTCCAGCTAGTTATACGAAGCAATGAGCCTAGTACTAGTAATTACCGGTTGACTTCGTGGCTCTTCATACTGCTTAAGAATACTGCCCTCGGAAATAGTCTCGATGAGCTCGCCAACAGGGGGCCAAGGTAATTCGTCCATCACGGGTGTTCGCTGGAAGCGATTGCCGCGAAACGAGCCCCCTCGACCATGCGGTCGGCGCCAATTCAGTTGCGACATGAACACGATGTAATCACTTTTGAGAGACTCTGTATCGAGATACACCTGGTTGGATCTAAACTTCACTTGCCTTCGGGTTCCTGGGTGGATGTTGTGTGAAGGTTCTTCTCTCTTCCTTTCATGTACCGAGATCCAGTCTGCGCTGTGCAGGAGGCTGGCATGTGTGCCTCTTCTCCCCCCGCTTCTCTCTCGGGGAAAGGATGCGACTGACAAGTTGATCTTGTTGAGTACTGCGGCCTCTCATCTGAGGCATCATTGCTTCGTTTGTGTTACCCGGATTCACGGATGCCGCGTTTGATGTCGCGGCGCCACGGCCCACGTGCCTTTCTTCGTTTGCTGATCGACCCGAAAAGGCCTTGCTTCGTTTGTTAGATGTAGAAGCATATGTGCGCCCCCTTTACCCCTTTATGAGTTTCCCATATCCCATTTTCCATTCAGCTGCATCATTCCACAAATCTCCTTTGCAGCACCGCTGCCCACCGTTGTCCCCCCCCGTTCTGTGACATTGCAACTTGATGCTGCAGTGGGAAAAGGGGGCTGTTCAATTTGTCATTCCGTTTCGAACTTCTCGAGTACCGCGAGAAGTAGTACACCTTGAATGTCTACCTCCAAAATGTCCTCCGATAAAGTTCTTTCTGGCCGCGAGAGGGCGCTGTTCAAGGTATTCAAGAGCCATCTCTCGGGAGATTTGTGCATCAAGAGCAGTCACGATGCCCAACGCTTTCTGGAGGCCACTGATATGCTTGCCAAGGAGAAATCGCCTGCTTTCTGCGCAGAATCCATAGTCTCTAGCCACAATGGTATCGAAACGGTGCGGAGTGTCGTGCGCAGCGACCCCTCGAGGGGGTTCGTCTCGTTGATCATGACGCAACTCATCACACATCTCTCTGACCCAGTCGTCAAGCTGATCAACGATGGAGAACTTCTCAAACGTCTTTTGGTTGCGATTCTATCACCTCCAACATTTTGGTCCACACTGGTTGAGTTTCATCGCGAGAGTGGCTTCAATCACAGCAGCGCTCATGTCTTTGCCTGGTTGTGTCTCGAAATCGTATCAATCAACTCCCAGGACCTGCAAATTCCGTACCACGACGTGGCAGATTTAATGGACCGTCAATTCTTCCTCAATTCTCCATCATATTCGGTGAGGCAACTGGCCTATCGAGTCGTCAAGGTCCTCAGAGTACAATCGATTGCCTCCACTGCCGATTCGGATTATAGCGCCGGTGGCCGCCACGACAACGACTTCTCCGACTTCCGTGCGATTTCCATCTTCCCAACCGCCGACGAAGTACGTTCCGCGGAAGAACCGTTCCTCCAGCGCCTGGACGATGTGTTTGAGGCTCCGCGGGAGTCCCGACCTGTCACTTACCTCGCATGGCTGTTTCGGCTCCTCAGGGAGGACATGCTCGCTGATTTGAGAGAAGATCTCGCCGTTGCATGGGGAAAAAGGAAAGGGACTCGAAGGCCTCTGCGACTGGGCAAAATGAGTCTTGCGGGCCTCGGTACGAACGACATGAAGCGGATTCATCCTTACAGCTTGAGCCTTCGATGTGAGGAAGGTATCGTCTTCCCCCGCATGGTAGGCCAAAAGGCCAGGAAAAAGTTTGCGGAAGACTCCAAGTCCTTTATGAAGCACAATGCACTCGGCGCTCTGTGCCGCGGCGACGAAATCATTGCATTTGGCTCAATCATGCGCAACGTCGACATGTTGGCCAAGGACCCTCCGATTGTTGTCATCAAGTTCACTGACACGGTGGGATTAAGAAGGGCCATTGAGGCTCTGCTCCATGAGAAGCGACATGAACTCAAGTTCTTCGTCGTCGACACCGCCACGTTCGCTTACGAGCCCATCTTGCGGCGATTGAAATGTATATCCGAGATACCTCTGGAGGATGCGTTGCTGGATCCTGGAAACGCTCCAAGCACCTATCAGCCTCCTGGTCAACTGCCTCGCTTTTTAGATGTCCTCAAGGGAGCTCTGAAGGAAGGAAAAGCCGTTAATCTATCATCAATCGTCAAGACTGTAAACCCTGTTCGAGTCTCGGGTGCACAACTCGAGTCCCTGATCAATGGCCTGGAAAACTCTGTGGGCCAGATACAAGGCCCTCCTGGTACTGGGAAATCTTACGTAGGAGCACTGATATCGCAAATCATCCTAAAACAAACAGATCAACGCATATTAGTGTTGAGCTATACCAACCACGCTCTGGACCAATTTCTCGAAGATCTACTGGGCATTGGGGTGGCGGAAGACGACATGGTACGACTTGGTTCCAAGTCCACGGCACGGACTGCACCCCTTCGATTGGACGAGCATTTCAGGCTGCCCAAATTTCGATTCTCACCCAACATCAACGCAATGATCATTAAGCTCAAGATTGAAGCTACCAATGTCAATGCCAAGCTGGCGGAACTTGGTGACAAACTCGGGGCCGGGCACGTTTCCTGCGACGATGTTCTGACGATGCTAGAGTTCCTCGAGGACGGCCTCACCTATTGGCTATCATTTCAGGTCCCACAAACAGACGGCGGGTTCGCAATAGTCGGCATGAACAACAAACCCATGCAGCCAAGCGACGTTCTGCGAAAATGGGCCCCGGGGGGCGGCGATAGGTTGGTTGCGGCTTTGGTGGCCAGCATGGATCAAGCATGTCGTGACGTATGGCAGCTTCCACACACTGTCAGAGCCGAGCTTTTCGAGAAATGGTCGGCCAGAGTGCGGCAGGATCAAATGGCCGAGTTTGTCGAGCTTGCTGACACGTCCCACGAGATTCAACGGCAGATTGATGGGCTTTACAACGAAACCAAGCGGAGCGTGGTGCGAAGCAAGCGCATCATCGGATGTACAACGACTGCGGCGGCCATGTATCAGTCCATCATCAACTCAGTCGAGCCTGACGTGGTGCTAGTTGAGGAGGCCGGCGAGATCCTTGAGGCTCACATCATCACTGCATTGAGTCCATCCGTCAAACAGTTGGTGCTCATCGGCGACCACAAACAACTGCGCCCCAAGGTGAATAACGACAAGCTCACCGTGGAGAAGGGCGAAGGCTTCAACCTCAACGTGTCTCTGTTCGAAAGACTCATTCTGCAGGGTCATCCTTACACTGTGCTTCGGGAACAGCATCGCAGCCATCCCGAAATTTCCTATTTCGCCCGCCACCTATCCTACGAGCATCTCGAGGATAACGCGAAAACGCTGGAGCGAGAAAAGGTACGGGGGCTCCGAAACCGGGTTACATTCGTTCACCACGAGCATCATGAAGAACAGCTCAGCAGGGTGGCTGATGCGCGAGATGGAGTTTCCAGGACGAGCAAGAGAAACATGTTCGAGGCTCTCATGGTCATCAAAATGGTCAGGTACCTCAGTCAACAGGGGTACAAAACAGAGAACATGGTCATCCTGACCCCGTATCTAGGACAGCTGTCGCTGTTGAGAGAGAGGTTTAGTCACGACCACGATCCCTGCCTGAATGATCTAGATTCTCATGAGTTGGTTCGAGCTGGTCTAATGGAGCCGGCTGCTGCGAAAATAAACAAGAGGCCCCTCCGACTCTCTACAATCGGTTTGTCACCCTAGCTATACAAAAAAATTTTTTACATGAGCTAATGATGTACACAGATAACTATCAGGGAGAGGAAAGCGACCTCGTGATCGCCTCCCTCACGAGGAGCAACTCGTCAGGCGACATTGGCTTCATGTCGGCGCGGGAGCGGCTGGTGGTCTTGATTTCACGTGCGAGAGATGGCATCATTCTTTTTGGCAATATGCATACATTTATGAATAGCAAGAGGGGTGGTGAATTGTGGAAGGATTACTTGCAGGCGTTGAAGGACAAGGGATGCCTATTCGATGGCGTCCCTGTGCACTGTGAGAGGCACCCAGATCGATCCGCACTTCTGAAATCTCCCGGGGACTTTGACCAGCATTGCCCCGATGGAGGTTGCTCGGAGCCATGGTAGGTCGATGTCAGTCAAACTTATCGAGCCTCACTAACAATTTTAGCGGCGCGCTGCTGAGCTGTGAACAGCATGTTTGCGAACGTCGATGCCACCTTGTCGTGGATCACTCTCTAGTTCCCTGTTCGAAGGCTGTAGAGCGTACATGTGAGCGAGGCCACAAGACGAAGGTCTTTTGCTCTGAGAAAGGCGGCGGATGCAAGTCGTGTGCTCGTGAAGATGAAGAGACTCGCCGGCGTGTGTCAAGAGACCTTGAACTGGAGAGAGTAAGGCAAGAGCATCAAGAGGCGTACGCCCTTGAACTGCAGACAATTGGAGATGAAATTGATCATTATCGTCGAACCATGGCTTGTAACGAAGAGGCGCAGCGTCAACAGAGAGACCTCGCGGAGAAGAAGGCGCAGCTGCAGAGTCTGAAGGAGGCTAGCGAAAGGCGCGAGTTGATGGCCAAGAAGCTTAACAAGGCATCGGTGTAGGACCAATCGAGCGAAACGAAGAAGTGCAAGACAGCCGATTCCACATCTACGAGCAAGGCGGCACAAGAATGGGAGGCCATGAAGGCCGACGGAGAGCCAAACAACGAGGCGCTCAATGAGCTCATGGGCATGATCGGTCTAGAATCTGTCAAGGAGGAGTTTCTGTCTGTCAAGTCAAGCGTCGACACAAAGATCCGACAGGGGGTGTCATTGTCTAAAGAGAGATTGAGCTGCTCATTGGTGGGCAATCCAGGGACAGGTAAGTCATTTATTCTACGACGTGGTCCTCAATAGTTGTACTGACAAATCCATAGGCAAAACAACCGTTGCCCGTCTTTGGGGAGGATTTCTGACCTGGATTGGTGTTCTCCCGGGAAACGGGTTCAAAGAAACTACGGGCTCCAAGCTGGCGAATGGTGGTGTCTCGGGCTGCGAAAAGCTACTTCAGGAGCTACAGGAAGACGGTGGCGGCGTGCTCTTCATTGACGAAGCCTACCAACTGTCCACGGGGAATAGTCCAGGAGGTAAGGCTGTTTTGGATTACATGCTTGCCGAGGTAGAGAATCTTCGCGGCAAAGTCGTCTTTGTCATCGCAGGTTATTCGAAGCAGATGGAAACTTTCTTCGCCCATAACCCTGGCTTTCCCAGCCGATTTCCTATCGAAATGAAGTTCCACGATTATGCGGATGAGGAGCTGTTGAGAATTTTGCAGCAACAGGTACACAGGAAGTTCAATGGGAAGATGAAGATTGAAGGAGGTTCCGATGGCCTGTATTTCCGGATTGCTGCTCGACGAGTTGGGCGCGGTCGGGGCGTGGAGGGATTCGGCAATGCTCGCGCGGTCGAAAATGCCCTGGCGCGAATCGAGAAGAGGCAAGCAAATCGATTGCGACAAGAACACCGATCGGGGTCGGGGGTAAAGCCTGACGACTGCTTGTTCACCAAGGAAGACATCATCGGCCCAGAGCCATCGGCCACTCTTGAAAGCTGCGAATCGTGGCGCAGGCTGAATGAGATGATTGGAATCCATGAAGTCAAGCAGGAGGTCAAGATGCTGTTGGACTCCTTGGCGACAAATTACAAGAGGGAGCTAGCAGAGGAACCTCTCATGGTTTTCTCCCTCAACCGCGTCTTCCTGGGATCGCCGGGAACAGGCAAAACGACAGTCGCCAAGCTGTACGGAGAAATACTGGCAGCCCTCGGCATCCTAACAAGTGGCGAGGTGGTGATCAAGACTCCTGCAGACTTTATCGGGTCTGTGTTGGGGCAGTCGGAGGCTCAGACCAAAGGCATCTTAGCCTCGACGCTTGGTAAAGTTCTCGTCATCGACGAGGCATACGGGCTGCATGGCGGCAGAAACGACGGTGACTCTTTCGCAGACCCTTACAGGTCTGCTGTTGTGGACACGATTGTAGCTCAAGTTCAAAACACGCCTGGAGAAGACCGGTGTGTCATCCTCGTGGGGTACAAGGAGCAGATGGACACGATGTTCCAAAGCGTGAATCCTGGGCTTAGCCGTCGCTTTGCTATCGACTCGCCATTTGTGTTCCACGATTTTGACGATGAAGCACTTCAACAAATACTGGACGTCAAGCTCAAGGGGTCTGGGTTTAAAGCCACCGGGCAAGCCAAACGGGTTGCCATAGAGATGCTTAGACGCGAACGCAGCCGCCCAAACTTTGGCAACGGCGGTGCCATTGACAACCTCCTAACAAAGGGGAAAAGTGCGTATCAGAAGCGTTTATCTGCTGGAAAGGCCAAGGGGAGCCAGCTCGAAGCAACCGACTTTGACGAGAACTTTGATCGGGCAAGCATGGGAGGAACGGATTTTCAGCAGCTATTCGCTGACGAAATCGGCCGCGAGAAAATCATTGCGCTTCTCGGTGGGATACAAGATCGAGTGAAGCAATTGAAAAGCCTCGACATGGACATCAGCGACGATATACCATTCAACTTTTTGTTTCGAGGCCCCCCCGGCACAGGCAAGACCACGACTGCCAGGAAAATGGGCAAGGTCTATTACGACTTGGGATTCCTCGGTGCGGCCAGTGTCATCGAATGCTCAGCGACGGACCTAATCGGTCAGTACGTGGGTCACACAGGCCCAAAAGTCCAGAAGCTCCTGGACAGTGCTCTTGGAAAAGTCTTGTTCATCGACGAGGCGTACCGTCTTGGAGGGCCAGGCTTCGCCAAAGAGGCCATCGACGAACTGGTCGACTCGGCGACCAAGGAAAAATATAAAGGGAAGCTCATCATCATCTTGGCAGGCTACGTCCACGACATCAACCGGCTGCTGTCGGTCAATCCTGGTATGACGAGTCGCTTCCCTGAGGCGGTCGACTTTGATTCCCTGAGCGCGAATGATTGCCTCAAGCTTCTCACAATATCGCTGGCGAAGAAGCAGGCCCAGTTGGAGCAGAAGAGGAAGTCTTTTGACATTTTGTGTCTGCAGTCACCGTCTGAGTTATTCAAGCAGGATGTTCTGAGACTATTCCAGCAGCTTGCAGCCGTTGAAGGGTTTGCCAGCGCAAGAGACGTCAAGCAGCTAGTCAAGAACATCTTTCGAGGCGTAGACCTTTCCAAGGAATCTCTGAAGCTTCAAGAGCATCAAGTTAGCCAAGAGCTGCAGAAGATGCTGGAGGAGAGATTGGGGAGAGTGAAGCAGGAAGACGCGCCCACGGTCCTTGAGTCGCTGATGTGGAAATCGCATCCACAGCCTCGGCCAGAGCATCCATGCATCATCAGGACTCGCACATCAATCGACGTCCATCAAGGTAAACAAGCCACGGAGGAAAACAAGGAAAATCAACCGATGACGGAAGAGGACTCCGGTCCCGTGAGATCGACAACATCCCTCTTGGGCGTGCGCGACGCCGGCGTCAGCGATGAAGTCTGGGAGCAACTTGAGCGAGACGCGGCTGAGGAGCAGCGCAGAGAGAAGGAATTCCGACAGTTGAAGAAGGCGAAAATGTTGGCGAGGGACGCTGATCGAGACCGTATTGTGAAGCAATTACTAATAGAGGAGAGGCGTAGAAAAGAGGAAGCGGCCCGGAAGGCCAAGTTGATGGCCCAAGGGTCTTGTCCTGTTGGGTATCAATGGATCAAGCAGAGTGGCGGGTATAGATGTGCTGGAGGCTCGCATTGGATTTCTGACGGGCAAGTGGACGGTACTCAAGACTCCTAGAGTGGCGACTATAGTCCGTAAATTGATTGTTCCGTCTGTGGTATCATGTATGATTCTCTTAGAGGCGTAGGTAGCGAAGAAGACACACCAAATAAATATACGGAGTATATATAGCACAAGAAAATAAATACACCTCTGTCCGAACGATTCTCAGTAAACTGCGAGCTCCCGCTCTGTCGTGAATGGTACAAGTTAGGGTTATATTGGCCTTTGGCAGGATGCAGCTCCTTCCATCGCTGGATAGGTGCCTAAGGCAACAAGTGTGGGGTCCATTTCTCGCTGTCTTGCTGTCTGTTGGACCGCGAAGCTAGGGTTCAATGTGACCACCTCTATTGAGTTGTCCGACCCTGTAAGAGGGTACGAACTACAGTCTAAATACCTAAGTACCTTTAATATAGGTAAGGTACTAATATAGTGCTAAAATATACTATATAGTTATAAAGATCTTAGAAAATAACTAGCTAGGGGTAAACTCCTATCTAAGCTAGTTAAGTAGTAAGACTATTATATAACTAGGATTAATTATACCCTTATAAGTATAATATACCCCCTTAAGGGACCTTATTTAAGGTTCCTTATAATAAATCTAAATTAATAAAATTAGTTAAATTAATATTATAATATTTAAATTAATTCTATAGTATAGAAATATAGTTAATTAGTTATAATCTTATTTAAATTAAGGTTATTATATAATACTTACTCTTTAAGTTCTTTACTAAGTATACTAAAAGGTAATTATATAAGCCTTAATACCTTATAGAAGCTTATAAAAGAATCTTTTATAAAAGGCTTTATAAGGCTATTAGTAATTATTTTTAGTAGTAACCTAGGTAATATTAAAGGTTTTTTTATAACTTTTTAATAAAGCTAGTAGTAATAAATATTTATATACTAAAGCTTTATAATAAGCTTAATAAACTTTTCCTTAAGGAGGTAAATTATCTATATATTATTATATTTAATTTTAAGTATATTATTACCTAAGCTTAGCCTAATCTCTTAATATAATTATTTAAAGGCTATAAGCTCTTTACTATAGTAAGAAAGCGCTAGGAGCTTTGCTTTAGTTAATAATATTATTATAGTAACTTACTTACTTACCTTAAAGAGTATAAGTCCTTTAAAAAGCTTTATAATATAGCCTTATAAGCTCTTTCTTATTATAGTATTATTAGTAAAAGAAGTGTTACTATATACCTTTAATTTAGGGTTATTACTACTATATTTAATTACTAAGTTTACTTATATATACTTTGTTAAGCGGAAAACAACACCCTAAAAGACACGATACTAGCCCACGATCGCGAGTAGCTCTAGAGCCTATATATAATAAAGAGGTTAATTAACTTGACAATATTAATCGTAATAATAGCTAGGAATATCTTATTATATAGAGATATCCTAGATTAAATAGTTTGTTATCTCGGAAGTAATGTCTTAAATAAATAAGGGAGGGTATAATCTTAATTTATCTTATAGTAAATATAAGTATAATCTTAGGTAAAGTAAACATAAGGTAATCTTAAGAATCTTATAAGGTATGTAAATTATTATTAAATAATCTAGCTATAAGTAGTCCCTTTATAAATTAAATAACTCTCTTACCTAAATAACTAATATTATTATCCCTTATTATAATATCCCTATCCCTAAACCCTAGTGCTTATTATTATAATTATGTGTTTTTAGGCGCGTATCTTATAGTATATAATACCTCCCTAGGTATATACTAGTTACCCTTAACTAGTTATATATACTAAAACCTAAAAGTACCCTTATAAGTATAGTTAGTAACTAATATTATATATAAAAAGTAAGGGAATTATTTAATCTAGTACTTATAGGTCTAGGCTAATTAATTTTATATAGCTAAACTTCTTATAGTAAAAAAGAAGTATTAAGGTAAGTAAAAAATAAAATAAAAAAATAAAAAGAAAAAGAGTAAAGAGATAATAAAAAGAGAAAGTAAGAGAAAAGAAAAGAGAAAATTATATAAAATAAAGAGAGAAAAGAGAAAACTAATAAAACCTCCTTAACTAAAGACCTAAATTCTTTATCTCTTAGGAAAGCTTTAGTATCTTAGGCGTTTATAGATATATAGTAAGTAATATTAGTAAGGGGGTATAGATAGTAAGATGCTTTATATCTTACTATACTACTCTTTTCTCTTAGGTCTTATATTAATTAAATAATCCTTAGGTATACTTCTTCTCCTATTAGTAAGCTTTAATAATCTTAGCCTATATTTTATAAGGAACTAAGCTAGGTAATACTATAAATATATATATAAATAATATTAGTAAATAAGTAATAATTTTTCTTTATACTACTTTTTATACCTTAAGAAAAGAAAAGAGATTAATTATTATAGCTTATTTTATATTTTTAAGTAATTACTAAATTATCTTTTCTTTTGCTTACTTAGCTAAGGTTTTATAGTTATATACTTATCCTTACCTAATAACTTTATAAACCTATAGTAACCTTAGCTAATTCTTTATATTTATTTATAGTAGCTTACTTATTACTACTTACTATAGTTAAAGGGCTTATCCTATAGTATTATATATTTAATCTTATTTACTTTATTAAAGTGTATTAAGCTTTAAAGCTAAGGGTAATAGTATTATCTCTTATTTAATAATAAATAATAATACTAATAAGAATACTTATAATAAGTAATAACTTTTTCTTTTACTTAATCTTAGCTTCCCTAAGTTACTTAAGGGTAAAATATCTTTAGTATCTTACTATATTTATCTTTCCTAATCCTATAGTATTTCTTAAATACTAATATTAAAGACTTTAGGGTTACTAGTAAAAACATAAGCTATAGGCTACTAGAAATCCTAAATATAAAGCTTATTATTTCTTACTATATTAGTATACTATTTAATTAGGTAACTCTTATTAGTAACCTAAAGCTTCTAAGGTATAACTATAGTGCTAATAGGAAGTTCTTTACTAATAGTCTAAGTAATAAAGTAAGGTATTAAGTACTTTATTATATTTTATATTAAATATTAAAGGTTAAAATCTTTCTAGTATAATAACTCCCTTAGTAACTAGTCTTTTACCCTAAGTTTATTTATAACTATATCTTATAAAACTCTTATAGTTCTTTTAAGTGCTTTTATATAACTATACTTTAGGTTTAGTATATTATTAAATACTATCTAGTCTTTAAGGTATAGCTTAAACCATTAGTTAATAATTAAATCTTTACTAAAAGTATATAGTTATTTAAACTTAATATTATACTTATTTAGTGTATTTTAGTCTTCTAATAGTAGATTAATTACTTAGTAACTAACCTAATAGCAAATTATCTAGAGAAGGAACCCTAGGTATATATACTTATATTCCTAGTTTCCTTTTACTCTATTACTAGGACTATAATTACTTTAAAATTAAAGAGGTAATTTATAAGCTATATAATCTGCCCCTATCTGTATATAAAGTTAGTGAAATAAGTTATTTATCCCTTATTTATACTATTAAAATAGTATAGATATTCTTATTTCCTATTAAATATAAAAGTAGTCTAATAGTTTATAAAGAAAGTAAATCCTATAATAAGGTATTAATTACTTATATATAAGTAAAGGTTAATAGGGTTATAACTATAGCTATACTTAATATTAATAAGCTAATAGTTAGTATAAAGTCTCCTAGCTTTTAAACTAATTAATTATTATAATATATCTATATTAAAATCTTCTATTTTACTAACTTTAAATATTTAAGGTAGTACTACTACTATTACTTTAAGCCTATACTTTATAATTCTCCCTATTACTATTAGCTTAAATTAGTTAAGCTAGTCTTTACTTAAAGCCTTATAAGCCTTTCTTAGGAATTTATAAATATTTATTAAATAACTACGCTATTATATGTTTATCTATCCTAGCCTAATTAGTGTTACTAAGTTAAAATCATTACTATTCTAGTAAACTTTAAATCTTAGTAAAGGCTATAGCTAGTCTCTTTATAGATAAAATAAAGGTAACTATTACTGTTAGATCCTTCGGATTTTCATCGGCTCAATCGTGGCTAAAGACTAGACTAATAGTAAGTCTAGCGTAATGTATGTAACGTAATTAGCTATATTAATTTGCTACCCTCTCTTTTACCTTACTTATAGGTTTCACTTACTTTTCTATTATCTAAACCTTCTCTTTCTTCTCTCTCTTTCCTAGCTAGCTATTTATTTATTATTAACTTTAATATTATAGAATTATCTTACTTATATAAATACCTTAGTGTAACTAATACTAATTAGTAGTTAACTTTATAACTATAAATAAGTTAAGTATTATAAGAAAAGACATTTCTATAAATACTATAGCTACTACCCCTTATTATACTAAATTAATAGTTATTATAGTAAAGAGGCATAACTATATAAGTATGCTAAAGGAAAAGACTAGAATCCTAGTTATAGGCTTATTAGGCTTCTAAGGAATTGATTTATTAACCCTTAGGCTTCTAGGATATAACTTTGTTATATTTATCTAGGATATTATTATTAATTATTAATTTTATTATTTACTACAAGAAAACTAACTAACTAACTAAATCTATTACTATAAGGCATTTATTTTAAACCTAATGTTAAATAACCTTAGCTAAGCTAGCTAAATTACCTATAACTTCTCTTAATATATTACCTTTTTCTAATAAACCTCTAATCCCTTTTTATAAGCATTTATTACTTATTTCTTACCCCCTTTACTCTTAGTGTTATTTACCCTATACTTATTAGCAAGAGAGATTATCTCCTTCCTTCTTTTTATATAAAATAGAAAGTAGTAATTCCTATTACTTCCTTATTATTTTTCTAGTGCTTTCTAGTTACTTCTAGCACTTCTATTACTTTATTTAACCCTAATTTAATTTATTCTTATTACTACTTTTACTACTTTTTCCTACTATTTTTCCTATCTTTATAATTTTCCATGTTCTTGTGATTTTTTAGCTTTATTAGGGTAATAATGCTTCTAAAATGCAAAAGAAAACCCTAGTAATAGGCAAATATATAAGCTTAATTAGTAGTAAAAGAATAATACCTTAGACCTTCTTTTATAGCCTAGATATTATAAGATAGCAAAATTAGAATCTAGACCTTCTATAAGAGAAAGGGCTACTACTAGTAATAGTAAGGCCTTAATAATTACCCTTAAAAGACTATAAGAGAGTAAACTACTACTATATCTATAATAGCTTATAAATAACCTTCTAAAAGACTAGAAAGAGCCTATTAAACTAGACCTAGAGACTGCTATATAATCTAAACTTAATAACTAGATTATAAGGTTTATTAACCTTAGTAAGTATTAAGGTTAAAGGGATAATAACCTCTAGGAGTTATTCTAAGAAAACTTTAAAGGCTAGTCTAAAGATATCTTTAAGAGAGTAAATAAGGATATTATTAGAGAGCTATATAATTTCTTATAAGATTATAGTATTCTTATTAAATAAGGCCTAGGATATTTAATCCTAGTATCTCTTAAAGAGATACTTTACTAAACCTTAATATCTCTTTAGTTATAAGAAAAATTATAATCTTCTAAACCCCTAAAGCCTTAGCTCTAAACCTAATTACTTACCCTAGAAATCTACCTTCTTTAACCCTAATAATTCCTTAAACCTCCTTAAGAGCCCTTATAATTAGCCTAATTAAATTAATTACTTTATCCTAATAATTATTATTTATAATAACCTATAAACTATTATTTATAATAAATTATACCTTTATAGTAATTCCCCTCTAAAGATTAGATTATAAAGAAAATCTTAGAGCTTATAAAGATATATAAGGATAGTAATTACTATAGTAGGAAGCTATATAACTTCCTAATGCTAAAGATTATGCTCTTTAAGAATAAGTATAATAAAATTA
The DNA here is from genome assembly GCA_030389615.1 of Epichloe typhina subsp. poae. Taxonomy (NCBI): domain Eukaryota; kingdom Fungi; phylum Ascomycota; class Sordariomycetes; order Hypocreales; family Clavicipitaceae; genus Epichloe; species Epichloe typhina. Next base: position 319,145 of record CP098316.1, on the reverse strand, counting down.
ACCTCCCTTAAATACATTATTAAAAAGCTTTTCCTATTATATTAATAAGTAATACTAAATAGTATTACCTTAATTACCTCTTTAGGAATAACTACTCTTATAAAGAGATAATTACTTATATTTATTAATACTTTAAAACAAAAAGTAACTAATAATTCTATTACTATAAGTAAAGTAGTATAATATTAAAGAATATAATTAATAAAAACCTTAATAAAAATAAGCTTAAGTGCCTTAAGATTATATTATTAAACCTTAAGAAAATCTATAAAAGGCTATACCCTTCTAACATAGTAAATACTAAGCTTTATAAGTAAGTATTAAATACTATAGCTAGTATACCTAAATATTAGATAGTTAAATATATATACTCCTTAGGCTTTAAAAAGTCTTACTAAAGACCTTTATAAGGTAATTACTATTATAAAGTTAAATAAGAAAACCTCTTAATATCTTTAGTACTAAGAAAAAGACTCTCTAGAGGCTATATTTACTAATTATTAGTATAGATAATAATCCTATAGTAAAGGAAGCTATTATAAAAAAGCCCTAGGCCTAGCTCTAAGCGTTACTTTATATATAGTAAGAGTAACTACTAGTTCTTTAATTACTTTACTAAAGAATATTATAAAGAAAAGAACTACTAGTAAGCTAGTAAAATATATTATATAGCCCTTATAAAGAAGAGATTTTAGGCATTCCTTACCACCTATAAAGGGTAAAATAATAATAAACCTAATAATAACTTTAGTTAAAATTAGGAACTATATCTTATAGCTTATATAAGGGCCTAGGATAATAATAATAATAAGGTAAAGAAGCTACTATTAATAGCATATCTAAGTATTATATAATTTTTTTACTCTAGATAATAAACTAACTATAACACTACTAATATTAATATTTTTATAACCCTAAATAATTAAGCCTTTTAATATATATTCCTTAAGCAAGAGCTTTATAAGCTATAAGAGTATAATAAAGGCTTATTTTACTATATCTCTAAAGAACACTATTTTAAAGAAGTCTTTAGAGGTATTATACCTAATACTAGTGCTATAGGAAAATTAAGTATAGGAAAGGTATAAGTAAAAGCTTTACTAAGATTAATACCTTTATTAAAGGTAATCCCTTATAAACCTTAAATTATTATATTTAGTGCTAGATTAGTAGTTATAAAAGGTATTATTTATATACTTATAGAACTTAGAGAGCTTAAATTCTATATTCTTAATATAGCTACCCCTTTCCTTTTCTTAATTACTAATATAAATAAGATATAAGTTAAGATTAATAACCTTATAAATATACTTATTTAAGGTAATAAGACTATGCCTATAGTATAATAATAGGGTTATCCTTAGTAGTTACTAGAGGTAAAAGAAATAGTTACCTTTTACCTCTTAGAGAGAGATATTTATTAATTACATTATTAGCTTAGTTACCCTTTTATTTAATAACTTATAAAGGTCCTTTAATAAGCTAGTTATAAAGTTAAATGCTAAGTAATTAAGAAATTAACTAAAGTCTGCTACTATTACTAGATATATAGCAAGGCCCCTAGTTAATTTAAATTTATAATTAAAGATAACTATAAATTTAACTATAAGATTATTATTAATATTATATAAATTAATAGTTAACTAGTGCTTTATATTATTAATTTAGTAACTTTATTCTAAGTAGCCTAATTCCTTAATTTAAAAAACTAGAAAGCTTAAGATATCTAGGATACTATCTAAGAGTGCTAGATTAATACCTATCTAGGACCTTTGGAATAAATAGTCCATAATGCTAGTAATAACTTTGCTTCCGCTAAATTTAAGTATTATACTTAATTAATATTAATTAAGACTAATAAGATACTAATTAAAGCTTATAATAGCATTAGAAAGGTTAAAAGATATTACAAACCCTTACGCTAGGCTTATAATATTATTACTAACTTAATTAGCATAAAACTAATGCTAGAATAGTGCCTTTAAATAGCTATTAAGGCTATTAATAATTCTATAGGCCCTAAAGGAATTATACTAACCTTACTAGTCTTTAGAGCCTACCTATAAATAATAAATAAGTTATTACCTAGTGTCTTTATTATTTAATATGCTAAAGTAATTTAAAAGGCTACTAATAAGGTTTACTACTATATAGCTTTATAGCAGGTTTATAATACCCTTAGAGCCTAGAATAGTCCTAATATAATGCCTATATATTAGCTACCTTTATAGGCTAATATACGTGTGTAAAGAGAGAAGGGTAGCTAGTATAGCCCTTATAAGCTAATTACTACTAATAGAGAGACCTATATAGTTAATATACCCTATAGCCTAGCGAAATTCCGCTCTATAATAGTAAAGCCTTACTATAAGGACTTATATATTATAAAAAGGCTAGAGTAGTAAGAGATAAAGCCTTAAGACATAAAGGAGGTATGAGAACAAAGGGATAGCTAGGCAAGAGGTATGGGGGCACTTGTATATTAACTAAAGCTTGCTAGGTCTAAGTGTGTTATATATATAAGTTACTAGCTTATAGCTAGTAGCTTACTAGTGTTACGTAAACCTAGCCCTAGGGCGTAGTATACTTACCTAGTGTGTGCTAGTATATAGGTATTATAAGTAAGGCCTTATAATTACCCCCTTACTTTTAGCTAGGCTTTTAAATAGCTTTTAGTAAGTAATATTTAGCTATTTACTAAGTAGTAGTAATATTAAAATAATAATAAATAATACTTAGTACTTAAGTATAAGTTTACTTATAACTCCTTATTATATTACTAACTTTTCCCTTCCTTATTTATAGTAAACTTTTCCTAGATATTATTATATTATTAGTTACTATAATTTTACCTTTACTACTCCCTATATTTTTACTATAAAATTAGATAAGAAAAGCGTTATTACTATCCCTAATATTTATTTAAAGGGATATAGCTATATATATTATTTATATATAGGTTATATAAACTTTAAGAAAAATCCTCTAGCTAAGCCTAATATCCCTTAGATTAACTATTAATTCCTTAGTGTATAAAGTATTATTATTAAAGGGAAGAATTTAAAATATTATATTTAATATATTAAACATAGTAATACTTATAAGATAGTAAGTATATTACTTTCTTTATATTTTTAGTCCTTAATTACCTATATCTCCCTAGGTAATACTAACTATATAAGGGGATTTCCTTAATTTTCTTACTATTCTTAATTAGGTAAAAACTTTAATAAATACCCTAAGTAATTAAGTCCCTAATAATCCTAATAATTATATATTTTTAAAAGTAACTTACTACTATTTTAGTACCTATTATTTAAACCTTATTTTAGGGTTTAATTATACTAATATAGCTTATTATATTTTCTTTAGTTTAACTAAGGTTACTAAGGTTTATTAGGTATATCTTACTATATATTCTCTAGACCTTTACTTAATCTTTAGGTAAGTTACTTTAGCTATATATAATTAGTATATTATTTTATATTAGTAACTTTTAGTTACTATATTTCTTACCCTTATCCTAGGGATAGTAAGTTATTACTCTTTCTTTACTATATATTTACTAACTTTTTATAGCTAAATTACACTATATATTATAATTCCTAGAAGGCAAAAATAACTTTATAGCTATAATATTATAACCTAGGATTTATATCCTAAGGAGTAGTAAAACACTAGTTTTTCTAGGTAATAAAGGTAGTAATTTAGGAGAATAAGAGTAAGAGTGCTAAGTATCTCCTTTATAATAGTATTATTTTAATATATAAGGGGTAACTATAAAAGGGTTTCCTTTAAAACTTCTTTTCTTATAAGGATTTTTTCTTTTATTATTTAGTAAAAGGTTTAATAAGGTTTTTAATTTAAGTATAATAGTAGCTAATAAGGCTAGGCCTTTTTATAATTACCTTATCCCTTATTACCTATAACTTACTTATATCTTACTATGCTTTCTCCTTATTTTAATTTAATAAAAAGCCTAATAAATCTTAGGTTTAGCTTTTATTTTATATCCTTAAGTCTAATATTCTTAACTAATAGTAGTACTAAGTCTTCTTTTTTAAGGTTAATAACTAGTGTTATTAGTTATAGTACTTTACCTATACTTTAGTAGCTTTTACCTAGTTATATACTTATTTCTCCCTAACCTTATATAGCTTTTAGATATATATATAGGCTTCTAGGACTTTCCTTTCCTTACTCTTATTCTTAAGAGCTAGGTAAAACTTAGGTAAATAGCTTATAAAAGCATAATTAAGGAAGTAACTTATTATTCTATTAATAGTATTATTACATATAAATTAAGCTATTAGAAGTAGCTTTAGCTATAGCTATTAGTTTTCTTTAATAAAGTATTATAAGTAATATTTAAGCACTTAGTTTATTCTCTTTATTTACCTATTAGTTTAGGGGTAAAATACTATTAAAAGCCTTTACTTTATGCATAATAGGTAATATATATCTAACTAGAATTAGCTTATAAACACTAATTCTTTATTAGATATAATGCCCTCTAGTAGCCTAAATTAAAGCTTGATTTCCTTGTGGAATAACTTTGCTAATTTAGCTATATTAATTATAGTCTCTATAGCAAGGAAGATAAAGTACTTAGTAAATTAGTCTATAATCACTAGGATTACGTTAGTTTCTGTGAGAACAAAGGGATATCTAGGCAAGAGGTATGGGGGCACTTGTATATTAACTAAAGCTTACTAAGTCTAAGTGTGTTATATATGTAAGTTACTAGCTTATAGCTAGTGGCTTGCTAGTATTACGTAAACCTAGCCTTAGGGCGTGGTGTGCCCGCCTAGTGTGCGCTAGCGCACAGGTGTTATAAGTGGGGCCCCACAAAAAGGAAGGCATAAATATTACTAATAGTAATGTAAAGGGGATTTATTACTTAACCTAGTAATTTAAGAATATTGCTAGATTTTATCTTAGTAGTAAGGCATTAAAGCTTAGAGAAGCGTAGTAAACTACTTATATATCTCTTTATATATTATGCTTAACTTACCTATAACTTATTAGTTCTATTAGAATAAAATACCTATAACTTATTATATAAAGTAAGCTATACTATAATTACCTAAAGGGCTAGTGCTAATAAAAGAGGTAACTTTATGACTAATTATATTTATTATAGTAGTATTTATAGCTAGGGATACCCTAAGGGCTAACTAAATAGAAGCTAGGTTAAACTAAGCCTAGGTAAGGAGGGAGTTTTACTAATTAATAAGGTAATAATACCTTTAAAATAGGATAGGTATTTTCTTTTTTATCTCTAAAGTCTTTAGGACTCTAGGTTTAATAATATATATACTTATAGTAATCTCTACCTTAATATCCTTTACTATATAATAAAGATATAGATTAGTAAATAAAAGCCTAGTATACTAAATATAAGTAAGATATTACCTTTAATATAAAGAGTATAATTCCCTAGATTTAGGTAAGTAATATTCTAGAACACTAGTAGTAAGGGCCTATTTTATATATAGCCTATAAGGGCACTAAAAAATTAGAGGGTAGTATATTATTTATTATTAAAGTTACCTTCTATAAGGAACTTACTAATAAAATAGGCTAAGGGTATTATAAGAGTAGCTAGGGGAGGAGGAGGGTTAGATAAATTATAAGGTATATTTAATAAGGAAGTAACTTTCTAAGAAAGAGAGATAAATAAAATAAATAGAAAGGTATAATAGAACTACAATAATAAATAGATAGTATTATATAAGGGAAGGTAAGATAATAAAAAGTAAAATAAGTAGGATATTTATATAAGTAATTATATCTATATTAGGTACCCTATAAACTAGTAAGGGTAAGGTAGGATGCTATAATAAATAATAGGTTAGCAGGGCAAATATATTACGCGCTTTATAATATAATATATAGAAGTAAGGCATACTTATATTAGGTATCTTATAAGTAAGTAAGAGGTAAGGTAAATATATATAATAAATAAACTATTAGCAGGGTGAACGTATTACGCATACTATAATATAATATATAAAGGTAAGGTAGGTGTTATTATAATAAATAATAGGTTAGTAAAACAGGCATATTACGTATATAGTAATATTAGTTAAGAAGCGGAGTAAAGTTATTATACTTATTAATAAGGGATATAGTAAGAGGAAAATTTATTAGTTATAGATAAGTAAGGGTATATATAAGGGCTTAGGCTTTGCCTAAGCATTATCTATATAGTAAATAAGGAGAGAATAAGTTAAGGTAGCTAAAGTAAGGAAAAGGGGGCTTATATAAGGAGCTAAGGGGGTATAAGGGGCACTACTAGGGATAGCCTCTCTTCCTTTCTCTTTTCCTCCTTAAGTCTCTTAATACCATATCAACGCCCTATTGCAGTCGCCTAGGGGCCAGTCTATAACACTTAAAGAAGAATTTCGCAAGGCTTATTACTAACTAAATAATTAGTGCCTTTACCCTTTCTATTTCTAGCCTATCTAGATAGCGCTATAATAACGCATTTAGTCATTCTGCTTAAGTGCCTAGTTTATAATATAAATAGAAATTAAAGAGTGCTAGAGTCTTTACTTACTATACCTAATATTCTAATATCTCCCTTAGCGCTATAAAGTACTTAAGGTTCTTATAGTTTATTAGTATTATAAATAGTTTACTTATGCTTTATAGCTTTACTAACTACGCCTTAAGATAGGAGATAATTACTAGTAGCTCCTTATTATAAATTATATAATTCCGCTAAGTAGCCTATAATTAAGCTAAATAGTAAGCTACTAGATATAAAATACTATTATTACTAAACTAAGAGAGACACCCTCTTAAAGCTATTCCTAAGTAATTTACCTTTACTAAAGTATCCCTTTTAGGATCCTACTAAGCTAGGATTAGGTATAATATAAAAGCTAACTTTAATGCCTTAAAAGCCTTATTACACTTCTTTAACTAGTAAAATAAGGTTTCTTTCCTTATTAAGTTAATAAGAAAGCTTACTATATCTAAGAAATTTAGTATAAAATTATAATAGAAGTTAGCAAAACCTAGAAAGCTATAGATACCCTAGACCCTAGTTAGTGCCTCCTAATCCTAAATTACTATAATTTTCTCCTTATCTAAATAAATAGCCTTCCTTACCTAGATAATAAACCTAAGGTACTTAACCTCTTTAGTTATAAAGATATACTTTTTAATATCTAGGTTTAGACTAGCTTATTATAGTCTAGATAGTATACTATAGACTTTCTATATATAATCCTTTTGTAATCTACCTAAGTATATAAGTATATTATTAAGATATATAGTAATATAATCACTAAGGATACTACTTAACATATTATTAATATACCTCTAGAAAGTTACTAGTATGCTTACTAACCTAAAGTGGCACACTAGCTATTTAAATAAGCTAAACCTTATCTAAAACATAGTTTAATATTCCTTACCCTTAGTAATATATATATAGTAAAATACTAATTATATATTTAGCTTTATAAACTACTTTACTTTAGCTAAAGAATATAATATTTCTTTTACTAGTAGTAATAAGTAATAGTCCTATTTTATAATTTTATTAAGTATATAATAGTTTATATAAAACCTCTAACCCTTACTAGGCTTTTTACTAGTAATACTAAGGCTATTACTAATAAGAAGCTTACTTAAATCTAACCCTTATTTATTAAGTCTATAACTTATTTCTAGATTTCTAGTAAATACTCCTAAGGTATATTATATAAAGGCACCTATAGTAAGTTAGGTTTGTTTTTATTTATATTATGTTTTAGGCAAATATAATAGTCTAACTTCTCTTAGTATAGTAGTAAGGCACTTACTTTACTTTCTAGAAATAAGTCTTTAAAGTCTTATAATACCTTTAGTAAGGAAGCTAGAAGCTTCTTCTCTATAGGCTTTAAGGTTATATTAATTTATAAGATAAATATAATTTCCTATAGGCTTATAGTATAAAGCTAGATATTCTCCCTCTATCTCTTTACTTATTATATTATCCTTATAAACATTAAACCTAGAATAAATACTATAGGTTAGTTAACCTTTCTATTAGCTATAGCTTATATAAGTAGCCTATTAGCTAATCCTACACACACCTACTATCTCACTATATCTAGGCTAATTTTGTTTTATTCTATCTATAATATACCTAGGATCCCTCCCGGGCACGAGGTAAAACTGCTTAAATCATTATAGATCTCTATTTTTTAACACCTTTTCCAAATATCTAGCCTTCTTCTCTAGCTTTTTATTTCCCTTCTTTTTCTTACTTTTCCTAAATTCCTTAATATTTTCTTTTATCTTTTGAATTTCCTTTTTTAGAATTTCCTTATATTTTTGGATAGCTATTAGGTTCTATAGCCTAGTGGTTATAGCCCCTAGCTTTTAGTTACCCTTAGCTATACTATTAATTAATTAGTTAGTTATTAATTAGTTAATTAGTAGCCCTTGACATACCTGTTGATTTGGATGCAGTGCGTCTGTTGCAAATTGGATTAGCTATAATTAAGGATAAGTTGTGTTTTTTTTGGTTTGCCTTAGAGCTTTAAAGAATAAGTTATAAGATAGAAGAGATATATATAAAGAGATAAAACAAATACAGTCGCAGAGGAAAGGGAAATTATATTAATTTATGCTATAAGTAAAACTTAAATAGATTTAAGTTTAACTATAGTTACGAATTATAACTATATCTTACGTAATCGTAGCTATAAAGTTTGTTATAAACTTTATATTAACCTTTAAGCCCCTAAATTTATAGCTTAAAGCTTGTTCCTTTGTTTATGTTTTACCTAATACTATAGTGATTATTAAATTTAGTTATTAATTATCACACTAGCTAGGTATTGCTAGTAATTTTTTTGTTCCTTGAAAATTAGATACATTAGCCACAGCCAATGATCCCAAAAAAAATTAAAAATCAATATACCTAGGATTAGTTATCCTATTAAACCTAGGATTACATATGCTATAATTAGCATTTCCTATCTATCTAAATCTAACTAAAAACAAATAATATATAAAATATATAATTATTTCTCCTAACTCTCTTTTCCCCTTTACTTTACACTAATAGCTATATAAACTAACCTTTTAGTTAGAAAAGAGAGGCATTCTAACCTAAGCTTTTAGATAAGGTATTTACTTATAGTAGTATAGTAGTTATAACCTATATTAACTTAAGTATTTATAAAGGTAGTCTTATTAATTAAAGTAAGGACTAAGAAAGGAATTAAGTTTATATTACTCTAGATCTTTTTATAGTCTTTATTAGTAATAGCTATATACTATAAAGCCTCTCTATACTTCCTTCCTTTATTTCTAATTTAATAACTTAATAATAAGGTTACTCTTTTTCTAAATAACTTATAGACTTATTATCTAAGCTAATAGTAAGTGCTTTCTTTATATTATAAGTGTTTATAAAGAACTTCTTTTATAAGTAAATAGTAGGATATAATAAGTATACTATAGTAAAATACTTAGAGAAGCTATATTATAAACACTAGCTCTTATTATAATATATATTAAGTATATCCTAAGTAACTTACTTAGCATACTTATTACCTTTTTTATTACCTAACTTTTAGTGTCCTATAGACTTTCTAAAGCCTTACTAGGTTCCTATTATACCTATAGAGTAAATATCTATTATTAGCATGTCCTTATCTTACGCCCTAGCCTTAATTAGGTTAGGCACTAGATTACCTTACTTCTATATATAGTGTTTTTCCTTTAGTTAGTAGGATTTAATATCTAGCGTAATACTTTAATAGTAGGCTATTACTACTATATAATTAGCCTAGGGTATATCTTATCTAATACTATAGTCCCTTATTTACTTATTAAGCGCTATATATAACTTAAATAACTTTACTAAGTCTGCTTACCTAAGCCCCCTAGCTAAGGCTAACTTCTATTTAAAGTAAATATAAAAGTTACTAAACCTTTTATTTTATTATTATATTAACTAGTTAAGTTTTATAATAGCTATTTCCTAGTAGTAAGGGTTATTAAATATTTCCCCTAGATAATTAAAAAGTCTAGTTAGGTAAAAGTCCTTTAGGTAACCCTTCTTAAAGAAAGGTATAACTTATACTTAAACCTTAGGTAATAGGTTTTAGTAAATAAAGCATTACTAGTCCTAATTACTACTAATAAACTCCTTATTTACTAGTAGCTTATAAGCTATAAGGCTCTTTTAAGCTATAAATAAAACCCTATTACTATTAAAGGGGAGGCCTATAAGTAAGGGTTTTTACTTAATTTAGATTAGTATAGGTGCTATATTTTATATATTAGCTAGGTACTAGATTTATTTTACTTACTATTTTACCTATTATTATAGGAGTGCTAACTTATTAGTGTTTATTATATCTAGTAGTAATAGTATATCTACTAGCTAGGTTATTTCTATAGCAAAGAATAATATATATTAAGAACTAGCCTTATAGCTATAACTTATAAGCGTTTAGAATAAGAATATTATTCTTATAGAAAAAGAAAGGAATTACACTAGTAGTTACATAGCATCTAGATATATAGTCCCTTATACGTAGTCTATGCATAGTCTATATAAAGCCCTAACCTAGCTATATAAAGTACGCATACTTTCCGGAGCTAGACTTGACCGAAGCTCATAGCTCGAGTCCATAACATACTATACTAATATTATAATAAAGGAAGATATATGTAAATAGTAGGAAGAAAACCAAAAATCTTTCCCTATTTTAAGTATACTTACTAGAAGATATCTAGCTATTCCTACTACTTCTAGTGTAATAGAAAGCACCTTTAATACTAGAGGTAATATTATTACTAAGCGCCAAACCTCCTTAAAGCATTATACTATTAAGTAACTAATTTTACTAAAGAATTAGGAAAAGGAGGAAAATATTGCTATTAAGTAATATTTAGAGCTATATAATTATTATAGCTTTTTATCTAAGGATTTAGATACTATATCTTCCTCTAAGAATAAAGAGAAATTAGATAAATCCTAGGATTTATCTAGTTCCTCTTCCTTAGAAGATATATATTCTAACTCAGATTAAGTAAGTCTATATAAGGGTTTTTTCCTAGTTTAGTCTAGTTTTCCCTTAATAGATATTTTTAACATTTATAAACGTTTCCCTTTATTTACTATTATTATTACTATTATTATTACTATTATTACTATTATTACTATTATTACTATTATTACTATTATTACTATTATTACTATTATTACTATTATTACTATTATTACTATTATTACTATTATTACTATTATTTTTACTATTATTTTTACTATTATTTTTACTATTATTTTTACTATTATTTTTACTATTATTTTTACTATTATTTTTACTATTATTTTTACTATTATTTTTATTTTTAAAAACATAAAAAAGAAAAGTATTTTATTTTATAAATATTTTTAAAAACCTTAAAATACTAAGTAATTAAAAAGTATAGCTTTTTTATAATAATTTCCTTATACTTACTTATATTTTTATATAAGTTATTTTTTTACTATTTAATATTAATTAAACTTTAACACTAATAATATTTAAGTTATATAAGGAATTTTTAATATTATTACTATTATTAATATATTAAAAAATATAAAAAGAAAAGTATTTTATTTTATTAATAATTTTAAAAACTTAATAATACTAAGTATAACTTTTTAATAGTAATTTTCTTATACTTACTTATATTTATATATAAGTTATTTATTTACTATTTAAATTTAATTAAACCTTAACACTAATAATATTTTAAGTTATATAAGTAATATAAGTAATATATACTATATATAAGCTATTATAAGCTATTTTAAACTATTATAAGTTAGTATAAGTTATTATAAGTTATTGTAAGCTATTATTAGCTATTATAAGCTATTATTAGCTATTATAAGCTATTATTAGCTATTATAAGCTATTATTAGCTATTATAAGCTATTATTAGCTATTATAAGCTATTATTAGCTATTATAAGCTATTATTAGCTATTATAAGCTATTATAAAGTATTTTATAAACTCTATATATCTTATAATAAAGGAATTTAACCTTAATATTAAAAATTCAAAAATAATTACAAATAATTACATGTAATGTAATGTAATATGTAAAAGGGGGTGTAATATAATGTAATGTAATATGTAATGTAATGTAATGTAATGTAAAGCTTTGCTTATAATAAAGGAACTAAACTTAAAACTAAAAAAGAAAAACAAATACAAAACAATGCAAATAATACATGTATTATATTGTATTGTAAAATTTTAGATATATTGTATTATATAATGTATTGTATTGTATTGCAATGCTTTACTTATGGTAAAGGGTGTAGTATTAGAAGGAGTTATAAAATATATTATATCCCTAGCTATAGTATTACTATTATTTAGCAAATACTAAGTAGTATATAGTATTACTCTAGTAAATTAAGTTATTCTCCCCTTATATTACTCTTAGGTAACTAGTAAAAAAAGCTTTAGAATTATAAGAATAAAGGGATAGCTAAGTAAGAGGTATAAGGGTATTTATATATTAACTAAAGCTTACTAGGTCTAAGTATATTATATATGTAAGTTACTAGCTTATAGCTAGTAGCTTACTAGTGTTACGTAAACCTAGCCCTAGGGCATAGTGTACCTATCTAGTAGTGCGCTAGCGCATGGGTGTTATAAGTAGGGCCTCACATTTTCCAAATATCTAGCCTTCTTCTCTAGCTTTTTATTTCCCTTCTTCTTCTTACTTTTCTTAAATTCCTTAATGTTTTCTTCTAGTTTTTAAATTTCCTTTTATCTAGAATTTCCTTGGATTTTTAGATAGCTATCAGGTTCTGTAGCCTAGTAGTTATAGCCCTTAGCTTATAGTTACCCTTAGCTATACTATCTTCTAATTAGTTAGTTATTAATTAGTTAATTAGTAGCCCTTAACCCCTACCTATTAATTTGAATTCGAGTGTAGTTAAGTAAGGATAAGTTATGTTTTTTTTTAGTTTACCTTAAAGCTTTAAAAGATAAGTTATAAGATAAAAGAGATATAAAAAGATAAAATAAATATAGTTATAAAGAAAGGGGGAATTACGTTAATTTATACTATAAGTAAAACTTAAATAGATTTAAGTTTAACTATAGTTATAAATTATAACTCTTATATAATTATAGCTATAAAGTTTGTTATAAACTTTATATTATCCTTTAGCCCCTAAATTTACATCTTAAAGCTTATACCTTTGTTTATATTTTACTTAACACTATAGTAATTTTTAAATTTAGTTATTAATTATTATACTAGCTAGGTATTACTAGTAATTTTTTTGGTTCCTTGAAAATTAGATGCATTAGCCATAGCCAATGACCCCCAAAAAAATTTAAAAATCAATATATTAGTAAAACTACTAATAATATTAAATATTACTACAAGTTACATATAGTATACTTATATTATCTAAGTAATTTCTTTCTTTAATTAAGGATAATTATATATTAAAGGGATAATATATTAGAAGTATAAAAACTAAGAAGCTAGGGATAAAATAGTTTTATAATAAAACCTTTAGATAAGCCTTAGATTATATAAATAACTAAGTAGCTACTACATAGCTATATATATATAGTAAGGTATTTAGATAAGAATTACTTATAAGGTATATAAGAGGTTAAAGTTTAAGACCTTTCTATGCTTACCTCTAAGTAGTAGCTCTCTAGCTATAACTAAGAACCTTAGCCTTCACTTTGTTTATATCTCCTTAACTTAGTCATAACAGATTCTTAGTATTCCTAGCCTTTTATAAAGGGTAAGATAATGTGAGGCCCCACTCACAACACCTGTGCGCTAGCGCACACTAGGCAGGCATACTACGCCCTAGGGCTAGGTTTATATAACACTAGCAAGCTACTAGCTATAAGCTAGTAACTTATATATATAATATACTTAGACTTAGTAAGCTTTAGTTAATATATAAGTACCTTTATATCTCTTACCTAGCTATCCCTTTATTCTTATAATTCTAAAGCTTTTTTTACTAGCTACCTAAGAGTAATATAAAGAGAAGAATAACTTAATTTACTAGAATAATACTATATATTACTTAGGATTAGCTAAATAATAGTAATATTATATCTAGGGATATACTATATTTTATAACCTTATTTAAAGCTATACCCTTTACTATAAGGGTAAAAAAGGTAGTAATTAGAGAGTAAATTACCTAGCTTAAGTAACTTAAGGAATTATAAAAGTAAGAATAGAAGCTTACTAACTTAATATAATCTTATAAAGAAAAAGGACTAGTAAAAAGAGGCTAAAAGGCTAGTTTCTCCTTAAGCCTTAGTAGCTAAGAAATTAAGGTCTAAAATATTATAAAACTTTAAAACCTTATAAACCTATAAAAGTATAAGATATAGCTTAATAACCTTAACTATACCTTTAAGGGGGTAAAGAAAAATATTACTAAGATAACTAAAAGATTCTCTTTATACTTAATTATATATATATAAACTATTAGGCTAGATAGGACTAATATATTAAAGAATAACTAGCTAATAGTTAGAATTACCTTAAGAATAACTAGGATAAGTTCTAGGACTAGACCCTTATATTACTTAAGGACTTTATAAGCTATAATATATAAATAGCTATATAGCTAAAAAACATAAAATAAAAAGAAAGCTAAAGTCTTATTAAGTTTAGTATTTACTTAGATTTACTAAAGAAACACTTAGAATAAGCCCTAGAAAAGACTTATACTCTTATATTCTTTATAAAATTACTTTCTAACTTATAAGACTATATTAACTTATATATAGATATTACTAGGTTAATATAAGAAAAGGTTATATAACTTACCTAATGGTTTTAGGAGGTAATATTAAAGAATAAGTAAAAGCTAAGTAATTTAGAAAAGAAGGGCTTATATAAGGCCTCTTAATATTAAAGATATAACTCTTTATAAGGCTATTAGCTAAATAAGGACTAAAAAGATAAGGATAAGGATAAAGAAAAGACCTTAGTTACTTACCTAAAGAATAATAAGCTATAAGGAAGGAAATAATACTATAATTATAGTAATATAAAGTATTTTTTTATAATTATAATAAGCTAAGAAAAGACTAGTAAGAAGGTTAGGGAAACTCCTAGAGATAGAAGTAAATACCCTTACCTTTACCTTAAATACTAGGGTACTAGTAAAATACTAATTTTATATACTAGTTACTATTTATAAGTAAAAAGATATTAAAATAGTAGTAAATCTTAATAGTTACGCTAAGATTAATATTATTAGCGCCTAGTTTATATAGACTTATAAGCTTAATTAGGCTAAGGCTATAGCGCCTATCCTAAAGGTAGTAAGGTCTTTTATAGTTCCCTAATATAGTATTTATAAGGTACTTATTATAATCTAAGACTTAAGGGGTAAAAAGAAAGACCTTAAACTACTATATATAGCTATTAATAAGGACCTAAGAGCAAAGGGAAGCCTTATATTAATTAGAATATATATACTTCTAGAAGAATATATATACCTTTACTTATACTTATAAGAATAGTAGTTTAAGAAGAGAAAGGTAGCTTTTTTACTACTAACTCCTTATAAATTTATAAAGGTAATATATAATAAGATAATTATATATACTATTATAAGTATAATAAAAGATAAGTTTATCTCTCTTAAAGATAAAGAGAAGGCAAAGGTATATAAAACTATTAAAAATATCCCTAAGAAGCTATATAAGTTTAAAGATATGTTTATATTAAATAAGGTAGGGAGCCTCCTATTAAAGAAGTTAACTAACTATGTAATTAATCTTATACTAGGAGCTATACCTCTATATAAACTAATCTACTTTTTTTCCTAAAGTAAACTTAAGAAACTCTAGGAATATATTAATAATAACCTAAAGAAAGGCTAGATAAGACTCTTAAAAAGCCTAGTAAGCATACCTATCCTATTTATATTAAAGAAAGATAAAATACTCTAGCTATATATAAACTATTAAGGACTTAATAAGGTAATATAGAAAAATTACTATACTCTCCCCTAATTTTAAAGATCCTTAATTAATACTAAGGGGCTTATTTCTTTTCTAAGATTAATATTAAGGATATATACTACTAAATTTATATTAAGAAAAGTAATAAGTAAAAGATAGCTTTTTATATATATTATAGGCATTATAAGTACCTTATAATACCTTTTAGGTTAACTAATGCCTTAGCTACTTTTTAAAGCTATATCTATAAGGTGCTTTATAGGCTAGTTAATATTATTTATATAGTATATTTAGATAATATCTTAATTTTCTCTAAGATAAAGGAGAAGCATACTAAATATATTAAGTAAGTCCTAGAATATATAAGGTTAGTAAAGTTATATATAAAACCCTTTAAGTGCTTTTTCTATAAGAAATTAGTAAAATTCCTAGGGTTTATTCTCTTTATTAATAGAATATTAATAAATACTTACTAGGTTAATATAATTAAAGAATAAAAGAAGCTAATAAGTTTTAAGAATATATAGTTATTTCTTAGATTTTATAACTTTTACTAATAGTTTATTTATAAATACTCTAGGATTATAGTACCTTTTATATATTAATAAAGGGTAGTTAAAATAGCATCTAGACTAGGAGGTTTATATTTAAAGAAAAGAAATAGCTAGCGTTTAACTAGCTAAAAGACACCTTTTAGTAAGTGCCTCTTCTCTAATATTATAACCTAAGTTAAGTAGTGTATATTAAGATAAATACCTTAATTTTTATAATAATAAGAATCCTATCTTAGTAGGATAATAAGGGCTATTAGTATTTAGTAGCCTTTTAGTTAAGGAAGTTTATAAATACTAAATATAACTATAATATAGCTAATTAAGAGTTACTTACTATAGTAAAGTTATTTAAATACTAGTAACACTATATTAAAGGTATAAAAATACCTATAGAGGTCTTATTAGATTACTATAACTTATAAACCTTTATAAAGTAATAAAAGCTAAATAAAAGGTAGGCATAATAGTATATATTTCTCTGCCCTTTTTATTTTATAATTAAGTATAAACTAAGGAAAAGTAATCTTATAAATATACTATTAAGAAAGTCTAATTATAAAGGTAAACCTATATTAAATAAAGTGCTTTTACTAAAGCTTTAAAGAAAGATAGTAATTACTTATATAGTAAAAGAAAAAGTACTAATATATTAAAGAAGTTATAATATAGTGCTAGTCTTAGAGCTTACTAAGTTAATAGTAGCCTAGGTAAAAGACTAGTTAGCTACTATAAATCTAGTAATAGGTTAGCTAAATAAAGGTAATTTTAAGAAGAAGGTAGTATATATCTAAGATATTAGTATAGTATAAGAGATTTAAGGGGTTATTATATTACTAGATCCTTACTAATCTATAGTAAATAAACTATTAGTGTAATTACTATAAAAGGTATAAGACTAAGATTTAAATCTATAAAAATATAAAGGTAAGGTTAACTCCTAAGTAAAAGGGAGGGAAAAAGCTAGTTTATAGTTATATAATATAAGGGGTTTTCTAATATATAAAGACTAGGTAGTTATTTTATAGGAGCCTATTTTATAATAGAAGCTTTTATAGCTATACTATAATAATTTACTAGTAGGTTACTTTAGGACTAAACACACTCTTAAGCTACTAAAATATTACTATTAGTAGCTAGTAATAAGTAAAGCTATTTTAGACTATATATCTAGCTATAAAGTATACTAGTATATAGTAGCTAGAAAGCACTACCTATATAAAAGCCTTAAATTACTACTAATACTAAGGTAACTATAGGTAAAGATCTTAATAGATTTTATTATAGGATTACTACTAGTATAGCTAGGTAACTAAGAAACTAATATAATCCTAGTAATTATAGACTAATTTACTAAGTACTTTATCTTCCTTATTATAAAGACTATAATTAATATAGCTAAATTAGTAAAGTTATTCTATAAGGAAATTAAGCTTTAATTTAGGCTACTAGAGGGTATTATATCTAATAAAGAATTAGTATTTATAAGCTAATTTTAGTTAGATATATATTACTTATTATATATAAAGTAAAGGCTTTTAATAGTATTTTACCCCTAAACTAATAGGTAAATAAAGAGAATAAACTAAGTACTTAAATATTACTTATAATACTTTATTAAAGAAAACTAATAGCTATAGCTAAAGCTACTTCTAATAGCTTAATTTATATATAATAATACTATTAATAAGATAATAGGTTACTTCTTTAACTACGCTCTTATAAGCTATTTACCTAAGTTTTATCTAGCTTTTAAGAATAAGAGTAAGAAAGGGAAGGTTCTAGAAGCCTATATATATATCTAGAAGCTATATAAGGTTAGAGAGAAACTAGTATATAACTAGGTAAAAGCTACTAAAGTATAGGTAAAGTATTATAACTAATAATACTAGCTATTAACCTTAAAAAAGAAGACTTAGTATTACTATTAGTAAAGAATATTAAACTTAAGAATATAAAATAGAAGCTAAACCTAAGATTTATTAGGCTATTTTAAATACTTAATACTATAAGTAAATAAGCATACTAACTAATATTACCTAATAAGTATAGTTAACTATATAATATATTTTATATTAACCTATTAAAGCTATAGAATTACTAGGAAAACACTATAAATAAAGAAATACTAATACTAGACCTTAAAGATAAAAATAATAAATTTAAAGTTAAAGAAGTTAAGAATTATAAAAAGACTTATAAAGATAATAAATACCTAGTAAAGTAAAAGGGTTAGCTAAGTAAATATAATTAATAAGTAGTAGTAAAAGATATAAAAAGTACTTAATATATAATTTAGGCTTTCTATTAAATTAAAATAAGAAGAAAGTATAGGAAAATATAAGTAAGTTATAAGTAATAAGGGATAAGGTAATTATAAAAAGGCCTAGCCTTATTAGCTACTATTATACTTTAATTAAAAACCTTATTAAACTATTTACTAAATAATAAAAGAAAAGATCCCTATAAGAAAGGGAGTTTTAAGGGAAACCCTTTTATAATTACCCCCTTATATATTAAAATAATACTATTATAAAGGAGATACTTAGTGCCCTTACTCTTATCCTCCTAAACTATTACCTTTATTACCTAGAAAACTAATACTTTACTACCCCTTAGGTATAAATCCTAGGTTATAATAGTATGCTATAAAGTTATTTTTACCTTCTAGGAATTATAATATATAGTATAATTTAATTATAAAAAGTTAGTAAATATATAGTAAAGAAGAAGTAATAACTTACTATCCCTAGGATAAGGGTAGGAAATATAGTAACTAAAAGTTACTAGTGTAAAATAATATACTAATTATATATAGCTAAAGTAGCTTACCTAAAGAGTAAGTAAAAGTCTAAAGAATATATAGTAAGATATACTTAATAAACCTTAGTAGCCTTAGTTAAACTAAAGGAAATATAATAAGCTATATTAGTATAATTAAACCTTAAAATAAGGTTTAAATAATAGGTATTAAAATAGTAGTAAGTTACTTCTAAAAACATATAATTATTAGGATTATTAAGGACTTAATTACTTAGGGTATTTATTAAAGTTTTTACCTAATTAAGAATAGTAAGAAAATTAAGGAAATCCCCTTATATAGTTAGTATTACCTAGGGAGATATAAGTAATTAGGGACTAAAAATATAAAGAAAGTAATATACTTACTATCTTATAAGTATTACTATATTTAATATATTAGATATAATATTTTAAATTCTTTCCTTTAATAATAATGCTTTATATACTAAGGAATTAATAGTTAATCTAAGGGATATTAGGCTTAGCTAGAGGATTTTTCTTAAAGTCTATATAACTTATATATAAATAATATATATAGCTATATCCCTTTAAATAGATATTAAGAATAATAATAACGCTCTCCTTATTTAATTCTATAGTAAAAATATAAGGAGTAGTAAAGGTAAAATTATAGTAACTAATAATATAATAGTATTTAGGAAAAGTTTACTATAGATAAGGAAGGGAAAAGTTAGTAATATAATAAGAAGTTATAAGTAAACTTATACTTAAGTGCTAAGTATTATTTATTATTATTTTAATATTACTACTACTTAGTAAATAGCTAGATACTACTTACTAAAAGCTATTTAGAAGCCTAGCTAAAAGTAAGGGGGTAATTATAAGGCCTTACTTATAACACCTATACGCTAGTGCACACTAGGCAAGCACACCACGCCCTAGGGCTAGGTTTATGTAACAATACCTATAAATTTAACTATAAGATTATTATTAACATTATATAAATTAATAGTTAATTAGTACTTTATATTATTAACTTAGTAATCTTATTTTAAGTAGCTTAATATCTTAATTTAAGGAAGTAAAAGGCTTAAAATATTTAAAATATTATTTAAAAGTACTAGATTAATACTTATCTTAAATCTCTAAAATAAATAGTTTATAATATTAGTAATAAATTTACCTTTACTAAATTTAAGTATTACACTTAATTAATATTAATTAAGACTAATAAGATACTAATTGAAGCATATAATAGTATTAAAAAGGTTAAAAGATATTATAAACCCTTATACTAAGCTTATAATATTATTATAAACTTAATTAAAATAAAACTTATACTAAAATAATATCTTTAAATAGCTACTAAAGTTATTAATAAGTCTTAATAATATAGTTTTAACCTTACTAGTTTTTAAAGCTTACTTATAGATAATAAATAAGTTATTACTAAGTATTTTTATTATTTAATATACTAAAGTAATTTAAAAAGCTATTAATAAAGTTTACGATTATCTAGCTTTATAGTAAGTTTATAATACCTTTAAAGCTTAGAATAGCCTTAATATAATACTTATATATTCATTACCTTTATAAGCTAATTATTACTAATATAACTTTCATAATATAAAATAACTTTATAATATTAAAGTTAATAATTTTTTAGGGAAAACAACCACCCCAAAACAACGGAAAAGAGGGACTTAACAATAATAATAATAATGCTAATAAAAATGACGAAAATAACGATATTAACGATATTAACGATTTTAACAATATTAGCAACCGAACCTAGATATTAGGATCTAGGTCTACGATATTTGCAATCCATCGCGAGAATCCAAGCTAGGAAAAGCAGCCTAGCTAGGCAGCTAGATAATCTTAGATAATCTTAAAATAATTCCATAATCTCAAAATAATTCCGTAATCTTAATTGAATAATCCAAGCTAAAGGCATTGAAAGGAGAGTTAATTTTCTATAAAAAGGGAGGGAATCTAAGGCTTTTATCTAGCTAGGGGGTTAGGGGCTAGGCCACATGACTAGGGATCCGATGTGGCCGATTTAATCCGACAAGCCAATAGATCCAAGGTCTAAGGGGCTAGAGGTCTTGTGAGAAAAGAGGTCTTGAGGGGTCATATTCCTAGCCACATAACACCTCCCTAACTGTTTTCCCTTCCTAGTCCCTAGGAAAGGGAAAACAGTAACTAAAAGAAAATAATAAGAAGGGAAATAAGTAGTATAATCATTAGATAAAAAAAAAATTCGTGATTTTTAGGCCCCCCCCTTTTATCTACCAATTAATCAAAGGGGTCATCCATTAAAGGGATTATTAGCGGTTAGGTTAGTCAAAGGCATCGTTAGATAGTCTAATCAATTGATCCATAACAGAAGACCTTTCTAATAGTTAGAGACCTTTCTAATAGTCAGAGACCTCTTCAATAGTCAGAGGAATCATTAGTCAGAGAGGTCTTTAACGGTTGGACGTCTTATCAGACGGTCAGATTAATCAATCCGATGATAAGGGACCCTTTCAATCATCAGAGACCCCTTTAGCAGACCTTCTAACAGTTAGATTCCTCTTTAATCATTAGAGAAATTATTAGTTAGAAAGGTCTTTAACGGTTAGAGGCCTTGTTAGACTAATCTAATAAAAAGGGACCTTTTAGTCATTAGAGACCCCTTTAGTAAACCTTCTAACATTAGATTCCCCTTCAAAAGTCAGAGGAATCATTAGTTAGAGAGGTCTTCATCGGTCGGAGGCCTCGTCAGACGGTCTGATCAATCAATCCGATGATAAGGGACCCTTTCAATCATCAGAGACCCCTTTAGCAGACCTTCTAACAGTTAGATTCCTCTTTAATCATTAGAGAAATTATTAGTTAGAAAGGTCTTTAACGGTTAGAGGCCTTGTTAGACTAATCTAATAAAAAGGGACCTTTTTAGTCATTAGAGACCCCTTTAGTAAACCTTCTAACATTAGATTCCCCTTCAAAAGTCAGAGGAATCATTAGTTAGAGAGGTCTTCATCGGTCGGAGGCCTCGTCAGACGGTCTGATCAATCAATCCGATGATAAGGGACCCTTTCAATTATCAGAGACCCCTTTAGCAGACCTTCTAACAGT
Organism: Epichloe typhina subsp. poae; assembly: GCA_030389615.1. Classification (NCBI taxonomy): domain Eukaryota; kingdom Fungi; phylum Ascomycota; class Sordariomycetes; order Hypocreales; family Clavicipitaceae; genus Epichloe; species Epichloe typhina. Next base: position 296,721 of record CP098316.1, on the reverse strand, counting down.
CAGATTCCTCTTCAATCGTTAGAGAAATCGTCAGTCAGAGAGGTCTTCAACGGTCGGAGGCCTCGTCAGACGATAGATTAATTGATCTGATGAAAAGGGACCTTTTCAATCATTAGAGACCCCTTCAGCAGACCTTCTGACAGTCAGATTTCTCTTTAATTGTTAGAGAAATCGTTAGTTAGAGAGGTCTTTAACGGTCGGAGGTCTTGTTAGACTAATCTGATAAAAAGGGACCTTTTTAATCATTAGAGACCCCTTTAGTAGACCTTCTAACATTAGATTCCCCTTCAAAAGTCAGAGGAATCATTAGTTAGAGAGGTCTTTATTGGTTAGAGGCCTCGTTAGACTAATCCAATAAAAAGGGACCTTTTTAATCATTAGAGACCCCTTTAGCAGACCTTCTAACATCAGATTCCTCGTCAATTGTTAGAGAAATCATTAGTTAGAGAGGTCTTTATTAGTCAGAGGCCTCATTAGACTAATCTAATAAAAAGGGACCTTTTTAGTTATTAGAGACCCCTTTAGTAAACCTTCTAACATTAGATTCCCCTTCAAAAGTCGGAGGAATCATTAGTTAGAGAGGTCTTTATTAGTCAGAGGCCTCATTAGACGGTCTGATGATAAAAGACCTGATTTATTCAAGATCGAATTCGAAGGTCTAGCTGCTTGCCTCCCTAACGGATAGCTAAGCAAAACTAGGGTATTAAATCGATTCGGGCTAGCTAGCGAGCTAGCTAGGGCAGGTCAGAAGGTTGAAATTCAGAAGGTAAGGTCGAAGATAGAAAGGAAGGTCAAGAGGTCAAAAGGTTAGAAAGGAAGAGTTTAACCTAGCTAACCTAGGCTAAGAGGAAAAAGGTCGTAGCGGTCGCGATTAATTAGTCTAACTAATCCGATGATTTTGACGATATTAGACTAGTTAGATAACCTAGATTAATTAATCAGAATAAAGGAATTTAATCTAGCTGCCTGGATTAAAGGGGAAAAAGGTTGTAGTAGTCTCAATCAATTAACCTGACTATCTAATGATTTTGATGATATTAGACTAGTTAGATAACCTAGATCAATTAATTAGAACGAAGGGATCTGATCTAGCTAACCTAGATTAAAAGGAAAAGAGGTAAGAAGCTGCTAATGATTATAATAATTATACAAGGGGATAACTAGAGAGGATAATCGTAAAGGCAATGTTAGGAGGGATTTATCATTGAATTCAACGGCAATGGCGAGAGGTCTAATAGGACTATTCCCCGTTCCTTTACTATTTTTGTTAGGGAAAAATAACCACCCTAAAACAACGGAAAAGAGGGACTTAATAATAATAATAATAATGCTAATAAAAATGACGAAAATGACGATATTAACGATATTAACGATTTCAACAATATTAGCGACCGAACCTAGATATTGGGATCTAGGTCTGCGATATTTGCGATCCATTGCGAGGATCTAAGCTAGGAAAAGCAGCCTAGCTAGGCAGCTAGATAATCTTAGATAATCTCAAAATAATTCTATAATCTTAAAATAATTCCGTAATCTTAATTAAACAATCCAAGCCAAAGGCATCAAAGGGAGAGTTGATTTTCTATAAAAAAGGAGGGAATCTAGGGCTTTTATCTAGCTAGGGGGTCAGGGGCTAGGCCACATGACTAGGGATCCGATGTGGCCGATTTGATCCGACAAGCCGATAGATCCGAGGTCTAAGGGGCTAGAGGTCTTGTGAGAAAAGAGGTCTCGAGGGGTCATATTCCTAGCCACACAATAATAGCTAGCTAAAGAGAGAGAAAAATGCTTCGAGGATTATATTCTCAAGAGGCTCAAGAGGACTTGATTTCATCTGCGGGGGACGGGCGAGTTCTTCATTCGAAGACACATTAACCAATTGATCTTGCGTCCACCTCTTGACTAACTCGTTGTCATTGGATCCATGACTGTTAACCTTGGTTGAGTAGAATTCGACCGTGAGACCTGCGGGGGACGGGCGAGTTCTTCATTCGAAGACACATTAACCAATTGATCTTACGTCCACCTCTTGACCAATCGTTGTCATTGGATCCATGACTGTCAACCTTAGTCAAGTAGAATTTGACCGTGAGACCTGCGGGGGACGGGCGAGTTCTTCATTCGAAGACACATTAACTAATTGATCTTGCGTCCACCTCTTGACCAACTCGTTGTCATTGGATCCATGACTGTTAACCTTGGTTGAGTAGAATTCGACCGTGAGACCTGCTAAGCGGCCCTTGAGGTAAGGGAAAGTCTAGATAATTAGGGAAAGCGGAGCTTTGCCTGCGTTTTGCGTGCAAGGCGAAGGCAAGAGAGTAAAGCGAAGCTTCCTGCTTTCCCTTTATTAAAATAAGGTTATCCTATAAAGATATCTCTTCTAATTAGTTAGACGCGAAATACTCTTTAGTGACTAGTCAAGAATTTTTTTTCTACCTCTTTTGACCGCCCACTTAAGAGGGGGGGGGGTCAATTAGTCAAATCGTCAAATCGTCAGTCAATTCGTCAGTCAATTCGTCAAATCGAAGATCGAAGGTCTTCAAATCGAAGGTCTTCGGGTTAACGGATCAAAGGTCGGCACGAGGGTTAACGAATTAATCGAATTAAATCGAAGGTCAAAGAATCAAAGGTCAAGGGTCTTCGGATTGATTGAAATCGCACGATCAATTGATTCAAAGGTCAAAGGTCTTCAAATCCTCGGATCGAAGGTCGAAGAATCGAAGGTTGAAGGTCTTCGGGTCAACGGATCGAAGGTTGAAGAGGTTGAAGGTCTTCGGGTCAACGGATCGGAGGTTGAAGAGGTCGAAGGTCTTCGGGTCAAAGGTTAAGGGTCTTCAAATCAACGGATTAAAGGGAAGGTCTTCAAATCAACAGATTAAAGGGTCTTCAAATCAACGGATAGAAGGTCTTCAAATCAACAGATCGAAGGTCGAAGAATCGAAGGTTGAAGGTCTTCGGGTCAACGGATCGAAGGTTAAAGAGGTCGAAGGTCTTCGGGTCAACGGATCAAAGGTCGGCACGAGGGTCAACAAATTGATCGAATTGAATCGAAGGTCGAAGAATCGAAGGTCTTCAAATCAAAGGTCGAAGGTCTTCGAAGTTCGGGTTAACGGATCAAAGGTTGGCACGAGGGTTAACGAATTGATCGAATTGAATCGAAGGTCGAAGAATCGAAGGTTAAAGAGATCGAAGGTCTTCAATTCAACGGATCGAAGGTTGAAGATATTGAAGATTAAAGGTCTTCAAATCGAAGGTCGAAGAGATTGAAGGGTCTTCAAATCAACGGATTAAAGAATCTAATAATAGAAGCGATGCCTAAGGGAGCTATTAGGCCTAGCAAAAGGGATAGCTTAATTAATTAGTTAGATTAACAGTTAAATTAATAGTTAAATTAAAGGTTAATAAATCTAATAATAGGCATAATGCCTAGAGGGACTATTAAGCCTAGTAAAAGGGATAGATTTCATAGGCTTAGTAAGTTAGTTAATAAATAGTTAGTTTAGTAGCTTTTATTAGTATTAAAAGCGCTAGGTATATAAGGTTAAAGAGTAATTACTACTACTTATTATAATATAAAATATGAGATATAAAGAGTATATAAAGTTATTATTTAATTTAACTAGCTAGAGGTTAAAGCTATTATTTAATATAGGGGTTTTAGGTTATATACTAGGCTATATCTAAAGTAATAGGCTAATTATTAATTCTAGTATATAATGGTTAGAAAGTTAGTTAAAGTATTAAATTATTAAATTAGTTAAATTATTAGTTAAAAAGTTAGTTAGATAAAAAAACAGAAGTGGATAATAGTTAGCCTAGGCGGATACCGAAGCTTTCCCTGCGCCTATGATGCTAATAAATTCGGGCAGCCATAAGGGTCTTGTAGAAAAGTAGGTGAAACCTATAAGTAAGGCAGAAAAGGGGGTGGTGAATTAATATAGCTAATTATATTATGTGCATCAAGCTAGACTTATAATTAGTCTAGTCTTTAGCCATAATTAAACCAAAGAAAACCTGAAGGTCCGAAGGATTTAACAATACTACTAAATATTATATTTATTATAATAAGTATATATTTAATAACTATAAGGAATTTACTAACCTTATCCTAATAAATAAAGTAAGAGAAAGTGCTTATATACTTAGTAATAAAAGTTTTTTACTAATAATATAGTATATAGAAAATACTAAGCTAATTGACCTTAAGTAAGTTCTTTATATACTAAGTTTACTTATAAATTTACTTTCTTTTAAATTATTTATAAAATAACCTAGACTTATATACCTTTAAACTTATAATAATATAAAGGTGAAGTATAATAATAGTTTAGTAATCTATAGTATAACCTATAGTTACTTTAGGTATTTAAATTACTTTTATACTAAAACTATATATTACTAAGATATACCTAAAGTCTTTAATAACCTAGTAGTATTTATTACCTTATATATTACTAAAACTATTTTACTATAAATCTTTTACCTTAGAATAAGCTACTTAAACTATACTAATTATATTAAGCTTACTAGTAATCTTAGGATTTAAGTTATAAATAAATAAGCTAGACTATATAAGGTATATACTATAAGCAGAGCTTTGCACTACACTACACTACTGTTATGGACTGGCCCCTAGGCGACTGCAATAGGGCGTTGATATAGTATTAAGAGACTTAGGGAGAAAAAGAGAGAGGGCAAGAGGCTTTCCCTAGTAGTACCCCTTATACCCCCTAAGCTTATTATATAAGCCCTCTTTTTCTTACCCTAGCTACTTTTACTTATCCTTTTCTTATTTACTATATAAATAATACTTAGGTAAAGCCTAAGCCCTTATATATACCCTTACTTATCTATTACTAATAAATTTTCCTTTTATAGTATCCCCTATTAATATACATAATAACCTTACCCTATATACTATTAGTTATTATAATAAAAACTACCCTTACTTCTTATCTAATATTATTATATATATAACGTGCCTATCCCACTAACCTATTGTTTATTATAATAACACTTACCTTACCTCTATGTATTATATTATAGTATATATAACATGTTTACCTTACTAATAGTTTATTTTTATTATACCTATTTACCTTATACTTACTTATTTATAGGGTACTTAATATAGGTATACCTTACTCCTATATATTATATTATAATATATGTAATATATTTACCTTACTAATGCCCTATTTATTATAGCTTCTTACCTTACCTTTACTAGTTTATAAGGTACTTAATATAAGTATAACTACCTATATAAATATCTTACTTATTTCCCTTATATTATTATACTTTCCCTTATATAATACTATTATTTAGGTATTATAATCCTATTATACCTTCTTTTTTATTTTTATTAAACTCTCTTACTATACTAGATATTCCCTTATTAGATATACCTTAGAATCCTACTAATTTCCCTAGCTTTCTAGCTACTTTTATAATACCCTTATTTTATTTTATTAGTAAGTATTTTATAGAAGGTAACTTTAATAATAAATAGTATACTACCTCTAAGTTAGTCTAGTGCCCTTATAGGCCTTATATAAAATAAGCTTTTACTACTAGAGTATTAGATTATTCTTCTCTAGTAAGTAAGGAATTATACCCCTTATATTAGTAATACTATATTACTTATATTTAGTATTCTAGGCTTTTATTTACTAACCTATATTTTTATTATGCCTTAAAGGATCTTAAGACTAAGATTATAATAAGTATATATATTATTAAGCCTAGGGTCTTAAAGACTCTAGAAACTAAAAAGAAAATACTTATCCTATCCTAGAGATATTATTACCTTATTAATTAGTAAAATACTCTTCTTACCTAAGCTTAGTTTAACCTAGCTTTTATTTAGTTAGCCCTTAGGGTATCCTTAGCTATAAATACGCTTATAATAAATATAACTACTTTTAATATTACCCCTTTTATTAGCGCTAGCCCTTTAGGTAATTATAATATAGCTAACTTTATATAGTAAGTTATAGGTATTTTATTCTAATAGAACTAATAAGTTATTAGTAAGCTAAGTATAATATATAAAGAGATATATAAGTAGTTTATTACACTTCTTTAAGCTTTAACTTCTTATTACTAAAATAAAAACTAGTAATATCTTTAAATTACTAGATTAAGTAATAAATCTCCTTCTTATTACTACTAATAGTATTTATATTTTCTCTCTAAGGTAAGTCTAACCTATAACTATATTCCTAGTACCTTAAAAGCTAGCTATTCCCTAGCTAGGAATAATATTCCTTATTCTCCTAGTCTTACTTCTTATACTTACTATTCTTATACTAAATCTTTTATTACTTCCTTACTTACTTATAGCCCTTATAGTAACCTTATTTATACTATCTAAATCCTAGGTTATACCTAAGCTAGATAAAATAGATAATTTATTATACTAGCCCTAGTGCCTAGTAATAATAATACTATAGCTATATTAGTAGTAAACTAACTTTAGAGGGAGGTAATACCCTTTACCTTATTTTCTAATAGTAACTTATAGGTAAAGCCTATAGATAATTATTCTTACTAAGTAATAATAAAGGATATAGTAATTTTATATCTTAGGCGCTTATAGGGGTCTTTATAGTTATATAAGTTCTTTAAAATTAATTTAGTTTATTATTAGTTATATATTACCTTATTTTACCTTAAATTTATTAAGTACTTATATTTTCTCTATACTTTCTAATAGTTTTTATATTAAATAAAAGTATCTTACTTACTTAACTAGAATATTTTACTTTCTTTCTTACCCTAGTATATTCTTAGCTACTAGAATATATTTAACCTAGTATTCTTTAATAAGTTTATTATTATTTTCTACTAGGACTTATTCTAGACCTAGGCGTAAGTCTTATAGCTATTAGCTTAGGAGTAAGTTCTTTATTACTTATTTAATAAGGTTTATATAAAAACTAGATAAATACTCTTTAGTATATTAAGTTAGACTATAAAAGAGGTTAGTACTTTTATAACTATATACTTTATAGCTACTTAGTTAAGTTTTCTTAAGGGGTAGTTTATCTTAATATTTCTAAGTAATAGCTATACCTTATCCCTAACCTAAAAGCATTTTACTAAGTATTTTAATACTAAGGTTATATCTTACTATTATTATTATATATAAGCTATTATAGCTTAGGCTAGAAGAGTGCTCTCCTAAAGGTAACTTAGGAAATAAATAGCTTTACCTTTTAGTATAGTTAAAAATATAAGTATATTTAGCTAGGATTAAATTAGCTTTAGGTTATAGCTATAAAGTAATTTATTTAGGCTTACCTTAGTAACTAATAAGGTTTTATTATTTATTACTAGTTAATAAGTAGTAAGGTATTTTAGCTAGTTATACTATAAGAAGAAAATAGTAATATATAAGATTACTTATACTTCTTAATTTACCTATTTTATACTACTATTAGTCTAGGGGTAATATAATATAAAGAGTAGTTAATCTATCCCTAATAAGGAATATAGTATTATCTAGAATTTTCCTAACTAGTCTAAGCCTTAGTTTATAATAATAAATTAAAGAAACCCCTTAAATCTTTACTAAACTATTTTAAAATATTTTATATAATCCTTAGCCTTTATAAAGGTTATAGCCTTAAGCTATATAAACTTTAATAGTCTATCTATAATAACTATAAGGTATTATAGTCTCTTAGGTAATAATACTAGTAAGTCTATTATAAAATTAATAAAGATTTATAACTAAAACTAGTTAGGAATTAGTAAGGGTTTTAGTAAGCCTTAGCACTATTACTAGCTCTTATAACTACTAGTATCCCCTCCCGGGCACGAGGTAAAACTGCTTAAATCATTATAGATCTCTATTTTTCAACACCTTTTCCAAATATCTAGCCTTCTTCTTTAGCTTTTTATTTCCCTTCTTCTTCTTACTTTTCCTAAATTCCTTAATATTTTCTTCTATCTTTTGAATTTCCTTTTTTGGAATTTCCTCGGATTTTTAGATAGCTATCAGGTTCTGTAGCCTAGTGGTTATAGCCCCTAGCTTTTGGTTACCCTTAGCCATACTATTGATTGATTAGTTAGTTATCAATTGGTTAATTAGTAGCCCTTGACATACCTGTTGATTTGCGTCTGTTGGTTTCGAATTGGATTGGCTGTAATTAAGGATAAGTTATGTTTTTTTTAGGGTTTAAGTTTGCCTTAGAGCTTTGAAGGACAAGTTATAAGATAGAAGAGATATGTGTAAAGAGATAGATCAAATATAGTCATAGAGGAAGGGGAAATCACGTTAATTTATGCTGTAAGTAAAACTTAAATGGATTTAAGTTTAATTACGGTTACGAATTATAACTCTTATGTAATTATAGCCACAAACTTTGTCACAAACTTTGTATTAACCTTTTAGCCCCTAAATTTGTGGCTTAAAGCTTGTTTACTTATTTATGTTTTACCTAACACTATGGTAATTATTAAATTTGGTTGTTAATTGTTATACTAGCTAGGTATTGCTAGTAATTTTTTTTGTTCCTTAAAAATTAGATGCATTGGCCACAGTCAATGACCCCAAAAAAAATTAAAAATCAATAACTACTAGTATAGTAGTAGTTATAAATAAACCTTATAATATCCTATAATATTCTATCCTAATAAAACTATTACTATAGTATTTAGAATATAGTATTATAGCCTAGGTATTCTATAACTAGTAAGTTATAGTACTACTAGATAAGGGTTATTATAAAGGGCTCCTAGGCTAGGACTTATATACGCTCTTAGAACTAAAGTATACTATAAGTACTTATAAAGTAATTTATAACCTATTCTCTTATTATTACTTCTAGGGAAACTTCTAGGCACCCTCCTAGATAGCCCTTAACTATATACTATATATAAGGTCTAATATAATAGCTTAATCCTAAAGAGTCTAAAAGTACTTACTTATAAAAAAGCCTCCCTTACTAGTAATAAGCATACATAAGGTATATATAAAGCTATATTAAAACTATCCTAGTTTCCTTCTAGTAATAAAGATAGTTATATAAAAGTAATTAGTTATAGGACTTATCCCTTTCTTAGAGATATACTATATTAGTCTTATTCCCTTCTAGATAAGGCATTTAGGTATTAAGCTTACGTGCCTAGTCTATACTATAAATAGAAGTTAAATAGTGTAAGTATATTTACATATTAGGCCTAGTATTCTAATATTAGCCTTAGTATTATAAAGTATTCTAGGTTTTTATAGTCTATATAAATTATAAATAAGTAGGAAATACCTTATAACTTTACTAACTATACCTTTAAGTATAAGATAATAGCTAAAAGTTTCTTATTATAAATTATATAGTTCTTTTATAGTACTATAAGGCTAGTAAAGTAATAGGCTACTAGGTATAGTATACTATTATACCCTTATTATAAGAAATAACTACCCCTCCTAAGTACAAGGTAAAACTGCTTAGCTTACTACACCCTAATACCCTATTCCTTTAACTTCTTTTTATCTACCTTACAAAGCTTATTATTAGGCTTACCCTTATTTTTAAGTATTTTTTCCTTATATTATAGATACTATTAATTATCTTTAGGTTAGATTTATCTTCCCTTTCCTTCCCTTTGCTTTTCTTCTCTTTTACTATATTATTTAATATTTTAGATAGTGTAGTGTCTTTTTTATCACCTTTAGCTATACTGTTATCTAATTAGTTAGTTGTTAATTAGTCGATTGGTAGCCTATGACCTACCTAGTAATGCAATGGATGCACGAATTGGATTGGCTGTAATTAAGGATAAGTTGTGTTTTTTTTAGTTTGCCTTGGAGCTTTAAAGGATAAGTTATAAGATAGAAGAGATATAGAGAGATAGAATAAACATAGTTGCAGACAGAGCTTTACATTACATTACATTACATTGTGTAATGTTTGTAATGTAATGTAATTATTACACATTACATTACATTACACATTACATTACATTACATTACACCCCCTTTCATACATTACATTACATTACATGTAATTATTTGTAATTATTTGTAATTATTTTTGATTTTTTAATATTAAGGTTAAATTCCTTTATTATAAGATATATATAGGTTATAAAATACTTTATAATAGCTTATAATAGCTTATAATAGCTAATAATAGCTTATAATAGCTTATAATAGCTTATAATAGCTTATAATAGCTTATAATAGCTTATAATAGCTTATAATAGCTTATAATAGCTTATAATAACTTATACTAACTTATACTAACTTATACTAACTTATACTAACTTATAATAGTTTAAAATAGCTTATAATAGCTTATATATATAATATATATTACTTATATTACTTATATAACTTAAAATATTATTAATGTTAAGGTTTAATTAAATTTAAATAGTAAATAAATAACTTATATATAAATATAAGTAAGTATAAGAAAATTACTATTAAAAAGTTATACTTAGTATTATTAAGTTTTTAAAATTATTAATAAAATAAAATACTTTTCTTTTTTATATTTTTTAATATATTAATAATAGTAATAATATAAAAAATATAAAAATAACTTATATAACTTAAATATTATTAGTATTAAAGTTTAATTAATATTAAATAGTAAAAATATAACTTATATAAAAATATAAGTAAGTATAAGGAAATTACTATAAAAAAGCTATACTTTTTAATTACTTAGTATTTTAAGGTTTTTAAAAATATTTATAAAATAAAATACTTTTCTTTTTTATGTTTTTTAAAATAATAATAATAGTAAAAATAATAGTAAAAATAATAGTAATAATAATAGTAATAATAGTAATAATAGTAATAATAGTAATAATAGTAATAATAATGGTAATAATAGTAATAATAGTAATAATAGTAATAATAGTAATAATAGTAATAATAGTAATAATAGTAATAATAGTAATAATAGTAATAATAGTAATAATAGTAATAATAGTAATAATAGTAATAATAGTAATAATAGTAATAATAGTAATAATAGTAATAATAGTAATAATAGTAATAATAGTAATAATAATAGTAATAATAATAGTAAATAAAGGGAAACGTTTATAAATGTTAAAAATATCTATTAAGGGAAAACTAGACTAAACTAGGAAAAAACCCTTATATAGACTTACTTAATCTGAGTTAGAATATATATCTTCTAAGGAAGAGGAACTAGATAAATCCTAGGATTTATCTAATTTCTCTTTATCCTTAGAGGAAGATATAGTATCTGAATCCTCAGATAAAGAGCTATAATAATTATATAGCTCTAAATATTGCTTAATAGTAATATTTTCCTCCTTTTCCTAATTCTTTAGTAGAATTAGTTACTTAATAGTATAATGCTTTAAGGAGGTTCGGCGCTTAGTAATAATATTACCTCCAGTATTAAAGGTGCTTTCTATTGCACCAGAAGTGGCAAGAATAGCTAGATATCTTCTAGCAAGTATACTTAAAATAGGGAAAGATTTTTGGTTTTCTTCCCACCATTTAAATATATCTTCCTTTATTATAATATTAGTATAGTAATATAATATAATAGGAATAAATATTTACTTACCTTATCCTCTCTAGGGTCTAAGTTAGTAAAAGTAAGGATTTCATTCTTTCGAGTTCTTTGAATAGATTTATCCCTCTCATTAAGGAATAACCCTTTATAAAGGTTAGAAGATTTAGGCTTAGGCCAAGGGTTAGAAAAGGTTCTAGGCTGAATAGGCCCCCTAATTTCTACTTGAAATCAGGTATTTTCTGCCTCTAAATTATCTGAATTCTCTGAATTCTCTAAGCCTAGCCCTAGGCCTAAATTAGCCTAATTTTCCTTATAAGTAGGAAGAAGCCTAGTAGTAAAGTTAGTAATAATAATAATAATAATAATAATAAACATTATACTTACAGATCATAATCTTTTTCTAGGTTATTGAGTAGCCTTTTTATTGTTTTTGGTTGTAATCTAAGCTTATCTTTTATAGTAATAAGATTAAGCCTAGGGTCTAATAACATAGCATATAAATAAGGCTTATAAAAGTGATAATTATTCCCTATGTCTTGTGGGAAATAATTACCTAGCTTTTCTAGGCTAATATCTATAGAGGCTATAAAGACCTTACTAAAAGGATTATAAACATGTTTCTAGTTAAATAAGTTAGTATAATTTAATTAAAAAAGGTAAAAAGGATATATACCTAACTATTATAAGCCTTTTGGTCCTCTTTAATATTATTAAGATATTCATATATCTTAATAATAAAAAGTAGGACTAGACCTAAAGTATTATACTTCTAGCTTTAAAGTATAATAGTAGGCTCATAGAAAACCTCTAAAATACTGCTTAAGGTAGCTAAATCAGCCCATTCTTGTGTTGTAGGTATTGCATCCTTAAGGGCAGCAATATTAGTTTCCCTATTAAGAAGAATAATAGCTTCTTTAAGCTCTAAAGAAGTATTAATTATCTTATAGGTCAAATTCTACCTAGTTTCATTAGCTATAAATATTATAATTAGTTATAACTTATAAGAATAATATAAGAAGAAATAAAGTCTTACCTAAAGGGATTTTTGTAATATTATAATTCTTAGCTAAGTTGCCTTGTTTTTTTGCTTTTCTAAGGCATTTTAACCAAGTTTTATATAAAGCTTAGTTATTCTTAATAAGAATAGCAATCCTTTTAACCTTTCCTAGAATACCTATAACTAATATTAGTATTATAGTAGTAAAAATTATAAAATAATTACTTACCATTAGCTAAGGATTTAAATTGTTGAAAATTAGGATTTCCTTGGATATATGAAGTTTCTTCTATAGAATAGTGAAGATATTCACTATTCTTAAAGCTTTCTAAGTCTTCCTTAGAAGACATAGATTTAATAAAACTTGTAATAATATCCTTAGCTATAATGTTTAAAACATAAGCTATACATCGGATATTATATAGTTTAATACTAATATTATTATAACTCTTATTAATATAAGAAGTTATAAAAGTATTAATTAGAACTATTATCCCGAGTAAAACTATATATAATTAGAATTATAATTATATAAAATTATTATTAAAAGAAATAACTTACCTAAGGATATCCTTAGGCTCTAAGTAATAATCCTTAATAAGATTATTAAAGCATTAGTAAATATAAGCTCTAGTATATGAATTTGATAAATATTTAAATCCTATAAGTAAATAGTTAGTAAATAGTTAGTAAATAATAAGAATAATAAGACTAATTAAAAGACTTACTAATTAGCTTATACTCAAGCTTAAAATTCGGATTAAGCTAGCTTATAATAACCCCTAGATAAGACTTTAAATTAAACGAAGTCCATATATCTAGTTAAACCGAAATTAAACCTTGATGTTTAATTTAATATTGGATTTGTTAAAGGATTTTTGCTTAGATAAATAATACATAGTATTTATCCTATGTGTTATTGTTTGGTGGCTAAGCAAAGAAGCTAAATTATTATTCCTATATATATAAATTAGCTTAAATAACTAATTATTATAAGAGAATAACTTACCTAGAATAATAATTTAGCAAATTTTTAAAGGATTTGCTATTAATTATAGCAAAAGAAAGGTTATTTTCTAGTATAAATTTAATAACTAGAATAACTGCTTCTTCAGACGAAAATTCCTCTGAAATAGTGTGATTTCGAGGTCTTTTTGTTGAAAAAAGAGGTTAAAGAAGATTGATTTGTAGGGGTTAATACTACTAGAATCTCAGGTACTAAATATAATATTAGTATGAAAAAATAGAATAAAATAGAATAAAATAGAATAAAAAACTTACTAGTAATCTTTTTAGGTTGTTTTTCTTTAGATTTAGAAGTAGCAATCTCTGGATGCTTAATTCGATAGTAATAAACACTATTAGAAGCTTGGAATCTTTTTGCTTTACTTCTAAAAGTAAAAGTGCAATTAAATTACGTACAAAAGCATATAATTTCCCTTTCTTTATTATATTTAATATTAGATAACTGATAATTAAATAAATTATGGGTAAAAATATATGCTTTTGAAGAAAACTCGTAATCTTGTTAATTTTCAAGGGTTTTCTCATATAATCCTTAAAGATAACTTGCTTAAGAAGGCTTTGAAGCTAGGCTAGCTTGGCTAGGCCTAGAAGGTAAGCTAGGCCTAGAAGAGCTAGGCCTAGAAGGGCTAGGCATACTAGCATTAGAATCATTATCCGAGGGGCAAAAAGAGGAATCCATATTGAAGTATGTTTTTTTCTGATTTTTCTGATTTTTGCTGATTTTTTCGATTTTTCTTAGAGTTTGATTTTGAAAGGTTAAATTTTTCCGATTTTTTCCGACCTTTTTCCGATTTTCCTCAATTTTTTTTGGATTTTTCTGATTTTTCTGATTTTTTTTTTTTTATGTGTTTTTATAAGTTATTTATAAAGCAAAAAGACTATAAAAATAAAGGTAAGCACAATAAGTAATAAAGTGTGTAGCCTAACTATGTAAGGGTTTTTGTAGTTTTTTTTGGATTTACTAAAGTAAAAAGAAAGAGAAAAGAAAGAAAGAAAAGAGAAGGTAAAGGAAAACCCCTCTTTTGAAAATTTTTCGTAAGTGGGTCACAAATAACGTAACATACTAACTATCCAATTAGACTAGTAAGGACCCACAATAAACCCTAATCGTCCAATCAGTCAAGCAAGGACCCACATAAGACCCACTTTTTAATATAGCTTATATTAGTTCTAAATAATAACCTTATTATTTTAAATCTAGTAAACATAGCTTTTTTACTCTTTTTCTAGAAATTTTACTATAAAATTATTTATTTTATTTTATATAAATTATTTCTTATGTATTTAAGTATTAGATTAAGATAAATTAGGTATTATAAAAGTATTATAAGCTAATTATACTTTAAATTCCTTAGATTACTTAATAAATAAATAAACTAGGATTTCTTTTTATTAAAATATTATTTTAAAAATTAATATATAGTTTTATATTACTTATATTATACTTAAAGGCTTTTATAATAAATAAAGCCTTTAATTTGAATAATATAAATAATATAATATCTTTTATTATATAATTATACTATTTCTTTTTAACTTTTTATTCCTAAATTACCCTTTTTAATTCTATATTTTGTAAAAGAAAAGAAAAAATAAAAGATATTTAAAAAGAATATATATTAAATCTAAAAAAATAAGTATTATTTTAAATAAAAGTTATAGTAATAATATTAATTTTAATATATATAAAAGTTTAAATATAGTTTCTTAATATAATTATTTAGATTTATAATATATTATTTTATAATATTTAAAAAAGTATATATAGGGTATTTTTAGTAATAAAAAGTCTTATTTAAAATAATAGAAATTTAATTATTAGAAAATAGACATATAGTTAATATAATATCTTATAATATATAGAAAAATTCAAAGAATCCAATTAACTTTATAAACTTACTATATATACCCTATACTAGAAGATATAACTAATAGTCTAAAAGATAGGAAATTTAGATAATTAATAGTAAATTTAATAAAATACTCATTATAAAAACACTTATATTAATTTAATAGAGAAAAATCTAAAGTATATTATAAGATATTAACATACCCCACTTTTTTTCTCCTAATATTACATTACACATTACATCCAAACCCCAAATATTACATTACATTACATTACATTACATGCTCTGGTTGCAGAGAAAGGGGAAATTACGTTAATTTATACTATAAGTAAAACTTAAATGGATTTAAGTTTAACTATAGTTACAAATTATAACTCTTGCGTAATCATAGCTATAAAGTTTGTTATAAACTTTATATTAACCTTTAGCCCCTAAATTTATAGCTTAAAGCTTATTCCTTTGTTTATATTTTACCTAATATTATAGTAATTATTAAATTTGGTTATTAATTATTACACTAGCTAGGTATTGCTAGTAATTTTTTGTTCCTTAAAAATTAGATGCATTGGCCACAGTTAATGACCCCAAAAAAATTAAAAATCAATAAGAAATAACTACTAAGGGCTATGCCTAAGTAATTAGCTTTAATTACTATAAGGTAATCTAGGTCCTATTATACTAAGACTAGATATATAATAAGAGCGTCTTTTAACCTCTTAAATACCTTATCCTCCTCTAGCCCCTAATAAAAAGAGGTATTTTTCTTAGTAAGGTATATAAAAGAAGCTACTAGCTTAGAAAAGTTCCTAATAAGTTATAGTAAAAATTCATAAACCCTAAAAAGCTTTAGACCTCTTATAGCTTTATAAGTACTACCTATTCCCTTATAGCCACTACCTTTGCTAGGTTAGGATAAATAAAATAACCTACTATAATAATATATCCTAGGCCCTCCTGAGTACGAGGTAAAACTGCTTAGCTTACTACACCCTAATACCCTATTCCTTTAACTTCTTTTTATCTACCTTATAAAGCTTATTATTAGGCTTGCCCTTATTTTTTAGCATCTTTTCCCTTATATTATAAATACTATTAATTATCTTAAGGTTAGATTTATCTTCCCTTTCCTTCCCTTTACTTTTCTTCTCTTTTACTATATTATTTAATATTTTAGATAGTGTAGTATCTTTTTTATTACCTTTAGCTATACTATTATCTAATTAGTTAGTTGTTAATTAGTTGATTGGTAGCCTATGACCTACCTAGTGATCGAATTGGATTGGCTGCAATTAAGGATAAGTTGTGATTTTTTTTTAATGGAAGGGTTTAAGTTTGCCTTAGAGCTTTAAAGGATAAGTTATAAGATAAAAGAGATATAAAGAGATAAAATAAACATAGTTATAGAGAAAGAGGAAATTATGTTAATTTATGCTATAAGTAAAACTTAAATGGATTTAAGTTTAACTATAGTCACGAATTATAACTCTTACGTAATTATAGCTATAAAGTTTGTTATAAAGTTTGTATTAACCTTTTAGCCCCTAAATTTATAGCTTAAAGCTGTTCCTTTGTTTATGTTTTACCTAATTGTGAGAACAAAGGGATAGCTAGGCAAGAGGTATAGGGGCACTTGTATATTAACTAAAGCTTGCTAGGTCTAAGTGTGTTATACATACAAGTTACTAGCTTATAGCTAGTGGCTTACTAGTATTATATAAACCTAGCCTTAGGGCATAGTATACTTACCTAGTAGTATACTAGTATATAAGTATTATAAGTAAGGCCTTATAATTACCCCTTATTTTTAGCTAGGCTTCTAAATAGCTTTTACTAGCTAGTATATAGCTATTTACTAAGTAGTAGCTATATTAAAATAATAATAAATAATAGCTAGTACTTAAGTATAAATTTACCTTTAACTCTCTCTTATATTATACCCTTTTCCCTTATATAACTATAGTAAACTTTTCTTAAATACTATTATATTATTAGTTACTATTACTTTACCTTTGCTATTTACTATATTATTACTATATATTCTAATAAGAAAAGTGTTATTACTATTCCTAATATTTATTTAAAAAACTATACTTATATATATTATTTATATACTAGTTATATAAAGTTTAAGAAAAATCCCCTAGCTAAGCCTAAAGCCCCTTAGATTAACTATTAATTCCCTAGCTTTATAAGTATTATTACTAAGAGAAAGTATTTAAAGTAATATATCTAATATATAAAATATATAAAATATAATAATACTTATAAGATAGTAAGTAAGTTATTTTTCTAGGTTTTTAATACTTAATTACCTATATTTCTTTAGGTAATACTTACTATAAGGGGGATTTCCTTAATCTTTTAGCTATTCTTAACTAGGTATAAGTCTTAATAAATACCCTAAGTAATTAGGTTCCTAAGGACCTTAAAGTCTATATATTTTTAGAGTTAACTTACTATTATTTTAGTAAGAATTATTTAAACCTTATTTTAGGGTTTAATTATACTAATACTATATACTATATTTCCTTTAGTTTAACTAGTATTACTAAGGTTTATTATATATATTTCCTTATATATTCTCTAAGTCTTTACTTACTTCTTAGGTAAGCTATATTAGCCTTATACTAGTAATATATTATTTTACACTAGTAACTCTTAGTTATTATATTTCCTACCCTTATCCTTAGGATAGTAAGTTATTACTTCTTTTTTATTACTTATTTACTAACTTTTTTAGCTAAACTACCTTATATATTATAATACCTAGAAGGTAAAAATAATATTATATTTATATTATTATAACCTAGGATTTATACCCTAAGGGGTAGTAAAGCATTACTTTTTCTAGGTAATATAGCTAGTAGTTTAAGAGAATAAGAGTAAGACTATAAAATACCTTTTTATAATAGTATTATTTTAATATATAAGGGGGCTACTATAAAAGAGTTTCCTTTAAAACTCCTTTCCTTATAAGGATGTTTTCTTTTATTATTTAGTAAATAATCTAATAGGTTTTTTAATTAGAGTGTAATAGTAGCTAATAAGGTTAGGCCTTTTTATAATTATTTTATTCCTTACCTATAACTTACTTATATCTTACTACGCTTTCTCCTTATTTTAATTTAATAAAAAGCCTAAATTACATATTAAGTACTTTCTATATCTTTTACTACTACTTATTAATTATATTTACTTAGCTAACCCTTTTACTTTACTAGGTATTTATTACCTTTATAAGTCTTTTTATAATCCTTAACTTCTTTAACTTTAAATTTATTATCTTTATCTTTAGGGTTTAATATTAGCATTTCCTTATTTATAGTGTTTTCATAGTAATTCTATAGATTTAATAAGCTAATATAAAATATATTATATAGCTAACTATACTTATTAGGTAGTGCTAGTTAGTATGCTTATTTACTTACTATATTAAGTATATAAAATAGCCTAATAAATCTAGGGATTAGCTTTTATTTTATATTCTTAAGTTTAATATTCTTTACTAATAATAATATAAAATCTTCTTTTTTAAGGTTAGTAGCTAGTATTATTAGTTATAGTACTTTACTTATACTTTAGTAGCTTTTACTTAGTTATATACTAATTTCTTCTTAACCTTATATAGCTTTTCTATATATATATAAGCTTCTAGGACTTTCTCTTCCTTACTTTTACCCTTAAGAGCTAGGTAAAACTTAGGTAAATAGCCTATAAAAGTATAGTTAGGGAAGTAACTTATTATTTTATTAATAGTATTATTATATATAAATTAAGCTATTAGGAGTAGCTTTAGCTATAGCTATTAGTTTTCTTTAATAAAGTATTATAGGTAATATTTAAGTACTTAGTTTATTCTCTTTATTTACTTATTAATTTAGGGATAAAACACTATAAAAGGCCTTTACTTTATATATAATAGGTTATATATGTCTAACTAGAATTAGCTTATAAATACTAATTCTCTATTAGATATAATGCCCTTAGGCGCCCTAAATTAAAGCTTAATTTCCTTATAAAATAACTTTACTAATTTAGCTATATTAATTATAGTCTTTATAGTAAGGAAGATAAAGTACTTAGTAAATTAGTCTATAATTACTAGGATTATATTAGTTTCTTAGTTACCTAGCTATACTAGTAGTAATCCTATAATAAAATCTATTAAGATCTTTACTTATAGTTACCTTAGTATTAGTAGTAATTTAAGGCTTTTATATAAGTAATGCTTTCTAGCTATTATATATTAGTATACTTTATAGCTAGATATATAGTCTAAAATAGCTTTACTTATTACTAGCTACTAATAGTAATGTTTTAGTAGCTTAAGAGTATATTTAGTCCTAAAGTAACCTACTAGTAAATTATTATAGTATAGCTATAAAAGCTTCTATTATAAAATAGGCTCCTATAAAATAACTACCTAGTCTTTATATATTAGAAAACCCCTTATATTATATAACTATAAACTAGCTTTTCTGCTCCCTTTTACTTAGGAGTTAACCTTACCTTTATGTTTTTATAAATCTAAATCTTAGTCTTATACTTTTTATAGTAGTTATACTAATAGTTTATTTACTATAGATTAGTAAGGATTTAGTAATATAATAGCCCCCTAAATCACTTATATTACACTTATATCTTAGACATACATTACTTTCTCCTTAAAATTACCTTTATTTAGCTAACCTATTACTAAATCTATAGTAGCTAACTAGCCTTTTACCTAGGCTACTATTAACTTAGTAAGCTCTAAGACTAGTGCTATACTATAACTTCTTTAATATATTAGTACTTTTTCTTTTACTATATAAGTAGCTATTATTTTCCTTTAAAGCTTTAGTAAAAGTGCCTTATTTAATATAAGTTTACCCTTATAATTAGACCTTCTTAATAGTATATCTATAAGGTTACTTTTCCCTAGTCTATCCTTAATTATAAAATAAAAAGGGTAAAGAAATATATACTATTATACTTACCTTTTATTTAGCTTTTACTACCTTATAAAGGTCTATAAGTTATAGTAGTCTAATAGGACTTTTATAGGTATCTCTATGCCTTTAATATAGTGTTACTAGTGTTTAAATAACTTTACTATAGTAAGTAACTCTTAATTAGCTATGCTATAGTTATATTTAGTATTTTGTTAAGTGGAAAACAACACCCTAAAAGACACAATGCTAGCCCATAATCGCAAGTAGCTCTAGAGCCTACACACAACAGAGGGGTCAATTAACTTAATAATATCGATTATAATAATAGCTAGGAATATCTTATTATATAGAGATATCCTAGATTAAATAGTCTATTAGATCGGAAGTAATGTCTTAATTAGAGGGGAGGGGGAAATCTCTTTAATTTATCTTTTATAATATTAGGTCTAATATTAGCTAAAGCAAGAGTTAAATATTAGCTAAAGCTAAAGGTAAGGCAAAACGTAAGAATTAGGTTATGCGTAGTAATTATTAAAGAATCTAGCTATAGCTAGTCCCTTTATAGATTAAATAATCCTCTTGCCTAGATAACTAATATTATTATCCCTTATTATAATATCCCTATCCCTAAACCCTAGCGCTTATTATTATAATCGCGTGTTTTTAGGCATATATCTTATAGCATATAACACCTCCCTAGGTATACACTAGTTACCTCTAACTAGTTATATACACTAAAACCTAAAAGTGCCTTATAAGTGTAGTTAATAACTAATATTATATATAAAGAGTAAAGGAATTATTTAATCTAGTACTTATAAGTCTAGGCTAATTAATCTTATATAGCTAAACTTCTTATAGTAGAAAAAGAAGTATTAAGGCAAGTAAAAGAGAAAATAGAAAAGGAAAAGAAAAAGGGTAAAAAGGTAATAAAGAGAAAGAGTAAGAGAAAAGAAAAAGAGAAAATTATATAAAATAAAGAGAGAGAAAGAGAAAACTAATAAGACCTCCCTAACTAAAGACCTAAATTCTTTATCTCTTAGAAGAGCTTTAGTGTCTTTAGTGTTTATAGATATATAGTAAGTAATATTAGTAAGAGAGTATAAATAGTAAGACGCTTTATATCTTACTATACTACTCTTTTCTCTTAGGTCTTATATTAATTAAATAATCCTTAGGTATGCTTCTTCTCCTACTAGTAAGCTTTAATAATCTTAGCCTATGTTTTATAAGGGACTAAGCTAGGTAGTATTACAAATATATATATAAATAATATTAGTAAATAAGTAATGATTTTTCTTTATACTGCTCTTTATACCCTAAGGAAAGAAAGGAGATTAATTATTATAGCTTATTTTATATCTCTAAGTAATTACTAAATTATCTTTTCTTTTACTTACTTAGCTAAGGTTCTATAGTAATATACTTATCCTTACCTAATAACTCTATAAACCTATAGTAACCTTAGCTAATCCTTTATATTTATTTATAGTAGCTTGCTTATTATTACTTACTATAGTTAAAGGGCTTATCCTATAGTATTATATATTTAATTTTATTTACCTTATTAAAGTGTGTTAAGCTTTAAAGCTAAGGATAATAGTATTATCTCTTATTTAATAATAGATAATAACACTAATAAGAATACTTATAATAAGTAATAACTTCCCTTTCTACTTAATCTTAGCTCCCTAGGTTACTTAGGGGTAAAATATCTCTAGTATTTTACTATATTTATCTTTCCTAATCCTATAGTATTTCTTAAATACTAATATTAAAGACTTTAAGGTTACTAGTAAAAATATAAGCTATAGGCTACTAGAAATACTAAATATAAAGCTTATTATTTCTTACTATATTAGTATACTATTTAATTAGGTAACTCTTATTAGTAACCTAAAGCTTCTAAGGTATAACTATAGTACTAATAGGAAGTCCTTTACTAATAGTTTAGGTAATAAAGTAAGGTATTAAGCACTTTATTATATTTTATATTAAATATTAGAGGTTAAAATCTTTCTAGTATAATAACTCCCTTAGTAACTAGTCTCTTACCCTAAGTTTATTTATAGCTATATCTTATAAAACTCTTATAGTCCTTTTAAGCGCTTTTATATAACTATACTTTAGGTCTAGTATATTATTAAATACTATTTAGTCTTTAAGGTATAGCTTAAACCATTAGTTAATAATTAAGTCTTTACTAAAAGTATGTAATTATTTAAACTTAATATTATACTTATTTAGTGCATTTTAGTTTTCTAATAGTAAATTAATTACTTAGTAACTAACCTAATAGTAGATTATCTAGAGAAGGAACCCTAGGTATATATACCTATATTCCTAGTTTCTTTTCTACTCTATTACTAGGACTATAATTACTTTAAAATTAAAGGGGTAATTTATAAGCTATATAATCTACCCTTATCTATATATAAAGTTAGTAAACTAAGTTATTTATCCCTTATTTATACTATTAAAATAGTATAAATATCCTTATTTCCTATTAAATATAAAAGTAGTCTAATAGTTTGTAAAGAAAGTAAATCCTATAATAAGGCATTAATTACTTATATATAAGTGAAGGTTAATAAGGTTATAACTATAGCTATACTTAATATTAATAGGCTAATAGGTAGCATAAAGTCTCCTAGCTTTTAAACTAATTAATTATTATAATATATTTATATTAAAATCTTCTATCTTACTAACTTTAAATATTTAGGGTAATACTACTACTATTACTTTAAGCCTATACTTTATAATTCTCCTTATTACTATTAGCTTAAACTAGTTAAGCTAGTCTTTACTTAGAGTCTTATAAGCCTTTCTTAGGAATTTATAAATATCTATTAAATAACTATACTATTATATATTTATTTATCCTAGCCTAATTAGTATTACTAGGTTAAAATTATTACTATTCTAATAAACTTTAAATCTTAGTAAAGGCTATAGCTAGTCTCTTTATAAATAAAATAGAGGTAGCTACTACTTATAAAGATTAACTAGATTAATTTCTATAGTACTTTCCTTAATTTCTCTAAAGAAAGGGCTTTTAGTCCTATATATTAAAATATAAATATAGTATATAGTAAGGCACTTATTATAAGGGAAGTAAGTAATAGTGTTACTATTTACTTTAGTATAATACCCTTATTTATAATAGACTTTACATACTATTTTATTTTACTAGGTAAGATTAAAAGGTTTTAGTATAAATAGTATAATTATTATAATAGGAGAGAATATAGGAACTATTTATTAGTTTTTAAATTAGTATAGATAGAGGGGGAATCTAGAAGTAAAAGTAATATAAGTAAAGGTTTTAAGGGTTAAGAGAATATATGTTTATATAAGATATAAGTTAGATTAAATAGTTCCTATAGCCCTAATCTTATTCTTATAGCCTATATTAAATCTAAGGGTAGTTATTAGTAGCTATTACTAGTTACCTTTACCTCTATCTCTATTAGCTACTAGCACCTATTATAAGATGCCTATTTGTGGAGATTAAGTAGTTCCTATAATTTAAACCTTAATATTATAAATTACTTATTAGTAACTATTTACTTATTAGGTATAAATGCTTATTATATATAGTGTTTTATAGTTTAAGGCTTTCTAACCCTCTTCCTCTCCTTCTCTTTATGCTTCTTAACTTATTACTCTTTATATTATTACCTTAATTAATTAATTATAGCTAAATCTCTTAATAAAGTCTATTAGAAGCTTCCTAATATTATAGCTATTATAAGGGCAAGTATCCTAGAAGGTAAGCTTTTAGTAATAAAGACTATAAACTAGTCTAACTATACTAAGTTCTTCCCTTTATTTATTAGTAAAAACTATATAAGTATTTTAAAGATTATTTAATCTTATATTTAGGCTAATACTAATAACTTTTATTTTATAGTATAAGTTCCTTTTTGCCTTCTAGGTTTAGGGTAGGATTAATATTAGTAATAGTAGCGTTTCTTTATATACTAAGATTACCCTCTAACCTTTTAAAAATTCCTTAGAAAGGGCTTTTTCTTATTTAATTACTACTATAAAGAGAACTAAATTACTAAAGGATTTTATAAGAAGCTACACTAAAGTAAATAATACCTTAGCCCTTACTATTAAAAACAAATATTACTACTTAGTCCTTATTTTTACTAAGATAGCTTATTTTAATAAGTACTTCTTATATACTCTTTTATAGTATTCTAAGTATTATTATACTTTACTAGTGTTTATATTTAGTAAATTAAATAGTATTTTCTATACTAATTACTTAAACTTATATATATAGTATATTACCTTCTTTAGTAAGTATATATACTTTCCTTTTTATAGCTATATTTTACTTTCTAGGGTAAAGGTATATATAGTAATTATATTTAGAATAAGTCTTATATAGCTAGTTATAAATAGTGCTTTACTTCTAGGTATTATCTTTAGTCTTTCTAAGAGAAAGCTCTTATACCTTTCTTAGGAAAAGAGTAGTTTACTAATATAGTAAAGACTCTTTTGCTTAATCTAAATACTATTAATTCTAATAACTCTCCTTACTTAGTAGTAAATATACCTTCTCCCTTCCTAAATTATTTATAAATAATAAAGAAAATCAAAGAAATAAATTTAGTTTATAGTATAATATTTAAGGGAAATAAAAGAAAAGGGAAAAAGGGATAAGTAGTTTTATAGTTAATATACTTATACCTTAATTACTTAATCTCTAGTATTAGAATAAAACTTTACTTAGTTTCTAAAATAAAAATAAAGGGAAAATAATATTTAATCTTATGTACTTATTAGTGTATTAAAGAATATACTTTATATTATTTCTTTTATTCTTCTATTAGGTAAGGTAGCTATACCTTAATCCTATAATATAGGCTTCTTTAAGGTAGGAGCTTAATCTCTTTCTTAAGGCATAAACTTACCTCTCCTTTATTAACTATTTAATTAGATATATTATATTAAGCTACTAAAGGTATAATTATAGTGACTTCTTAATTATAGTTATTATTAGTCTCCTCCCTTACCTAGTGTTATTAAGAAGTATATAACTATATATTTACTATTAAAGTTTACTAACCTTCTATATCTAGGATAAACTTTTTAATATAGTCCCTTAAAATGGTTTTTATAAGGTAAACCTTATCTAGTATTTTTAGATAATAGGCTCCTAAGACTAGCGCTTACTTATGGATACGGAAAGGTTTGTTTTATCTTATTATAAGTTTCTTTATAGTAAATATATTAATATTCCTTCTAATATTATATACTAAAATAAGATTCCCTAGTTTTAATTAATCCTTCCTAAGAGAGGTAGCTTAGTTCTTATTAGTTTAGTTTATAAGTTACTTCCTAAAGTTAAATACTTTCTTCCTTACTTTCCTAATATCTTTTACCTTTTTTTTAAGCATTTAGACTTAAGCTTTAAATAAGTCCTAACTAGTAGTAACTACTTCCTAATTAATTAGCCTCTAGGTTAGGAATTTAACTTCTAATAGAAGGATTAGTTCTTATTTATAGATTAAGTAAAAGGTAGATTTCCTATGTAATTCGTAAATAGTAGTGTAGTCTATAAGAAGGGCTTTATTAAGGTGCTTTACTTATTAGCTATTTAACCTCCTAATTTTGCTAAAGCAAACGTAAGGGACTAGTGTCTAGCTTTAATAAGGGAATTTACCTTTAGGTTATACCTAGATATTTAAATCCCTTTAATACTAATATTTATAAGTGCTTTCTTAAGATTTCCTTATATCTTAGGACCTTTATTATAGACTATAAACTAAAAAGTCTAAACCTACTAATTAAGAATAATAGGAATTTTCTAATTACTAGCACTATTGTATTCCTAACTAGTATAGCCTTTACCTATCCTATTAAGTTATATCTAGCTTCTAAGAGATACTTATATCTATAATTAATTAGAAGGTGCTAAGTGTTAATATAAATCTTACTTATTAGGTTCCCTAGCGTAACTAGCATAGATAGTTCTTAAGGTTACTAAGGCGCGAACTTTTAATATATCTTATAGTAGGTTAGTATCTCTTAAGTTATATTCTAGAGTCCCTTTTACTAATATTACTATTTTATTACTTAGAAGACTACTTTAATACCTTTATAACTAAGTTCTTTATAAATAGCCTTAACTATTATATATTACTACTTAGGAATATTAATAACTAATGCTAGTCCTTTTATAATTCTTATTAGTCTTTTCTATAGGTATTTATTTTCTAGGTAAAACTTCTTAGCTTTATTATAAAGCTTCCTATAGTCTCTAGTACTAAGATTAATTAGTCTTTAGAGGGTAAATAAGAAATTAATTACCTATTATATCTCTTATAAATAGTCCTTCTTACTATCTTCTTTTATTTTAATACTATTAAGATATAGGTTAATAAAGTCCTTAATATCTCCTTTAACTTCTTAATCTAATTAATCTAATAGCCTAGGACCCTTTCTAAATAAGGTATTAGCAATTTTATTCTTTTCGCTAGGAATATATTACACTAAAAAATTAAATAGTAGTATATAGCTTATCTATTACGTAACAAGGGCCCTAGGTATATTATTAATAGCTTTATTAAGCTAGTGCACTAGGACTTATAAATCTGTTTTTAATATAAAGGGAACTCTATACAGGTGGATTTATAGCTTTCTTAATATATAAATAACTACTTAGTATTCTCTTTTAGTTATATTATACTTAGCCTTAGTAATAGTCTAGACACTACTTTTATATTAAATAAGATAGCGTTTACCTTTAATAATTTATAGTAATACTACTCCTTATCCTAGTAAGCTTATGTTTACTATAAGAATAATTTCCCTAAAGCTTAGTCTAAGATTAAGTAAAATAAGAACTAGGGCTATAGTTACTGCCTTCTTTAAAATATCTATAGCTTCTTATTACTTTAGTCCTTATTCCTATTTTATTATCTTTCTTAGTAAAATTACTAGTAGTCTTGCCTTTTATATATAGTGCTTAACCTAAATATAGTAAACTCCTATTAATCTAATAAAAGATTATACTTCTAATAAATCTTAACAAACTTTCTAGTCTAGAATCTTTATTATCTTTACCTTAGTTAGTTTTTATTTATTTATTTCGCATATAAATCCTATGATTTTAGCTAACTTCTAGTAGAATTTTAACTTAGTTACTAAAGCTATATAACTAGAGAGTTTAATATTAACTAAAACTTTATTAATATTAATTAAATACTCTATTATATATCTACGTATTCTAGGCATGATTTCCTCCTTATTATACGTTATAGTTAGGCCTTTAATAGTAATATTATCTAGGAAAGGCACGTAGATTTTAGGGATTAAGTTAAATAGGATTTAGCTAATAATCCTAATAAATTAAGAAGTTAGTAGCTCCCTATAGTAAGTAGTAAAGTTATAAAAGGCTAATTATAGTAGAAATCATAGTTATGTCTTTACTTTATTTTGCTAATTTTACTTAATTATATTCTAATAAAAGATTAATAATAGATAAGATTTTATATATTATAAAGCTCTTACTAAATACCTCCGCTTCTTAAGGGATTAGCGCATTATGTATTATAACCTTATTATACTTAGTAGCTAATAGAATTAGGTAAATCCCTTTATTCTTCTTTATAATAAGAAAGTAGGGGTTCCTATAAGAACTATAGCTTTCTTCTAAATACTTATACTTTAACTTCTTCTTTAATAGATTAACTAGTTTTCCTTATAACCTAAGAGGTATTAGGATAAAACTAGCTTACTATGCCTTATATTTAATAATCTTAATAACTTATAGTAATACTACTAGTAGGTTAACTTTTCTATACTTAAATAAGTCCTATACTAGCACTACTTCTTAGTTATAAAGAATTTCTTTAAAAACATTAACTTTCTCTTATATTAGATATTCTTACACCCCTTAACTATCTAATCTAGCTATTCCTAGGTTATCCTAAAACCTTATAGGTTTTTACTAAATCTTCTAGTAATATACTTATTATATTTCCTAGATATATTTAAATATAATTTTACTTCTTTTTATTTCTTTATTTTTTATTTAGGGTCTCCTTCTAGGGTTAACCTATTAGAAGGTATATTATTATATAAATAAATCTTATTAGCTTTATATTTATATATTATATTTATTATAAGTTTAAGTGGTTTTAGTTGTCTTAGGGGCTAGAAATCCTTTATAACTACTTTAAGTTATTAGTTATAGTTTACTATTATATTCTTAATAACTTCTTAGAAGATATTAGTCCCTTCTCTAATTATAATAGGGATTAGTACTTTATTATTATTTATCTTTACTTCTAATCCTTTATAAACTATTTAATTCTCCTTTTCCTTTACTTTAGAATAGCTAAATATAATAATATTAATAGTAAGTTACTAGGCTAGCTATATATTAGTATACTACTATTAAATACTTCCTATAACTCTTAAGATAATAATAATATCTCTGAAGTAACACTAGGTAAAAAGTTTACTATTTCTTAAATAGTTAAACTATATTTATAATAGCTTAAAGAATAGTATTCCTAGAATTAGGCTTATATTAATAAAGTCTAGGCTAACGTAAAAGTTAGTAAGTATCTAAATGTTCCCTAGATATAGCTTTATCTAAACCTCCTTAATTATCTTAATCCTATATAAGAAGAATAAAGTAGTGTTTATTATATCTATAGGATAGATTTTTAGACCTAAGCATCTAGCTATGCTTTCTATAATTATATTTCCTTATAATCCTATATTAATAAGCCCTAGGAGAAGTTTTCCTATAGGGTTATCTAGATAAACTTATAAGTATAGTAAATCTTATTACTAGTTAACTATAGCTTATAGCTTTATAATTATATTAAGTATAAAGTTTACTTTAGGTAAATTAATTAGTTTTTACTAGGGTTTATTCTATTATACTTAAGTTCTAAGCCTTTCTTAAATCCTTTCCTATAGGGTAGCGTTAATTTCTAGTAAGGGCATTAAGGCTATCTTTAGCGAATTTACCCTAGCCTTTACTTTATTTATCTTATTCTCTTTAAGAGCATTCTTTATTATTTAAATAATAGAATTAATTTAGTTCTTTAGATTAATTAGTCTTAAAGTTATTTTAACCCTAAATGTTCTTAAAGGAGGCATAGGCCTTAGTATATTACTATTATAATAATAAATATCTTTAATACCTTTTACTTATAAGAGACACTTATTACTAACTACCTTTACTAGTATTAGTATAATATAGTAAATATCCTAAAAGGGTACTCTAAGTTTCTTCTAGAAAACCTTATTATATAGTTAATTTAAAATCCTCTATTTAACCTTACCTAGTAAATCCTTCTTTCCCTTAGTTAAGGTATTATTACCTTATCTAGGTTACTCTTAGCCTTAGTAATCCTATTTATTTTCTTTTATAATATCCTTAACTTTTAGGCGCTTTATTACCTATTCCCTAATAGCTATAATCTTTCTATTATAGTTATTTACCTTTTTTCTTCTATATATAACTTCTTAAACTTAATAGCTAAGACTATACCTAAGGGCTCCCTTTATAAGATTAATATTACTTTAACCTCTCTTTCTAGGTAGTATTTAGTGGGGTTAAACTAGCTCTTTATTTAATTAAATATATCTTATTTCTCTAGTAATATATCCTAGCTTTTTTCTCTATAAGGACTATGCTCCTTAATTTAAGAAATTATATAAGTAATCTTACTATCCGAAAGTATTTAATCTAGAATATAGCTAGCTATCTTATATAGCTACTAATCTAGAGGAATTTTAAAAGTAAAATAAGTAGTATTATCTAGCGCCTTATGTTATTCCTAATTACTAAAATACAAATAGCTAGGTTATAGATAGCGAATTTTAATATCTTATTAAACCCTAATATATTACACTTTATAGCTAAGTAAGACTTATTATTATAGTAATAGTAATAGTTTAACTAGTAGCCTTATTTACCTATTATATTAATTTTAAAAATATAGTCTTTATCTTAATTAAATAATCTAATACTATTTAGCTAGTAATTCTATTACTAGTGTTATAGGTTACTATTATACTTCCTTTTAAGCTACTTTATAATATTAATTTCCTTCCCTACCTAGGCTATAACTATAATTTTTAACTTAGCTAACTATTTTATTAAATTATTTATTTAATCTTAGTATTTAGCTAGTCTAGGAGTTATACCCTTTTTACTATATTATTAAAAGTAATACTTTTCTTTTTATACTTTATAGATTTAGCTTATACTAGGTGATTTCTCTAGCTAGTCTAATAATTACTAAGGGTAAGTAAATTAAATAGTCTCTAACTCTTTAGGTAGGACTTAGTATTATCTAATAGGTACCCTCCTAAGTTAGAGATTTTAGGGTCCCTATATCTAAGCTCTAGTTATATATAAATATATATATTAAGCTTTATCTAGAGTAGTTTATACTTTATAACTAGAATTTCTTTATAAGTAAACCTCTTTTAATTTATAAAGCTTAAGATTAAATACTCTAGAAGGGCCTTATAAATATAATTAAACTAAGTTATAGTAGTTCTCTATCCTATAGGGTTTATGTTTAATATTAAAGCTTAATACTTCTATAACTAGTAATAAGTCTCTTTAATAGACTTTAGTTATATTAGGTTAAGGTCTTTAAGCTATCCTTAAGCGCTTTATATTTAATCCTAACTTATAGTATTAAACTAAAGAAGTATTTATTCTTTAATTCCGCCTAAGTATATAATACTATTAGTATCTTAACTACCTATTAGACCTAGGGGTTAATATTATATTTAAGTATATTTTACTAATTTTTTTAAGGATATATATTACCTTTATCTTAGCCTTAAAGTCCTTAATAAAGTTAGCTATATTTTCTTTTATAAACTACTAAATATTATACCTATTCTATATTATAATAAGGGATATCTAGTAAGCTATTATTTCCCTAAGGATCTTTATAAAGAATTTTATATTAAGTTTATTAAGGGGTCTAGAGGCTTTTCCTTTACTATTAAGGGCTTTCTCTAGTAAGTTATTAAAGCCTAAGTATATTAGTATTAAAACTATATTAGGATTAGATAGTTCCTTGCTAGTAGTTAAGGTATTTAGTAGTAGTAATTCCTAAAGTTTCTTTAAATAATATAGTTACTTAATAGATCTTACTTTACTTAGGTAATAGGAGTATAAAAATAAATAATTAGATATAAAGTTAAGTAATAGTGCTTTTAATTAATCTTAGAGAAAAATAGTTACTTAACTAAAGGCTTTAATTATAAAGAAAATTTCTTAATAAAAATCTTCTAGGAGAGTTATACTTATAGTTATAAATAACCTATAAGCAAAAACTAGGATTATAATTATATAGCTTCTTATAATTAACTATAAGACCCTAATATATAGCTAAATAATTATAAAATTAGCTATAGGGCTTAAGATTAAATAGTTTATAGCGCTAAATAGTAGTTTCTATTTTATATTCTTATATCTAAAGACTCTTAGTAAGGGGGTAATAGCTTAGCTAGTGTTTATAGTATATATGTCTAAACTAACCTACCTCCTTTCTAGCGCCTTTATATAATGTAGTTTTCTTTCTTTAATCTAGCTTAGCTCCTCTAGATTAACTAGTCTTAAACTAGTGCCTTAGCCCTTCTAAGGTTTAGAACTAGGCTTCTAGTCTATATTATGTTATAAGGAAAATAAAATAAAGAGGTCTTTATGTAAATGGTTTAGTATTAGCTAAAAATTATAGCTAAAAAAATACGCTTCTAATTAATCTTAGTCTGTAGTAAATTAAATAGAAAGTAAAAGTCCTAGGGGTTTAAGACTATATTTCTTCACTAGTTTTATTAAGTAAAAAACAACACCCTAAAAGACATAATACTAGCCTATAATTACGAGTAGCTTTAGAGCCTATATATAATAGAGGGGTTAATTAACTTAATAATATTAATTATAACAATAGCTAGGACTATCTTATTATATAAAGATATCCTAGATTAAATAGTCTATTAGATTAGAAGTAATATCTTAAATAAATAAGGGAGGGTATAATCTTAATTTATCTTATAGTAAATATAGGTATAATCTTAGGTAAAGCAAACATAGGGTAATCTTAAGAATCTTATAGGGTGCGTAAATTACTATTAAAGAATCTGGCTATAAGTAGTCCCTTTATAGATTAAATAATCCTCTTGCCTAGATAACTAATATCGTTATCCCTTGTTATAATATCCCTATCCCTAAACCCTAGCGCTTGTCATCGTAATCGCGTGTTTTTGGGCGCGCATCTTACGGCACACAGTAGCTAAGTAAAGAAGCTAAATTATTATTCCTATATATATAAATTAGCTTAAATAACTAATTATTATAAGAGAATAACTTACCTAGAATAATAATTTAGCAAATTTTTAAAGGATTTGCTATTAATTATAGCAAAAGAAAGGTTATTTTCTAGTATAAATTTAATAACTAGAATAACTACTTCTTTAGACAAAAATTCCTCTGAAATAGTGTGATTTTAAGGCCTTTTTGTTGAAAAAAAAGAGGTTAAACAAGATTAATTTGTAGGGGTTAATACTACTAGAATCTTAGGTAATAAATATAATATTAGTATGAAAAAAATAGAATAGAATAGAATAAAATAAAATAAAATAAAATAAAAAACTTACTAGTAATCTTTTTAGGTTGTTTTTCTTTAGATTTAGAAGTAGCAATCTCCAGATACTTAATTTAATAGTAATAAACACTATTAGAAGCTTAGAATCTTTTTACTTTATTTCCAAAAGTAAAAGTATAATTAAATTACATATAAAAGTATATAATTTCCCTTTCTTTATTATATTTAATATTAGATAACTAATAATTAAATAAATTATAGGTAAAAATATATACTTTTAAAGAAAACTTGTAATCTTATTGATTTTTAAGGGTTTTCTTATATAATCCTTAAAGATAACTTACTTAAGAAGGCTTTAAAGCTAGGCTAGCTTAGCTAGGCCTAGAAGGGCTAGGTATACTAGCATTAGAATCATTATCTAAGGGGTAAAAAGAGAAATCTATATTAAAGTATGTTTTTTTCTGATTTTCCTAATTTTTTGCTAATTTTTGCTAATTTTTTTGATTTTTCTTAAAGGTTAATTTTAAAAGGTTAAATTTCTTTGATTTTTTCTAATATTTTTCTGATTTTCCTTAATTTTTCTAGATTTTTCTAATTTTTCTAATTTTTCTAATTTTTCTAATTTTTCTAATTTTTCTAATTTTTCTAATTTTTCTAATTTTTCTAATTTTTCTAATTTTTCTAATTTTTCTAATTTTTCTAATTTTTCTAATTTTTCTAATTTTTCTAATTTTTCTAATTTTTCTAATTTTTCTAATTTTTCTAATTTTTCTAATTTTTCTAATTTTTCTAATTTTTCTAATTTTTCTAATTTTTCTAATTTTTCTAATTTTTCTAATTTTTCTAATTTTTCTAATTTTTCTAATTTTTCTAATTCTTCTAATTTTTTGTTTCTTTATATGTTTTTATAAGTTATATATAAAGCAAAAAGACTATAAAAATAAAGGTAAGTATAATAAGTAGTAAAGTGTATAGCCTAACTATATAAGGGTTTTTATAGTTTTTTTTAGATTTACTAAAGTAAAAAGAAAAAGAAAAGAAAGAAAGAAAAGAGAAGGTAAAGGAAAACCCCTCTTTTAAAAAAATTTTATAAGTAAGTTATAAATAACATAATATACTAACTATTTAATTAGACTAGTAAGGACCTATAATAAACCCTAATTATCTAATTAGTTAAGCAAGGACTTACATAAGACTTACTTTTTAGACTTATTTTTTAATATAGCTTATATTAGTTTTAAATAATAACCTTATTATTTTAAATCTAGTAAATATAGCTTTTTTACTCTTTTTCTAAGAAATTTAACTATAAAATTATTTATTTTATTTTATATAAATTATTTCTTATGTATTTAAGTATTAGATTAAGATAAATTAGGTATTATAGAAGTATTATAAGCTAATTATACTTTAAATTCCTTAGATTACTTAATAAATAAATAAACTAGGATTTCTTTTTATTAAAATATTATTTTAAAAATTAATATATAGTTTTATATTACTTATATTATACTTAAGAGCTTTTATAATAAATAAAGCCTTTAATTTAAATAATATATATAATATAATATCTTTAATTATATAATTATACTATTTCTTTTTAACTTTTTATTCCTAAATTACCCTTTTTTAATTCTATATTTTATAAAAGAAAAGAAAAAAGAAAAGATATTTAAAAAGAATATATATTAAATCTAAAAAAATAAGTATTATCTTAAATAAAAGTTATAATAATAATTTTAATTTTAATATATATAAAAGGGTATAAACTATAGTTTAAATACCTAAGTACTTTTACTATAGGTAAGGTACTAATATAGTGCTAAAACATACTATATAGTTATAGAGATCTTAGAAAATAACTAGCTAGGGGTGGACTCCTGTCTAAGCTAGTTAAGTAGCAAGACTATTATGCGACTAGGATCAATTATGCCCTTGTGGGTGCAACACTGTCACATTTTTTTCATTTGTGAGAGTGGGCACCAGTTTAGCACAACAGACAACCTTTCCTACGATCCCTTGACGCTTGTCCTTCTCCCCTTGTTCAGCGGCCATCATCCCCTCGCCGTCCTCGCCTCTAGGATGATGTGAGTATTGCAATTTTGCCTGTCCCACGTCCAAACAATGGAAATCAAGCTGACTACTTGGCAGGAAAAAAACTCGTTGAGGTCCGCCTCCTCTTATGGCGGTCTTCTACCAGTCGGCCCCCCACCACGTCCAGAGAACATTGGATCAGACGCGTCGTGATCCGGTGAACATGTGTAAGTTTGTGTACATACATGTACATGTGCAAAACCTCATTAATTAAAGTATACTGACATAGATGTGTAGTATAGCTAGCGAACGCTATATGTAATGCCGTGCAATATAACGCGTTTATGCCTCGGACGGAGTGGGGGGGCTCCATTGATTTTGCCGTCGATTCTTAGTGGCAAAATGTGGGGGGGGGTATGGCGTAAACATGCAGTAGTGATTTTTTTAATCATGTAGTAGTAATTAGGCCCAAAACAGAAGAGGTACCCACGCCCGCAAATTTATAAGGGGAATGACCTCCTGTAATTTATATATTCCACATTATTTTATCAAATGTGCATCAAATGGGATGTGATCCAGGTGCATTCTTGCCACTCCACGACTGTTACCACCAAGGTTCATTTCGCACCCTATCGCCGAAGCTCAAACTTAACCAATAGATCTGTAGTCCGCACTAAATCCCTTTAGCAGTCGCAAGGGAGCAATGCGCTGTTGAAGGTGAAGAGGGCAATCGATAGCATTATCTAGATTTTGAAAAACAACGCTAGACGCCGAAAACGAACTCCGGGCCTCCTCTATCCCTATCCCAAAAGGTTCATGAACGGCTCTGGCCAACTTCCCAGCACCAGAGGGCGATCGCTCAATCGCCCTCCCACGGGAGCCAGTAACTTGATTTTGCGCCTTTCCTCATCGACATCAGAAACGTAGACAAACCCCATCACGGTAGCTGCTCTGACCACTTCCGGTGCGTCTTTGAGGGAAGCATGCATGACGGCCAAGGTCCAATGCTGCACAAGGGACGATGGTTCGTCGCGAACAAGTTTACCCTGTTCGTATGCCGAATCTAAAAACAAACCTCTCGTTGTTAGCCACGGGCACTTTGAAATTCCACTGAACCCCAGTGAGCGTAGAGCACGTCAAGGCTGGCTTACAATCAGACGCCTTGTATATGACAAGGGCATCAAAATCGACCTGCTGAATCTGCGGGCTAAGTGTCTTCCGAGCATCTCCAAAG
The DNA here is from genome assembly GCA_030389615.1 of Epichloe typhina subsp. poae. Classification (NCBI taxonomy): domain Eukaryota; kingdom Fungi; phylum Ascomycota; class Sordariomycetes; order Hypocreales; family Clavicipitaceae; genus Epichloe; species Epichloe typhina. The sequence continues at coordinate 260,522 of CP098316.1, read as the reverse complement.
AAGTACTCCTTAATAGCCTGCTCTCTAGAGCTCTCAAGGAACGCCTGACTTCGCTCAACGACCCCCTCTGAGCGATCGAGCCCAATGATATTGATCGGTTCGCCCAGGCTAGTTCGCTCACTGGCAAAACGCTTCGACAGCTCGGCGCTCATACTTGTAGAGCCAATGACGACGATGATGTTGACTGTTTTCGACCTCGGCGGCACAGAGTTAGGGACTCTTCTCGCGATTCAAAGTATATCTTGGCAGAAAACATACCAGATAGCTCGTCCACAACATGGGCCAATAAATCCATCCCAATCTCGCTCTTTTCATCGATGCCCATTGAGTCTACAATCGCGCCGGAGCTTCTGACCGCCTCATCTTGACTAAGCCGGCCGCTCACCGTGCTCGCAATCTTGCTGGTCAACTCTTTGTAAAACTCGGGATCGTTCTCCGGTGAGTTGTGCCCAAAGTAGTACACAAGCGGGAGCTTGACGGGCACCGTGCTCGGCCCACTCGTAGGCGTGCTCCCCCATCCGTCTACGGCCTCCGGGTCCATGACTGTTGCAAAGACACTAGCACTCAAGGTGCCCGGCAAGCTCAGCATGCCCTCCTTTGGATCGGCGTTCACGACAATGGGCTCGTACCCCTGTCTCGTCGCGTAGCTCGTCAGCGTCTTTACCAGCGTGGTCTTCCCCACGACAGCCGGGCCAGTCACCAAGACCCTCGGCCCTTCGCGCTTCTCCCTCGCGGCAGCGACGCGCATCTCCCCTAGTCGAGCATGCAAATTGACATATGTAGTCGCGGGGTTCGCCTGGGGAGCAGCATACTCCGCAATCGAGTCATTGTCGGTTCGTCCCTCAACCTCAAGCTCACAGCCGTGCCATGTGAGGATTTTCGATTTCAACCCCGCAAACGAGTAGGCGTTCCGGAGAGCTAGCTCAATGCCATCCTTTTCAGCGGTTCCGGAGAGTACCTTGAGAATGAGGGCTCTACCGACGGGCACTTGGAAGCGCCATTCCCAACAAGGCTTGAGGATGATAGTTCGTGTCGAGGAGGTGACCGTCTGTCATTTTGTTAGGAAACGAGGACGAAAAGTTGGATTATGGAACTTTTTGAAGTTTGGGGCGGGGAAGTCTGGTTGTTCTCCCGGGGTAGGGATAAGCGAATCGAGCTTCAGATGGGCCAGATCGATCGAGGGGAAACTTTTACCTGCACTGGGATCTGGCCTAGGCCTGGGATCGACATATTTGGACTTTCATGGACGAGACCAGTTGGGGACCCGGTCGCGTTGCGAAGACGAGAAACGAGAAAGGCACGGGAGCTTCACATGGCTTGCAAGTTGCAGCTCTTGGTGGAGAGCTTTATGCGCAGCAGCAACTAAACCTAAAACAGACCAGGTACCCACGCACGCGTTCTTATATGGGAAGGTACCTCTTTAATTTTATGCATAATAAGGACTCCTAGAATGCGCGTTTATTGACAATACTGAGTATAGCCGCGCCGCGCCGGTTAATATTATGCATCAGGCTAGCTTATAAGCTGCCTAATGATAATGTTAAGCGTAAGCGTGAGGAATTTACGAAGGAAAGAGAGCGTAGTACGCGTGACAAAGGTCCCCTGGGTATCTCGCTATGTGAAAGTCGGACATGTCCTCGCTTCGTGTTGTTCATAAAACTGCAACAGCTATCCAGCTGTTGTCTCCAAAAAGGCTTTGCTTTTCCCTCATGTGGCGGCGTCATCAAAAATGTGAAGTCATTAAAAGATCCATCGTCTTTTTTCTCTTTACTCTTCCGCCATCTGATCAAAGATGTGCTTCAGATTTCTGACTCCAGTGAGAATATTTTCGTCGGGCCCTTGTCCTGGCGTCCACGAAGCGTGAGCAAAGTCGATAAGCTTCAAGCTATATATCTTGGGCACACTTGCTACGAGCTCGTCCAAATCACTATCATAAAGCTCTTCATCGTCATCGAGGCCAATGCCGCTATCAATGCGCCTCGTAGTTTGCAGGTAGGAAGCTCGCCTCTCCGCTTTTTCGAAAAAGGCTTCGTTCTCGTCAAAGGCTTTCTGAAGCGCATCGCCGTCGCCTTCGAAGACAAACAGAAGGGATGTGGAATACATGCGAGTCTCGTAGTTGGAAAGAACGTCGTGAACATTTTGAAGGTCTTTGGCGAATGCTGCGCAGAGTTTTTTACCCATGTCTTTGGTGATGTTGGCGCCTTTATTGAATACAAAACGCTTGAATTCCTCAATGACGTTGTCCTTGTTCACTGACACTCGACCGTACTCCTTGTCGTAAATCTTGTATCCCTCGTCGTCCAACTCGGAGGCGTCTTCTGACCCGCGATAAACTCGCATGCCAGCGATGCGAAAGCCCAAACTGCCATGTGTCGTCTCTGCGCTGATCCTGGTGAAACGATCCTTCTTTTGTTGTGGCGCATCGTCTGCCCAGAGGCGCATCCCGAGCTTTACATCGAGGATGTTGGCGCGTTGAAAGCCATGAGTGATATTCTCCAGAACGACGGCCTGGTCCGTCTTGATCTTCTTGCCCTTGGACGGAACCCACGCTGCTTCATCGGCGGGTGAAGCTCCAGCGAAGCCATTCGCATTTCGTTCCGTGACAGACGCAACAATGTGCTCCTTGGTTGTCTGGAGTGTACCGTCTTCCGAAATAACGCCGGCCAGTGCTTCGTCTAGGCCGCCACTCAAAGAGTCTGTCAGGGTCAGAGTACCCATGAAGAGAGGTATTATATCGTCCAAGTTGTACTTCGGTTTCTTTGAACGCTTCCCGTCTACCGGCTGAGAAACAGAATTATAAAAATCGATCTCAGTTTGTGTACAGGGTTTGATAAAAAACTCGCCATCTGCGTCGCACATGGTTCCAGCACTGCGCAATCGCACGCCCGTTAGTAACATAAGACATAAGGTGACAGACTGAAGATATACTTACTGTCCGGCGACAGCATAGTTGTAGTCACGAAGATCCTCCGGGCGAGGGAGTTCTCTGGTCCCCATGGTGTTGAATGGCACAGCCGTCTGCTTCAACGAGCAGGCGGCGGCCTTGTCGAATCTTGGAAAATCTTGAAACGTATGCAAAGAATATGAAAGTAGTGACCCTCAGTCCTTGCTGGACAAAGTCAGAGCAAATTCGTGGAAGAGGTGCGTGGCTGATTGGTCGAGATCTGGCGCCGTGGCAAAGACTCAAGGGGGAAGAGACCAAAGATCGATGGTGTCGGGCGCGATGGTGTCGGGCGCGATGGCTCTACATGTATTGTGATGGTCTGATGACAAAGGAATGATGCATGGACGGCGATAGTGTTTCTGAGTGGATCGGAAGGAATAAGCTCTGGGCGGTACGAGTTAAGATAAGTGAGGGCGGTGGAGGACAGGATTTTAAAGCCTGAAATCGCAACAGGCTGATGGTGAGGCAAACTGCAAAGGGAGTCACGACGAAAAAAAAAAAAAAAAAACCAGCCACAAAGCGTTAGGCTCTGTTCAGGTAGTGTCCAGTGCCAACGTCCGTCCAGTCCAATGTACCCCGCGCGAAAACTGGGCGACTGGGGTACAAAGAAAGAAGTAACAAAGAGGTACATTAAGGACCGAGTGGGATGGCCGAGAACAAGTGGCAGTGGCAGATGGAGGGACACGGCCGACGACAGACGTCATCGGCCCACCGGCCTGCACTGCCTGTTTGCCGTTGTGAACAACCAATCTCATGTCAAGCATGGACTACCCCGTACACATTAACCACAGATGTCCAGCTCACCGTCAGTGCCACTGTAAGGCGCTGTGCGTGTAGGTCGCGATCATGGAGGCTGAGCAGGTGTGACAGCCTTGCATTTGTACGCAGGCGCAACCCGTTGCGCAGCGCGTGACGTTTCTGCGCCGGGGTGGGTCAGTGGCTGCAAGTCGTGACTCGTCACCAGCTATTAACTGCCCGCCCACTCCCAACTTCCTTCCAACCCTACTTCATCAATTCGACCCCCCTCAGCCACTCACTTCTCACGACATTGGCGACACACCACGTCCCTGCCATTCGCAGCATCTGAATCCACCGCGTGTCGGCACGCAGCGCTCATATCAAACCTCTGTTCTGTGACATCGCGTTCTGGTCGCAACCCCCCGCGCCATGTGCTCCGCAGACATCTTCCTCGGTGTTTTGGCCATCCTCTTCCCCCCGCTGCCCGGTGCGTTTCCAGCCCGCCATACACGTCAACAACAAGCATCCCGACCCCCCTCTTCCCCCTGCGTGACGGTCGCTGGCTAACACTCCCGTGATGAAAAAAAAAGTATGGGTCAAATGCGGGATTTGCAGCGCCGACTCCATCATCAACATTCTTCTCTGCTGTCTCGGCTTCCTCCCCGGCCTCTTCCACGCCTGGTATATCATCGCCAAGTTCCCCGAGCCACTGTACGAGTACGAGACGCTGCCTCAAGAGGGCGGCCGCGTCGCATACGTCTACGTGCAGTCGACTCATGGACCGAACTGCGGACCTCCCGCTCCTCAGGGCGGCATGAGCTACGGCACACAAGGTGGTCATGGGCAGGGTCATCAGCAGCAGTCGCAGGGCGGTGCTTCTGCTGCGGCTGGTGCCTCGAATGGACAGGGAGGTGTGCCGCCTTCGTACGCCGAGGTTGTCTCTGAGGACCGGGACTACAAAGTGCAGACGTAACCGTGATCGGGACGGGGCCATTTTTGGTACGGGCAACGTATACTTGTGGTTGCGACTGGCATTGATTGACTTGAATTATGCATGCGACGGAAGCACATTGCTGGGAATATGGGAGGGAACACTCGTCCTTGTTGATACTTTTGTTATGGATGCGGGCATTGGGGCGGTTTCATAGAATTATGTTTTCATCACTATTTGGGCTGCGGGAGTAATAAGTCTGAATTTCTGCCTGTATTCATCTAATAACTCGTGTTACGCAACGCCTAAGCTCGTGCGACTTCGTCAGTATACCCCGTTTCGCCCCGATTGTCAAATTTTTTTCTTTCGTGTGAACTTCTCAAACCATTCTGAAGATTACCGAATCCACATCTATTCGAGCTCGCGAGCGATATGTACGTCTTCTGCAGATGGGTCGTGGACAGATGGTGCCGCACGGTCATTTTCTCTCGGAGGCTTGTAATGCTTCATCATTTGCTGTGGCAGAAACGTGTAGAATGACGGCACAAGTCTCGATATAGTCTTGACGAAACGAATGCCAGTGTTCAATTCGATGACCTTCATTTCCATCCTCATGCCGGGTGTAATATTGACAAGCATTCTGTCCTCGAGGTAAATCCAAAGTTGATCATTTTTCAAAAGTCTCGGCATTTCGGGCTGCTCCCACTCGTCTTCAATTACGGCAGTCTCGAAGAACAACTTGCCTACCGGCTCGACGGCGTGGCTGCTTCCTTCGATGCAAAGGGCAGCAAACTTCTGGACAAGGCTGTCAGAGGGTCTCCGAGTTTCAGTGACTTGCACTGTCCAGGTCAACTCTTTCGCCGGCTCGAGATCCCCGTTGGAATAGTGATTGAGTGTCTCCATCTCACCACACAACGCACAGGTAGCTAAGAACACTGCCTTGGCATCAAAGTTCTCCGGTCGCGTGAATGACAACAAAGACCAGTCACCGGGTTCCATCGTAGAGAAGCACTCCGTAGCGGCCAGATTGAAATGGCCAGGCAAATCGTGGCTGAGCCTATTCAGCATGGGGCACTCCTTTCTTGCTTGTTGGCACACGAGCAAAGCAGACTCAACATCGTCTTGGTATTCTGGACAGACGTCATGCTGAAGGACATATCTGAGAAAGTGTTCCACAACGGCAATGGCTGTTTCGATTTTTTTCTTTTCAAAACCAGTCAACTGGCCGAGACTGATGGAGAAAAATCCAGCCGCCACGCCGGCAAAGTCTACCGACCAGTGCTCTCTGTTTCCATTGTAGAATTGCTGGTTTGCAGAGGAGCCGCTGTGGACAGTATCTCTTGCGGTGGCGTCACGCCGCTCGGCTGGCGTGAGATCCTTCAGATCTTTGTGATTTAGGCCTGAGAAGGAGTTCTGAGAGGTATCGATACCACCTAGGAACAGGTACTCGTTGAAGTAGACTGTCTGGTCACCTTGAAGGCGCCGTCTCGAACGAAATCTTTGAATGCAGGCCTGGATTCGCCTGTGCAGGATGTTAATGATATGCGAGGAAAACGATATTTGTAGGAGGTGCTGAATTACTCTTCAAATGGAACATTGCTAGAAGGAGCGTCAGCCCGGGGAAAGAAAAAAGATTCTTAGAGGTCATACGCTGCATAAATTTCCACCTTTTCCTCGGCAGCTTCCACTGGTGTCATGGGCGGATCTGCGAAGAACTCTGATAGTTGCATTAGCATGAAAGTTCACCGTTTCGTGCAGACTGAACTAAATTAACGAACCTTCAAAACCTGTGCCACGGTTTCGTGGCAAAGCGCAAGGGCCACGACTGGCCATGGACTTACGGGACGGCATCTTGTTGAAATGTGAATAACACCACCCGAAGATGAGTAGAAGAAAACTGAAGCAGACACGGAGGGTGATTTTGGCCGTAACAGACTATTGCGTGACTCGGTTCTGGCAAATATCTGAGCAGGTGGTAGCAGACCCAGTTCGGTTAACTGGCAGTCCATGGCTGGCAGTCGACGGCAGCTGTCAAGAATTTCCAAGATCAAACAGTGAGCTCCGGCAAACGACAGTAAAGCACCAATAGGTCCGCTGAACTTTTACAAACCAAAACAATATGGCTGGGCCCCCCACCCCACAAGCAAACGGGGATATAAACTTCCCACTAGACTAGCTAAATCCGTACATGTACTTACTAGTCGTAGTGCCCCTGCACTGCGACGCCATTGTCGCCCCACCTTTTTCACCTTTTCCCTCTTTTTCTTCCTAGCCAGATTCCTCTCCTTTTCTCTCTCCTAGTTATCACTTGTCATCACATCTATCGTTGAATTAACCCTTCATTTGCACTAGTGCATCGTTCCTTAGTGAAACCAATAATCACAATGTTATAAGTATACCTATACCTTTACCTATGCCTTTTCCGATGCGAACCGATCAAAATTACTAATATTTCACAGAACATCATTTAGGCTCGCGTTTTTACATGGCGATTGACTGAAATCCCCACTATTTCACCGTCAGTTTGTTTACAAAACCTCTTTAATTCAAGTATACTAATATAGATATATGTAGTGTCAACAATTAAGTCGAGTCCGCACCGCCATACAATCCCTCACATCAGTACCACACTCAAAGCCAAGCGACATAAAGGGACGCGAGTTCACGCTTGCGGCCAATCAATGGGCGCAAGGAACTGTGGTAGCGGTGGCTACACACACTCCCTCACATCAGTACCGCACACATAGGGAGGCGAGTTCACTCTTGCGGCCACCCAGTGGGCGCAGGCCACTGTGGTGGTGGTGTTGGTACTGATCTGCCTGTGGGGGAGCGGGCATATCTTCTTTGTAATAGGTATACTCACAACAGTTGGAGGGGGGGAAGGTGCGAAGAGGCGCACCTGGCATTCGACTCCCTCAAGTCCGCCTTCCGCCCCATGCTCCTCAAGATTAGCGAATAGACGGGCAACCTAGCCCCCATGCGCCTCTGGCTCACAGCAACGCTCCCCCCGGCCCAGGAGGGCTCCTTCGCCCGCCTCCACCACATCGCCACCAACCCCGCCACGCCCCAGCCCTCGTCAGGTCCTCCGTCAACCGAAGAGCCTGGCGAAGATGAGGAGGAGTCTCCTGGGGGTCGAGTTGGGAGGGGGGAAGGTGCGAGGCACCGACCCACCTCCTGGCTCGAAAGCCAGCCCAAAAAGAAATTTTCACCACGGAAGGGCGTTGCCCTTCAACTTGAACCTAGAGAACTAGCTACGAAGAAACAAAAGTTTTTGTTTTCTGATTTCCTCTGTTCTTGGGGGGTATTGAGGGAGACGAGCCTCCCACTTCCCCGCGTGTGGAGGACTGTGACAGTCCTCAGGAAGCGAAAGAGGAGTGTGACTGACACTGGATCCCCACGACCTTCTCCCGAGACGTTACTGATGAGGATGAACCCCTCAAGCCTCTTTTGAAGAGTCTTCAGAAGGCAGACATGGGAACAGAAGGCAGACATGGAGACTCTGGAGTCTCCATGTCTGCCTTCTGTCAACCAGCCCAACCACCGCTACGTCTACCTCGACATCGCCGGCGAGCAGGCGCAGCTCGAGGCCGCCCCCTCCGGCAGGCGTTCCGTCTTTTTACAACATGGTAATTATTGGTTTCACCAAGGAACGATGCACTAGTGCAAATGAAGGGTTGAATTCAACGATAGATGTAATGATTTTAAAAACAGCGTTGGCAATATAAATTTGTATATTGATTTTATTGATTTTGTGTTTTTTTTGGGGTCATTGGTTGTGGCCAATGCATCTAATTTTCAAGGAACAAAAAAAATTACTAGTAATACCTAGCTAGTATAACAATTAACAACCAAATTTAATAATCACCGCAGTAATAGGTAAAACCTGTAAAACGAAGGAACAAGCTTCATATAAATTTGTATATCATTAGCTCAACCCCACGTTCCACCACCGCCGCCACCCTTGCCACCTCTTCTCTGCGCGCTTAATCTCCAGTCGTCTTCCCTAGCAAATTTATTATACAATGGCTGAATCCTCTCGGATGCCTTCCTCTTGCTCAGCTTGTCACTGGGCGCCACCTTGAAAAACGTCGGTGCCGCTTCCACCAACCACTTTGGCTCAATGGAGCTTGTGCAGTGCATGTACTCCTTCGTGGTCAACACGAGATCATGGTAGATCACCCACTCGGCTTGCTTTCCGAACAACGCCGAGCTAGGATGTAGATAGACGGGGGTTCCCTCGGTCAACGTCTTGTACCCTTCCTGTGGATCTTTGCGCGCGGCGTTGCGGAAGAATCCTGAGCAGAGGGCTCTTCGGATTTTATCGGTGTTGCGCCCGCACGAGACGATGGGGTGTTTGTAGCGTTCCATGATCTTGACAAGTTGGTCTCGGACATCCTTTGCACGATTCATAGACCGAGCTTGGATGAAGTTTTCAAAACACCAAGGTTTGGAGTACCCGTTTTGTTTCCAGGAGTTGTATACATTGAGAAGCGTCAGGTGGTCGCCGTGGGGGTCGTGGAACTTGGACTTTTTCTGGTCGGCTACTGATTGCTTTTCTTTGGGGCGGTAGAAGACCACGCCCTGGAGGGACAGCATGGCAATGATGCTGAGGGCCTCTTCGGAACAGTCGTGGTCAACAGCGGCGAGGAGGACTTTGGCCGAGGACGGATCCATGGGGAAATCGGCCATCTTGCGGCCGAGACGGGTGAGCAGGCCTTCATCGTCGAGTGCGGAGAGGGCGTATAGCTCCTCCAGGGCGGTCAACATTGTGTTGACAGGAGGGGGGTCCATGAAGTCGAAATGGATGAGGTCGTTGATGCCCATGGCTTTGAGCATGAGGATAGTATGTGAGATGTTTTGGCGCTGGATTTCAGGGATGGTGGTTGGCAACATTTCAGATTGGTATGCTGCCTCGGTGTAGAGTCGGAAACATTTTCCTGGTCCAGTTCTGCCGGCACGTCCAGCTCGCTGGTTGGCCTGGGCTTGGGAGACTGGGGTGATGACGAGCGAATCCATGCCGAGTTTAGGATCATAGGCATTTTGCTTTACAAATCCTGGGTCGACGACGTAGTAGATCTCGTCGATGGTGATGGATGTTTCGGCGATGTTGGTGGCGATGACGACCTTTCGGGCGCCCGGGGGTGCTGGATCGAAAATCCTGCTTTGCATTTCTGGGGGTAGCTGTGCATAGACTGGCAGCACCAGTAGCTCGGGGACCGACGGGCCTAGCGCTTTCATGCGCTCATATAGAATCTCGCAGGCTGTGTCGATTTCCTCCTTGCCCGTCAAGAAGAGGAGAATATCGCCCTTTGGCTCTGTCAAATGGATCTGCATCACTGTGACCAGCGCACTGTCGAGGTAGTCAGACTCTGGTTCTCTTGAATATAGGATCTCGACGGGGAATGTTCGACCAGGAATCGTGAAGATGGGGCATTCATTAAAGTACGATGAGAACTTGTCGGCGTCGAGTGTAGCTGAAGTCACAATGATCTTGAGGTCCGGCCTTCGCTTAACTGCTTTCTTTAGCAGGGCAAAAAGAACATCCGTGGCAATTGTGCGTTCGTGGGCCTCGTCCAACATGATGACTGAGTATCGCTTCAGGTCCATGTCCATCAGAATCTCTCGCTGCAACATGCCATCTGTCATGTACTTGATCCTCGTCGCGGGACTCGTGCAGTCATCAAACCGAACGAGATACCCGACTTCCTCTCCGAGATTGCATCCAATCTCCTCTGCGACACGTTTAGCCACTGACATGGCGGCAACTCTTCGCGGTTGTGTACAGCCAATGAGTCTCTTGTCTGCGAAGCCTGCTTCGGCAAGATATTGGGTCAGTTGGGTGGTCTTTCCAGAGCCTGTCTCGCCAACGACAATCAGAATCTGATTTTCCTGAACCGCCTTGATAAGCTGGCTGCGGAACGCGAACATTGGCAAAGATTCACGCTGCTCCTTCATGCTGAGATTGGTCCGTTTGACCACGGGCTGGCCCTTGGGGGGAACAACGGCCCTTTTCCACTCAGGGACCTCTTCCGATGTTGCGTTCATTCGGGATTTCCTCAGATCGCTCGCAAACGTGCGTTTATCCGGATCTGCCATGGGGTCATGCCACTGAGACGAGAGGTTCTGGTCGGTCTGCTTCTCTTTTACCGCAGCATCTGCCTCTTGCTGTTTGAGCTCTTTGCGTTCCTTTGCAATTGCTGTGCCGGACATGGCGGCACGATTCATGGAGCCGTCGGGCGCCTTGACAACACGGATAGGAGAAAGCTCCAGAGACTGCTTGGTCTGACCAACAAGGAAAGGTGGTTCCTCTTCCCGAACTTCGATGTCGACTTCCTCCTCCAACTCGAGTTCTCCGTCGCCTCGAAGTGTCGCGTTGTAGTCTTCTTCTAGATCAGGATAATCGGATGCCTTGGCTACCCCGGATGCGATCAGTTGTCGGATCTCCCATCTTTCAGGAGACGTCATGCGCTTCTTGTGGCGTCTCGGAGGCCCAAGAGCATCTCGTGGCAGCGCCGGGGTGTCATCAACAAAGCCATTCCTTGCGCCACCGCCAAGGGCCTCCGTGTTAGCACCCGTCGTGAGACGTGCCTGTGGTTCCAGATCCATCCCAGTCTCTTGATCGACATCTCTCATGGAGAGGCCGATCCTGTTCCCTTCCAGGCTGGTCACCTTGACCCAAACATCTTGGCCTTTGGATAGCAGATCTGACGGATGGTTGACTCTCTGTCCCGGAGTTATACGTGATATGTGCACCAGCCCGTCCACTTTTCCTCTCACATGGTGCAAATTGACAAAGGCTCCAAAGTCCTTGATACCCGTAACATGGCCTTGGTAAATTTTGTTCAACTGTGGCGCATCGTCAACCTCGGGCTCGGGTGCTCTGCGAAACGTATCGTCATAGTCATATTCGTCATCATATCGACGTCGACCGCGCCTGTCTTTTCGAGAACCTTTGAAGCCGTCGCGCCAGTCTTCATCGCCCCTGTCTTGCGAGCGAGACCGTGATCTGTGTCGGTGTTTTCGTCGTTCACGCGATCGTGATCGCGATCGGTCCCGTCTTCTCCTCCGCGATTCCTTGTTGTCGTTTTCGGGACTTCTACTGCGCTTGCGCGAAGCTTTCTCCTTCTTCGCTTTGCCCTCTAGGCCCTCCAACAATGCCAGGGTATTATCTATCGCGTCTCTCCCGTCATATTCGACTTTTTGATCCGCTAGCGCAAGACCACTGAAGACCTTCTCTTTTTCTTCGAGTGTCCTCGAACGATGCTCGTCTCCGTTGCTGTGGTTGCCCTTTCCCCTGAACTTGGGATGCATAGCAAGAACCAGGCGGTCGAGGCTGTCCACCAAACTCGGCGGGAAGTCGGCGCCAATATTGTTGAGCTTCTTGCGGAAGTCATCGGTGTTGGAACTCTCGAGGCGTTGGGCGATGAGGAACTCTGCAAGCGTCTTGTCGCTGATGCCAACATGGTTCTGTAGCTCGGACGTGACTTTCGACACGAGCGAAAGCAGCTCGAGATTCAGAAGATCATCCATGGCGGACGATTGTATCCTGCACACGGCAGGTTGAATGAATGGGCCCAGAATTCTGTTGCAGCATAAATCCCAAGAACATAGTAAAGTTTGCCAGAGCAGTGACAATCGCGGGTAAAAGCCGGGAAACCCACTAAATAAAACTTCTTGCGGGTGGCACCTACGGAACAGAACGGGGGGGGACAACGGTGGGCAGCCAATCAGTCGGCCGGCTCGTTAAGCTTAGCGAGATCGGCAGGAGATTGATGCCTTGTGGCCTGCACGTGACCTAGAACCCCTATATTAGACGATAGCTCTGACCTCTAGCTAGTTGAATTCGAGAACAACCTTGACACTCATTTTATCTTACATTTCGTATCGTAACAAGTCCTCGGCACGGCAGGCCACATCGTCATAACAGGCCATTTTTCAATTCTAGCACGTAACAAATGCGCACATCATCATGATGTGAGTATACCTACAACTTTGCTCATCCCTTGTCAAAATAACTAATATTCCACAGAACATCATTTGTCCAAGTTCGTATCTCCACATGGCGGTCGTCGGAGCTCCCTAATGTTCCATCGTAAGTTTGTTTACAAAACCTCATTGATTCAAGTACATACTGATTTTTAATTTTTTTAGCGTCATTAGCTGTGGCTCATGCATCTAATTTTCAAGGAACAAAAAAAATTACTAGCAATACCTAGCTAGTGTGACAATTAACAACCAAATTTGATGATCACCGCAGTGTTAGGTAAGACATAAAAGGAACAAGGTTTAAGCCACAAGATTCAAGTACATATACTAATATAGATATGTAGCGGCAACGATCGTGTCCCACCCAACCTCATACAATTCTTCAAATCAGTCCCATACCAAAAGCCAAACGGCGTAGGGAAGCGAGTATACGCTTGCGGCGACCTAGTGGGCGCAAGCCTGTGAGAACAAAGGGATAGCTAGGCAAGAGGTATGGGGGCACTCGTATATTGACTGAAGCTTGCTAGGTCTAAGAGTGTGCTATGCGTGTGAGTCGCTTGCTTATAGCTAGCGACTTGCTAGTGTCACGTGGACCTAGCCCTAGGGCGCGGTGGGATGCACTGGTGTGCATCGGCGTTGTGAGTAGGCCTCACAAAGCCACTCTGGTGGTGGTGTCGGTTCTCGTTTGCCTGTCGGGGTTTGGGGGCGTGATAATATTATTTTTGTTTGTGAAAAGCTTTTACAAACATTGTTAGAACAAAGGTAATATCAATCGCGCCTCGCAGCCGCAATTACATAAGGCGGAAAACGGGGTGGCAAAACAATGTAGCTAATCGCATCGCGTGCATCCCGCCGGACCCGTAATTAGTCTGGTCTTTGGCCACGATTAAGCTCATGAAGATCCGAAGGATTTAACATCAACGCTGTTTCTAAACCATTTTCGAACAAAGATACGCCCGCAGGCCTAACACGCCGATAACTAGGACCGCTATAGCCACTAACGTTCTCTGCGCGCACGGAGTTATACTAAGAGAAAACTCAGCCCCCTAGGTTATTTGGCGTTAAACGTTAAGCTAGCCTAAAGGAGTTTGCGAAGACTTAACTTCGACGTTACAACTACATATCTAGATTAGTATACTTTAATCTAAGAGGATTTGTAAACAAACTTACGATAAGACAGCGGGCATTTCCGTCACGTGCCCACATAACGAGGTAAGCCTAAATGAAGAGCGGTCTATGAAATGTGAATTAATTTAATTGGTTTGCATTAGATAAGGGATTGGCAAGAGTGTAGTTGTACTCATAACATTTGAATTTGGTTGTTCATTGTCACACTAGCTCAGCGGCCATCGACCATTATGTTATGAGTATTAAATACTCATAACATAATGGTCGATGGCCGCTGAGGAGAAGGAAAAAAAACGCAAGCAGTGAGGAATAAGGAGCGGAGTCTTGTACCCCTTAATTATTGCCTTAGGCATCTATGTCCTGCCTAAAAACTCGCCGACCTCCGAAGGGGCTCCTTAACTTCTATTACTCTACACTGCCTTCCTTATAATAGTAAGTGAAGAGGCGTTAGCCTCCCTTGTTTAAGCTTATCAGTGAGTTCTATAATCTTAGAGGCTTTGTCTAGTTGACGCCATTCTCTTCATACACCTTCAAGCTGAATCGAGCAAACTTGCTTCGAGTCCGAATTCTCTTCCCGTACGTGGTGAAGAAGTGGCGGAACAGCGCAAAACAAGGTCGACAATATGGCAAGGGTCAAGCACGCGCGGTTTGCACCCAGGCCGTCAAACATCTTGGTTGCTACCATGGGAAACGCAGCTGACATGAGGGATCGGACGATGGAAAGAGCTGCAAATCCGCTCGCTGCGTAGCTGAGATAGCTGTCTGCCAAGTACCCTGCCAGGACGGTGTCAAACTCGTTTATGGCGTAACCCACAAACACCAGAGCCAGGGTGGGAACGATCCAGGGAACATCAGTGACCGCAGGTGGAATCGTCCATGTGAACCACCAGAGGCCTGTCGCCAACATGGGGGCGGCTATGCAGAACCCGAAGATTCGTTGTTCTGGCTCCGGTGTCACACCCTTCTCCTCACAACGGGTTATCATGCGGTGGTCCCGTAGGCGAGTCAAGACACCCAATGGGAGACCGACGCCGAGAGCCAAGAGCGACAAACAGGCCAAAGTTGTTGAAAACCCCATCGATTCGTAGATTGGCGGCAGGGCTTCGGTGAACAAGTAAATCAAGGCCGATGCAAATGCGCTCATCGACGACACCATGAAGACAATGGGCTCGGTGAAGAAGAGCTGGACCGGGCGGAACAGACCGACTTGAACAAACGTCTTGAGGTCAGGGGTATGGTCCGGATTTGATGCCCTCAAGCTCACATCGCCGGTTTGCTTTCGTGCGTATTCGACCTCTCGTTCGAGAAGCAGAGACGGTCGCGACTCTCGAATACCGAACAACAAAATTGTCGTCAGACCCGTGACAGCCGCGGCCACATAATACACCCAGTTCCTACAAGTACGAGGTCAGTACATCATCCTTCCATCCATCGGCAAGAGGACCAATCCTTGCGTACCATCGCAAATGCACTATGATGAAGATACTCATAACGGGACCGACAGTCAAGCCCATGTTCGCCAACAAGGTCCAGATGAAGATCAACCAAGTCCGATCTTTGGAATTGAACATGTCTTCAATGCTGCCCGCCACGACGATTGTGGGTATTGCAGAAACCAGCCCGGAAAAGAATCGACCGACGGTTATACCCGCAGGAGACGACACCGCGCCGCTGAGTGCGCAGAAGCCGCTGAAAAGACCCGTGCTAATTATGTAGAGCTTTTTGCGACCGAAAGCCTCAGAGTAGGGAGGAAATATCACTCCGCCTACCATTTGGCCGAGTAAATATCTGCATGGTGGTGGTGATATTAGCTGGAAGCGGCGTGACCATGCCCCATTGTCAATTGATCGAACTCACACAGAGACGAATAGAAACGCGGATAGCGTTTTATCCAAGCCGAGTTCACCGCGAGCTTGCTCTGCAACCGAGCTCTGTACACACATCAGCTTGCGCTCCTGACGTCAGAGGCTCAAAGATCGTACCCCGGCTGTGCTAATTGCGGTCCTAAACCACCAGAGGATGCTACATCAGCATCTCGTCAATTTCAAAAGAAGTCGCGGATTGGACCTACGTGAAGAAATCCAAAAAAATGACCAAGCCGATATCATAGAACTTACGACTTGTCGTCCAGTTCCTAGGATGTCTCTTGTTGGAGACCGACCATCGTATCAATTTACCTTCGGGCGCATATTCCAGTTCGAGGAATTCCAAAACGTCCTGGACAGACCCGCTGGTAATGGTGGACAGTTCCGAGCTTTCGCTTTTCCACAGAGAAGCCATCGTAGCAGTAAAGAGCTACGACTTGAGCACATGGAGAGTGTTTTTTTTACGTCAATCATGAGTTAGAATGTGAAGATGGGCGGGCAGGCTCTCATTTCCATGCTTGACCGCAACTGGCAATGGTCATTTGAGTGGCTCATCATAAGAGTTGTACTTGGCTTTCATTCCCTCATAGAAATACTATCATGCATCATG
This sequence comes from Epichloe typhina subsp. poae, assembly GCA_030389615.1. Lineage (NCBI taxonomy): Eukaryota > Fungi > Ascomycota > Sordariomycetes > Hypocreales > Clavicipitaceae > Epichloe > Epichloe typhina. The sequence goes on along the minus strand of CP098316.1, from coordinate 244,320 downwards.
CATCATGTGGACACTTGATGTCTCTGTATCTCACACATCGGATATGCTGGTCATCACCGAGACAAGACTACGGGGACGAGCGAGCCTGTCTCAGCTCACCGACCCTTCCCTAGCCTCTGTGAAATGTGACTCGATTTCACACAGCGATTAGTTCGTCTTTAAACTAACGTAGAATGAGGATTAGTAACGGCGGGTTTCCCCTATGTCATAGCACAGGCGCCACTCCGGCTTCCTTAACAGGATCTGCCTACTACTATAATAACCACCTTACTCTACATGGTATCTGTCTTCTTTCTAATTCCGATTGGGTTCACTGCCAGTAAAAAAATCGTCTCTCGTTATTTAGTAGACGTATATACAGACTGGTTAGTAGAGAGCAGATTTGCATAGCAGTCAGCACGAATTAACACGTCACCATGTGTGCTGGAATGCACTTGGGAGAAATCCAGCTCCACTTGCAAGTTGGAGCGACGCTCGATCAAAAGCATCTGGAAGCCACCGGACACATGGAGTATGAATACGACGCGTGTTGGCTATGAAATCGTAGCCTCCCGTGCTCCCCTCGCTCAAACATTCCTGTCGCCCCGATTAGAGCATGGCTGGGAAAAGTATGCATCAGATCGGGCCAAGCGAACGAGCATCTTGCCCGAAGTGGGATGAGTCGGGCCGCTGGCAATGACGACGCCGTCTTAGGCCCTTCCACCCCTTCTTTGCCGCGACCCCTTTTCCTAGGAACATGTGCCGAGACCGAGTGCACCGTCATATCATCTCTTACGCGGCTAGCAAGAAGCACAAGGACATCGGACGAACAGGCAACTTTAACGCCACCTAGGCCTGTGAACGCTCCGGACCCGTAACTAAGTTACCCTCCTCCCCTAGAGACTAAAAAAAAGAGATGCCTATGCTTTGTAACAAATTAACAAATTAATAAACTATAAATTCACACTGATATAGTACTATAGTCTTTAGCATATGTAGCGATTTTTCACCTAATTTAGATCTAGAGGCCCTACCCTAGATACGAACGAACTTTATTAGAGCCGAGATTTACTATGTGCCCGTCGATGTCCCCCGCCGTTCGTCCCTCACTATCCCTCGCGACGACGGGACACAACCCAGCCGCCAGCACGATTGACTCGGAACTTGGAAACTCGGCCGCAATGTGCAAAATTGTTCGTCCCCTGTCATCGATTCGTCCCAGGTCAGCGCCATTCTCTCGCAATGTCCTAATGCTCCGTACATCATTCATCCGCGCAGCAAAGTGAGCAGGTGTCCCAAGGTTGACATCGCTACGGGAATGTATAATAGACCGGATGCTGGTGCGAGAGAAGAGCATTTCAAGTGATTCATGTGCCCTAGCTCGAATGGCAAGGTCAATGGTGTTGTAGCCGGGCGTGTCTTTGAAAAAGACGGTGAAATTCCAGTCGAAGCTCGGTTCAAGCTTGCCGATAAGAAGAGAGAGAGTTGCCACATTGTTGCTTAGCAATGCGGCAGAAATGGCGTTGCCAGTGCGGCCAAGACCGGGATGAGCACCGTGACGGAGCAAGATGCTTACCACGTCGAGCCATTCCTGGGCAACGGCCTCCGATAGTATCGTGATATCCTTTTCGGGTACTTGGGTCCTGATTCTCGTATTGGGACATAGGCCACGATCAAGCAGAATACGAAGCTTCTTTTCTCTCGAGGTGTCTATGCCCGGTTCGAAAAGCAAACCACACAGCCGAGACCCAAAAGCGTTGAGTTGGTGAGTGTCAACATGGCTGAGAAGAGCGGAAACACTATCCAGCTGCTCACCATTGAGTTTCATTGCGTACTCCAAGACTGAAAGATGTCCAAGACTAGCTGTTGGTTCTCGCAGGGGCACCCTATCCGCCAAAAAAATGTACGATTCTGACTTTTTGGAGTTGAAGGGCTTCGAGCATCAGCTGGAAGGCTTCTGGAGTACCTGAGAACTGCTTCATGAGCTTTGTACCCCTTTGAATTCACAAATCCAGCGTGTGCTCAATAAGCGGATTAGTCTCCAGTGACCAAGATGTGGTTCCGTCCTCATGCTGTGAAGCAAAGGCCAGGATGGCCGTTTGTCCCGTCTCGTCCTCGTGTGCTTCAAGACATCGATGCTCATGCAAACACATCATGCCACTCAAGAATGAGCGCTCTACATACTCAGGCTTTCCTCTTCCATCCGAGAACAGCGTGTGAAACACTGCTGTGCCGTTTTATAAAAAAGAGCCCAGCAACCCTCGCCGGCGCGATTGCGATATCTCAAAGCCTCGCGAGTCAAAAGGGGTCGCAGTGTTGATTCGGATACAGCCTTGAAGCGGGACGGATGGTTCGACAAGAAACGACCTTCGAGGTTGGTTGGGAAGCTGTTGGCATACAGTGACTCCAAGGGCGTGATTCCAGCTCTTGATGCCAGTGGCAGTCTACCACAAAGTTCCATCAGTCGCCTCACGAGTTCCGGCTCGGCCGAGGAATTCAAGTGATGAAGGGGGCTGCGGCCCTCGTGATCAAGGACCTCGAAGTTGACTCGTTTATCAACAAGACGGACGAGGTCCAATTCACCCCACTGAACAGCAAGATGTGCGATGTGCGACTCTGCAGAACCAGCGTTGCAATCAATGGCATATTGCTGCAAGAGCTTGTAAGCAACATGAGGCCGGGCTGGGGTAGACTCTCTGAACTCATCAATCAGGTTATTGATGTACAAGAGTGACTCTGTCAAAGGTGAGCAGCCGTGTTTCGTTGCGGTATTGATGTTAGTTGTTGACGATGGGTCGTTGGCGCAGAGCCACTCCGTGATGCGCATATCGTTTGTGGCAGCGGCGTAATGCCATATATTTCTTCCGTCATAGTCTGTAGACGTGGTAGACACTCCATGGCGTTCGACGAGAACGCTCAGCATTGCTGGGTCCTCGACGACCATGAGAGGGGTCCTACCCTGGTCGTCGACGGCATAAAAGTTGGCACCGGAGGAAACCAGGACCGGAATCATGCCCAGCCGTTGTCCACTGACGGCCGTATGAAGAATTGTGCAATTTTTCACTCCATCCAGGATTTCGCAATCAAAGCGAGGGTCCATAGCCAGCCGCTGCAAGTAGAGATGGCAGCCGTTAAGTACACATTCTTGCACAGCCATGTGAAATGTATCGTCATCTAGGAGTGGAATGTCCATTTTGGTGGTTCCCAACAGCTGCAGATCGTTTTGCTCCACAAGATCCCAGATAGGAACAATAACATCGTCCTGGCCATCCCATGGAAATTTCCCGTGGCGGCCATGAACGAAGTTGTAAACCAACACAATGGAAACCAGTCAAGCAATGATGCCACTATTCTGCAATGGATGCAGGAACTGAACTCGCCTAGCAATAATCGCCCGCCACTAGAGTTATTTCCCGAGCTCTGCCTGGCGAGAGTTCGCAATCAACAGAGACCGCTGTATAGATTAGCTGCCTCGAGATGGTACCGGTACGCAAACTCACGATGGTCTGTCATCAGATTCGAAGCCGAGAAATTGTTTTCGAATTCCCAAAGCAACAACTTTATGCAGTGGGTTCTGTAATTCGGAAAAATTCGATTCCTAGATCAACTCGAATGTGCAGGTCACCAGGACAGAGCCTCTAAGATCATAGAACTCACCGATAAGCTTGAACAAGGGAGGCTAACACCTCTTCACTTACTATTATAAGGAAGGCACTATAGAGCAACAGAAGTTAAGGAGCCCCTCCGGAGGTCGGCGAGTTTTCAGGCAGGAGGGGGCGCCTTATGTAGCGAGATCGGCGAGTTTTCGGGCAGGAGGGGGCGCCTTATGTAGCGAGATCGGCGAGTTTTCAGGCAGGAGGGGGCGCCTTATGTAGCGAGATCGGCGGGTTTTCAGGCAGGACATGGATGCCTAAGTCAATAATTGAGAGGTATATAACTCCGCTCCCCATTCCCCGCTGACTGCGTTTTCTTTCCTTCTCCTCAGCGGCCTTCGATCACAATGTTGTGAGTATAACTACACTTATGCCGATCCCTTATCCAATGCGAACTGATTAAATTAATTTACATTTTACAGACCGCACTTCTTTCAGGCCCGCCTCGTTTTATGGCACGTCGCGGCAATGCCCGCCGTCTCGTAAGTTTGTTCACAAATCCTCTTAGATTAAAGTATACTAATCTAGATATGTAGTCGCAACGCCGAAGCCGCATCTCAACAAACTCCAGGTCAGATCGATGTCCAACGCCAAACGACCTAGGGGGCTGAGTTTTCTCTGGGCGCAACTCCGTGCGCCCAGAGAACGTTGGTGGCTGTGGTTGTCCTGGTCGTCGGCGTGTTGGGCCTGCGGGCCTATTTTTGTTCGAAAATCGTTTAGGAAACAGCGTTGAAACAATATAAATTTGTTCAGCGGACCTCCGTGAAATGCTCGCGCCGTGTGACTGTCTGGTACTCGCTCACATTGACCTACGTGTTGACAAGCTTTTCCCTGATAATCTACCAACACGCTTCGCGCCCTCCATGTTTCCACGCACAAGCACCAACTGCAGATTTTGCCCCACAGTCGAAAATCCCATTTTTCATCAACCCGCTGCCTCCATTCCTCCAAAAAATGAAAAAATAAAATGGCAAGGGAAGCAAACAACGCTTGAACTATAGAACTGTAAATCTCATCAGCAAACGCTCCAGCTACCTCGTACTCAGTCACGTCTGAACCCCAACCACGCCTCCGACTTCTACACCCCAACATGGTCCGCACTCCCTTGTCAAAGGCGCTGAATACTTTCAGCTAGGTCACAAGGAGGCAGCGACTTACGAACAAGACGAACAGCCGATGGCGCAACTGGATGAATAAAAATCACCTAATCATACCCATGCTGCCGTCAACGTCCTAACAATGCAATCCCTGAACGGAAAACAAAAGACAAAAGCCAGCCTTCCAAGCGCTAGTTCTATGAAATCCATAATCCATATCGACAAGTCGCTGTCCCTCTAGCATCAGAACAATCTACAGAAACAGCAACGGCAGCAGCAACAGAAATTCCATACGTTAATGCAATTTGTACTGGATTGGATCCCTTACTCCTCTGCCTCTGCCTCTGCCTCTGCGACCCGTCCATCCTCGCCTTTCGCTCATACTTGGTATGCCCGTCCGCTGTGCGATCGACCAATCGTCTTGAAGTTTTGATACGTGCCATCTGCACCCATCACGTCAAACCGTTGCAAACCCATCACTTCAGACGCCCAACCGCTAAAGTAGAAGCCAGTCACCACGACAAAGTAGGTCAGCACTAAGATGCTGCCCTTGAAATAGTTGCTCTTCCCTTCGCCATACACGTAGCTCAGCAGAAACACGCACAGAATAACCGTCACCATGTCCCACTGGGGGAACAGCAGCGAAAACGTGTAATTGCTAGGATCGCCGCCGCTGGGTATGTTGGGATACACGGCTGAGAAGAGCACCAACGCCGGGATTTGTAGCAGACACACTTGCAAGGCGTACGCAGAACCAATCTCCATGGACAGGGCAATGTTTCCGTTCATAGCAAACGAGATGGCGTTCTGCAGAGATGAGTCAGTGCCTAGACCTGTGAAAAAAAAAATTTTGAAAAAAAAAAGAAAGAGGCCCGACAATGGGACTCACCAAAAATTCAGTGGTGTTGGGAACCAGGGCAAACAGTGTGATGCCCAAAAATTTCTGGTCAATCGCAAAACTTTCCAACACAACATCCACCGTGTCGACCAATATCTCTGCAATGACAGCATACAGGACGGTGGCACCCAGGAGAATGATGGCGCTCTTGGAACGGCTCCAATTCGGAGCATCATGGGCCCCGTGGCCACCAGCATGCGCAGTTGCCGTCTCGGCTGCTGCTGTGCCCTCGTCGGCGACGGGGACTGGATGATGTCGAAGCGACCCGTGCTGACCTGGCATGGAGGATGATTTGCGAGAACGCTCTCGATCTCGAGATGCAAGGGTAGCAGCAGCGGCCGCAATCTGGGCAACCTCATGCGCGAGGGCGGTGTTGTCAGCTTGGCTGAGACCTGGCACATTGATGTTTGACCGAGCAGTGTCGCCGCCCTTGGGGGGAACCACGTGAGGCGTCGCACGAACACCGTGAGCATTTGTATCTTGGGCAACGACGGACGTCTGACGACCAACATCTTCGGCTCGTGGTTGCAATCCTACCTGTTTGAGCGACTGTCCCAGGATGCGTTTGTACAGGTGAGACTCGCTGACATCGGCTCCTGTGGTATCGGCCGCAGCAGACGGTTGTGAGGCTCGCAATACAGACGAGTGCTGCACATCCTCGTGTCGCTTCTCTTCCACCTCTGCGTTCCAGATCACTGCCGCATGAGTCCGCAGTGTGAACCAGAGGCCGATGAGATACGAAAAGAAAAGCATGGCGGCTGCCAGGTAGCAGTAGGGTCGTACCGCCTCGAGGTAGAATCGGTCATCCAACGCGGGTGCCTGGGAAAAGTAGCATCGCCGACAGTCGCGAGATTCACCGGGGCTGTCGCTACCACCCGGGCCCAAGTCTTCGCAATCCGTACAGCTCAACTCGTGGGTTCCGTAGATCTGGTAGAACAGTGTTGGGCCGAATGCGCCAACAACGGCGAAAAGAAGCATGGTGGACGTGACACCCGCAGATCTTGCGTTGAACCTCTGCGTCTTGCGTTTCAGGGCACCAAAACACATGGAGATGCCGGGCAGAAACAAGATGCCGGCAAAGATGCTTCCTACAATACTTCCTTCGACGAGGCGTCCCTTGCCCTGGCTGAGAGCAACGCAGTAGAGGAACACCTCGACCACCGTGGCGAAAAAGGCGTTGATGGCGGCTCCTAGCCCCATGGACGATTGAGCCGAGATGGATGCCACAGCCTGCCCGATGAAGTAGGCTAACGGAATGATGGACAAAAGCCCAGCACTGAACAGGAAGGCGGGTGAGGTGATGAAGTTTTCCCAGTGCAGCGTTCCCTCCAAAACCCACCAATCGAAAATTACGAAGCAGACAACAGCCATGAGATTGATGAGGAAAATGTTCGTCCCGTCAACGGTGTACTTCCAGTATTTGGATCCCACAGCCCGATAAGTACAGACTAGGATAGAGGAGTCGGCGTCGTCATCGCTTCGCAAATAGTCCATGTGCGATTCAAACGATAGCGCCAGAGGATGACGGCGCAGGTGATCAAAGACGAGTATCGTCACCTTGCCCATGGGGATCCAAAAGACAAGAAACCAGCATATGGCCGAAGTGATGATGAGAGACGGCGAGATGAGGCAGTAAAAGAAGACGAAGAAGATGACACGGCCAATGTTCCACTCTCCACGGCCAAACAATCGTCTCTTCATACGAGGGTGCATGTCGTGAGATCCGCCACGTCTTCCTCTTCCCAACAGACTCTCTGTCTCGCTGCGCTCAGAGTCGATGCTTCGACGAGACCGCCCAACAATGGATCGGTTACGGTGAGGGCCGAAAAAGAGTCCTCCATATTCCAAGTCGCCATTCTGCCACTGCTCATACTCGGCCATGGTTCTGCCTTCATCTTGGTCCTCATGAATGTAAGCCTCATCCTTCTCCAAGCGCACAAATTTCCCAAACGGATAAAAGAGGTATTGTGCGAGGCCCCAGAGAACTCTGCCGTACTCTCTGCCACTAGGAGCTGCTGAAAAAAGCAGACATACAATGGCGCCAAAGGCAGCGAGACTGGCCAACCACCAGCCAAACACCAAGGTCCAGACTAGGTTGAAGAGGACCAGCCAATTACTGACGTGGCCGCCCGGAGAAGAATGTATGTCCGCCTGAGCGAACTTTTGGATGGATCTATCCTTTTTGTACAGAGCGGGTTTCCAGACCCTGATACCAAAAGGATGTGTCTGATTGATTGCCTGTTGTCTGTCCTTGAGGGTAAAACTTTCGGCATCACTTGTATCGTCATCCGAATCGCAATCGACGTCGTCTTCAAGCGGCATTTCATCACTGCTCTCCTGCTCCTCGTCCTCCTCGGTCGTTGTTGTCGGCACACCGACCCGAGCATCGGGCTCATCTTCTGCCTCCGCACCGCGATACGGCTGCAGTCGCGACAAGGACCCAGTTTGCTGTTGAGTTCTTCGACGGATCGTATATCCCTGACGCTCGGCTTCGACTTCGTGCAAGTCATCATCGGCTGAAAATACATCACCTCGATGTGGGGTGTTGGACGAGGTCCTTCTTGGTAACGGCGGCTTTCGCAAGCGAGTAAACGACTTGACCCTATGAGGTGCCTTTATCCCTGGTCGCGATGGCTGAGGAGCATCTTTCGGAGTCGATCGCTCTTGTGAAGACTCGCCGCGTGTTTGGCTGCTACTCGCCGTGGTAGGGTTGTTTATTGAGCCTGCTCGTGGACCACGTCAGAGATGTCGCAATATTGTAATGCACGAAGCACTTCACTCGGGGCACAAGAAAAGATGAGCAAAAGAAAAGGAAAGCAAAGACCCTAAGTCGAAGCGTTGTGCTTACCATATCCAGCACCTTCTGGTCGGTGTCGCACGGTGTCGGTGGACTGATAGCTTTCTCCAAAGTCATCTCCGGGCTGACCAGCCGCCGAGTCGCCGGTATTGTGGCTCGCATCAGTGGGCGATGTCTGAATAGTTGAGCGACGTCGTGCAGACGCGCCGTCCTGATGTGAGGATTCCATGGCTCACGGGGAGCGGCACTGTGGCCGAAGCTTGGGCCCAAGAAGAAAAAAAGAGGAGACGGCAAGATGAAATCAAAACAGGTGATAATATGGCAGTGCTTGCGGGAAGGTTTCCGTCGAAGATTGCACATGCAAGCAGAAGAAGAAAAGGTATTATACTGAGTTCAGAGCTAGAAGTGGAATAACGCGGCACCGACGGGTCTCGAGGTGGTGAGGTTGTGCCACGGGACCAATGGACGAATGGGGCGGAGGACTGGAGGACGGACAAGGGCTGGTACTACATGTAGGGTGTGGCGTTGGCAACGGCGTGATGGATAGGAGTACCTTGTCTGTTTTAGGCTTAGTGGCTGCTGCGCGTTCAAAAATCCGTTGCTGCACGTTTACGTAGCCGCAAGCAACACAAGTCGAAGCAGAAGCAGAAGCAGAAGCAGAAGCAGACGGGCGGATGGCGCATGTCACAAGACACGGGATATATGTAACTTGTCGCGTCAAAGTAGTCAATGTTGCTGCACACGCCAAGAGCTGCCCAGCCTGACACGTCCGTAACGCGGTTGCACGGTCCTTGTTCGTCGCTCGCACATGACCCACATAACCCAGCCAGCACGGCCTTGGCGTTGATTTATCAAGTTTGGGATACTGCCATCATGCACACTTTCTCATGACACATCACTTCTCCGCCACCTCTTGTGCCATGTGCCCTTCCTAATAATAATGCCGACTTCTCATTCCACCACTAGATTGATTCCGAGACTTGCCATTGAGCTGCCTGCCCCCTCCTGTGAGTCTGTGACTGGGGATGGATAAGCGCCAAGCATGCAAGTTTATCATGTCGACTAATGTGCGGAGCAATGTGTGGAAGATCTAGAAGGCAGCATGTGTCTTGTAGCCAGTCGATCGACTTCCGGCCGCTCTATACGTTATCTGGACTGACCATGACCATTCATCTCGCTGCACCAGACCTTGTGGCAGCCATGTAAGTCGCCATTCCCAGTTCATTGCCGTACATATGTACATGTAAAAAGTGTGCTACGTTCCATGATACCCCCCGCCCCACTCACAGCGCTGCGTGTGCTGTGGCTCGCGGCGGGCACAGCGGATGCCCCAGTCCTTCCCCAGTCCTTTCAGCCACAGCTTCGTGTAACTGGACATTCGGAGTACGGCAGAACCTCTGTTCCGCAGCCACTTTCAAGGAGCTCAAGTAGCTGTGGCTAACTTATAACACTACAGACTGCTTACGAGACGCCCCGGCAGCCTTGTGCTCATGCTCATGCTCATGCTCACGCTCACATCAAGCCAGCTTCACCTCCATCGCAACGGGTGCACAAACTCAACCTCCATCCGCTATCCACGCCGAGCATCCGCGACCCTGACCAGCTTGATCTCGCAACTCCTCCCATTTTCTCACCGACGGCGTTCTAGCCGCGATCAGCTGCTTGCGGTGCCCTTTCTGCTACCCCCGAAAAGAGCTTCGCATTTCTCTCCAACATCCCTCCTCGGAGAGCGCATTACCACCATGGCGCTCGACGAGTACTACCACAATAAGATCGAGGCGATGAAGCTCGAGATCATCAAGGGTCAGGCGGCTCTGCGCCGCCTCGAAGCCCAGCGAAACGACTACAATTCTCGCGTACGGTTACTCAGAGAAGAGTTGGGACTGCTCCAACAGCCGGGTTCCTATGTCGGCGAGGTGGTCAAGGTCATGGGCACTAAGAAAGTTCTTGTCAAGGTCCACCCCGAAGGAAAATATGGTAAGGATGTTACGACTATTTCTCGCAAACTGAGGATTCCTCACTTGCCAACTTGTATTCACTGATGAAAACGCTTACGTCGCATTGCAGTGGTCGATGTCTCTGACAATGTCGACGTCACCAAACTCACAGCCGGCAAGCGTGTCACACTCATCTCCGACAGCTACAAGCTCGAGAAGCTCCTTCCATCCTCTGTCGACCCCCTCGTCTCTCTCATGATGGTCGAAAAGGTCCCCGACAGCACATACGATATGATTGGTGGCCTGGACCAACAGATCAAAGAAATCAAAGAAGTTATCGAACTTGGCCTCAAGCACCCCGAGCTCTTTGAATCTCTAGGAATCGCCCAACCCAAGGGTGTTCTTCTTTATGGGCCCCCCGGAACAGGCAAGACTCTTCTCGCCCGAGCCGTGGCTCACCACACCGCCTGTAAATTCATCCGTGTCTCTGGCTCGGAACTCGTTCAGAAGTACATTGGTGAAGGATCCCGCATGGTTCGGGAGCTCTTCATCATGGCCCGAGAACACGCCCCATCCATCATCTTCATGGATGAAATCGACTCCATTGGTTCGTCTCGAGTAGAGGGCTCATCGGGCGGTGATTCAGAAGTCCAACGCACCATGCTGGAACTGCTCAATCAGCTCGACGGCTTTGAGCCCACCAAGAACATCAAAATCATCATGGCGACCAATCGTCTGGACATCCTGGACCCGGCTCTCCTTCGTCCCGGTCGAATCGACAGAAAGATTGAGTTCCCGCCGCCCAGTGTAGAAGCGCGAGCGGATATTCTCAGGATTCACAGTCGCAAGATGAACCTGACGAGAGGCATCAACTTGACCAAGATTGCGGAGAAGATGAACGGGTGTTCGGGTGCCGAATTGAAGGGTGTGTGCACCGAGGCTGGTATGTACGCTCTGCGAGAAAGAAGAGTGCACGTCACGCAGGAGGACTTTGAGCTGGCTACTGCCAAGATCTTGAACAAGCACGATGACAAGGAGGTTTCATTGGGTAAGCTGTGGAAGTAGAGTGAGTGGCATGTGGTCATGGCGGTTGCAGAGCATGCATGGTACGCCGACTTGGTTTGGTTCTAGTACATAGATGACGAACTGCCGCCGGCTGTAAGGATAGCTGAATGTACCAATCATTCGAACACGATTTGTGTCAAGTGAAGCCTGTTTCTGAATGCCATCTCTGTGTGGATATCTGGCGAAGTGACGAGCAGAAGGGTCAGGCTGTCATCAGTATTGTGATGGTCATGACAATGAAGTTGTCGAGTCTCTCATCACCGCCAAGCCATGTGACATGACGGAAAGGTGGAAAAAAAAAAAACCAGCAACTTGATACTCGAATCAAGCCATACCCGCCATAGCAATAAGTTGCTCACCCACATGCCACTTCTTGTAACTCTCACACCCCATCTTCACCCCCTGCCACCTCCAACCCCCATCGACGCTTACACAGTTACCCTACGCACCGCACGCATTATCGCCTCACGACAACTCTCAACCCACCTATTCCAACTGCTTCTCGCCCTCGGGGGAAACAACACCATGCCTGCCGTTGTACGGAGACACCTCGGCTGGCTTCCAGCCCTGCCTTCCGAGGAAGTCCCCGTCCTCCAGCCTGTAGACCTGGACATGGAGAGGACGGCAGCACTTGATCATTTCTCTTTCCTTGTCGCTTCCGAAACCCCATGCCGAGAGGTCGCCGCCGGGGCAGGTACCTATTCACGAGGTTAGGTTTTGGGGGGGGGGTTCTTTTTTTTTTTCCCCGAAGCAGCCATGGAGGAAAAAAGAACTCACTCAAAGCCATGAGAAGATGCTGCTCGGCCAAAAACTCAATACAGTCGCCGCTCTGCGCCGGACACGGATTCATAAAGTACCGGCCGTCCTCGTCCAGCCCCGTGACCTGGAAGATGTTCAGCACATCATGCACGTCCGACTCGTCGAGGCCGAACTCGCGCACCGCCCTCGTCAGGTTCGAGTGGCAGTGGAAGTCGTACTGCCCGCCCGCAAGGAGGGCGTTGACGTGGGGATCGCACCGCGTGCCGAGCAGGTCGTGGACGCGGCCGCCGTGCCGGTCCACGCGTACCAGTCCAGGCTGTCGTGGATGATGGTGGCAAGGGGCCTCATGTAGGGCAGGTTGGACCACAGACGGTCGTGCGTGCTGACGTGCGAGGCGTGGAGCTGCCTCGTGCGGCTGGCCCAGAAGCGTTCTCTCGGATCATGACGGTTCCAGATGTTCAGATCGCCTGTTTTTTTTTTTAACATTTATATTTTCATTTTTGGTGTTTTGGGCTTTTGACAGACTGGGGACTGGGCGTCCGGGACGGACAATTTCTTTACGTACCGACTTGGGGGCCCTCGGGGGTGCTGATTCGCACAATCGACCCGGCGGGTGCTTCCCATGCTCGCCCGGAGCGGATGGGGAGGGTGAATTCCTCGAGGAGAACCCTGGGGGCCTTTTGGATGTTCGTGTAAGACTCCTTGTTTGCGGAAAGGGGCGAGCTGGCCGCGGGGAGATAGGCGGGCGGTGCTTTGGCGATCTTGTCCCTGGCTTTGAGTCGCTCTTCGATGCTTGGTACGGATGGGTGGGGGGCATATTGTTGGGTTGTGGTTCGGCCGGTGAGTTTGGCTTTTCGTAGTGAGGTTGCTGGAACGGGTCGATGAACTTGCCAAGTCAATGGGTTTCACTTGTCCGAAGCCATGTGTGTACGTCCGTGCCTGGGACGAAACCCTCTCTTCTGCCCCAGGCCAAGTTTGTCTTTGTTCTTTGCGGCGGGGAGGAGGGGGAAGGGGCCGACAGGGAAAGAGTGGGGCCGAGATATCGTCAGGTTCGGGAATTGGATTAATCGCATGATACCAGTTTGTGTTTATGTCATGGGAATTCACAGTATTGCCGAGTACACAACGCCTTGGACAAGGCAAGTTGTCTCGAAAGCCGGTCTTCACTGGTTGTGCAGTGCAGTGAGGGTCTATGCAGAGTTTCAGATGGGCATGACAACTTGACGGGATATGCGCAGTCAGTCTCAGCTGCGGCTTCAACTCGGACGAATCAAATGCTTGGTCAGACGGCTACTCTGGTTCTTCTCCGTACGTATCCGCATCAAGTAGTCCGCCATGCTGGAGTGGAGGTGAAGCTCTCTTGGCTCTGCGACCCATCATCAGCCACGCCGGCAAGATCGGCAGGACTCTGAATAATTCTTGTCTGAACCGCCTGATATCTCAGATGGTGGCGCTAGGGCCCAAGTTCATTCTTCCCTCACTTGTCTCGTGCAGAGGCGCGCGCCCTTTTTCGCCTCCATAAATCGAAGCAAAGGTCAAAAGGAGGAGGCTGCACCGCCGGCTCATTCGATCCAGTACGGAGAACATATCAGACATGGTGGAAGATGCAAACCCACACAGTCCGTATTGCATGGCACGTACATGTTCCATGTCTCCGAGATTTCCATCACATGACCTTCTTCGAGACATCCAACAAGCAAATGCATTCAATCATCGCGCTGTTATGACGTCAATCTCGTGTTCAGTGCAGCGACTCACTCGTCTTCTCCAAATCAAGTGACGTAGAGAAAAAGGAGGCAGCCGAGAATTTCCCGCCCCTATGAACAAGAAACGGCCCTGGGAGCGTACAGGAGCGTACACACATGAAGAAATCACCAAACGAAACTGTAATATGGCTTGGTCGTTGTCCATGGCTGCCGGCAAAGTCAAATTTAAATATAGCTGTGACGTACATAAATGGACGACGGTCTCCAAAAACACGAGTCCATTCGGTCTAGCGGGTGCTTTGCATAAGGTTGGGAGCCGGCCGTGGACAAAAGTGGACTTTTTGGAGATTCCGACAGGTTCTCGACCCGATGCGCCACGAAGCAGGTGGGAATAGGCGGAAGGCGGATGACAGATGACGCAGACGAGACAAGGCAGGCCGGGTTGCCCCCAAGCCGGGTTGCCCCCAAGCTGGCTGGTGCATTTCGCGATTCCACAACATGGAGGATTCTAGATTTCCCCGTGTGCCAGCATCGATAAATCGCTCCGAATCAGGCACACGCCCCTTAGCCGGTGGCAAGTTCCAATCCAACCAGACAAGACGCCTTGTGAACCTCAAGTTCGCACTTCTCGGAACTCAAGACTTCTCACAGTCGGCGGGCGGTGTCTAGTTCACCTCGTATCAAACCGTGGAGTGTTTTTTTTTTTTTTTTCCGCCCTCTCGACAAATACGATGCCAAGGACAAAATCCACATGTCAACCTGTCTAGAGTTACTCCGAGCTCGTGCTCGCGTGCACGCCCCCCACCTCCTACCCCCTGCTTACCGATGTCGATCCTTTCCACACGCGACCAGCTAGTGCGAGCTTTGTCGTCAGGCCACAGTGCTCCGTGTTTTACTCGGTACTGTAAAACTGTACAAAGCGCAAGATGGAGGTGAGGAGGTATTCATTCAGTCCAGCACACAAAAGACACGAAACCATTCCCACAACGGTCCGTACCTACGCTCAACCCCGTTCTCTCCTCTCGCGTCAGCCGCTCATCATGATTGCTTTTGCTCCCTTTTGCGCCTGCTTCCGGTGTTTTCTTATTTTCATTCTTCTGCAAGGGAGGACAAGGTAAGATGCGGTGCGGACCAAGTCGTAATCTACCTAGACGACCATTGTTAGACGATAAAAGTGTGATTTTGACGGAGAGATGTGCAGATGGACGATGCATTTCCTGGGTTACAGATGTCGTCGACTTTGTTTTCGAACCTCCCATCTGATACTAGCGCTTGTGCCCTGGTTGAGGTGAATCGTCTAGCGCAGTGCTTCCATGACAATCGAGTAACTTGTAATGAATGGCATGATCATGACATGGCAGTGCAATGACAAGTTGCAATCAAATCAAAAAAAGGCTTCACACCACAGCCCTCGGCCCCCCTTTGCATCATCTATTCGTGTGTCAGTGTGACCCATGGCAACCAGCCCACGCCTATCTGATCCAACAAACGTCACGTCAATTAGTCTCTTTACCTAAGTCGGCAATCATTCTCGAAATTAATGTTACTCCTGCGTCCTACGTCCTACAGAGCCGCACATGCCATCCATCCCCCCTCATAAAATCATAAAACGCCACCGACAGCCTGTGGCTGCAGTGCGCCCAGGGGACCAGACCTCTAGATGTACATGTGTACATAGAGATGTGGAGTCCTGTCAGGCAATCCGTCAAGTATCGTGGTACCCTCGTGCCCTCCCACCCCTCCTCCCCTCCTGGCTCAGGGTCCTGCTTCCACTCGACTTTCTCATTCTCACCTTTACCGCCACTCTGGGGCCTCTGACGTGCGTTGGTCTGCATCTGGATCCCCATCATCGTTGACTGCTGCAGCTTGCTCGTTCTTCTCCTCCTCCTCCTCCTCCTCCTTTTTCTTCTTTTTCTTCCTCTTGACACTGCCCTTGTCCCTCCATCTGCCATCTCCCATCTGCCATCTCCCATCTGCCATCTCCCATCTCCCATCTCCCATCTCGTTTGCTCGCCTCCGCAACACCGAGGGGGCAACGCCAATAAGCAACTCTTTGTGTCCTTTTCCATCACCACGTCAACAATTCTTCATCTACCGCTCGCCAGCAGTTCATCCTCCTCCACACCTTCTCCCCGTCTTGACATACTACCGCCTCGCCCCCAGCATTCAAACATACAACATGTCAACCATGACTTCATAGTTCACAACTCGAAAAGCCCAGGATCGCTTCGGATTTTGTGTGACAGAAGAGCAGGCTGGCCACTCGGGACGCCACGATCCTAAATCCTCATGCACGACTCCAAAAACGGCGCACGAACGTCGCCAGTCCAGTACAAGATGAAGACGCAAGCGCGGCACTCCCCTGCTGCGAGAACTCCGTACCATCCTCACCCTCACAATCATGGCTCACGCTCGCACAGGGTGACCAAATCTACAACCTCGCCAGCAACATCACCTCGAGCACCGTACTCAGTTGGTCAAAACTATCCACCGATGCTGTCGCCAACTCTCAATGCAGACGGCGGACGTGCACCAAGCCCCAATTATTTTGGCCTCGTCGTTGAGTCTAGCAATGATCCCAGGGACTCGTCGGGTCCAGCGAACCACAATTGGAGTCCAAGTTCGTCTGTCAGATCGTTTGGCGCCGCGCTCCCGAAGCAGGTTACCTTGGAGCCAAACTCTGATTTCGAAGCTTTTAAGAAGGCGGCTGATCTTAACAGAGGAATGGCGTTTTCTTTTCCAACCGCGCAGGCTTTGCCGCAAATCTCACACCCCACCCCGGCACGACCTCGACAGCCCAGATGGCATACCTTCAACAGTGATACGGGCTCCGATGCCTCTTTCCCCAAGTCTACCAATACTATGAAAGGTCGCCCAGCAAAAAAGGGCGAGGCCGACCGCGACAGTCCTCACGACTCAGCTTACATGTCTTCGGACTCGAAACGCGATTCGGAATCTTCTGTCCAATCACCTTCACATACCACGAATATGCCACCGTTCGAAACCACCCCAGGCCAGATGGAGACGCCTACGCCGACGCCGACGCAGCCACCCATCTTTCCACGCCAGGAAGCCGCTGACTCTCGCTTATCATTGAATCTACCAAGGGTCGACCCGCCTTCGCCACAAATGAGTGACTTAAGTCGCGCTGCGACATTGCCTCCAAAGTTGGACGCCTCTCTGCCCGGCATGGTGTCCGGAGAGGAACTCAAAAACCTGATCGAAATCGTCGGTCTGGAAAAGGTCTTACTACTCGATATTCGCTCTTCACAAAGCTTTGCGCAGTCTCGCATTCAAGGAGCATTGAACCTCTGCATCCCAACTACTTTGCTGAAACGTGCCACCTTTAATATTCAGAAACTCCAGCAAACGTTCCAGGGCAACATGGATTCGGCCCAGTTCTCCAAGTGGCGTGAAATGGAGTGGATTATTGTTTATGATGCTCACGCATCGGACAAGCGCGATGCTGTCACTGCTCAGAACATGATCAAGAAGTTCACCAACGGAGGCTACCATGGCAAAACAGCCATTCTCCGCGGCGGGTTCTCAACTTTCCAAACTTCATTTCCCACACTCGTTGATAAGAGGTCAACTTCGCAGTCTCTCACGGGGCAGAACTGCACCTCTACCAAAGACGGAAGCAACAACCTCGCACCTGTCATCGGCGGTGTCAGCTTGCCCACACTTGAAAATGATCAAAACCCTTTCTTCTCCAACATTAGGCAGAATATGGAACTCGCCGATGGAGTGGGTCAGTTCGAAATTACCCGACCGCAAGACCTGGAATCGCCTTTGCTGCCTTCTTGGATTCGAAGTGCGTCTTCAGAAGCAGACCATGGCAAAGAAGTCTCAAACAAATTTCTCAACATTGAACTGGATGAGCAATCACGCATGCGGACTGCGTACGCGGCGTTCAACCCCAACCAAAAATCAGATTGCAGGTTTCAGCTGTCTGGTGTCGAGAAGGGAACTAAGAATCGTTACAAGGACATTTTGCCTTTTGAACACGCCAGAGTTCGACTGCAGTGTTCCAGTGACGGGTTCTGTGACTATGTGAATGCCAGTCACTTGTCTGCATCGAGGAGCAACAAACGATATATTGCGACCCAGGGCCCATTGCCTGCCACCTTCGAAGTGAGACCCCCCCCCCAATCCTCTACATGTATTTTTGAACTCCCAAGGCCATGTCATACTGATCCTTGTCGCACCAGGACTTTTGGTCGGTTATTTGGGAGCAAGATGTGCGCGTTATAGTCATGTTGACGGCGGAGAGTGAGGGCGGCCAACTCAAATGCCATCCGTATTGGAAAGGACGAGATTTCGGACCCATCAAACTAAAGGCTCTGTCGGAGAAGAAGGCCTCGTTGGACATTGATAAACATCGATCAAATCCGAACTCGACGCCTTGCGCATCATCATCATCTCATGAGTTTGCGCGCAGGCGAGCAAACACCACAACCTATTCGCAGTCACCAACACAGCCTCCGCCCGGACCTAAAGGCTCAGATGCGCCTTACGTGACGATTCGGAAATTCGCGCTGTCGCACGCTGCACATCCTTTTGCACCAATGCGGGAAATCACGCATCTTCACTTTTCCGCGTGGCCTGATTTTGGAACACCAGCCCAGCCATCTCATCTATTGGCGTTAGTTGAACTGGCGAATGTAATGCAGCGAGCTGCGATGCCACTTGAGGCTTCCTCAATTGTTGGCTCGAGAGCCCCGACAATTGATTCAGTTTCAGTCACCTGGTACGACGATCCGGAGCCAGATGCCCACTCACGACCCATGCTCGTACACTGTTCTGCTGGATGTGGAAGAACGGGAACGTTCTGCACAGTCGACAGTGTCATTGATATGCTCAAGCGTCAACGAAAAGCCAACTTAGCCGTGACTCAATCGCGCGACAAGGACGAGGATATCTCTATGGAGAACGCAGACGAGCTCGTCTCGCCGACAACGAGCCAAGACGCTTTGTCCCATGGCTTTTTTGACCGAGGTATTGGTGGACACAATTCCCAGACTTGGGAATGTTCAGATGTTGACACAAGCTGGCTGCAAGACGATGGAGTCGATCTGATCCAAAAGACAGTTCAGGACTTCAGAGAACAACGACTGAGTATGGTACAGACGCTTCGGCAGTATGTGCTGTGCTATGAAACCATTCTGGAATGGCTCAAAAGGATTCAAGATGGATCCTCAAACGGAATTACTGGACCACAGCGAGCTCGGAGCGGCAGCCTTCAGCAAGTTGGACAGTGACGGACTAACGCCCCGCCCCTTCTCTCAAAGGCGCCGGGGATACTTTGAAATGAAGGATGAAGGTCAGGCGATTACAGGCAATTAATGACTATTGACCATTACACGATGGACAACAAAAACACTTTGGTCTTTTACTTTACACAACCCTATGGGACATCTCTCTATGTCCTCCTGTGTGATGAAGACAAAAAAAAAAAAAAATACACAAACCCACCCTCACACGGACACCGGTGCGTCCACGGCATTGGGAGAAATTTTTGGAGTAAGCCGACTCAGTACAAGAAAGTTGACCTCCATGGAACGGCGTTCAGGTTGGATCAGACCAAGATTATGAGTCCGGGCACCTTGGCATGAGACAATGAAAGTGGAAGAGACGGAGAGCACTTCGTAGAGCACTTCGTAGAGCACTTCGTACACAGTAGTAGGGACAATGTGGCGAGCCGGAGGCCGCCGACAGGTCCCAAGCACATGAGGTCACGATAAGGGCGAGTTGTGGCAATGTGTCGTCGGCGACCTATGTAGTAGTGTTATATAGCATCAATTCAGTTTCGTGATACTCAGCTGCGGGAGGTCAGCGACGTGTTTCATGCTGCGTGTGAAGAGAGCCTGCCCAGATCAGCAGATCAGATGCCTGGTTGCCGCCGATCGGGCCATGCAGTGCTGGACTGACTGCGGGGGCCCAGCCGCTCGTTGCATGCATCCCATCCCCCATCAGATCAGTTGTCACCTGCGTCTGCTGTCTTGTGAGGGCCGTTGTTGATGTCATGAGGGCCGTGTCCGGCTTGTCACGGGCAGAAGATGGGAATTTGCATCGTCAAGCCCATCGTCAAGCGTCAAGCCCATCCAGGTAATAAATATTGTTCGCTTATCCAACTTATCCAACGCGTTGTCTGGCCCCACCCATTTGAAACTGGAAGCGGCGGCGCCGTTGTCCGCCCCCCAAATCCCATTCCATCCCCATCGTTCCCGATCCATCCGTCGTCCGCCATTTCCATCGCCCATCGCCCATCGCCCATCCCCCCGCTATTAAAAGCCATTCAAAGATAAAACAAAGTCAACCCGTCTTGGCCAACCGCTTCTCTCGTTTCGACGATTCCGTAATCCGTAACCAATTTCGCATTCCGCGTCGTCCAGCCTCCCGATTTTCCCACCGCCTGCTTACAGCGATAACCCCGCTTATTGTTCTGTGCGTTCACCCACCCACAGCCACGACGGAACTGACCTCGTCGCTGCGCAGACCAGCTTGTGCAGGCAGGAACTGCAAAGTTTGACGGAGCCATGATGCGTCGGTTCCCTGCTGATCTCACCGAGCCGTCGCGCGGCCTCGATGAGTCCAACGGACCAGCGCCTGACGAGGCAACTGCCATGTATCTAGACCTTGCCATGCCGCCGTCTGAGGATGACGTGCTGGAGCAAGATAACAAGATATACACGCCGCCCCCACGAGTCGCTGCTCGTTTCTACCGACCCTCTCACGCTCGCCGTCGAGACTCGGCCGCTTCATCACGACGCAACTCCATCTCCTCTGTGCACTCGCGTTGCTCTTCGATTCAGCACGCGGCCGCTCACGCCGACACTGAGCAGAGCAAGCATGTCGCACAACACCTGCGGAGGGCCTCGTTCCTTGAGGATCGGCGTGCTCGTCTCGCCGATAGAGCAGCTCATGCTGAGAAAGTGCGTCTTCGTGCCGCGCTGGCCAAGGCCACTCCGCGTGGCCCGACCGCGTCGGAAGAGCGCGCCCTGGCTGTGCAACAGGCCAGAGATCGCAATCTGGCCGAGATTGTAGCCACCTGCGCAGAGGAAGTCAGAAAAGCGAAACAAGTGGCTGAGCTGACCAAAGGGAGGAGAGAGCAGGAGATCACCAAGATGCGTGCGCAAATCGAGGAACGCATGGCCGAAGCCGAGAGGAGAAGGGAAGAACTGAGGACCAAGACTGCTACGAAACGGAGTCGCGGCCAGAGCGTCATGGCAAGAAAGGCAAACGACGCTTCGGTGCAGATGAAGGAGGACGCGAAACCTGACATGTCCGAGGACGCTGCTGTGGCACGTATTCAAGGTTGGTGGCGCGGGTACTCAAGGAGGCGCATCATCCACGAGTTTAACAGTCTCGGCCTATCTGTTGATGGCATCAGGGACACCCTGTTCGATACAGTTGTGGAACTTCTGGCGCAGGAAAAGGTGCTTGTCATTATGGCAAGGCTACTTCGCATATGTGGGCTACAAGAGGGAAAACCCGGCTCGGTGGACGAGATGGCTGCTGTGCGCACATTTCTGAGTGCATTTCTCATCTTGGGCCACCCGAACCAAGTTTTGAGCAACAAGAATGAAAATGGGACGGACGAAGAAGAGCTGGGCGATGCCATGGCCACTCATCGACTACCCAGCACAGACCTGGCAAATCCGCAACTGCAGGATCTGGTTGGCAAGGCAAAAGACCTACTCGTCAACTTCGAGAATATCCTCGCCAGACTCACCGCTTCCAATCGGTACACCATGCCGCCAGCCCTGGAAAATGCGCTTCCGGAAGCATATGCCGTCTTTTGTAACGCATTCATCGCGTGGAAGTCGCGGGACTCGAATGCTCTCGTAGAGGTGATGCTGATGCAGTTCATCGAGTTGGACGCCATTTTCCAGACCGTCAAGGACACAACAGATGATGCGGCCGCGGCGTTGTACCGCCAAAGCATACAGGACAGCCAGCTCATGTTGATTGTGCGGATCAAGAAGCTTGCGGGAGCTGAAAAGGGCAAGAAGCTCATTTTCAAAGCCGTCAGCGAAGCAAGAAAGTCGCGCAAGTCGAAGAAGCAGACGGGGGATACCAAACCGCGTGTGGCTGAAAGCTCTGCAGGCGACGACGCAACTGCCACGGCCACGAGTCTTGTGTCTACCGATTCGCAAACACTGCTTACGCCTCCAGCAACCCCTCTGGGTAGAAGAAGCGAGAGCAAACCAGTTGTGGTGAAGACGGGCCTGAATGGCTTGCTTCCTGACAACCGTGTCGTCGTGCACGAGTTGGCCATCAACAAGGAGTATCAGATCCCATCGCACGAATACGTCGAGCAGCAGGCTGGCCTGGCAAGACCACTGTATATGCAGATGCGGGTGGCCATGGCAGAAGATGACACGGAATCTCAGTTCAGATACTTCATCCACATGGCACGAAACATCAGGGATAAGCTGCAGCGCCTCTTGAAACCTGGAAACTCCATGTACAATCTCATTGGGGAGATTCTCGACCCCGAAATGGCGGAGAAACAGTTCATCGTGGGCAACTTCTCTTATGAAAAGTTCTTCACGGCCATGGGCTCATTGCTCCCCAAGCTGTGTGCTCCGTTCCGAGATGACCAGGTCCAGGATCTGGTGCAGAACAAGCTCGGTGACGGCGATCTCATCGATCGAGTGGAGGCACTCAACAGCTTCATCGATACCATGCTCTGTGACTACATCAACTATATGCTTCGCATTGCTGCACCGCAACTCATCGAGTCCGCTGCACAGTACGAAAGCAAGCGCTTCAATACCGACATTGTGGAAGGAAGGCTAAGCCTCGCCGTTGCAGAAACCGCCTGGCGCTCGGCCACGTTCAAAGTAGTGGCTGAAGCACAGAAACGCGACCCCGAGGGCGTCGGCCACCCCAAGTCTCAGCCCACTGCTGCGAGAATCTACGCCCAAATGCTCGTCGATGTCTTCACCCAGGCTGCGCACATCAGGGCGGACCAAGTCCCTGAAATGCTGCACCTCGACCACCGCCGCATCAACGAAGTGTCGACGACAGTCCAGCGCATCATCACAGCCGGGGCTGTCCTCCTCCAGTGCAAGAACCTCCTCAAGCGGGATGTTCGCTCGCCCTGGAAAACGGAAGCCACGCGCATCATGGCTGTCCTTGAAACCAACCACTCCTCGGTGGAGGCCACTCTGCAGGGAATCATGGCGGCTCTCGAAGCTGGACGGTCCATGCCAGCCGTCACAAAGAACCATCTCCGAGCGCTGGTGACCAAAGTATTAAAGGCAAGCCAGGAGATGAGCTCGCAAAACGGCCCTACCGAGCCGCGGGAGCCAGTGCTACGACTGCTCCTCACGAGATTACGAGGCAATATTCTCGCGAGACTGGCTTCTGGCTCAGCAAGTGAGAAAGTGAAGGCTGCAAACACGGCGGGCGAGAAGCTGGCCGGCCTAGGACTGAGTGAATTCATAGACAAGGTCAGAGGGATAGCAGAGTTGCTAGAGAGAGTTGGGGGCGTGGACAGAGCCGCACACGGAGCATGGTGGGACGTCGTGAGTACAAAGGTGCAGCAAGAACGAGCGGCGTGAAGGACATGTTGTCATGACTGATGAATTGTGGGTTGAAGGTTTGTTATGGGGTTTTCTTTTTCTTTTTCTTTCCCTTCTTCCCCATCTTTGCAATGGAGATGTCGGCGGCATATGAACGGGACTTTGTGAGGATTTTCATTCTACTTACTGTCTTCACTTTCTGTTTTTACAAACGATCGAATGCAATGCGTATGGATGAGGAGAGGGACGGGCTTGCGGGCATTTATTTTGGCGTTTTCTGACGGGAAGGGGCTTCATGTATCATGCATCGGGATCATCTGGGTTTGCTGGGTTGGGATATCAAGACTGTCTTGTCAGCACCATTGCTCCATTTTCTCGAATGCACTATTTGTAGTGAAGGAAGGGTTGATGTTGGCTCCTCCATCTTTGAGAATGGAATGAATGAGTGTGTAATTTGGGTTTGAGAACATGTACAGTGCCAAAACAGTGCCAAGACAGTTCTCACACCCTTTCATGCCCATGACGACAACGCGCAACGGGTATCAATCACCACGCCGCGAATTTTCTGCACCATCGCATCGCCGTCCCGGATGACACATGCACATGTCTGATTCAAAAAGTTCGAAAAGACGCTTTGAGTAAATACGGCCTTTTGGGCGGCAGCGGGCACAATAAACATTGTCGACATGGACAATGCCTGATGCGGCAACTTGACGGGGACTAGCAGCCCTGTGCTGCTCTCCCATTGGGCAGGCCAGCTTGCTTGCAGCTGAGCGATGCCCCTCGCCACATTTGACGAGCACCACTTTCTTGAATCTGCTGCCAATCCGGATGCCAAAGTTTTAGGAACTCCTCTCTCTCTTCTTCCCTTGCTTTCTCTCCAGCTCTATTCCCTGGATACCATCTCGATTCTGCTCAGCGCACGCGAGAGCCCTGGATACCATCTCGATTCTGCTCAGCGCAACGCGAGAGCAACGAATCCCCACAACATGGCCGACCGCGAGATCCTGCCTGACTCTGTCAAGCCTACTCACTACAATGTCTCCTTGAGAGGCCTCGAGTTCAAGAACTGGACCTACCAGGGTACCGTGACGTATGTAGTTCTCATGAACGGTCCCCGAAGAAAAACAGACTCTGTTTTGAAACATCTGACGAGGCTGACACCCTGAGTCTCAAGCATCGACTCCGAGATCGTCAAACCCACCAACCAGATTGTCATCAACACTCTCGAGCTCAAGCTCACACACGCCAAGGTTGCTGCCGACCATTCGAAGGCATCCCAGGCCATTGAGTCCACCAAATTTAGCTACGATGGACGTGCCCAGCGAGCCACCATCACCTTTGATCAAGAGCTCCCTGTCAGCAAGAGGGCCTCTGTAGTGATTGGCTTCGAGGGCATCATCAACAATGAGATGGCTGGTTTCTACCGCTCAAAGTACAAGCCCACCGTCACCCCCGCCAAGTCGGTACCCCGTGATGGTGAGTGGCACTACATGTTTAGCACCCAGTTCGAGTCTTGCGATGCTCGCAGGGCTTTCCCTTGCTTTGACGAGCCCAACTTGAAGGCCACCTTCGACCTTGAGATTGAAGTGCCCGTCGATCAGGTTGCGCTCAGCAACATGCCCGTCAAGGACATCAGGCCTGCCAAGGAGGGCTGGCAGCTCGTCTCGTTTGAGACCTCCCCCGTCATGAGCACCTACCTCCTGGCTTGGGCTGTTGGTGACTTCGAATATGTCGAACAGCTTACCGACCGCCGCTACAATGGAAAGCAGATTCCCGTTCGTGTCTACACAACGCGTGGCCTCAAGGAGCAGGGCCGATGGGCTCTCGAGCATGCCCCCAAGGTCATCGACTTTTTCTCCGAGATTTTCGACATTGACTACCCACTGCCCAAGTCCGACTTGCTCGCCGTGCACGAGTTTACGCACGGTGCCATGGAGAACTGGGGCCTCGTCACCTACCGAACCACGCAGCTTCTTTTCGACGAGAAGACGTCGGATGCTAGATTCAAAAACGCCATTGCGTACGTGGTTGCCCACGAGCTCGCTCACCAGTGGTTTGGTAACCTCGTGACCATGGACTGGTGGGATGAGCTCTGGCTCAACGAAGGTTTTGCCACGTGGGTTGGCTGGTACGCCGTCGACCACCTACACCCCGACTGGCAGGTCTGGGCTCAGTTTGTCAACGAAGGTATGGAGGCAGCCTTCCGCCTCGATGGTATTCGAGCCAGTCACCCCATTCACGTCCCTGTCCGCGACGCTCTCGATGTCAACCAGATTTTCGACTCCATCAGTTATCTCAAGGGCTGCTCGGTCATTCGCATGCTTGCGAACCACCTCGGTGTGGATACTTTTCTCAAGGGCACCTCCAACTATCTCAAGGCCCATGCCTATGGCAATGCTAAGACCAAGGCTCTGTGGGATGCCCTCAGTGAGGCTTCGGGCAAGGACGTCAGCACTCTGATGGGTCCTTGGATCTCCAAGATTGGCCATCCCTTGGTGACTGTTGCGGAGGAGCCCGGCCAGATTTCCATCAAGCAGTCCCGTTTCCTGTCCACTGGCGATGTGAAGCCCGAAGATGACACCACCACCTGGTGGGTCCCCCTCGGCCTCGAGGGTAAGAAAGGCGAACCCGGAATCTCCACTCTATTTCTCGAGAAGGAGGAGACTATTCGCGACATTGGTGACGAGTTCTACAAGCTGAACAGCGGGGCCACTGGTTTCTACCGAGTCAACTACCCGCCTGCCCGACTGGCCAAGCTCGCCACCCAGCTTGACAAGCTGAGCACCGAGGACAAGATTGCCATTGTTGGCTCGACTGCGGATCTGGCCTTTGCTGGCAACAGCACGACGCCTGCTCTGCTGACATTCCTGCAGGGCTTCGGCAAGGAGACCCACCCTCTTGTTTGGGCCCAAGTCCTTGACTCTATTGCCTCGGTCAAGTCCGTCTTTTCTGAAGACAGGGAGATCTTGAAGGGCCTCGAGAGCTTCACGCGCAAGCTCATTGCCGACAAAGCCGAGGAGGTTGGCTGGGAGTCTGCTGCCAACGACGGCTATCTAGACACGATTCTGCGCAAGCACATTATCGGAACCGCCGTGTCCGTTGGTCATTCCGAGTAAGTGAATCAACTCCTGACTTTTTTCTTCTTCTCTTTTTCCTCTTTTCTTCTTTTTTTCTTCTTCTTTTCTTCTTCTTCTTTTCTTCTTCTTCTTTTTTTCTTCTTCTTTTTTTCCTCTTCTTTTTTTCCTCTTCTTTTCCTCTTTTCTTCTTCTTTTCTTCTTTTTTTTTCATGGATATGTAAGTTCCGAAAGCGAACTAACCCTGTTTCTCTCTCTCGCCCTCTCCAACAGGATCACCAAGGAAGCCCTTGAGCGCTTCAATGCCTGGAACGACAACGCCGAAGCTAACCCTATTCCTCCCTCTCTGCGTCTCCCAGTCTGGCGCGCTGCAGTCAAGAAGGACACGGCGCGTGCGGTCGACATTCTGAAGAAGGAGTGGTTCACCACCAAGTCTATCGATGGCAAGCTGCTCTGCCTCAATGCGCTGTCGGTGGCCGAGGATGAGCAGATCTTGAATGACCTGGTTGCCTTCAACTTTAACGCATCGCCTCCCAACAATGCCAATAACGCGGCCGACATGCACGTTCTCGGCATGGGTCTGGCGGGCAACCCCACCGGTCGCCAGGTGCAGTGGGCATTCATGAAGAACAACTGGAATGCATGCGTTGCCAAGCTCGGCAATCCCGTCGTTCTTGACCGCTTTGTGCGAGTCAGTCTGGGTAGCTTTACCGACACTGCCACCCTGGACGACATTGAGCTGTTCTTCAAGGACAAGAACACCAAGAGCTTTGACCGAACTCTGGAGACGGTCAAGGACAGAATTCGCGGGCGGGCTGCATACAAGACGCGTGACTCTGCTTCTCTGAAGGAGTGGCTAGCCGCGAACAACTATTTGTGAAAATTGCAAGTTGTGACGGGACGAATTCTGAACAAGGACGGTGTTTATAAAGAAGAGACTTGAAGAAAATGTTGACATTTTTTACTACAACGCAATAATTCCTCATGACACATTCATCAAAGCAGCCCCCCCCCCCCCTTGCTCACAACGATCGGGTTAGAAAGCCAGGGGGAGGGGGAGAAAAGAAGACTAAATGTGCAGGATATCCCGATTCTTGGAGACAAAGTCGGCTGCTTCGCTTCGGAAATCATCAGCCAGGATGTCATTGGCGAATGCCCATCGGAACCACATGAGCTTCTTGGCCTTTTTCCACGCGGGCCAGTTGCCGAAGCCGCCAACGCCCTTGTTCGGGTCCTGGTTGTGCAGGAAGTTGAAGTAGTAGGTTCGGCAGCTCCTGGCGGCGTGGTTGGGCGCAATGCCGTAGAAGACCTGCAAGAGATCCGAGGCGTGGAAGGTGCCGAGGAAGGGAGTGCCGTGGTCGTAGGACGAGAGATAGGACCACACGGGGACGTCGGGGTTCGCGGCCGTGGCGGCATCGAGGAAGGCGCGACGGGACAGCGTGAAGGTCAGGTCGCCGAGGATGGCGGCGATGCGCTTGAACCCGGGGTACAGCTCGTTCAGGAGGCCGGTCCGGAAGGGGCTGCCGTTTAAGAGGGCTGGCTCGTACAGCTCGACGAGCTCCTCGAGCCGGGGCTTGGTGGCGTTTTGGAAGAAGTAGGTGGCGAGGTAGTCGACGGCCTTGTCGACGGTGGTCACGCCGGGGGTGAGGAGGGCGAAGAGGGTGCCCTCGTCCTCTTGGCCGCCGGCGATCATGGGGACGGCGTGGTACCGGCCGGCTGCGACGAGCTTGTCGGGACTCTGGGTGAGCACCTTGCCGTCGGGGCGAGGCAGATACGAGAGGGCAACCGTCTGGTTGGACATGATGCCGGGCAACGAGTTAACGGCGTTGAGGAACGTTGTGTAGTCGGCGGCGCGGAGGCACGCCAAGGTGTCGCGAGCGCCTGAGCAGCCAGCCTCGCTCACGACCTTGTCGTACACGGCCTGCCCCTTGGGACAGTCCAGGGGATCGGCGGGCACGATGGTGCCCGAGCTCATGATGGCGCCGCGGAACAGGGGCTTGCCTCTGTAGGTGGCGTCGCCATCGTACAGCAGCATCTGGTCGAGGACGGAGATGGACCCCGCTGACTGGCCCCAGATGGTCACTCTGCTCGGGTCGCCTCCAAAGGCGGCGATGTTGTCGGCAACCCATTCCAGCCCCATGCGCTGGTCGAGAAGACCAATGTTGGCGCTGCCGTCCGCCAGCATCTCCCTGCCGGGCATGAAGCCGAAGCCGGCAACGCGGTAGTTGACGGCGACGAAGATGAAAGGCTGCTTCTGGCCGACGGCGGCGGCGACGAGGCCGGAGCCGTCGTAGATGTTGGATGCGCCAAACTCGAACCCGCCGCCGTAGATCCAGAACAGAACGGGGAGCTTGGCGCCGGCCTCGGTGCCCGCGGGCCGTCGCACGTCGACGGTCAGACAGTCCTCCTGGCCGCCGACCGTCTTGAGCAGCGGAACCTGCAGGACGTCGTTGGCTATGGCGCCGACGACGCCGAGGCTCTCTCGCGAAACGAGCATCTGCGGACAAGCGGGGGCGATGCCCGTGCCGTCGCGTCTGCCAAACGTCCCGGAGAACCTCCTCGGTGGCTTCAGGCGCAGCGGTCCGACGGGCGGGTCGGCGAACGGGATGGCATTGAAAGTCTCGACCCCGAGCAGCGATTTCCCAGTGATTGTGCCGCCACCGCCAGAAGGTAGGTGGACGTCGATTTTTGCGAATCCCGCCTCGGGCACGGGCACGGGCTCGGCGACGGTATCTGGACCGGGAGCCGGTGCGGCCGAAGCCACGGCGGCGCAGAACACGGCCATGACCGACTGCAGCTTCATGTTCTCTCTCTCTCTCTCTTTACCGTATCAGCTTCAGTGTGGGCAACGGAAATAGGAAAATAGAAAGAAAAATTATTCGAAACTTCAAACAGGGGGGGCTTGGTGTCACGGCCCTTTGTGCCACGGGGGCATGTAAAGGCCACAACCAAGCAGAAAAGGTGCGTGAAAACAGGAGAGAAGACAACGAGTGCCGATCCCAACGATGAAAAAACGCGGGTATTGATATCACGGTTCAGGGAACAGGGGCCATGTTTTCCAGCAGGACAAGACTCGCTGTATATATTCACGTTTGTTTACGCCGACGGTGCGAAAATATAACATACAAGTAGCCTGGAAGCCGCTCCGTGGCCTGGTCACACTAGGCTTGTGCCAGGCCAAGACGAGCACACATCTCGGGTACAATGTCCACCAAGGGGGTGAGTCGGGCAAAGTAGCGCCAGCCTGCGAGACTGTCGACCAAGAAGGTTGGCGTATGAATGAACAAGTAGGCAGGTGAATAACTTGGATGGCCCCCCATTCCCCCTTCCCCCTTCCAAAGAAGGAAGGCCAAAATGATGCATGTGGGTTCCATTGGCGGGGGAATCCAATGTCAAATGTCCTGCCTCTTCTGGCCCTTGGTCCGATGCGAGCCTGCGAGTCATCCATCCATGCATCTAGCTTTGTAACGTGGCCCAATGAACCGGCGCGGCTTCAGCCTCGAACCACGGCTCCCGTGATGCTTCATTCTTTGCTTCTGGCAGGCGAGCGACCAGCTGATGTTTCTGGATTTCCGAACGACGCTGCGCTGCACCTTGCTAGTCCCGAGTGTTTTTTTTCCACACCCTGATGAGGGCAGGTGCATCTTGGCAGAGATACCGAGGACCAATTGCCATGGTCAAGTTCAGGAACTCATCTCTTTCAACATGTTGCTATTGACGACGCAAAACGTTGCGGCATCTCATGGACTGCCGATGCTATGATTGAAGAAAGATGGAAAAGTTAAAAAGGGGAAAAACGGTTCAGTTCCCTTCCGACATGATTCGTTTTTCTGTCCAAGCCCATGCCGTCGTAGACACCACTAGCATGTCATGCCCATGCTTATGCTGGAAAAAAGGAAAAAAAAAGGCCGAAGAACAAAAGAGGAACGTGGGAACAAAAGTGCAAGTTCGAGAACCATAGACAAGACTGCCGATGGGACATGAACTCTGACCTCATATCTTGGTGTTCGCTCCCCACGTTACACAAGAAAAAACAACGCCTGGTATATGCTTGCTTCCATATGTTATTATACGAGTTGAAGAAAAAAATGGGTCGAGCAAAGGAAAAAAATCAAGATTCAAAATCAAGACATGCCGGCCTCGCGGCGCTCCGTCGTCAACGAGGGCTGTACGTCTCGTCTCGTCGTGGGTGCAGTGAGTGTGTGGTGGAGTGTGTCGAGACGGCATCGTTTCGAACGGCAGGAGACATGGTCAACTCGACTGCCACCTCTTCGGGTCTCTTGCCGGCAGATTCTGCCGCGCGTCGTGACCTGGATGCACTGGTTTGGTAGTAGGGGTCGGAGTCGAAGCGTCCGTAGCCGGCGGTCTTGGCGGTGCTGACTCCGGGGAGACGGAATAAGTGTTCGCAGACGGGTTTGATGGGCGGAACGCTGCCGCAAACGATGATGACGAAGAGTTCCATTCCGGACCAGATGTAGAGGTCGTACGTTTCCCCTGGGGGAACAGAGAAGAAAAAGAGATCAGTAAGACGAGTTCTTGGGGGCCAATGGACGTCTGCTGTGACGGGACTGCGTGAGTCTTGGGGGGGCAGACAGATCAGTAAATCAACGTACATGTGATATCGGAGCGGACGGTCAATGAGGACAGGTATCTCGTCTTGATGGCTGCAAAGACGGCGGCCGTGGCGCCCAGACCCAGGAGAAGGCATAACCCGAGCTTCTTCTTTACAGTCAGATCGAGATTGTATAGAAAAGTGGCGGGGAGAAAAGCCAGGAAGAGATCGGTCAGGATATTCCAAGCTAAAACGTTGTCGGTCAGTCAATTACACGGATAAGCCTCATCTCAGCAATGCCGATTGAGGAAGGGGGGGTTCCGTACTGGAGAGGAAAATGGAAAAGTTTGCGATAATGGTGGGCGACCAGCACGTGGCTTTCCCTTGGGCCACGAGGGACTGCTCCCACAAGGCTCTCGGGGGCGAGCATTGAGCAAAGGTGAGGGCGATACCGACGATGGTCAAGACGAAGGCTGTCATGACGGCGAAACACAGAGACCACTTGCGCCAAAAGGTCGTTGATCCGACGATGCGCCAGAGCAGGACGCCCACGGAGAGTTTGCCGGTAGCAAAGCCCAGGACGACAAAGGGATGGCACATCCAATGCCATTTGATGACACGAACTCGCTCCCGTTGATCGAGGTAGTAGATATGGCGGATACCGCCGATTGATATGACCTTTGTCACAACGGCCACGAACATGATATAATGAGCCTGTGCGGTGAGGGAGTGGGTGAGTGAGTGAGCAAACTCGACGTTGGAGGGGAGGGGGATCGTTGGATGGACTCTCAATCCATGAAGAGGGAAGGAAAGACGACGTACCAAGGTGACAAGCATGAGCCAATCGTCGAGTCCCGTCCGTCGTCTCAAATGTCGTCCGAGGAAGCGCAAGGCGACGACGACGACGCTCAACGCGGCCGTGACCCAAAATATAATCAAAGTCTGCGGCGCGCGATCGACATCACCGCCCTCGGGCGCGACTTGCTCTGGCACCATGGATCTGACGGCAACGCTTCACAGAACGGCATCCAACCAACTCTTGTCCCGCTGGGGAGGGCGACGCAAGCTCAAACCTGCGACAAGACGTCCGGTCCAACGCATCAGATCATTGCTGACGGTGAGGGTCAGGTTGAGGGTGACGGTTACAGTGACGGTTTATGGTGACGGTGATGGAGGGATTCAATATGACAAAGGAGCAAGCCGCTTCCAATCTGACGAGACAAGGCGAGCCAAGATGCGACAGGACTGGGTCAAATATAATAATAAGAAGAGAAATAGAAGCTCGGCATGTCTGGCCGGGAGCAACGACCCCCCACCACAAGGGAAGACGGCCAGGGAGGAGAAAAACGGCCGGATTGCCGGTGATGCTACTGTACGTGAGTGCCAGCGCAAATGCCGTGTGGTGCCCTGGCCTCGATGTCGATGCTATTCCTTTTTTTCCTCTTCTCCGTGGGCGTTGGACTGGACCGTTGGTTCTACGGATTCATACGTCCGTGCGGAGTTGTCTATATTTATGCTAGACATGGCCATGGCTAAAGACGCCAAAAGTAAGAGCCAGGGGGTGGCAAAGGCGGCAGTTGACATCCGGCCACTTACGGATTGCATCCGTAGACTAGAGTTGTCTCGACGCCCAACTCTAGACCTCGTCTCGTCTTGGCCGATTGCGGGTATTCAGAATACCCTGGGAATGGTACGGAATGCGGTCCGTAGTTGCGCACCAACGTACGGATCCGTAGTCCGCATGTATGTATGGACACCCTTGCCCGGCCTAGCAATTCGTGGCTGCCGTAGCGGTCTGGGCTGATGACTTGTGTTGATAAAAGGCTGAGAGAGAGAAAGGGGGTGACCATGGAGGATGGAGGATGGAGGATTGTCCTTGTCCCTCCATCCAACAATCCTCCAGCCATCCACCACCTGTGCCACCTGCCATGGCATTTGTGGGAAAACATGGCAGCTGTCAAGAACTGATCCCTCCATTGATTGGCCCCATTGCGGCGCGTGCGCTGCACGTGGGGCACGTCATGTTGGAAAAGATATCCCCTAGCAGGGTAAGCGATAAAGAGAAAAGAATGGATTAAAGCTATTTTCTATTACATGAATAGAAGTATAGTAGTCAAGTAATTATTATCTGCTTTTTTAAGTATGTAAATATAATTTAGTTATATATATCTTTAGCTTCCTTGCTATGGTTATGCGCGCACATTACTCGTCATACATAGACGATTATCCGCCATCGGGCAACAGGAAGGAGCAGCGGAC
Organism: Epichloe typhina subsp. poae; assembly: GCA_030389615.1. Taxonomy (NCBI): domain Eukaryota; kingdom Fungi; phylum Ascomycota; class Sordariomycetes; order Hypocreales; family Clavicipitaceae; genus Epichloe; species Epichloe typhina. The sequence goes on along the minus strand of CP098316.1, from coordinate 211,008 downwards.
CCGCTCATGCAAATGCTCGATTGCTGAAGAACCCGGGCGGCAGGTACCCCGATGGTTGTCATTCCACGCCGCACGCCGCACGCTGCACGCTGCATGCATGCATGCATGCTTCCTGCATCTACCACGAGTCCACGACCGTGGAACGTGGGCATTCGCAATTACAAACTGTCATTTCGAGGCCGACAGACTGGGGTGTGCCTTTTCCGCCTTTTCCCAACCAAGACTCGTCGTCGTCGACCACCCCGAATCCGTGGTCCAGCCTGAAGAAAACAAAAGATCAATGCAAAAGACTCAATAGATGCTGCGCGCACTCTCTGGGCCATAAAAGTCGAAACTGGTGGTTGGCAGGTGCTTTTCTTTTTTAATCTGCACCCACCACCTGAAACCCACCACCTGAGGTTTTCAAAGTGGCTCGATATACTCACAGGCGAGAGGAGAATCCTTGCAGGCTGCCAGCCCCCCGCCCCTCATTCGAGAGAAGTTACGTTGTATTATCTGGCTCCGTCGGAAGTCACGGAGCAGCTCGCGTGCGTGTCTCGGTAGGTCTCGGTAGGTCTCGGTAGACGGGTTCGGGGGACAATTGATCCATGTGCCAAGTTGCTGACACGGAGCCAGATGATAACAATCGACATCCCTCCGTAGGATAGTCCGTAGTCCGTATTACCCCATATTACCTGCACCAGCCATTCACCCCTTTCTTCTCCTGCCAGAAATGCTGACGGGTCAAGTGCGGCAAACAAATACCCGTATATGGCCAATGCCGGAATGCCGGTCTGGTGTGCGGGGGTTAAAACCAGCGGGAGCAAAGCTGGCTCAACTGGTGAGTCTCTCTTGAGATGAGATGCTTGCTTCGATCAATGTTTGCTGACGAACCTGGATAGACGCTCATGGCAATATCGAAGAGGAAGGGTGCGCTCCGGGGTAACATGTACGTGGATCACGCGACCGTGGGAGCTCCATGGCAAGAGAAGAAAGGACAAGCTGATTGATGTGCCCATCGAGCTTGCGGATCACCCCCTTGAGCATCTACGATAGGTCCAGAAGTGCTGTGACAAATGATGCGGCGACAGCGCTACGCGAAGCCCTCATACTGCGCTGTAGTGACACTCATGAAAGGTTGCTCCTGTGGACGTTAGGGTCATGGGAGACTTGATCCACGCCTTCGATTCCAACGCCGTCGGCCTGCCTCTCCCTGCGGCAGCTGCGGACAAAGACTGTGAGCTTCTACATCTTACTGTTGGGTTCGCGCCACCTCTGACTTGGCCGACAAGCGAGTGATTGATTGCGCGGGACTACTATATGGTCGCTTTGTAAGACCATCAGTCAAACGTCGGACCCTGTCGCTGGTCGCAGATTCTTGCCTTCAACCCGACTAGGGCTAACATATCTCGCTTCCTACCCGTCTCGTGAATCACCCGAATTGGAGTGGGGAGACATTGAATGATTCCAGCAGATATCATGAGTGTCGATCCGGCTGCCGCCACTGCAGAGGCTGCCGCTGCCGTTTTCGCTTACAAGGGCCTTGCTGTTGAATGGAACCTCTCCGTATTACTCAAGTACGTAACCGCCGGCGGGATGGATAAGGACTTCTACTCAACAAACCAAATAGGTCGGCAGGCGGTGTAGTACAAATTCTGTCTCGGCAGAATCTTCGCTTTGACACAGCCCAGGCTCCCCCGCGCTTGCTCTCAGCTACCAGATTCTTTGATACGAACCGACCAGCTAGACAAGACGGCCAAGAACGTGGAGAAGGCGAGAAGCCCTTCCCCATACCAAGGTCCTTCCAATGCCCGGATAGGTAGAATGGTGTTCTCATATATAGGTTGGAGACGGCTACTTGTCGATTCTTGCCTCTCTACCCCCCTTGCTCCGTCATCGACTTGCCGAAAGACAACTTCCTTCGTAAGCCAACACCAAGTCGCCGATCATTCTCGATAGAAGACTCTTCATCGTCTCATGAACCATTCAAAATGAAGGCCGCCGTCATTCTTTCCTTGGTCGCCGCTGCCGTTGCTGGCGCCGTCGACGCCCGTGATGGCCGATGCGGTGGTGACAACTGCGCTCGCCAGGTTACTGGCACCCGTCATGGACTCACTCCTCTGTCTTTCCGCCAGGCCGACTGCTCCAACTTCATGAAGACCATTATCGTCCCTGACGCCACGTATGTTTCCATCATAACCACACCGGGCTCCTTTGGCGTCTCTTGGAGAATGGTCTTCTTCGAGACCGAGGACACGCGGCTTGAATGACTCTGCTAAAAACTCCTGGTAGTAACGCCACCGTCACTGTCACCGTCACCGTCACCGTCGATCCTGATGAGCCTGCCTCCAAGGTCAAGCGTGCTCTCCAGTACCGCGCTGCTACCGAGGCTCCCACCGCCGTCCCTGCTTATGCCTCTTCCTGCAAAGGGACTGGCAAGTACTCCTCCGCCTGCGCCTGCTGGGGCATCACTCCCGTCCTTACCACTGCTCCTGTACCCACCAAGACTCAGACTGTCACCGTCACCGCCGACTTCTGCGAGGATCTGTAGATGGTGTCAGGATCCATGTGAGAGGGATTTCTTAATTTTGGATTCAATGTTATATATATATGTATATGAAGACCGAGCTTTGTCGTCTTTCGTCGGGGTCGTCCCATGTTGTAAGAAGATCACAGGGTTTGGCAATGAATTTGGGCCAATAATGGACTTATGAGCGGCATATGAGGATGAACAAGCGAGATCTGGCGCAGAACACATGCCAGATTGCTTGGTCCAGCTGCTACACTGTACCGCAAGAGATTTAAAAAGACAGGACCGAGTGCCCTGGACTGTAACGACATGGTGTCGAGTATGAGCCAGTGTATTATTTGGGATTTTGACGGAAATTTCCCTCGTTGATGGCCATCTGTTCAGCTTGCGTGGCATACGCCCAATGACCTGCTGCCAAGTGCTCATGTGACGCGAGATTTGACCTGAGACGTTACTGATCGGGCCTGCATTGGGCATTGTGAACTCTACCGCGACTCAATGCCAAATGTAAGCATTCCAGCCGTACCAGACTGGCGGGCGCAAGCATGAATGGTTCCCGGGAGATGGCACATTCCAGCCCCGCGACAAGGCGCCAAATCCCAAGTTCAAAACTTGGAGGCTTTCGGATTCACATTGTGTACAGAAAAAAGTAAAGAGGCTTGCTTTAATTGACATCCGACTGATGATGAGCATCTGCCGACATCATGGCATGAAGCTGCCAAGACGTCCAGTTTGTCGACGGGCAGTCCCCACACCTTGGGCCGTCGACCTAGCAACAAGACGTAAACAAAGCCCAGCAGCAGCCGCCCAGCCCAACCAACCACCCGTCGTTGTCGTGGGCCGCACATAACTTGGACAAAAACTACCAATTTGACCGCTACTGGACTGTCATTCTCATTGCGGACCGCTTCTCACAATAGCAAAGGTTTTGTGTGTATATCTCTCTCCCAAGGCCGATACCCGCACAAAGCTTCCTCTCTTGAAGTCTCCGCTTTCTTGATGCCACGACGAAACAACCGTCAAATCCTCGACTTGGACAATACACATTGACCCCCATCCTGTTCGACCGATCAGACGAATGACCCTCTTCCCACAATGAATCATGAGGAAGTTGTAGGAGCGGAGGAGTTGCACGTCGACGACATGGCCACCCCTGACTTTGGAAAAGGGGGTTTGGCGGTGAACACGGAAGACCTCCAGCCAACCGTTGAGGAAGTTCCCGATGAAGCCGACGATGGAACAGCTCAGCAAAACGAATCTTTCGTTGACGAGGAGCCTGACGCGGACAATGAAGAGTCGGTATCACGCAGAGGAACAGGTGCAACGAATGATGTAGATGACATCAAGCACTGGCCATCAGTTGACGAAGAGGGAAAAAAACCCTTTGTTGCTGGATCATACACCGACAGTCCTCGCCAGTCATTTGGAGGCGAATCTGAAGCGGGTTTAAGCCATGTGTCTGACAGCAACGGAGAGCAACACATGGTCGACGGAGAAGACGCCGGAGACAGCAGCTCTCATCACGAACATGAGGATGACGTCTTCAGCGATAACAGCCCTCGAAGCTCAATGGGCTCGGTTTCAGAGGCGGACAAGCAGAAAATTTCACCGGCGAAGAATAGGTCCACTCGAGTTTCGGATATCCCGCAATCCGAACAAGATGAGGGCTTTGTCCCGACCGTTCGGGGCACGCCCCGTCCTCCCTTCAGATCACCCTCTTCTGTTCAAGCGTTGCAGATGTCGTCGCCGCCTGCTTCCGCCATTGGATCCCCACATTCAAGCCGTCGTACACCAAGACCAACGGTTTCCCGACTGGGCTCACCCAGTGTGTCGGCTCACTACTCTTCTAAAAAGACACCGCCTCGATTCAAGAGAAACACACCGCCTCTGGTACTGCTGCACGTTACGGTGATGCCCTCTCGGTGGCCGTGGGGTCATGTCCTAGACAATGCTCATCCCAATGAGCTGAGCTCTGAGGGCAAGACGCTTTGGGATTCCTGGAGGCAGCTGCAGGGCCGTACTGGCGAAACGATTGCCGATCGCGGCATTCTTCTGCCTCATCCCCAAAACGATTATGAAGTTCTGGAGGAGCGTTTACTAGAAACTCTGGAGCTGCCTTTGAGGCGAAGGGCACGAATCCTGGAGTGCGGTCATTATCTGGGTCCCGCCAACGAGATGGCATTGGCTGAAGATGTAGAGAGCGAGGATGAAGAGAACTACGATGAAAAGCCCTCAGCACGTCAAAGTCTAGCTGAAAAGACACATTGGTGCAAGACATGCCATTCGAATATCAGGTACGATTCGCTTGGCACTGGCAAGGTCTTCCGAGTCAAAGTGTATGCCAGTAATGGATTGATGCGCGCTGGTGCTTGGGGGGCCTGTTGGAAGGAAATGGAGCGTGTTGATGTGGAGCTGGAGCCCATCATCGATGCGAAACTTCAGGAGGAGCTTGTCCACCTGGCCGCCGAGCAAGAGAGGATCTTGGACATGGAGGAGGAGGCTGCTGCTGATGCCGCTGCCGCGGCGGTTGATGAGGAACTGCAGCTCAGGGAGGAAGCGGAGCAGGCATTTGTGTCAGACCAGGTGGAAGCGTCGCCTCAGCGCGAGACGACTGCCGAGCCTAGTTCGCCGTTTGTTGACGATCGCCAGACTGTGGAGGAGGAGGAAGAGCGACTGAGGGAAATATATGGCCACAGCCCTCCGCCCCATGACGAAAGCTCGACTGTCCCTCCTCAACATTCTGAGTTTGCCGGCCCACGAGAAAGCCCCCCTTCACCCCCCTCCGTGGAAGCTCTCGAGCGACATGAGGAACAAAAGGGCATCAATGAGAGCGCATCCTTGCCAGAGCTATTCCTTGAAGCTGTCAAGGTTTTCTTGCAGGACCAAAAGAATCTCATGATAGGACTCCTGAGTCTCTTGGTTCTGATGCTGGCGGCTAAAAGTGGCGGCTCGCAGGATCGACCTTCGTCCGGGAATATGATTGTTCCAGAATCATTGGCGCAGGCGTCAGTCGAGACTCAGGTAGAACCGCTGTCCCAAGAAAACATGGGGAAACCTGTTGATGCGGCCTGGGCAGCCACAGAAGTCACACACCGACCAAGCATGCCGCCGGCAACAACGGATGCGTGCGCCGCGTGCGCTAGGGCCTTGGAGGCGGCTGAGATGTCGTTGAAGAACATCCCCACCAGTACCGTGGAGTTGGTGAGCACATTCACCCAGGAGGCTTTCACCACTGTTACCGAAACGATGTTCGAGACAATCACTGTTGAAACGGTCCCCACCAAAACGGCGGTGATTGAAGAAGCGGTACCAGAGGAGCAGCAGTCTGTGGACGACTCGGGCGCGCAAGCAGAGGATATTGCCGCAGATGTGGTCGAAGAACTGTGATGGCAACACTGCTGGATCAAGGCCTCGAAGATTCGTGGGCTGGGGGAGAGAGAAGGACGACTTGGCCTTTTATTGTGCTTGACATGACGACGACACGGCATGACTGCGACCTATGCGAGCAAGCGCCTGACATGGGATTGATTGGATTCCGAATGCTTGGGTGGAATTGGACAGAATGTATGTAATTTAGAATGAAGACAAGATATATACGTACACAATACGACATTTACTATACCCGCAGCTTGCCTCATCGAAACGCTGAATGTGCCAATGTACTCGGTACCAGTGTCCAAGTTCGTTGATACGCAAACGCTCAGTTGATTGAATGATTGAAGAGTTCAAGATTCACACGCCATTGTATCAAAGTTGTCTGCAGACTATGAAGGAGCGCGCGGCCCCTCAGTTCATAATTGAATATAAATATCCATGCAGTCGATCCTCCATTCCCTCTTGCCCAAAAACGTCCTCAACCACTCGACCCCCAGACCAGTCCACTCGGCCCTCCTGGCCGACATGTCGTCCACGGCAGCGCTGGCTAGGGCCTTTGCCGTGGAATTGGCCATGTCCATGACGGTGGCGTTGAACAGCGTCGCGCTGTTGTCCGACGTGCTCGGCCTCGGAAGAAACCAGTTGCTGCGGAAGTCGAAGAAGCATCGGTCGGACCAGTTGCACGAGGTGAAGAAGAGGACGAGGAGGAGGATCGAGCAGTAGACGCAGGGCCGGTTGAGGAAGTAGGTGCAGATGAAGAAGAGGAAGATGAAGGCGGGGGAGGCGTTGGTCGGGATGAAGAGGAGGGGGAGCCAGCTGCGAAAGGAAGACTTGTTAGTCACGAGGCGTTTGGAAAGGGGGCTTTTGGGGGGTTAGACAAGCAGCAACGGGCTGTTTCAAAGGTTTACCTTCTGAGGCAGAACATTGTGGGCGGGATGTTTTTTGATTGGGGTAGGCTCTTAGGATGGAAGCATGGAGAGTGAGTTTCGCGATGCGATGCGATGCGATGCGGTCTGGTGGGCGGTGGTGGGTGGGTTTATGCTCGGCGCGGGTTTGCGATGCGCCGATGGTGGTTGAGGATGGTGAGCGAGCAAAGAAGGATTATGCTGGCTATTGGCATTGTGGTGGTGGCGGTGGGTGGCGTTGCAAAGCTTCTGGAAGGGACCTCGTCGATGAACTTTTTACTTTGGGATGATAAATAAGCAGGGCTGGTCACCGCTCATTGTACACCCCCCACTGTACATATGTGACTCCTCGAGCCAGCCCGGTTTGCCATTGGTCGCTGCACGGCTGAGAAAACCCCGTCACATAAGGTGGCTGGGCACGAGGCGCAGGCGGTGTTGTTGGGTGGGTTGTTGGGCTGCCATGGGCTCCATCTTTTTCCTTGCTTAATAAGGAATTTTTAAGTTTTTTCTTTCTCATTGCAGTTCAGTTCATCATCCATCATAGGCGGTTGACAGCTGGAAGAGGCCTGAACTATAACTTCTCCGTCCAAATTTTTTTTTTTTCTCTTTCCCTCTTCACTTCTCAACCACCATCCCACAACGAAAAGCGATCCGCAAACGCAACGGCCGCTCAACGGCTGACACACTTGTTTTTGTTTCCGTCTTTTCATTCTCTAGTGACCATTTGATTTCTGGAACCGAGTCGGCACGGGAGCCCACAGGAAGGTGATCAATTGCTTGCACTGCTTGTGCTTCTTCGCCGTTCACTGCTGTGTCACCAGGCTGCTCTCGCATCCTTGGTTTTTCCTGCATCGCCTCTCTCCCGCTATTCGACCGTGCATGAGAGCCGCAGGGAGCTGATGGACCTCCCTCCTGCTCCGACGCCGCCCGTCAATAACAGCGGAATGGCTTCCCATGCTGATCGCACCGCCAATTTGCTGAATCTGCTCAAGTTTAGCGGTGGGTCGGCCGGCTCGAGCTCCCAGCAGCAGCAGCAGCAGCAGCAGCAACATCAGGCACAGCAGCCCGACCACCAGCACCAGCAGTCACATCAGTCCCGTCAGTCGAGCTACTCGCAGAATCAATATTCGTCGCCGCCAACGCGTCTCCATCAGCCGGCACCGACCATTGCTGACCCTACTGGTCTTCTGGCTGTGTTGATGAGAGGCGCTGCTCACGATGCTGACGACGAGCCTAGACCGGCGGCAGCTCCTGCTCCTCAACATGCCCAGCCTGCTGAAGCCAACCCTTTTGGAAATGGCTCGCCATCTGCTGACACGACATCCTATCTGCTCAATTTGCTCAATCGCCCGAAGCCCAGCCAGACTGATCAACCCACGTTGACTGAAAAGTCCCGAGCCAATGGCGCTGCCTCGCAGTCTCCCGAGATCACAACCGACTCGCACCGCTTCTTTCACCAGTATCAGCAACAGCAACAGCCTCCGCAGCCGAATGCCTACCACCAGCAGGCCCAACACTTTCCCCAACATGGAGCTTCGGAGTCTTATATCGATGTGCAAAACCAAGCTGCCGCTGGCCATCAATACCAATACTCTCAGGCACCAAGCCAGGAACCTCCTGCCGATATGTCTGCCTTGTATCAACAGCTGATGGGGAGTCTGGTGGCAAAGTCATCACCACAGCCTCACACGTCCCAGCCAGCTAGTCATGGACCCGCGCCGCCTTTCCAGCTACTCAAGAAGGATCAGCCTTCTCCTTCTGGCTCACAAAACCATGAGCAGCCTCGCCCAGCCGCAAGCGAGCGCAGCCCTATTGCTAGCTCTCCCGAGCAGACTCGTCACACCGCCCATCGCACCTCTTCCTTTCACTCACATCAGTCGACTCGACAATCGACCAAGCAGACGCCTCCCACGGATTTGGGTAGCTCCGTGTCGGTGGAGAGGACTAGTAAAGAGACAGTTGCCGAAGCTGTCCATGACCTCGCCGAGCAGGCTGACAAAGATGCTCAAGAATCTCTTGCGCGAGCCGAGCACAATCTTGCTGCCGCTGACGCTGTCCAAGAGCCAACATCGCCTGGCCCGGAATGGGCCCCCGACGAATCCGCAGTCTCTGTCGCTCATGCAATCGAGCAGCAGATTATCGAGAACATCCGTGTTGGTCATGAGATTACACCTCGTCAGGGCACGCCCGAAGCTGCTGGGGCCAACGATACTTCTGACTCTGGCATTGCCGCAGGCGATCTGACACAGGAGGTGGCGGATAGCTGGGAGAGCGCTGACCAGGAGGAAATCGTCGTCATCGAGGAAAAGGAAGCACCCCCTGTCCGGGTGTACAACTTCCCCATGAAGCCGTGGATCTCCATTTCGCTCCAGGAAGAGACAAACGAAGTACGGCCCGAGTTTCGAGACGAGTCCATCATGGATATTGCCCGCCTCAAGAAAGAGTTTGACCAGATCGATCGCAACCTCTACACCGCCTCACAGACCTACATGACGTACGGGATGTCCAAGCAGGGCGGCTTGCGTGTCATTCGTCAGGATGATGGCAAGGACGCAAAGGTCTTCACCGACACCAAGGACAGGATCTTCAACGTTGCCATGTCGGTGACTCCCTCGGACCACGAAAGTGTGCAGAGGGAAGCCATCATCGGCACCGGCATCAGCGGCACCGTCTACTGGGTGCAGATCAAGGACGGCGAGAAGGACCACATAGAGGACCCACACTTGGAACAGTATGGATTCGCTCTTCCTCCCATCTCGTCCCACGATGGTGACGCGCCCGGTGGTGTGTTGAAAACCAGAGCTCGCGCATCCACCATTCATCCCGAATTCTTCGCAGTCGGTCGCGGCAAATCCATCAACTTTGTTTGGCCATCATACATCTTCCAGAAGAAGCTTTTCAAGGCTGGCCACGATCGCGTCGTGGATACCGAATCTCTTCTCAAGCAGTGTTCCCTCAAGATAAACACTGGCAAAGCTGGCAAAGATTTCACCTTTAGTCAGGATGACACGGTTGTAGTGTCTCTCGACAAGTCCGGTCGGGTCAAATTCTGGGACGTACGAGACCTCACCGCAACCAACGGGGAAGATTCTGACCCCCGATCTCCTCTGCCCGCCCACTCATCGCTGGAAATCAAGGAGCCACTCATGACACTGGCCACTACACCCGAAGGCGAAAAGGCTTGGCCCACATCCGTTCTCTTGCTCGACAAGCAGCGGCCATACCAGAAGCGAGGCGCCCTCCGCTACATGATTGTTGGTATGAAACAGAACCACACTCTCCAGCTTTGGGATCTCGCACTCGGCAAACCGGTGCAAGAGTTCAATCTTCCACACAGCAAAGAGTCGGATGCCGTCTGCAGCGTCATGTACCATCCAGCCAGTGGCATGATTGTCATTGGTCATCCGACTCGCAACTCGGTCTATTTCGCCCACCTTTCTGCTCCCAAGTACAACTTGAAAAATGTGTCGCAGGCAGACTACATCCAACGCCTCGTCGCTCAGGACGCCACCATTCCACAGCCGGATAGCACCGCTGTGATTAGTGGAGTTCGGGAGTACTCGTTCGCCAACCGCGGTATGCTTCGCAGCCTGGACATCCTCTGCAACCCGGCCATGGTGCAAGACCACGACGAGCCCACACTATTTGAGCTGTACGCGATGCACTCCAAGGGCGTGGCCTGTGTTCTTGTCAAGCAATGCGAGCTCGGTTGGTCCAAGGAGAACAAGGTCCTCGATGCTGTGGATGCCGTCAAGGAGGGTCTGGTAACTGTTGCCAGGCTCAAGACGCCGCAGCAGATCGAGCTCAGCAATGGCGATGGCAAGGACCAGGTGAAGAATACCTCCGCACGCCCGGCGATCAAAGAAGCAACTCAGCAGGCTGCTACGCCTGCCCAAAGCGAGTCCACCCCGCGCAGTTCCGACTCGGCCGCCACTCCAGTCAAACCAAGGAACGAGCCCAAGGAGGCAGAGACTCCCGTTCAGTCGTCCAAAGAAGGCCCTGCTGAAAAGCCCGAGCGCAAAGCTCGAAAGAAGAAGGCCAATGCCGTCAAAGAAGCCGAAGCTGTCGCGAAAGGAAACGCCAATGCTCCTCGTGCTGTTCAGTCTGGCAAGGCAGAAGCTCATGCCAAGGCTCCCAGTACCCATGGTCCCGTTCCCAACGGTGTTACGGCCGAGTCCTTTGATTCCGCCATCAACACAATGCAGTCTCGTTTGACTGTTGCAATTTCTGAAACGCTCAGGTCGTCCCTGAAGAATCTCCAAGGCAAGATTGATGAGGGCGCCAGACTACGCGACGAAAGCTTCAACCAGCATCAGATTAAGCTCTTGGACATGGTGTCCGAGGTGCTCAACGAGAACACGCAGAAGGTCTTGGAATCTTTGATTCACCATCATTTCACGGAGCTGGTGATTCCCGCTATTGGCGACAAGGCTACCAAGGCTGTGTCAGACGTTCTTCAGCGCAAGCTTCAGCCCAACATTGCATCTTCCGTTCAGAAGGAGATTCAATCCTCTCTTCCCCAGGCCCTGAGCCGGTCTCTCCGATCTTCCGATTTCGTATCTGCTGTCGCGGAACGTGTCGGCAAATCAATCACCGCAACGCTGCAGCAGGAAGTTGCGACAACGCTCACCCAGCGTCTCACTCCCGCTTTCAGAAGCATCGCCAACCAGTCCGCTCAGCAAGCCGTCGGCGAGATCCATCAGCAGTATCACGACAAGCTGGAGCAATTGAAGTCTCAACACGCTGCTGACAGCAACAAAATCGATCAGCTGTTGTCATATGTGACTCGCCTCACCGACATGGTGTCCACGATGGCCGCCTCCCAGTCATCGCTCCAAGCCGAATTCCTCAAGCTGAAGCAGCAGCCGGTTCACGAGCTGCCCGGCGCCTCGGGTCTCCAGGCTGTTCAGGCGCTTTCCAGAGATGGTGGTCTTGGGCCCCGAGGTTACGGTCCTCACGGGTACAACAACAATAACAACAACAACAAAAACGGCATGATTGCTGGGTCCAATCCACAGCCGAGCATCGCAAGTTATCATTCCAGCCAAGTTCCCAGCCAGCACAATCACCGCCACCAACAACAGCAGCAGCAGCAGTTCATGAGTAGTTCCGAGTACATGCGTGGTGGTGGTGGTGGTGGTGGTCAGCACCTGGGCAGCCCTCAGGATTCCGCACCACAAACTGACCTTGCGGCCGCCAGCAAGATCAGCGGAGTTGCCGGGGCATTCGCATCCCAGGTGAACAAGACGGACGTCGAATCTGAGCAGGAAATCCAGCGGCGTGTCCAGGTCATTGAGCAGGCCATCAAAGAGGGCCGCCTCCAGGATGCCATGATTCAGTGGATCCAGAGTGGCCACGAGAAGGAGATTTTCCAGAGATGCCTCAGTCTTCAGCATCCCAGTCGATTCGAGAATCTGCCCCCACTAGTGCTTCTTGTCGTGATTGCCACCATTGCCAAGGACCTTCGTCTTACCCCTCGTATGAAGCAGGAGATTGATTGGATCGAGATGGCTATCAGGTCGTTTGGAAGCAGCATGCCAAATTCTGTAAGTCACTCTCACTACATTAATTATCACTGCAAGCAGTATTTGACTAACCTGGGTTTTTTTTCTCGCGTGTAGGATTGGGAGCAGCAAGGCTTCCGCGAAATGATGGGCAGTGTGTCACAGACGATGCACTTGCTCATCAGCCGACTGAACCCCCTGATTGCGGGCTACGACACCAACTACCCTGTTGACCCATGGCTGGCTAGTGTTGAACGAGGCAAGATGGAATGGATCGTCCGATCCTCGGAACATATTCTCCAGTCCTTTGGGGGCTCACAGGGCTATGAATAGCTGAACAGCAGTTTACCTCGAGATCTGTTTTGATGTTTAACGCAAGGAGTGTAGTGAAACAAAATTAGCCGGAGTTAAGTGGAAATGCTTTGATGCATGTGGCTGTCCATGTCTCCAGCCATGGGAAGGACAGCTCGCTAAAGACATTGCTGATTTTTTCTTTTTTGCTTCTTTTGCCCTGGCAATCTGTCCTATCTCACACAAACTTGGTTGTAGTGAGTGAGAGACAGAGTTGGGGGCGAAAGCTTTTTTATGGTGGCGCTTGCGCATTAGCTACGGCTTGATTAGAGGGGATTATTTCAGGAGGGTGATGAGGTTGGTTTTTAGAGGTTTGACGTGACCACACTTTGATGACTGGAATGATGTACATCAGAGCCTTCGGATTTGACGTCTTTTTTTTTTTTTTCTCCCTGCGGGGGATATGGATCTAGATAGGGGTTGATCAGTACATGACATGAAGGTGTAGGAATAGACTAGCCTGAAAACGTGAGAAGTTTATTTTCTGGTGTGGACTTGAGTGACGTGGGTCGACGGTTGCATGAGTGCATGGATGCATGGATTTAACACGTAAACATGCAGTAGTGATTTTTCAATCATGCAGTAATAATTAGGCCTAAAACGGAAGAAGTACCAACGCCTGCAAATTTATAAGGGGAGTGACCTCTTGTAATTCATACATTTTACACTATTTCATTAAATATGCACATAAGAGGGAAAACGCGTTTTTGGCTTATTCTAGAGATGCAGAGCTTCTATTACAGCCCATGGTAATTTCCGTGGCGGGCAGAAACGACCTGTTTGGCCAGCTGTGGAAGGAGTATGCCATGTCGGACTCGGAAACCACGGTGAAGGGACCCAAGGTTGTGCTGATTTGACGGCGTCTTCCCGCCACGAGTAGGCTACGAGTAGGCCTTGATCCCCCTCGTCAGTGCATCGTCGATGATGAGCACCAACTGCGCCCCGACGGGCTCAATCTCCAACGGCAGCTTGGAGACAACAATGTGGCCGAAATTCCTGGTGGATGCCCGCAGGTCGCGGACGGTGTCGAGGACAACCGAGCCGACGGCCACCTCGTCGAAGGCGGGCTTGTCGGCCATCAGAGTCGCGATGGTGCCGTTGGCGGCGCGGGCGAGCCCCGCGGTGCCGGCGGCGAGGCCGAGGGCGTCGGGGAAGGCGAGGGCCGGGGCGCTGCCGGCTTGCCTGGACCCCGCGTCGAGCTCCTTCTTCAGCGCGGCGGAGTCGCTGAGGATGCGGGACAGGCCGTCGCCGGCGCCGGCGCCGCCCTCGTAGGCGGCCAGGCTGCCGTTGAGCGATCCGAGGCCCCGGCTGATGCGGGCGAGAATGCCTGGGATCTCGCTTTCCGCCGGCGCGGGCAGAGCCAGCGCGGCCGGGACAAGTCGTTTGAGCAGCATGGGTGCGAGGCGGGCGAGGCGAGGGATGCGGAAAGAACAAAGAGGTCGGCGAGTTGCCACGCTTTTATTGTTGTTATTCCTTGCACAACTTATACCCCCGCCGCACCGGTGATCGAAGGCGGGGAAAACGGGGAAGCGGGGAAACGGGAAATGCGGAGAACCTCAATTGCTCCACTTGCCGGCACATGTGGTTTCCTTGTGACATTCATTTTCATGTGTAGTCCGTACACAGAACCCTTCCTCCCCTTTGTATTCAAGACGTGCTCAGTCGGCCTGGGGGGATGGGTGAGTATATCGCACTGAAATACCGAATTTGCCTCCCAGAAGGGGAGAGCGTGTTTTTTTCTCTCCCGAGAGTAGAGGGTGAGTGCGCTGACCCAGAGAATCATACATAAAGTCGCCCTTCCCCAACATCAATGGCGGTTGGGAAAGCGAGCCGGTTCCATCGAAGAGGTCCACATTTGTGGTTTGATTGGACGCACGAGCACGTGGAGCAAAATGTGAGCTTTGACGTATATGCACGCTTCACAACTCCTCCTCGTCTCGACTATCCCTTCTCGACAATCGGCTATCCAGGTCTTGACCAAATTCCACGACCATAATGCGGGAGACATTAACGAGCAGGAGCAAAGCAAGCGCTTCTCCGCCACAAGTACGGACGATCCGGAGGGAGCACAAGTCTATGGCTTTCTCCAGACGCAAGACGATTTCGCTCGGGAGGGCTCGACGAAGTTCCTGGATGCTCGCAGTTTGGAACCAGAGGACGTGACGTGACCAAACGAGCAGATGTGGTCGAGGGTCTCGCGCCAGTTTGATCCTGTCAAGATGTCCATCCATGGCAAAGGGAGCTGGAGAGCCCCTTCTACGACAAGCTCTTATGCGGGGCCTTGAAAGCTATCACGACATTGGTGAAACTCAAAACTTATATTGCTGGCCAAAGAGGGTGGAGCCAACATGGACAAGTCTGACGGAGTCGGTAAACGGCCAATTTCTTTGCGACGAGTAATAACGGAGGAAACGGAGGACTCTGCGTAGCCGAGAAACATGTGAATCTTACATGTTACTTTCTGCCCGGGGGTCCGCCCGGGGGGCTGAATCTATTGGAAATACAACACTAAAACAACCCAAAGCTGGCAGGGCAGCGGCGGCGAGATCTTCACCGCTGCGCAAGGGTCTGTCTGAATCTTGTTCTGTAGCGACAATGCGACATATCATCTCAACGACCGACGATCGCAACCTCTACTTGTTCCATGACGGGGTCGCATTTGATGGCAAAGGGTTGCGACAAAGGAGCAGCAGTGCTCCTGGGACAGATGGCGGATTTGACGCGAGGGGATCTGCGGGGGCCGGCATTTCCGGAATTTTATCATGGCGCCGCGGAAACAGGGGCTTGCCTTGGTAATATACGTGTTATTGCCGTTGAACAAGTAATCATCCCATCATCTGTTCGAAGACTACTCGCCAAGCCATAGCCCGCCACACGGTAGCATCACTCAACTCGCTTCGGCAACCTCAGTCTAAGCTCGCCAGTAGGTGGCTCGGCAAAAAGGGATTCGCCCAGGACGATAGCATGCTGAGATGCCCGACGCAGGTTTGAGACACATTGTTGTTTGTGTATACAACTTGGCAGCACATGGTGACGACGCCTCGGTACATACGCCGTATAATGTCGCGAGGAAAAGACAGACCGGTAAGCGACACCGCTCCTCGGAGAATGAACTCTTGTCCGTCCCCGTCGCATCACTGTTATATATTGTCTTGTCCGCGTCTCCTGCGCTGTTGCCGAGTACAAGGCCAGGCCTCTCTCTCTTCTTCATCGCACAATGCGTCTTGTTTCGGCCGTCTTTCTCGTCGCCGCCGCCGTCCCAGGGGCACTCGCCAGTCCCGGCTCGTCCACCACCAAGACTGCCTGTCAGGACATTGGGGTCGCGCTGCCTGGTCGAGTGTCGTATCCCCTGGCGACAGCTTATTCCGAAGCAGTGTATTCCTACTGGTCGACCTTGCTCCGAGACATCAAGCCAGCGTGCGTGGTTCTGCCCACGTCCACGGAGCAAGTTGCTGCCGCGGTGAGGATCCTGAACAAGTATCCGGATGTGCGCTTCGCCGTGAAGAGCGGCGGCCATGATCCCAACGCCGGGCATGCCACCGTTCAGGACGGCGTGTTGATCTCGATGAAGGAATTGACCGGGACGACGTACGACGAGGGGAGACAACTCGCCCATGTGCAGCCGGGCGGGCATTGGAACGATGTCATTGGCACTCTTGATCCCCAAGGAGTTGCCGTCGCGGGCGGACGCTTAGGTATGTATAGCTTTGTCCTCGAATTTGCCGACATGCCCTCTCTCTCATGCTCTCCTGCGTACTCATGGTTCGTGCAGGTATTGTCGGGGTCGCCGGCCTTCTTCTACAAGGCGGACTCTCTTTCTTGTCGGCGCAATATGGCCTGGCTGCCGATGTGGGTTTTATACATGCATCTCTCCTCTATGCTCCCAGGAACCCCCTTGTTAACATGTCGTGAGCTCAGAACGTTGTCGGATGGGAGACGGTGACTGCCGATGGTTCCATCCGCTATATCAACGCGACAGAGGAGCCCGACCTCGCCGTGGCAATGAGGGGCAGCGGCAGCCAATTCGGTTCGATCATCTCCAAACCATTCTGTTGGCCATGCTCTCTGCTAACTCGTGTCTGTAGGCATCGTAACGCAGTTCACGATTCGAACTCACCCCATCGGCAAGGTCTGGGGCGGATCCAGGGTCTACGACGCGTCCAAGGCAGACCAGATCTTCAAAGCCTTGCACAACTTTGTCCCCCAGAACGTGCATGATCAGAAATCAGCCATCATACTTACAGATTTACTACTCAACGGAGGAACGAACGCCTTCCTAATCTTCTATTTCCACGACGGCCCAGAACCGCCGTCATCTGGTCCGCTCGCCGAGTTCCTCAAGATCCCCTCTACTCTTGATACAACGGCCAGCCAGTCGTACGCCAAACTGGTAAGCAGCCATGTACCCAATCAACGCCCCTCATCTGTGTGAAATCGCACCTTAAGCCGGCCAAAAAAAAAAAAAAAAAACCATCTGTTTCTGTTTCGCTAACGACGCACACAGCTCAAGGCCAACGGCCAGTTCGTGGACAATTTGAACGCCAGGGTTTCCTTCAGAGTACGTACTTCTAGAGAGCGTCATTCCCAATCTGCGCCACTGCCAGCTGGGAGAGCCCCCATCCCTTTTGCTGACGAGGAGTTGACGGCTGTACAAAGACGTTTACGATCCCTTACATCGCCAGTGCACCGGGCATGTACGCCGAGATATTCGCCAAGTTCACCGACCTGCTCAAAGCCTACCTGGCCAACCCGTTGCACCCCATAACGCAGTGCTCGATGGACTTCCAGCCAATCAACCACGTCATCGGCCAGCACAGCCAGGAGGCGGGCGGCAACGCCATGGGACTATCTGGATCTGACCCGGACCGCCTCATCCTCGAGATACAGTGCTCGTGGAGCCTCGCGTCCGACGACGAGTTACTCCAGGGAATCAGCAGGGACCTCACCGACTGGCTGGGGAACAAGGTGCCCGAGTGGCTGGCCGAGGACCCGGCCGCCGCGAGCTACTTGCCACTGTTCATGAATGACGCCGCGGGCGATCAGAACGTCACGGGAAGCTACCGGGACTATGCCAAGTTCCGAGCCCTGCAAGCGTCGGTTGATCCGCAGGGGTTTTTCCGCAACAGGGGCGGCGGATTCGTGTATTAGATGGATGGGTTTCCCGGGCACTGACTTGGTACCCGCGGCGCTTTCGGAGCGGTGGAAACTGGCGTCGCCTATGAAGTTGCGCATCAATGACGATGGACCTTCCCCCCTGAGTTCTTTTACAAATCTTCACAACAGGGGGGTAATTAGACTAATCAGATATCAGACAGGAAATAAAGGTACCAGGGGCTAGGAATAACAGATACCTTAATTTCTAAATAATCTATATTAGAAATACTATATCTCAAGTGGCGTTTAATACCCTACATATTTTCCTCATAGCTCTCCAAAATAATCCAACTTACAGCTGTTCATAGCTATTAGAAAAAAACCGTAGCCAAAAGAGGAGTCTCCGCACTTCCAGTAACCAAGTGGGGTACCGCCACCGTCTTACGTGACCAAGACTACCTTCGCCTCATGTCATCCCCAAATGTCAATTCGTACACCGCTGCATCTGGTTTCCAACAATCTTCGCCTCATTGATACGCTCCCAGAGTGCAACACCTCAGACGTGATGTATCCATCGAGTTCTCCTTTCCACACCACACCAATCTGCTCATCATCGACTGATCGCCTTTCCATCTATATTCGAACCGACATAGGAAACCTACTCCTCTCGATATCCACCTCACAACAGGTGCAAAACCATCTTTCGCCGTCCACGGCATCAATTGCTCCGTCCCGAGCCTCGGACGACATCCAGCAATGCAGCCCTCCAACGCGCACCACGCATGCACTCGGCAAGCTTGAACCCTGTGCCTGTCACCACCTGCGGCAAACATGTGCGAGGGCCACGTGACCTCTTCATTGATTAGTGCCACGTGAATGACCTGGCTGAGTTTGCCGAGAGCAGACAAAATAATACCAAAGACAATATACAAGTTCCAACAGAGAAATTTTGTCGAGTGAAAACCCCCCCGCCCCCCTTTTTTTTTCTCCTTCATTTTCTCTCCATTATGCGTTCCCTCGCTCGTAGACCAATGAAATCAAAAGAAAACTCTTGTCACTCCATCGCATCAACGCGCCGCTTTGCAATAACCAGCACGTTCAGGGCGCCTTGCCTCGACGCCTCAACCGTAATGGCCGAGGCCAGACAGGGTATCATGGTGGGTATAGTGCGCTCGTGCTCGTCGCCGATACGACTCTCCCCACTGCTGGCGCGCCGAGGAGAAGTCGGTGACGGCTGTCTAGACGTGAAACTCGTTAAAACGTCGTAATCGTCAAGAAATGATTTCGAACTCAATTCGTACATCTTGTCGGCAAAGAGGTGCAGTGAACAAGCTTCGAGTTGAAAGTGGAGGCCGTTCGTCATCCTTCGTAATGGTCGCCCATTTGTTGAATCATTTGTATCCAGGTCCGTAAAACCATACTGTCATCGGGGTGTTGACATCATCATCAATGTAGGCAGGTGCAAAAAAAAAAAACATGATTCCTCGTGCCGCACCTGCCGACAATCTTCATCACAACATACCGAGCTGACAATACGTATATATGCTTGAATTCCTCGCCAAGCAATACTGCGCATAATGTCCCGAAAACTAAAAGCAAATATCAACGTTACAAATATCGTTAACCAAGAAGCCGAAAAGTAGGCCGGACCGGACTTGGCCCACGTCGCGTCGTGATTGAGTCTCTGTGTGCATAAGTCGTGGTGTCTGGTGGTAGAGCTTAGTGATACCTGGAGCTACCGCCCGTGGCCGAGGCGACTCGGGCGCCATTCTCTGAGGAGTCTGCCCACCAGGAAGAGAGAAATAATCAGTACTGTCTTGTTGCATCAAGACTGATGAGCTGTCGACATACCGCTGCCCCGCTGCATGTGGCCGTTGGCTCGACCCCGACTGGCAAACCCAGCCGATGATTCCCATTCAGGCCCACGAGGCTGCCTCTCAGGGACGCCCTGTTTGCTGTTGCCGGCGCCGGGTCGTTGGCTGCCGATGGCTCCGGGTGCGTTTCTCGCCTGTGATTGCAAAGAGTTCGAGTCATATGGGCTGAGAGTGAGCCCGCTCAGGCCGGCAATGAGACCATCTCCCTTGGATCCAGGGGTGCCAGGGTTACCAGTGTGCCCCATGTTGCCAATATAGTCGCCAAATCGGGCAGTCGAACCTGGGCCCATGTTGTTCATGCCAGAGCCAGCGCCGAGATAGCTTGATGAGGCTTGGGAGGGGCTGGGCGTGAACGATCTGAGATCTGCAAAGCTCTTCGCCGCCCTCAAGTGGCTTGGTAGGCCACTTCCATCCGGGCTGTCGGGAAGCTCCAATGTTGGGCCCTGACGGCCTAGCACATGAGAGTAGTTGTTGCCCGAGGCTCGAGATTCTCGGTCCGCAGCGAAATCAAAAGTGGCTGCACGGCTCAGGCCACGCTTGTGTGCGTCCAAATTATTGGCTGGCACATTTGGGACGTTCGGAGGTGATGGTTGTTGTCGCTTCAGAACAGTCAACTGGCGGGAGTCGGCCTCGCCAATAGATTGATGTTCAAGTCCCATGTGATGGGCGAGAATATGAATCGATCGACGGTGCTCTGGGCTTATGCCGGGGGGAAAGACTAGGATCTCACGACTATCGTCTCGTTTGAACATGACCAATTCGGTATAGAACTCAAGACATTGGGGGTCGTTGAGGTCCACGTCGCCTATAACAGAAAAAAAAAATCAGTCATTGGTCAAAAGACACCACTAGTGCATGCAATTTTCGGCGAGTCATTTTTTTTTTACCCAGGTGAGAGGAAGGAACTCGTTGAGTTTGCGACATGCTGCCCAGAGATTGAATGGAGCTTTGTTGGTGCAGCATGGGGGCACGATGCTGCTCCTCAAGCTGGCCGCGCCTTTCTCGCTTCTCACGTTCGATCCGCTCGCGCTCGGCTTCCGGCAACATCTTCTTGTACTCCACCCGGAGTTTTCGGCCATGGACGTCCATCCCGTTCATGGCTTCGATGACGACTCTGGTATCTTCAGCGGATTGGAAATTCGCAAAGGCGAGACCTCTGAAGACACCATTGTCGAAGTGGTAGTTGAAGGCATAGGGCTGGGGGAGATTCATGTCCAGCATGATGGACGCCAGGGTCTCCTTGCGGACAGCAAAAGGGATGTTTTTAATGACAATGGCGGTGGGGATGAGCTGGTCGCCATCCGAGGCAGTTGAGCGAAGATCTGGGGAAGTGTGAGACTGGCCATGGTCGACGCGAAGTCCGCTGTTGGGCATTTGTCCACTGCCAAGACCGCCCGGGAACGGTTGAAGGCCGGTGTTGCCCATGCCCATGCCCATGCCCATGCCCATGCCACTCTGATCAGTCCAGTTCTATAAGAGATTTGCTATTAGCCCTTTCGTGTCCCGGTCTGCGCGTCGGGCAAAATTCGGATACATACTTGAGGCAGCGCAGCCCGTCGGTTGACGCTTCGTTGACGACCTGGTCCGTTGACAGCACCATTGACTGTGGCGACGCCGGCCGAGTTGTAGTTCCAAGACTGCCCGTTATCCAACATATATCCGCCCGGCATAACGCCCGGGCCTCCCATGTTATCCATAGCTCTGGGATTGTAGCCGCCGCTGATTCTGTCGGAAGGATACAGGGCAGACGAGCCCATATGGACGTCGAAGGGTCGTTGGGACTGGCGAGGTAGAGTCAGGCCGGATGAGAAACCGCCGCCGTAGTTTTGCCTCGATGACGTTGGTGATCGAGCAGCCGGGGTCGTGTAGTCGAGATAGCCCATGTCGTGGGGTTGTTGACTCATGATTACAAGCTTGAGCCCGGCAAAGGACGGTGGGCGAGCACTGGGCCTGTAAAGTGAGCAGACTCGATCAGATCCGAGATGGTCTGAAGTCTTTTCTTCTTCTTTTTTTTTTTCTTTTTGACCGGAGGTAGGCTGGAGCCACAAGGCAGCTGGGGAATTCAGAAGACCAGTCGGTAGTTAGTTCGAGAAAGGAAGGACACGTCCTGAGAGGGGGAAATGCCGTTCAGATATTGTTACACCGTCAACCGAATCGTCCGTGTTTGATCGTCAGATGCGTGAAAACTTTCTAGTCGTAACGGCGTGGATAAGACGTAACAGAGCGATGGCTCACGAGGATAGAGGAAGAAGTAGGGGGGAATGGATTAGATTCCGATCCTCATATCCAACCAGACAGCAACCAGAAAACGGTGGTGGCGAGAGAAGAAGCCGCCAGACACGGGATGCAGAGGCGGCTGAGGCACGAAACCAACCAGCGCCACCGAGGAGCGGTGGAGTTTTGGAGCCGGCTCGTGTATATATGCCTTGTTCTGACTGCGGTCAAGGGCAGCTAGCAACAGCTCTAGCAACAGCTCTAGCAACAGCTCAAGGGGCCAGATGCGGGCAGTTTCCAGCGGTTCCAGCCGGCTACGACGAGGCGATGGAAGCGGCGATGGAAGCGGAGGGGGGTGGGAATGCCTCCCCGTGTCAGAGCAGGCGACAGCTTCACAGGGAGCCGACGAGACGATGATGACGGTTCAGGGAGAGGGAGCTCAGCGGTGTCACGGCTGCCAGTCAGTGCTCGGGTAGTTCACGACCCGTGCTCATCCGTCGTCAATCGTCGCAGCAGCACACCAGAAGGATGATGTGCCTTGCCTGGGCAGCGCGCAGTGAGGGGAGAGCAAAGGAGGTCGAGGGCCGCCAAGGGGGAAGAGGGAAACGAGAGCAGTCCAACAAGCCGTGATCCTCCAGGAGAGGGTTTGTTGGGGGAGGCAGCAAAATTGCGACTTGTCGATGTGATAAATAAAAATCCTGGCGACCGGGGGAGGGGAGGGAGGGGCGGCGCACTGGGGCCATGTGCCGCGATAATGGTAGCATCGGGCCAGATATGATCAGCCACTGCTTTCATTAGCCACTGCTTTTGCCAGACTGGCACCACTCCGGGGGCTCGGGGGCTCGGGGGCTCGGGGTCGCAATCCGGGCGGGCAGCGCTGCTGGGACGCCCGTAATCCTGCCCGTAATCCTGCCCGTAATGATAATCCTGCAACTGGGTTCCACTCACCAGACGATTTGCTTGCATGTCTGATGTCTGGAAAAGCACACACAATCAACAATCAATGCGAGCGATGGGTTGGACCTGCTTAGGTCAATTGACATTTGTGCTGCCTACGCTGCTTCCGCTGCTTCCGCTGCTTCTTCTGTCGCGCTTCATGCTTCATGCTTCATGCTTCATGCGCCCCCTGCCCTCCTGCACCTGAAGTCCTGAGTTCCCCCCACCCACGTCCATTCGTCCACCCTGGGGCCCTGTGGTTGCCTGGTGGCTGAGCACAGTGTGCAAACTGTGCAAATATCACCATCCTCCTCCCATCCACTGCGGAGTACGGAGCACTGCATCGTCACTTGACAGGACATGGATGCAACCAGCTGCGCCGAACCCGCCAGATCTAGCATCCTGCTCCTGCTGATGCATGTGGGAACCAACCATCTTCCGACGTCCTTTCGCTGACTGAGCTCGCCGTGGCAAGAGTGTCAAAAGTGTCAAGAGAATCCGACAGGAATGTCGTCCTCCTCGCTACCCACGAACTACGAAGTACGAACTAGACGAACTACGAACGGGTCCAACCGCCGCCCCGACCAGACGCTAGTTATGCTAGACTCCCAGACTCCCTCAGACCAGACTCCAAAGTACGCCTCTTGTGCCACTATAAGACTTGGAGTGAATAGGGTACCCAGTTGCCGGGCGTGGCCCGCGGGCCTTTGCCATCATCACGGCAAGGTTTGCCAAGTCCGGTTCGAGTCTCAGTTTGTGGTGAAAGACTGGGATGATCATGTTTTGATCCATTTCATTCGCCATGGTGCAGCCCCCCGTGCCGTCTCATTAGACGTGAAAGGGGTAAATCTGCAAATCTACAGTAAATCTACATACAGTGCGGTATCAAATCGACCCGACCTCACCCAAGTTCGCAGCCAGCAACCAGCAACCAATGCGACGGGTACTCAAGGCATCGTCGTGGCTTCGGAAAACCGCAGCTTGCCGCGGCGACATGCAGGCCTTGTCAAGATCAGGTCCACCACACATGATGGCGCAAAGTCGGTCCACAAAGTAAAAGAAAGGGGTCCGAGATTCATTTCAGTGCACGCATCCGCTCATCCATGGCGTCCATGTCAGGTTGATGATCCGCGCAGGGGTGGGTAACCAACCAACCAACCCACCGTAGCGAGGATCCCCAGGACTCCAGGAGTGAGCACTGATGAGGGCAGTGAGGACCCCTTTTTCCGAATCCGAAGTGCCTGCTCCGTATATATCTCGAAAAGGTGGGTTGCAGTTCCTGTAATGCGATGACGCACGATACCGTTCCCCCGACCTGCATGTTCGGCGAAGGCATTCGACGTGGCAGCAAATGGGGACAGGAATCTCGTCCCATCGTCCCAATTGCAAGCACCAACAAGCCATCCACAAGTGGCACAGCATCTGAATGTCTTCATGGCACGTTTCCGTTTGCCCCCGCCCCCATCTCTACAGTGGGTGTCTACAGTGGGTGTCTGCAGTGGGTGTCTACAGTGGTGTCTACAGTGATGTCTACAGTGGTGTCTACGGTCATATGCTGTGCATCTTTTGATAGGCGACCCCTGCGATCGGGCCACGGCCATCGGCTCATGCGACCTTCTTGATCGGCTCCTGAAGCCGGCCCTTTTCCAAGCCGTGTCCGACAATTGTAACGATACACCAGTCATGTCGTGAACGGACTGTGCCGTAATGGACTTGGGCACGAGTTCCCATCTCGTCTAGGCATAGAAGAGAGGCTAATCGGCTTCTTGTTCGACATGGTAACTTGACATGCGCCGAGTATGTCTAAACGTATTATCGGGCCAACCACAGAGTACCAAGCTTTTTATCACACGCGGAACATCTATTGGGTACCCGCTCACCAAGGATATGTTGGATATGTTCAATCCCAACCCTTTTATCTACGTACAAACTAACAAAACACAATTACGCCAACCATCAAGCAACTTCTTCGTACAGGGTAGTCTATGCTCAACCCGGTGCAACCAACCATCCATAACCAAGAGTCTAACATCTATCCAACCAACATGGACCATGCAAGCCAACCATTGAGATTCTGCATGACGGGGATTCATACTGAGCCCTCGCTTGCTAGAACACCTCTCGTCGGGATGACAAATTCTGCGCACGCGGGTTCGTCCCCACCGGCCCTTACGCACATGATGTAGTGCAGATCAGCATCATCTGCCGCTTCGTGGGGAGCTTCCCTCCGATGGATGGAAATCTCAAGTTGGTGACCCTCGTCTTCGTAGCCTTGCCGCGCAAGCGTGTTGACAAGATCCAGCTTGAAGGACCGTGAGGATGTGAACGGCTATGCAGCTGGGCCGTCAGGGCTACCGCACGGAGTTGCACCATGGGAAGAGGACGCGTGATGGGATTCTCGGACGTGTATATCATGCCCTGCGGCCAACTCGGAGAGTCAAAGCCCCGATTCGCAAGATTCTGCTCATTCACCTCTACAAAGTGGACCTCTTCGTCCAGCTCCGGACGGATTCTTCTCGGCTGGTGACCATCATACGGCTTGATGGCGGTCCTCATGGGCAGAGCAAACTGCGGTCCGCCAAGACCTGTCCAGAATCTCGAAGACCGCACCCACCCGTTGTTCTGGATGATTTCCCGGGTGAGAAGCGATAATATGGCCCAGGCAGATGGGTACGGATCCTCGGCATCCGCCGCGTTCACGTACTGTTTTGTCATGACTTGATGGGTTTTGAGACCAAGTTCATTGCAGAGCATGATGCGCATAATTCTCCTTACCCCCATGATGGCAGCTCTCACTGTGCCGCACCCATCCGGAACCCAGTCCCGGAGATGCAGGTCGCTTTGGAAAGGCATCCTGATGTCCGGCTCGCAGACGTCGAGATCATTTCTGTCCACGCCCTCGTCCTGCGTGCTCATGACGTGTCCAACCTGGTTTCTGAGCGTGTTCATCAACCACACGACGCTCAGGTATCCCGACTCCTTGACATCGGGCTGCTGCGTGACATCCTGCACGAAGTAGTGGAACGTGTTGGCCATTCCCAGGCATTCCAGAACTCCATCCAGAAGTGTACGCACGACTTGACTCGTTCGCCCTTGAAGTCGCCGTCTCCGCAGTCAAAGATGTACAAGTGACCCGCGGACCGGTCAAAGATGGTCATGCCCCATTGGGAAGTGGTGCCGTACAGGACAGGAACGACCACGTAGCGCCTTGTCCATAGCTTGACCTTGCATTGTTCGGTGCCGCGGATCTCCCTGCCGTCGCTGAATCTCCCCAACTTGGTGGGCATGTCGAACCTGTCGTTCCACTCCTCCTCGAAAGTGTTGGGCCTTGTCCTGGGTGGACAGTTGACGGGCACGCCGCGGACTTGGTACGGTTCGAAAAATGTCATGCTGTTGTGCATCCCATATGATATGATTCGGAGCAGCGAGCCCATCTCGGGAACACTCAACCCGTTCTGGGAGGACTTGAGGGTCCTGTGGAAGAGGTTATGCACGGTAGCCAGGTGGACGTGCCATGGCGTCTCGAAGTATGCACGGTTGTTGTTGTCGAAGGGCGGCATAGGCTCCAGGTGGCGATATACGCCCTCGCTCCTGTCACACAGCTCTCGATGAAGTCGTTCGCTGGCCGCCGCATCCATGCCATTGACGGGGGCGGCGATGCGAGCAGACTGAAGCTGCGTGGCAGTATACTCGCTCGGCCACTTGGTTCGAGGGAGGAACTGAGGGAGTTGGATATGGTCGTTGATGGGTTCATAAGGGGGGTGGAACCAGCCGTCGTTGAGAGTCACACGGCCTAGAATGGCCATTGTATACCAAGCTGCAAATGTAAATGTAAATGGAAATGGAAATGGCAAACAGAAATTGAAATTGGAGCCACGAGCGATGGATGAAGCGGATATGGATCGGGATAAAATAAAAAAGGACTTGTTACGTGGGCATGTCCGAACGAGATGTAGCAACTATATATCCGGGGCATTCTCGTGACGGCACTGTTCAAAGTATCTGTAGAGGGAATCGTGAAGGAAGACTGTGTTTGTCCGACTAGAAGCAGAAAGAGTGAATTACGCAGTGAATCATCCGCGAGCACATGGTCGAGACATTCAGGCGCGGCATCTGGGTCAAGTTCATGTGCACTGCATTACTTGTCTGTTGTAGGTTTGTCAAAGCCGAGACAAAGGACCTCATTGTGAAATTTGTCGGCGACAGAAAGAAGAAAGGGAGAAAAGAAGAAGAAGGAAGGAAGAGAAGAGGAAGAAAAAAGAAGAAAAGAAGAAGAAGAGGAGAAAAAGCCCCGAATGATAGGAAAGACCAGCAAGGGGATGGCATATTCATTCATTGGCTTCAGACGAAGTCGAAGTTGTAAAAGCGTGAATAAGCGATGGCCAACAAAAGGGGTCCGTCCGTGCGACATGTCGTCGGACGCATCTTTTTTTGTCTCTTGCAGTGATTGATCCGCGGATGCTTGGCTCGGGTATGCGTCTGCGCTTTTGTTCGGGCTATGTTCTGCGTACGGACATGGCATGGTACAATGGAGATTGAAGACGGGAGGAGGCGTTTTGATGGCGGCCGACTCCCGAGCGAGTTCCGACGCGGCCCCTTTATTACCTTATCCGTAAGAGTTGCGTACCGATGCACTTATTTCACATGACGGAAATGATGGCATGAATGGTACTTCTTGGGCATTACTGATTTAAACTATAATACTTGTACTAGTAAGCAACTAATCTGTATGTTCCAAAGAGCTACATTGTACATCTCGCTACGGAGTTGTTGGGGTGATTCATGGCTTAGGTAATCAGAGGCATCATGATTATGGAGACACCGCAGCATCATTATGTAATTACCCAATCATTTTGGTACGACTACAGGAGTATGTACCGGCACCAGCCACAGCGGGGCAATCCAGCTCCGAGCCGTCTCAACATGTACCAACGGACGTCCGTCCGGGTATCACTTCCACCTCAGCTCACGTTGCTCAGGATGCGGCTCGTGCAAAAAAGGCACCATCCCGGCCAGGTACGTCGAATATCGCCAAATGCTCATGCTCATACACATCCCAGCGGGCGGCCGCATCCCGGTTAACACTGCGAGGACAGCCACGGTTCGGCAGCGCGACGACGACGATGCGCCTCACGGGCGAGAAGACTGCGCAATCGCTGCTATCAAATGCTGGCGACGCACGCAACGAGAGAGACGCGCTTCCCCAGAGCCCCTAGAGCCCCTGGAGCGAGATTGACGGACCCCGACGGAATGGAAACCCTTGCCGCCATCAAACAAACGTCCTTCTTTCTCTTGCCTCTCTCTCCGCCGAGTCCCGAGTCGAGTCCCGACAACTCTCACTCCCACATCTGCGTGCCGCACTTGCCAACTCCAGCGCCCCACCTGTCATGCCCATTCCATGTCATGTGACTTGACACCTGGGAAGTGAAGCTGGGTGGTGGGCAGCAATGGCGCCACAGTGACGCCCTATTATCTGGAGCACGCAAAAGACAACAACAACATTGCCTCCGCTTCCGCTGGCCCCCCTCCCCTGCACCCAAAACATTCTTCACCCAAACATCCCACCACCCTCTCTCTCGCCCATCGCCGTTCAAACGCGTTTCAACATTCGCATCTCGCTCCGTCGCTGTCGCAAATCACAATTCTATCGCACCTCCACGTCCTTTTCGACCCCATCATCAACCAAAATGCCTGGCGGCAAAGGAAAGTCTTCCGGTGGTAAGAGCTCCGGAGGCAAGACGAGCGCCGAGGGCCACAAGAAACAGCAGAGCCACTCGGCCCGGGCTGGTCTTCAGGTAAGAATACTTGACATTCCCATTAGCTCCCTGATGTTGCGACTTTGAGCAGCCCGGTTCTTGTCCATGGACTCCGATGGACTGGCTATTGCGCGCCCGACCCCAGCTGTTACGATTCGACATCTGCTTCCAGACGCGTTTCCGACCGCCCTGCTATCCCTTCGCCCCGATTACCGCGCAACGAAACTTGGCTCAACGCGTCATTTGGCCCAAGGCTTTGTTTGCGCAACCCACAACGTTGATCATCATGGACATTGGGGATGCGCGCCTCACCTCGCCCTAACACACACACCTCCACGCACCGTGGCGCTGCTCGATGCCAACGAGTCGTCTTCTCCTCCAACTGTCGCGGGTTACATGTGACGCCAAAGAAGAGGGGTTCGATTCACGGACGCGCGAAACCAAGCCATGACGCGACTGGTCCGGCTCTCATGGCTCAATCAAGATCAAGGGAGGAACCGGGGACACATTGCTAACATTACTTGCCCACAGTTCCCATGCGGCCGTGTCAAGCGTTTCCTCAAGCAAAACACCCAGAACAAGATGCGTGTCGGTGCCAAGGCTGCTGTATACGTCACCGCCGTTTTAGAGTACCTGACGGCCGAAGTCCTTGAATTGGCTGGCGTAAGTCCCTGCCCCTCCAGCAATGTTATCTGTGCCGCCGACGCTAACAAAACGTCCTCCTCTCTACAGAACGCGGCCAAGGATCTCAAGGTCAAGCGCATCACTCCCCGTCATCTGCAGCTGGCGATTCGTGGCGACGAAGAGTTGGACACGTTGATCCGCGCTACCATTGCTTTTGGTGGTGTCCTGCCACACATCAACCGAGCGCTGCTACTCAAAGTCGAGCAGAAGAAGAAGAAGGCGCTATCCATCGAGGTGTAAATCTGGCTTTGGGGTTGTCTCTTGTGGGTTTTCACGTTTGATTCTTTGATGATTCGGGGTTTCAGGTCGAGGAGTGCTTTTTGTGTTTACGGACCAGGGAAATTCGCGCGAAATGACATGTTTACGAGTTTGAGAGCCGCGGGCGACCACGCGCGGTCAAGGGAAGGACCCTGATTTGGAGCACATCATCTCTCGAGAAGCTGTAAAGCCATGGCGAGGTTGAGACAGCCGTGACGTGACGCAAGGCACGACCGAGCCTTGGTGAGCGCGATGGACTCCCTTGACAGCCACCCCCCTTTTCTGCGTTCATATCTTTGGGAGGTTACGTGTACAAGTAGTAATATAGGTTCTGGTCAACTGGATGATGGAGTGAGCTGTAGCATACGTATGCTACAGCCAAATATGCGATGCGATGAGTCCTACCTGGTCTTGGATAGACGCTATTCTCTACTTGCCCGTATTCATTATTCATCCTGGGCTGGCTTCTTCCGCTTGTGTGCTGTGCTGACTCGGCTCACAGCAGCAACACCAGGCCACGCGAGGTTCATGTATCACATGTTGTTTGCGGCCCATGCCAGCCTCCCCCATCTCACCTCACCTCACCTCGCCTTCACCTCATGGCCAATATCGAATGCCATCATGGCTGGTGGCACACCATCCTCCTGCTCCTGGACCCTGCTCGCCTCCCGGGCCGTGGCCAGCCACGGCACACGCTCTCAAAGCCATGTACCTCTGGTGCAAGCACTGACTCGGATAGTCGCAATCGATGGAACAGTCATGGTTCCTGCTGCTGCTCCCCGCATCGCGCCTCCGGAAACGCCCAACTTCTCTCCTCCACTCCATCCAGGCCCTCCACCCAACGTAGTCGAATTCTATGCCGCAGACGCTCCTCCCGCCATGAAGGGCCACGCGCGCGTCGCCGCACCGCCCAGCGTGCCACAGGCAGAAGTGGTGACCGCACGAGAGACAGCGGCGCGTGACGGCGACGTTGTACCGCCGGCCGCAGCAGTGGCAGGTCCATGTCCAGGGGAGCGGGGCAGGCGGCGGCGGCGACGGGCAGACGTACGATGTTGGCGGCGAGGAGACAAGATTCGGAGAAGACTGGGCTCGCGAGGGCGGCGACGACGGTGGTGAGGAGCGCGGCGACGCCGACGGGGGACGCATCGCTTGCTTTGCGCTTTCGTCGGGTGAAAAGAACGAGGCGGGCGATTCGGATGTTGCAAAGGCTGGGTCGGAGACGTCTGTCTGTAGGGACTTTTCTCTGCAAAGTATGGGGGTTTAATGTCCGAGGATGAAAGTGAAGGCGGACGTTGAGTGGGCGAATGGATGGTGAAGGAGGGAGATTACGGAACATGGGACCCGAGAATCGAGGGACCGACGACGCTTCAAGGGACGGAATTTGCTTGCAGAGAAGGAAGTCTTGTTGGCGGAAGTTGGGCGTGGTGAACAGGAAGTGAGTTTTGGTTGTCGATGCTCACGGGCCGTGCTGCACAGCTGCGATACGTCGTTTGGTCTCTGGTTATGCTTCTTATTCATCTAGAGCTCGGGGGGAATGATGTTTTCGCTGCGCGTTTGTCTTGGGCCCTTTTTTTCTCATGTGCATGGACGGACTGTGAATCGGGGGCCGGGTTCTTGCTATTTCCCTCTTTGTGGTTCATGCACGCTTTGCGAGACGTTGGATTGATTTCTTGATTCCCGGACGTAGAACTGCTGTGGCAAGGATCTTGGCTCCCGTCGTGGATTGTTTGATTCATCGGCTGGCTTGAGCTTCCGATCACTTGACGAGGAAGCTTGCGCTCTGCTTGCGCCTTGTAGCTGGGACGCGTCTGGATGGGGAACAACGGGCTGTCAAGACGAAGTACTTGACGTTTTGCCATGATCGGGCCATGTTTATGACTAGAATCCGAGCCCGTTATTGTGGTTTATTTAAACAATAAAATGCAGAGTATACGAGCTTAGATGAGGGCCCATTGTCTTCATCACTCGACATGCCGAATCCCGAAAAAATTGAAATAGAGTTTGACTCGAGAGATGGTCAAGAAAAACACAAGTATAAGGTCGGTAAAACACAGGCAGACATCAACTCCTGCCCCCCCCCCCCCTTTTAAAAAAAAACACCAACCGGATGATTTTTAGCGCTCACTCGCGTCCGTTTGCCACGTCAAAAGATCCCGGGGGCCCCATTGAAGATGCTACGTCGGCCGGACATCAGACGGTATCAGAACCTCATCCACCCTCCGGCCTAGGAGGTTGTGCGGGCCTGTGTACAGATTGATCCGTTCTCGACCTCGGTCCCGTCTCACATCTTGCGACTCGGGTGCCACAGAGCGAAGAGGCATCTCGTCTGGAACCCCAGCAACGGCGGCGACCGCACCACGGAGCACCTCGAGCAGAACCTTTGCTCCGACATCGTCGACAAGTCTTGCCCGACGGCGCTGCTCGCGCTCGTCACGCAGATTGCCGGGGAGTGGGCGCTCGTGCCGTGCACAAGCTGCCATGACGGCCTGGGAGATTGGGCTAGGTGCGTGATCCCACCGCTGGCACAGGGCGGGATAACCTCGTGGGCATGTGCGAATTGCGTCAGGAGGGAAGATGGGCAGGGATGTTCTCTGAGATCTGGCACCACGCCGTGGCGGAGTTTCAGTGAGTAAGCCTTGTCTGGGCCGAAAAAAATAGGGAAAAAGAAAATAGGAGCTGACAAACGTAATCGTATTAGCAGCTGCAAACAAGGAGACATGTCCTGCGCTGGATAAGCATCTTCTCGCTGCAGAGAATTACTCGGATGACGTGAGTATCGCCATGGAGACCGGGTCGACGAGCTCGACGGGGTCCATTGAGGCGAAATGCAGCATCTCGCCGAGTCGCCTTGGGATGGACCGGGACCCAGAGGAGGCGCAACTTGGCGGGCAGACGCAGCTGGCCGGGGAACAAGACGGCAGGGCATTCGAAAACAACGAGGTCGACGCCGCGCTGAGAATCGAATTTGACAGAGGCGACATTGCGGTGATGGAGGCTGGGAAGTTGCTGAGAGAGCCGCTGATGACGCTCCAAGAGCTGCAGGCGGAAATCAGAGGCTGGTACGAGTGATTTTTGAAAACAAATTCCTTCTTCAACAAGTCATGCTTGTCCCAGTCGAGGCGGAGCTTTCGCCGCGAGATGGGCGTGGGTATCCCAAGAGCGGGTGTCCCAAGAGCGGGTTGTTATGGCTTCACCGTGTTGTCGTGCAAGTTGTTCTAGATTTGGAGACGGATTCATCATGGGAGGCGAGCTGCGTTGGTGTTCTCTGCAACGGTCTAGTATCTTTCGGCTAGTAGTTTCTTATTCACGACCAAAGGGTCCGTGGTTTCAATGACGACGCTTCATTCCACTTGCGGACTGCCCTACACCCAGACAGAATAACCAGTCATCACTGGCTAAGGCAGACACCCGTGTCTTGCTGACTCGTTGAATCGAAGAAGATGAGGAAGGCATTAAATTATATCGTGGGTCGATCAACGCCTTCCACCAACGACGGCACGTTGCGCTCTCCTACACCTGGGAGCCCTCGAAGTATGAACATTGAAGACAGACTGCCTGCCTCGTTAGCAGAATAACAATAGAGAATTTCGGCTTTCAACAGCAACTAGCATTTACGAAGCGAAGAAGGTAATACTCTGTCTGCTTCTGCTTTGGGAGATGACACACGACAAGTGGTGGGAACGTACGTGGACTTTCCAGCAGAACTACCGGGGCGGGTTACAGTCTGCAGATGAGCTGGTAGCCTTCGGGAACAGGAGGATCTCGTTGACGAGCTGGTTGGCAAGATGCGCTCACATTGCTGAAGCCACGCTCCCTGGACAATGTGGACGCGTTATTCAGCCGCTGAATATCAGCCAGCTTGCTGCGCCACGTGACCTCCCGCCAAGGTGGCCCGTCAATGAGGGCGTGAAGAAGTGGGTGGGGGACTTTTACGAGGCTAAGAAGCAATAGGCCAGTAATAAGCCAGTTATCCCCTGACGTCTTTTTTTGACGTTTTTTCTTAGCGAGCTTGTTGTGGGACCTTGAAATTAACAAGGGAACAACAACGCCTTGGCGTCCTTCAGCGCTGGCATGGGTGGGCATGATGGATGGGCATGACGCATAACGGTCTTGCATTGCAGTTGTCGCATTGCAGAGATTTACAGAGATTAGCCCAAAAGAAAGAATGCGCTGATGCAGAACCATCAGTCCCGTCCCAGCTTCCCGGGCTGAAGAGCCCATTCTGTTGTTCGGACCATCGCGCGCCTCTTGGGGCTGAGAGGCTGATTTTTTTCTTGCCGTCGCTGCCAAGAGGCTGACTCGTGGGACCGACCACATTCAAAAGCAACGGGTTTTCTTCTGATGGCCCCGTTACCAGCGAGTCAGTGGCTGCCACTGGCTGGCATACAATAATACAAGTGCTCGGGGGGTACATAAGACTCGAGGCTGCCGCCTTTCTGTTCACGAGTCGCTGGGTTCGGCAGGCCCAAGTTTAACCTGAACCACTTGGACTTGACCAGACGGATCCGTACCCGAGGACCATTCTCTTTCGCAATGCAACTCATCTCAGCCCTGATCCTCGGCACCGCGTCCGCAGCCGTCGCCGAGCAGGCCATCCCCCAGGAAGCCATCGTCGGCATTTCTGCCCGCCAGCTGTTCCCTGCTTTCGGTTCTGCCCTGCACTTTGAGGAGAAGAGGGCGGAAACATGTGAAGCAGGCCAAGTCGCGTGCAACGAACACTGTATTTCCATCGGCGGACAATGCTGCCCGAAAGGAGGATGGTGCAAGCGCGGATTAAGATGCGACGACGACGGTTGCTGCCCCGTTGGCGAAACCTGTACGAGCGCTTCGATTGCAGGATGTGACGCGGGATACACTGTGTGCCAGGACAAGTGCATGCGCATTGGGAAAATCTGCTGCCACAGCGGCGGTACCTGCGAAGCAGGCTTCACATGTGATAACGAAAACAGAAACTGCATCGCGGGCTCTGACAGCCGTGGCGGAGGTGGAGGTGGCAGCAGTCCGATCACGGCTGTGACCACGACTAGAGCTCCTGCTGCGGCCGGCACTGTTGCTGTGCCCATGCTCCTGGGTGCTGCCGCTGTCATGGCAAATCTGCCTCTTGTCATGTGAAGTCGGGACAGGGACATTCAGATATGTTTGTGTTCGGATGATGGACGACGGACATAGATGACGGATGATGGATGATAGATGATAGATGACGGACAATGGACCAGACGGACGATGGGGAACAACGCCAGGGCGGGCCATGATGGGATTGCTTCGATGTTTAATAGAATGATGACAGCTCCAAAAGCTCCAAGGAATTCGACGCATGAATATTCATCTTTTATATATTCTGGGTTGGCGTGTGGCTTTGATCTGCAACCCCCATTTCAAGCATCTTTTTGCCTTCCCGTGGTTAAACCTCACCGCTCACCGCCCGCCCCACCGCCCACCACGCTGAAGCTCCCCACCCCCGGTGACATCGATCCAGGCACTCAGGTTCGGATCTCGCTTTTACCCCATCCAGAGTCGCCGACCTCTACGGACTGCTCATCAGCCACGCGCTTGTTTCCATCTCTGTCACTTTGATGCGCGTGAAGGGGAACTTTTTCCGAAACATAATTTCACGGCAGGCCACCCTCGTAGCCACCCAAATATTGAGCCATGGTGGTGGCACAGGACGACCTGCCCGAGAGCAAAGCCCCTCCCGCCACGGAGGAGCAAAGGACAGATGGGCCAAATCGTGGATGTGATCACGCTGGGACACGTGGCTCGGAGTCTCATACACCCCAAAACCCCCTGAATTCGGCTGATGTTCCAGCCGCCCTGAAGCCCGGCAATACCAATGAGCTCATGAATCTTGGAGACGACGACGACGACGACGCATGGGACGAAGCAACAGGACAGCCGCCAGGCGAAAATGCCTCGAGCAGACTACAGCAGATACCTGATGTGCTGAAGCCAGATGGGGACAGATCGGCGACGAACCCATTTGTCAAAAGAAAACCCGTTGCCCAGGCTTCGGGTACCCTGACGACCGACGCGTTTTCGAAGCTCGACATCAGTGATACCGGATCAAGCACAAACCCATGGCAGCAGGCAATCGACTCAAATAGCGGCTCAGCAGGACAGCCTACACCGCAGCCGCGACCGGTGACAGCCGAGGGCGTCGAGAGTGACCCGTGGGAAGCCAACGACAACCCACCACTCACGCAGCCGAATCTGTCCTCAAAATCACCCGTCCTGATATCACTAAACCCGGAAGACGATGTATCCTCCACATGGAAAGAGGAGGCCCATAGAGTGGGCGACAAAGCTGTCATGGAACCACCACCACCTGAAATTGCTGCTGCCGGCGAAGCAGCTCGAATCGATGGCTGGAGCCTGATTGACCAAGACACGCCGTCTCATCCACCAACAAGCGCTCATTCGGACGGAAACCCGGGCGACCTCAAGCCACCTCTTCCATCGAGATCCACAGGCTTATGGCAAAAATGGGTGCCCTCCAGACAAGCTGTAGATGCCAAATCAGAGACGTATCAGATCAAAAACATTCGATGGCACGATCCCAGCTCGGACAAGAACCCACGCGCGTCTCCTATACTGATACAGAATGAGAACGGCCCATGCCCACTTGTGGCGTTGGTCAACGCTCTGACCATGACCACACCAGCTGATGGCCCCGAAACAACACTAGTGGAAATTCTGAGACCAAGAGAGCAAATCAGCTTGGATCTTCTGCTCAAAGCCGTCTTTGATGAGCTCATGTCGCCAAGACGAACTGGCTCCGAAGCGGCACTGCCCGATGTCTCTGACCTATACGCTTTCTTGCAGAGTTTACACACTGGCATGAACGTGAACCCTCGTTTCGTACCGACACCAGAGATGGCGAAGGCCTACAAGCGTACATCCCTGACGCACTTGCATCCCACGGAGCGTGGTCACCTGATCCCGGGTACTTTCGAGAACACTACAGAAATGGGCCTCTATGCAACGTTTTCCATCCCATTGATTCACGGCTGGTTGCCAGCGCGGAGCGATCCTGTCTACGGCGCCATGGAAAGACGGGCAGCATCTTATGAAGATGTGCAGAATCTATTATTTTGCGAGGAGGAACTGACGGACAAACTATCCAGCCATCAAGGACTGGCAGAGGATGAGCAGCAATTGTATCAAGATATCATGGCGATCAAGATGTTTCTAGACTCTTCTGCTACACAATTGACTGCCTGGGGTATCGAGGTGATGAGAAAAGCGATGCGCCCGGGCACCTTTGCGATTCTTTTCCGGAACGACCACTTCAGCACCCTGTACTGCCACCCCGATACTTTGCAACTGCTGAGTCTGGTTACTGACGCTGGTTACCACAAACACGAGGAGGTCGTCTGGGAGAGTCTGGTGGACGTGACTGGAGAGCATGCAGAATATCTCT
The DNA here is from genome assembly GCA_030389615.1 of Epichloe typhina subsp. poae. Taxonomy (NCBI): domain Eukaryota; kingdom Fungi; phylum Ascomycota; class Sordariomycetes; order Hypocreales; family Clavicipitaceae; genus Epichloe; species Epichloe typhina. The sequence goes on along the minus strand of CP098316.1, from coordinate 174,131 downwards.
CGGGAGACTGCAGAGTGGTTGGCTCAAGTGGTGAAGCTGGTCCTGGTCCAAGCGATGATGGCGTTTCATCCACGGCCGACCGTAGCGGAGGAGACTGGACGACAGTACGCGACAAGCGCGGGAACAACAGACGTGAAGATGCGGAAGCGACGACACTCTCCCCACACGAACAAGAGGACCGGGACTTGGCGCTTGCACTACAGTTACAGGAGGAGGAGGATCAGAGACACCGAGAAGAACAGTCTCGTCGACAGCGTGAGGGCATTCTCTCGGAGCGACGCAGCCCAAACAGCTACTCCGTACCCGTGTCACTGTCGGGAACCACGCAGTCACGACGGCCAAGCCCATCGCACCGGCAGACAGTCCCTCAACAGCAGGTGGTTCGACCGCTCGTCCCACGTCACCGGCCGGGCGTGACTCGTCGTGCGGAATCAAACGGAGAGGATGCTCCTCCGCCTTCCTATGAGCAGGCCGCGCAAGACCCTGCGTACGTACCGCCCGCCGGACATCCCAATCATTCGCAGAGCAGTATAGCGACTTCGACACATACTACGGGTGTTTCTGGGCCCGGCCTGGGCAACGCGCAGAGCACACAGAGCACACAGAGCACGCATGGTCAGAGAACATGGATGAATCAGCCGCCTCGAAGACGGCACGTCAACAACGGTGCCACAGGCGGCGGTCGAGATAGAAACTGCGTTGCGATGTAGGCAGCGTCATGTCCAGATTCCTGGCACGGGAAGGGATGGATGCATCGAGAGTCAAGAGTAAATGTTTTATGCAATGGCATGGGCGCTTGGAGTATCTTGTTTGAAAAAAGAATGATGATGATGATGATGATGATGATGATGCTCTTTCCCACCACAAATGGATGAATTGTAGGCAGAATTTTTACTCGAGTCTTTGCCATCTCGCCAAGGCGTCCAATATGATGTCCAAGTCTCGATTTCCCTCTGCATAAATCAGATTTCCATAGGAATAATCATGCGGCATGCTGTGCAAGCAGCTGCGGAAGTCGGCAGCGACCTGGCGGCACGGGCACGCCATTGGCCAGATTGCCAGACACTCAGGGACCAATGGGGCTTATCTCATTTCATTTCATTTGACGTGACGTGACGCCAGCATCGCTCGCCGCTTTCCACTTTCCACTTCGTCCGGTCTTCACTGTTGCATCTTCCTGGGCCCCGGTTCCATCGCCATACGTCCATCGCCATACATCCTTCGCCCTGCGTCCGTCGCCATACGTCCGTCTAGCATCATGGCCGCCGTCCTGACGGGCTGGTGCCCCCCCACGCGGGAGAACTGGGCGCTGACACTCGCCGTCTTCCAAATAAGTTATCCACTCGTGCGGAATTGTCCAACAACATCCCAACGTCCCACGCCCACGCCCACGCCCACGCCCGCGCCGCGCCGATGCAAGCACAAGGCCGACTGACACTTGACTCAGATTTCGCTTCTGCAGATCCCCCTCTCATGGTACGGCATGGGCAAGACGTCCGTAGACAGCAGACTCAACCTGCCGGGCCGCGTGGCCTGGATCCTCATGGAGGCACCAGGGTTCGTGACGCTGCTGTACATGATGAAGACGCTGCCACAGATGCACGGCATCGACGACCTGCCGTGGCAGAACCGCGTGCTGGCGGGTTTGTTCGTGAGTGCCCCTCGTTTTTTTTTTTACGTTTGGCCAAGTTCCGTTTCTTCCCAGCTCACGCCCGCAGGTCATCCACTACACGTACAGGGCCATCATCTTCCCGCTCATCCAGCCCTCCATGTCGCCGATTCACATTCTCGTCGCCCTCATGGCCGTCGGCTTCCAGGTCCTCAACGGAACCTGCATCGGCGCATGGCTCGCCGCCTACGGGCCCGTCACCGCCGAGGCGTGGGCCGAGCAGTCTTCCACGGGACAGTTCGTCGCGGGCATCGCCATCTTCTACATTGGCCTCGCGTCCAACTTCTTCCATGACGAGGAGCTCCGCGAGATTCGGCGCACGGAGAAGCGCAGGCAGGAGCGCATTCTCGGCGAGCGGGCGGGCGGGAAGACGGTGAGTGTGGAGAAGCATTACCAGGTTCCGCAGGCCGGGCTGTTCAGGTACGTCTTGTACGCGCACTACTTGTGCGAATGGCTCGAGTGGACGGGCTTCCTGATGGCCGCGGGCTGGGGATGCGCGCCTGCGTGGGCCTTTCTGACCAACGAGGTGTGTGCCATGCTGCCGAGGGCGGTCAAGGGCAAGAAATGGTATATCGAGAGGTTTGGAGAGGACAAGATCAGGAACAAGTGGGCTGTGCTGCCGGGGATTGTCTAGGCTGGCTGGGCATGTTGCCTCTTTGGCGATATTGTCGACTTCCCTCTCCCCATGAAAGCCATTATTAATGTCAAGTTTATTCTGTTCGACTATACTCGCAGGTGAAAAAAACTTCCATCTATAGGTTCAACTGTACTCGCAAAGAAAAGTTTTCATCTATAGACACAGAAAGATGCCCGAAACCAAAGAAGAAGAAAAGGGTATTGAGTATCAAGAAGAAACCCGCCTCTCCGAGCCCAACAACCGCGCACAAGTCGACTGACTAGCTGACTACTTTTGGCTGCCATTCCTGGGGAGGCATGCTGCTTCTCGGGTGTTGGTTGACTTCAGTGCGGGGACGTCTCCCCGTCCATCTTGTCCTGGTTCATGGCCCGCATGCCGGCGTTCATCTTGCCAAACTGCCACTCGGGCAGCGTGATGCCCGTCTGCTCGTTGATGGTGGTCATCAGCGGCGGCAGCATCTGGTAGACGTTGCGCATGGCGGCGGCAGCATCGCCCGCGCCGCCCGCGCCGGCCTCGCCCGTGTTCCAGACGCTGATCTTGGGCTGCAGACCGCGGATGGCCTCGGCATTGGCCTTTGCCAGCTCCACGTAGGTGCCCTTATCGATCATCATGTACTGGATCAGGCCCGCGGGACCGCCAAACGCGCCGGCGAGTTTGGCGTAGGCGTCGGCCATGGCCGAGATGCCTTCCGCCTCCTTGATCTGGCCGACGACGCGCGCGTCGGCCATCTGCTGGCTGGCAAAGCTGTCGGCCTCGGCCTCGCGCTGGCTGGCCTCCTGTCTGGCGCGGGCATCGGCGGCGACCTGGTAGGCAGCGGCGTCGGCCATCTGCTGGCTGGCAAAGCTGTCGGCCTCGGCCTCGACGCGCATCTTGTACGCCTTGGCGTCGGCCTCGCGCTGGCTGGCCTCCTGTCTGGCGCGGGCATCGGCGGCGACCTGGTAGGCAGCGGCGTCGGCGGCCTGCTGCTGGCTCTCGCGGGCAATGGTGGCCTTGACGACGTCCTTTGCGCGCAGGCGCTCCACCTCGGCCGCCGCGCGCCTCACCTCGACCTGCTTCTTGAGCTCCTCGTCCTTGGACTCGATGGAGCGCTGGGCCTCGATGCGCGCGACGTCGACGTCCCGGTCGAGGGCCGTCTGCCTGGCGCTGAGCCGCGCCTCGGCCTGGGCGCGCTCCATGTCGCGATCCGTCTTCTGCACCGCCGTCTCGGCATTGATCTTGGCAATCTCGCGGTCCTGCTCGCCCTTGCGCTGGGCCTCTCCGACGTTGCCGCGCAGTTGGGCCGCCGCCACGTCGATCCTGGCCTGGTTGGTGGCGCCTTCGTGCGCCTTGCGGGAGAGCGACTCGAAGTAGACGGAGCCGGGGGCGTCCTTGAGCTCTTTGACCTGTTGTCAAAAAGGGGGGTTAGTCGATATTGTTACGAATAAAAGAGGGGGAGGGGCAACGTGCGTTGGCGTTGTAGATTTTCAGTCTATTGGGCAACTTTGTTCAGCAACGGTTTCTCCTTCATCAAGTACAAATCCACTCGCGGGGATGGGAACGTACCCGAACTGGCTCAGCTCACTCTGGATGTTGCGAAAGATGCGCTTCTTGAAGACCTCGCGCTCGGTGAAGATCTCCTCCATGGTCATGCTCGACACCAGCACGCGCGTCTCGCCCTCGATGATGCCCTTGACGATGCTGGCCACGTGGGCGCCCTGGTCGTCCTGCTTCCTCTCGGACTGCGCCAGGAGCATGGCGTACTTCATCAGGGCGTCGCCGCGGTCCTCGCGCTCCTCGTCCTCCTCGCGTCGCGCGCTGGCGCCGCCGCCTCCGCCGCCGCCGCGCTGGTTGACGTCAGGGCCGACGGTGAAGACGACGGGGAGAGCGAACTGGAGCTTCTCCCTCGTCATTGCGCGCAGGTCCATGGCGTAGTCGTGCGGCTGGACGCTGAACCGGGTGCATCTCTGGAGCGGCCACACCCACGACGCCTTGGTGATCTTGACGGTGCGGACGCCCATGCCCGTGATGGCAAGGTACTCATCTGGGCCGGCGATTCTGTACAACATTTTTTTTTTTGGATTTGGATTTGGACTTGGGAAACTCTGGAGTCTGGACGGGTTGATGTCTTCGGGTATCAAGTGAGCTTGTGGACAGAGGTCAGTCAGTGGAAAGGGTTTCCCGAGCCATGAATGAAAGGGGGCGACTTCGAACCTGAACCTCGTGGTATGATAAGCACCAGCTTGCTCTTGTTCTTCAAGGAGTAACAAGTTCAATGCACAAGGACTTTTTTCCTTTTTTTTTTCTTTTTGATATTTCTACATCACCCTCCTCGTGGGACTTGGACCAGCCTTATATGCTGCCGAGCAAGGCAGCCCGTCCCCCCCCTCTCTCCCCTCAGCTGAATGCACCCTGCGCATTTAGCCTTGCTGAATGGCATCGCCGGCGAATCTAAAGTGAGGCTTGCGGAAAGAAAGCCTGGGCTGATCCGGATGCCTCGGGGCTTCTGGAAGCCTGCCACTTGCGGCGCTAGCTCGCGGGGGAAGTGGGGAACCGAGAATGGGGACCCTGGTTAATTTGATCCTTGGCCATGCCTTTGAGTTGCAGTACGGCAACAGCCAGGTCTTGAGACCCACATCTTTTTTTCGATAACTTCTACTAGCACCTCTCAATGGCCACAAGTTCGCAACAGGGCTGCGGTGTTATCATGGTGAGATTCCCACCTAAATTCAAGGACCTCTCGGCCACCCTAGTTGTGATTGGTCAGACCTGCTTTTCGTGACCTAGCTGGTGGCGTGCCGCACTCAAAGGGATGCCGTCCCGTGAGTCCGTGACCCACGTGGGGGACCTGGTCGGCACACGGAGTAACTCGGTATTAGTCCGTATTAATAGTCCGTATTAATAGCCCGTGCTTTTTGGCGATATGCCGCCGCTAGTCAGCCTCGTCACTTGCAGCAAAAAAATTACTAGTTTAGGCAATCATGACACGCGCCCCATTTTCCCCGTCCCCATCCTCCAAGGGGACTTGCCCAAAAGTGATGATCCGGCCTCACGCTCTTTTTTCATTTACTTCTTCTCTTAAAACACACTTGACTCCCAGGAACAACACAATGTCGACGCCCCCCGCCCCACCGCCTTACACCTCGGTGCCAGGCGCATCGTCAACACGCCCACGTTCCCCATCGTCGCTCTTCTCCTCGCACCTCTCCGGCCTGCGCGCTCGGATCCAGCACGAACAAGCGAGTCGGTCCCTGGCGCGGCACAGGCAGGACCTCGAGGCCCTCTCCCTCCTTGTCCCCCGCGTGGAAGCCCTCCTGTGCTCCATCGCCGCCGTCGACCCCCCGCCCGCGCTCGTGGAGGCGACGCTGGTCCCGGACGAAGCCGTCGGCCAAGGCTGGACATTCAGTGACTCGGAGAGGAGGAGGAGCGGCCATGTCACGACGCTGATGCGGGTGGCGAGACGACCGCCTCCTGCTCCGGACGGGCCGGGCGCGGCTCGCGAAAACAGTGCATTGGACGGGTACGGACATCATCAGGAGAAGTCCAGAGCTGGAGCTGGAGCTGATTCATGGTCATGGTGGTCGGACGAAGGCATGGCGCGCCGTCTGGCCAAGCACCTTCAGCCAAGCCGTGCGACTGCCACTGCCACTGCCACTGCCACTGCGTCGGATGATGGACTGGAGCGTGACAAGGAAGCGAAAAAGGCTCCTCGGTGGTCTCTGTTCAGGAGGGGCGTTTCTTCTGCAGAGGCTTCGACGCCGGGTCCATCATCATCCGAATCTCACGCGTCGTCGGATCATGTTGTCATGACGGTGAATGCCGAGGAGAGCACCTTCAGGCGGGAGAATGACATGGGCATATGGGAGAGTAAAACTGGGTGGGGCTTGGTGGTGAGAGTGTGTATTCATTCATTCCCCTGAATTGTCGGTTCATCGATAGTGAAACACTTGGACCTTGGCCATGATTGCTGTGCGGCATGAGAAAGTTCCTGACAATCTAATCTCTCTCTTCCAACTTGTTCAGGCTTGAATGCTGCACTTGGATAGATATAAAAGAAAAAGTACAAGGCATGTGGGATAGCTTACCACCAGGTTGGGTTGCGGATTGCCATGCACAGCCAATATAATATAAAACATCTATCGATACACCTCATCACGTTTCTAAGCAAACTCCCGCGAGAATGTTCCACCCCATGTACCCCCAACGCCGTTACATCGTGGAAATGCCCTCATACTCTGCGTATCCAAGCGCAAGGTTCATGTTCTCTGATGAAAGTCGTCAGCAAGTCTAAAACATCGGGCTTGGACTTGGGCACTTACGCAAACACTGAGTACTGGCACCCTTGTTAAGATTATCTATCGTAGCGCAGCTTCATGCAGTTAGTATAACTGGTGCATGTAGGAAGATGCCCGGCCACTTACATGACGACGCGCTTGCCAGTGCCATCAACTGCAAAGCCTCCAATCTCAACGCCATGGGCCTTGCAGATGTTCTTGACCATGGGAGCCTCTCCTACCACCTTGACCAGCTTCTCGCCAGCATATCGGTCCTGGTAAATTTGGCGAATGTCGCGAGAGTCCATTGCCTTGTTGAGGGGGATGTTGATGGTCAGGTGAATTCCACTGTAGAGTCATCAATTAGTCAAGGGATCTTGGAATCCACATGGAAAAACCAGCATGACTAACCGGAACCACGAAGCCACGTGTGGGACGAAGCCGACTTTGGCCCCGCCGAGATGATGGGAGATCTCTCGCTCGTGTATGTGGTTGACCAACGAATATGGGATGAGGTTGTCGGCGAGAAGCTCGACGTTGTTCTTATCGCTTGGTTTGGTGCCCGCTCCGCTGTACCCTGAGACACCAAAAATGGAAATGAAGCTAGTACCGTCAATGAAGGGCAGCAGAGGAGCGACGCTGAGCTGCGAAGCAGTCGCATAGCAGCCGGGGTTTGAGATCTTGGTAGATTGGCAGATCGTGGACCGTTTAGTGAGCTCAGGAAGGCCATATGTCCATTGCTTATCGAACCGATAGTCGGCAGACAGGTCAACAACAACACTCTTATGGCCAGTGTCCTTCTGAGCCTGATCGATGGCTTCAATGTAGGGCTTGCAAACCCCATTGGGGAGAGCCATGACCCAGCAGTCTATATCCGTGTCCAGCCGGGCAACATCCTCTGGAGACAAGTTCTTGTAGATGATGTTGCGCTTGGAGTATCCCTGTAGCTCTTGGCCAGTGAGCTCCCGTGAAGATACATACTGCAGATCCATGTAGGAATGCTTGTTCAGGAGATCAATCAAAGCTTGACCGGTATACCCTCGGGCTCCAATCAGACCAATGCGAGATGGGATGTTGTTCGAGGCATTTTTTTTACCGAGAGGCGGGTTGGGGTTTATGATGGCGACGTAACCTCGTCGTTGCTGGCCAACAATGCCTGCCACGGCGTGCTGAGCGGCGGGGCGCGAGGAGCGCAAAGATGAGAGGCTTCGGGCATTGCTGAGGTTGTGGTAGAGGCCGAGGAGGCATCGGTTCGCGTTCGGAGTAGTGGTAATTATCGACGACGACGACGATGATGATGACGATGCAGATTGTCGAACAGCTCGGCGGGCGCCGGTGCGCATCGACATGGATGTGGCAGAGAGCATGGCTTTGAATGGCTTCGAGTGCTTCTCAGACCACTTGGTTTGGTGATGATGTCGAGAACGAAAGCTGGGGAATGTTCTGGGCCGGAGGTGGTGATGGAGTTTATTTTAATTCGTGCCACGCCCCACTTCTTTTGGCTCTCGCCTGCCTCTAACCACCGAAGCCGAAAGAAGTGGGGCGTGGCAAGATTGGCGTTTTTCCTTTTGCGCGTGGCTCAAGTCGGGGGACATAAATTTCCCACCGGACTAGCTGAATCAAGAAGGGTCTCCATACACTCACTTTTGGTGTAGAAGTACCTCCAAGGTTTTTTGTAAGCTATTAGGACGCGCACCCCCTTTGTCAGACATGTTTTATTCAAAAATGGGCAAGGTAACTGGCAAGATGATGTACTGATGAAAAGTATTCGGGTTTGATTTCATCTACATCATCTAACTCCCATCTCAAATTTTGTTTCTGTTCTTTTTGCGCTCATTGATTAATCTTGGTTCCGCAACCGTGTGCTATGTCGAAAGCGAAGGATATTCGATGGTCAAAATACATGTCATTAGCGCGCCGCCACCTTTTTCCAACGATGAAGAAACTCTAGTTGCGTTGGACCGGAGTCCGGAGGTGTTTAGACAGGTTGCCCCGTCCATCGACAAGGTTTTCGAACGTGGGCTGGAGGCTGTCGCAAGGCAATATAAGGGATAATTTACGCACAAATTAGTGGCCAGTAATAGGGGCATCTTATTACAGACAAAGGGGGGTCGCGTGTATAACTCGACAAAAGCTTTTCGGGAGCTAGGTACGGATCAGGAAGCCTACGTATACATTCACAGCTACAGTTGATCAACGGCTTGGCAGAGGCGAGCCTTGGAGGAGCGACTTGGTCTCGCAAATTGGAACAAGAGTGTACCACGCTGCAAGCAAAAAGGCGTGTGAACTGAGTATTGAGTGCGAGGGCCAATTTATTGCACCAAGAATACCTAAAAATGAATTGGCAACGTCGTCATCTCCGATCCAATCTCGTAGAGCGAATTGAAAATTTGAGGCGTGCCAAATCATGAAGCGATCACCGGATTCATGAAATAGCATAGGTCAGTCCTGAAGGGCTGCCAGGCTATCCTTTAACTTCCTCCTCCTGCATAGCTTCAATTGTCCTGACTGCATTTTCGAGCTCATTGATGTATTGCTTAATGGTCACAGACTTTGGATTCTCGCTTAGGTAAGCGTTCTCAATATATCGACTCGCTAAATACGGTCAGTAACAAGGCAAAAAAATGTGTGCTTTTTTATTTAAGAAAAAAAAAAGGGGGGGGTGTTCTTGGTGAATGTAGTTCATTGGTACGTACCGTAATCCTTCAGTTCGTTCCACTCGTCGACGATGCCCTGGAGCTGCGGTCGTGTGATCATCATGGGCGGGATGCTGTCACTATCAAATTCTACCAAGTCTTTAATGGACTTCAGGTCGGTTTCCATGTTCTTCCAAGCACCCTGGAGCTTCTGGAGCGTCTGGATGGCGGGGCCAATCTCCTCGCCGAGGCCACTGACTTGGTCCTATGCAATGTCAGATTTCCAAAAATGATCGGTTGGAAAGAAGAATAACAGAAAGGAAAGGAAATGGGGGCGGCGGGTGGCGGGCGGCAGGTTATATGTAAAGTGGTGGCCTACACTGATGGAGTTCAAGTTGGTCAGAAGTCGCGATGCAGTCCGCATTCTGGATTCGTGTTCGTCCAAAACATTCTGGATCTTTTTCATGGCTGCCGTCATTCTCTCTATATCGTTATTGGCTTGCGTGACTATTATTGCGGTAGCAATCACGCCACCGATCAGCCCCCTTGTGCAAGTCATTAGCGAGCGATTCATATCAAAGACATGGTTCGGTCTTTTTTTTTTCCTTTTCCGCGGTACTTACAAAAACATGTACCACGGGGCATTCGCAATAGAGTTGTTCCCTGAACAGTACAATAAAATTAGCGAGCCAGTTCGTTGTTCAGCAGTCGCGTTTGGAATTGGGACCAAGATCGTACTTTCGTCAATTTGTTTCTGCAAACCGTCGATCTCATCTTGTGCTTCCTTGATTTTCGCCTTCAAGGATTCAATTTCATTCCCTTCCGTGTCCAGCTGTCTCTCCAGGGAAGCCGTATTGCCTTCGATGGCGACGGCGTGCCTTTCGCATACTCTCTCGAAATTGCCAAGTCCAGTGAGTGCCTCGGCAGCCCCGGCCTGCAGTTCGCCGAGCTTCTTCATTTCAGCGTCGACTGTGAATTGGATGCTTTCCTTCAGCTCTGCCAGCTTGGCCTTGTCTGGGTTCGGCTTCCTGTTCTCGTCATGGTAGTCCCCGATGAATTTCAGCATGAGAGCATAGTACGAGGTCTCTACTTTACCACCAGACATGGTGGCGTACGACTTGATTTCACCGGCGATGTCGACAATCCTGATCCAAGTGACATCTTTGAACTCTACACAATCCTTCTTGATCTAGGAGGGTGGGCTTCAGCAAAATGTGACACACTTGAGGCACAGCGAGGCAGAGAGATACTCACAGAGGAATATGTTCCAACGAGAGTTTCCACTTCTTTCCCGAGTTCCTTGCTGACTTCTCCCGGGTTGTCGGCAATTCCCAGCCACCTTAGGTATTCTGCACGGGTGGTTTGAAGCCTTCGCCCCGTGCCAAGAAAACGATTAAGTGCCTTCATATCGGAGGAATCGAAAACAAAAGACTTTTCATCATTTACTTCCTTGCCGAGGCTCCTCTTATTGCGGCGCCGGTTGTCAACGTACATTCCTCTGGGAGCAAAGACGGACGGATCCGTAATTGGTTCCCTGGGGTTGAAGTTGGACATTGTTGCGGAGCAGAAGTGAAGTGAATATGAATGATGAATGTGGCTAGGGAAGTTGTGGACAAGAAAAAGAAGAGCAAACATACATTCGTCCTGGCTCCGGCCACTATATAGTCTGTTCCGTTTCGACTGACGTCTACTTGTCGCCAAAGTATGACGGCATCGCGCCCATGCCTCATCTCATGCCTACAGAGTAGAGGCCTTGTCACATCGCCCAACAGGCGTCTCTCTGTGCTCCGAAATCGCATCAATATTCAAAAGCATTGAATAAAAAACTGGCCACGGCATTATCCGCAGTGAGGGGTAAATGAGATATATATGCAGCCCGGCATGGGCCGAAGGCATATTTGGAGGTTCACGGCTCCAGGGCCCGGATCTCTCCTCGTCATCGTTACAATGTCCAAGAGCATCTCCTTTCAAGACGCACAAACCAAGCAAGCATGTGGAGCAGCATTGCTGGGATTTCTGTTGCCCGGCAGTGGGTAATATGGCCGATCGCGAGTGATATGCGCTTATGACCGTATCAGGGAAGCCGAAATGCACCTCGCAAGAACATACTATCTTAGAACAAGAAGCATACGAGTTTTACTACGACTGCTCTCTCTATAAAAGAGGAGCTTATGACCTTCCATTTGTATGATAGAATCAGCCTCAATTCAATCCCTTTTTCTACCTTCAACATCCCTTCTGAGAAGATCTGTGCCCCAACTGCGATAATTTCAATTGTGCTTCATGAGGGGTAATGCGACCATCACAAAGGAGTGACGTATTTTGCATGAAGCTGAGCCCATGGAGGCGGAATTCTCCGCTGCAAAGACTGCATAATATTACCTACGCCACCATAAATGTAATGCAATGAAACGTGAGAACGAGGTCAAGGGAGGGCGGGCCGATGGCAGTGTGAGCCGTGTTAGCCGATCGTGTGCCCAAACCAAACGAGCCATGATATTGTGAATCTCACAACGTTGCCCATTGCCCAGCTCTTTATCAAGAGAGTAACTTTTGTGTGGGTGTATATCTCACGACTTAAAAAGATTCTTGTCCCCCAAACTGAATCCCGAATTGACAAGAAGTTGCCCCGCGTACAATATTTGTGAAATAGCTCGCACAGAGGCTGTGACAGTTGCAATCGTCTACTTGACAAACATTGACTCCATAGGGAAGAAGAGAAAACCCGCCACAGAAATGTCTGATATCAAGCCTCAGCCGCAGTCCCCAGAGGAGTGGAAGGCCTACGCAATATCAACCGACGTGACGAGCATCCCGTTGCGCGACGCTCGAAATGTGAACGTGGACTCGGTAAGTAAAGAAACCTGTATTGTCGCATCTTTTCTACATTTTCAATCAAAAAACGTTCTCTGATACGCTTTGATCAGAGAATCACGTCTCTCCGTGGCGTGTACTTTGACGCATCGGACGCGCTGTTGCCTTCCTTGTCCAGACTGAATGTCTTTACCGATATCCTTGCGTTTACGGAATCGGAAACAAGCATATCGCCTCACAGAAATGGATCGATGCAGATAGTCACCAGAGTCCTCACTGCCAACGCGCCTGTGAAGATTGTGATACCCAAAGACGCCGTGGGTGCCATGTCCATTTACGCCGCCATACTAGACCAGCAGGTCACGGTGGTCGCCAGCGACAGCAGCTTGGTGCTTGATCTTGGCCCCGATTCCGAGTATGCCGGGCTTGCCATGTATTTTAAAGATGGTAAGCTGGATTATGAATACGTAAAGAAGTACCAGGAGTCTAGAAGCGACGAGTTGAAGGCAAGTTTGAACACCCAACTGCGCATAGCCCTCGTCCAGTTCTGGAAGAACATGTCCATCGCCATCTCACTGTGCTCGTACGTTGCCAAGATGACGACGGATCAAGAGTACTTCAATCTGCTCAACACGCAGGCCGTGGCGCTTGGCCAACAGCTTGCCGGCCAAGCCCTGGCCGGGCCGGACATGAGCTATGCGCCCGTGCTGGTGCTCGATCGGTACAAGGAGTCCACGCAGCAAGCTTTGAATGCCGCGACGGCCTTTGAAGTCCAGTTTGAACGCTTCCAGGACAAGAAGCAGACGGCGGAGAACCAGAAGATGGCTTGGGATGCCATGCTCGCGCAGGCCAAAAATGAAAGCAACATGCGCGTCAACCTGCGGAACATGGCCCTGGAGAAGTACAATTATGCTCGCGAGACGGCCCAAGGGTGTGAGAAGCAATTTGCAGACGACGACTTTGCCCTGGAATTGCGCAGAATCCGGTTCGAGAATGGGGTTCAGAAGTGGAAGGATGAACAGCAGTTCAAAGCCGTGTTTGAGATCATCATGGCAGCCACTTGTAGGTCACGACTCATGAGTCATTGGCCATTTCCGTTATTGAGAGATGACCCCCTTTTCACGATATGACGCTGACAATGATTCTTCAGCGTTCGCACTCAACATTGCGACACTCTGCATGGGCAACCCTGGCGGTGGCGCCGGGGCCGCAGCATCCGTGGGACAGGCCGTCGAGGCTGTTGCCGCGGCAGAGAAGATCGCAGGTCAAGTCGGCAAGTTCTTGAAGTCAGACACCCTTGAGAACCTGGTCAAGTGTGTCCAAGCCCTTTATGATATATACCCCATCATACAGGGCATTGTCGATGCAGTCGGGCAGTTCGAGCTAGACCCTTCCGTCGACATCCCCTCCATGGATATCATCAGTGGCACGGCCAAGGGCGATGCAAATGCGGCGGCCATCGTCACAGTGGCATCGTGGGAGAAATGGATCCTCGAGTCCGACGAACAGATGGAATTCGCAGTCAGCGAAGGGGTCGACGGAGCCGCAGACTATCGCCTCCAACTGCGAAAGCATGCCGTCAACGGTAAGCAATTGGCGCAGGCGCAGGCCGAGAGCGTAAAGGCTGGATACGAGTATGTCCAGGCGCAAATGGAAGTCATCGTGTCGCAGCAACAGATTGATGGGCTGCAGAAGCTGAGGGATGAGTATGAGGATCAAGAAGCCATCTATGCTTTGGCCGAGTCGATGCTCTATGATCGCGCGATGGCTTTGCGAACCAGCGTCGTTCTAGCTCTCCGAAACATGACATGGGCGTATCGTTACTGGGCACTCGCAGAGAGCGCCGTCGTTCTCGACTCCCGCAAGGCCCTGATCGAGTACCAGCAGGATCTTTCGACCGTCATATTCGAGATGGAGAATGCGGATTCGCGATATGCAAGTGATTTCCAGCGTGAGTCTGATGCCTTTCCCCGAATGTCCGCGATAGTAAAGCTTATTGTATGCATATGACCACTGGAATAGCATTCAAATACCCCATCAAATCCGAAAACGTACGTTTACCGCCTTCACTTGTCCCAACTTGCTGCGAAACTGACCAATTCATTGCAGCTTCCTGTAAACTTTGGCACGTCAATGAAGGATGGAATCCAAGGATCCGGTCGCACAGGCAGCTTCACGCTTGCCCCAGGAGGAGAACTGGCCAGTGACTTCTACGAAGGCTGGCATTATCGACTCAAAGGCCTGGACCCGACGCTTCGCGGCATCTTACCCAAGCCCAGCGCGGTAAAGGAGGGGGTCGCGATCGTGAACCTGCAAATCACCACCTCTGGCATCTATGCAGATATTTACAAGGACAAGATATTTCGCTTCGCCAGTCTTCCCCAAGTGCGACGATGCTCGTATGAACTTCTTCCGGATGGTTCAAGGGGCGAGACCAGAGTGTCTTCTGTCTTTGAGACAAAGCACCATGCTGAGCCTACGCCATTTACCCAGTGGAAGATCAAGGTGCTCAATCCGGATGATCTCATGATGGATGGTCTGCAGGGAATTGATCTCCAGTTCTCGGGCCATGTTCGATTCGAAGAACGGCGCCGCAAGCCGAAAATGTTGGGCTAAACACACAGGGACATCATGCTATTGTAGTGATAGTTGAGGAAATGCTACCAGAACGTACGTACTTTGATGAGCAATGTTATCCAGTATTCTCGTCACGATGGCGAACTAAAGTCGTACTACCAAGATGTTCCTCCCTCCCACTCGTCCCGCGATTCTTGCTCCAGCTGGCCAGCACGACAAATCCACCGAAACGAACACCTGCCGTTGACAAAAGAGACTCGGACAGAATCACAATGGTCAATTGTGAGCATCTCAGGATGAGCTCGAGATGAAAAAAGAGTCATGATGACGAAAACCTTGGAAGCAACTCGTGGCAATATACCTACGCAGTGTCGATGAAGTTGGACTTGAAATTCTTGACTACAGTATTGTTAGCCGCGCAGGCCTATTAATGAACCAAAAAAAAGGGGGGGTACATCGCTTGCGCTCACCCTGCCTGTCCAACTCTTCCCACATTTCAAGAATGTTGCCCTTCTGCAGGTTCAATATGGGATTCGGTCCAGGCTCAGTGTTCTCCTCGATGTACTTGCGCAACGAGATGAGATCCATGTCAATCTCCGCAATGCCACCTTAGTTTTCGTTATCGACCGCCACTCAACTCACTCCCTGCCTTCTCCAAGGTGAAGGGAGGGTACTCACCAACAGCTTTCTGTAGTTCTTCCAGGGAAGATACCGTCCCCACAGTCAACTCGAGTTGTGAAATCCATGCCTGCGCAGTTGCACATTGATCAGCCAGGGTTCAGGAACACCGAGCACTGCCAGTGAACAAGTGTTTGGTAGTCACGCACTCTGATGAAGTTGACGGCCGCGACGTTCAGCGAGATTTCAACCCAGTTGGGGATGAACTTTTGAAGAATCTGAGAGTAAATTTCATCCCCGTTCAACTGCTGGCTGAGGTGCTGGAGCTGGCCCTGTGCCAAATCGACGGCATCGGTGGAATCAGCGAGGACCTTTCTGGTTGCGGTGGCTGATGCAGACGCGGCGTGAATGTCAGCGAGCCGAGCATCAATCTTTGCTTTGATGGCGTTGCGCAGCTCGATATTGTGAGCTTCGTCTTTGTACAGTCTTGCCAGGCCGTCGAATATTTCATCTTTTTTCAACAATCAATTATCGAGGGGTCAATAGCATAAGCCAGGGATCAGAGAATTGGTAGTATTCTGGCAGGTACCCCGGAGGGGGGGGTTGGTTTTTTTAATATATACCATAGTCCTTCGGCGCTGCAGCTGCGAGAACCGAGATTTCGTCACATAAGATGCCGACGTCATGGTATCCGACCTGCGTATTGAAGATTGGCATCGTGTTACTCATATTGATGCGTGATACATTCGCTTGCCTTGAGCTTCCCTGCCTCTACATGGATCTGTATTTTTTAGCCCACCGAGGTCCACGTGTCCTGGTAACAACCAATGACTCGCAGGAGCTGTTACCTTGTCCATCAAGTAGATTATATCATCCAGGATATCGATTAGCTGCCCTCGGATTAGCCGTCGCATCTGCTACAATGGAGGACGGACGGCGTGAGCAGTACCTCGTTTGCTCCGGCCTCTGAGAATCTGAAGAAGTCGATGATCTGTTGCTTCGTGTGTGGCACAGACATCATTTTGTTGATAGCCACGATGAGGTCGCTGAATGATGTTCCCTGGCAGACAAAGTGGCTGTTGACCAGGAGACCCCGTGGGGTGAGCATGTTCTTGTCGAAACTCATGGCGGCTGGGCGTGAGAACAGACAGAGTGGTCCAAGTCTAGACTGAGTTGGGGGTAATTCTGAGTAACGGTGATATGTTGACTGCAGAGACGACGGTTCAACTGTAGAATAGGTTGTCAAGGCGCGATCCAACATATTTATATCCATGATTAGCATGAAAAAGGGGGGAGTGTGGCAGCAAACATGCATGGCGTTCAATATTGATGCGCGTGCAAGTGTGCCAGCCCAATATTGCTGAATCCTGACCCGATATGCAGCAACCTCCCAATCTCCAGCTTTGTCTTTACCCCTCTTTCGATATTTGAGGTGTTTTCAGGGAAGCTCATGACTTCGTTCACAGGGTTTTGGGTGTATCCAGTCCTTGTTTTTTTCTTCGTATCAGGCGTCACAGACACAGGCCTATTCTCATTACACACATTGACGATGTTCATCTTGGTTCGGATTTTCACCGTGTCCTTACATTCTTGTGTGGCTTGCCTAAGTTGCCACTTCCTGTCTTGATCAGTTTCTGCTGGCAATGGACATTCCTTCGTCATGAAAGAAAGAAAAAAAAAACATCTCTGCTGTGCGCCCGATTGCATCACTCACCGCGTCAGACAGTGCAGCATAATGGACAGCGCGTAGGCCAAAGAGGTCTCCATTTCATTCGGTGCGCTTCAGACGGCCGCGCGCCTCAGTCAGTCCATCATCTCATCATCACATCATCACGAGAGAATGAAATGGAGGTTGCACGCTGCCGTTGACGAAGGAGCACATGTGTGGGCTGTCACGGCGCAAGGACGTGGCTGTGGACGTGGCTGCGGACGGACAAGTGTTAAAGATGCAATCGTGATTCGTGTAATTACTCCGTATGTTGTCCGCGCTGTCCGCGGTGGTGAGACCAGGGACCAATGTCTTGCTCACGTCTCGTCGGGATCCTCTGCGTACGCTTCGTCACATGTGCCAGCGTCGTCGACGCAGTCGGCATGCCAAAGTGTGGCATCATGCCGGTGCCATTGACGATCCACGCATGTCATGGACGATGACATGTGCATGCAATGCAAACCACGCCCGTGAGATGTGAGACTCGATTCAACAAAAAAGTTTCTACGCGAGTCGGGAAGTTCTTTCTTACGTCGAAACCGGAATATCAAACGGGCCGGCCGCCTCACCAACCCGTTTTCTCAGGGAAACAACAAGCCTCGGCAAGTCGCACCCTGCATGAAGACGCAAAGGGAAAAAAGAATCCGGGGCCGAGGGTCCGGGACTTGTGGACGGGGGTTTGCGTGGGGCCAGTGCTCAGGTAAGCAGGGCTCAGCGAGACCAATCATATTATCGCACCCTCCCCCCTTGTCTACCGGCAGGCAAATTACCACCGGATCGAACTCGTTGCGCCGGGGTCCTTTCCCGGGCGGGCGGGCACATGCAAACAACCCAAATTGGATGGGATATAAATTCAAAAACCTCGGCCTCACCTCACCTCGCCCGACACGCACACACACCCGTGTCGACCACCAAAAGTATACATACATGCACATCAGCCCCCGTCTTGTTTAGGAGCCTTCTTCCCCATCTCCCTCCCTCTCCCTCCCCTCTCCCGACGACCGCAACAACCGCTTGCCCATCATGGCCTCCTCGCCCGACTACGACGTCGTCATCGTCGGCGCCGGCATCTCTGGAATCAACGCGGCGTACCGCATCCAAGAGGCCTTCCCTGGCTTCAAATACTGCATCCTCGAGGCGCGCGACAGCATTGGCGGGACGTGGGACCTTTTCAAATACCCCGGCATCCGCTCCGACTCGGACCTCTTCACATTCGGATTCCAGTGGTACCCGTGGAACCACAACAACCCCATCGCGTCGGGCCCCTCCATCCTCGCCTACATCAAGGAGGCGTCGTCCAAGTTCGGCATCGACGCCAACATCCGCTTCCGCCACATGCTCAAGCACGCGTCGTGGTCGTCCGAGGACCAGTGCTGGACTCTCCGCGTGGACAACAGCAACAGCGACAGCAACAGTGACACCACCGGCGACGGCGGGAACCACTTGTCCGTCTCGGCACGATACGTCATCTTCGGCACGGGCTACTACGACTATGACACGCCGCTGCAGGCCAACATCCCCGGCCTTGACACCTTCAAGGGCCAGATCATCCACCCGCAGTTCTGGCCCGAGGACCTGGACTGCACCGGCAAGAAGATCATTATCGTCGGGTCCGGCGCCACGGCCGTGACCCTCCTCCCCAAGCTCGCCGACGAGGCCAAGCGCGTCACCATGCTGCAGCGGAGCCCGACCTACATCGTCGAGCTCCCGAACCGCGCCTCGAGATCCTGGGTCGACTACCTGCTGCCGCGGGCCGCGGCCCTGCGCTTCAAGCGCATGAGCTGGATCCTCTACTCGCGCATCACCTTCCTGTTGATCACCGCCTTCCCCGCCATCGCCAAGTGGGCGCTCCGACGCCGCACGAGCCGCGCCCTCCCCAAGCACGTGTCCATCGATCCGCACTTCACCCCCCGCTACAACCCGTGGGAGCAGCGGCTCTGCGTCTGTCCCGACGGCGATTTCTACAAGGCGCTTCACACGGGCCGCGCCGACGTCGCCACGGGCGTCATCAAGACCGTCACGGCCACGGGCATCGAGCTCGTCTCGGGCCAGTTCCTCGACGCCGACATCATCGTCACGGCCACGGGTCTTAGGCTGCGGCTCGCGGGCGGCGCGACCATCGACATCGACGGCACCCCTGTCCGCCCCCACGACAAGTTCATCTGGCGAGGCTCCATGCTCCAGGACGTCCCCAACGCCTCCTTCGTCATCGGCTACACCAACGCCTCATGGACCCTCGGCGCCGAAGCAACCGCCACCACGGTCGTGCGCTTGCTCAAGGCCATGCGCGACAAGAACTGCACCAGCGTCGTCCCACGAGTATCCGATACGGACGCACTGGTCGAGACCAACTTCTTGAACTTGAACTCGACCTACGTCACCAAGGCACAGGACGTCCTGCCCAAGGCCGCCACCGTCGGACCCTGGGCGCCAAGGAGTCATTACCTCTCTGATAACTGGGCCGCCAAGTACGGCAACCTGGATGGCTTGGAGTGGGTTTCTGATACATTTGGTAATGGTAAACTTGCAAACGGCAAGGCCAGCAATGGAAAAGCCTGATGGAGATGTGAAGGTGTAGATGTAGCTGCTAGGTTTTCCCCCTCTTTGTCATGATTTCGGGTCAAGAATGTACATCATTTTTGTGTGGCTGTTTGATGAGATGGACGACGTACTCATGATTTAATTCTTTTTCAAAGGCGAAGAACAAAATCACCCCATCATCTTCTTCACCGGGTCCCGCAAATATTTCCTGCTGGGTGCGTAGGGACGTGTACGGTGTGACGTAGTCGCGGGCCGAGCGGTCTGCCAAAGATTCTTCTCGTCGAAAATCGGCCAGACAGTCCGTGGTCGAGCTGGCGGGGCTTCACAACGATGCTGATGAATATGTTCAGCATGTCGTGCATGCTTGTGTCAGGGGTCAACAGGTGTGACACAAAACGTGCATCTCTTTGCCGCCTTTGCCCGCGGCAAATCCTGGTCCCAACCATGTGCGGCTTATTAGCCTACACTCCAAGTCATGCCATGGGAGCCCGACAGTGAGAGCATCTTGTACATCCAGAAGACTCATCGACTGGCTTCCTCCGATAACTGACTGGCTAGATACGCTTCCATCTCAGCCCACCAGGCCTTGATGCCCTGCACGTCACACCACTTCAACTCCCGTGGATCCTCAATCCACCATTTTCCCCGCATCTTGTCACTGGCATACTTTTTCAAACTGCCCCCATCATATTTGTGGTTTTTGACACCAGTCAAAAGCACTGCGTTTCCGACGGTTGGGGTGAATTCCTCGGGGTCGAGGAAAACAGTCAGGTGGACCTGTTTCGAAGTTGATGGATCTGCAATGCGCGCTGTGCGCTGCTTGTAGGGCGGCAAATGGGAGGCCTCTACTGGGGAGAGGTAGGTCATGATGGCGAGAATGTTACAGGACCAGTTTTGCTGATACGGGAGGTTTGGGATAGACCGTAGAGTGGTGAGTTTCAGGGGCGTCTGAAGATCGTTAAGAGCATGCCAGTCCCGCGCGAGGGCGATGGGCACCATTGGCTGCTTGTCGCTGGTGTCGTTGGTGTCGCTGGTGTCGCTGGTGTTGCCGGTGTTGCCGGTGTTTGCGCGTGGCGCCTTGGAGGGCGACTTCGAAGTTGAGTTGAGAAATTTCTTGACGGGGAACGTGAGAGCCTCGAACTCTTCGAATGCGTCTGCCGTCGCGGCATTCTGTAGCGCATGCTTGATTTCCGGCTCACTTGTCCTCGACGGTTTCCTCGACGGTTTCCTCGACGGGTGAGCTTTCGTTGGTGGGCCGGATACTGATCCGAATGCGGAGGGTGATTTTCTCTCGGGTGAGGTCTCCATCTGCGGCGTGACAGGTTCCTCGCCGGGAGTGAGAATGCCCTTCTCCTCCTGCTCGTGCCGTTTTTCTTTGTGGAGTTCTTGAACAGGGCGATTCCACCCTACTGTGCTCAGGTTATGTACCACCAAGAAGATGATTTGCTTTGACTCGCCATGCTCGTCGACGTGACATTTCACCCTCAACTAATGATCATCCACCCGGACATAGGTGCCGACAGATATTTCACGCGTGTGCACAAAGCGGTGCATTGCATCGCCCAAGACGGCTTGAATGCAAAGCTCGCTATCGCCAAGTAAGAGACGCACCACTTGCCAGCGGCCCGCTTCGGCAAGCGATGCAATCTGTATATCTTCAACGAGGAATATGGATCCCGGCACAGGGAAGCGCGTGCGAACGAGATGCTTGATTGTGGGGACGAGCGTGAAAGGCGAGGCGTTGGGAGCGGCTGTGATGGCGGTTAACATGGCGGTTGTTGGGTTGTTGGGTTGTTCGGGTTGTTCGGGTTGTTCGGGTTGTTGAGTCACGACGTCATGTGGAGGTCGTCTGGTGAGTCGTGAAGTCGTGACCGACCAGGTGACCGACCATTTCCTAAACCGTCAACTCGGCTTGTCAACCAGTCACACACCCATCCTCGTTCATCCTCCCTCTCCTCTCTCGCCGTCGTCTTTTCTCCTTTCCCTCTCCAAACCTCGGGATGCCTCAAGGAAGCATCCGTCCGCCACTGATACAAGTTTGCTTGAAATCGTTCCTGAGCCGGCGTCTGAGCCGGCGACGCTGCGACGCGCAGCAGCCCCCCATCGGCCGATGACCATGTCGCCTTCAAGCACCGACCATCGCACCCAGGTCACCTCGACTGTCGACAGCGAGGCGTCTTCGATATTCAGCGCCTACGACGACGAGGACAGCTTCGAGGCTGGCTCGGCCCGTCATCGCCCAAGCTCGAGTTCGATACGCCAAAAGAAAGGGATTCGCATCATTTCTCTCGTCTTCGCCACCCTTTCATCTCTGTGCGCGGGCTCCATCGTCGTCTTCTCGCTTTACGCACCTCTGTTTCAGTCTCGTCTACGATACACTCAGTTTCAAGTCAATGGCGTCGCCATTGCAGGCTCATTGGCGCTGTATCTGCCAATCTCCGTCATGGGCTACGTGTGCGACCGTGTTGGTGTTTCGCCACTCTCACTCCTTTCGGCGCTTCTCTTCGGCACTGGCTACGGCACCGCTGCATTCATTTATCGAAAACTCGACATGGAATTCAACCTTCTGAAAAGGCCGCACGGCCCGGGAAACGAGTGGTCCTACCCTGCCATGATCTTTGCATTCATTTGCATTGGTTCCGGGACCTGCGCAATGTACATTGCATCAGTGTCAACCTGTGCCAAGAATTTTGGAAAAGGCCAGTATCGAGGACTGGCGCTCGCTATGCCTATCGCTGGATTCGGACTAAGCGGCATGTGGCTGAGTCAAGTTGGAAGTCGGTTTCTGTACGAGACCAAACCTGATGGATCCAAGGGCGAGGTTGATGTATTCCGTTTCTTCGTTTTCCTGGCCGTTGTGCTCGCCATTATGGGGGTGGTGGGAACATTTTTGCTGCGAGTGGTTGATGAACAGGATCTCATTGAGGAAGCCATCGAGGAACTGGAGACGAGCGGCTTGCTGGACGGAAGCTCGCTGCTTAGTCGGTCACAGCGAGGCTATGGAGCGGCTGGTGCCTCCCAAGTCGACGAAGCACTTGAGCCGTCAAAAGATGACGACGCCCGCTGGAAGAAGAATTGGATTCTCAATGCTGAGTCTAGGCAATTCCTCACCGACCATACAATGTGGCCTTTCGCTGTCGCCTTCCTCCTCATGGTTGGTCCTGCTGAAGCATTCATCAACAACTTGGGTACCGTAATCGGAACCTTGACACCGCCGTCAAGCCAAGGATTTGGCGAGGCAACCTCGGCAGCCACCCATGTCTCCATTTTTGGTGTCACAAGCACGATAGCCCGCTTGTTGATTGGCACGCTTACTGACCTGCTAGCTCCCGCGCCCGAAACGCAGCATCTTCAGCTCTCCTCGTCCTACCATGGCAGCCCCCCTCAACAACAACAACAACAACAACAACAACAACAACAACAACAACAACAACAACAACAACAACAACAACGATTCACCATTTCCCGAATCGCCTTTCTTCTCTTCTTCGCTCTTCTCATGTCCCTCGGGCTCACATTTCTTGCATCCGGTGCAGTCCAAAACCACGCCGATCGATTCTGGGTTGTATCCGGCCTTGTGGGAGCTGGATATGGAGCAATCTTCAGCCTGACGCCGCTCGTCGTCGCCATCATCTGGGGTGTTGAAAACTTCGCCACCAATTTTGGCATCATCGCCATGTTGCCTGCTTTGGGGTCGACTTTCTGGGGACTCGTGTACTCTGGTGTGTATCAGGCTGGTGCCAAGGCAACCCCTCTTTCCAGCGACGGAAGCGAGGACGACGTCTTATTCTGTTATGGCAAGCAGTGCTATAGTGGGACATTCTGGGCAGAAGCAGTATGCGTTTGGATAGCGTGCGTACTGGTATTCTATGCATGGAAGGGTAAGGGGGGCTGGAAACAGAGGGGCATTGTCATTTAGTCGCAACTTACTTGATTTGCATTGAAGCATCAAATCATCAAGACGCACATTGTATCAACTGATGCAGCTACACTCAATTCATACAATATGTACTTTGTCTTGCCTTAAAGATGGCAAAATCCAAAGAAGAAGTACTCTTGGCAGATTCCCAAAGGGATGCACGTGACCTCGCATCAGCTCGCGTCGAGAACAAGGCGCGTTGTCCACCAAAGAAAAAAAAAACCCCGACAGATTGTAGTCCGGTTCCCCGCAAAACTCCCAGCTGTGAGCATAAGCTTCACGCCACCACAAGTCATTTTGAAGCTCATACGTCTTTCTTGACCGAATGGCTGTCTAACGATACGTCCGAGTGCCTACTAGTGGCGTGGTCAGAGACGTCCGTCAAGATGACTGAATTCACAGGTAACATCTCGCAGTGCTAACATGCAGTCGGGCATTGATCTCACGGTTTTATTCTTAGAGGCCGACACGATTCGAATTCTGATCGCAACCGACAACCATGTCGGGTTCGAGGAGCGCGACGCAATCCGTAAGGATGACAGTTGGCGAACCTTTGACGAGATTCTGAACTTGGCTCGCAGAGAGGATGCATGTCACGGGCCCCAATTCATTTCATTCACCATCCCAACATGGTCCCATGCCCGCTAACCACGGCTTCACAGGTGGACATGGTTCTACTGGCAGGTGATCTGTTCCACGAAAACAAACCATCTCGAAAGTCTCTATATCAGGTCATGCGAACTCTGCGGCAAAACTGTCTGGGCGAGAAGCCCTGCCCTCTCGAGTTTCTCTCTGATGCCGCATCCGTATTCGAAGGCGCATTTCCTCACGTGAATTACGAGGACCCCGATATCAACGTATCCATCCCCGTCTTCTCCATCCACGGAAATCACGACGATCCTTCCGGTGATGGCAACTACTGCTCGCTCGATCTACTACAAGCTGCTGGTCTGTTGAACTACTTTGGTCGCGTGGCTGAGGCGGATAACATCGAAGCCAAGCCAATTCTGCTCCAGAAAGGTGTCACAAAGCTGGCCTTGTTTGGTTTGAGCAACGTGCGTGACGAGAGAATGTTCCGAACATTCAGAGACCACAAGGTCAAGTGGTTCAGACCAAACCTGCAGATGGGTGACTGGTTCAACTTGCTCGCTGTCCACCAGAACCATCATGCGCATACCGCCACGTCATATCTGCCCGAAAACGTCTTGCCCGATTGGCTGGACATGGTTGTTTGGGGTCATGAGCATGAGTGCCTAATTGATCCCACACAGAATCCCGAGACGGGGTTTCACGTGATGCAGCCTGGCTCCTCCGTAGCCACGTCCTTGGTTCCAGGCGAGGCTGTCCAGAAGCACGTCGCTATACTCAGTGTGACGGGAAAGGACTTCAAGGTCGATAAAATTCCGCTCAAGTCTGTGAGGCCCTTCGTGACAAGAGAGCTTGCTCTTGCGCAGGACAAGCGGTTCAAAGGCCTGGACAAGAAGAAAGACAACAGACAGGAGGTTACGAGACGGTTGATGGAAATCGTGGAGGAAATGATTGAGGAAGCGAACGCGGATTGGGAGGCGATCCAAACGGACGAAGACGCCCTGGAGGAACGGCCACTGCCGCTCATCAGACTGAAAGTCGAGTACACGGCTTCTGAAGGAGGCGTGTTTGAATGCGAAAATCCACAGAGATTCTCCAACCGATTTGTAGGCAAGGTTGCAAACATAAACGATGTCATCTATTTTCACCGGAAAAAGTCGGCACAACGTAAGCGAATTCCTCTTCCCCTGGGCCCCCCCTGGGCATTGACGAGTACTAAAACCATGTTTAGGTAAAGCAACTGCAGCTCTGCCAGCTGACGTCTTGGAGGCCCTCGAGGATGGCGCAGACAGAGTCAAAGTCGAGTCCTTGGTCCAAGATTTCTTGGGCGCGCAGTCCCTCAAAGTCCTTCCTCAAGGACCGTTCGGAGACGCCGTGAATCAATTTGTTTCCAAAGATGACAAACATGCCATGGAGCTCTTTGTTTCGGAGCACTTGACGGGCCAAGTGAAACAGCTACTCGGCCTAGAGTCAGATGATGAGGATCTTAGCAGCGCCATGGAGATCTATCGCACAAGAGTTGAGCAGCAGATGGCCAGTGGCCCGGCAAGAATTGGCCTAGGCGCCGAGAGGAAACGTGTGTTGAAACCGAAACCCGACACCTGGGATAGCGACTTCGATGGCGAATGGGAGAATGAGCCAGGGGCGTGGATGTACGAAGACACCGGTCACCAGCTGAGTCTGACTACTACACAAGAGCTTGGTCGATCCGCGCAAAGTAGGGTGGGAGCATCCCATGATGATGATGATGATGATGATGATGATGATGAAAGATCTGTTCCGCAAACAAACAAGAGATCAACAGCACGGGGAGCCAAGACAAGCGCAACGAAAGCCGCTGAGAAGAAGGCACCGACACGGAAAGCTTCGACCAGAGGACGGGGCAGCAAAGCCGTCGAGCTAAGCGATGAGGAGGAAATGGAGGATAACGACCCAGATGTCGTGATGGAGTCGGGCGAGGAGCCGCCGCCCCCACCAAAAGCCGCTCCCAGAGGGAGACGCGCCGCACCACCCACGGCAAAGAAGTCTGCCGGCCGAGCTGGCACGAAATCAAAACAGACGAAATTGGACTTTTCACAAAAGAGCGGAGGCGGCACGCAGAAAGCGGTGGAAATTAGCAATGATGAGATTTCAGACGAAGATGCTTTTGAGCCTGCTCTGGTCTCGACCAGAACGAGACGAAGATGACCGTTTGTTTCATCAGCAGGTAATAAATCCATGTAGAAAGGATATATCTAGGCGATTCAATTCTTAAGCAGGCGTGGCACTGCAGCGCGATGGAGTGCGTGCTTGTGAAGTGAGTGGCCGGACTGCATGATGGCGGCGGCGAACGGCACCGGGGTCCGGAGGTGCAGAGCCCCGGTTCCAAACTTGAATCCGCCGCCGCGAAACCACTCGGAGGCGGCGCGGAACGCCGGCTCAGAGGCCGCCCGGCCCGGCAACATTGGTTGTGGCCTCATAAGTCAGGCCGCAAATTAGGGGCCGTCTTTCTGCGCAGCTCGCTCGCACGTGCATCCGACGTTGCAATTACTTGTCCACCAATTTTGTAACAACCGAGACGGCTGCCGTGCCACTGCGCCAGAACAACCATCTTGTTTCAGATGGATCATCTGGCCCCAGGATATCTGCTCTGCGTCCGGCAAATCGACGGACGACCAGCCACTCGCATTCGCGATTAAATCCCCCGCCATGATTGCACCGCTGTGTCTCGCCTTTGAATGGACTCTGGCATTGCGGCGCGCCATTTTGGCCGTCCCCACGTCGACGCATATCTAGCGTCACTGTCACCCTGGGATCTGCTCTACCTAAGAGACGGCTTTCGCAAGGGGGTCATCAAGATTACTGGCCTTGCGACGATTTCAGATCTCCCCGTTGAAATCCTGTCAATCATAGCCCAGCGGCTTGGGCTGGAGGATCTCATCACTTGTCGATTGGTCTCCCGCTCATGGCACTCAGCGTGGACGCAGGGTGCCGTCACGGCCGCCATTTGCCATTATTTCTTCCCTGGTTTACTGGAAAAGTATAGATTGGAGGGCGATTCTCGAACCCCAGGGGAGCTACTTCAGTCGTCTTTGATCAGGAACCTCCAACACAAGCACGCCTCACCTTTGAAATCAACCTTTATTCTCTGGAACAGAAGATTGTCGAGTGCCATATCTCAGCCGTTTCAGGGCCAGGATCCTGGAGCTGATGGTCCTGACGAACTCATCTTGTTCCGGTCCCGAGGACCCCCTGTATTCTACGACAGAGGGACGCTTGCCTGGCAACCAGATTCGGCCTGTGCCATCGTGGACAACTTACGGACGTGTCAGCGTCAAATGTGCTGTTTTGTTGATTCCATCGTTTTTGGAGAGAGAATGAGGCTTCAGGGAATGTCCAGCAGTCTTCTTGTATTCGCCGCATCCAACAGTGAAATGGCGGGCTTGAACTACAACATCATGTGAGTTGTCGCGATCAGGACATGATGACCTCACATCTCGAGACTGACTATTCTAACTCGGCACTCCAGAAAAATATGGCATGTTGAATCAAGAGAGTGGAAACGTGTTTTATTGCCAGGTCCATTCGCAAGATGCTATGTCGAAGGCGAACGAGTGGCAGTCACGACTCGTCAAGAGTTGATAATAAAGTGGTCTTGGAGAGGCTCGGCCGTTGAGCTAGATCAGTCTGGGATTCTCAACACGGTTCCAAAGGGCTATGACGCCGGTAAATCGCTTCCGGGCGTAATACTGCATCCAAGCGAACAGGGCGTTTCCTATATTGCTAGGATCTATCGATCCAAGCCCAAGAGTGAGTGACTGGAGACTAGAAGATACAACGACGCGTGAAGGAATGTGCTTCTGCTCCCGATATCTAACCTCGTCTCAGGCGCAGTATCAGAGCTAAACTTACACTCGCACTCTGAAAACCGCACCTTTCTGATGTCAGTGGTGCGGTATGATGATCTGGTGCCCACGCAAAGATGGCAGGAAAAGATCCATGAGGATTCCCTCAGCCATGCCCCCCATGACTCATTACACGTCGGGTTCCGCCTGACTCTTCTTTGCTCCAAGATGAGCGCCAACGGCTTGTACAGTATTGGTACCGTACTGACCGCTAGTCACGATCTTGAGCAACCTCGAGTAGTTGAATTCGCAACGACTGGGTTCAATGTCTACAAGGAAGCCTTCATACAACGCAGATTTGAATATGCAGACCAAGCCGACAGAAGCAGCCTCCGCTGTAGTCGAAGAATACTCGATCAAACGACTTGGGGCTGCTCCGATCACGAAGAAAGCCTAACATCATGGTCTCAGGACCAGCTGTTGATACCTCGCTGGTTTACTCTTCATGGTCCACATCCAGTACATGACAAGAACGAGCTTTGCGCCGGCATTGAACCATATATGAGGGAATTGAACAAGTGTGTGCCGGTCTCTGAACCATGCCGCATCTACGGAGACGAAGATTTTCGAGTCTTGGTCACAAATCACGGTATTCTGGTGTGGTCTTTTACGAGAGACACGCAGCTACCTGTTGGCGGCAGCCTGTCCTCGCCAGGGCTGGCTTTGTCTGCGGAACGACGACTGATGGACCCGATTTATCCCGTTGATATCAAGTCTCTGGCTGGATAGACTCGAAATGGCCCACGGATCCAGCACGCTCGGGGCATTGTGCACAATGATGAACAGAGATGACTTGGCGGAAAAAAACATGACAAGGCGTTGTGTAATGATGCTTCCTACGACCCATAGCAAAGTCATCGCCTTGCTGTACTCGAAATAATGCAATCTGAATTGGAGCTTCTAAAATTCTGCATGAACAGAACAAGCGCCAGATACGAACTTAGAAGAGGTCCGCTAAACAACTTATTGATTTTTCATTTTTTAATAAGTTGTTTAGCGGACCTCTTCTAAGTTCGTATCTAGCGCTTGTTCTGTTCATGCAGAATTAGAAGCTCCAATCCAGATTGCATTATTTCGAGCACAGCAAGGCGATGACTTTAAACCACCATTTCGTGGGAGATTAATTATGTTCAGAAAGCTTATGCAAACGTAGCACATTCGCCAAGTCGCAAAGAACTAATTAGGGTACTGAGTATCTACACCAACAGCAACACGGTCCTGCCGGATAACTTGCATTCAAATCGCACAGTGCCCTCAAAAGCTCTCGTCATCAGGTGTCTAATTGTGTCTTTTTTATGCTGCTACAAAGGAATTCAGGAGCATCTCGAGATGCAGCAGAGGCATAGCCAAGGTGTGCTGCGGTGATGAAAAATGAGCCTGTACAAACCATGTCGCCTGGATTGCAGTAAACCTTGAGACGGTCCGGTGGATAGTTGGGGATTTGGCCATGGTTCTGCAGATTCTTGGTATATCCGAAGAGCACGGTGCCAGCGATCTTGGCACGAGTAGATTCATCGAGGCCGCTAATCGCAGCTGCGGTGACAGCAGATCCCTGGCTATTGGAAGGTAAAGCAAATCAGCCTCCCATCTCTTCTCGTCATCGCTCCATATCAGCAGGGTAGTTGGTTTTGCAAGTTGACTGACCTATACCCAGCCGCAAGAATGCGCGCTTTTGGGCACTTGGTGCTTGCCAGGGTGAAAAGTCTCCTCATCTCCAGGATCGCAGCCTCGCTTGAACCGGCTGGCCAGACATTGTCCGCCAAGGTGGCGCCGTATGGACCTCCAACACCCTGGACCCAGACCCCAGATCGCCCGAGACGGCTTTTCAAAGCGCTGGCAAGAAGAGGCCCCAGTGACATTCCCTAGACGGCATCGTCATCATATTCCGTCATCAGCCAGGTGTACGTTATCACGGGAGGAGGGACCGGAGGGTTGAGAAGTCGAGACGCCATTTGGAAGCGTTGGGGAGAACAAACCATATTTCCTGGTTCAGTTGATCCTCGTGCGAAGATGAAGATGACTGGAGGGCAAGGCCCGGCGCCAGTGACAAGCTCATTCTGCGCCATGGCATAGAACTGTCGTGCCTCCAGATCTTTGGGAGCAGCTTGGATCTCTTGGGCGACCGGGGCCCGAGCCGGGGCTGCAGCAGCCAGCAAGCTGAGCAGTGCAACAACAAAAGCGAAGAAGCACTTCATTTCGACTTGTCGGGAAGGGGGGATGGATGGATAGCTATAACCAGGACGGGGGTTGCTCCAGCTCGACGGGTCTCGAGCAGTATTTATAGCAAGGAGCAAAGCCATGGACTCTTTTTGAAATACTCTTGTGTGCAAGAAAAAACTTGGCATAGTTTCTTTCCTCCCATCAGGCACGCTTCGACATTGTTTCCCACCAACTCCTCGCTATCTGTTAATTACCCCCATGACGTGACGGGAAGGAATGAATCCCTTGCATACTCCGTCCACGGGAAGCAGAAGAACGCTTTGACAAGCCTCGGCAATCGTACGAGGAGAGTTTTAGGGATAAATGGCGCATGCATAGAGATGCATGGTCCCCAGCTCGGAATGGACCCGTCTTGCGGATTATTAGACGAACCCGAGTTATAGGATTCCTCTGCGCGGGCCTCGGCATGATGACATTTACCCATGAGCCAGAAGACCCACTGATACGATACGTACGTCCTTCGGTCGATCGTTGTCCCATGGGCCATCTCTCAAAGCCCAAGATGCGATCGCGATGGGTAGGGATATACAATCATCCAGTCCTTGACACAGTCAGTTTGCTGCGCTACGAGGCTGCTCCTTTGATCCGGGCAAACTTCCATTTACCCACGTTCATGATTCGTGAGCGGTATGAAGATGCAGAAAACGTTTCACCGTCACGCCAATTCCCACGCGTTTCACCTGTTTCGCTTCTCATCCGGAGACCATGGTAACAAGTGTTGCCGACCATTCTGCGACCTTTTGTCCTCGGGCATCTATCTCATCCCCCTTCCTCCATCATGCCGGCACGGATCGTCTTCTGCGAGGCGTCGCCAATCTCGCAGCCTTGCCAGAGAAAAAAGGGCCATCTATCGCCAGCCAATGGGACGTTCGTTGGAGAGAGACAACCGCGGTGTGGTGGTGGGACAATCCTGGGACGATTTCCCATCGAAACTTGCCAACAAGCAACAAGGGTAGCGGGCTTGTTTTGCAATTGAGCCTGAATTCAAGCGAAGCAAGGGGTGAGTGATGTGATGATGGAGAGACGAGATGATGAAAAAGATGGGCGCAAACCCCCCCCCCCCACGTTGTTTGTCACGGACCCCTACCCCGCTCAATGCAAAGCTTCCAGGACATGTGCTCGAACTTGCCTTCACCAACATTCCGTCTCAAGAGCCATCACGAATGGCAGTGCTGCAGCTTTCTACACTACGGCCTGTCTCAGACACAATGAAGGGAAAAGCATCGAATGAAACTTTGACGGCTCTCTATCAAGGCGGGGTAGCGCGCGATGCGTCTCGACCACGTGTGTGCGTACGAAATGTGAATTGTAACAAGTCTTTTTTTGATACCCCTCCCGACAAACAAATTTGTATGATTTTGAAAAGCCGCGGTGAAGAGGTGGTCCTGGTTACAATGTCATCCTACCTCGCCATACCACTGGGTTCAGTGCTCGGGTCAAGTTGATGATGTGCTTCCATTTCATGGTGATATTAAATATATTATTTACGATACTGACATGTGCCTTGCCCAGATTCATCATGACGGGCAGATTATAGCAGGGTGATGTTCCCGACAAACCACCCTCTTGGTTTCAAATATGGAAATTGATAAGCTCAGGCCCCGTTACTCCTTGTCCGCCCCTTCCTTTGGCCCGGGATCCTTCGTGACAAGTTCTATACACTCCTTCCGACTCGGCATGCTTTGCAGAGATTGTATGCGGACTTTGGTGGTGCCCCCTTCTAGGTCGTCGTCGTCGCCGCCTGCGCCTTTTCGCACGTGGGAGCGATGAGCTGCCGCCAGGTCGGCGCGCGAAGAACCGTGGTCGTCACTGTCGGGGTCGCTCAGATCATCGTATTCCACCGTCATGTGCGACATGCTGTTTCTCCTGTAGCGGTTGCTGGAGGCGGTGCACGATGTCCTCGCCGTTCGCGAGCGCGAGCTTTTCGTGTCGGAGACGCGGGGATAGGCCTTTATTAGAATCAGGCGCACCGTCGGCAGGCAGCAGCATATGAAACCAACCGAGACTTCTATCGTGGACCAGAAGACTATGCCCCAGTGGTCCCATGTGGGATTGTGCGAGTTTGCGAAATGAAGGACTGATTTTAGCCGGAGCATCGATATGATGGTGACGCTGTTTGTGCGGCGGAAGACAAGTTGCCGTACGTCAGCCTCGAGGGAGAAGGGGGGGGAAAGGAGGAAGAAAGAAAAAAATAAAAGGAAAAATAAAAACCCCCAGGGAATGCCACTTACATGCCGCCAGTCAGGAACATGATGAAGGCCCCGACCTTCTTCTTCCAATGCAGCCGCAGCTTCTTCACTTGCGCGAGGGGCAGGGCGAAGAGCCAGATGTCGGCCACGACACCGAGCACCCCGTTTGCCCAGCCTGAGGCGTTGATGTTGATGCAGTGGCCCGTCGTCGTCGGATCTCCGTCAAACCTCGTCCAGTTGAAGCTGACGGGGGTGCACTGGAAGGAGGTCTTGACGATGAATGCCAGGCCGAACGCGGCGTTGAATGCGATGGTGATCCAGAGCAGTCGGCGGACGTCCCTCGCGGGAAAGATTGCGAGGTAGAACAGGGAGAGGCTGATTTTGATGAGGGTGATCAGCGTCAGGTACAGCATCTCCATGGCGTAGAAGTATTTTCCGAAGAGGACGAGCTGCGGAATGTCGAGCTTCCAAATGTCTTGTCCCAGCCCGCTCGGGGTCAGGAAGAAGACCTGGAGCACGATGCTCGCCAGGCCGATAAACCCTGCCGCCAGGATGGTCCAGTCGTCGGCGCCAAGGGTTCTGTTTGCGCTGAGGAACCTCTTGTACCCCAATCGCGCGACGACTATGACGGTCGCCAGAGAGCCCAGCAGGTAGTTTGTCAGCTTAAACTCCAGCCCTCTGTCCCGGATGGGTTCGCCGCAATATGTTGACGTCAAGTTCTTGGAAACTGAGGAATGGATGCACAACTGTTAGGCCACGGAAGTCCTTTTTCAAGTCCACGACGTGAGAGAGAGAGAGAGAGAGCAAACATGAATCCGAGGGGGGGGGTATCGTCATCGTCACTGTACACACTCACATATAGCATCTGGCAAGCCGCAAGACTGGAACATGCATGCAGTCATGTCAGAATCGTATCCATCATTGGCGCATATACATGTTGAGTTATCGGCGTCGCATATCGCGCTGATGCATGACAACTAACCGAGCAAAACTCCAAGCGTTAGTACCTGTTCACGAGGGCATTGTTTCCTTTTTCCCGGCTTTCCTTCTTCTTGGGCTTGAGCTCCCGTCATTTCTGTCCTTGCATTTCCAATGGCTCCTCCGAGGTTGGTCGGTAAACTCACAGCACATGCCGGGAGCTGGCTACTGTTGAAATTCGAGGCAGCACGCTGCGCTATGGGAGCCAAATCCGCCCACGGGATAGGCGCCAGACGCCCCAAGCTTTCCTGCATGGGAACAGAGTTGAGAGCCGTCGTGCCAATAACTCTCGTTGGGTGGTCAACCTGCGTCCCTGTCGCAATTGTCTAGTTGCGCGGCACCATGGTCGATCGATGTAAGGATAGGAAGGGATCGAGGGATCGAGGGATCGAGGGATCGAGGGATGAATGGATGAATGGATGAATGAGTGAATGGATGAATGAATGAAAAATGAATGGACTGGAGCGTCAGAATACCGTCCAAATACCGAGATACGCCCAAGTTACGATCACCGGACGAGGACGAGAACATCGAGAAGATGGGTCCGCTTGAAGAAAGGGGGAGGGAGCAGCTAGTTAAAGACATGTGGAAAAGACAGGGAGGCAGAGTTAGTGTAGATGCAGGTCTCAGCCTTTCTTTTTACTTTTTCCACCATGCCAGAAACATCACAACTCCGTAGCCTTGCGGACAACGTCTTGCCGGAACGCCGACTGGAAGCTAGACTGGCAGTACGGACGCACCGAGTAATGGTCATTGGCAGCCAGGGTGAGTTTTGCTTTGCTTGTATGGAGATTGGTAATACTAGAAGGACAAAAGGAATCAGGACAAGAGGGATGATTCCGCAGTGTGCGCACCATGTTCCTTTCACCTGAACTTACTATGAGTTAGTCCGCGGGGCCGGCCACACGGAAAAGGCCATCATCAAGCTGACCCATTTGCCATTCGCCATCCAACCATGTTTGCGAAAGGGTTTGCGAACAGGATGTCTCGCCCGTCCCCGGTCCCCGGACTGCCTCCGCGGTCCGCGACAGTCCACCACAAGTCCACCACCGTGTTCCATCTTAATATGCGGGGGGAAGGATCCGTCAAGTCGCTGGTAATCGGTACGTGCCCTGCTCCTCAGAAGGCTAGGCCGCGATGTTTGCCGCGATGTTTGCCGCGATGTTTTTTTTTTTTGTTTCGCGCCAAATTTCCTTTTTCTTCCCCCCTTCTCCTTCTTTTAGTGCGCGCAGAGTCAAGAGTATTGCACATCACACGCAAAGCTGGAAATACCTCGTCAAACACACACACAAGTACAAGTGCATGAGGGCGTGGGGGGCTCCAAAGATAGCCGTCTACATCGGCGTTTCCGTCGAGCTGGGGGGCGATTCAACATGTCGCAGCCACTCGTTCGCAGCTTGTCCTTCAATCTCCTGCCACGGCACCCACTCAGTGCTTGCGCGGCAGCCGGGGAATTCCGCTCCCTGCGCTGCCTCAGCCGTGGGAGCTCGATGCTCAGCTCCAAGGTCCCGTGGACGTTGCCCAGGACGACTAGTTGTCAGTTCAGCATACATATATAGTCAGCAGCTCGCAATTAAACGACTTTCAGCTCCCTATTAGTATTGCAGTCGTAACGGTAGCAGCTTGGCGCGGCTGATGCCAGATAACCATGGCAAGGCAAAGTAAAGTGCTACGATCAGACCGGACTACGGACTAGGGGGAACGGAGCCCGGAGCGTCTATGATGGTCGAGCAAGCTTGAGAAAATAGAAGCAGTCGGGTTTTCAGAGGCTATTTTGCCCCTTCAGTTCATGGGCGTCAAGGCGCTCGAGGGAGGCTTCGGCACCTTCGGCATCGTAACGCGATTTGATATTGTAGGCTCTCAGCTGAAGCCGGCCCCATCTGTGGAGGACTTCGCACATTTGTTGACAAGTCTTGGACGGATGAGTTCGTCGATGCCTTGATCACCTTTACTGATGAGAATCACGAGAACCCAGAGGCGGCCTGTATGATCCGCTTTATGCACATGCCCGACAGGTCGCCTGATGTTATGATTGATCGATGCCGCCGATTCCTTGGATACATGTCAACTATGCCGAGTTTTTTTGTGTGTCGCGGCTTTTACGGCCATGATCTGTTAGGGGGAATTGATGGCACGGACTTTGATCATTTATTATCACGAATTCTTACTTGGTCTTACTAAACTCGCTTCAGGGTACGAAACCCCACCGTCCGTGGGTCAAACCCCCGGTTATGCAATTCTAGCAACAACAGCCCACAAAAAAAAATCAGACTACAAAAACCCATCAGAGCTGTTCAAAAGCTTGATCCGCGTCCCAACAACGCCACATGCTGAGCAGGCATGTCGTGACTCGCACGCTCCTCAGGCCAATGCACCTTCTTTTCATCCGCCACGCCGAGAGTGTAGACAACGTTGCCGGTCTGTACGGTGGCTCTCGTGATGCCGCGCTGACGGCCCACGGAGTGCTCCAGATCAAGCGTCTGGCGTCGGCTCTCGTCGAGTCTGAGCTCGACATCCGCCACGTCTTCTCATCTCCACTTCAACGGGCCGCAAAGACGGCAAAAGCCATATGTGACGCGCGCAACGACGGCCACGGTGTAGCTGGCGATGTTCTGCGCGCCGTCCCCGTGTCCGAGCTTCGAGAGAAGCATTTCGGGAACTGGGAGGGCGTCAAGTATGCCCCGGCATCCACGGTGCCGGTGCCGCGGCCGGCGCAGATCGATGCCGAAACACCTGAATCCATGCGGTCGAGGGCAAATTTCTTCCTGGATCAGCATCTCTGGCCTGTCCTCGCGGAAGCGCTTTCCACGGATTCCGACAATGCCTGCGTCATTGTTGTCAGTCACGGCATTCTGCTTGGTGCACTGACGCGGGCACTGGCTGAGAAACTTGCTCACGGCTCACCCTTGAACGCAAGCTTTGCTCAACTTTCTTCGTCCAGAATAGCTTGGAGCAACACCGGCTATCTGGACATCGCCATGGCCAGACAACCCGCCGACTCTGTGCCGTTGGCATCTCGACGCACGGCGCCGTGGTCTTGGACTCGTTGCAGTCTTGTCCAGGTCAATTGCACCAAACACCTCGCTGGCCTCCACAAAACCCGCGGCGGAATCGGCAGTGCCGCCCACGACCATCGACAAAGGACACTAGAAGGTTTCCTCGGTGCTGCCTCGGGCAAGCGTAAAGCACACGACGCTACAAATTAACACACCAAGGTAAATTCCATCTCTCTTTTCTCCCTGCCTTTCATATGACCAAAGGCACCCCCCCCCCCCTTCCGCCCAAGTGCTAGTGCTACGCGCACTTTATATGATGAGAACACAAATATTCACAGACCTGTACCGAAACACAAATGTGGAAACAACTTGTCCAACCGCTGTCTGAAAACGCACTTTATTCTTTTTTGAAGTCATCATTATGTTGCTCTCTTTGCAATGAAAGCCGATAGCTGACATCATATCATATAGGTTCAATATGCGTGTAACTTCAGGACCTTTCCGACAAGACTGTAGATGAAAATATTGGTCCATGCCGCCTTATGTGTCTGTAGTGCTGCCAGCAGCTAATCTTCTCCCGAAGCGTCGCCAACCTGACTGAAGGTTGTTCCCCTTCCTGAATAATCGTCCAGAAGTAGACATGACAACAGTCAAGCCATCAAACATCCGTGCTGTCCTCATCGGTGCCCGTAAACACCTTGTGTACCCTACGACTCACAGCTTGCCCGACTGTACGATCCGACACCGCCCCGTCCTTGTTCGTGCTCTTCCTCACAGCCGCCAACCTCTCCGGCCTTCCGCTATCTAATCCCTGTGCCAGTTTGGTTACGCTGTTGAATTCGGCTGCTATACCATATGCGATTGGGGCCGTGATGCGTACGATCTCTTGTAGCATGCGTACGTAGGTGTCTTGCGCAGTGTCTCCCGTGCGGACCTGGCCACTCTCCATGCAGAATCCAGCCACGGATGTTGCCTGGTCTCGTTGCTTCTTGTAGGGAATTGTTGACACATGCTGCGTGAAGTTGACTACCCATCTCGCAGTCTCTGTTGGCACTGTTGTGTGGTGAACAAGTATACCATGCTCAACATGGAGCGAGAGCATCGCATCCTCGATGACGTCTTCTGACACATACTCGGCAGCAGCTCGTGGTTTCGATGCTGATGCTGATGCTGATGCTGATGTTGATGTTGGTCCACCACCGGCAGATCGAACGCCAGATGTGAATTGTCGATTGCGATTGCTGCGGTTCCTCCGAATCCAGGTAGTCATGCCCTGCAGAAGAAAGACGACCTTCTTGCGCGCGTGCTGGCTTTGGATATCGGTGATGCGTCTGGTAAGTCCGTCTTCGAGCACCAAGGATACAAACTCGTCAGCCGCCACTATGACGATGACGATTGCTTCATGCGCGATACGAGGGGCTATGGGCTCCCACAGACCCATCTCATCGTTGAACCTCGAAGTCACCTTACGTCGCCACTTTATCACGTTATAATTGGGGCAGCTCCACGTGGCATGCTCAACTCCCAAGCCCTGCAGCATCTCTTTGACTTGCACTGCAAGTCCGGTGTTTAGTCCAGACGGCAGATCCACGATCATTTCAGGCGCAGATACTTTTTTATCAGTGCGAAGCTTGTTGACTTCTGCCAACGCCGCAACGCGATGCTTCTCTGCGGCTTTGGCGGCCTTCTGCTGTTCTCTCTCTCGTCGTTTGTCCTCCCTATCAGCTTCCCGCTCAGCTGCCGTCTTCTTTCGTCTCCCTGTCTTCCTATCGCGTGTAGCGATTCGATTCGCCCACGTAGTATCGCTCTGCGTGCGTCGCATTGGAGACCGCGCCCGTCTCTTTGACAGATCCATGTCCATGATCGAAGGTAAGTCGTCGTCGTTGGAGCAATGGGAATCGTCTGAGGATTCGTCGATACAAATCAAGTCGTTTGGAGCTTTGGCTGTTGTCCGCTGCTCCGGGGCTGGACTGCTCGCGAATGGGTCTGATTCGCAGCCCTGATGTCCTTCAATATGCCGTCTCTTGGACTGCCCTGATCCGTATGACTTTGGAACACTTTCCAGATTTCGTGTTGCCAAGACTTGCGGTGGAGACGAAGTCACGAAAGGATCAAGGGATGCAGCTCTCCTAGCCATGAATTGTTCCCCAGAAACAGGTTGCGGGGAGCTACCAAATGGATCCGATCGAAACGGATCATCAAGGTCAAGTGCCTTTGCCCCTCGAGAGGGCCTGGTGTACTTCGAGGAGTGTGGCAGTTGCTTCTCAGCTGCAAGGCACATGTCCTGCTTCGGGGATGTTTGTTCCAACGAACTCGTAAATTCAATCGGCTCCAAGACGGGCCGTTTTAAGTGAGATCCATCATGGCTCATCAATGGTAGAAGTTTCGCGTTTGATGTCGGCTTTTGTCCTTCCAGTATTTCCGAAGCTTTCTTATGCCCAATATTGGATCCAACTGCTTTTCTTCGCTTCGTTTGCGGTTCCTCGAGAAGGTCGAATATGTCATCGTCAATGTCGTCAAATGTGCAATCCTCCGTCGTGGATCGTGTGTTATTTGGAAGCTTGTTGTGGTCTGTAAATTTCACGCCTACCTCCGCAGATGGACACTTGGTACCTGCATCATGGCAGAGTGATAGACCGGCTGGTACAGAGGAGGCAGCAGGTTCCTGACACGGTGATGATGCACGGTTGGAGAGTCGCGGGCTTGAAGAGATGAGATCAATGACATCCGGTGCCATACTCGGCTTTCCATGCCGCAAGCAAAGACGGCGAATGAGGTTCGAAAAGGAAACGATCTGATCCCACGTCTGTCGTCGTTTCTTCACGATAGCTAACGCGTCTTGAGAAGCCAGACACGAATTGATCACGTTCATCACGTGATCCGGGGGTGGGGGTAGCACACCCGTGTGGCAGGGGCAACTACCTAATACCGCAGGGTATGCTTTCGCATCAAGAACATGTCAAAAGCGTAATCTAGAGCTTCTCTCATTAAGGGTGGGGGGTGTCGGCAAGATGCAAAGCCACATCCAAAAACAGAAGGTCATTCGTATTTGTTTACCCCAGGAGAGTAGAGGATCTCCAAGGTCTGTCGAACTTACCCATCTGAATCAATATGATCAACACCTGGTAGGGAAATTGCCCCCTACTATGATTGAGGTAGAGGACTTGTATTCGTCATTTCTGGACACGGCACTTTGTGACAACGGGGTTTTGCTACGAGGACTGTGTATTGCTTGTGATTTACTACCGTATACCATCTGTGATCCTTCACGCCCTTGTGTAACTTGTGTAGCAAATTACAAGGCGCTTCTCGGACCTCTGACCTCTGGTCTGAAAAAAGACCAACTCCGTCTGCCAACATCTCGCAACTAGAGCAGTTATTGTGTAGTACTTTTAATATGCACATGTGGCATGAAATCTTTCCAAGAAAGAAAAAAAGTATCACGCTCGGCCATTAATTTTTCTGCTCTTGGAGCTCCAGATGGAACGAACGGATGATAGAGTCCGTATCGTCAATAGCGAGCGGCCGAATATCTGCCATCAGCTTAATCTTGGCAGTACTGTTGCGTCGCATCTGTCAGTATCAATAACAAGTGAGGGCATTGGAGTACTTACACTTCCTTGACCTGCGCGTCACTCATGGATAGACCGAGCTGCTCGACTCGGCTCTTAATGGCATTCCAACCAGTCAACCGGCTAGCGAAACTGTGGGGCTGTTAGACATGCCTAGGTGAAGTAATAGGCCGTAAGATGGAAGGAAGGATCTGAATAGCGGCTTTCAAAATCCAAGTCACATTGTCGACTTCGATTATGAGCACGGATGGCGAAAGAGCCAGGGAAAATCCGATGTGAACCGTGCAGTATCTTTCGGTTTGGGTGTCAACTTACTGGACATCTGCTTCGAGTTAGTATGATATGCAATATTCTCGAAACTAGGCACTTACATCGGTTCAGCCCGTAGTCCTCAGGTGACAGAATTTCGTAGCTTTGACAAGTTAGCATCTGAGATGTATGACTTCGTGGTAGATCACCGCTCACGTTGACGGGTTGGCAAGGATAGCTTTGGCGTGGATACCAGCCTATGACGAGTTAGTAGTGTTCTTTCTGCATACCGCAAGAATTGAAAGTACCTTGTGAGTAAATGCGCACTACCGGTACCTAGAGTTAGCAGCTTGCAGAATTGTTCGGTGGAGTAGGCGGTGCTTACGAAACCTAATGCAATGGGGGTTATTAGCATCTCTCTTTATGAACTATGTTGAGACATGGGAACACGGGGTTCAGAGCCGGGCCCGCCCAATTATGATCCCAGTACGGTAGGAACAAGGACGAGGAGTTTCGATTTTTGGGAAGAACCAAGCAAGAAGAAACAAATTACGTACCAGTGATGGGATTATTGAATGGTATGTTCTGGCATCAAGTTAGCTTCTACTATCAAATGACGGTACTTGAAGGTCATGGGGCCATTTAGCTTGTCTTCCAGTTCCATCCAAAGGCTGTGACTGTAGCTGTGGCAAGAACCAGTCTGACCGCAATGCAAGATCGATCGTGACATTGTTCGTCGCATTGGGGAGCTCTGCCAGCGTGCGACGCGAGTCTCACGAGGCTGTGGACCGCTGAGCACGACGGCCGTCTGTCTGGCTTCTGCCCATTTGCAGCGGAAAAGGGTCCAAGCTCGCTACAGCCACAGTTTGGCCCTGAATGCAATTGCCACGATGCGAAAGTCTCTCGGCAAGCTGACTGTTTCAAAAGACATTCACTCACAATTTGAACGGCGTCCGCCACCAAATCCTCGATTTCCTTGATCTTATGAAGCTTGTACCGGCCCATTACGTATTCGCGACTTCCAACCATCATGCGAGCCATAAGACCACCAAGTGAAGTGATACCGTTTCTCTCACCCTAAATTGTCTTAGCATTGTCAACTTCTGGGACTTTTAATGATTCGAACTTACAATCCCGAGCACGCTTGTGTCAATGTCTGCATCAAGAAGCAAGTGAGTAAATTACCAAATTACCTGCTGTACCTGGGGGGGGATTAGAGGACTTACGCGTCGCACCGGCTTCAAGTGCAGCATGGCTGTTCGCAATAGCGCCTGTTCGGGTAAGCAAAAGCCACAGATTTTAAAACCAGCATTATTATGTTCAACTCAGGAGTTTTTGCTGGCAACCAGATATTGGAAGACTTTTCAACAAGGGCCTAAACTTACAGCCGGTATCGTTATGCAGATGCACTTCTATGTCGCACGACACGACGCCGCGAAGCGTGCGGACAAGATCGTAGACTTGACGGGGGGTAGCACATCCGACAGTGTCGGCCACACCTGGGATATATGAGCAAGAAGAGTGAAGAATCCTCGGACGACATGCGCGACTCACCAACACGGTTTACGCCAACACGCTGTCTCTGATGTTAGTTCCACGTCTTCCAGCTTCAGAAAGGAAGACTTACGTCAACGGCACGGTACAGTTGCAGGAGATCCACGAGATCGGACTTTTTGATGAATTTGGTCAGTCATGATCTATCCGCTGCGCTTCCCCTCCGACAATTGCTCTAATGGGGGCAGATGAGAGAGTCCCGCGTTGTGACTTACTCTGAAGCTGTCCTCTGACGAGAAGCGGACTTCAACACCTCGGCTACAATTGAGTCAGCAACAGAGAACAGTGACGCGAGCATCCAGCGCATACCTCTTGACGTAATTGATAACCTCGATGGCCGCCTTCTCAATTGCTACCATGTCCTTTCCGTGAGAGTGTTCCCTCAAAAAGCTCGATGTTCCGATTACCAGATCAACTCCATCCACTTGCAGAGGGTTAGTATAAGCAACAGTAACAATATCAAAGATTCAATCAATAACGAACTCACCGCCGGTATCGCAGGCAACTCTGGCATCCTAGTGACTGTTCAGGAGATATTTTGGTGGGGCAATTCGAGCATTCGCAAGGGAAATACCTCCATCGTACAGCGAACATCTAGAGTTTGTTAGTGAATTGGCTCTCCAGGAGTTGCAGGCACTGTAGAACATACGTGTCAGAATCTTGGCCTTGAGGCCCAGCTTGCAGATGGCCTCGCAGTCATCCCGCGATTGCTGACAAAATTTAGCGTCCACTGGTAATCCATAGCATCTTCCTGACTACATACTTGCG
The DNA here is from genome assembly GCA_030389615.1 of Epichloe typhina subsp. poae. Lineage (NCBI taxonomy): Eukaryota > Fungi > Ascomycota > Sordariomycetes > Hypocreales > Clavicipitaceae > Epichloe > Epichloe typhina. The sequence continues at coordinate 131,764 of CP098316.1, read as the reverse complement.
AAGCGACAGGGCTGGTCAATTCGATATACTCGACGCCGAAATCAGACAAGGCGGTCGCACTATGAAGACACAGTTACTAATTGGGGGGGTATGGATGTCGAATTCTTAGGGTCGTACATCTTGACCTTGGTCTCTGTAGCATGAGGTGTTTAGTGGGTGGACGCAATGGCGCAACTATCCGATGGATATTTACCTGTGTCGAAGAAAGCATTGGCGAATTGCTCTCCCTCTCTTAACGTGCTTTCGATAATTTTGAAATTTGAGGTGTTAGAAAGGAAGTCGCCGACGGACTCGTATGGTGTGCGCTTGTGCAAGGGCTTCTCAGTAGAGACGGCGGTGCCGTTAACTGTGGTTCTGTCGCCGCACATAATGATGGTGTTTCGGTATAGAAGGGGCCGGAGTGTTTCGTAGCGCTCGGGAAGTTTTTGAGTCCGACGATGTAAGGTAAGAAAGATGTGAATGTTGGAGAGACAGCGATCCAATCCATGAAAAGCTGGTGGGGTTTCCGTGGGGTGGCAATTGAGAGCCAATTGGGAGAGGCCGATGACGGAGCATATGTTAGTGAGTCGCACCAAGGAAAAAGTTTGCTGCTACTCCGTAATAAATACCTTTTTTGCCAGCCTGGCAGGGCCAGTACCCTGGCGCTTGGCACTTAGCACCTAGCACCTAGCACTTGCTGCTCGATCAAGAATCTGCACCCCACGATCATTCAACGTGGTGCCGATGCTACCACACATGCCTGCAAGAAGTCACCCAGAATTGGTGTTCAGACTGTGCCATGATGTTTGGCTTCACGGATGATTTCCTTGGTACCGCATGGCATTAGCCTGCTGTGAATACAACACCAATCGAAGTTCCCACCCCCAACCACCCTGGAGCGAAGAATTCGTAACCTCCCACCGGAAGCACGAGGGGTCGAAAAGACTATAGTCAACGTTGACATTTCCTTCATCGCAGTCATGCATCTCGTGATTGACGACGGGGCAGCGTCGCGCACGGGCTATTGCCGACGAGTTACGTTTTAGCATGCCATGGTCCTGCCCGAGCGTCGTTGATGATTGAGGTTCAACCGAGCGGCATCCTAATAACCAACCATATATTTCAATCCGAAAGCAACTTCATTCGTTTTAACTGTACCGCAGGCCACACCATCCATGCAATGTGAGGATCATGCCCAATGAGTTCTCTGTCCTCCAGAAGACCTCGCTCGCCTTTACAGATCCAGTGGCAATGCTGAACGGGGTGTTGAACGGTCCTGGTGTCTGGTGTGCTTTAGTTGAGCATGGATGGCATTTGTCTCATTCGACTTGCCTCAGTGAGTATTTTTGCTGCGCTTTACGGAGACTATAAGGAGAGGGTGTACTCCGTACGGAGTAGTTGAGCTTTCTTTACTTGAGATCGGCGGAGAATGATCGATCACACATGTCTTTGTTTACAGCAGCTGATGATTTTTACTGCTGTCGATTCACTGAAATACTGATATTGACTCGTATCTGCGGCGCAGAATAATGTACATTGCATCGTTGACTACTCCGTACACACGTCAAGGGCAATGAGACATGTGTTATGTGCTTAAAGCGGTGTCCAGCGGCTCAACATTGATGAAAGCTGAAAACTTTCCACTTTATATTGAGATTGCTACACGGCACGACCGCCGGTGGAAGGCAGAAGAGAGAGCTTGTGTAGTGCTTGTGCCTCTCGGTTTTTGGAAGTTATTCGTCAGCTCATCGACGTCAAAGGAGCCAAGCCACTCCACGCCAGCAGGCACAATATAAATACATAAAAACGTACGAGGCTGTCTGCCCTTTGTTCCAGGCCGCTTCGCCGAGTCTGGAGGGCCCTGTGGCCTTGTGCCCGACATCTTACGCTTTATAATATTACGCCGTCACGTCTGGCGCCCACAGAACGCTAGTCAGTTGCTCACGTCATTGTCAATTGCAGCTCCCATGAAGAGGAGCAGGGGTTAGCGAAAGTTTGAATGTCTTGAGGAATAAGCTTTCCCCCCCAATCTCGAGTTGTTCAAGGGTGAAGACTATGTCGGTAGACCGGCCAGACCCGATACATAATAGACTAATGGACACTCCGTATTAGAGCAACGCTTTTCCTTCGCCAACAAGGAATGAAGGTTTAGTGCATATAATACCCGGATGTGAACAGAGAGCTCTTCGTCCACATGCTGAAACGCTGTCCGTCCGAGCGAACCAATCAAATTGCGAGACCCTCTCGTCCTGAATTCTTTTTCTTTGTATTCATCCTGGTCGAGCCCCAGCCGAGGCACCAAGTCCGTATGTATGTATACAATTATTATTTTCAGACCCATTCCGGCAGAATGGTTTGGATTCATGCCGTCCTCGATATTATCGTCAGTAGGACTGTCCCTCCTTTCTTGTTGGCGCTGAATTTACGTTGTTATGCTTTTCTACTCAGGCCAAGGCTCAATCGAACCACTCACTGCCCAGATGGGATTTCAAAAGTCGGAACTTCCGAGTACATGTGCTATTCACGTGTCTCCTGTGTTATTACTACTCGTGATATTATGTATGCACGCAGGGCCAATTTGACCATGCAATGCAGCACGTCCATGGAAACGATCAGGCCTCGGACAGGGGATTGTGAGCAATCGACATGCAACCATAATTAAAGCTACATCTACTCCGTGTAATATGGGTCGATTGACTTTGTTGCGAACAACAGCACTTGCCGATTGCCTCCTTTTCAGAGAAAAATGAAGGCCACCCCTGACGCGACAAAATCCGTGCGGTCAGTGCACTGGTGGGCGCGCTCACCCTCTCATGACGCCAAAGCTGGCTGGGAGTTCGGGGAGAGCGTACAAACGCAGCAGCTACTAATAATGATGCTCACCCAGTATTAAACTCCGTAGTCTGATCTAAGAATGAGCTTGTCTCCATCTGGAGTTGTCGCTACCCCGTATGTGCCCATACCAGATCAGACAAGATCGATTCTCCGAATACCGTCGGCTGTATTTTAATTCGGTAAAGTCGCGTCTTTTTCTCCCGTGAGAGGTGGGTGGGGATGGTCACAGCGGGTCACAGCGGGTGGTAGCGGGTGGTAGCGGGTGCCATTACATACAAGTGGGTGCATGCAGCTCCTGCCTGCCTGCACTGCACTAAACGCACGCTGCTCCGACCGCCGTCATGTGGCTGAGAATCCCCCCCCTTTTTTTTTCTTGTTCTTCTTTCGAGGGCCTAATGTTTTCTTCTTGTGTTCAGACTCAGCCGCTTTCTTTTGGATCCGCGGGTTTCTCCTTCTTCTTCTTCGTCCTTCGTTCGTCTGCGTTCGTTTGCGTTCAGTGAAAGGGATGTATGTAGATGAGAGGGACCTGACCTGCCTGAGTTGTGGTACAGTGCATATTGACCAGACCTGACCTAGGGGCACTGTGGGGTATCAGTGGTGGTGTACTTTCATTGGCTGAAAATTCCTCTGTAATTTCACACCTTCTGGCGAATGCAATATGCACATGCGGATTAGAAAATTCAATAGCAAATCAAAATACGGGCATTGCGCCACTATGCAAGACCGATCTTGCACTCAGGTTATGGTCAGGTCCCTCCGAAAACCTTTTGGTGGTGATTTCAGCTCGACGTTGTGCCACACACACGGAAGAAGAATCGATGCTGTGTGCTGCGTCTCCAGCCAAGCCCCCTATCCCCCTATCCCCCTATCCCCTATCCCCCTATTGAAGATCGACTTCCGGCGCGCAGTGCACGAAGCCCCTTGCAACCACCGACACATCCGTCCGAAGTCCTCCTCCCTCACCTACTTATTCCCGAGCGCTGGCTTTGACCAGGGGGGCGAATCCGTTGGCACAATGTACAAGGAACTGACTGAGGAACTGGCCGTAATAATGCGGACTACCCTGCGCTTAACAGTACAGTGTGGGACAGCCGAGCCGGGCCCCTTCGCTGGGGTGCCCCGGCGTTTTCCCCCTTTGCCGCGCCGCCAAGCTGAGGACCCACCGGACCAACCAACCAGGCCAGCCTTGTAAATTTACCTGTGTTGACCTGACACCTGGACCCTGGCCACTCCCACTAGAACAATGCAAGCAAGGTGTTACCAGCCCACCAGCCTTGCCTTCTAATCCGTAAAGCTCATCCATTCCCTCTCATCCCAGCTCGACGGCTGTCCAGAGGAGCCCAGAGGAGCCCAGAGGAGTCCAAAGGAAAGACAACATCCCAAGGACAAGAGGAAGGACACACTGTCCAACATTCCCTCGTAGCAGGATTGCCAACAACCCGACGCTACCGCCGTTGGTCAAATTTCGCCAAAATAACGCCAGCTACGCTGGGCCTTCCCGGGGCTGACGATCCATCTGAGACGGACGGATCGATTGCCCTCCCCCCGGACCAGCAGCCTCTGAGTACCTGGCAACTCCCGTCTTTCGAGCATTATTATCATCGATAATTTCTAGCCGCATAGTCTTGTCTCGCCCAACATGGCCGCATCACCGCCTGCGTCGCCTCTACATTCCAGAGAGCGACCTCTCAGCGCCATTGTGAAGCCAGGCCCCAGGAGTTCCAGCAGAATGAGTATGAGCAGCAAGGCTGGCGTCGGCAGCAGGGCATCTGACGATGAAAGTCGAACCGCGGTCAAAGTTGGTACGTATTGCATCAACACTTTCCTTCTTCCTCTTCGTCTTTCAATGTTGGGTCCGAGCCCCGAGCCATCTTGATATCGGGGTCCTCATCTCTCGCTGACCACTTCTCCAGCTGTTCGAGTACGTCCACCTCTGAAGCCTAATGATCCGGGCTACGACTTGATTCCACAGCGATTTCAGCGCTCCATGGTTCAGACGACGTCAAATACGAGCCTAGCAATCGACTCACCACAGGGCCGCAAACTTTTCGTTTTCGATCGCGTGTTCAGCCCCGAGGTCATGCAGGATGGTATATGGGAGTACTTGGAAGACTCCATCAGCGCCTTTACCCAAGGCTACAACGTCTCCGTCTTGGCATATGGACAATCTGGGGCTGGGAAATCATACACCATGGGCACCTCTCGCCCAGGCGAGTTAGACGATGATTCAATGATAGGTAAGAAGCATCCTGCGTTGGTCGCCGGGCGATGCGTGGTCAATGGAGCATTCGCATCTGCCAAAGGCGAAGTTGGCTGACACCTTTCTTCTTTTTTCCTCCTTCTTTCTCCTACAGGTGTGATACCTCGAGCTGCTACGGCTTTGTTCGAAAAGCTTGACACATCCAACAGTGGAAGTGGCGGCGTCTTTTCCAAGCGGCAGTCCATCTCCAACTTACGAACGCCTCGCGCCTATCAACAGAATGTTCTTGGCGACCGGAATTGGTCATTAAAGGCAACGTATGTGGAAATTTACAACGAGCAGCTACGCGATCTGCTTGTCCCAGACACAACCCCGCCCCATGAGCGAACAAGCATCGCCATTCGCGAAGACATCAAGGGAAATATTATCCTCACTGGCTTACGACAAGTTGATATCAACTCTGTCGACGACCTAATGAACGCGCTCAACTTTGGTTCCGACATTCGCCAAACCGATGCAACTGCCATCAACGCAAAATCTTCTCGCTCCCACGCCGTCTTTTCGTTGAATCTAATACAGCGTAAGAGCAAGCCCAAGACGGCGGCGGGGGCGGATAAGAGGTTTTCTATGCCTCTGGAGGCCATGACTGGTCAGGAGATGGGCGTGACAACGGACAGCAAACTTCACTTTGTCGACCTGGCAGGAAGCGAGCGACTCAAGAACACTGGCGCACAAGGAGAGCGAGCGAAAGAGGGGATATCGATCAACGCTGGTCTGGCATCGCTTGGCAAAGTCATCAGCCAGTTGTCCTCTCGCCAATCCGGATCTCATGTATCGTACAGAGATTCCAAGCTAACGCGGTTGCTGCAAGACTCGCTTGGCGGCAATGCCTACACCTTCATGATTGCTTGCGTCACGCCCGCCGAGTTTCACCTCAGCGAGACGCTGAACACAGTCCAATATGCTCAGCGCGCCAGGGCTATCCAGTCCAAGCCCCGAATTCAGCATGTCGAAGACGGGGATTCCAAGGCTCTGGTGGAACGACTCCGAGCAGAGGTTTCCTTCCTCAGGGATCAAATTCGAAGCTCACATGGAAGCGATGATAACCCGCGGAGAGCCAACGCAGCACCAAATGAACGATCCGAAAGACAGAATGAACGGGAGCTTGAACTCCAGAACCAGCTCTTGGATGCACAGGAGAACTACAGTGCCTTGAGTCAGCGACATGCCAGGCTCATCGCGGAGCTTGCGAGAGCCAGGGAAAACGAGTCGGTAGAGACGGGACAGAACGGGGATACATCTGCCGATGATCGACTGAACCGCTCCAACTCGTTCGCCCAAGCCGTCGAGCAAGTGGTGTTGGAATACGAGAAAACCATTCAAAGCCTGGAACAGTCCCTATCGAGCACCCGCACGACACTTTCTAACACGGAAACTTCGCTGCTGGAGAAGGAGACGAAATGCGCCTACGTAGAAACTATCAACAGCCAACTCCAAACACGCCTTCAGAAACTCATGGATCGCGAGGCCAGCACCGAAAATTATCTGCATGATCTCGAGGCAAAACTGGACGGCCACACCAATGGCGAAGAGAAAAATGCCACAATCATCACACAACTTCGTCAAGAAATTGCGCGAGTCAGAGAGAATGAGGCTGCTTGCGAGGACTACATATCCACTCTCGAAGAGCGCCTGGCGGAAGCAGATCAAGATGCCGAACTCATGCAGCGAGAAGTGGACCGCCTGGAACAGGTCGTGGAGCGCCAACGCAGCTTGGGAAAGCTAGACTCCCTACTCTATGAACTCGATCATGTCGAAAACGGGAGGCCCGCGGAACCCGAAGCTGCCACCAACGGTGCCACGCGAAGCGGACGTTTCTCGGATCACTCTCGCAGCCAATCTCGCGTCAGCCGGAAGAGACAACTCCGTGGACCTATTCCCGAGGAGCATGATGAGCGCGCTGACGATGATGACGCCACCGATGTTGATGACAATGTCGAGTCAACAGACCACTTGAACGACGATCACATGGCGGAACCATCCAACAAAGTGGAAGCAAAGAACATGTCCAACGGCACTAATCCAGGGTTGAATGCCCAAAGCAAATTCGTTGCTGACAAGTTGGATACGGTCACTCAGGAGCTCGTCGTCCTTCGTGTCGAGCATGAGTCCACGATACAAGAGTTTGATCAGCTCCAGGCTAAATACGAAGAGACTCTCCGATCGCTAGCTGAGCTTCGAGATGCTGTAGATGAAGCCCGGCATCCTGAGCGGTCTAGAGTGCGCGACTCAATACTATCAACTTCAACACCACCGCAGACACGCCCCGATTCTCCCATGTCAGACGGCAGGTCTATCGACCTCAAACATGAACCTCGCTCATCCCTGTCGCGGTCTCTATCTTCCGAACTGTCCTCTGCAATGGAGTCGCCGGCGACTATGGACACCTCGGCGGCTGATCTCGGCTCCGAAGACGATTCTGCCACGACAAAACCCGCGGCATCAAGCGAGAACTTGGCTCAGCAGGCCGAGAACGAGCACCTGGCCGCCGAGGTCGAAAGATTGCGACGGCTTGCAGAGGAGAAGGCAGCCGCCGAGAAGGCTCTTGCTGAGAAGTTTGCCGAGCTCGAATCCACGCACAACGAAACGCTCGACATGGTCGAAGAACTCAAGACCGAGGTATCAAAGGCCCGCGCGGTCGAGGCTACTTCACCAAGGACCAGCAGTCCAGTAATCCGTCGCAAGTCGAGCCAGAATCTCATGATTATTGACCGAGCACACCGCTCATTTGCTTCTCTGAAAAATATCGCGACGGACAACTTTGAGAATCAGCCCGAGGTGATGCAACATTTTGAGCTCAACTTGAACTCGGCCATGCATGAACTCCACTCTCGAAGCGAGCGTATTCAAGAGCTGGAGGCGGATATTGCCTCTGTGAGGAAGGAGATGGAAACTAAGATGACCATCATTTCGGGATTAACACGGGAGAGGTCAAGCTTAAAGGCCAGCCCCAGGGATATGTCCATGGTCGCAAATCTGCGCGATCAGCTTGAACGAAATGACAAGCAGATGTCACAGATGCGCGAGGCCCACGAGACTCGCGAGAAGGAACTCATGTCCGAGTTGGAAAAGCTGCGGGAGTCGCTGGAGAATGCGGTGCCATCTGCCACTGGTGCCGCATGCGATGGCGCTGTTGACAATGGCGATGACGAGGAAAGACGGAAGCGCATCGCCGACCTCGAAGGGGAGTTGGCCGGCTGGGAAGAAAAGCACCGGCTTGTTCTTGAATACACGGAGAAGAATGAAGCTGACTTGTGTGCCAACATCATGAGGCTCGAGGCACATATTGCGGCCACGCAGGAGAATCACGAAAGGTCCTTGTCCAAGGCCGGCTCCGATGGTGAAGGATCAGCTCGTGGGATCGAGGAGAAGCATCAGAAACTTGTCGGCTTCTTGCGCACCGAGATTGATGAGTACAAGGCCATCATCAACAGCAATTCCACAAAGATTGCCGAGCTTGAGGCAGGATACTCGGCAGCGAAGTCTCAACTCGAGGAATTAACTACGACTCACGAAAGCGTCACAAAGGAGCTCGAGGATCGTGGCAATCTTGTGGCCACTCTTGAGGAGAACCTTGCCAGCCTTGTTGAAGCAGCGAAGTCCCTTGAGGATGCACTGAAGCTCGCTCACGAGACACATGCCAAGGAGATGTCCGAGTTGAGATTGCGCGAGCAAAAGAGCTACGAGGAGCAGGCCGAGGTGCTCATGCAAGAGCATAGCGACGCCGTCCATAAACTAGACGAGGAGCTTGCTCAGGCCAGGGACGAGTTGGCCAAGGCTGCCACACAGGTTGCGGTGGGCATGAATATGGATGTCAGCATCGAGCTGCTCTCTGAACGCATCGAGAAACTTTTGGCCGATCAGAAGTTGCTCGTGGAGGAGCAACGCAAAGCCGAAGAGATGAAGCGTCATGTTACTGAGCTCACTGGAAGTAACGAAAAAATGCTGGGCGACATCGAGGCGGCCAAGGTGTCTTTGACCGAAATGCTGTCAGACACGTCCGAGGCTGTGCCTGCGTCAGTCGCTGAGCAGCTCAACGCAGTCAAGAGCAAGCTTGTCGACCTCGAGGGGCGCAACAAGAAGAACAGTCGTTTGGTCGAGGAGCTTGAGGAGCAGCTGCAGAACAACTTTGACGAGGCCCAGGTGACCAACAATCGCCTCAGCACGTTGCAGACTGAGCGCAATGCCCAGCTGGAGGAAGCCATCTCTGCCCGCGCCCAGCTCCAGTCCGATTTGGACAGTATCCGCGAGGAGCATGCATCCCTCCAGGCCAGGTTCCAGGAGCTGTCTGCCACGGGCGAAGTCAAACGATCGGATTCCAATTCTACCATGCGCAAGAGCAGCTCACATGCTTCATTGCCTTCACCACCGCCTGCCATTCCCCTGCCCCCGCTGCCCAACGTGGCCGGCAGGAGTGCTTCGCCAACCAACAACGCTGCCGTGCCCACGTCCCCCACCACTGGCCGACGTCTCAGCAAAGAAAACGTCAACATTTCTCAGCTTACAGAAGATCAGGAAGCCCGCGCCAGAACAATGGAGAAGCAACTCGCTGCAGAGCGGCGATTGACGCAAACTCTCGAGGAAGCACTGACCGACCTCGAGGCTCAGTCCAACAAGGTCAAGAGCGACTGTGAGACGTGGAAGAAGCGTTCTCAGAAGCTGGAGACTGAACTGAAGGAGCTCAAGGACCGACAAGTCGAGCCGCAGCAAGACAACCGTTGGAGCATGCAGGCGGTTGAAGAGGAGCGAAAGAAGCGACAGGCAGCCGAGTTGGCTAGGAAACAGCTCGAGGAGAGAATGAATGCCATTAACAAGGGCAAGAAGAAGAAGGGCAGTTTGAATTGCTTCTAGGCGGGGCTGAGCTTTCTTTGGAAGACGACGCGCCAGGAAGACAAGGAGCAACCACGGCAGCCCGATACACGAACATGACATGACGCTGCTCGCTCCTCTCTGTCTGTACAATCCCACGGTGCAAACAGCGTTCTTTTATTTCTCTTGTACACAACATTGCTGCTGGCTCATGCGTAATGCTTCCGACGTGCACACACACATACCGGGCCCGGCGTTTCTTTCACTTGCAAATGTTCCTTTTTGCTTGGCTACTGGGCGGCAAGAGGATGGCTTTATTCCGGGGCGTGTTGTCCTGTCATGCTCATGTTTGCATCTCCCCCCTTTCCCCCTTTTCCCCTTTTTGCTTTGTGGGTTTTGCAGTGGACAATGTCTTGCCGCGGGTCACTCACTGATTTTTTTGATTTTTTTTATGGAAGCCACAATGCAAGAATACCCCCCTTCTTCTCTCCCCTTTCCTTTCTCCCCTTTGCTTTTCCGTTTTTGTTGTCCGATCTCTTTTCTTTTCGGGGTTTTTTTAATCATGGTAGCGATGACAGTGGCGATGGACTGAATGAGTTGTACTCTGATGGATACGCGCAGCTTCTACTTTCCTCTGGCTGCATGCACCGCTCCGACGGAATAAAAGAGGGCACGCATGCACAGCCGAGAGATGAAGGGAAGACTGAACATTAATACCCACAGTGGAATCTTTTTGCTCGAGTGTACATAGTGACGCGGTACATGGTGAATGTGAACACGTGGAAGTTTCTTCTCAGTTTCGCCTCCCGTGAATTTGAAGCCAAGCCTCTTTTGCACCGACCAGCCCCACTTTGTCCGTCCACACGTACATGTAGCCTCGACTGACCGACCTTTTTGTCATAATCATCAGCCCTGCGCCCTAGACAGGTACAATGCACCCACCGCCTTGATCTATCTTGCTAATTTACGTATACCTAATAGGTGGGGGGATAAGCAAATTAGAGATTAGTACGGAAATAAGGGAGATAGAGGATAGGATTAAAAGGTACCTTTTATTACTAAGCGGATATGCATCTCCCTTGCATCTCTCCAATGATAGCATTAATTATAGCTGAATATAGCTATTTAAGGAATAAAAAACTAGGGCACGTGGACGTGCATTTGTAAAATCATCCACGGGATAGGTGCATTGTAGGCGTGCGTTGGCGGCCGGCCTGCAATATGCCCGGGAATAACGTCCAAAAGGAGCAAGTTACACGCAAAATCCGCAACATGATTGGACTTGGCATATTCTTCATTCAACCAACTACTTAATTCCCCAAGTTGCTACAAATATAACACAACTTTGGCTCCGTCATGTCTCCCCGTCCATCCATCACAACACACAGACCATACAATGCCCACGTATAGGCGATGCTTTACATGGCATGAAAGAACAAAATACATCTGGCCAAAAAAAAGTGAAAGGAAAAAGAAAAAAAAGTGCTCAACACAATATAAATAAAGTCCGTCTCCGAAACGCCTTTCCTAAGAGAAGAAAAAAGGTGTGCTGCCAAGTGAATGAAATTCGATATGCGCCGAGGCGAATCGTTATTCTGATTGCCTAAAGTCTATTCTTCCAAGTAATCCAGATGACTGCCAAGTTGTTATTGAGAGGGGAGGGCGGGGGCCTTTTTTTTTGGGAGCAAGGAAGGAATGAAGGCCCCGATGGGATGTGTAAAATGTAGGTCGTCTGTCGGTCGCTATAAAACACGTCGTTTCATCCGGTGGGTCGTGGTGGTGCAAGCTCGCTCTAGAATATCGAGAGTGCGGATGGAGAGAGCCGGTAGAAAAAGACGGAGCCAAAACATCCTACGATGCTGGGATCCAGACAAGCTCGATAATGCCGTCAATGTTGCTCATGGGCTGTTTGTCAGAGTGCACCCATCGATCGTCACTCTGCTTTCGTGTGTACGTCTGCAGTACAGAACCGTCTGATAGCACCTCCGACTCCTCCATCTCCCAGGCAATCTTTTTGCCAGTCTGTTCGAGATTCGGCCGTTGAGGCCCCATCATGAAGTCAAGGTTCCAGCCCTTGTCCTCGGGAGCAGCATGGAGCGTGGCCTCCATCTGGTTGGTATCGAAAGTCACGCCTTCTGGATAGTGGGCTATTGAATATCCGGAAATGATGAAGTCATCGTTGGTCTGGAAGCGCTGCAGCGTGCAGTCTTCTCCGCAGGTATGTGCGATCTTGGTGTATTGGCTAGGTTTGGCTTTGTGCCAGCCTCCGCCACGATAATGGTGGAGGGAGAGGGGTTTGATGCCCCATTCGTAAAATCCCGACGGGTGGCCAAAGAAGTCCAGTTGCCACAGGTCCCAAAACGTGGTCAATCGCGTGTCGGTATTCTCGTAAATACACTTTCGGAGGAGAATGTCACCCTGCGGGCCCCAGCCAGAGTTGGATTCCAGGATCTTCTGTTCGGTGGTGCAGCTGCTGTAGAGGTCTGTGATCTTTTTAGCCAAGGGCACAGACAAAAAGACGCCTGCTCCGCCAAAGGCTTGGGAGCCGTGTCTCTCAATCGCTCCGGTGTCCTCGGATAGCGTGCCAATATACATCTCTCGCGTGTGGTCGTGTTTTCCCATCTTCTCGACTAGTCCGTGCATGCTGGGGAAAAAGGTGTCGTCGTCGCAAGTTACTAGCCACTTCTTGTTCTGGGCCTCGGGATGCGTGGACAAGGTGGGGACCAGGCTGAGGTATCTGACGGCCATTTCCAGAGACGAATCAGAGTGGTAAACATCCACGTCAACACCAACGTCCCCGAGCAGGTTGGCCACCTCCTGGAGCTCGTCATCACTTGCGCCTAGCAGCATAAGCAGCAACTTGCCGCCATTGGAGCGGCCACGGCTGTCGGTAAGCCAGTAGATCCATTCGTTGATGGGAGTAGTTTCAGGATCCATGAACCGTTTGAATGTTGTCGAGACGCCAAACATGAAATCGGTGGCGTTGGCGGTGGACGGGAAAGCAGATGCAGGAACTTGAACTTCCAGCGGCTCGTCACAGCCATCTTGGCCATGGGGCTTGTTGACGTCGACAGTCTTGAAGGCGCCGTTCAGAAGATTTTGAGATACCTTTGTCATACTCTTGCGTTCCAGGCCTTCGGTTCTGGTGAAGCGAACGTATCGCTTCATGTACTGGAATCGCTCGTCGAGGTTGTACTTTTGTCTTATTTTTTGCAAATGGGGCACGTCGACGCTACAGTTCAGATTGAACCTGCTGGATACCAGATCCCCGTCGCCGAGTATAGAGTCCCCTGAAACGGGTGAGTTGCTGTCATCGAGTGGTTTCTGTTCGTGAACAGGGCTCGCCTTCATGGCTGGTTTGCGGAAGAGTCGGGGTCGAACTGGCACCCTGTCTGGGCGTATAAAGGCCACAAGAACGAGGAGGACGCACAGGGCGGCAAGAAGCGCTCTAACGCAAGGGCTCCGCATCGTAATGGAGCGTTTGGGACCCAGAAATATCGCTCCCATGGTGTTGTCCCGTCGAAATTAGGGGGGAAACCTTGCTCACTAATACTCGCAACGAGTGTCTGTGTTCCCGATGCTGCGGGAGTATGATCATGAAGAACCTCGACTACCCAAGTCCAAAGTTGTCCCAAGGCAATGCCCGGATACCTGCGTCCCCAAGGCAGAACTGAAAGCCCCGTCACGCCTGACTCTCGGTATATGACCAGTAGAATGATACCCAAAGATTGCCTATGTTGAGTGGTGATGATTGTTCGAGGTGAAGCGAACGAGAGAACGAGTGTGTAGCTGCCGGTCGTTTATTCTTCTTCTTCTCTTTCGAGGATGAGTCTATTACCAACTGCGAAGTGCAGCGATTAAGAAGAAATGAAGCAGAAAAACGACGAGCTCGGATCAGGTCAAGTATCGACAGCTGGTAGGAAAAGAGGCGGCGTAAACGTGCGGGGAGCAGAACCAAGAGTCTGTGTCGGGTGCCCAAGTTCAACGTCCGGCGTGGAAAATCGAATCGAGTGCCGTCAAGGGTCGACGAGCACAATGCATGGAAAGCAGCAAGGAAAAAAAATCCAAATGACCAAATGACCAAATGACCAAATGAAGAGATGGTGGAAAAGGAGGGTGAGGGTTTTGCGTGTGGGAGAGGGAAGGAAGGTCAAGTGCGAGCAAGCTCCAGGTTTCAGGAAGGCACGACAGAGCGTTGACAATGTCGTGCTGCACCTGGCGATGAGGAAGTGTCTTTCAAGCGACGTCGGGGCTGGTAACTTTCGCATGCACGGCGCGCTGCGGAGTACATTTCAAACCCTGGGCGATTGAGCGCATGTACATATGTACAGCAACAATCTCGGCAGGCAGTGCCATCGAACCAACATGCCGCGTGCCACCAATGCCACCAAGACGAGGATCAGAGCTAGATCGAGTCGAGATATGCACTGTGGGGGGAAGGGAGTGGGCCAGCAATTGGACAGCAATCAACGATGGCGTCGCATGGTGGACCAGGGATGGCAAGGGGGTGAAATTGGCGACGGGCGAGGAACAAGGAGAATGCAACAACGGTCAGGATTGGCAAATTAGGAAAGACGATTTGCAATTTGCGATTTGCATCATCAGTGCCACGGTGCCATCTCATGCATCCCATGCATCCCGTCCATCCCGTCCATCCCCTCGGGCTGGCAAAGTTAGTGATGTGGTGATGAAGAAGAAGAAGAAGAGATGATGATGATGCGGTTCCGTGCCTGCATTGTTTCGCGTGCCACGACGAGAGACAGCCAGCGGCCCACATTTTCTCCTTTCCACGACGCCACGACGAATGACACAGGAAAAGTCGCATCCTCAACAAGGGCGGCGCAGGACAGGACAGTGCAGCGGCAGTGGGCCAGCAGGGAGGATCAACATGGATCAACATGGACAGAGCATTGTTCATTTGTTCATGGAATGGACAAGGTGATGGATGCCCGGAGCACATGATGAAAGTCCCCACTCCCTGCGACGCGACCCCTCTGCGCCTCTTGATGCCATTTTTTACATTATCACCACAACGTTTTGCTCGTACGGAGTAAGGACTACTGTAAGGACTACTGTAATCCATTTGACTCGAGGGCTGCCTCGGAATCCCGACTTGATCTACTGAGTAGCTAACCAACCTTGCTACTCCCTAATACTTGATGCGGCATATTTGTCGCGAAACTCGGTGCTCGGCAGTGACGCTACCGGCAGAGCTTAATTCTATTCCATGGGGCATTCCATGGGGCATTCCATGGGGCGGCGGCTACAGAAAAGCCAAGACCGAAGCCAAGTTGCGGCCGTGAACGCATCGTCTCACGGGTCACGGGTCACGGGTCACGGATTTCATAACTCGGTACGGAAGTACGTACTCCGTGCAGCACTGCCTGTTGAGAAATCCAAGGGAGGGATATTCACTGTACGTTGTACTACATATGTACGTGCGCATAGGGCGCAATGTCAAAGAGATGGGGCAACGAAACGTGCATGCGCAGGAGCCATCCTGGCTGAAGATTCTCCTTTTTTTTATTTTTTTAATTTTTTTTTTTTATTCGGGTTTCCTTTTTCCGCACAATCACCGCCTATTTGCGTCTGATGCCCCGCCCCGCCCACTGCGGATGGCCAATTTGCCCTGTCGTGCTCCGTGCTCCATGCTCCGTGCTCCGTACTGTGGTACAGTGGAGTGTACTCCTTGCGGTACTTTCCTGTGGTACTCCCCCCCAGGCGACCCGCCGAGCGGGTACGACCAGCATCTGCAGGCTAAAGTACGCTGAAGTACTCCGTACAGTACATACATGATGCAGACGTAACGCCAGCTTCGGCTGATTTGCCCCTTAATGTACTCTCCCAGGCCAGACTCCACCGTGGATGCCATCGGCAACAAAGGTACTCCGTACATATGTACAAATTAGCCAGCCCCGCCTGCACATGGATGGGGACATGGAGGACACAAGCTTTTCTCGCACAGCCGGTCAATGCTCCAGCCATGGGCCATGGGCCTGTGTGTGTGTGTGTGTGTTTGCTGCATCTGCAATTGTGAACACTTTTTTGCGTACTGATGTCGGCGTGAAACACCGAGTCGGCTTCGTGCTTCTTTGGCGTCGACGTAGGGTACCGCGCACCGGGTCCATGGCAAACTACAGACAACTCGACTCTGATTCAGTTCATCTCAGCTAGCGGTTCTGAATCGCGCCCTGGCGGTGCCTGGCGGTGCCTGGCGGGAGGTCCTTTCAAAAAGGGAAACAACACGACATTCCCACCACTAACCGACTCTCATGTTTCAAGCGTGGAATGTCTCTTGACATGATGACAGCTGTCGTGCCGTGGCCGGCAATAGCGCCGACAGCGAGACAATGATCCGACGGAATGCATCATTTGCCCGTGGTCGTTTCATTAGATAGCAATTCTACATCATCTTCTCTTCCAATTACTCTTTGCTACCAGCTGCATCCTTGCACACCTTCTGTTCCTAGCGAGAAGCTATTTACAAACTCTCGTGGTAAACCGTAATGGCTTCGTGTTCCACTTGCCTTGAGGACTAATCTACGGCGGAGCCTGGCAGGCGCCTACACACACGCAAGCCACAGAGGGGGATGCTCCTTGCGACCCTCACGACAGAGGGGATGCTGCATAAACGCTCCCTAAACGCTCCCTAAACGCTCCCTGAATTCTCGCGTGCTGCAAGACCCCGAGCGAGAATACAGAGAGTGCTCCATCGACCCCCCTATCAACGTCTCTGTCAACACACCCACTGTCACCATCACCATCATGCTGAGTTTGATTGATTTATTGATTGATTGATAAAGGGAATATTCGTTAAAGGGCTTCAGACACACACAAAGGCGGTGAAAAAAAAAAGCCACAAGATACAAGATACAAGCTCAGACCGTACAAAGTAGCCACCCTATAGTGATCCACATACAAGTTGTACTGTGTATTGACTCTGCGAACTTCACGAACTCTCGTTGATCACACCCTTAGCATCCGCGAGTCGAGGTGACCTTTTCGCCCGTTGCGCTCCAGTCCTTGTTTTTATAAATAACTGGCAACTTCGTGTTGCCATTAGCACAGTAGCAAGTGCACGTAAAGTCATGTTTGTCTGAAAAGGGTTCCGAGGTCAACATATTGCTGCCCAAATTTTGGCACTTGATACTCATTTCATTGAACGCTTTCTGCTGCTGTGCTAGTCGGTTTTCTTCGGTAAACTCCACGTGGACCGTAAACACTATATCGAATCGGGGTGGGTCGCGACGCGCAGCGCTCGTTGTTGCAATAGCCAAAACCACAAGATTCGAGAGCTCTGTCCTTACGTGTTAGCACAGAGAGAGGAAAGGTCAAAGAGAAAGCTCAACTAACTCATTGTGACAGTATGTAGAGAATAGTGAAGGGATAGAAAAGGTAACTTTATAGCTAGTATTCAAATAGCAAGTAAATTTGTACAAGGCAATAAAATATAAAGATAAATCTTGGAGGATGACATAAGGCTAGGCAACACGTTGGCACAGCCTATTTGTAACCCATTTAGCCTATTTGTAGCCTATTTTAGCCTGTTATAGATATGGCCTGTTAAAACGGGACTTACGGAGTAGTAGTGGCATACGAAGTATATTTATAGATGTATAAAATAATAAAAAGGGGGGATTGTATGTATACACTATACTCCGTACTCTGTAGTACTTTGAATTTGACCATGACCTAAATGCATTATACCACTGCTTCTTTATACTCTTTCTCCTCTGCCTTATCTTGATGCTAAGGCGACACGCGGATCTCTCACTGCTCGCGCAGATCTCTGTTGTCCGCCTGCTGTTAATAACCGCATTATTCAAGACGACCTGGGCGTTTGTGCATGAATCATGCCGAGGCTAGGATATGTGCACCGAGGGCGACTGCAACGCTCAACTAAACTAATGGCGCCGATCTGTTTTAGTCGCTTGCTTGCAACACTCCAACGTGGCCTCCCGCGGATTGGGCCCGGATCACGCGGCGAGACGTGGACGACGCATCTATGTATTGCACCCTTTGACGAGGACCAGCAAGACAAAACTCCAAAGCCAATCAAGAAGTAGCCCGGACGGCCCAAAGCTAAGCCGTAGAGCCCAAGATAACGGAGACCTCTCAACTACAACTTATCCAACACCAACAACTGAAAGATTCACACGCAGTGTTGGTCTCGTCGCGATGAGACTTATAATAAGCCCTGCCAATACAGTTACTCATAGCATTGGGAATGCAGGAAGCGAGCTGTATTGTTACTAGGTGATTGAAGAGAGGACTTTTTCATGTCCTATTATCAGAGATGCGGTAGCAGCGGGGCGCCACAATACATAATGAGGCCTTTCCCGAGTCAAGTCCTTGCAAAGCCAGGAGATAATTTTCGGTACTGGGCCTCGGGTCAAGGGCCACTAAACGCAGGTACGTCAAATATTGAAGACGCGGCTTATGCGTGTTGAAGTCATGTACAATCGGGCGAGACGGTGGCTTGTCGCTGCCGCCGCGCTGTTTGCAAATTTTCGATTTTTTTTGACAAAATCAAGCTGTGGGATAACTGTTAGTATCACAGGACACCCAGTAGTCGGATTCTGGGAGTGGACTAAAGAACAGGTATTTATTTATTTGTTCTAGTCTACTAGGAAGAGGCCAGGAAGGAAGCACGCTGGCCGCGGTGTGGTCGTTCCAACAATGACCAACGCGATGCTTTTCTGTACCATCCACGGCCCACCAAGAACAAGACAGTGACAAATCTGATTATAATCGTCGTTTTGCTCGCCGTGTTGGAAGGAACTCCGACATTGGTAACTATATTGCGTTTTTTTGATGGAATTGTCCAATGCTGTTTCTGCTTGTCCAAGAAGTGAGATTAAGATCAAGACATGGATTCCGCTAGTTCACGTACCCTCTAAGCGTAAGAGCATTTCCCCCCCATGTTTTCTCTGCGCTGCCAATCTTGTCTAAAAATTGTCTTCGACGTCAACCCAGCATGTCTGGCCAGCAGGAGCATTGTAGGCCACATCGACCTGATGAATATTGTCCGCGTCGACCATGTAATTGCGCAAGAGGTATTGGCCAGCGGCGAGGACGTTGACCCTGATTGTTTTTCGACCCGAGTTTACAACTTTAATGCTTTGACAAACGAAGCGGGTTACGACATTCGATCCTTCTTGGTACCATTTGTGGGCCATTACGAATGTGAGAGTGATGCCTCCGATTGCAACATGGCGTGGACTTGGATCATCAAAAGGAATTTTTGTTGAGAGTGTAACGCCGCCGCGTTTTTCAATGGAATTTTCCAATGCTGTTTTGGTTTGTCTAAGAAGAAGTGAGATTAGAATTTGGATATGGATTCCGCTCATTCACGTACCCTCTAAGCGCGAGGTCTTTTTCCCCATGTGTGCTTTGCGCTGCTAATTCCAACGCAATAACGTCGCTTCTCTCGGTAAACTTGGCAGTTTGAGTAGCTAGCGCTAGAGCGCTAGTAACGTAGCCAAGGGTAAGAAGAAATCTCATGATTTTTCCGGGTCTGATGAGTCTTGAAAAGGGTCAGAATGAACGATGGACTTGAAGAGAAGAATTGCACGCAACTTGAATACAATAGCTATGTAATGAGGGATTCAAATACACTCTACGAAGTAGACGCCGCGGGACAAAGTTAGCCTATGATACAATTCTAGCTTTACACATATCATGTTACACATGAAAATTTTCTAGGCAAAGGCTCGGGTTGTTTACTACGGACATTAGATTAACTTGTGGCTAAATCGGGGGTTTAATTAGCAAGCCAAGAGCCATGCAAAAGATTCCGAATGGGTGTTACGGTCAGCATATTCATAATAGACTAATATATTATTGACAAGTATTACGCGCCCAGCCAAGTTTCTGACTCAACCAAAATTTGATCAAGAAACGGCGGGTAGCCTTCGGCACCGTCCGTCAGGACCGGTCATCTTCCCCATTGGACCAAATAATACTAAGCAAGGTTCGGGTTAACTCGACCCATCGTCAATTAGCATCATCACATGTACATATGGACCATGTAGCTGAACAGATTGGGGGGCCACCCGCTCTGCATCCATAATCGCTTACGGACATACACTTGTCATGTATGCAGAGTTATGTATGCAGGGCGACTGGGTTGTATCGAGTACTTGGACTGAAAAAACAGTTTGCCATGTGTTCCATCCTCCCTATCCCTTATATCACATGGGTAGTTGAACTTGCTCTGTTTTGTATTGAGACATATATTTCGCAGTTGGATTTCCCGCGGCGGATCGCCAATTGTTGATCATCCGTTTGGCAATGTTCTTGCCTGACCACAACGGGAGGATGAGGAGAAATCACATAACCTCCAGAATCCAGGGCACCATAATCAACTTGACCTTTGAAGCTGGCTTATCATGACTCTAACGCCTTTCGCAAAAAAGACTGCGTCGTAGGAAAAATAAACAAAACCTGCTCGTCAATCGCTCTTGTCGCTTGAATGCTGTGACCGCCGGCACGGTCTCCGGCCCTTGTCCACTGCATCGCAGGCTTTCCCCTCTGCCCTGTCTTGTTGTCTTTGTCGCTCCAATGCTGCCTGGGCAAGGATCTCTCTTCTACTCACGGAAGCTTCCGCATTTGCAGCACCACCCAGCACAAATTCACCACCTGTCCAGCCACCGTCGTCCTCGTGGCCATCGTCGTCCGAGCTCGCCTGACCCGAAACGAGATAACGGTATGTCTCGCCAGTTGTGCGCCCGCCAGACTTCCAATCAGCAGCGTCGACTTCTCGCTCAATTTGATGGCAAAGATCCCAGAACTGCCGGTCATGCGGCCCATGAACATTGTGCGCAAGTTCATGGCACAGTGTCTTGCGAATTGTTTTGTAGTCGCGATAACCGTCGTGAGCATCTGTTCGGAGACGAAGCTCGATCACCTCGCCTCGGTTCCGGTTCAGTCCGAGGATCCTGGAGGTACCTTGGTGAGTGACTTGTGTATGGGACAGTGGCTCCATTTCAGTAAGCAGTGACACGTTAAACTTGTGCTTGGTCATGGCTGCTTTGATCCCAGGGTCCTCCTTCAATCTCGTCAGAAGAAGCCGACTTCTCTCCGGGCCAGGCAGACCGTCCAGTGGGCGCACCTGAAGGAAAGTATATTTTGCATCCTCTGAGAGATTTGCGGGCGTCCGTGTGCCTGGTCTCTTCGTTTCCCTTGCCTTCTTCTTCTGAGCCACGCGAGCTGCATTCCGCTGCGCGACCATCTCTGACATGTTTTGTACGGCCTGTACCTCTGCGACACCCGAGCCCATGAGCGTCATGGTCTTGTTTTGCAGGGCGCTCAGTGCCGTGTACGGTTCTTTGAACGGTGCTCTCAGGAGGGGGCCTTTAGACACAAGAATCTTCTGGTTGGATTGGGGTACGCCGAGGGTCGTGGCAATCTCGTCGAACAGATCAGGCACTGTGGCGTCATGGGGAAGTTGGAAAGTGTAGTCCTGCTTGCGATGGGTAACGTGGATGGCGATCCAGCTCGACTCGGCCGACTCGGAACCGACCGAATGCGAATCCGAATCCGAAAGCGCAGGGCCGTTTGTCCCGGACAAAGCAGTCATGGCAACTGAACATGTACGATAGCGAAAGTGTCGAGAGACAAAGGCGGTTCTATTGCGATGCGGCGCTCACAGCCTGAGCGTGGCAAAGGTACTTTGACTTATGTATTACTAATAGTGGTGGAGCCGCCTGTACCGTGTCGATGAGCTCCCGGGATTACCGCGTCGTGTCCTTTTCCCACGCGCTTCGCATCGAGTCGGCTGGCAAGCTCCCTTTTTTGAGTTCTAATGCTCCCAGATCGTCCCAGGTCCCCCCCAGATCGTCCATCCGACACTCTCCACCGACCCTCCAGATCTGCTCGCAATTGAGGACACGACCTTGCCAGCAGAGACGTTGCGTTGTAGCAGCTTCATCTTTTACTTGCTCCTGCATCACCAATTGGTCACGATCCCGCCACGCAGCGCTGCACAATGGTCCTCAACGTCTTTCGCGTCGCTGGTTCGTTGTGCCCCCGATCTCACTCCGCCGTGGAACGCCGTGGAACGGCGCTGAGCCATGAGAACTATCCATTTCGTTGCTGACCATCACTCGCAGCGGATTTCTCGCATCTGGCGAGTATCTTCATACTACTGCACAAGATGGTTCAGCTAAATGTATGCGACGAAAACGCCCGCACGGGCTGGCGATGCAGTCGCCCCCCGAGTGTCCCTTCGCTAACACCTGCCAGAGCTGTTCTGGGATTTCATTCAAATCACAGGCGCTTTATCTGTTCGTCTACGTGACTCGATACCTTGGTATGCCCACGAATCTCGATGGTTCAATCGCCACCATCTAGCTCGAGTAACAGCAACAGCAACCGCAACAGCATCAGCACTGACAATGACCACGCAGACATATTCTCGACAGACAGCTTGTACAACCTGTTCTTCAAAATCACATTTATAGGCTCTCAGGGTTACATCGTATACCTCATGACCAACGCGTACAAGCCTACGAATGATCCCAATGTCGACACGTTCCGCGTGCAGTACCTCCTCGCCGCGGCTGCAGTCCTCGCCGTCCTCGTCCCGTACAAGTACACATTTTCCGAGATTCTATGGGCCTTTTCCATCTGGCTTGAATCAGTGGCCATCTTGCCGCAGCTGTTCATGCTTCAGAGAACTGGTGAGGCCGAAACCATCACTACGCACTACCTTTTTGCTTTGGGAAGCTACCGAGCCCTGTATATTCCCAACTGGATATACCGATACCTCATGGATACCAAGTACAAATTTGATTGGATTGCCATTGTAGCTGGTATCATCCAGAC
This sequence comes from Epichloe typhina subsp. poae, assembly GCA_030389615.1. NCBI lineage: Eukaryota > Fungi > Ascomycota > Sordariomycetes > Hypocreales > Clavicipitaceae > Epichloe > Epichloe typhina. The sequence continues at coordinate 109,053 of CP098316.1, read as the reverse complement.
TGTTCTCTATAGCGACTTCTTCTACATTTACTACACAAAGGTGCTCAAGGGCAAAAAGTTCAAGCTTCCCGTCTAAGAGACTTGGTTTAGTTCGCATTGTCCTCGAGTGCCACGGCTCATGTTGTCAATCGTCGCCCGTCTCACGGGTCATTGATTGATGGCTTCGCAAAGACCCGAAAAGGGTTCACGACACGGCCGAGTTGGACATGAGGCAGGAAGCAAGGAATGAAGGATCGGATATTGGTGGACTTGCTATCATGGCGGCGTTAAAGGGCAATAATTATCTGGTGATTCATGGAATTCGGCGTCCGAGCAAGCCAAGAGCCCGACAGGACTTTGGCACGGTGCAGCAACAAACGGGTAGGGCTTACGTACCCAGGTAGTTTCAGGAACTCGCAAATAGCTTTTGCGACGTTCAGTCACGACTTGTCATAATAAATGCTACTGTTGTCCATTCTGTTCCTCTCACTTCCGCGGCCAACGAGCAGGTCCTCTGGCCCCCCGCTACCACTAGGACGGGATCCTCTGATTGCTTCAGACCTTGTGTTGTAGACGTATGAATCCCACTACAATAGCCCATCGATGCCATTCGCACATCTCTGACACTTTTCGCGGCCGTAGTGGCCGTCAAAGTCCTGATGTTGGCCCGCAAGTGGTTTCGTCGATGCGCATCACGTGACTGCAGTTGCATATGGTAACAAGCGATCGCAAATCGGTCTTGGCCTTTGACTTGATCAGATTACGTTTCAAACCCCCGCGACAAGCCAACATAGTTCGACATGAGTGGCGACGCTCCCGAAACCCAGGATTCGCAGCAGGTCAGCCAGAACGGGAACGGGCAGGTAGATGGTCTCGAGATTCAAGATGGACCAAACCCGCCACCTGAAATGGCGCCACCGCAAGACCCCAAACTACCAACCCGCAAGGACACATCTCTGCGAGAGTTCCTAAACAAGATCGACGATTACGCTCCAATTGTGAGGAATCTCCTCTCCTGATCCCACCATTCCCGAACAGCATTACTTACCATTCGCAGATACCCGACGCCGTCACGAACTACTACATGACCAAGGCTGGTCTGCCACCACCACCACAGACCGATCCCCGTCTGGCGCGCCTGCTCGCCCTCGCGACACAGAAGTTTATCGCAGACATTGCTGCCGACGCATATCAGTACAGCCGGATCCGCGCGTCCAACAATACGAACAACCCCATGGGCACGCTGGGGGCCGCCGCCGGCTTCCCCATTCCTGGACAGCAAGCCGGCCAACCGGGCAACAAGGATCAAGGCAAGGGCGCGCCGTTGGGAATCCAACGTCCTGGGTATGGCGGTGGCGGCCAGGGCGGGAGCCAGAACAGAACAGTGCTGACCATGGAAGATTTGGGCATGGCCGTCGGGGAGTACGGTGTGAATGTCAAGCGCAGTGAATTCTATCGCTAAGAGGGCGCTCTACGTGGCGGAACAATTTGGGACATCAGCCAGGCATGAATCGAAGTGGACTTGGCTTATGGCTCTTGATGGAATGGTGTTGCGGCGTTGGGGGCCTGTGATGGTGCATTTTGCGCCAATCTTGGAGTTTCTGGTTCCTCGTCATGGCAGTGGTAGGTGGTGCACCACAGAATGATGAATCTACTTCCCCTTGGCTTTCTTCTTGTCACAGTGATTTTTTCCAAGCTTTTGCTGGTCATCACTTTGCCATGTTCTACAGGTATTTTATACAAATTTTGCCACGTTCAAACTATTGAACCTCTCCGGTCCCCTTTATTAGCACAGCCACAGCCTCACTTTCTATCCCAGATGTTCGGCTTGCGCGTCCTGGCAAGGCCTTTTAGTATTGGTCTTCCTTGTTGCATTTTTTTTGAAACTTGTGCGAAGCGGGAAAGACATACGGTGAGAACTCCCCGAGTTTGTGGCCTACCATATCTTCCGTTATCATCACCTGATGGTAATCCTTGCCATTGTGAATCTCAAACTTGAGTCCCACAAAGTTCGGTAAGATAGTGGCGGACCGAGCTTGCGTTCGGACAGGAGGGACTTTGTCGCCTTGTTTTTTAGGGAATACGATCGGGAGACTGCGCTTTCGATTTTTTTTTTCTTAGCAAATCGCACATATGGGGATGTTGTTTCGAGTGGGAGCGTACGGCACAAGGTGAGGTCCTGTAACAATCAATCAGCGCGGTCCGGATTCGTACATCAAATCTCTGGACGAAGTATCACGCGGCTTACCTTTCCAAACTGGGCGCTTGAGCAGTGCTCTCGTTGCGTGCATTTTCGAGCTCTTTGTATTTGCTCGCTCGGGCAGCCAAGGAGTCGTACATGGCACAAAGCTGATGGAGCACACGAATTATGGTGGATATTCTCCATCGAGCCACGTGATATTCTTGGGCAATGAGCTTTTGTTCCCTGCATGCTTCAAAGCCTGCAGGGTAGCCCACCACCAGACGTCTCATCATCACGTGGAGTTACCTTCTAGTGCGGGTGTACGTACCCGTTGTGGGCCGACTGCGTTGATCAGCAACGTATGTACAATCGTTTTGCTGAAAGTGGAATTTGAGAACGACAGAACAGGATTTCCATTTCGGCAACTTCGCAAGCTACAACACCTCGCGCTTGATTGACGTACAGCGAGCGGTCTCGTCCTCAGATTTGAAACAATTCCAACACTCTCCTCGATGCCCGGCGTGACGGCCTCGGGAGCGAGCACGGGGCAAGACTCGGCTCGGCACCGCGAACACAACCAAGGAAACCAGGGGCGCAAATACACGGTCGAGCAGAAAGAAGCTGTTTTGCGCATTCGAAGATGCAGCCCTACTGCATTCTATGACATTCTAGGCCTCGAATCCACCAAGACGACCTGCGCCGAATCCGACATCAAGAAGGCGTATCGCAAGCAGTCATTGCTGACCCACCCGGACAAAAATGGGCATGAGCATGCTGCCGAGGCTTTCAAGATGGTCAGCCGAGCCTTTGGAATATTGGGAGATAAGGAGAAGCGGGAGAAGTTTGACAAGTCCGGGATCGACCCTGACAGTCGATTCGCAAGCGCGCAGGCGCAGAACCCCTTTTCCGGATTTGCCGCTCGGCAACCGTCGGGGGGCATGGGCGGTGGTGGCAGGTGGAACGAGGAACTGAGTCCGGAGGAGATGTTTGCCAGGTTCTTCGGCGGCGGCGGCGGCGGCGGCGGGTTTGGAGGTGAGCCTGCAGACTCTTTATGAATGGCACAAATTGTCCTGGCCCATCTGTGCTTGTACTGACTGATCAGCGTTCGACACTGGGCCCCAATTCGTCTTCAACTTTGGCGGCGGGCCAGGCGTCCGGGTACACCAGTTCGGCGGCGCGAGACCGAGGCGACGACCCCGAGAAGCACAAGAAGAGGGACAGCAACAGGGCGGACTGCAAAACTTGCTCACGCTTTTGCCCATCTTGATCTTCTTCATCCTGCCCATGATATCATCCTTGTTCACCGGCAGCTCAACGGGTGCAACAACTCCCAAAATGTCCTGGGATGTCCCTCAACCGCCTTACACCGAGGGCCGCACGACACCGAGGCACAAGATCAACTACTTTGTCAATGGCAAGGATATCCAGTCGTATACCAAATCCAAGCTTTCACAGCTGGACAGGGCCGCCGAGGCCAACTTTTTGCATTTTTTGCAAAACCGATGCGAGCATGAAAACATGATTCAACGGCGGATGCAGGAAGATGCCACGGGCTGGTTCTACCAAGATGACGAGAAGATGGCCGAAGCGAATGCGTACCCCAAACCTCACTGCGATAGATTAAGATCCTTGGGACTCATCCGCTAGGGAGACTTTGTCCCGCGATGACTGGGCAAACGTGGTTATGGCATCATACACCATGATGGTTTTCTAGCATGCACACCCGCACACAATGTATTTCTTTTCTTTTCTTGTGTGTACGGACGAAGGGCTCGGAGTTGGCGCATCATGTTTCTTTGGCTCGGCATAGACTATTGAATATACCGAGCGCCATGCATAGGTTGCCAGGCAATGCCTCGTCACCTTTACTTGTAGGCCGGAGTGATGATGAAGCACAACATGTCAAAACATGTCACGCACGCGGTGCCGCTTTGAGCGTAGCGGATGGCATCCCGTTCAATTTGTGACTTGATGGCACATGGCTAGACGAAGCCTCGAGACTCAAACAACGCCTGCCTGTCTCGCCATGTCCAGCAAGCTGCTCACCACCCGCTGCACGTCCCCCGTCTTGAAAGGGAGTCTATGCCCAGCATCCCATTCCACGACACTCGTCCGCCCGGGCTCGCAATACAAGGCCAGCAACTTCCTGTGCCGCTCTATGCCAGCGTCCTTCAGCCCATGCACATGCAAGGTGGGAACGTCCACGACGTGATGCCCGCAGGGAGCATCGGGCCAATCCTCAAACGAAGGGCCGGAGGCGTTTGCCGTCGCATCCGCCACGTGTCTCGGCCGCGGCAGCCTCGCGTCCAGGCAGACGACGGGCGCACTTCCCGCCATGATGACTCCGAACCTGAAGTCTGTTCTCGCGTGGCCCGGGCCCAAGAGGACCTCTGCCCGCCGCTGCGCCCACAGCAGGCTGATGGCTATCTTGGCACCCTGCGAGAAGCCGAGCACGCCGACCCACGGCCCGGAACCGTCGTCGTCGTTCTCCATGGCCGCGAGACACGAGTCCATGACGTGGCGAGCACCGGCCGTGGGCTCCTCTTCGGTCGACGGCAGCCAGCAATGGAAGGGGCCGAGTTCGCCGTAGACGGCGACGATGTCTGGGTGCGGGCTGGAGGCGTACGGGGCGTCCATGAAGACGAGTCGAAACGTGTGCGCGAGCTGGCTGATGATGGTGCGGCACTGGAGACGGAAGACGCCGCCGTTGACGCCGCCGCCATGGAGGCACAGGATGCGTGGAAGGGAGGGGGTTGGGGTTATCTTGTCTCCGATCGTCATCCTGGGCGCCGGGAGAAGGGGGGAGCACAGAGATGTTTAATCAGGTCGTTTTTTATTTATTAGATAATGACTACTTGGTTGAACGGTGAACACATGCGAATTGAAAGGAAGGGGGGCCGCAAGTTGATTAGCTATCATCACAAGCCAAGCCACATAACACGCCACCAAGCCAAGCCAAGCCACAACAACAAGGCGGCAAGCAAGCAAGCTTAATCTGAAACTGATGACACGAACGACGAGTCAAAATAGTACGCAGACTCGTGCTGCTCACCCAGAATGTCCTCCATCACCAACGCCTTCGTCGCCTTCTTCGCAAACCATGCCCTCTCACCGCGGGCCCCCGGCCCTGTGTTTCCAAACTCGACAAAGGAGACGTGGCCGAGCCGCGTGTCCTCAGCCTTCCAGACATGCCAGCCCGCGGGGTTGACGACGTCGTCCATCCAAGAATTCTGGAAGTCGACTTGGGCATAGGAGGCCCACGGTCGGCCTAGGAAGTAGGAGCCCGGAATGACTTTCGTGCCCGTGGCGGGCCCGATCCTCGTGCCGTTGAACACGTAGTAGCTCTGTGAGTCGTCCGAGGCACGCCCGGAGGCAGTCACGTAGCCCGTCTTGATGGGGAGCACGCTGATGGTGCACTTCTCGAACCAGGTGCGCCCGTCCTGGCCGAATATGAAGTCGGTGGCTCCCTGGATGTGGCAGCCATGGAAGAATTGCACGCCGACCTGCGAAAGGACCGTGTCCTGATACCCTTCGAACGAACAGGCATAGTAGCCTTGGTCCTAGAGGGGGGAGAGGGGGGAGAAGAGGAGCAGAGTTAGCATTCTTGCGGCGCAGAATTTTGCCATTGTCAATTGCGAGGGAAAAACCACCACGAGCTGTCGGGACTAACAAACAAAACAATTCAACGGACACAAAAACATACGGTACTTCTTGCAGACAGGGCAAGAGCCTGTGACCCCTTCCCAAAGTCGTTGACGACGTTGACGTTGTAAAGCCTGAAGTGGGAAGTTGCGACACGCAACGTCGCCGTCAAGTCATTGGTCCGCTTGTCTTTCTGGCTATGGCCTGCCACGATGGTCACCTGGTTCGCGGCGTAGGATCCCGAGTGGTTGGTGTAGCCGTAGATCTTGAGCGGGCCAGGGAGAGACTTTATGCTGACTTGCTCTTGGTAGGTACCTGGATTGATGAAGATGGTCTGCTCCTTCTCCGTGGGCTGGAGGGCATCGACGGCTGCCTGGATCGTCTTGTATTGACCGCACTTGCCGCCGACGACGAGTGCCCCTTTGGGGGGGGACGTCCGGCTGGCCAATACCGCAGTGGCCGAGACCAGAGCCAACACGACGGTGAGGAAGGAGAGCATCTCGTCTGCAGGGCTTGATCAAGCTTTTGACGGTATTTCAGAACGGACGCTCGCTGCCTGTTGGGGAAGATGGGAGCGGGAGTGGCCTCATCGTTGTATATATGTTTTGTCTACCGATTAAGATGAGGGAATCGGATCCCTGGCTCCGACGTTGCGGCCCGGATGCTTCGGGTCATTAAAGTCAATCCGTAAATGCGCATGCCTAGCCTAGCCTGTGAATCCGCATTAACGGTCCGCCTACCTAATTTTAGTAAGCCTATTAGGGATGCTCAAGGGGATTAAGACGAGTAAGAGGTATTATGCCTACCTTTGATTTTAGTTAATATAATTACAAGACTAAAGCTAAGCTCTTTACTAATAGCTCTAGCAGCCTTAAGGGCAGCCTCTTTAGTGGGAAAAATATGGTTAAAGAGAGACTTTATAATAATAAGGTATTGTGTGTTTTTAGCTGTAAAAGATAGCTTTAATCTAGCTTGAATTCACAATTTTACGATATTATATACGCTAGGTGCTACGTTTAACTAGTACGTGGCCGCCCGCAAAAATCACGTGGTCGGCCGGTAACGGGGCAACTGGCCTACTAGCCACGACAGGGTTGCTAAATAACTAGAAGAGGGTTGCCTACAATACACCCCCTGAATTATTTTATAAATCTACATAACAGGGGTAATTAAGCTAATAAGATATCAGGCGGGCGACAGGGGCTAGGATAACAAATACCTCAATTTCCTCACAACTTATATTAGAAATAATGTATCTTTAAGTAGTGCTTAATACCCTGTATATTTTCCTTATAGCTCTCTAAAATAATCAGGGAAAGCGGAGCTTTGCCTGCGTTTTGCGTGCAAGGCAAAGGCAAGAGAGTAAAGCAAAGCTTCCCGCTTTCCTTTTATTAAAATAAGGTTATCCTATGGAGATGTCTTTTCTAATTAGTTAGACGCGAAATACTCTTTGGTAACTAGTTAAAAATTTTTTTTCTGCCTCTCTTAACCGCCCACTCTAGGGGGGTTAATTAGTTAAATCGTTAAATCGTTAAATCATTAGTCAAATCGTCAGTCAAATCGTCAGTCAATTCATCAGTCAATTCGTTAGTCAATTCGTTAGTCAATTCATCAGTCAATTCGTTAGTCAATTCGTTAGTCAATTCGTCAGTCAATTCGTCAGTCAATTCGTTAGTCAATTCGTTAGTCAATTCGTTAGTCAATTCGTTCGTTAATTTGTCAAATCGAAGGTCGAAGGTCTTCAAATCAAAGGTCGAAGATCGAAGGTTATTAAATCGAAGGTCTTCAAATCAAAGGTCAAAGGTCAAAGGTCGAAGATCAAAGGTTGAAGATCGAAGGTCAAAGATCGAAGGTCGAAGATCAAAGGTCAAAGGTCTTCCGGTTAACGGATCAAAGGTTGGCACGAGGGTCAACGGATTAATCGAATTAAATTAAAGGTTAAAGAATCGAAGGTTAAAGAGGTTGAAAGTCTTTAAATCAACAGATTGAAGGTCTTTAATTCAACGGATTAAGGGTCTTCAATTCAACGGATCGAAGGGTGTGAGAACAAAAGGATAGCTAGGCAAGAGGTATAGGGGCACTTATATATTAACTAAAGCTTTGCTAGGTCTAAGTGTGTTATATGTGCGAGTTGCTAGCTTATAGCTAGTGGCTTGCTAGTGTTATGTAAACCTAGCCTTATAGCGTAATATACTAGTAAGGTGTATTTATATTATAAGTAAGGCCTTATAATTATTCCCTTACTTATAGCTAGGCTTCTAAATAGCTTTTACTAGCCTTAATATAGCTATTTACTAACTATATAATAATTAAAATAATAATAAGTAAATTAGTTAGCTTTATAATATAAATTTTATTATAACTTATTATTATATTACTCCCTTTTCCTTCTTATAACTTTAGACTATTTTAATTAATTTTAATTAGACTTTATTTACCTTAACTTATTATATACTTATTCTTATTATTTTATTATAAAAGCTAATACTATTTACTTTTATAAGTGCTTTTATATATATTACTTATATACTAGTTATACTAACTTTAAAAGGTACTTACTAATTAAGGCTACTTTACTAAGAATTATATATAATTTTCCTAATTCTTTACTTAAGGTTAATACTACTAGAGGTAAGTAATTAAAATATTATATTTAATATAATAAGCATAGTAATATTTATAAGATAGTAAGTTACTTAGTATTTTATTATTATATACTTCTATGTTAGATCCTTCGGATCTTTATTAGCTTAATCGTGGCTAAAGACTAGACTAATAGTAAGTCTAGCGTAATGCACGTAACGTAATTAGCTATATTAATTTACCACCCCCTTTTCCACCTTACTTACAGGTTTCACTTACTTTTCTATTATCTAAACCTTCCCTCTTTTCTCTCTCTTTCCTAGCTAGCTATCTATCTATTATTAACTTTAATATTATAAAATTATTTTACTTATATAAGTACCTTAGTGTAACTAATACTAATTAGTAGTTAACTTTATAACTATAAATAAGTTAGGTATTATAAAAAAGATATTTTTATAAACACTATAGCTACTACCCTTTATTACACTAAATTAATAGTTATTATAGTAAAGAGGCATAACTATATAAGTATACTAAAGGAAGAGACTAAAATCCTAGTTATAAGCTTATTAAGCTTCTAAGAAATTAATTTATTAACCCTTAGGCTTATAGGATATAACTTTATTATATTTATCTAAGATATTATTATTAATTATTGATTTTATTATTTATTATAAGAAAACTAACTAACTAACTAAATCTATTACTATAAGGTATTTATTTTAAACCTAATGTTAAATAAACTTAGCTAAGCTAGCTAAATTACTTATAACTTCTCTTAATATATTACTTTCTTCTAATAAACCTTTAATCCCTCTTTATAAGTATTTACTACTTATTTCTTACTCTCTTTACTCTTAATATTATTTACCCTATGCTTATTAGTAAGAAAGATTATCTTCTTCTATCTTTTTATATAAAATAGGAAGTAGTAATTTCTATTACTTCCTTATTATTTTTTTTCTAATACTTTCTAGTTACTTTTAGCACTTCTATTGCTTTATTTAACCCTAATTTGATTTATTCTTATTGCTGCTTTTGCTATTTTTTTTTTCCACTGTTTTTTCCTATCTTTATAATTTTCTGTGTTTTTGTAATTTTCTAGCTTTATTAGAGTAATAACGCTCCTAAAGTGCAAAAGAAAACCTTAGTAATAAGTAAATACATAAGCTTAATTAGTAGTAAAAGAATAACACCTTAGACCTTCTTTTATAGCCTAGATATTATAAGATAGTAGAATTAGAATCTAAACCCTTTATAAAAGAAAGGACTACTACTAGTAATAGTAAGGCTTAAATAATTACCCTTAAAAGACTATAAGAAAGTAAACTACTACTATATTTATAATAGCTTATAAATAACCTTATAAAAGACTAGAAAAAGCTTATTAAACTAGACTTAAAGACTACTATATAACCTAAACTTAATAACTAGATTATAAGGTTTATTAACCTTAGTAAGTATTAAGGCTAAAGAGATAATAATCTTTAGGAGTTATTCTAAGAAGACTTTAAAGGCTAGTTTAAAGATACTTTTAAGAAAGTAAATAAGGATATTATTAGAGAGCTATGTAATTTATTATAAGATTATAGTGTTTTTATTAAATAAGGCCTAGGATATTTAATCCTAGTATCTCTTAAAGAGGTACTTTACTAAACCTTAATATCTTTTTAATTATAGGAAAAATTATAATCTTTTAAACCCCTAAAGCCTTAGCCTTAAACCTAATTACTTACCCTAGAAATCCACCTTTCTTAACTTTAATAATTCTATAAACCTCCCTAAAAGCCCTTATAATAATCTTAATTAAATTAATTACTTTATCCTAATAATTATTATTTATTATAACTTATAAACTATTATTCCTAATAAATTATACCTTTATAGTAATTCCTTACTAAAGATTAAATTATAAAGAAAATCTTAGAGCTTATAAAGATATATAAGAATAGTAATTACTATAGTAAGAAGCTATATAACTTCCTAATACTAAAAATTACACTCTTTAAGAATAAGTATAATAGGATTAACCTCCCTTAAATATATTATTAGAAGGCTTTTCTTATTATATTAATAAGTAATACTAAATAGTATTACCTTAATTATCTCTTTAGAAATAATTACTTTTATAAAGAGATAATTACTTATATTTATTAATACTTTAAAATAAAAAGTAACTAATAATTCTATTACTATAAGTAAAGTAATATAATATTAAAAATATAATTAATAAAAACCCTAATAAAAGTAAGATTAAGTATCTTAAGATTATATTATTAAACCTTAAGAAAATCTATAAAGGGCTATACCCTTCTAATATAGTAAATACTAAGCTTTATAAGTAAGTATTAAATACTATAGCTAGTATACTTAAATATTAGATAGTTAAATATATACACTCCCTAGGCTTTAAAAGTCTTACTAAAGACTTTTATAAGGTAATTACTATTATAAAATTAAATAAGAAAATCTCTTAATATCTTTAGTACTAAGAAGAAAACCCTCTAGAGGCTATATTTACTAATTATTAGTATAGATAATAATCCTATAGTAAAGAAAGCTATTATAGAAAAAGCCCTAGGCCTAGCTCTAAGTATTACTTTATATATAGTAAAAGTAACTACTAGTTTTTTAATTACTTTACTAAAGAATATTAGAAAGAAAAGAACTACTAGTAAGCTAGTAAAATATATTATATAGCCCTTATAAAGAAAAGATTTTAGGTATTCCTTACCTCCTATAAAGAGTAAGATAATAATAAACCTAATAATAACTTTAGTTAAAATTAGGAATTATATCTTATAGCCTATATAAGGGCCTAGGATAATAATAATAATAAGGTAAAGAAGCTACTATTAATAGTATATTTAAGTATTATATAGTTCTTTTACTCTAAATAATAAACTAACTATAATACTACTAATATTAATATCCTTATAACCCTAAATAATTAAGCCTTTTAATATATATTCCTTAAGTAAAAGCTTTATAAGCTATAAGAGTGTAATAAAGGCTTATTTTACTATATCTTTAAAGAATACTATTCTAAAGAAGTCTTTAAAGGTATTATACCTAATACTAGTGCTATAGGAAAATTAAGTATAGGAGAGATATAAGTAAAAGCTTTACTAAGATTAATACCTTTATTAAAGGTAATTCCTTATAAACCTTAATTTATTATATTTAGTGCTAGATTAGTAGTTATAAAAGGCATTATTTATATACTTATAAAACTTAGAGAGCTTAAATTTTATATTCTTAATATAGCTACTCCCTTTCTTTTCTTAATTACTAATATAAATAAGATATAAGTTAAGATTAATAACCTTATAAATATACTTATTTAAGGTAATAAAACTATGCCTATAGTATAATAATAAGGTTATTCTTAGTAGTTACTAAAGGTAAAAGAAATAGTTACTTTCTATCTCTTAGAGGGAGATATTTATTAATTATATAAGTATTACTAAAGAGAAAGTAAGGAAAGCTAAGAAAAGCCCTTATAGTTTAATTTATAAGCATAGAGAAGCTAATAAAAGAGGCCTATAATACCTAAGTAACCCTAAGGGAAAGCTAGTAAGTTAAAAACTTATTACCTTACCTTAAAGAAATAAAAGTAAGAAGCCCTAAAGAAATAAAAGTAAGGAGAGGCAAAACTTATAATCCTAAAAAGGATATTAGCCTAATTAAACTTTATATACTTATTAATAAAGATTAAGATAAGGCTTTTATTTAAAAGGTTATAGCTAAAGGGATACTAAGTATAGTATTTCTTATAGTAAAAGAAAAAGCTAATTAAAACCTTACTCTTTAACTTTACTAAGAAAGGAAGATTATAACCCTAGGAAAACCCTTTAAGTAGTCTAATTAAGCTAAGATTAATACACTATAAGCTTATAATATCTTTAAATTTATTAAATATAACCTAGTAAAGCATAGAGGCTATAGAATCTTTAATTCTTATATAGTTAGAGAGATTAAAGGTAAGGGAATAGCCTTACTATATAAGAAATCTTGCCTTATTATATAAGGCTATAATAATAAGGAAAGGAATTTATCTTAACATAATTACTAATAATATAATAAGCAAGCTAATAACTTATTATAGCTATTACTTTATTATTAAGAAAAAGAGGTATTTACCTATGGATTCGCGATATTACATAAGCATACACTTAATCACACATAATGCTAATAAAACTAATTATTATAAAATTACTAAAGTAAATTATATACCTCTTTCTAGAAGGGACTGTAATTAAATTAATTAAACCTTTTTATAGGATTATAAAGGCTAGAACCTACTAGTAAGTAATGTACTTTTATTATTATAGAGATAATCTTAATATAATAACTTTAACCTATAATCCTTGCTTATTAATTATAGCGCTAAATAATAAAAACCTCTTTAGTATTATAGGAATACAAACTAATAATATATTAGGCCTAAGTAATAATAACTTTTTCTAAAAAGAAAAGAAAGAGCTTTAAAGGGCTAAGTTTATTACTAAGGAAAAGCAGTAATTAACTACTAGGAATCCCTTTATTTTTACTAGCTATATCTTAACTTAAAATACTAATAACTTATTAATTTTAACCTAAAAGGGCTAAAGTTAGAAGATTAAGGAAGTTAATCCTTAATCTCTAATAATAAAGCAAGATTACGTAGAATAATAAGCCTAAGGAAGTTATATTATAACTATATACTAACTAGAAGCTTCTTATAATCTATTAATCATAGCTTAATACTAAGAACCCTTTGCTAATAATATTACATGCCTTAATAAATGCCTTAAATAGTAAATTAAGAATTAGTAGTAAGGACTATAATATATACCTTTAACCCTTAAGGAAGCAAAGCTCTTTATATTTATAAATAAGTTACTTACTAATAATAAGGATTTAAGCTTATAAATTCAATATATTATTATAATTAGTAATAAGATAATATAAGATAATAATACCTTTATTATAAAAGGTAATATTATTACGTATAGCTTAATAAAGAGTAAGTAAGTTATATATAGTGCGCTTGCCTCTAAATTATATAGTATAGTTTAAGGCGTAAATATTACTTACGTAATTTCTATAACTCTCTATTAGATTATAGACTAATTAAAAATACCTTAAATTCCTATAATCCTTTATACTAACTCCTTTTTATTATATAAATGCCTTATAAAGCTAGGAATAATAAAAAAGAAAAAACTAATAATTAATATTATAGCCCTTTATTAATTATATAAAAGGCATAAGATTTATAAGGTAAGGTAAATTAATAGAAATAATAATCTAGTAAATATAATAATAAAGGTATTACTAAATTTATTTCTTTCCTCTCTAATTAATTTAAATAAATTAATAATTTATATTAAAGGATAAGTAAAGAGACTTATAATATTAGGGAATAGAAGCCTAAATAAGGACTAACAGATTAATTTAATTAACTAATACTATAATAGCTAATTAAAGTAGTGAATTCCTATTAAGGGATTTACTTATATATACTTTCCTTTCCTTTAATTTTTATTATGTTTCTAGGCTCCTTTAGCTATAAATAAAAAGAGAGACTACTAGTGTTAAATTCTTTAGATCTTTATTAGCTTAATTATAGCTAAAGACTAGACTAATAGTAAGTCTAGTGTAATACACGTAACGTAATTAGCTATATTAATTTACTACCCTCTCTTTTACTTTACTTATAGGTTTTACTTACTTTTCTATTATTTAGACCTTCCCTCTCTTCTCTCTCTTTCCTAGCTAGCTATTTATCTATTATTGACTTTAATATTACGGAATTATTCCACCTGCGTAGGCACCTTGGTGTAACTAACATTCTAACTTACTAACTTTTTTATACTAGGCTATAGTAATAATAGCTAGTAACTTTTCTAACCTAATAGTTATTTATAAGTAAGTATAAGCCTTTATAAGCACTACTATTTCTACCTTAAATAAGGAGAGTATTAATGTTTTTTTAAAGAAAACTTACTATAGCTTTACTATATATATTCTTAACTTAGTTATAGGATTTAACTATATAAATACTATATACTATATTATCTTTAAGTTAACTAGTGCTATAAAGGTATATTAAGTTTATTAAATCCTAACCTAATTACTTATTATTTACTAACCTTTTTATATAAGCTACCTTTATTTCTTACTAAAGCTATCTAGTTTCTTAGTAGTAGTTATAAGTTACCTTAGTAACTATAGCCTTATTTCTCTTTTTTCTAGTTTACCCTTAGCTTTTTATTATTTATTTACTAAGGCTTTTGTTAGTTACACCAAGGTGCCTGCGCAGGTAAGATAATTCCGTAATATTGAAGTCGATGATAAATAGATAGCTAGCTAGGAAAGAGAGAGAAGAGAAGGAAGGTCTAGATAATAAAAAAGTAAGTGAAACCTGTAAGTAAGGCAGAAGAGGGGGTAGCGAATTAATATAACTAATTACATTATATACATTATGCTAAACCTACTATTAGTCTAGTCTTTAGCTATAATTAAGCTAATAAAGATCTAAAGGATCTAACACTAGTAGTCTCTCTTTTTATCTATTACTAAAGAAGCCTAAAAACATAATAAAAATTAAATTATAGGAAAGTGTATATAAGTGAATTCCTTAATAGGAATCCGCTGCTCTAATTAGCTATTATAGTATTAGTTAATTAAATTAATCTATTAGTCCTTATTAAGGCTCCTATTCCCTAATATTATAAGTCTTTTTACCTATCCTTTAATATAAATTATTAATTTGTTTAAATTAATTAGAGAGAAAAGGGATAAATTTAGTAATGCCTTTATTATTATATCTACTAGATTATTATTTCTATTAATTCACTTTACCTTGTAAATCTTATGCCTTTTATATAATTAACGAAGGGCTATAATATTAATTATTAGTCTTTTCTTTTTTATTATTCCTAGCTTTATAAGGTATATATATAATAAAAAGAAGTTAGTATAGAGGATTATAGGAATTTAAGGTATCTTTAATTAGTCTATAATCTAATAAAGAGTCGTGGAAATCACGTAGGTAATATTTACGCCTTAAACTATACTATATAATTTAGAGGCAAGCACGCTATGTGTAACTTGCTTACTCTTTGTTAAGCTATATATAATAATGTTCCCTTTTATAATAAAGGTATTATTATCTTACATTATCTTATTACTAATCACAATAATGTATCTAATTTGTAAGCTTAAATTCTTATTATTAGCAAGTAATTTATTTATAAATATAAAGAGCTTTGCTTCCTTAAGGGTTAAAGGTATATATTATAGTCCTTACTACTAATTCTTAATTTACTATTTAAGGTATTTATTAAGGCATATTGTTACGTGCTAGAATTGACAAGTGGCCTGCCACTTCGGATGTGGCCTAGCACGTGACCTAGAACCCCTATATTAGACGATAGCTTCAGCCTCTAGCTAGTTGAATGGAACAACAACCTTCACACTCATTATACCTTACATTCTATATCGTAACAAGTGGTAGCAATTGCTCTTTGATCGTTGCGCACCTCTAGCGCTTTTACTGCTTAATAAAAGCCACCAAACCGACTATTCGTCAACCAACCCACTAAGCCTGTCAAATCTATCCCTTTTACTAGGCCTGATAGTCCCTCTAGGCATCGCGCCTATCGTCAGATTCGTTGACCTTCAATTTGACCGTCAATCTGACCAATTGATCAAAGCTATCCCTTTTGCTAGGCCTGATAGCTCCCTCTAGGCATCGCGCCTATCGTCAGATTCATTGACCTTCAATTCGACTGTCAATCTGACCAAATCAAATCTATCCCTTTCGCTAGGCCTGATAGCTCCCTTAGGCATCGCGCCCATTGTCAGATTCTTCGATCTCTTTGAAGACCCTTCAATCCGTTGATTTGAAGACCCTTCAATCCGTTGATTTGAAGACCTTTGATCTTCGACCTTCGATTTAAAGACCTTCGACCTTTGAATCAATTGATCGTGCGATTTCGATCAATTCGAAGACCCTCAACCTTCGATTCTTTGATCTTCGATTTAATTCGATCAATCCGAAGACCTGTGACCTTCGATCTTCGACCTTCGATTTGAAGACCTTCGACCTTCGACCTTCGATTTTTCAACCATCGATTCTTCGACCTTCGATTCTTCGACCATCGATTCTTCGACCTTTGATTCTTCGACCTTCGATTCTTTAATTTGAAGACCTTCGACCTTCGACCCAACCGTCAAATCTGACAAATCCGTCAATCGATCTAATAAAGCCGCTATAATGCTTCCCTTACATCAGCTAGATCAGTGTGAGCAACAGCGATTACAGCGACTTTATAAGCAAGATCATCAACGCCAAACCTGTGGTATCTGCAGGAAGACCTTCCCTTCAAGAAATCAGGTCTTTCAGCATCTCAAGGACCTATGCCCAGCTAGTCAGCAATATCAACAAATTCAACAGCAGCTAGAGCAGCAATTTCAGTGGCAGCAGGAACAACATCAGCGGGACCTTCAGGACCTAAGGACCCGTTATCTGTGGCAACAGCAGCAATTGCAGCAGCAAATTCAGTGGCAGCAGCAACAGATACAGGACCTTCAACGGAAGCTAGCGATAGAAGAGGATGATTTTCAACAGCTTGAAGACCTCGTCAAGGAAGTCTTCGAAGAACGCGATGACCTTCGAAGGCAGCTAACCTGTCAGCAAATTCGTCAGCCAATTCGTCAGCCAATTCGTCAGCCAATTCGTCAGCCAATTCAACAGCCTGACCGAATTCGTGACCCGTTGCAAAGCTCATTGCCCGGCCTGTTGCAAAGCTCGTTGCCCGGCCCTTTGCAAAGCTCGTTGCCTAGACCTCTGCAAAGCTCGTTGCCCGGCCTGTTGCAAAGCTCGTTGCCTAGACCTCTGCAAAGCTCGTTGCCCGGCCCGTTGCAGCGAATTCGTCAGCCAATTCGTCAGCCAATTCAACAGCCTGACCGAATTCCTGACCCTTTGCAAAGCTCGTTGCCTGACCCTTTGCAAAGCTCGTTGCATGACCCTTTGCAAAGTTCGTTGCCTAACCCTTTGCAACGCCCCCGGCAACCTGACTGCTAGACCTGACGATCTATCTGACTGAATTCCCTTGTAAGAGCCTGTTTCCTAGCTTATTGCAAATTCGTTAGATCTTAGATAGCTGGGACAGCTATCTCTTTTATCCGTAGTGCCTGCATTTGTTACGTGCTAGAATTGACAAGTGGCCTGCCACTTCGGATGTGGCCTAGCACGTGACCTAGAACCCCTATATTAGACGATAGCTTCAGCCTCTAGCTAGTTGAATGGAACAAGAACCTTCACACTCATTATATCTTACATTTTATATCGTAACACATATAATATTATTAGTAAAGGGTTTTTAATGTTAAGCTATAATTAATAGATTATAGGAAGCTTCTAGTTAGCATATAGTTATAATATAGCTTCCTTAGGCTTATTATTCTATATAATCTTGCTTTACTATTAGAGATTAAGGATTAACTTCCTTAATCTTCTAACTTTAGCCCTTTTAGGTTAAAATTAATAAGTTATTAGTGTTCTAGGTTAAGATATAGCTATTAAAAATAAGGGGATTCCTAGTGGTTAATTACTACTTTTCCTTAGTAATAAACTTAGCTTTCTAAAGCTTTTTCTCTTTTTTTTAGAAAAAGTTATTATTACTTAAGCCTAATATATTATAAGTTTGTATTCCTATAATACTAAAGAGGTTCTTATTATTTAGTATTATAATTAATAAGCAAGGATTATAAGTTAAAGTTATTATATTAAGGTTATTTCTATAATAATAGAAGTACATTACTTACTAGTAGGTTCTAGCCTCTATAATCCTATAAAGAGGTTTAATTAATTTAATTATAGTTCCTTCTAGAAAGAGGTGTGTAATTTGTTTTAGTAATCTTATAATAATTAGTCTTATTAGTATTATATGTGATTAAGTGTATGCTTATATAATATTACAAATCCAAAGATAAATGCCTTTTCTTCTTAATAATAAAGTAATAGCTATAATAAGTCATTAGCTTACTTATTATATTATTAGTGATTGCGTTAAGATAAATTCCTTTCCCTTATTATTATAGCCTTACATAATAAGGCAAGATTTCTTATATAGTAAGGCTATTCCCTTACCTTTAATCTCTCTAACTATATAAGAATTAAAGATTCTATAGCCTCTATGCTTTGCTAGGTTATATTTAACAAATTTAAAGATATCACAAGCTTATAGGGTATTAATCTTAGCTTAATTAGACTACTTAAAGGGTTTTTCTAGGGTTATAATCTTCCTTTCTTAGCAAAGTTAAAGAGTAAGGTTCTAATTAGCTTTTTCTTTTACTATAAGGAATACTATACTTAGTATCCCTCTAGCTATAATCTCTTAAATAAAGGCCTTATCTTAGTCTTTATTAATAAGTATATAGAGTTTAATTAGGCTAATATCCTTTTTAGGATTATAAGTTTTACCTTTCCTTGCTTTTATTCCTTTAGGGTAAGGTAATAAGTCTTTAACTTACTAGCTTCCCCTTAGGGTTACCTAGGTATTATAAGCCTTTTCTATTAGCTTCTCTATACTTATAAATTAAACTATAAGGGCTTTTCTTAGCCTTTCTTACTTTCTTTTTAGTAATACCTATAGTTTTTCTTCTTTTTCTATTACTAATTCTTTTTTAGTAGTAGTAGTTAGTAGTATTATTATAGCCTCCTTTATATCTTAAGGCTTTATCTCTTATTACTCTAGCTTCTTTATAATATATAAGTCTTTATAGTAAGGCTTTACTACTATAAAGCGGAATTTTACTAGGCTATAAGGCATATTAACTATATAGGTCTCCCTATTAGTAGTAATTAGCTTATAAGGGCTATGCTAGCTACCTTTCTCTCTTTATATATATATATTAGCTTATAAAGATAGCTAATATAAAGGTGCTATATTAGAACTATTTTAGGCTCTAAGAGTATTATAGACTTACTATAAAGCTATATAGTAGCGGACCTTATTAGTAGCCTTCTAAATTACTTTAGTATATTAAATAATAAAGACACTAGGTAATAACTTATTTATTATTTATAGGTAAGCTTTAAAGACTAGCAAGGTTAGTATAATTCCTTTAGGGCTTATAGAATTATTAATAGCCTTAATAGCTATTTAGAGGCATTATTCTAGTATTAGTTCCACGCTAATTAAGTTAGTAATAATATTATAAGCCTAGCATAAGGGTCTATAATATCTTTTAACCTTTCTAATGCTATTATAAGCTTTAATTAGCATCTTATTAGTCTTAATTAATATTAATTAAGCGTAATATTTAAATTTAGCAGAAGTAAAGTTATTACTAGTATTATAGACTATTTATTCTAGAGGTCCTAGATAGGTATTAATCTAGCACTCTTAGATAGTATCCTAGATATCTTAAGCCTTCTACTTTTTTAAATTAAGAAATTAAGGTACTTAAAACAAAGTTACTAAATTAATAATATAAAGCACTAGTTAACTATTAATTTACATAATATTAATAATAATCTTATAGTTAAATTTGTAGTTATCTTTAATTATAAATTTAAATTAACTAAGGGCCTTGCTATATATCTAGTAATAGTAGTAAACTTTAGTTAATTTCTTAATTACCTAGTGTTTAATTTTATAACTAGCTTATTAAAGAACCTTTATAAGTTATTAAATAAAAGGGTAACTAAGCTAATAATATAATTAATAAATATCTCTCTCTAAGAGATAGAAAGTAACTATTTCTTTTGCCTTTAGTAACCACTAAGAATAACCCTATTATTATACTATAGGCATAGTCTTACTGCCTTAAATAAGTATATTTATAAGGTTATTAATCTTAACCTATATCTTATTTATATTAGTAATTAAGAAAAGGAAGGGAGTAGCTATATTAAGAATATAAAATTTAAGCTCTCTAAGCTTTATAAGTATATAAATAATACCTTTTATAACTACTAATCTAGCACTAAATATAATAAATTAAGGTTTATAAGGAATTACCTTTAATAAAGGTATTAATCTTAGTAAAGCTTTTACTTATACCTCTCTTATACTTAATTTTCCTATAGCACTAGTATTAGGTATAATACCTCTAAAGACTTCTTTAAAATAGTGTTCTTTAAAGATAAAGTAAAATAAGCCTTTATTACACTCTTATAGCTTATAAAGCTCTTGCTTAAGGAATATATATTAAAAGGCTTAATTATTTAGGGTTATAAGGATATTAATATTAGTAATATTATAGTTAGTTTATTATCTAAAGTAAAAGAATTATATAATGCTTAAATATACTATTAATAATAGCTTCTTTACCTTATTATTATTATTATCCTAGGCCCTTATATAGGCTATAAGATATAATTCCTAATTCTAACTAGAGTTATTATTAAGTTTATTATTATCTTACCTTTTATAGGAGGTAAGGAATACCTAAAATCTTTTCTTTATAAGGGCTATATAATATATTTTACTAGCTTACTAGTAGTTCTTTTCTTTCTAATATTCTTTAGTAAAGTAATTAGAGAACTAGTAACTACTCTTACTATATATAAAGTAATACTTAGAGCTAGGCCTAGGGCTTTTTCTATAATAGCTTCCTTTACTATAGGATTATTATCTATACTAATAATTAGTAAATATAGCCTTTAAAGGGTTTTCTTCTTAGTACTAAAGATATTAAGAGATTTTCTTATTTAATTCTATAATAGTAATTACCTTATAAAGGTCTTTAGTAAGACTTTTAAAGCCTAGGGAGTATATATATTTAACTATCTAATATTTAGGTATACTAGCTATAGTATTTAATACTTACTTATAAAGCTTAGTATTTACTATATTAGAAAGGTATAGCCCTTTATAAATTTTCTTAAGGTTTAATAATATAATCTTAAGGTACTTAATCTTACTTTTATTAGGGTTTTTATTAATTATATTCTTTAATATTATACTACTTTACTTATAGTAATAAAATTATTAGTTACTTTTTATTTTAAAGTATTAATAAATATAAGTAATTATCTCTTTATAGGAGTAGTTATTTCTAAAGAGGTAATTAAGATAATACTATTTAGTATTACTTATTAATATAATAGGAAAAGCCTTTTAATAATATATTTAAGGGAAGTTAATTCTATTATACTTATTCTTAAAGAGTATAATCTTTAGTATTAGGAAGTTATATAGTTTCCTACTATAGTAGTTACTATTCTTATATATTTTTATAAGCTTTAAGATTTTCTTTATAATTTAATCTTTAGAGAGGAATTACTATAAAGGTATAATTTATTATAAATAATAGTCTATAAGTTATTATAAATAATAATTATTAGAATAAAGTAATTAATTTAATTAGGATTATTATAAAGGCTCTTAGGGAGGTTTAAGGAATTATTAGGGTTAAGGAAAGTAAATTTCTAGAGTAAGTAATTAGGTTTAAAGCTAAAGCTTTAGGGGTTTAAAAAATTATAATTTTTCCTATAACTAAAGAGATATTAAGGTTTAGTAAAGTATCTCTTTAAGAGATACTAGGATTAAATATCCTAGGCCTTATTTAATAAGAACACTATAATCTTATAAGAAATTACATAGCTCTTTAATAATATTCTTATTTACTCTTTTAAAGGTGTCTTTAGAATAGCCTTTAAAGTCTTCTTAGAATAACTCCTGAAGGTTATTATCTCTTTAGCCTTAATGCTTACTAAGGTTAATAAACCTTATAATCTAGTTATTAAGTTTAGGTTATATAGTAATCTTTAGGTATAGTTTAATAGGCTTTTTCTAGTCTTTTATAAGGTTATTTATAAGCTATTATAGACATACTAGTAGTTTACTCTCTTATAGTCTTTTAAGAGAAATTATTTAAGCCTTACTATTACTAGTAGTAGCTCTTTCTTTTATAAAAGGTCTAGATTCTAATTTTACTATCTTATAATATCTAGGCTATAAAAGAAGGTCTAAGGTATTATTCTTTTACTACTAATTAAGCTTATATATTTGCCTATTACTAGGGTCTTTTTTACACTTTAGAAGCGTTATTACTCTAATAAAGCTAGAAAATTACGAAAACATAGAAAATCATAAAGATAGGAAAAACAGTGGAAAAAGTAGTAAAAGTAGTAATAAAAATAAATTAAATTAGGGTTAAGTAAAGTAATAGAAATGCTAAAAGTAACTAGAAAAGCACTAGTAAAAATAATAAGAAAGTAATAAAATTACTACTTTCTATTTTATATAAAAAAAGGGAAGGAGATAATCTCTCTTACTAATAAGCATAGGGTAAATAACACTAAGAGTAAAGGGGGCAAGAAATAAGTAGTAAATACTTATAAAGGGGGATTAAAGGTTTATTAAAAAAAGGTAATATATTAAGAGAAGTTATAGGTAATTTAGCTAGCTTAGCTAAGGTTATTTAATATTAGGTTTGAAAATAAATACCTTATAGTAATAGATTTAGTTAGTTAGTTAGTTTTCTTATAATAGATAATAAAATTAATAATTAATAATAATATCCTAGATAGATATAATAAAGTTATATCCTATAAGCCTAAGGGTTAATAAATTAATTCCTTAGAAGCCTAATAAGCCTATAACTAGGATTCTAGTCTTTTCCTTTAGTACACTTATGTAGTTATGCCTCTTTACTATAATAACTATTAATCTAGTGTAATAAGGGGTAGTAGCTATAGCGTTTATAAAAATATCTTTTCTTATAATACTTAACTTATTTATAGTTATAAAGTTAATTACTAATTAGTGTTAGTTACACTAAGGTGCTTATATAAGTAAAATAATTTTATAAAATTAAAGTTAATAATAAATAAATAGCTAGCTAGGAAAGAGAGAGAAAAGAGGGAAAGTCTAGATAATAGAAAAGTAAGTAAAACCTATAAGTAAGGCAAAAGAGGGGGTAGTAAATTAATATAGCTAATCACATTACATGCATCGCGCTAGACCTACTATTAGTCTGGTCTTTGGCCACGATTGAGCTAATGAAGATCCGAAGGATCTAACAGCTTTGCTAATATTTTAATAAAAGAACCTAGAGAATACTATAGCTATATAAGAAGTATATATAGTTCTTTAGCTTTATTTATTAGATTTACGCTATATTACCTAGGCTATAGTAATATATTACTTTTTCTATGCTATAGAGAAGGTGATTTAAGCTAATAAAAATAAGGTAAAGTATAGGTTTATTAATAGTAAGGTTATTTCCTATATAAGGGCTATAATAAAGGGTTTTCTAGTTACTTTACCTACACTTTAGGCACTGTTTCCTTTATTTTTCTATAATATAATATAGGCCTTTAGGTAAAGTTTTTAGGTAACTAATAATATTAAACCTTTACTATAGTAATATTATTCCTTAATACTTACAATTTACTTATATCTTACTACGCTTCCCCCTTATTTTACTTTAATAAAAGGCTTAAATTTGTGAGGCCCCACTCACAACACCCGTGCGCTAGCGCACCACTAGGTAGGCATACCACGCCCTAGGGCTAGGTCTATATAACACTAATAAGCCACTAGCTATAAGCTAGTAACTTATATATATAATACACTTAGACCTAGTAAGCTTTAGTTAATATATAAGTACCCCTATATCTCTTACCTAGCTATTTCTTTATTTTTATAATTTTAAAGCTTCTCTTACTAGTTACTTAAGAGTAATATAAGGGGAGAATAACTTAATTTACTAAAATAATACTATATATTACTTAGGATTTACTAAATAATAGTAATACTATAGCTAGAGATATACTATATTTTATAACCTTATTTAATACTATACCCTTTACTATAAAGAAAGAAAAATAGTAATTAAAGGGTAAATTACTTAGCTTAAGTAACTTAAGAAACTATAGAAGTAAGAATAAGAACTTACTAACTTATTATAACTTTATAAAGAAGAAGTACTAATAAAAAGAGATTAAAAGGCTAGTATATTCTTAAGTTTTAGTAGCTAAGAAGTTAAGGTCTAAAATATTATAAAACTCTAATACCTTATAAACTTATAAAAGTATAAGATATAGCTTAATAACCTTAACTATACCTTTAAGGGGGTAAAAAAGTATTATTAAGATAACTAAAAGATTCTCTTTATACTTAACTATATATATATAAACTATTAAGTATAATAGGACTAATATATTAAAGAATAACTAGCTAATAGCTAGGATTACCTTAAGGATAACTAGGATAAGTTCTAGGACTAAACCTTTATATTACTTAAGAACTTTATAAGCTATAATATATAGATAGTTACTTAGCTAAAGAATATAAAGTAAAAGGAGAGCTAAAGCCTTATTAAGTTTAGTATTTACTTAGATTTACTAGAGAAATACCTTAAATGTTAGGAGCACGGAGGCCAGGGAGTTAGGGACAGAATAGTCATATAATAAAACCCTTAGATAAGCCTTAGGTTATGCGAATAACTAAGTAGCTATTAGATAGCTATATGTATATAGTAAGGTATTTAAATAAGAATTACCTATAAGGTATATAAAAGGTTAGAGTTTAAGACCTTTATATACCTATCCCTAAGTAATAGCTCTCTAGCTATAACTAAGAACCTTAGCCTTTACTTTATTTATATTTTCCTAAACTAGTTATAATAAGTTAAACTCTTAAACCCTTTAAGGTAAATAAACTATTAGCTAGGTTTAAATATAAAGAAGCTATAGAATATTTACTTAAAATATACTTATATTACTTAGTAAGGGAAATATAAACCTATAGTGCCTAGGAAGTAACTTATATACCTTAACTTTAAGGCCTAATAATAAAAGAATATAATAAATATTACCTAACCCTAATTAATATAGTAATACTAAACCTAGGAATAATAATAACCTAGATAAGCTAAAGCGCTACTATAAGGTTATATAAGCCTAGCTATAATATACTTATATAAGGTAAAATATTATAAATATAGAAGTATAGCTTAAAGAAATTAAAGTAAACCTATAATTAGCTAAATTAGGTAAAGAACTTATAATTACCCCTTAAATACTTATACTAATTAATTCCTTATTTCTAGCCTTCTTACCTAACCCTAACTTTATAGTAAGTATATACTTATAAAGCTTTATAAAAATATAGTATAAAGTACTAGTATATAAAGGTAATACTTATAAGAATTTATAGGTATACTAAGTAAATTTAAATATATTATTCTAGTTAAATTTAAGAACCTTTTATAATAATAAAACTAAGGTAATATATACTAGTAGCTACCTAGTAAATAATATAAAGTAATAATAAATATATTATATAATAGTAAATAAGTTAGTTAATTACTTAGCTTATTTTTAAGATAAATTTATATCCTAGTTAAACTTAGGAGTAATAAATAAGAATAGTAAGTACTTAAAAGCTACTAGAATATTACTAAATCTAAGGTAAAAGAATAACTAGTTTTTCTAGTTTTTCTTAAGACTTTAGACTAAAGTAAAAGCTAAATTACTTAACTAAATCCTTATATACTTAAGGATAGTAATTTTTCTAAATAGCTTAAATAATACTATAAGAAAGTATATAGTTAGCTAGGAGTTTCTAATATCTTAAAGCTACTTATAAAAATAAGGTAAAAAGGCTAAAGTTATAATAATATTTATATTAAATAATTATAATAAAAACTATAATAATAAAGAAAGTAAGAGAAAGAGATCATACTTTAGCTCCCTTATAAATAACTTATAGTAAAGCTTATAGTAACTAAGTATAAGTTAAAGACTATTTAAGTGCTATAAATATAGTAGTCCTAAATATAGTATAAATAAATATAAAGTAGTAAATTATTTAATTTATAAAAGTAGTAAGTATATAACTAAGAAGCATAAGAATAGTAGTAATAAGACCTTAGACCTTAATAAGATTCTAATTAAGTTAGTATAAGCCTAGGATAATAGTCTTACTATAAAGAAACCTATAAATAAAAGAATAAGAATATAGGTATTCTTATAGTAAGATAACTATTAGTTAGCTATACTAGTACTATTTAATATAAGTATAAAGTATTTAATAATTTACCCTAAATTATTATTAAAATAAGATTAGAAAAATATAGAAAAAATAAAGATAATACTAGAAAGCATAAGTAAGAATAAAATCCTATATAAAGGAATCTTATATAAGCTAATTAAGGTAAAAGATAATATAAGCTATATAAAGGTTTACTAGATTAGCTATTATATTACTAATATAAGAAAGGGAATGCTCCTAAGTATAGATTAAACCCTAGAGTATAAACCTATAATAATAAATTAGAAGTAAAACTTTTAGAGATTCCTAATAACTAAGGATTATATTATACTTATTATAAGGAAGTAATAACTATATAGGGTAGTAAAATAGTTATTTATTATGCTATTACTAGTATTACTAAAGATTAAGATAATTAAGCCTAGGGAAAAAGAAAAGAAAACTAATAAAGACTTATTAGTAAATAATATAGTAAGTAATAACTAAGGTTATAGTATAGCTATAGTAATAGTAGTAAAATATACTTATTCCCTAAAAAAGAAAAAACTAAGAAGTATAATAGTGCTCTAGGTAATATACTATAAGAAAGTAGTAGTAATTATATAAGAGATAGATAGTAATATAACCTAATAGTAAATCCTAGAAAAGTATACGGAATTTATAAATATGTTTTTAAAAGATTTAGCTAGTAAGCTTCTAGAATTAAGTAGCTATACTTATATAATTAAATTAGAAAAAGGGAAATAACTACCCTAAGGACTTATATATAACCTAGCTAAAAAAAAGCTAGAAGTGCTTAGGGAGTACCTAATAAGTGTATAGGAAAAAGGGTAAATTAGAAAATTAACTAGTCTAGCTAAAGCCCTAATTTTATTTATTCTAAAAAATTAGGGAAATTAAGGCTTTATATAAATTATAAGGGCCTTAATAGGATTATAGTTAAAAATAAGGCCTCTTTACTATTAATTTCTAAAATCCTTAACTAATTAGTAAGCATAAAGGTTTTTATATTACTAGATCTTTAAGAAGCGTATTACTAGTTATATATCTATAAGGGTAATAAGTAAAAGATAGCTTTCTAATACTACTATAACTACTTTAAATATCTTATAATACTATTTAGATTAGTAAATATACTAGCTACTTTTTAGGAATATATTAATAACACCCTTAAGGGACTTATAAATAAATTTTATATTATTTACCTTAATAATATTTTAATATATAGTAGTAACCCTATAAGATATATAAAGTATGTTAAAAGCATGCTAAAGTAACTTTAAGATATAGACCTTTATATTAACCTTAAAAAGTGCTAATTTTCTATTAGGTAAGTAAAATTCCTAGGTTTTATTATATTTAAAAAGGGTATTAAGATAAAACTATTACAGGTTAAAGCTATTATAACCTAGCTAATACCCTATAGTGTGTTTAATATTTAATAATTCCTTAGGTTTATAAGTTTTTACTAATACTTTATAAAATAATATAGTAAAGTAATAGTCTTACTAATAGACTATTTAAAAGGTATTTAGCTAGTAAAGTTTAAGCTAAAACCTAGTAAACTAGTAGTATTTAGAGAACTTTAAAAGAAGTTTTAAAAGGCACTAATTTTAGTGTATTTTAACTTACTTTACTTACTAAGAGTAAAGATAAATATATTTAGTTATATAATTAAAGCTATACTTATAATATTAGTACTAAGTAGCTAGCACCTTGTAGCGTATTTTTTAAGGAAGTTAACTAATATTAAACTTTACTACTTAACACTTAATACTAAGTTATTAGTAATCTAAGAGGTATTTTAAGCCTAGAGATATTACCTTACGTATTCTTCTTATTAGATTATAGTTATTATAAACTATCTAAACTATAAGTACCTAGTTATAAAGCTAAAGCTAACTAGTAGGTAAGTAATAGCATTAGATAAGCTTTGTTTATTTAATTTTAGGATTAAATATTACGTAAGTAAGTTAAACCTTACTAATACCTTATTAAGAAAAGTAAATTATATTAGTAAGAAGCGTAAGGTAAAGGCATTAACCTTATAGTTACCTAACTTCTTATCTAAATTTAATAATACTAAGTAATAGAAATACTATATAAATAATAATACTATTATAGGTTTTAGTATTATATTACTTAGTATAGCTAATGTTTTATTATGAAAATACTATAATAGCTTTACTAGCCTCTAGGGTTTTAAGAAGTTATAACTTAATTATATTATTAAGGAACCTAATAGTCTAGCAAAGCCTAGTAGTAATATATAAACTAGGTTTATTAATTTTAAGTAATAAGGTTATGCCTTATCTATATTTTTTAATATTTCTATAAGTCTAGTAAGCCTATAGGTTAGGAGTCTAGCTAGGTTAGTAGCTAGTAAGTAATATAAGTGTCCCTTTAAAATATTACTTATTTATAATTTATCTATAAGTCTATAAGTATACTATAAGCTAGCTATTTATAGTAGTATTATAGTAAGAATAACTTTACTATAGGTTATAGGAAGCTACTTAAGAGCAGTAACCTAGAAGTATTATAAATATAGTTTATTAGGCCCTCTAAGCTATTAATATTTAAGAATTAAGTTTTTGTTTTAGCTAGTATAAGAAAGGAAATTTTACTACTTACTTATAATAACCTAGTAGTAAGCTACTAGGGAGTTAGTAAGACCCTTTATTATATTATAAATTAGTATTACTAGCTATTAATAAAGAAAGACACTAAGTTATATATATAAACTTATATAAGCTATTAGACTTTAAAGCTAAGGTATTATAAACCTTATAGTAAGCTAGTAATACTACTAGTGCCTAATTAGCTTTTTTAAGAATTATTAATAGATTTTATTATAGGGCTACTACTTATAAGAGATATAAATTAGACTTATAATATAATCTTAGTTATTATAAACTATTTTATAAAATATAGTATTTATATCCTTATTTTAATATAACTAACTAGTAATAAGTTAGTTATTATATTTTAAGAATATGTTTTTAAGGACTATAGTACCCTAGAAGGTATTATTATAGACTATAGTTTAATATTTACTAGTAGGTTTTAGATAACCTTTTATTACCTTATTACTACTAAGTAATAACTAAGTATTATGTTTTACTTATAAATAAATAAGCAAATAAAATATTTAAACTAAGTTTTAAAGCATTATTTAAAAGCTTTTACTTACTTTAATTAAACTAACTAGGTAAATAACTTATTAATAGTATAGTTTATATATAATATAAGTGCTTACTTAACTTATAGCTATACCCTAGTAAAGGCGCTATAAGGTTATAACCTTAAAGGCTTATAGTAAGTAATTATAGATATTCTAGTAGTAAATAACTAGGCAAAGACTTAAGTAATTACACTAAGAGATAAATATATAGTAATTAAGTAGCTTTTAAGTAACTTATAAACCTAGTATATAAAGTATTATAATAAGAAGTAAACTTTAATAAAGTTTAAAGTAAGTAACTATATTTTATTATTTATAAAGAATATTAACCTATAGTAACCTAGTAGGAAGCTAAGTATAAAGTACTTAGGCCTTTATAAAGTTAAAAGGTAATTAAAACTTATAAATTAGTATACTAATTAAAGCTACTACCTAGTATATAACTATATAATATTTTTAATATTACTAACCTTAAACTATTTATAAGGGACTTAACTAGTATAAAAGATATATTCTTACTATAAGATAATATTATAAATAATAAATAGGAGTTTAAGGTTAAAAGAATTATTTTATATTATTATAATAGAAAATATTAGAAATACCTAGTTAAATAAAAAGGCTATAATACTTTAGAGAATTTATAAGTTAAGAGAAAAGATTTTATTATAATAAATATTATTAATAATTATAAGTAGTAACTAAGTAGCTAGTTTATAAATATAAAGGTGTATTTAGTAAAGACTAAATAGTAATAGTAATATATAAAAAAAAACTAGATAATTTCTTAGATAATTTACCTTATAGTTACCTAGTATTATTTACCCTATATTTATATTAGGCCTTAGCCCCTAGTATTATTATTTTTATTCCTAAGCACTAGGTTAGTAGTAAGGCCCTAGGTAAGGGATTTATCCTTATTATTAAAGAAATCCCTCTCCTTATATATATATATATATAAAGCTTACTTAAAAGGTTTAATAGCCTAATATAAGTAAGAAGTATAAGTATATATATAGTAAGCTATTAGTAAGTTAGTAAGGCTATAAGTAAGAATATTAAGAAACTTACTAAGGGAAGGTTTTATATAATAAAGCATAAGCTATTAAAGATATTAATCTAGACCTCTAAATTAATAGTATTACTTAGTAGTAATATAGTAATTCTCTTATTAGTATTAGCCTTTTATATAACCTTTATAGTTAGCCTTACTTATCTAGCCTAGCTATACTTATTAGTATTCTTTATAAATAAAAGTATATTATAAAGTTTATATTTTATATATATTAAGCACTAGTAGTATATTAGTAGTAACCTAAGTTATAAAGATAAATATATATATATATTATTAAGAAAGTAAGAATTATTATTAAAGATAATATAACTATTAATATACTTAAAAAGCGCTTAGTATAATCTTATAAAGTAAGTAAAGCACTAGTAGTATATTAGTATAAGTATAAGTAGTAAAAAAGGGAAAATATATCTCTAAATAGTTTTTATTATTTTATATATAATAAGTATATTTTATTAAGTTACTTATATAAGTTAGTAATAGTATATAGTAAAGTAATAGTAAAGTTATACTTAAGAAGTTAGTATACTTAGTTAAAGTAAATTTACCTTTAGTAATATATTATAAAATAATACTATTATTATTTTTAGGGGTAATAGCTTATATTACTACTTATTATATATAGTATATATAAGGAATTTTTATATTACTAGTATTACTAGCTATAAGTTAGTAAGGTATATACTAGGGGTTAGAGATACTATACTTATATTAAAATTTTTAAAGCTATTTACTTCTTAGAAGATTTTTAAGGAGATATCTAAGGGGTTTTCTTAGCTATTAGAGAATCTAATAGAATAAGAGTACTATAGCACTTAGATATAATTTACTATTAGTAAGTTAGTAATAATATACTATAGGAATATAAGTATAAAAAGCAAAGTAACTAATATTTTAGTATTTAAAAGGAATTAAGTATTTAAGTAAGATTAAATATAGATAATAAAATAATACTATAAGATATTAGTAATTACTATAATAGTAACTATAAAGCTATAAGGTTATAGGTAAAGGTAACTTATAATATTAAAGGAGAATATAAAGGAAAAGAATATATAGAAGTAAGGAAAAGTAAGC
This sequence comes from Epichloe typhina subsp. poae, assembly GCA_030389615.1. Taxonomy (NCBI): domain Eukaryota; kingdom Fungi; phylum Ascomycota; class Sordariomycetes; order Hypocreales; family Clavicipitaceae; genus Epichloe; species Epichloe typhina. The sequence goes on along the minus strand of CP098316.1, from coordinate 77,323 downwards.
CTCTTTTATATTAGCCTTAGACCCCTAAGTAATTTATATATTATATATAGCTAATCTAGAAATTATAATATTTATAGTTATAGCTACTACTAGTAAATACATATGCTAGCTAGAAACTCCTAGTAAGAATAATATAATATCCCTAATATTAGATAAGAGCTTATTTATTTTAAATAGTATGTAATACCTTATTTATTTAACCTAATTATAAAATCTAATATAACTAGTTTACTTACTTAGTATTAATAAATTATTAGGTAAAGGTATATATATTAGAAGTAATAAAGTAGTAAGTATATAGCTATTTAAAGCTAGAGAGTAAAGGAGGGAATTACTTAGAACCTTATAACTTTTATTTTATTATCCTAAGTAAATATAATAGTTATATACTTATAAAATAACTAGTAATATTAAATGCTATTATAAGCTATATATAGTATACTTATATTAGCTAAGTAGCTCCTTTTTTAATTAAGGATAATTATATATTAAGGAGGTAATATATTAGGAGTATAAAGGCTAGGGAGTTAGGGATAGAATAGTTATATAATAAAACCCTTAGATAAGCCTTAAGTTATGTAAATAACTAAGTAGCTATTAGATAGCTATGTGTATATAATAAGGTATTTAGATAAGGACTACCTATAAGGTATATAAGAGGTTAGAGTTTAAGACCTTTATATACCTACCCCTAAGTAGTAACTCTCTAGCTATAACTAAGAACCTTAGCTTTCACTCTGTTTATATCTTCCTAAACTAGTCGTGACATTAAATAAGCTTTAGAAAAGACTTATATCTTTATATTCTTTGTAAAATTAGTTCCTAACTTATAAAACTATATTAACTTATATATAAATATTACTAGGATAACTTACCTAGTGATTTTAGGAAGTAATATCTAGAAATAAGTAAAAGCTAAGTAATTTAGAAGAGAAGGGCTTATATAAGGCCCCTTAATATTAAAGACATAACTCTTTATAAGGCTATTAGCTAAATAAGGACTAAAAGAATAGGGATAAGAATAAAAAAAAGACCTTAGTTACTTACCTAAATAATAATAAACTATAAGGAAGAAAGTATTACTTTAATTATAGTAATGTAAAGTACCTTATTTATAATTATAATAAGCTAAAGAAAGACTAGCAAGAAGGTTAGGGAAACTTCTAGAGGCAAAAGTAAATACCCTTACCTTTGCCTTAAATACTAGGGTGCTAGTAGGATATTAATTTTATATACTAGTTACTATTTATAGGTAAAAAGACATTAAAATAGTAGTAAATCTTAATAGTTACGCTAAGATTAATATTATTAGCGCTTAGTTTATATAGACTTATAAGCTTAATTAGGCTAAGGCTATAGCACCTATCCTAAAGGTAGTAAGGGCTCTTATAGTTCCCTAATATAGTATTTATAAGGTGCTTATTATAATCTAAGACTTAAGGGGTAAAATGTGAGAACAAAGGGGTAGCTAGGCAAGAGGTATAGGGGCACTCGTATATTGACTAAAGCTTGCTAGGTCTAAGTGTATTATGCGTGCAAGTTACTAGCTTATAGCTAGTAGCTTACTAGTATTACGTAAACCTAGCCCTAGGGTGTAGTATCCTTACTTAGTAATATGCTAGTATATAGGTATTATAAGTAAGGCCTTATAATTACCCCCTTGTTTTTAGCTAGGCTTTTAAATAGCTTTTACTAGCTAGTATATAGCTATTTACTAAGTAATAGCTATATTAAAATAATAATAAATAATAGCTAGTGCTTAAGTATAAATTTACCTTTAACTCTCTCTTATATTACACCCTTTTCCCTTATATAACTATAGTAATCTTTTCTTAAATTATATTATATTATTAGTTACTATTACCTTACCTTTATTATTTACTATATTATTACTATAAAATCTAATAAGGAAAGTATTATTATTATCCCTAATATTTATTTAAAGAACTATACTTATATATATTATTTATATACTAGTTATATAAAGTTTAAGAAAAATCCTCTAGCTAAGCCTAAAGTCCCTTAGATTAACTATTAATTCCCTAGCTTTATAAGTATTATTACTAAGAGAAAATACTTAAAGTATTATATTTAATATATAAAATATAGTAATACTTATAAGATAGTAAGTAAGTTATTTTTTCTAGGTTTTTAGTACTTAATTACCTATATTTCTTTAGGTAATACTTATTATAAGGAAGGATTTCCTTAATTTTTTAGCTATTTTTAACTAAGTATAAGTCTTAATAAATACCCTAAGTAATTAAGTTTCTAAGGATCCTAAAAACTATATATTTTTAAAGGTAACTTACTATTATTTTAGTAAGAATTATTTAAACCTTATTTTAGGGTTTAATTATACTAATATTATATACTATATTTCCTTTAGTTTAACTAGTATTACTAAGGTTTATTAGGTAAATTTCCTTATATATTCTCTAGGTTTTTACTTACTCCTTAAGTAAGCTATATTAGCCTTATACTAGTACTATATTATTTTACACTAGTAACTCTTAGTTACTATATTTCCTAGCCTTATCCTTAGGATAGTAAGTTAGCACTTTTTCTTTATTACTTATTTACTAACTTTTTATAGCTAAACTATCTTACTTATTATAATACTTAGAAAGTAAAGATAATCTTATATTTATATTATTATAATTTAGGATTTATACCCTAGGGGTAGTAAAGTATTACTTTTTCTAGGTAATATAGTAATAAGAATAAAAGTAAGGCTACTAAATACCTTTTTATAATAGTATTATTTTAATATATAAGAGGGTAACTATAGAAAGGTTTTCCTTAAAACTCCCTTTCTTATAAGAATATTTTCTTTTATTATTTAGTAAATAATTTAATAGGTTTTTAATTAGAGTATAATAATAGCTAATAAGGCTAGGCCTTTTTATAATTACCTTATCCCTTATTACTTATAACTTACTTATATTTTATTATACTTTCTCCTTATTTTAATTTAATAAAAAGCCTAAATTACATATTAAGTATCTTTTAAATTTTTTACTATTACTTATTAATTATATTTACTTAGCTAACTCTTTTACTTTACTAGGTATTTATTACCTTTATAAGTCTTTTATAATTCTTAACTTCTTTAACTTTAAATTTATTATTTTTATCTTTAAGGTTTAGTATTAGTATTTCTTTATTTATAGTGTTTTCCTAGCTATTCTATAGCTTTAATAAGCTAATATAAAATATATTATATAGTTAACTATACTTATTAAGTAATACTAGTTAGTATACTTATTTACTTATTATATTAAGTATATAAAATAGCCTAATAAATCTAGGGATTAGCTTTTATTTTATATTCTTAAGTCTAATATTCTTTACTAATAGTAGTATAAAGTCTTCTCTTTTTAGGGTTAGTAACTAGTATTATTAGTTATAATACTATACTTATACTTTAGTAGCTTTTACCTAGTTATATACTAGTTTCTCCCTAACCTTATATAGCTTTTTTATATATGTATAAGCTTTTAAGACCTCCCTTTTCTTACTCTTACCTTTAAGAGCTAGGTAAAACTTAGGTAAATAGCTTATAAAAGCATAGTTTAAGAAGTAACTTATTATTTTATTAATAGTATTATTATATATAAATTAGGCTATTAGGAGTAATTTTAGCTATAAGTACTAGTTTTCTTTAATAAAATACTATAGGTAATATTCTAATACCTAGTTTATTCTTTTTATTTACTTATTAGTTTAGGGGTAAAATACTATTAAAAGCCTTTACTTTATATATAATAAGTAATATATATCTAACTAGAATTAGCTTATAAACACTAAGCCTTTATTAAATATAATACCCTCTAGTACTTTAAATTAAAGCTTAATTTCCTTATAAAATAACTTTACTAATTTAGCTATATTAATTATAATCTTTATAAAGAGAAAAATAAAGTACTTAGTAAATTAGTTTATAATTACTAGGATTATATTAGTTTCCTACTTACCTAGCTATACTAGTAGTAATCCTATAATAAAGTCTATTAAGATCTTTACTTATAGTTACTTTAGTATTAGTAGTAATTTAAGGGTTTTATATAAGTAATACCACCTAGCTATTATATATTAGTATACTTTATAGCTAGATATATAGTCTAAAATAGCTTTACTTATTACTAGCTACTAATAATAATATTTTAATAGCTTAAGAGTATATTTAGTCCTAAAGTAACTTACTAGTAAATTATTATAATATAACTATAAAAGCTTTTATTATAAGATAAGCTTCTATAAAATAACTACCTAGGCTTTATATATTAGAAAACCCCTTATACTATATAACTATAAACTAGCTTTTTCTCTCTCTTTTACTTAGGAGTTAACCTTACCTTTATACTTTTATAAATCTAAATCTTAGTCCTATACCTTTTATAGTTATTATACTAATAGTTTATTTACTATAAATTAGTAAGGATTTAGTAATATAATAGCCCCTTAAATTACTTATACTATACTAATATCTTAAATATATATTACTTTCTTCTTAAAATTACTTTTATTTAGCTAACTTATTACTAAATCTATAGTAGCTAACTAGCCTTTTACTTAGGCTACTAAGGTAATAGTAGGTTTTAAGACTAGTACTATATTATAACTTTTTTAATATATTAGTACTTTTTCCTTTACTATATAAGAAGCTTTTTTACTATATAAGTAATTACTATTTTCCTTTAAAGCTTTAGTAAAAGTACTTTATTTAATATAGGTTTACCCTTATAATTAGACTTTCTTAATAGTGTATTTATAAGGTTACTTTTCCCTAGTTTATACTTAATTATAAAATAGAAAAGGTAAAGAAATATATACTATTATACTTACCTGTTATTTAGATTTTACTACCTTATAAAGGTCTATAGGTTATAGTAGTCTAATAGGACTTTTATAGATATTTCTATATCTTTAATATAGTATTACTAGTGTTTAAATAACTTTACTATAGTAAGTAACTTTTAATTAGCTATACTATAGTTATATTTAGTGTTTATAAACTTCCTTAACTAAAAGGCTACTAAATACTAATAGCCTTTATTATCTTACTAAGATAGGATTCTTATTATTATAAAAATTAAGGTATTTATCTTAATATATATTACTTAACTTAGGTTATAATATTAAAGTAAATGCACTTACTAAAAGGTATCTTTTAGCTAGTTAAACACTAGTTACTTCTTTTCTTTAAATATAAACCTCCTAGTCTAAATACTATTTTAACTACCCTTTATTAATATATAAAAAGGTATTATAATCCTAGAGTATTTATAAATAAATTATTAGTAAAAGTTATAAAATCTAAGAAATAACTATATATTCTTAAAACTTATTAGCTTCTTTTATTCTTTAATTATATTAACCTAGTAAGTATTTATTAATATTCTATTAATAAAAAGAATAAACCCTAGGAATTTTACTAATTTCTTATAAAAGAGCACTTAAAGGGTTTTATATATAACTTTACTAACCTTATATATTCTAGGACTTACTTAATATATTTAGTATACTCCTTCTTTATCTTAGAGAAAATTAAGATATTATCTAAATATATTATATAAATAGTATTAACTAGCCTATAAAGTGCCTTATAAATATAGCTTTAAAAGGTAGCTAAGGTATTAGTTAACCTAAAAGGTATTATAAATTACTTATAGTACTTATAGTATATATAAAAAGCTATCTTTTACTTATTACCCTCTTTAATATAAATTCTATAGTATATATTCTTAATATTAATCTTAAAGAAAAAATAAGCCCCTTAGTATTAGTTAAGGATCTCTAAAATTAAGGGAAAAGTATAGTAATTCTTTTATATTACCTTATTAAGTCCTTAATAGTTTATATATAGTTAAAGTATTTTATCCTTCTTTAGTATAAATAAGATAGGCATGCTTACTAGGCTCTTAGAGGAGCTTATCTAGCCTTTCTTTAGGTTATTATTAATATATTCCTAGAGCTTTTTAAGTTTACTTTAGGAGAGAGAGTAAATTAGTTTATATAAGGGTATTACTCCTAGTATAAGATTAATTATATAGTTAGTTAACTTCTTTAATAAAAGACTTCTTACCTTATTTAATATAAATATATTTTTAAACTTATATAGCTTCTTAGGGATATCTTTAATAATTCTATATACTTTTACTTTCTCTTTATCTTTAAGAGAGATAAACTTATTTTCTATTATACTTATAATAATATATATAATTATTTTATTATATATTACCTTTATAAACTTATAAGAAGTTAGTAATAAAAAGGCTACTTTTCTTTTCTTAAACTACTATTCTTATAAGTATAAGTAAAGGTATATATATTCTTCTATAAGTATATATATTCTAATTAATATAAGGCTTTCCTTTACTCTTAGGTTCTTATTAATAGCTATATATAGTAGTTTAAGGTCCTTCTTTTTACCCCTTAAGTCTTAGATTATAATAGGTACCTTATAGATACTATATTAAGAAACTATAAGAGCCCTTACTATCTTTAGGATAGGTACTATAGCCTTAGCCTAATTAAGCTTATAGGTCTATGTAAATTAAGCACTAATAATATTAATCTTTATATAACTATTAAGATTTACTACTATTTTAATATCTTTATACCTATAAATAGTAACTAGTGTGTAAAATTAATATTTTACTAGTACCCTAGTATTTAAGGTAAAGGTAAGGGCATTTACTTTTACCTCTAGGAGTTTTCCTAACTTTCTTACTAGTCTTTCCTTAGCTTATTATAATTATAAGCAAGATAGCAAGTGCTACTATAATTATAGCACTGCCTTTTTCCTTGTGGTTTATTATTATTTAGATAGGTAGCTAGGGACTTTTCTTTATCCTTATCCTTATCCTTTTAGTCCTTATTTAGCTAATAGCCTTATAAAGAGTTATGTCTTTAATATTAGAGGGCTTTATATAAGCCCTTCTTTTCTAAATTATTTAGCTTTTACTTATTCTTTAATATTACCTCCTAAAATTATTAGGTAAGTTATATAACCTCTTCTTATATTAGCCTAGTAATATTTACATATAAGTTAATATAGTTTTATAAGTTAGGAACTAATTTTATAAAAAAATAAGAGTATAGGTCTTTTCTAGAGCTTATTTAAGGTGTTTCTCTAGTAAATCTAAGTAAATACTAAATTTAATAAGGCTCTAGCCTTTCTTTTACTTTATATTCTCTAGCTAAGTAGCTATTTATATATTATAGCTTATAAAGTCCTTAAGTAATATAAGGGTTTAGTCCTAGAACTTATTCTAGTTATTCTTAGGATAACCCTAGCTATGACTTAGTTATTCTTTAATATATTAGTCCTATCTTACCTAATAGTTTATATATATATAATTAAGTATAAAGAGAATCTTTTAGTTATTCTAATAGTACTTCTTTTTTACCCCCTTAAAAGTATAGTTAAGGTTATTAAGCTATATCTTATACTTTTATAAGTTTATAAGGTATTAAAGTTCTATAATATTTTAGACTTTAACTTCTTAGCTACTAAGACTTAAGAATATACTAGCTTTTTAGCCCTTTTTTATTAGTATTTTTTCTTTATAAAGTTATAGTAAGTTAGTAAGTTCTTATTCTTACTTTTATAGTTTCTTAAGTTACTTAAGCTAGGTAATTTACCCTTTAACTATTATCTTTTCTTCTCTTATAGTAAAAAGTATAGTATTAAATAAGGTTATAGAATATAGTATATCTCTAGCTATAGTATTACTATTATTTAGTAAATCCTAAGTAGTATATAGTATTACTTTAGTAAATTAGGTTATTCTTTTTCTTATATTACTTTTAAGTAGCTAGTAAAAGAAGCTTTAAAATTATAAGAATAAAGAGGTAACTAAGTAAGAGATATAGGGGTACTTATATATTAACTAAAGCTTACTAGGTCTAAGTGTATTATATATATAAGTTACTAGCTTATAGCTAGTAGCTTACTAGTGTTATATAAACCTAGCCCTAGGGCGCGGTGTCCCTGCCTAGTGGTGCGCTAGCGCACAGGTGTTGTGAGTGGGGCCTCACATAAAAAGAAAGACCTTAAACTACTATATATAGCTATTAATAAGGACCTAAGAGCAGAGGGAAGCCCCATATTAATTAGAATATATATACTTATAAAAGAATATATATACCTTTACTTATACTTATAAGAATAGTAGTTTAAGAAAAGAAAGGTAGCCTTTTTGCTACTAACTCCCTATAAGTTTATAAAGGTAATATATAATAAAATAATTATATATACTATTATAAGCATAATAGAAGATAAGTTTATCTCTCTTAAAGATAAAGAGAAGGTAAAAGTATAGAAAACTATTAAAGATATCCCTAAGAAGCTATATAAGTTTAAAAACATATTTATATTAAATAAGGTAAGGAGCCTTCTATTAAAGAAGTTAACTAATTATATAATTAATCTTATACTAGAAGCAATACCCCTACCTTTTTCCTAAAGTAAACTTAAAGAGCTCTAGGAATATATTAATAATAACCTAAGGAAAGGCTAGATAAGACCCTTAAAGAGCCCTATAGGCATGCCTATCCTATTTATACTAAAGAAGGATAGGACGCTTAAACTATATGTAAACTATTAGGGACTTAATAAGGTAATATAAAAGAATTACTACACTTTTCCCTTAATTTTAGAGATTCTTAACTAATACTAAGGGGCTTATTTTTTCTTAAAGATTAATATTAAGGACTAGAGCATTGCATTACAATGTGTATTGTAGTGTAGTTTTTGTAGTGTAATGTAGTAACTACACTACAAATTACATTACACTGTAAACTACACTAACTATAAGGGGAAAAAAACTACATTACATTACACTATAAATTTATTTTTATAAACTACACTAACTACAAATACTACATTTGTAGTATTAGTAAAAATATTTATCTTAGCTTATAATAGCTTATAGTAACTTATAGTAGCTTATAATAGCTTATAATAGCTTATAATAGCTTATAGTAGCTTATAATAGCTTATAGTAGCTTATAATAGCTTATAATAGCTTATAATAGCTTATAATAGCTTATAATAGCTTATAATAGCTTATAATAGCTTATAATAGCTTATAATAGCTTATAATAGCTTATAATAGCTTATAAGTATATTACTTATATAACTTAAAATATTATTAGTGTTAAAGTTTAATTAAAAATAAATAAGTAATAAATAAATTAAATATAAGTATAAGTATTTATAAGTAAATTACTATAGAAAAAGCTAAACTTTTTAATTATTTAGTATTTTAAGGTTTTTTAAAATATTAATAAAATAAAATCCCTTTATTTTTTATTTTTTTAATATTATAATAATACTAATTATAATAATTATAGTATATAAAATAAAAGTATATTTTATTATTTTATTTTAAAAATAAGTTAAAATTATTTTAATAGCTTAGTTTAAATAATATAATTAGTTATATATAAATACTTTATAAATATTACTATTTTTTATTCTTTTTATATATATTATACTAAGAAAATATATAAAGTTCTTATATATAACTTCTTAAAGCTTTATAATTATAAAGCAAAAAGTAATATTTAAATAGTAAATAAATAGTTTAAGCTTTTTTAAGTTTTTATCTTATTAATAATAATATATAAGTACTAAGTATATATATTATTAACTTCTAGTTATTAATTTTAAATTCCTAATTAATTTAACTATATTAGTTTAAAGTATTATTTTAATTTAAAGTTATAAAAGTAATTATAAAAATAGAAAATAATTTTAATAATAGTAAATAAAATTATAGTAAGGTTTTTCTTAAAGTTATATTAGTAAAGAAAAGTATTAAGAATAATAGCCTTATAAAAACTTATAATAGTACTTATAACCCTAGTTATAATAAAATCTATAAAAGGTTATAATCTTATAACTTAAATAACTAATTTAATAAAATAGCTAATAATATAAGTATAAAATTAATAGCTTTCTTCTAATTATTATATTAATACTACTATATAAAAAGACCCACTTTTTATTTACCTAACACTACATTTGTAGTTTTTGTAGTGTAGTGTAGTTAGTGTAGTTAGTAACTACACTAACTATAAGAAAAAAACTACACTACACTAAATACTAGCTAAAAAAAACTATATTATAACTACAAAATTTTCCTAAAAACTACACTAACTACACTACAAACAATGCTCTGGTTATAAGTAATAAGGAATAAATAATTATAAAAAGGCCTAGCTTTATTAGCTACTATTACACTCTAATTAAAAATCCTATTAAACTATTTACTAAATAATAAAAGAAAATATCCTTATAAGGAAAGAAGTTTTAAGAGAAACTCTTTTATAGTTACCCCCTTATATATTAAAATAATACTATTATAAAAAAGATATTTAGTAATCTTACTTTTATTCTTATAAACTACTTACTATATTACCTAGAAAAAGCAATACTTTACTATCTCTTTAGGTATAAATCCTAGATTATAATAATATAAATATAAGATTATCTTTACTTTCTAAGTATTATAATAAGTAAGATAGTTTAGCTATAAAAGTTAGTAAATAAGTAATAAAGAAAAAGTACTAACTTACTATCCTAGGGATAAGGCTAGGAAATATAGTAACTAAGAGTTACTAGTATAAAATAATATATTACTAGTATAAGGCTAATATAACTTACCTAAGAAGTAAGTAAAAACCTAGAGAATATATAAGAAAATATACTTAATAAACCTTAGTAATACTAGTTAAACTAAAGGAAATATAGTATATAGTATTAGTATAATTAAACCTTAAAATAAGATTTAAATAATTCTTACTAAAATAATAGTAAGTTATCTTTAAAAATATATAGTCTTTAAGGTCCTTAGAAACCTAATTACTTAAGGTATTTATTAAGACTTATACTTAGTTAAGAATAGTTAAAAGATTAAGAAAATTCTCTTTTATAGTAAGTATTACTTAAAGAAATATAGGTAATTAAGTACTAAAAACCTAGAAAAAATAACTTACTTACTATCTTATAAGTATTACTATATTTTATATATTAAATATAATACTTTAAGTGTTTTCCTTAGTAATAATACTTATAAAGCTAGGGAAGTAATAGTTAATTTAAAGAACTTTAGGCTTAGCTAAGGGATTTTTCTTAAACTTTATATAATTAGTATATACATAATATATATAAGTATAGTCCTTTAAATAAATATTAGGGATAATAATAATACTTTTCTTATTAGATTTTATAGTAATAATATAGTAAGTAATAAAGGTAAAGTAATAGAAACTAATAATATAATAGTATATAAGAAAAGTTTTACTATAGTTATATAAGGGAAAAGGGTATAATATAAGAGAGAGTTAAAGGTAAATTTATACTTAAGCACTAGCTATTATTTATTATTATTTTAATATAGCTACTACTTAGTAAATAGCTATACACTAGCTAGTAAAAGCTATTTAAAAGCCTAGCTAAAAATAAAGGGGTAATTATAAGGCCTTACTTATAATACTTATATACTAGTATACTACTAAGTAAGGACACTATGCCTTAAGGCTAGGTCTACGTAACACTAGCAAGCTACTAGCTATAAGCTAGCAACTCGCACGCATAACATACTTAGACCTAGTAAGCTTTAGTTAATATATAAGTGCCCCTATACCTCTTACCTAGCTATCCCTTTGTTCTCACAAAATTATATATTAAGTGCTTTCTATATCCTTTACTACTACTTATTAATTATATTTACTTAGGTAACCCTTTTATTTTACTAGGTATTTATTACCTTTATAAGTCTTTTTATAATTCTTAACTTCTTTAACTTTAAATTTATTATCTTTATCTTTAAGGTCTAGTATTAGTATTTCTTTATTTATAGTATTTTCCTAGTAATTCTATAGCTTTAATAAACTAATATAAAATATATTATATAGTTAACTATACTTATTAAGTAATACTAGTTAGTATACTTATTTACTTATAGTATTAAGTATTTAAAATAGCCTAATAAATCTAAGGATTAGCTTTTATTTTATATCCTTAAGTCTAATATTTTTACTAATAAAAGTACTAAGTTTTCTCTTTTTAAGGTTAATAGCTAATATTATTAATTATAGTACTTTACCTATACTTTAGTAGCTCTTACCTAGTTATATACTAGTTTCTTCCTAACCTTATATAGCTTCTAGATATATATATAAGCTTCTAGGACTTTTCTTTCCTTACTCTTACCCTTAAGAGCTAAGTAAAACTTAGGTAAATAGCCTATAAAAGTATAATTTAAGAAGTACCTTATTATCTTATTAATAGTATTATTATATATAAATTAAGCTATTAGGAGTAGCTTTAGCTATAGTTATTAGTTTTCTTTAATAAAATACTATAAGTAATACTTAAGTACCTAGTTTATTCTCTTTATTTACCTATTAGTTTAGGGGTAAAATACTATTAAAAGCCTTTACTTTATATATAATAAGTAATATATATCTAACTAGAATTAGCTTATAAATACTAATCCTTTATTAGATATAATACCCTTTAGTGCCCTAAATTAAAGCTTAACTTCCTTATAAAATAACTTTTATAATTTAGCTATATTAATTATAGTCTTTATAGTAAGGAAAATAAAGTACTTAGTAAATTAGTTTATAATTACTAGGATTATATTAGTTTCTTACTTACCTAGCTATACTAGTAGTAATTCTATAATAGAATCTATTAAGATCTTTACTTATAGTTACCTTAGTATTAGTAATAATTTAAAGGTTTTATATAAATAATACCTCCTAGCTACTACACACTAGTATACCTTATAGCTAAATATATAGTCTAAAATAGCTTTACTTATTACTAGCTACTAGTAGTAATATTTTAATAGCTTAAGAGTATATTTAGTTCTAAAGTAACTTACTAGTAAATTATTATAGTATAGTTATAAAAGCTTCTATTATAAAATAAGCTTTTATAAAATAATTACCTAGGCTTTATATATTAGAAAACCCCTTATATTATATAACTATAGACTAGCTTTTTCTCTCCTTTTACTTAGGAGTTAACTTTACCTTTATGCTTTTATAAATCTAAATCTTAGTCCTATGCTTTTTATAGTAATTATACTAATAGTTTATTTACTACAAATTAGTAAGGGTTTAGTAATATAATAGCCCCTAAACTACTTATACTATACTAATACCTTAGATATATACTACCTTCTCCTTAAAATTACCCTTATTTAGCTAACCTATTACTAGATTTATAGTAATTAACTAGCCTTTTACTTAGGCTACTAAGGTAGTAGTAAGTTCTAAGACTAGTACTATATTATAACTTCTTTAATATATTAGTACTTTTCCTTTACTATATAGGAAGCTTCTTTTACTATATAAATAGCTACTATCTTTCTTTAAAGCTTTAGTAAGAATACCTTATTTAATATAGGTTTGCCCTTATAATTAGACTTTCTTAATAATATATTTATAGGGTTACTTTTCCTTAGTTTATACTTAATTATAAAATAGAAAGCGTAGAGGAATATACACTATTATTGATTTTTAATTTTTTTAGGATCATTAGCTATGGATAATATATCTAATTTTCCAGGAACAAAAAAATTACTAGTAATACCTAGCTAGTGTAATAATTAATAACCAAATTTAATAATTACTATAGTGTTAGGTAAAACATAAATAAAGGAATAAGCTTTAACCTATAAATTTAGGGGCTAAAGGTTAATATAAAGTTTATAACAAACTTTATAACTATAATTACATAAGATATAGTTATAATTCATAACTATAGTTAAACTTAAATCCATTTAAGTTTTACTTATAGTATAAATTAATATAATTTCCCTTCCTTTACAACTATGTTTGTTTTATTTCTTTATATTTCTTCTATTTTATAACTTATTCTTTAAAGCTCTAAGGTAAACTAAAAAAACCATAACTTATCCTTAATTATAGCTAATCTAATTTAATCACTAAGTAGGTTATAGGCTACTAATTGACTAATTAATGACTAACTAATTAGATAATAGTATAGCCAAAGGTAATAAAAAAGACACCGCACTATTTAAAATATTAAATAATATAGTAAAAGAGAAAAAAGTAAAGGGAAGGAAAGGGAAGATAAATCTAACCTTAAGATAATTAATAGCATCTATAATATAAGGGAAAAGATGCTGAAAATTAGGTAAGCCTAACAATAAGCTTTATAAGGTAGATAAAAAGAAGTTAAAGGAATGGGGTGTTAGGGTGTAGTAAGCTAAGTAATTTTACCTCGTACTCAGGAGGGATATACACTATTATACCTATCTTTTATTTAGCTTTTATTACCTTATAAAGGTTTATAAGTTATAGTAGTCTAAAAAGACCTTTACTAGTATTTCTATGCCTTTAATATAGTATTACTAGTATTTAAATAACTTTACTATAGTAAGTAACTCTTAATTAGCTATGCTATAGTTATGTTTAGTATTTATAAACTTCCTTAACTAAAAGGCTACTAGATACTAATAGCCCTTATTATCCTACTAAGATAGGATTCTTACTATTATAAAAATTAAGGTATTTATCTTAATATATACTGCTTAACTTAGGTTATAATATTAAAGTAAAGGCGCTTACTAAAAGGTGTCTTTTAGTTAGTTAAATACTAGCTACTTCTTTTCTCTAAATATAAATCTCCTAGTCTAAATACTATTTTAACTACCCTTTATTAACATATAAAGAGGTGCTATAATTCTAGAGTATTTATAAATAAACTATTAGTAAAAGTTATAAAACCTAAGGAATAACTATATATTCTTAAAACTTATTAGCTTTTTTATTCTTTAATTATATTAACCTAGTAAGTATTTATTAATATTCTATTAATAAAGAGAATAAACCCTAGGAATTTTACTAATTCTTTATAAAAAAACACTTAGAGAGTTTTATATATAACTTTACTAATCTTATATATTTTAAGACTTACTTAATATATTTAGTATACTTCTCCTTTATCTTAGAGAAAATTAAGATATTATTTAAATATATTATATAAATAATATTAACTAGCCTATAAAGTGCTTTATAAATATAGCTTTAAAAAGTAGCTAAGGTATTAGTTAACCTAAAGAGTATTATAAGGTACTTATAGTGCTTATAATATGTATAAAAAGCTATCTTTTACTTATTACTCTCTTTAATATAAATTTAGTAGTATATATCCTTAATATTAATCTTTAAGAAAAAACAAGCCTCTTAGTATTAATTAAGAATCTCTAAAATTAGAGAAAAAGTGTAGTAATTCTTTTATATTACCTTATTAAGTCCTTAGTAATTTATATATAGTTAAAGTAAAAATTTTTTTTTAGTATAAATAAAATAGGCATACTTACTAAGCTCTTTAAGGGTCTTATCTAGCCTTTCTTTAGGTTATTATTAATATATTCCTAGAGCTCTTTAAGTTTACTTTAGAAGAGAGATTAAATTAGTTTATATAAAGGTGTAGCTTTTAGTATAAGATTAATTATATAGTTTATTAACTTCTTTAATAAAAGGCTCCTTACCTTATTTAATATAAATATATCTTTAAACTTATATAACTTCTTTAGGATATTTTTAATAGTTTTATATACTTTTACTTTCTCTTTATCTTTAAGAGAGATAAATTCCTCTTTTATAATACTTATAATAGCATATATAATTATCTTATTACGTATTACCTTTATAAACTTATAAGGAGTTAGTAGTAAAAAGGCTACCTTTCTTTTCTTAAATTACTACTCTTATAAATATAAGTAAAAGTATATATATTCTTTTATAAGTATATATATTCTAATTAATATAGGACTTCCCTTTACTCTTAAGTCCTTATTAATAGCTATATATAGTAGTTTAAGGTCTTTCTTTTTACCTCTTAAGTCTTAGATTATAATAAGTACCTTATAAATACTATATTAAGGAACTATAAAAGCCCTTACTACCTTTAGGATAAGTACTATAGCCTTAGCCTAATTAAGCTTATAAGTCTATATAAATTAAGTACTAATAATATTAATTTCTATATAACTATTAAGATTTACTACTATTTTAATATCTTTATGCCTATAAATAGTAACTAGTATATAGAATTAATATCTTACTAGTACCCTAGTATTTAAGGTAAAGGTAAAGGTATTTACTTTTACCTCTAGGAGTTTTCCTAACTTTCTTACTAGTCTTTCCTTAGCTTATTATAATTATAAGTAAGATAGTAAGTATTACTATAATTATAGTATTACTTTCTTTCTTATAGTTTATTATTATTTAGATAGGTAGCTAGGGACTTTTCTTTATCCTTATCCTTATTCTTATCCTTATTCTTTTAGTCCTTATTTAGCTAATAGCCTTATAAAGAGTTATATCTTTAATATTAGGAGGCTTTGTATAAGCCCTTTTTTTCTAAATTATTTAGCTTTTACTTATTCTTTAATATTACCTCCTAAAATCATTAGGTAAGTTATATAACCTTTTCTTATATTAGCCTAGTAATATCTATATATAGGTTAATATAGTCTTATAAGTTAGGAAGTAATTTTATAAAGAATATAAGAGCATAGGTTTTCTCTAGAGCTTATTCTAGGTATTTCTCTAGTAAATCTAGGTAAATACTAAACTTAATAGGGTTTTAGCCCTTCTTTTACTTTATATTTTCTAGCTATATAGCTATCTATATATTATAGCTTATAAAGTCCTTAAGTAATATAAGAGTCTAGGCCTAGAACTTATCCTAGTTATTCTTAGGGTAATCCTAGCTATTAGCTAGTTACTTCTTAATATATTAATCCTATCTTACTTAATAATTAGTATATATATAATTAAGTATAGGAGGATTTTTTAGTTATTATAATAGTACTTTTTCTTTACCCCTTTAAAGGCATAGTTAAGATTATTAAGCTATATTCTATGCTTTTATAGGTTTATAAGGTATTAAAGTTTTATAATATTTTAGACTTTAATTTCTTAACTACTAAGACTTAAGAATATACTAGCCTTTTAGCCCCTTTTTATTAGCTTTTCTCCTTTATTAAGTTATAGTAAGTTAGTAAGTTTTTATTCCTAATCTTATAGTTCTTTAAGTTACTTAAGCTAAGTAATTTACTTCTTAATTACTACCTTTTTACCCTTATTATAAAGGATTTAGTTTTAAACAAGGTTTTTATAAAATATAGTATATTATTAGCTATAGTATTACTATTATTTAGTAAGTCCTAAGTAATATATAGTATTATTCTAGTAAATTAAGTAGTTCTTCTCCTTATATTACTCTTAGGTAGCTAGTAGGAGAAGCTTTAGAATTATAAAAATAAAAGGATAGCTAGGTAAGAGGTATAAGGGTACTTATATATTAACTAAAGCTTAAGTGTGTTATATATGTAAGTCACTAGCTTATAGCTAGTAGCTTGCTAGTGTTACGTAGATCTAGCCCTACAGCGTGGTGCACTAGCGGGGTGCATTCGTGTTATAAGTAGGGCCTCACAAAGGGTCTTTAATTCAACAGACCAAAGGGTCTTCAATTCAACGGATCAAAGGGTCTTTAATTCAATAAATCAAAGGGTCTTCAATTCAACGGATTAAAGGGTCTTCAATTTAACGGATCGAAGGGTCTTCAATTCAACGGATTAAAGGGTCTTTAATTCAACAGATAAAGGGTCTTTAATTCAACGGATTGAAGGTCTTCAATTCAACGGATTAAAGGGTCTTCAATTCAACGGATCAAAGGGTCTTTAAATTAACGGATTAAAGGTCTTTAATTCAACAGATCAAAGGTTAAAGGATCTAATAATGGGAGCGATGCCTAAGGGAGCTATTAGGCCTAGCAAAAAGGATAGATTTAACGGGCTTAGTTAGTTAGTTAATAAATTAGTTAGTTTAGTAGCTTTTTTAAGCAGTAAAAGCGCTAGGTTTATAAGATTAAAAGAGTAATTATTACTATATATTATAATACAAGATATAAGATATAATAGTATATTAAGGTTATTATTAAATTTAACTAGCTAAAGGTTAAAGCTATTATTTAATAAAGGGATTCTAGGTTATATATAAGCTATATCCTTAGCATAGTAAGCTATATTATTATAATAGGCTAATTAACCTTTGGAAAACTTCCGCACCGCTCTAAAGGTCCGGAATCGCCTCTAAAATACAAACCACATCAATATTTAAATTCCTTGCCTTTGTTTACCCCCCCCTATAATATTATATTATAATAAAGCTAGTAGTAGGAGTGTAAATATAACGCTAATAGTAATTAACTTAGGGAAAGGGGCTAGCATAGAGCTACTACTACCTAAATATAGGAATAGGATAGTTTAATATCTAAAGCAGTAAGAATAACCTAATAACTAGCTAGATTTAATTTAAATACCTAGATAATATAAAATTTTATAATAAAATTACAAATCTTATCCTAAGTAATAAAGTTAACTAGGTATAGTATATTACTAAGGCTATTACTAAATAGGTAACCTTAGTAATATTAGCTTACTAATATATAGGAAGCAAGGCTAGCCCTAAATAAACCTTAAAAAGCAAAATATTTAGCTAAATAGTTCCTAGGTATAAGATAACTCTAATACTACTTATTAGTATAGGAGCTAGCTATAAGATAACTTAAAATACTACTAGACCTAGGTTAACCTTACTAATAGATAGAAAACCTCCTAATTATAAATCTAGTATAAGGGATAAAATAAATAGTGTAAGCATAAAGGTTAGCTAAAGAAAGAACTAATTTTATAATTTATAATTATAATAGAGAATATTTATATCTAGAACTATTATTAGATTAATTTTAACTATAAACTCTAGGTATTATATATCCTACTAGCTTACTATTACCCTTACTTTAAACTAAAATTAAGCTACTATATTATTCCTTCTCTAGGATAGGAATAGTATTTTTTACTACTTTATTATAAGACTTTATAAGGATAGTAGTAAGTAAGAGATAGTTTATCTTTACTACGTACGTATTAAGGTGTATAAGCTAATAGATAAGCTTAGTATATTATTCCTCTAAGAAACTAGCCTAGTTTAGGCTTATTACTAAGGCACTTTATTTCTTTTTTGCCTAATTACTAGCATAAAGCCTTTTAACCTAGTCTTAGAAACCTTCTAGAACTTATTAAGAGAGGGATTAGAGCTAGACTAAAACTATTATAAAGCTAGAGTAAACTTATATTACCCCTATTAGCTATAGAAGCCTAGGTCTTAACTAAGTACTAGTGCTTATTCTACTAGCTAGATAAATTTAGCTAAGAAAACAGGCAGATTAAATATAAATCTAAGCTAGAACAAAGATAATTATTACCTAATAATATTAATAATTCTAAACCTAGTAGTTAAAACACATATTAGTAGCCGCCCCTATCTAGAGAGTTAGCCTTGCTTCTAAGCTAGGATAAGACTAACTTACTAATAATAATATAGCACTAATACCTATAGTCCTAAATTAAATAAGACTCATAGGAAACGCACTAGATCTCTCTTAGTTTACTAAGCTAGTAAGTAAATTAGCGGCAGACTAGGCCTAGAATAAAGGCAAACATAACCTATAGATAGGCCCTTCTCTATGACTTAAGCGTATTATTTCTTAGTTATAGACTTCCCTAAGAAGTCCTTATACTTAGTAAATTCCTAGGTAAATTAAAGCTAGATAAGTAGTAACACTAAAGTACTTATAGCTTCTAGTAGTATTATATTAGATTTAACTTAAATCTATAGTAAATATTAGTAAATAACTTAACCCTAGCCTAGAAAAGCCTTAGATAGCTAGAAAGAAAGGAAAAACCTATAGGAAGTTTAATATAAAGAGAAGAAAAGACTAGGACCTTAAGGGAGGAGGAGCTTTTTTATACTTATAAAGAGGGGGGAATAATTTAAATAGCTTACTTAAAAATAAAGTATAATATAATTAATAAGGCTAATAACATATAAGTAATCTTAACCTAGGACTATACTAGTCTAGGACTATAACTACCCTCCCCTTATACTAATTAAATAAAACTAGGTGCTCTAACTTTATTAGAAGTATAAGGTAGTAATAAGCTAAAGTTAGCTAAAAAGTAAGGCTATAGAAAAGTTAGTGTAAAAGTAAATAAGAAGTGAATTAATACTATAAACCTAGATTTACTTTACCCTAGCCTAAAGCAAAGGGACTTAGAGTAGGCTTATTATTATACTAGAATAGGACTAAAAGAAGCCTATAAATACTTATTTTATATATTTTTCCTTTCTTTTCTTTCTAATAAGATAAGGCTAGTGTAAGCTAGTAATAAACACTTATAATAAGAAACACACTAAGTAATGTAAACTTATAATAAGGCTAGCACTAACCTATACATAGATATAAGGGGTTTTTCTTCCTAGTATAGGGTTTTCCTTTTAACTTAGTATTAGGAGTACTAGTAATAGCTATCTATAGAGCTAACTAGCGTAAATAATATAATATATATAATAGGCTAATTATTAATTCTAGTACGTAATAGTTAGAAAGTTAGTTAAATTATTAGTTAGTTAGTTCAAATATTAGTTAAAAAGTTAGTTAGATAAAAAAAACAGAAGCGGATAATAGTTAGCCTAGGCGGATACCGAAGCTTTCCCTGCGCCTATGATGCCGATAAATTCGGGCAGCCATAAGGGTCTTGTACAGGGGTTAAATTACACGTATAGCTAATCATAGCTATTAGCGAGGGACGAATAACTAGGGCATGTAGATTTGTAAAATAATTCAGGGGGTAGAGTGTACTGTATTACCCACGCCCCATTTCTAATCCTAGCTACAGTGCTGTATATATTATATACATGTATATGCAGGTTGCAGGTCGTAACACAGCCATGATGTAGGCGCCCTATATAACTTCACATACAATTTGTACCCTGTAATGTCAGTGCAAACTTTGCACTAGCTTGTGGATCAGATGCTTAGCTTTCTTTATACGGTTATGCGCGCATATAACTCGTCATAGACAATTATCCGCCATCAGGCAATACTATATATAGAATGTAATCCGTACTCCATAGAGTCAAGCTATCACAAAACTCATTCTTCCTACAACATAAACCATATTCTTCATTTCCCTTCCTAATTTCATTATCCTAGCCCATGCAAAGGGGTGGACTTATACGGACTACAGATTACTAGCAATGAAATTCCTCATTGTTCTTGGGTTTGTTGCTAGCGCTCTAGCGCTCATAATCCCACCCCCTGTTCAGAAATCTATCTATCAGAGTAATGTCTTATCCACGCATCATTCCCGATGTAACCTTGTTGCAACTACTAGGTACGTTAGATGCACTATGAAGCCTAATCTTGGATTCCCTATCTTGCTTACATAATTGTCTCCTCTCTTGCAGAGTAGAGCCAGAAGCCGCGCAGAAAAATTCCCTCAATAAACGTGTTGTAACATCTGCCAGGGTGTCAGCGAGATTTCCTGATATCCATTGCGGGGGTCAACCGGCAATAACTGCTTCAGTAGTCACTGTTACTTTTATGATGGGCGAGATCAAACAAAAAGTTTCCGCATCAGCAAGCGCCGCCGCAAAATGGATAATAAAATCCATGACTTTGACAAACACAGGGCCTGAGACAGTCGCGGTAAAGATTGTCTCGCAAGTTACTAACGCTGTAATCTGCCATGTGGAAGCAATGTCGGGGTATGAGATGGGTTGCCCGCAAATCGACAACATCCAGCAATATGCAGGTCATGACGTCTTCATATATGTCGATCCTCCAAAGTAATTGGAGTCGGGTCCACAGGTCTCGTCAGGGGGGGATGTATCGTGGCCAACTCACATATAGGGCCCTTGTGACCTTAGGGGTCTGAGGCCTAGTTAAATCCGTTAAATTCGATGATTTGAAGATTAAAGTTTATGAAATTAACGGAAATTGATAATATTGATATTAATAGAATCTAATATAATATGTGACAGCCATCAGTAGCGATAATAGCCTCGTAAGATAGCCTAGCAGGGTGTGGGCCGCGCTGTTAGGCAACTAGCTAGCCTAATTAGGTATAGTAGAATAAGTCCTAATGTTAGATCCTTCGGATCTTCATCGGCTCAATCGTGGCCAAAGACCAGGCCAATAGTAAGTCTAGCGCGATGCACGTAATGTGATTAGCTACATTATTTTACCACCCCCTTTTTTACCTTACTTACGGGTTTCACTTACTTTTTTATTATCTAGACCTTCCCTCTTTTCTCTCTCTTTCCTAGCTAGTAATCTATCTATTTATTATTAACTTTAATATTACAAAATTATCCTACCTACGTAAGCACCTTAGTGTAACTAACACTAATTAGTAGTTAACTTTATAACTATAAATAAGTTAGGTATTATAAGAAGAGACATTTCTATAAATACTATAGCTACTACCCCTTATTACGCTAGATTAATAGTTATTATAGTAAAGAGGCATAACTATATAAGTGTGCTAAAGGAAAAGACTAAAATCCTAGTTATAGGCTTATTAGGCTTCTAAGAAATTAATTTATTAACCCTTAGGCTTATAGGATATAACTTTGTTATATTTATCTAGGATATTATTATTAATTATTGATTTTATTGTCTATTATAAGAAAACTAACTAACTAACTAAATCTATTACCGCAAGGTATTTATTTTAAACCTAATATTGAATAACCTTAGCTAAGCTAGCTAAATCACCTATAACTTCTCTTAATATATTACTTTCTTCTAATAGACCTTTAATCTCTCTCTATAAGTATTTACTACTTATTTCTTACCCCCTTTACTCTTAGTGCTATTTACCCTATACTTATTAGCAAGAGAGATGTGAGAACAAAAGGATAGCTAGGCAAGAGGTATAGGGGCACTTGTATATTAACTAAAGCTTGCTAGGTCTAAGTGTGTTATACGTGCGAGTTACTAGCTTATAGCTAGTGGCTTACTAGTGTTACGTAGACCTAGCCCTACAGCGTAGTGCACTAGCGGGGTGCATCCGTGTTGTGAGTGGGGCCTTACAAGAGATTATTTCCTTCCCTCTTTTTATAGAAAATAGGAAGTAGTAATTCCTATTACTTCCTTATTATTGTTTTTCTATTACTTTCTAGTTACTTTTAGCACTTTTATTACTTTATTTACCCCTAATTTAATTTATTCTTATTGCTGCTTTTACTGCTTTTTCTACTATTTTTCCTATTTTCATGATTTTCTATGTTTTTATGATTTTCTAGCTTTATTAGGGTAATAACACTCCTAAAGTGTAAAAGAAAACCCTAGTAATAGGCAAATATATAAGCTTAACTAGTAGTAAAAGAATAACACCTTAGACCTTCTTTTATAGCTTAGATATTATAAGATAGCAAAATTAGAATCTAGACCTCTTATAAGAGAAAGGGCTACTACTAGTAATAGTAAGGCTTAAATAATTACCCTTAAAAGACTATAAGAGAGTAAACTACTACTATGTCTATAATAGCTTATAAATAACCTTATAAAAAACTAAAAAGAGCCTATTAAACTAAACCTAAAGACCACTATATAATCTAAACTTAATAACTAAATTATAAGGTTTATTAACCTTAGTAAGTATTAAGATTAAAGAGATAATAACCTCTAGGAATTATTTTAAGAAGACTTTAAAGGCTAGTCTAAAGATACCTTTAAGAGAGTAAATAAGAATATTATTAGAGAGCTATATAATTCCTTATAAGATTATAGCGTTCTTATTAAGCAAGGCCTAGGATATTTAATTCTAGTATCTCTTAAAAAAGTACTTTACTAAACCTTAATACCTTTTTAGTTACTAGAAAAATTATAATCTTCTAAACCCTTAAAGCCTTAGCCTTAAACCTAATTACTTACCTTAGAAATTTACCTTCCTTAACCTTAATAATTCCTAAAACCTCCTTAAGAGCCCTTATAATAATCTTAATTAAATTAATTACTTTATCCTAATATTTATTATTTATAATAACCTATAAACTATTATTTATAATAAATTATGCCTTTATAGTAATTCCTCTCTAAAAATTAGATTATAAAGAAGATCTTAGAGCTTATAAAAATATATAAGAATAATAATTACTATAGTAAGAAGCTATATAACTTCCTAATACTAAAGATTACACTCTTTAAGAATAAGTATAATAGGATTAACCTCCCTTAATTATATTATTATAAGGCTTTCCCTATTATATTAATAAGTAATACTAAATAGTATTACCTTAATTACCTCTTTAGGAATAATTATTCCTATAAAAAAATAATTACTTATATTTATTAATACTTTAAGATAAAAATAACTAATAATTCTATTACTATAAGTAAAGTAGTATAACACTAAAAAGTATAATTAATAAAAACCCTAATAAAAGCAAGCTTAAGTGCCTTAAGATTATATTATTAACCCTTAAGAAGATTTATAAAGGGCTATACTCTTCTATTATAGTAAATACTAAGTTTTATAAGTAAATATTAAATACTATAGCTAGTGTATTTAAATATTAGGTAGTTAAATATATACACTCCCTAGGCTTTAAAAGTCTTACTAAAGACCTTTATAAGGTAATTATTATTATAAAATTAAATAAAAACCTCTTAATATCTTTAGTACTAAGAAGGAGACCCTCTAGAGGCTATATTTACTAATTATTAGTATAGATAATAATCCTATAGACTATAGTAAAGGAAGCTATTATAAAAAAAGCCCTAGGCCTAGACCTAAGTGCTACTTTATATGTAGTAAAAGTAACTACTAGTTCTCTAACTACTTTACTAAAGAATATTAGAAAGAGAAAGACTACTAGTAAGCTAGTAAAATATATTATATAGCCCTTATAGAGAAGAGATTCTAGGCGTTTCTTACTTCCTATAAAGGGTAAGATAATAATAAACCTAATAATAACTCTAGTTAAAATTAGGAACTATATCTTATAGCCTATATAAAGGCCTAGGATAATAATAATAATAAGGTAAAGAAGTTACTATTAATAGTATATCTAAGTATTATATAATTCTTTTACTCTAG
This sequence comes from Epichloe typhina subsp. poae, assembly GCA_030389615.1. NCBI lineage: Eukaryota > Fungi > Ascomycota > Sordariomycetes > Hypocreales > Clavicipitaceae > Epichloe > Epichloe typhina. The sequence goes on along the minus strand of CP098316.1, from coordinate 52,307 downwards.
ACTATAGACTAACTATAACACTACTAATATTAATATCCTTATAACCCTAAATAATTAAGCCTTTTAATACGTATTTCTTAAGTAAGAGCTTTATAAGCTATAAGAGTGTAATAAAGGCTTAATTTACTATATGTGATGATCTAGGCTTTGCCTAGACCTAGCAATATAGGTGCCAATTGCATAAGTCAATGATAACTTGTACAATACGTGTTCTTTTGCTATAGCGTAACGGAATTAGGGTTAAACCCACATGGTGGCGTAGGCACCTGCGATTAGCCCTTAGGGCTAGACTATAATATTTGTATAAGTCACCTAAGGTCTTAGGTTTAAACTAGCTACGTGTAAGGTAGCTATAACAAGGTTTTGTTCCTAGGCTTATAGGGATAAAAAAGAGTAGGTCCCTAGGGGATATATAGTATTACTAGCTTATAAGGGAAGAAGGAAAGAAGGGAAGAAGGTTACCTAGGGAAAGGGCCTATATAATAATCTAGGCTTTGCCTAGACCTAGTAATATAGGTGCTAATTATATAAGTTAATAATAACTTGTATAATACGTGTTCTTTTGCTATAGCGTAACGGAATTAGGGTCAAACCCACATGGTGGCGCAGGCACCCGCGATTAGCCCTTAGGGCTAGACCATGACACTATATCTCTAAAGAATACTATTTTAAAGAGGTTTTTAAAGGTATTATGCCTAATACTAGCGCTATAGGAAAATTAAGTGTAGGAGAGGTATAAGTAAAAGCTTTATTAAGATTAATACCTTCTTTAAAAGTAATTCCTTATAAGCCTTAGATTATTATATTTAGTGCTAGATTAGTAGTTATAAAAGGTATTCTTTATATGCCTATAGAACTTAGAGAGCTTAAATTTTATGTCCTTAATATAGCTACTCCCTTTCTCTTCTTAATTACTAATATAAATAAGATATAAGTTAAGATTAATAACCTTATAAATATACTTATTTAAGGTAATAAGACTATGCCTATAGTGTAATAATAAGGTTATCCTTAGTAATTACTAAAGGCAAGAGAAATAGTTACCTTTTACCTCTTAGAGGGAGATATTTATTAATTATATTATTAGCTTAGTTACCCTTCTATTTAATAACTTATAAAGACCCTTTAGTAAGCTAGTTATAAAGTTAAATACTAGGTAATTAAGAAATTAACTAAAGTTTACTACTATTACTAAATATATAGTAAGGCCCCTAGTTAATTTAAATTTATAATTAAGGATAACTATAAATTTAACTATAAGATTATTATTAATATTATATAAATTAATAGCTAACTAGTGCTTTATATTATTAATTTAGTAACTTTATTCTAAGTAGCCTAATTCCTTAATTTAAAAAGCAAAAGGCCTAAGATATTTAGAACGCTATCTAAGAGTGCTAGATTAATACCTATCTAGGACCTCCGGAATAGATAGTCTATAATGCTAGTAATAACTTTGCTTTTACTAAATTTAAGTATTATACTTAATTAATATTAATTAAGACTAATAAGATACTAATTAAAGCTTATAATAGCATTAGAAAGGTTAAAAGATATTATAAACCCTTATACTAGGCCTATAATATTATTACTAACTTAATTAGCATAGAACTAATACTAGAATAGTATCTTTAAATAGCTATTAAGGCTATTAATAATTCTATAGGCCTTAAAGGAATTATACTAACCTTACTAGTCTTCGGAGCTTATGTCACAACTGGATCAGGGAGATATAAACAGAGTAAAGGCTAAGGTTCTTAGTTATAGCCAGAGCTTTACATTACATTACATTACACATTACATTACATTACATTACATTACACCCCCCTTTCACACATTACATTACATTACATGTAATTATTTGTAATTATTTGTAATTATTTTTGATTATTTTTGATTATTTTTGATTTTTTAATATTAAGGTTAAATTCCTTTATTATAAGATATATATAGGTTATAAAATACTTTATAATAGCTTATAATAGCTAATAATAGCTAATAATAGCTAATAATAGCTTATAATAGCTTATAATAGCTTATAATAGCTTATAATAGCTTATAATAGCTTATAATAGCTTATAATAGCTTATAATAGCTTATAATAGCTTATAATAGCTTATAATAGCTTATAATAGCTTATAATAGCTTATAATAGCTTATAATAGCTTATAATAGCTTATAATAACTTATACTAACTTATAATAGTTTAAAATAGCTTATAATAGCTTATATATATAATATATATTACTTATATTACTTATATAACTTAAAATATTATTAGTGTTAAGATTTAATTAAATTTAAATAGTAAATAAATAACTTATATATAAATATAAGTAAGTATAAGAAAATTACTATTAAAAAGTTATACTTAGTATTATTAAGTTTTTAAAATTATTAATAAAATAAAATACTTTTCTTTTTTATATTTTAATATATTAATAATAGTAATAATATAAAAAATTACTTATATAACTTAAATATTATTAGTGTTAAAGTTTAATTAATATTAAATAGTAAAAAATAACTTATATAAAAATATAAGTAAGTATAAGAAAATTACTATAAGAAAAGCTATACTTTTTAATTACTTAGTATTTTAAGGTTTTTAAAAATATTTATAAAATAAAATACTTTTCTTTTTATGTTTTTAAAATAATAATAATAGTAAAAATAATAGTAAAAATAATAGTAAAAATAATAGTAATAATAGTAATAATAGTAATAATAGTAATAATAGTAATAATAGTAATAATAGTAATAATAGTAATAATAGTAATAATAGTAATAATAGTAATAATAGTAATAATAATAGTAATAATAATAGTAATAATAATAGTAAATAAAGGGAAACGTTTATAAATGTTAAAAATATCTATTAAGGGAAAACTAGACTAAACTAGGAAAAACCCTTATATAGACTTACTTAATCTGAGTTAGAATATATATCTTCCAAGGAAGAGGAACTAGATAAATCCTAGGATTTATCTAATTTCTCTTTATCCTTAGAGGAAGATATAGTATCTAAATCCTCAGATAAAGAGCTATAATAATTATATAGCTCTGAATATTGCTTAATAGTAATATTTTCCTCCTTTTCCCAATTCTTTAGTAGAATTAGTTGCTTAATAGTATAATGCTTTAAGGAGGTTTGGCGCTTAGTAATAATATTACCTCTAGTATTAAAGGTGCTTTCTATTGCACTAGAAGTGGTAGGAATAGCTAGATATCTTCTAGCAAGTATACTTAAAATAGGGAAAGATTTTTGGTTTTCTTCCCACTATTTAAATATATCTTCCTTTATTATAATATTAGTATAGTAATATAATATAATAGGAATAAATATTTACTTACCTTATTCTCTCTAGGGTCTAAGTTAGTAAAAGTAGGGATTTTATTCTTTTGAGTTCTTTAAATAGATTTATCCCTCTTATTAAGGAATAACCCTTTATAAAGGTTAGAAGATTTAGGCTTAGGCCGAGGGTTAGAAAAGGTTCTAGGCTGAATAGGCCCCCTAATTTCTACTTGAAATCGGGTATTTTCTGCCTTTGAATTCTCTGAATTCTCTAAGCCTAGCCCTAGGCCTAAATTAGCCTGATTTTCCTTATAAGTAGGAAGAAGCCTAGTAGTAAAGTTAGTAATAATAATAATAATAATAAATATTATACTTATAGATCATAATCTTTTTCTAGGTTATTGAGTAGCCTTTTTATTGTTTTTGGTTGTAATCTAAGCTTATCTTTTATAGTAATAAGATTAAGCCTAGGGTCTAATAACATAGCATATAAATAAGGCTTATAAAAGTGATAATTATTCCCTATGTCTTGTGGGAAATAATTACCTAGCTTTTCTAGGCCAATATCTATAGAGGCTATAAAGACCTTACTAAAAGGATTATAAATATGTTTCTAGTTAAATAAGTTAGTATAATTTAATTAAAAAAGGTAAAAGGATATATACCTGACTATTATAAGCCTTTTAGTTCTCTTTAATATTATTAAGATATTCATATATCTTAATAATAAAAAGTGGGACTAGACCTAAAGTATTATACTTCTGGCTTTGAAGTATAATAGTAGGCTCATAGAAAACCTCTAAAATACTGCTTAAGGTAGCTAAATCAGCCTATTCTTGTGTTGTAGGCATTGCATCCTTAAGGGCAGCAATATTAGTTTCCTTATTAAGAAGAATAATAGCTTCTTTAAGCTCTAAAGAAGTATTAATTATCTTATAGGTTGAATTCCACCTAGTTTCATTGGCTATAAATATTATAATTAGTTATAACTTATAAGAATAATATAAGAAGAAATAAAGTCTTACCTAAAGGGATTTTTGTAATATTACAATTCTTAGCTAAGTTGCCTTGTTTTTTGCTTTTCTAAGGCATTTTAACTAAGTTTTATATAAAGCTTGGTTATTCTTAATAAGAATAGCAATCCTTTTAACCTTTCCTAGAATACCTATAACTAATATTAGTATTATAGTAGTAAAAATTATAAAATAATTACTTACTATTAGCTAAGGATTTAAATTATTAAAAATTAGGATTTCCTTGGATATATGAAGTTTCTTCTGTAGAATAGTGAAGATATTCACTATTCTTAAAGCTTTCTAAGTCTTCCTTAGAAGACGTAGATTTAATAAAACTCGTAATAATATCCTTAGCTATAATGTTTAAAACATGAGCTATACATTGGATATTATATGTATATATTATTTACGCTAGTTAGCTCTATAGATGGCTATTACTAGTACTCCTAATACTGAGTCAAAAGGAAAACCCTATACTGGGAAGAAAAACCCCTTGCGTCATTGGATATTATATGGTTTAATACTAATATTATTATAACTCTTATTAATATAAGAAGTTATAAAAGTATTATTATTAGAACTATTATCCTAAGTAAAACTATATATAATTAGAATTATGATTATATAAAATTATTATTAAAAGAAATAACTTACCTAAGGATATCCTTAGGCTCTAAGTAATAATCCTTAATAAGATTATTAAAGCATTAGTGAATATAAGCTCTAGTATGTGAATTTAATAAATATTTAAATCCTATAAGTAAATAGTTAGTAAATAGTTAGTAAATAATAAGAATAATAAGACTAATTAAAAGACTTACTAATTAGCTTATACTTAAGCTTAAAATTCGGATTAAGCTAGCTTATAATAACCCCTAGATAAGACTTTGAATTAAACGAAGTTTATATATCTAGTTAAACCGAAATTAAACCTTAATGTTTAATTTGATATTGGATTTGTTAAAGGATTTTTACTTAGATAAATAATACATAGTATTTATCCTATGTGTTATTGTTTGGTGGCTAAGCAAAGAAGCTAAATTATTATTCCTATATATATAAATTAGCTTAAATAACTAATTATTATAAGAGAATAACTTACCTAGAATAATAATTTAGCAAATTTTTAAAGGATTTGCTATTAATTATAGTAAAAGAAAGGTTATTTTCTAGTATAAATTTAATAACTAGAATAACTGCTTCTTCAGACGAAAATTCCTCTGAAATAGTGTGATTTTAAGGTCTTTTTGTTAAAAAAAGAGGTTAAAGAAGATTGATTTATAGGGGTTAATACTACTGGAATCTTAGGTACTAAATATAATATTAGTATGAAAAAAATAGAATAAAATAGAATAAAATAAAATAAAAAACTTACTAGTAATCTTTTTAGGTTGTTTTTCTTTAGATTTAGAAGTAGCAATCTCCGGATGCTTAATTTAATAGTAATAAACACTATTAGAAGCTTAGAATCTTTTTGCTTTACTTCTAAAAGTAAAAGTGCAATTAGATTACGTATAAAAGCATATAATTTCCTTTCTTTATTATATTTAATATTAGATAACTGATAATTAAATAAATTATAGGTAAAAATATATGCTTTTGAAGAAAACTCGTAATCTTGTTGATTTTTAAGGGTTTTCTTATATAATCCTTAAAGATAACTTGCTTAAGAAAGCTTTAAAGCTAGGCTAGCTTAGCTAGGCCTAGAAGGGCTAGGCATACTAGCATTAGAATCATTATCCGAGGGGCAAAAGAGAAATCCATATTAAAGTATGTTTTTTCTGATTTTTCTGATTTTCCTGATTTTTTGCTGATTTTTGCTGATTTTTGCTGATTTTTGCTGATTTTTGCTGATTTTTGCTGATTTTTGCTGATTTTTGCTGATTTTTGCTGATTTTTGCTGATTTTTGCTGATTTTTGCTGATTTTTGCTGATTTTTGCTAATTTTTTCGATTTTTCTTAGAGTTCAATTTTGAAAGGTTGAATTTTTCCGATTTTTTCCGACCTTTTTCCGATTTTCCTTAATTTTTTGGATTTTTTGGATTTTTCTGATTTTTCTGATTTTTTGTTTTTTTATGTGTTTTTATAAGTTATTTATAAAGCAAAAAGACTATAAAAATAAAGGTAAGCATAATAAGTAGTAAAGTATGTAGCCTAACTATGTAAGGGTTTTTGTAGTTTTTTTAGATTTACTAAAGTAAAAAGAAAGAGAAAAGAAAGAAAGAAAAGAGAAAGTAAAGGAAAACCCCTCTTTTGAAAATTTTTTATAAGTGGGTCACAAATGACATAACATACTAACTATCTAATCAGACTAGTAAGGACCCACAATAACCCCTAATCGTCCAATTAGTCAAGCAAGGACCCACATAAGACCCACTTTTCGGACCCCTTTTTAATATAGCTTATATTAGTTCTAAATAATAACCTTATTATTTTAAATCTAGTAAATATAGCTTTTTTACTCTTTTTCTAGGAAATTTTACTATAAAATTATTTATTTTATTTTATATAAATTATTTCTTATGTATTTAAGTATTAAATTAAGATAAATTAGGTATTATAAAAGTATTATAAGCTAATTATACTTTAAATTCCTTAGATTACTTAATAAATAAATAAACTAGGATTTCTTTTTATTAAAATATTATTTTAAAAATTAATATATAGTTTTATATTACTTATATTATACTTAAAGGCTTTTATAATAAATAAAGCCTTTTATTTAAATAATATAAATAATATAATATCTTTAATTATATAATTATACTATTTCTTTTTAACTTTTTATTCCTAAATTACCCTTTTATAATTCTATATTTTGTAAAAGAAAAGAAAAAAATAAAAGATATTTAAAAAGAATAAATATTAAATCTAAAAAATAATTATTATTTTAAATAAAAGTTATAGTAATAATATTAATTTTAATATATATAAAAGTTTAAATATAGTTTCTTAATATAATTATTTAGATTTATAATATATTATTTTATAATATTAAAAAAGTATATATAGGGTATTTTTAGTAATAAAAAGTCTTATTTAAAAGAATAGAAATTTAATTATTAGAAAATAGATATATAGTTAATATAATATCTTATAATATATAGAAAAATTCAAAGAATCTAATTAACTTTATAAACTTACTATATATACCCTATACTAGAAGATATAACTAATAGTCTAAAAGATAGGAAATTTAGATAATTAATAGTAAATTTAATAAAATACCTATTATAAAAACACTTATATTAATCTAATAGAAAAAATTCTAAAGTATATTATAAGATATTAACATACCACACTTTTTCTTTCTCCTAATATTACATTACATTACACATTACATCCAAACCCCAAATATTACATTACATTACATTACATTACATGCTCTGGTTATAGCTAGAGAGCTACTACTTAGGGGTAAGTATATAAAGGTCTTAAACTCTAACCTCCTATATACCTTATAGGCAGTCCTTATCTAAATACCCTACTATATACACATAGCTATCTAATAGCTACTTAGTTATTTATATAACCTAAGGCTTATCTAAGGGTTTTATTATATAACTATTCTATCCCTAACTCCCTAGCCTTTATGCTCCTAATATACTACCCCTAATATATAATTATTCTTAATTAAAAAGAAGCTACTTAGCTAATATAAGTATACTATATATAGCTTATAATAGTGTTTAATATTACTAGTTATTTTATAAGTATATAGCTATTATATTTACTTAGGATAATAAAATAAAAGTTATAAGGTTTTAGGCAATTCCTTCCTTTACTCTCTAGCTTTAAATAGCTATATACTTACTACCTTATTACTTCTAATATATATACCTTTACTTAATAATTTATTAATACTAAGTAAGTAAATTACTTATATTAGATTTTATAATTAGGTTAAATAAATAGGGTGCTATATGCTATTTAAAATAAATAAGCTCTTATCTAATATTAGGGATATTATATTATAATTTCTAAATTAGCTATATATAGCATATAAATCACTTAGGGGTCTAAGGCTAATATAAAAGAGGCTTACTTTTCCTTACTTGCTTTATAGCTACTATTATAGTAGTTACTAATATCCTATAGTATTATTTTATTATCTATATCTAATCTTACTTAAATACTTAATCCCTTTTAAACACTAGAATATTAGTTACTTTACCTTTTATACCTATATTCCTATAGTATATTATTACTAACTTACTAATAGTAAATTATATCTAAGCGCTATAGTACTTCTATTTTATTAGATTCTCTAATAGCTAAGAAAACCTCTTAGATATTTCCTTAAAAATCTCTTAAGAAGTAAATAGCTTTAAAAATTTTAATATAAGTATAGTATCTTTAATCCCTAGTATATACCTTACTAACTTATAGCTAGTAGTACTAGTAATATAAAAATTCCCTATATATACTATATATAGTAGGTAGTAATATAAGCTATTACCTCTAAAGATAATAATAGTATTATTTTATAGTATATTACTAAAGGTAAATTTACTTTAACTAAGTGTACTAACTCCTTAAGTATAACTTTATTACTACCTTACTATATACTACTACTAACTTATATAAGTAACTTAATAAAATACACTTATTATATATAAAATAATAAAGACTATTTAGGGATATATTTTCCCTTTCTTTACTACTTATACTTATACTAATATACTACTAGTGCTTTACTTACTTTATAAAATTATACTAAGTGCTCTTTAAGTATATTAATAGTTATATTATTTTTAATAATAATCCTTACTTTCTTAATAATATATATATATATTTATCTTTATAACTTAAGTTACTACTAATATATTACTAGCACTTAATATATATAAAATATAAACTTTATAATATACTTTTATTTATAAAGAATACTAATAAGTATAGCTAGGCTAAATAAGCAAGGCTAACTATAAAGGTTATATAAGAGGCTAATACTAATAAGAGAATTACTATATTACTACTAAGTAATACTATTAATCTAGAAGTCTAGATTAATATCTCTAATAGCTTATACTTTATTATATAAAACCTTCCCTTAGTAAGTTTCTTAATATTCTTACTTATAGCCTTACTAACTTACTAATAGCTTATTATATATATACTTATGCTTCTTACTTATATTAGGCTATTAAACCTTTTAGGTAAGCTTTATATATATATATATAAGGAGAGGGATTTCTCTAATAATAAAAATAAATCCCTTACCTAAGGCCTTACTACTAACCTAGCACCTAGGAATAAAAATAATAATACTAGGGGCTAGGGCCTAATATAAATATAAGGTAAATAGTGCTAGGTAGCTATAAGGTAAATTATCTAAGAAATTATCTAGTTTTTTTATATATTACTATTACTATTTAATCTTTACTAAATACATCTTTATATTTATAAACTAGCTACTTAGTTACTACTTATAATTATTAATAATATTTATTATAATAAAATCTTTTCTCTTAACTTATAAATTCTTTAAAGTATTATAGCCTTTCTATTTAACTAGGTATTTTTAATATCTTCTATTATAATAATATAAGATAATTCTTTTAACCTTAAACTCCTATTTATTATTTATAATATTATCTTATAGTAAGAATATATCTTTTATACTAGTTAAGTCTCTTATAAATAGTTTAAGGTTAGTAATATTAAAAATATTATATAGTTATATACTAGGTAGTAGCTTTAATTAGTATACTAATTTATAAGTTTTAATTACCTTTTAACTTTATAAAGGCCTAGGTACTTTACACTTAGCTTCTTACTAGGTTACTATAAGTTAATATTCTTTATAAATAATAAAATATAGTTACTTACTTTAAACTTTATTAAAGTTTACTTCTTATTATAATACTTTATATACTAGGTTTATAAGTTACTTAAAAGCTACTTAATTACTATATGTTTATCTCTTAGTATAATTACTTAAGTTATTTACCTAGTTAGTCTAATTAAAGTAAGTAAAAGCTCTTAGATAATACTTTAAAACTTAGTTTAAATATTTTATTTGCTTATTTATTTTAAGGTAAAATATAGTACTTAGTTACTACTTAGTAGTAATAAGGTAGTAAAAGGTTATCTAAAACCTACTAGTAAATATTAAACTATAGTTTATAATAATACCTTCTAGGGCATTATAGTCCTTAAAAACATATTCTAGAAATATAGTAACTAACTTATTACTAGTTAGTTACATTAAAATAAGGATATAAATACTATATTTTGTAAAATAGTCTATAATAACTAAGATTATATTATAAGTCTAATTTATATTTCTTATAAGTAGTAGCCTTATAATAAAATCTATTAATAATTCTTAAAAAGCTAATTAAGCACTAGTAATATTACTAGCTTACTATAAGGTTTATAGTACCTTAGCTTTAAAGTCTAATAGCTTACGTAAGTTTATATATATAACTTAGTGTCTTTCTTTATTAATAGCTAGTAATACTAATTTATAATATAATAAAGGGTCTTACTAACTCCCTAGTAGCTTACTACTAAGTTATTATAAGTAAGTAATAAAATTTCCTTTCTTATACTAGCTAAAACAAAAACTTAATTCTTAAATATTAAAAGCTTAAAGGGCCTAATAAACTATATTTATAACGCTTCTAGGTTACCACTCTTAAGTAGCTTCCTATAACCTATAGTAAAGTTATTACCTTACTATACTTAAAATAATATAACCTAAATTAAAGCCTTTAATTCTATATATATAAAATAAGCATTATATATAAACTTAGAAGAGATTTACTAGACTACTTATATTCTTATTATAATACTACTATAAGTAGCTAGCTTATAGTATGCTTATAGACTTATAAATAAATTACAAATAAGTAATATTTTAAAGGGGTACTTACACTACTTACTAGCTACTAACCTAGCTAGACTCCTAACCTATAGGCTTACTAAACTTATAAAAATATTAATAAATATAAATAAGGCATAACCTTATTACTTAGAATTAATAAACCTAGTTTATATATTACTACTAGGCTTTACTAAACTATTAGGTTTCTTAATAATATAATTAAGTTATAACTTCTTAAAACCCTAGAGGCTAGTAAGGCTATTATAGTATCTTTATAATAAAACATTAGCTACGCTAAGTAATATAATACTAAAACCTATAATAGCACTATTATCTATATAGTATTTCTATTACTTAGTATTATTAAATTTAAATAAGAAGTTAGGTAGCTATAAGGTTAATGCCTTTACCTTACGCTTCTTACTAATATAATTTACTCTTCTTAATAAGGTATCTATAGGGTTTAACTTACTTATATAATATTTAATTTTAAAATTAAATAAATAAAGCTTATCTAACACTATTACCTACCTACTAGTTAGCTTTAGCTTTATAGCTAGGTACTTATAATTTAAATAGTTTATAATAACTATAATCTAATAAGAAAAATATATAAGGTAGTGTCTCTAGGCTTAAAATACCTCTTAGATTACTAATAACTTAGTATTAAGTATTAAGTAATAAAGTTTAATATTAGTTAACTTCCTTAAAAATACACTACTAGGTACTAGCTACCTAGCACTAATATTATAAGTATAGCTCTAATTATATAACTAGATATATTTATCTTTACTTTTAGCAAGTAAAGTAAGTTAAAATATACTAAAATTAGCGCCTCTAAGAACTTCTTTTAAAGTTCTTTAAACACTACTAGTTTACTAAGTTTTAGCTTAAACTTTACTAGCTAAACACCTTTTAAATAATCTATTAGTAAGACTATTACCTTACTATACTATTTTATAAAGTATTAGTAAAAACCTATATACCTAAGGAATAATTAAATATTAAACACACTATAAAGTATTAGCTAGGTTATAATAGCTTTAACTTATAATAGTTTTATCTTAATGCTCTTTTTAAATATAATAAAACCTAGGAATTTCACTTACCTAATAAAAAATTAGTACTTTTTAAGGTTAATATAAAGGTCTATATCTTAAAGTTACTCTAGTATACTTTTAATATACTTTATATATCTTATAGGGTTACTACCAGAGCATGTAATGTAATGTAATGTAATGTAATATTTGGGGTTTAGATGTAATGTGTAATGTAATGTTAGGGAAAAAGAAAAGTGGGGTATATTAATATCTTATAATATAGTTTAGAATTTTCTCTATTGAATTAATATTAGCGTTTTTATAATAGGTATTTTATTAAATTTACTATTAATTATCTAAATTTCTTATATTTCAGACTATTAGTTATATTTTCTAGTATAGGGTATATATAGTAGGTTTATAAGCTAAATTAGATTCTTTGAATATTTCTATATATTATAAGATATTATACTAAGTATATATCTATTTTCTAATAATTAATATTTTATTATTTTAAATAAAACTTTTTATTACTAAAAATACCCTATATATACTTTAATAAATAATATAAAAATATATTATAAATCTAAATAATTATATTAAGAAACTATATTTAGACTCTTATATACCTTATAATTCATATTATTAGTATAAGCTATATTTAGAATAATATCTATTTTTATAGATTTAATATATATTATTTTTAAATATCTTTAATTTTTTTCTTTTCTTTTATAAAATTTAGAAACAAAATATAATAATTTAAGATTAAAAACATTAAAAAAGCTATATTTACTAGATTTAAGATAATAAGGTTCTTATTTAGAATTAATATAGCCTATATTAAAAAGTAAGTATAAAGTAAGTCTTCCTAATTATAGTACTTACTTCTTTATAGCTTAGTTACTTAAATATATATGATTTTCTATTAAAAACAAGGTATAATTAAAAGTGGGTCTAAAGTGGGTCTTCCTAATTACAGTACTTACTTCTTAATAGCTTATTTGCTTAGATATATGATTTTCTATTAAAAAGAAAGTATAATTAAAAGTGGGTCTTCCTAATTATAGTACTTACTTCTTAATAGCTTATTTGCTTAGATATACATGATTTTCTATTAAAAAGAAGGTTTAATTAAAAGTGGGTCTAAAGTGGGTCTAAAGTGGGTCTTCTTAATTATAGTACTTACTTCTTAATAGCTTATTTGCTTAGATATATATGATTTTCTCTTAAAAAGAGGTTTATCTTAAAGTAAGTTCTTTTATAATAACTTATATTTACTAATATACTTAGTTTTATATAATCTTCTATTAGAATAAGTATACTAAAAAGTAAGTCTTTAATATTTTTCTTAGAAATAAGCTTAAAAGATAGGTTTTATTAGTTTTATAAGTTATAATTAAGATTAGTATAGTAATTTAACCTTAATCTATATTTTTAGAATCCTAATATATACTTTTCTAATTATTTAAGTAATTTCTTACTATTAATTTCTAATTACTTAACTTAAATATTAAAAAATCAAAAATAATTACAAATAATTACAAATAATTACATGTAATGTAATATAATGTGTAAAAGGGGGTGTAATGTAATGTAATGTAATATGTAATGTAATGTAATGTAAAGCTCTGGTTACTACTATATATTAGGATATTATTAAGGTAAATAATATAGAATTTATTTATAAGTCCCTTAAGGGCATTATTAATATATTCCTAAAAAGTAGCTAGCATGTTTACTAATTTAAATAGTATTATAAGATATTTAAAGTGGCTATAGTAGTATTAGAAAGCTATATTTTACTTATTACCCTTATAAATACATAGCTAGTAGTACGCTTCTTAAAGATCTAGTAATATAAAAACCTTTATATTTACTAATTAGTTAAGGATTTTAGAGATTAATAGTAAAGAGGCCTTATTTTTAACTATAATCCTATTAAGGCCTTTATAATCTATATAAAGCCTTAATTTCCTAATTTTTTAAAATAAATAAAATTAAGGCTTTAGCTAGGCTAGTTAATCTTCTAATTTACCCTTTTTCTTATATACTTACTAGGTACTCCTTAAGCACTTCTAGCTCTTTTTAGCTAGGTTATATATAAGTCCCTAGGGTAGTTATTTTCTCTTTTCTAATTTAATTATATAAGTATAGCTACTTAATTCTAGAAGCTTACTAGCTAAATCTTTTAAAAACATATTCGCAAATTTTACATACTTTTCTAGGATTTACTATTAAGTTATATTACTATTTATTTCTTATATAATTACTACTACTTCCTTATAGTATATTACCTAAAGTGCTATTATATTTCTTAGTTTTTTCTTTTTTAGGAAATAAGCATATTCTATTACTATTACTATAGCTATACTATAACCTTAGTTATTACTTACTATATTATTTACTAATAAGTTTTTATTAGTTTTCTTTTCTTTTTCCCTAGGCTTAATTACCCTAATCTTTAGTAATACTAGTAATAGCGTAATAAATAACTATTTTACTACCTTATATAGTTATTACTTCCTTATAGTAAGTATAATATAATCCTTAGTTATTAAAAACCTTTAAAAATTTTACTTTTAATTTATTACTATAAGTTTATACTTTAAGGTTTAATTTATACCTAGGAGTATTCTCTCTCCTATATTAGTAATATAGTAGCTAATCTAATAAACCTTTATATAGCCTATGCTATCTTTTACCTTAATTAGCTTATATAAGATTCCTTTATATAGGATTTTATTCTTACTTATACTTTCTAGTATTATCTTTATTTTTCTATGTTTTTCTAATTCTATTTTAATAATAATTTAAGGTAAATTATTAAATACTTTATACCTATATTAAATAGCACTAGCATAGCTAACTAGTAGTTATCTTACTATAAGGATACCTATATTCTTATTCTCTTATTTATAGGTTTCTTTATAGTAAGACTATTATCCTAGTCTTATACTAACCTAATTAGAATCTTATTAAGGTCTAAGGTTTTATTACTACTATTCTTATATTTCTTAGTTATATACTTATTACTTTTATAAATTAAATAATTTATTACTTTATATTTATTTATACTATATCTAGGACTACTATATTTATAGCACTTAAATAGTCTTTAACTTATGCTTAGTTACTATAAGTTTTACTATAATTTATTTATAAGAAAGCTAAAGTATTATCTCTTTCTTTTACTTTCTTTATTATTATAGTTTCTATTATAATTATTTAATATAAATATTATTATAACTTTAGCCTTTTTACCTTATTCTTATAAGTAGCTTTAAGATATTAAAAACTCCTAGCTAACTATATACTTTTTTATAGTATTATTTAGGCTATTTAGAAAAATTACTATTCTTAAGTATATAAGGATTTAGTTAGGTAATTTAGCTTTTACTTTAGTTTAAAGTCTTAAGAAAACTAGAAAAACTAGTTATTCTTTTACCTTAGATTTAGTAATGTCCTAGTAGCTTCTAAGTACTTTATATTCTTATTTATTATTCCTAAGTTTAACTAAGATATAAATTTATCCTAAGAATAAGCTAAGTAGTTAACTAACTTATTTACTATTATATAATATATTTATTATTACTTTTTATATTATTTACTAGGTAGCTACTAGCATATATTACCTTAGTTTTATTATTATAAAAGGTTCTTAAATCTAACTAAAATAATATATTTAAATTCGCTAAATACACCTATAAATTCTTATAAGTATTACCTTTATACACTAGTACTTTATATTATATTTTTATAAAGCTTTATAAGTATATACTTACTATAAAGTTAAGGTTAGGTAAGAAAGCTAAGAATAAGGGATTAATTAGTATAAGTATCTAAGGGGTAATTATAAGTTCTTTACCTAATCTAGCTAATTATAAGTTTACCTTAATTTCTTTAAGCTATACTTCTATATTTATAATATCTTACTTTATATAAGTATATTATAGCTAGGCTTATATAACCTTATAGTAGCACTCTAGCTTATCTAGGTTATTATTATTCCTAGGTTTTGTATTACTATATTAATTAAGGCTAGGTAATATTTATTATACTCTTTTATTATTAGGCCCTAAAGTTAGGGTATATAGGTTACTCCCTAAGCACTATAAGTTTATATCTCCCTTACTAGGTAATATAAGTGTATTTTAAGTAAATATTCTATAGCTTCTTTATATTTAAACCTAGCTAATAGTTTATTTATCTTAAAGGGTTTAAAAGTTTAACTTATTATAACTAAATTAAAAAGATATAAATAAAGTAAAGGCTAAGGTTTTTAGTTATAGCTAGAGAGCTATTACTTAAAGGTAAGTATATAAAAGTCTTAAACTCTAACCTCTTATATACCTTATAGGTAATCCTTATCTAAATACCTTACTATATACACATAGCTATCTAATAGCTACTTAGTTATTTACATAACCTAAGGCTTATCTAAGGGTTCCATTATATAACTATTCTGTCCCTAACTCCCTAGCCTCCATGCTCCTAATCGCTTACTTATAGATAATAAATAAGTTACTACCTAGTATCTTTATTATTTAATATACTAAAGTAATTCAGAAGGCTACTAATAAGGTCTGCTACTATATAGCTTTATAGTAGGTTTATAATACTCTTAAAGCCTAAAATAGTCCTAATATAGCGCTTATATATTAGCTACCTTTATAAGCTAATATATATATATAAAGAGAGAAGGGTAGCTAGTATATCCCTTATAAGCTAATTACTACTAATAGGGAGACTTATATAGTTAATATACCCTATAGCCTAGTGAAATTTTAGTTTATAGTAATAAAGCCTTACTATAAAGACTTATATATTATAAAGGGGCTAGAGTAATAAGAGATAAAGCCTTATAATATAAAGGAGGCTATAATAATATTACTAATTACTATTACTAAAAAGAATTAGTAATAAAAAAGAAGAAAAACTATAGGTATTACTAAAGAGAAAGTAAGGAAAGCTAAGAAAAGCCTTTATAGTCTAATTTATAAGTATAGAGAAGCTAATAAAAGAGGCCTATAATACCTAGGTAACCCTAAGGGGAAGCTAGTAAGTTATAACTTATTACCTTACCCTAAAGAAATAAAAGTAAGGAGCTTTAAAGAAATAAAAGTAAGGAAAGGTAAAACTTATAATTCTAAAAAGAATATTAGCCTAATTAAACTCTATATGCTTATTAATAAAGATTAAGATAAGGCCTTTATTTAAGAGGTTATAGCTAGAGGGATGCTAAGTATAGCGTTTCTTATAGTAAAAGAAAAGACTAATTAAAACCTTACTTTTTAACTTTACTAAGAAGGGAAGATTATAACCCTAGGAAAACCCTTTAAGTAATCTAATTAAGCTAAGATTAATGCCTTATAAGCTTATAATGTTTTTAAATTTATTAAATATAACCTAGTAAAGCATAGAGGCTATAGAATTTTTAATTCTTATATAGTTAGAGAGATTAAAGGCAAGGGAATAGCCTTACTATACAAGAAATCTTGCCTTATTATATAAGGCTATAATAATAAGGGAAAGGAATTTATCTTAACGTAATTACTAATAATATAATAAGTAAGCTAATAACTTATTATAGCTATTGCTTTATTATTAAGAAGAAGAGGTATTTACCTTTAGATTTATAATATTACATAAGCATACACTTAATTGTATATAATACTAATAAGGCTAATTATTATGAAATTACTAAAGTAAATTATATATCTCTTTCTAAAAGAGACTATAATTAAATTAATTAAACCTCTTTATAGGATTATAAAGGCTAGAACCTATTAGTAAGTAATGTATTTTTATTATTATAAAGATAATCTTAATATAATAACTTTAACCTATAATCCTTACTTATTAATCATAGCACTAAATAATAAGAATCTCTTTAGTATTATAGAAATGTAAACTAATAATATATTAGGCCTAAGTAATAATAACTTCTTCTAAAAAGAAAAGAAAAAGCTCTAGAAGGCTAAGTTTACTACTAAAGAAAAGTAGTAATTAATCACTAGGAATCCCCTTATTTTTAATAACTATATCTTAACCTAGAATACTAATAACTTATTAATTTTAACCTAAAAGGGCTAAAGTTAAAAGATTAAGGAAGTTAATTCTTAATCTTTAATAGCAAAGCAAAATTACATAGAATAATAAGCCTAAGGAAGCTATATTATAACTATATACTAAGTAAAAGCTTCCTATAATTTATTAATTATAGCTTAATACTAAGAACCCTTTGCTAATAATATTATATGCCTTAATAAACGCCTTAAATAGTAAATTAAGAATTAGTAGTAAGAACTATAATATATTCCTTTAACTCTTAAGGAAGTAAAGCTCTTTATATTTGTAAATAAATTGCTTACTAATAATAAGGATTTAAGCTTATAAATTAGATATATTATTATAATTAGTAATAAGATAATACAAGATAATAATACCTTTATTATAAAGGGTAATATTATTATATATAGCTTAATAAAGAGTAAGTAAGTTATATATAATACGCTTACCTCTAAATTATATAGTATAGTTTAAGGTGTAAATATTACCTACGTGATTTCTATAACTCTCTATTAGATTATAGACTAATTAAAGATGCCTTAAATTCCTATAATTCTTTATACTAACTCCTTTTTATTATATAAATACCTTATAAAGCTAGGAATAATAAAAGAGAAAAGACTAATAATTAATATAATAGCCCTTTATTAATTATATAAAAGGCATAAGATTTATAAGGTAAGGTGAATTAATAGAAATAATAATCTAGTGAATATAATAATAAAGATATTACTAAATTTATCTCTTTTCTCTCTAATTAATTTAAATAAATTAATAATTTATATTAAAGAATAAGTAAAAAGACTTATAATATTAGGGAATAGGAGCTTAAATAAGGACTAACAAATTAATTTTAATTAACTAATACTATAATAGCTAATTAAAGTAATAGATTCCTATTAAAGGATTTACTTATATATACTTTCCTTTAATTTAATTTTTATTATATTTTTAGGCTTCTTTAGCTATAAATAAAAAGAGAGACTACTAGTATTAGATTTTTTAAATCTTTATTAGCTTAATTATAGCTAAAGACTAGACTAATAGTAAGTCTAGCGTAATGCACGTAATGTAATTAGCTGCATTATTTTACTACCCCCTTTTCTGCCTTACTTACGGGTTTTACCTACTTTTTGTAAGAGACCTAGAAGGTGTGCTAGGAATCCCAATAGACCAAAAGATCCGCCAATGCTAGCCGTTGCTAACATTGCACCTTACAATTACTTAAGACCTGTACTATTGCTTGCGCACCCTTATGGGCTGCCCTGTGGCCTCGCGCCCCACAACGTACAGCGCCTTACACTTTTCTATTATCTAGACCTTCCCTCTTTTCTCTCTCTTTCCTAGCTAGCAATCTATCTATTTATTATTAACTTCAATATTACGGAATTATCCTACCTGCGCAGGCACCTTGGTGTAACCAACACCTAACGTTATGTTAATAAATGCTAATTAGCTAGAATTTGCTAAATGGTTTTAAAACACCTCACGCTATGCTTAATTTAGGCTAGCCTATTGCCTAATAACGTGGCCCACACCCTGCTAGGCTATTAATGTCTGCACCTCTGATTGATCAAATCGAACACTTTTTATTATCACCCCTACCTGACAATTATAAAATCAGGCATTCTGGCGTGATGCGTTTTCACTGTTCATGGTAGACATGGTCCAAACCCCTCTCAATTTCAATTGAACCTTTTGAACCCCAGGCTTCCCTGTGATTAAATGGCTCAATCGAACCATACTTGTCCCGAGACGCATGTATACTCGTATCTGCAGTACGTCCCATGTCTATAAGTCTCATTTCTATGCTAGATTTGGGTGCCTCCTTCCTTGTGCCCGAAAGAAAATGCGTGTGTCAGTCTTTTACCTGCGGACTACTCCGTGCGCCACCACATCAACCAAATTTGATGCCTGAATCCGGATTCCACGTCCCTGACGAGCTGCCCTGCTGTCCATGATCATCTCCAGCACGAGGTGGGCCCCCGGCGTTGGCGCCGAATTTTATGCCCATTGCCGGGTTCCACGTCGTAGCCATAGGACTTGCTTGAGGGGCTTGCGATTGCGGCTGTTGAACGTTGTTTCCCGCCCACGACTGGATGGATGCTTCGGCTGGGTTGGCTAATGACGACCTTGCAGTCGAGACCGGCTGCCGCTGGGGCAAGGCCGGATGTTGGTACGGAGCTGCAACGGGGCTCTGCAGTGGAGTTTGGTTTCGTGACAAGTTGAGGGCCGACAATGGCGGCATGCTGAGGTCCCTGCGGAAATGCATCAGCTTGTCTGGTACCAAAAGCCAGATTCGGCGGCAAGAATTGGTCGTGACTTACTCTTCCAGCGCTCTAGCATCGACACGTCGCTGAGCCACCCAGCCCTTGACAACGTCACGAAAGCCTTGGCTGACAATCTTATTCAGGTCGTTGTAGAATTTTCTGCCGACCTCGAGGTTGTTCACGATTTCCTTGTACTTGAAGTAGGCGCTGTCTAGCTTTTGCAATGCTTGTTCACGCTCTCGAGAACCACCATCGCCACATCTGCGCTTCTGCGACTCCAACTCTCGATTCGCCCGTTCCACTTCACGAAGCAACCGGTCTTGCTCGGCCACTTCATTGTCCAGTGCCTCCAATGCCGGTTCGTAAAGTGCGTCGAGACGCCTCTCAAAAAAGTCTTCAAAGTGAGCGGGGACGATTGCCGTGGAAGGATAGCTTCTCTCGAGTCTTGCCGCCTCTTTCAAGATGTCGGGCTTGATGTCATCTCGGCGGGCACTGTCGCGCAAGGTCTCGACCTTCTTCCGTCGCTTGCTCTCGAGCCTCAAAACATCGTTGTAAGCGCCCCGCACTTTACCAATCGATTGTTTGAGTTCAAGATTCGTGTCCCTTTGTGAACTAGAGGGCACAAAGTCCATCAGCTGCTGGTGCGATCCGCTCAAGATGCGAAGCAATTCTTCATTGGCAGCAAACTTTTCTCGTACAACGCCGTCGCTGCCGGCACTGCTACCAAAGTATCCCTCGATCTCGGCGGCGTGGCCCCAAAGCTTGCCACCCTGGGCATCGCTCTGACTTTCCGGCCTTGTCCATCGATCGGTTCCATATTTTCTCCTCAATCTCTGATCTTCTTCATTCTCCGCGGCCAGCGCTGACGTTCCATCTTCAAAGACGGCCATGTCTGCCGCACGCAGCTTTTCAACATCTGCGAAGCTTTTTCGAAGTCGCCCAATGGCGTCTGCCTGCCTAAGTTCTTCCGCATGCTGCACCAAGCTCGGCGGCAAGCCCAGAGGCTTCTCCAGGGCCTGCAGCGACCCGGGGAGGCCAATGGAGCCAAACAGAGCGTGTATGCCATCGGTGAGTGCCTCTAGTTCTTGGATGATCTTTTGATTCACAATTCGATCTCTTCGCTCTTCATAAATAGAGATTGCAACGTGCACCGAAAAGGGCACGAGCCTGGAGAACAAGGCCGGTCCGAATTCCGCCCTTTCGCCCAAGTACTCGAACGGCTTGGCGATCTGAGGAGGCACGCGTGCGACGGCCATGTTTGCCCTCTCAAGAGATTTCAGTTCCGACTTGGGGGGTACGTGGTCTGGAGCAGACTGATTAGCTGACGAATGAACGAATATCATGACCAAGGGAAAAAAAGAAAAAGAAACAGAAAACGCGGCAACGCGGGGCCACGCACTCAAGAAGATCATGTCGTTGTCTTTCTCCGCCCTCTTGAGATTGTCTTCGACTTTTCGTTTCAGGCCGTTCAAATCATCAACTACCGATTTGTTGAGGTAATTTCCCTTCGTCTCCTTTAGACCCTCCTTCACACAGGCGACTGCATCGGTCAGCCTGGAAACCTCCTCGCCGTATTTTCTCTTCTCCAGACAGTCGCAGGCGGCCCGGTATTGTGCAGCGGCAGCAAAGTGATGATGCTTTGCCGTCATATGATGAATCCACGCGCTGCTAATGGCTTCGCTTTTCACGGCCGCCTCACCGGCCAGATTGTACAGGTCAGAGACTCCGGCAGCTACCTTGGCTATAGAAGCGTCCTTGTATCCATCCATGACGGCTTTCTGCCAGAAGCATTCTTGGCTTTGGGCCAAGAAGAGCTGTGACAGTGACTTCAGCGTATGTTGATCCATGTCCTCGGGGGGGTCGGACATTCGCAACTCGGGCACAACGTGTTCCCCCATATGAGAAAGCACACCGGCCGCGAGCGAGAAGTGGTTTGCAGCTGATTTCATGCCCTCGGTGGTGGATGGAGAAGTGTTGGCTGCAAGCTGGGAATACAAGGCGGCAAGGTTATAGAGGACATTGAGTAATTCGTATTTGATATTGTTTCGCACCATTGGCCGCTCTGTGTTGTACCCAAGGGCAGGGTACCAGGTGAACTCTGCACCAATCTTACTCAATCAACTCTGTTAGCCATTGTGTCAACGCGCCCAACGTGCTCCAAGCTGGCTTCGTACAGATTTTGAAGCCTTACATCAATGGGGAATTTGCCGCTTATCCAAGCCAGTTGTCCAGCATATGCCTGCAACTTCTTGACACCACTGAGATGTGGCTCCCGAACACTGATGGCGTCTTGGCGGAGAACATCAATGACGTCAAGATCTTGCTGAAACATGTCCGGGTGTTGGTCGTATTTGCTATTGATATACTGTCGGATCGTCGAGGCCAGTGAAAGGTGGGTAGAGCGGCGGAATGGCAGCGACAGTATGCTGTCGGTGCTTGTGCCAAGTCTGTTAGCATTGGCGTGACGCGGATGACGGATACGGGCAAGGGGATTGAAGCTCGGAGAGGAGGGGTAAGGTTGAACGCCAGTTACTTACGTCGCCATGGTGGTAATAAGCCCCCGGCAGTCGAGCAGAGCGTCCCGGGAGACTGGAAATCGGGAAGCAGCTTTGCGACTTTTGACAGCGCAGTCACGCGCCCGCTCATGCTTGAGGAACAAGACCAAGCTCAATTCGTGACTTCAACGAATCGGCATGGAGGATGAGAGGCAAGGCTGGCGGGGCAGTTGGTGACTCAGCAAGGCGACGTCACGCGTCTGACTATTGCCGCGCACGCAGAGCAGTCTGCAATATGGCCAACTCGGCCTCCTCAGCCTCGGAGCAATGAGTGTTGATACTTGCGTAGTATTATACATATATATAAGTCCGTCTGACTCCAACGAATCTGCTTGTACAAGTACAAGTTTTCCTCCCCCGCCCCCTTCCTCTACAACCCCCTATGATTATCCTCTCTCTCTGCATCATCTCCTATATTTATAAATGGTACGAGGAGCAGAGGATGCCCTTCTTCCAGACGCCTCTTAGGTTCAGAGTGTCCCGAATATCATTCAACGGGTCACCCTCCACTAAGACCAAGTCCGCTCTTAGCCCCTCTGAGATTCTCCCTCTGTCCTCGAGGCGAAATCGTCGCGCCGTAACGGACGTGGCTGATCGGAGAGCCTCAATCGGCTCGAAACCGCAGTGTTTCACGAACATGCCGATTTCATGATGGGCAGTTAGGCCGTATGCCATTCCGCCGACCCGGCCAGTTGTATCGGTGCCCCTGATGATGTTGACAAGGAAGATCAGCAAGCAAGCAAGTCAATATCAATGGCTACGACTCGTCGATGGAGACGGGGCGCACTCACATGATGACATCAACGCCAGCGTTCCTCATCATCTTGACGCTCTCGTACGCATACTCCACCCGACATGTGTCGGTCGACATTGCAACACATTTGCACATGAGTGCTTTGGCGGGGCCAGGCAAGAACCTCTGAGCTCGTGGGTCGTTTGCATACTCCTCCTGATCTTTGAGACCTTGATTGGTCATGCTCGCGATACCGACAAGGGTAGGGTTGCAGTGGCTGCGCGAGGTCATTGAAGTCAGTTTTCCGAAGCGCCGCGTTTTCGGCCTGCTTCAGTACTCACGCATTGTTCTTCTTGTACGCATCGATCAGCGCCGGCGTTGGGGGATAATCCACAATCGTGTGAGCTGTGCCGTCGGCACCAGCGTCCAAGATTTCAATTGCCGACTGCAAGGCAAAGGCGTGGGCGAAACACTGAAGCCCGTTCTTGTGGGCGGCTTCAATGACCATTCGCTGCAGTTCTACAGACGGCTTGGGGAGGTCGACATTGAGGCATTTACCATCCTCGTGAAACAGCTTCACGAAATCCGCGTCCTCCTTGCGTAGCTCGACGAAAGCATCCACGTCGGCTTGTGTTTTGAGATTTGGCCATTTTCCAACAGCTGTTTTGAACTAGCATTTCTTGTCAACGTCTTAGCCCCGACCCCCCAACAAACACATGCGTGTCAGGCAACAGTCGCTTTGATGGTCACGGATAGAATAAAGCGCGCACGTGGGAGGCAATGAAAATAATTTCCTTACCTCTGCCGAAGCATCGTGAGACAAGAGGAGGGCGGCCGGCCATCCACCCTCAATAGTGGCGCCGTGACACGCCGCCCTCAGGTCTGCAGCATCGCTATCCTCCGCGGCAACCGTCCTCATTTTCGATATGATGTCGGGCTCATTGTGCATGTCGCAGACGGTGGTGACGCCGAACTGAAGCGATTGCTTGAGAGCCGCAGCCTCGTAGACATGCACATGGCCATCTATGAGGCCCGGCATTAGCGTGTGACCAGGCTTGTCGATGACGGTGGTCGAGCCATCGGGAGGAAGAATCGGCCGCGTCGACACTTGCGCTATCACACCATCTTGAACGAGAGCGTAGCCATTCGGAATCTCGACATGGCCATCAAAGATGCGAACATTTTGGAAGAGCAGCGAAGATGGCCTTGCCGCGCGGAGGAGAGAAGAAAGGGGCTGACCCATGTCCAGTGACGAATCCAGTGTTGCAAGCAGTCTCGGTAAGACATGACAATGAGAGTCGCCTTACTAACAAAGTTGGTTCACAAGGGGTATCATTTTACAAGAGGAAAGAGGAAGACAACGAGGGCGGCAGCGGAAATTTTTCGGGGCGCCAGTTGGACGTTCAAGGCAGGCAAATCTACAAGCCAGCGCCGCGCGCGCACCTAGGCTTGTCGTCGTCCAAAGGGGAAGCAAGGGGGGGATAAAGTTCGAGACCCCATCGACGGCGGCGCCAGACCTAGGTCTGTAGGGGCAACTAAACGCGCATCCGCCAAAAGTAAATGCGCATCCGCCGCTTTCCTAATTTATCTTAAGAATTCACTTATATATTTTCCTACTAAGCTTTACATAGGAAATATATTACTTATTTTTAATAAAAAGTATAGCTACGTAAACTAGCTATAAGCATAAAGCCTAGTAAAATATAATTAAGTTACTATAATCCGTAAGTAAAGCACTTATAATAGCTTTAATTTAATAGAAAACGTGACTTTAGACATAGGTGTAAAGAAGTATAAACATTAGCTAGACTAAGAATATATAAGTACGTTATTCTTCCGGATTAGGACTAACGGCGAATGCGTATTTACTTTTAACGAATACGCATTTAGTTACCTAGTCTAGAGCTCTCTAGCTTGCTTGCACGTGGTATGACAAGAGGACCTCTAAACGCGTATTTATCTTTTCTTAAATGCGCATCTGCCCTTAGTCCTAAAACGGAAGGACAACTTACTTACCTAATTTTACTATAGCTTATGTTTATTAATTTTTATTATTAACTAAGATGCTTATTCTATATAATTATTTAAAGGCATTATATTATTAAAAAAGCTACTATTAAAGCTATTATAACTACTCTAGTAGCAAATTATGTAAAATAAATAATAAGCATTATAGTAAGCATTATAATAAGCATTATACGTTATAGTAAGCTCCCGTGAGCTGCTTGCATTTGCTACTAAAGAGAGCTAGTATATTTAGTAAGGAATTAGGTGGAAAGGTACTTCTTCCGTTTTAGGACTAAGGGCAGAGATGCGCGTTTAGAGTTCCGTGACAAGACGCAAATGGTCTAGAAATTTCGCCGAAAAAAACCAAAAAAAAAAACAAAGAAATTATGTGGATGCGATGCTGTTGGAACAGCGGCCACCTCTTGGCACTCTCGAAGCATTCTTGTTGAGGCACACTTTGTGAGTCCATCCCGCCAGGCATCGGGGTACGGTGAGGGGGTCACAGACTCACACAGCAGGACAGCAAGGCGCTTGGGTTAGAACTTATTTTGGGGCCCCCTGCCCCGCAGAATTTACAGAATGAACCGCAATCCATGATGGCATCCGTGATCCTCGAAGACAATGTACATGCGCATATTGCGCAACCATGCAGCAACGAATTTTTCACCATGCAGCAGCAGCTAAGCCCAAACCGGAAGAGGTGAAGAGGTACCGAGTACGCAGTACAGAGGGATAGGACCTCATGCATCGCCAACCCACCCCCATCACCCCATCACAAGACGTGGCTGCCCCCCGTCATGGCACTACAACGAGCATCATCCGATGCCAGAAAGCCCACGCTCTCCACCCGGTAGGCGTCCGTCAGAACCCTGTCGATTTGCGTCCGTCCTCGAGTTGATCCAGATCGGTGACGTCGCAGTGCACGAATACCGGGACCGCGATGCCGTGGGTTCTGGACAGTTTGTCGACGAAACGAGTCTCGCGGCATACTTGTCGGCAATTTGTCGAGGAAAACCACTCTCGAGCCTTGGAGATAGAAAAGCTCGACTGCCGCCGCGCCGATGCCTTCAGCCCCGCCCGTCCTGAGGACAAGCTTGCCACGGCGACTGGGCTAGGTTGCGGATTCTGCCATCGTGTACGGAGTAGAGTATCACGTATCGCGATATCTGGTCTTGATCTGAGACTATGAAAAGTCGCAACCGTTGGAAAAACAATTCGAACCCTGGGGATCACGAAGACATGGATACGCCAGAAGAAAAAGTAAAAAAGCAAAGGGAAACCTGGAAGCTTCACCGATAGAACTGTCTGACTCCTACATAGACCAGACTCTTCCCCGACGATTCCTTTCCTGCCCCCACCCAAACATGGGGGCAACATGGCTTTGTTAATAATGATGCTGCTGCTGTGCCAAAGTCGACAGCGCCTCCTGCACCACAAGGACCTGCCACGAGCCAGGTCGCTACCCAAGCTGACTCGCGTGTTTGTGAAGGCGGAGAGAGCCTCTTCGCTATTGATCACACATACGCAGTCATAGATATCTGCCAATATGGAAGCCGTCCCCTGTTAGCGAGTGTACCTAAATGCCTCGCACCGGAGAATTGGAACCCAGCTCGAAGGGTAGTAAAGATGGCAAGGCCAACGGCTACGGATACGACTTTGGGCGGTATGACAACAATGACGCGGTTCTCGGGTCTTCAAAGGCCTGGTTGGGTCGATCAAGCCATCTCGAAGCTTTCTTCGCTTTTTAGGTTAGAGGCTGGCCAGAACCGGGACCAGCGTACACATCCTACCCTTGGCTGTGGGAAATATGGCGGCTCGATACGCATGTCCCAGACGCTCATTCTGCTGCTGCTGCAAAGGGTCGTTGTGGTTGTGGTTTTACGTTATTGAGGTCTGCGTTTGAGTAATAGGAGGAGGACCTACATAGAGATCGTCATTGGTACGCGTTCCCAGCGAGCTCGGAGGTAGCATTGGTAACGGGCTTTTCTGGATTAGACACTTAGTACATGTCACTGTAGTTCAGCCACAGCAGAGACACTGTCACTCACTCACTCACTCATAAGCTTGCTGCGCTCGTACGGCGTATCAATTTTCTTGGAGCATTATCTTCCATGGAGTACAAGAGGTGAGCGAGTTTGTAAGTGGAAAGACTATTATTATGAATTATAGCTACTAAAAACACCGGTAAACCCTTTTATAAGGAGCGAAGGCCTCGTTAGCAGACCTTTCTGATAGTTAGATTCCTCGTTAATAGACAGAGGAATCGCCAGTCAGAGGGTCTTCAACGGTCGGAGGGACTCGTCAGAAGCTCAGAAGCATCGACAGACGGTGTAATTAATTGATCTGTGTCAACGGAAGACCTTGTGGGATCGCCCTCGCTTTTCCTAATCATTTGGTATCAGTCACCTCGTGGCTAGTTCGGTCATCCGGCGCCTAGTGTATACAAGATATGGCGTCGACTGCAAGCTTCAACCACTACCGGCGCGAGGCGCCGAACACGTGCGCCCCGATGAGCCCAGTTCAACCATGGTGCCAATGGCACGGGTTGACGCCAACACTTTGATGTGTCTGTGCTCGTGATCCGCTCAAGGCCCCTCGTGTCTTCTCGGTTAGCAGGGATTGGTCGCCAAGAATCGGAAACCCCACAGAGCGGTTGGCGAATCGCGGGGTATAGATCCCCATTACTACTCCAAGGAGACTTATCACTCCACGGCATTCACGTTAGAAAAGCGATGCCAACACATACTTTGATATTGGAAAGTATACAAATACCTTATTAGAATTCAGGATGGAGCCCACGAGGCCAGCCCGAGGTTTCCCGTCAATTTGACGCTATGTGACCTTGCGGTCCAACATTAGGGAAGCGATGCTAACACGTCCTTTGATATTGCAAAGTATATGAATACCTTATCAGAGATCACGTTGAAGTCTACGAGGCTAGTCCGAGGTTTCCCGTTGATTTGACGCTATGCGACCTTGCGGACAAACTTGGTGCCAAGGCACTCGTGACCAGTTGAAAGCAATATATATACCCGTGTTCTGCCCAGATAACCTGACCAGAAAGGTTTAAGAATGAGAGTAGACCCAGGGAAAAGATAAACGAAAATAAGGAAATTAACTCAGTAACATATTTGGTATATCTTGTCATGCATCTGTCCCTCAAGGCGTTGGTTTCAGGCTTGCTTACACAAGCGAGCCTATCCATCTCTGCTGCGATTCCTCGTGAGCAAGGCCAGTCCTTGTCCGGTTCATTGCGAATTTCCTCAAACAACCCCCTTGTTCTCGCATACTCCACGCCGCAGCCTCACAAGTCCAACTGGATTGGTCTATACCATGCATCTGGTGGTGGTCCCGAGGCCGGTGTGAAAGACCAAGATGCTCTGAAGTGGGCTTACGCGCCCGAGAAGAGCGGATCTGTTCAGCTTTCGGTACAAGGGCTATCCTCTGGATTCTACAAGGCTTATTTCTTGGCTCAAGATGGGTATGCGTGGCTTTCTGAGCCTGTCTATGTTCCTGCCGGGAGGGACGTGGCGGGGAAAATAACACTGGATTCCACGACAGCCCTCAAGATCAAGTACGAGACAGCGAAGCCAGCGGCCAGGAACTGGCTGGGACTGTACTATGCTGCTGGCGGCGGTCCGGACAACGACAAGTTCAACAAGCCCTCTATCCGGTGGGCCTATGCTCCTGGTTCGGCGGGCTCGGTGGAATTCGACAGGAACGGGCTCGGAAAGGGCCAGTTCAAGGTTTACTTCCTCGCTGATGACGGATACGCAGAGCTGGCTGCTCCCATACAACTGGATCTCGGCAGCACGGGCAGATACTCTGGAAGCATCAGCGCGGACTACAGCAGGACCCCGCTTAACATCAAGTATACAACCTCACGGCCCAGTGACCAAAATTGGATAGGGCTCTATTACTTTGAGCAGGGCGGGCCTGTGAGCGAGGTCAAGGACCAGCCATCTCTGACGTGGGAGTGGGCGAGAGGACCGGTTGGCGAGGTTACGCTCTCCGTGGCGAACCTGGGTCCTGGGAAGTACAGGGCGTTTTTCCTCGCAGAAAATGGCTACAAGTGGCTGTCGGAGCCCATTGACGTTCAGGTACGAAGCGAGGGAGCTTTTGCCTTCATGGTGAAGAGTTTGACTATGAAGAATGCCAGGGTAGGCGAAGCTTTCGAAGCAAGCGTCGGCAGTCTCGTCACGCAGCCTGGCCAGGAAGGGAACACATTCGAGATCATCGGCAACAAAGGCTGGGCCACCATCAGCTCGTCTGGTGTGATCAAGGGTACGCCGGGCCCAGGATCCACGGATACCACCCTCCACGTTCAAGCCAAGGACAAAGCCGGCACCACTTCATTGCTGTCCGCGAGGATACCAGTAAAAGCGGCTGCGTCCCCCCTGGTGCAGAGCCTTGTTGTCATGAGTTTCAATCTCTGGTATGGAGGCACCAGAGTACGAAACTACCATGAGAAGCAGGTCCGGTTTCTTGCGAGCCAGAATGTGGACATTGTTGGTTTGCAAGAATCAACAGGCGGGCATGGGACCCGCCTCGCGCATGCTCTGGGATGGTTCTCCTGGCAAGGCCAAGATGTTTCCATCATCAGTCGTTACCCCATTTCGCAGGTCCTGCCCGCGACTTCAGTGTCGGGTGCCGTGAGAATCACTCTCGACCGCCGTTCAAAGAGTGACGTAATCTTCTGGAACGCGCACTTGGGCTACGATCCGTACGGGCCCTACGACTTCTGTTTCGACAAGATGAGCCAAGATCATGTCATGCAGCGCGAGGCCCAGTCTGGCCGCACACAGCAAATTGAGGAAATCACTCGCAGGATGCAGCATGACCTTGCCAACGCGGACAATGTTCCTGTTTTTCTCGTGGGTGATTTCAACGCCCCGTCACATCTGGACTGGACCAGCGCCACCAGAAATCAGCACTGCGACATTGGCCGCGTGCCTTGGCCAACGTCGGAGGCACCAACGAATGCAGGCCTTGTTGATTCTTTCCGCGTCGCCCATCCGGATCCCGTCGCCGTGCCAGGCATAACGTGGTCCCCCGTGTACCTCAGCAACAACGGCCGGCCCGAACCCCTTGACCGGATTGACTTTGCGTACCACAAGGGCAAGAAGCTTGCTGTGCGGGATTCACAAGCCTTGGTCGTCGGCAACCCCACACCCGAGCCGCATCATCAAGACAACGAATGGACATCGGACCACAGGGCAGTTTTGACAACCTATAGTTTAGTAGGCTGAAATCGCATTGTCCGTTTGAAGGTTTGTCTGGTTGAGGGATGGATATCTGGATGATAAACGGCGTGACGATTTTCAACGATAGTGACTATAGTAAGACGAAAGTTTTTGTAAAAAGAGTGGTTCAGAAATGATGAGAAGACGAGACGTGCGAGTCTGGTTGGAGCCATACCAGCCAGACCTGACCTGGGCTGAACTCTTTGGAATTGATGGGTCCGGATTGCTGGCTGGAAAAGGGACTGATGTATCTTGAATCATCAAGCTGTAATCTACTCCTCTTCTTTTCCTGCACTTCTTCTGTCTTCTCCATCGGCTCCTTTCAACAAGACAACAAGACCCCGTATTACGGACGGACGGACGTAGACATGCAAATCATGCAAATCACGCAAATCCGGCAAATCCGGATACGGGTGGCGCCTTGCCCGCCAGTGCCGCCAGTGCCGCCACCAGCTGCCAACTGCCAACTCTGCTAGTCCGGCTGGTCCAACTGGTCGGCCCGCTCTTTTATCATGTACTCTTTGGCTTGGCGCGCAAATGGATGGCGGCCAATCTTGGAATCAGCTTCTCCCATCGACAACGAGAGGAGGAGCATCACGGATTCCATATCGACTGCTTGGCGAAACTCTCTCTGTGCCCTGGTTTGCTTGGCTGCAGTTGCTTCCGTGTAGAATTGAACAAGGACTGACTACCTGCACCAGCAAGGACCAATGCTGTTCCTCCGGCTGCCGCCCCAGGCTCCGATTAGCCAACGAGCCATTGATCAGTGAATTCGCGCATCGCATCAATCCTGATTCCTGATTCCTGATTCCGCCATCGCCCGTCATCGATCAAGCCAGAAATGTCGAGAATAAACAAGTCCTGTGATCAATGCAGACTGCGAAAAGTCCGATGCATCGGTAATGGATGCCGGCGTCCTCACACGTTGCCTTCTTGTCCACTGATGCTGAGGTAGCTCCTGATCCTTCCCCCGGGGCTCCCATCATCTGCAATCATTGTGCAGTAAGTCGTCCGGCGCCACCAAGGTTCCTCTCGTGGCTCCAGCGTCGCAAACTGACGTGTGACATGGACCGCCTCCCAGAAGCGAGGCGAAACTTGTCACTTTAGCACCCATAAACGACGATTCCTGCCCAAGGGTAAAGCCGTCCATGTCACTTGATGCCCGGGCATTGGGCCAAGTCGGCTAAGCAAGATAACATGCAGTGTCCGACTCGCCACGGGTGTCTTCGTCTCCTGGGTTGGATCTTGATATCAGTCATCTTTACATAGATTGCATACTGCGCGACGGGCCCTCGAATGAGACACTGACGGATGAGACTGGTGTCATCAAGGCAAGTACTGCATCATTCGCCCTCAAACTGCACCGGAAACTGACCTCTCACACCAGACTTCCGACGATCGAGGTACTTGCAACTTCTCCGTAGAACCTCCATGGCGACCTGGGCTGTGTTAACATGAGAGGCGAAAAGTCCCAAGCTCAAGCTTGGCCTTCTTCTCCGACCCACAAGTTGAGCAATTGACCCAAAAGATTGGGTCCGATCGCCTGAAAATCCTCATTCATAAAATAGAAACCATTATAACGGAGCGCCTACGAGGCCGAGCTTCGTCGTCCTGGGCGCGAGTATACTTTACCAAACCTCTCCAGCAAGTACAGATATCCAAGCATGCCGCAGACAGTTATATTGATGGTCAGTCTTCCCCCCTTGTTAGAGCCCCCCGGGTTTCTCTTGCTAAGCAGGTACAACTGACAGCCTACTTCAAAAACGTGCACCCAGCCTATCCATTCCTAGACCGTGGTGAATTCACATCCCGCGCTCTCTCCCATGATGCTGCAAGCAAGACGCTCGAGGAAGCGACTTTTTCTGCCCTCTATCATGCGGTGCTTGCGCTAGGAAGCCAATATGTCGATGGCGGCACCTTTCAACCGGGCCAGGGAACGACGTGGAATCTGTTCCAGACCGCCCTAGGATATGTCGCCGATGTCATTGTTCCCAAGGAATCGCTAGAAAATTTGCAAGTAAGTTCGCAATTTCCTCGGATCAGGCCCTCCACCTTTTCTTACTTTCTTACACGAACTGGACTAACCGTGGATAATGAATAGGCTTTGACCGCCATGGTAAGGACTGGCTCTCTCCCAAAGACACGCAAAGACAACTATGTCGCAGGTCACTAAGACCGTTTGTTAGTCCGTATTTGCGCTGAGCGCATGCTGTCTTCAGCTCGATGACACTCTGGTCGCCGAGGCAGCCAGGATGGCCCTCTCACTGAGGTATCACAAGTCAGCCAACGCCAGTGTAAGCCAATTGAGGACCTTTTGGGTTGTCTATTACCTGGAAAAGCACACGTGCTTCCAGAATCGTATGAGCTCGGTATGTTTGCCATGCTCCTGACGGGAAACTTCGCCTCGGTGGTTCCATTGCAGGTCTGGCCCCTAACAACAGCAAGATCATATCCGACGATGACATTGCCTGCCCGGTCCCACCCACGCCCGACTCAGTGTTTGAGAATTTCAACTGGTTTCTGTCCGTCATTCGATTCGCGCGGCTGTCATCAATAGCCTATAGCACACTCTTCACTGTGACCGCCCGTCGACAATCGCACGACTCATATCTGAAAGCCATCGACCACATTTACCAACGACTTGAAGACTGGAGGCTGTCAGTCCCCGATGGATTTCGCCCCGGAGAATCTTTCCACCATCTAAGTCAGTTTGCTGGGCACGGAACCAAACTTGTCGCTGTGCAGACTCAATATCTGTACTTTAGCATGCGAGTCGTGTTGGAGCGGCTCGTCATGCGGATGGCGAGCCAGCACGATCTGAGACGAGAAAACAGCAAACACTATCTTATGTGGGCGGCCCGTACCATTATCGAGCTGACGAGATATATCGACATTGAACCTCATGTGCCCATCTTGTAAGTTTCGTCTAGCTGTTGCATATGCCTCTTTTTCCCTGTCCTTTCCTTTCCTTTCTCTCTTTTGCTTACCCACAGGACGCAGCGTCATGGGTGTCATGCCAATGTCTGGGCTCTTCATCCTTTTTGACTTTGTAATGCATAATCCTTTGCACGAAGAGACTAGAGACAATATCGCTCTTCTCGACGCAGCCACTGGATATTTCAGCCACTTGGAGTACACCTCCAAAGGAGCTTTGCCGGGAAGCATCATATCCGAGTTTACCCAGATTGCAAGAGACTTTTGCTATCAAGCAGAAAGGAGCGCAAAACAGTCCGACGATCCCGATAGCGAGCCCTCCCATGACCTCATTTTGGGATTGAACTTTGACAAAGTCCCACCGCAAGTTGATGTTCAGACTCATTTTCCGGCCGACGTTCTTTCCATGCAAACCAGCGAGTATCTCCAGGACGCATCGGCCATGCTCACTGATGACACGCTAGACTACCCTGTTATCGATCATGCCCATTTTTTCGGACGGGGGCCAAGTTCTTGACTATGGCGATATGCGAACATTCTTTGGTGTGATGCTTTCGGATTGGGGTGATATTCACTGATGGGAAGGTGTGAAAAGCAACATTTAATGAGCAGGTTCGTTTGGGCTGCCGCGGATGATGGTCCATGAACCAACGAGACTATCCCAACCAAGTTGCAGTCGTTGATCGTCGCCGAAGGCACACCCGGTCGCGGCACTGTGGTCGCAGTCTGTCATTGCGCACAAATATAGTACCATGGCTTCCTGTGGCGGGCTACGGGCTGCGGACTGTAAATCATCCAAACCTGGTGGATGAGGATGATCCGGCAGGCTCGAGCCTTGGGGGGCTATACCGTACAGCCAATGAGGCGGTTCCACTTGCAAGTTCGAGTCGGTTGATCGGCAAAGGGACCCGGCCTTGAATCAAAGAGTTCATTTCTTAATATAGATGTCCGGGTCTAAACTCACAAGCTTGTCGGTTTGTTCTCCACGTATCAGTTGTGAAGGGAGTAAGGTGTGGGGACGCCCGAGATGCACATCGGGCTGGACTTTGCGTAGGTTGTATTCTGCTAGAACAAACACCTACCGATAATTTCCTGCCCAGAGTAAGTGAAGCCGTTAAATTTTACAGGCATTCATAGCAGTGGCGGTCCTTCCACTTGCTCTATCTATTTCTGGGCTTACCTCGTAGGTCTAGGCAAGATAATCTGACCAGGATACATTCTGAGTGAAGTGGAGTAAAATCTATTCATGCATCTTCTACTCTGAACATGATCTATGATGGAGTATTAAGCCCACCTTAAAGCCGTTTGGTGTAAGCGCCACGGTTCTGGACCTCAACGAACAAGACTAGCAACCGCAGCAAAATGATGTAGCACGTGTTGTTTTGCCCTTCATGTCGCCATCCCCCCAAGAAACATCTAAAGAGCGGGGTTACAAGAAAAAAGTAAAAAGGCAGAATAGCCCGCAGAACAGGTGTCGGTAGGGGGCCCATGGAACCCGTTCGGCCGAATCGATCATGCCCTCTTGCTGTGCCCAGAACCGGCAGAACCAGTCTTCAATCCAACGCCAAGGATAACGAGAATCCTGGTCAAGACCATGAGCCCCGTGGTCATGAATTGCAGGCAATCCTCCACTGTCCAATCCTGGATTCTGCTGTAGGAAGCCCAGCCCCCGACGGCTTGCGCGACAGAGTGGCAGTAAGCCGCGTCACTCAGGAGCATACCCGAGCACACGAGACGCCACAGCCGTACATCGCCGAAGCAGCGCAAAACGACGGCCTCGACGAATGTGAAGTAGAGCAGGGCGCCCCCCACCTCGGTGTACAGGAAGGCCGAGTCGGCGGTGAAGGTGCCGCGGTTGCGTGTCATGATGTCGAGGTACGTCGCCGGGAACAGCAGGACTAGGGCGGCGCCACCGAGGGCTACTATCGGCCCAATCGTGGTCAAGATGAGCCGGTAGGCGAAGGGAATGGTGGCTGAAGCCGGCAGCGTTGACAGACGAGTCGCCGAGGGCATCTTGACAAAGTTCGTGATGGGCGCGGTGTCTGAAGAATCGGGGGAATGATGGGAATGCTCAGTTCTCGGAAGCGTCGGGTTGACTGACGAACAAGTTGATTTGACATATTTATCCTCCGTCGGACGTCACGTGCGAAAGGCGACCGCGTCGTTTTGTCCTGGCCAATCCAAATTCCATGACAAGGCACCCTGGCCATAATCAGAGACGACGGACGTTCAGAGACCACCATGCCGCAAACCATTACTCAATGGTGGTCTATCACCAACGCTGGTTCTGAATGACCCGCAGATGCCAAGATATGCTCTCTCGCTAGGCCCGGCGGCAGGCAGTGCTGGCGGCCGTTTGTAAGCCGATGGGTTGCGAGGCGCTAGGACGAGTGAAGCTGCAATCACATCGAGCAGGTGGTAGTTGGTCGTTCTCAAAGACGGCAACCCTCTTTCGACCTGGCATTGGTGAGGAAACAAACTGCGGGGGCGTGTGTCCCCGTTACAACCCAAGAAACCACATGAATGGCCACGAGACGTACCATGAGACGTGGCCGAATTATTTCAACCTTCCGTTTTGGCAATATGTGTCCGACTGACTCTCCGCTTGCTTGGGCAGGCAGGTTATGGCTCGCAATGTACGCAACAATTGTGTATAAATACTGTGCAAGTCCGGATGGTATTCGATGCAGATAACTTCCAAAAAGTGAAACAAAATCATTGATCCATACTCGTTTGAAAGACAAAAACACCAAGAAGAGAAGCGCATAGCCATGAAATTCCTCACTGCTCTGGCCACAATCCTCGTGGCACCCGGGGCGTTTTCCCTGGCTGTTTCAGTCCCACCACCACGGAGCCTACGCTCGTCATCACGTATTGCGCAGCGAGACATCTCAACTGCTACTTCTGTGCTCGCGAGTGTCAAGTCTGGCTTTGGCTCCCTCTCGGATGCCGCCCGAGAATTCAATGGCGACGCCGAGCCATTTAAAAAGGCGGCGTCGGGGCTGCTATCCACGGTCGAATCTGGCACAGCGACAATCACCAAGATGACGTCCCTGTCGACGTTCGACTGCCTTTCCTTGCTGTCTCCTGCAAAGGAGCTTCAGAAGCAGGGAAGGGCCCTGGGCGACCAGCTGAAAGCAAAGAAGGACGTCATTCAGCGGTACAAACAATGCGGAACCACTTACGGATTCTTGTCTCGAGGTGTTGATGATAGCGCGGCACTTATCACTGCCCTGGTGTCCAAAGTTCCCGCCTCCTTTGGAGGTATTGTGAAAGGAGAAGGGGAAAAGATCACGCAGGAGCTGAAGAACGCCCAGGATGTATTCGCGCCTGGAAATTGCTTGGACGCATGAAGAGGTTTTTTGTGCGAATATCTACATGGTGGCTGCAAGCTGAACGTCAAAAGCTTGCAGAGCCATGTCATTGTTAGTCCCTTTTCTAGATATAACTAGGGAAAGACCGTTGTTCATGAAATTGGCCAAGAATGCTATGTAAATCACATAAAGTCGGTAGTTATAGTGGTCAAAACTTGTCCATCGATCGAAGATCAATGGCCTAAAGGAACACAGGCACATGCACGCCCTGTATTGGCAGGAGACGCTTGTATACAGCCGCTTCGTGCTCGAGGTCTCTAATGAACGCTCGAACGGTTCCTTTGCTGACAAAGGTATAGATAAACGCGAGCAGGGTCACCTTGAAGAGCACCGCCTGTGCGCCGCCAGGACCAGCGGCTGAATTCCATCGTCTAATGACTGTTTAAGTTGCTCCTCGAGCAAACTGAGCCATTGCCTGTGATTAACAGGATGATGCGCTTGCTTAGGGCCACGGCAATCGGTGAAGGCCTAGATTTAGGCATCTTTGGTCCAGCTACACCGACGGATCATCCCGACGAAACATGCTTGTGTGTAGTACGGCCGGTCTTCCTGTTCGTCAGCCGCGCTAGGATCAGTCTTGGCTAGCATTAGCAATAGCATGAGCATTAGCATTGGCATTGTGCAATGTCGATGTCCGGTTGAAGTCGGCGTACGTCGTAGGTATGAGCGAGCGAGCCTTCCAGTGCCGTTCGGTTTTTTTTTTTTGGCGCAGACAACAGACAAAATCAACGTCGTCTGCGGGAAGCTTAGGATCGCACTTGGTCGGCTACAAACGCCATCCTGCTACTGAGTCACCTGCGCGAAGGTTTTGACGCTCGACTGTTCTCCATACATCCAGACACGATGCGAATCCGCGTCTTTGTCCCATGTGATGTTCTGATAGAATACCACGACAAGACAGCAATTCTGTCCCAGAGCGTGGACCGCAAGGCTTTACGGCACCACTACGTGATATGCTGCATCAAAGAATATGGCGGCTGAGATGGCTCTGACTGAATCTGGTCCTGTAACGGCTGCGCAATCGAGATTCGGCATTGTGTCACCCTTGGAGCTTACTCCGTAGACCTGGCGGTCTCGGTGCTCCGGCTGCAGTCGCGCGTGATCCCGCCCGTGACCCGTCATCAAAACCCGGAGAACTATCGAACGATCGCTACCGGATCGACCTAACGCTAGAAAAACCCACGTCCACGACCAAGAAGCTGGCTCGCTATCGGGAAGTGAAGCATCAGTCCCAACCCCTTCTTGTGACGGTTGTTTTTTGGATGGTAGTGGTGCGACGGATAGGAGGGTTTGGAAACGGCACAATTTAACCAGTGGAAGATGTGTCAAGGAAATCTACGAGCGTAGCGATTTGCTCTAAGAGGGCTACATTACGCCGTCGAATGCGAAGTCGTTCTTGGCCGATGTGAACTTGGAGCTAAGCAAGGGAGACTGCCCGCGTGATTGACGGATTCACATGTGTCCGCGAATTGTAGGATCATTGCGGCTGTTACAACCATTGGGTGGACCACAGGGCAAAGTGGAGCACGCGCGGCAACGCCGTACTGCGATTGGCTCCATATGTACACGAGTCACAACGTGACTGGCGATCCCCTCAAGACCTTCGGCCACGTCGCCCCTTGGCTAGCAACTAAAACCATCTCCTTGGAGCTAGTAAGGCTACAAATTCGTATCGACCCACCTTTTTTTCGCCGGCACGAGGGTCGCCATTAGTAACGATTCTTCTGATTGGTTAACATCCCGGTCAGTACGCTCCAACTACATATCACATCATTGAATTCAGACCCAACTGCAGTAGTGCATTATCATTATCACCCCTTAGTGATTCCAACGGCGTCAAAAAAAAAAAAATTGAAAAAAATTGAAAAAAAATGAAGCCACACTCCAAACACATCGGCAGTAGCGTGAACGGAGAAGTTAGAACTCACCGGCCCTTCCCGACCCGGAAACACGAAGCGGCAAGATAGCTCCTGCCCTACGAGACTAAACGGGGTTCGAAACCAACCGACGCGAGATTCGGAAAGAATCCCGCACAGCCATTTAACTCAAGCATGGAGGAAGATTCATGGATGCGATACAAGGACAAATGGCGCAAGATTTTTTTTTGTGCATGGCATAGTAATACCATTCACGAACTAAGGAAAAATGCATTTATTTGCACGACACATCCTGTTAATACTAGTCAGGAGAAATTGGCGAGGTTTCTCGGAGAAACCAGAAACATAGCCTATTTCAAGATATCAAGCCTCGGGTTATGTGACTAATCTACATCTCGTAGTAAAATCTATATCCATATTGCGGACTGTCAAGAAACATGCAGTTATTATTGTCGTCATACGTCCATAGTGCGTAGTCTGTCTGCAAGGTCATATACTCAAATTTCCCCCGCTTTTTAGGGAAGCTGACTGAGAGGTTATTTTGTTTCTGGATTCGTCGTATTTCGTGACTTGTACTTGATGCCACGGCAAAGTAGTTGTCAGAGGCTGACTGGGTTGCCCACCATGATTATCTTGCTGAGATCCTGATGGGGATGTGGCAACCGTTGCCAATAAATTCGACTAACTCGGCAAAGTCAGTGCTTTCATGAAAGGATGGCTTGTCTTGACAAGATGGATGAAATATGCGTAATGATTCGACGCTTCAGCCGTTTCAGCTTCGATGTAACTGTCCTCCTCCCACTTCTCGCCTCCGAACAGGGCGTCCATGTCATTCTCGCCGTTTGTGAACTGCCAAGTTCGAAATTTTGTGCCGATTATCGTCATGACCCAAAGTGATGCTAACATGCGCTCTTTTGTCACGTCCTTGGCATATCCTGAGGCTTGAGACTCGACTTCCCTAGGGGTTTTCTTCTCACGCTTTGCCTCGTGAAGCATCACCCCAAATTGGGCATGCGTCGTCCCTTCATAGTATGCAATGTATGTGTCCATTTTCCGTTTATCTCCGCGCCCTGGATTGAGTGCGACATATTGCTCGGGCATCACAGCCCATTCAGCTTCGGGAAAAGACTTCTGGAGTCGTTGACTCCAGAAGCCAATAGCGTAAGCTTCGTAGCCGCGTGCGT
The DNA here is from genome assembly GCA_030389615.1 of Epichloe typhina subsp. poae. Classification (NCBI taxonomy): domain Eukaryota; kingdom Fungi; phylum Ascomycota; class Sordariomycetes; order Hypocreales; family Clavicipitaceae; genus Epichloe; species Epichloe typhina. The sequence goes on along the minus strand of CP098316.1, from coordinate 11,875 downwards.
TTTCCAACAGCCACCACATGTGTGGATGGTCCAGAATAGAATGAGTCATGTTCTGTGTATAGGATGATTCCATTGCGATGGTTTACCTTCTTTTCAAATGATTCGCTTTTCAATGAGTTTATGCTCTTTCATGCTTGATCAGACGGAAATTAAGTTCTCTTTTATATGTTATGAAGCCTAAACAAATGAGTACAATGCAGAAGTACTTAAAGTACGCACATGACCTCTTCTTACTTCAGAATCGTCAAGGTGAGTCGCGAATCCTAATTTATACGCGGGTGCCGCCATTAATCCCATTCCTATGTACTTAGCCTAGTCCTACTCAGCCCAGTCCTACTCAGCCTAGTCCTATTGATTTTGCAAAGCAGTTCACCAGCTCACGAGGTGGCGGAACCTGTGGGATAGGACAGGCGTTTTCTTCTTGGTATCTGAGGTCCTTATAACGCTAGGAATAATAATATACGTGCCCGTGGTGATTTTAGCTTTGAGGTCCTTAAGGGCGCAATAAAGTCTTGGGTTAGTAGAAAGGAGCCTAGTTAACTAGACATAGATTACGTGATTTTGCTCATAAGGAGGACAAGACTCCCTGCTTTTAGGGGGGCGATAGTTTAAAACGCCGGTGGTGAGGGATCCTTTGATACACGGCCCGCATAGGCGCCAATACCGCGGCCAGCCGAGAGGGACTAGCGCCAACGTATGGAGCGACGTCGAGGCCGGTCGTATTCATGGCAGGCGAATTCGTGGATGGGGATGGCCCGAGGGTCGAGCGAACCGGTACCGGATTGAATTGAGCTTGGTTCAGCAAAGCAGTCCACCGGCTCACGAGGTGGCGGAACCTCTGGGACAGGATGGGCATTTTCTTGCCGGCCAGCTCCGGAGGTGCGAGGAGCACGTGGGCGGGTGGGACTGGCTCCGAAAGCGAGTCAGGAACGCTATTAACGACGACAAGAGGGCGAGTTATCACTTGCTTCAATATCGAAGACAACGCTGGTTGCCGCTACGGCGGCGAGGAGAAAGCGCGCGGAGGAGGGCCGCAGACTTGTTCGCGAAACTATTCACGTTTAGGCTAGTCTTACTTAACCTAGTCTTACTCCCCTAAGTCCTACTCAGTCCAGTCCTACTCAGCCTAGTCCTACTTAGTTCAAATTCTTCTCAGCCTAGTTCTTCTTAATTCAGCCCTCTTCCATTCACAACCTGCTCTTCCGCGTTGAGGTTATGCCTAAATCCCCTATCATTAACATTAATCTTTTTCAGCAGCCCGGCCATGTCGCGCAGGTCAAGGAGCAGATATTAAGGCTTGAGAGAGAGGTCAGATTCGTCGAAAGCTATGACCAAATCAAAAATAAGCTTGCAGAATCAGCACCATTGCCTAGTTATTCTTAACAGGTGCAACGCGTTTGCTACAGAGTTCAATAAAGACTCCAACCATCCAGGTAATGCTTTCACCGCAGAAGTAAAAAAGTTACACAAGGACGAACTATTATTTGCCTCTATTTCTTTTAATGAAAGATCACTTAAACTAGTAAAGAGCTCTTTTCGCGCATCCCAACTCCGCGAATATATGCAGGGGCAAAATATCAACTTCACATCGCATGTCGAAGTTCACCGCCGTTTGAAATATTACCATTCAGCAAACGACACGCCATTCGGATCAGTGTTTCATTCTGCCGTGGAAGCTGAAGTCCCTCAACATTCGGGTGCGGCTGATTCTCCCGTTGTAGGCATGGACATAGAAGGCTTAAGACATCAAAAATCTGCCTACGCAACAGTTTTTTTTTAAAAAGGCTACATTCTCGGACTATTTTTCAGAACGCTTTATCCAATGCTTATACAAGGTTTCTACATGGGGGGATCACGATATGACAACTGCGATGCGAGCGCTCCACTTTGATGACAGGATTGTCTTCCAGATAGATCTCGATTCCAATTGCCTGGACATTCATTTAGACGAAATTTTCCGCGAAGAACAATGGGGATTTATTAGAAAGCACACAGTGACACAGTTATCGATAGTCTGTCCGGAGGATCGCGGCCAACAAATAGTACATCATATGTCGTCCTTTATCTAGCAGGCAATGACATCAAGGTCATCTCATATACCTTCACCTTTGTCGATGCCGTAATATGCATGCCATCTAAGCAGCCTTCGTTCAGTTTCTCGCGCGTTAAGGCAGTACCGCCAACCGTTATATTTCCGTGGCCAAGCTGTTGTCGTTGCCAGTAGATTATCCTATCATGATCCCAAAGAAAAGTAATCGCTGCGAAGTAGGTATATATCCCGGTTTCGGATTCGGCCTTTTTCTAATCCAGGGAGGATCTGTAGGTTGCCTGAAAAATGATTAGCCAGGTTTAGAAAGATTAAATATAAGCAGGGCGCGGAGGCAGACATCATCTTTGGGTATCCTAAGTGATAAGTGCAACGAAGCTTAGGTGACAACTCCAAGCCCAAATGAAACCACGGTCGCTAGGCACACTGTGAAACCTGAGATTCGCGATTGTGTAGCTGCTGTGTCCCTGCGGAAAAGCGATGTGGTCTGATTGGGGGTTTTATATGCCATTAAAGGATTATTCTATGAAGAATGCGACGAAGGGCTCGGGAAAACGCTGTAATTATGTCATTAGGTCGTGTGGCGGGGTTTAGGCTGAAAAAGTATTTGTGGGGCATAACAATACTAGACAAATCAGCCAATTGTGTCAGCCGCCTAGTTAAATAATAATAGCCTTAGCCATAATTTTTCCAACGAGGTGACGCTCTCTTTCGGACCCCTAAACACGCATATGTTAAAAATCAAACACGTATATACACTATCCTAATTTAAAATTACAGAATAAGGGGGGAATAGCTTAAAACTCATTTTATAACCCTTTAGCCCCCTATATTTGTGCCTTAAAGCTTGTTCCTTTGTTTATGTTTTACCTATTACTATAGTAATTATATTTAGTTATTAATTGTTATACTAGCTAGGTATTGCTAATTATTTTTTTTATTCCTTAAAAATTAGATGCATTGGCCACAACCAATGACCCCTTAAAAAAAATCAATAAGTAGATTTACCCTTTAGCCCTGCCAAGTTCTTGATACTAAAGCACCAGAAGGATTGTGAATTCCTAGTGGTTCCTAGCATATTCAAATATCCTTTCGCTCCTAGTCATCCATTGACAAGCCTTGATGATTACGCCGTGCAAAAAGCATCTCGATTTCACACCGTGTCAGACCTTTAAACCCCCTTGTCCGAATTATTTCACTGTCTGATTGCCAATGCGATTCCTCTTCCTCGATACACGAGCCACATTGTGGTGTGATGAAACAAAAATGTGGCGCTGGCGCTGGCTCTGGCTCTGGCCCTCTCGCGTCGAAATTGCATTAGTCTCGAAACTATGATAGCAGCCTGAAGAATGGTTGCATCTATCACAATTTAGTCGTCATGCTACAGTGAGTACCATTGTAACAGAGCTGACACTGTCGACGAGAAGACCACCACTCGAGATGGCCTAGCCACTCTACATGAAAGTACTTGCCCGAGTCGGGTGATGGAATTTCGACCCGAAGATCAGTGACCTGGGGAAAACCTTTAGCAGATAGAGATACTTGTAGCCACAGCCCATATTGGGAGACCGTCTCGGCTTTGTCCAAAAGATCCAGCCGAATTTGACCTAGATTTGCGACCCTACCATCCAAATAGTTAAGTAGGATCCCTTTGACAATACCATCAATTCGACATGCAATCACTTCCGACACATCGCTAAGTTCAGCGCAGGAGTAAAAGAATTGCTCCCAACCTATTGATCGAGGGAAAGGTGAGGCCGGACTCGGCAAACTCGGCAACGGCCGGCCACCCACAGCTCGAGGAGGAGGGAGGCTGAATGCAACATCTTGATAACCCATGCTGTCCAAGCCGAGGAAAAGGGTAACAGGCTGCTGCGACAGAGCAGCGGTTAAGTGATATGAGTACTCCGATTCCAAGCCGGGCGGCGGGTGTTCCCCTAGGACATGAGTCCGATCAGCGCTTGTTACAAGCTGGCAATGTATTAGCTATCGCTATATTATATAAGTGAGAAGTGAGCCTTACAATCAATGCACTTCTGCGAGGGGGCTTTCTACTCTTCCGAACCCAGATTTCGCGGATTTGCTCGCCACGTTCCAAGGGTACATAAATCCAGGTAATAGAAAGTTTCCTTTGCTCAAAAGCATGGTATAGGAAGAAGTCCCCACTAGACAAGTGCGTCCGGACGCAGAAGGTATCCGAAGTTGGTCGTAGTCCTACGATAATACCCTTGACACATCCCCATTGCTAAGAACAACACTTGTCCTTTGCATGGGCCGGGACCTTGGTTTCGGTAAAGGCAGCTGCCAGATCCGAAGGGACGGAGGCTGAGGTGTGGAGTACCAGGTTTTCGAAGCGTTCGTTAAAGCGTTCGTCATCTTGCCGTCAAGACTGTAGTGGACGGTCCTTAGTTTTACCCCCTAAACCACAAGCATAGTTAGTCGCTAGTCTGTAACAAATTCTGATTCAGAAACATACGTCGTTCTTCACGACGAGCTGTCCACCTTGAACCGGAAGACTTTGCCACCAGACACCAGCAGACTCAGGTATGTCGAATATCTCCTGGGAGTGAGCAAATTGGATTTTTCTAATGCCCCATGCATCGCGTGCGACGTATATTGTGTCAGCTAGTTTACCTGACGAGGGACTGTAGAGTAAAGCTTGCTTCCGGTCTTTTGCAAGACCGCGCTTGGTATTTGTCAAAGAGGCATAATATATCTTGTTTTGCACGTCGATTGTAGTAGCCCATACGTCGCAAGAGAGATCGATCACTTGAGAACCAGTCTGGGCTAGTCCTTTCAACGCCAATGCATTGGAAATGCTACAGAAGCGCAAATAAGGCTCTACGGCGACATAGTCGGCCGTATAATGACAAAGTTCCGGGGGAAGCAACGGGTAGTTGCGTGCCACCATATTGGTTAGACGGTCACGTAGGAATTGCCCGTCGATCAGTGATGATTTGGGGAAAGGGTCGAAGTCGTATTCGTTGACAGCCGACAGCCATGCAGAAGCAGACTTGGAAACGTCATAACAATCTCGGTGAAATCCAGTTACTATGCCAAGCGGATGCGAGCAGTGTTCCGAGCACAGCGAGTGGTGTACTCCCTTCACTTCCTTGGAGCTATTTCCTCCACGAGAGACCTCTGGTTTGGTTCCTGTTAAAATGTGCAGATTTAGAAACTCGGCAGCAAGAGACTCACCCACTATAACATTCTGTTCTGTTTCGAAGCTGAAAGCGCACAGGCCACAATGCCAGGTGATGCAACTTTCAAATGGTCCCGCCTCGCTTTCCATTGTACAGACTGGTGGTATACATAGAGGTCGATAATTCATGGCCAGAAGTGGCAGGTGGCAGAGAGTGGGGAGTGAGCGCGAAGAGCAATTGTGGCAACATAATCCAGAAGTCTCTGTTAGGGTGGAGAATAGCTTAGGTAATTGGAGGTGATAATAGGGTGAAGTAACAGTAGCTAGATTACAGAAGAATACAAGCATTATTTAACCTACTATTTTTTAGTATAAGTTTATAGTAACAAGACTAGGACTTCATATTACTCTTTTGCTTCATTAAATTATTATAGTACCTAAATATCTAATTGTTAGGGAGAGCTCCTTAAAGCATAGGTTGTAATATGAGGGGCCTTCATTAAGGGCAACGCGCATTGACTAGGATAAAACCCTCTCTAAGACAACAGGTGTAGCTAGATAGTACTATCATCCCTTTGAGTGCCTGAGGGCGCTAACCAAGTCACAAAATGCTAGTAGGCTAATTAGACTAAGGGTAAAAAAAAGGTACTTAATTTTCCATGGAAATTACACTATAATAGAAGTCCTAGTAGCTCCTAGTAAAATAAGGAGCTATATTATATATATTATATGCTTATAGTGTTTAGAGGTACCTTATATGTACTAAGCCAGACGTGAGTCCCGTGACCTCGTTAGCGCCTTCGGGCACTTAAAGGGATAGCCAAGGAATGCGCATGAATTGCGGCCAGTTCCCGTGAATCGGAGGCGGTGAAGGGAGTCATTTTGTTCTTGTCCTGCCTGAGAAGGTAGGGGGAAGGGAACCCCTCCGGGCCGGAATAACAGGCAGTACCACGCTGGTTAGTCGCTAACTGGCCAGCGACACAGCTCTGACTAGCAACGTCTAGTCTCCACATTATAGCTTCTTACATGTAGGGGTTTATCAGCTAACGCGGACTAAAAGCAGCTCAGCTTTGGGCTCAATTCACTCGGAACGTTGCTGGTTTCTGCGACACTAAACATTGATTTGATTCGCAGTGCGCCCCTTCGCAGATGATATACCCTGATCAGCTAGATGGCACGACCTACAGGAAGCAAAATATTCGCGATAATACTTTGGACGATGCGCAGCTGGTAACACGATGTCCGCTCGACAATGTGCGGAGCGCCGAAAGATCCATTCCCGCATGTCACTCCGCCGGCCAACTCGATCAGCTTCCAGCAGAGCTTTTTGTAAGAGTTCTGCTATATCTGGATGTCCCGTCGCTAACTAATTTCCGTCGCGTCAACCGTCGCGCGACGGACATCGTCGACTCCGTGCCACAGTATGCCGCCATCATCAAGCATTGTCCTAACATTATCCGCGCCATTCTTAGTATCAAGGCAGATGCATTCGATTGCAATGCGTTGTACAAAACACTGAGCACATTCTCGTGCTCCACGTGCGAGCGCTTTGGCGACCATCTTTATCTGATCGACTGCCGAAGAGTGTGCTACTTCTGCTTCACCCAGCGGCTGGAATACTTTCCCCTCACGGTCGGTCGCGCTTCGAGCCTCTTCACTCACGACATGATACAGTGGCGCAAGACTACCAGCAATCGTCAATACCTACGAGTCGCGAATATACCAAACATAAAAAGCCTACCCGGGCATTATTGCACCGCCTGGGCTAGTAAAGGGGGCAACTTGGTGCGGAAGCGGCTTCAACTCTTCGATCGCGGAGCAGTGATTCGGGATCTGGCGAGTTGTAGTCTTCCAAAGATAGACAAGACCACCAGAGAACCTCTCCGTTTCATGGCTATCATTACTGCACCTTATCTCATCGACTTTGGCCGACAGGCGGACTGGGGATACTTTTGCCTTGGCTGCAAGGACGAAAAAGAAGAGACATCGAGGCATTTCAGGGCCAAATATACAAGAGATGGAATTTTGGAGCACATGGCGAGGTATGGACTGGTGAAGGAGATGCCGAATATACCTGGCAGATACTTCCACCTCAAACCGAACGGGGAGCGAGATCAAGGAAGCCGCTAGTTTCGATCACAATGTATCTCCTGAGTGAGAGTCTTCAATCCACGTCCAAGCAAAGCGCCTCCTTTTTCATCCCTCGTCCTGCCTAGAAATCTCACTTGCGTCATACCTTGCTATTATCGCTCAGCTTGACGTATTCGTCGGCACTTGCTAAGTTCGCATCGGAGCCGTCCTATTGATCCACAACTCATCTACACCCTTAGCGATGCATTTCATCCTTTCCCACCTTCACCATGTGCTTGCTACACATATGAACTGACTCGGGAAGGTCCTGCTTCGTTACGGGGCTGCATTTGACGTTTGTGCCCTGACGCGCAACGCATTGCTTGAACTCCTCCGGCTTCTTGCACCCGCAGGTATACTTGCGGTAGGTTTGAACGCACATGGTCCCAGGTTTCGGTGTGGCTTGGCGGCAATATGATCTGGGTCTAAACATTCAAGTTAGTGGCGACCATGGCATTTGTAGCCTTTTCGGAAACTGGTTTTTGGACGTACTTAGGAACGACGGCTCGAGAATTTAGACAGGGCCAAACCCGAGCGACATCAATTAAGTGCTAACTTTTGAGGAGTGTATTTCATATACTAATAGGATTTCTAGTCTCTCTGACCTTTATACCTTTCTCCTAGATATCACAATCTATAAGCGGTCTCTCCTGCTTCGCCACGCGGCAAGATGGTATATCCGCGTTCCTACACATATCATTAGCTCGCATGGCTCAATCCTTTGCATATTTCTACGTGATGCTAGTCTTATTCAGGGAGGTCAACGCGATCCAAAGGCAAGGAGCGTATGCAGTCTCTGATGGCATGCCTGCATCTCTCGGGCTTCGGCCCAATCAGCTCGCCCAACGTAGCAGCGCCTGAGTCGAATCACCTACCGCCCCCCCCAACCGGGGTGGCAACTGACAATCAATCGATATGTTCGCTGCTTTCAAGCGCTCGGCGAGCAATTTTTGGCCCGCTGCCTTCACAGCAGTAATACACGACGTCATATTTGCTAGTCAAATCTACTGAAGAAATTTTATTCGCGTTCCCTGACCTTTTGTTACAGCTCTTATGCGCTACCTAGTTATTCACAGCTCCAGCTACGCCTACTTAGGATGGAAAGCTTAGCACTGCCATTTGCGTCCACAACTCAAACGATTGCCGCCGTCTCCAGCACTGTGTTCCCGCAATGGCTACCCCTCAGCAGAAGAACAGCAACGTACGGCTACTCGCATGTCTAGTTGATGACGATGATACAAGCGACAGCGACTATCGCTTCCTGGTGGACGGACGACATGTTAAGTATGTATCCACAGCGCCAGGCACGTTTTGCGGATTTGAGGACGACCGTACCTTTGAGCCAATCTTACTTGGCGAGCTCTTTCCCCCATTTCCAATTGGAGATTGGAACAGCGGCTATGTAGCCAGGGATCCTGTTACAGGCAAAGCTGCCTTCATTAGGACCGAGAAAGTACTGTTCGCCGGGGTGAAATCCCTTTGGCATAACGTCAAGCTTGATGAGCTGGATTTCTCCCGTCAAGATCGATTGAGACAGCGCGTTCACATTGTAACGCACCCCAAAATCAACGGTGGCGGACCCGTGGTCATGAAACTAGCGGTTTGGCCTTGGGAAATAGCCTCGATCGAAACCGAGACTGCCGTTTATCAATGCATTCGCGATAAAGGCGTCGGTCCCGAATTTCTGGGCCATATCACCGAAGGTGCAAACGGGCGCATCATCGGCTTCATTGTTAAGTGGTTGGGCGGCACGAGGTCTGCGGAACCGAGGGATCTCGACGGCTGTAGGAAGGCCTTAGCCCGCTTGCATCAGCTAGGTATTAAGCTTGGGGATATCAACAAGCACAATTTTCTTGTGCGAGAGGGGCATGAAGTGGTTTTGGTAGATTTTGAAATGGCGAGGCGAGATTGCTCACATCTTGAGCTTGAGGACGAGATGAACACCCTTAAAAATAGTTTAGAAACCACGGATGGTCGAGGCGGAATAGGCGCCGTGTAGGGGCAAAAGATATACCACTTGCAACCTGACATTTAGGTTGTGATTGTTATGGACCCGAGCTATGGGCTCGGGTCAATTACGGCTCCGGAAAGTACGCAGATATTATGCGGCTAGGTTAAGGCTATAAGACAGACCGCATATAAACTATATATAAGCCACTATAAATCTAGGCCTTATGTAACTACTGTGTGCCGTAAGATGCGCGCCCAAAAACACGCAATTATGATAACAAGCACTAGAGATTATAGGTAAAGATAACATAATAAGGGATAATAATATTAGTGTTAGGAAGAGCTCCCTAAAGCATTGGATATATAGATGCTAGTTGCGCATTAACTAGGATAAGATATCGGACACGCCCCCAGGGCCCTAGGTCGAGGCCCGCTAAACCCACCTGCCCTGCCACCTGCTACCTACGCGCCCGCCCACATCCCTTACGCACGCTTATACCCCTCTTTTTATAAGGCCCCCCTCTCTTCTATAAAAAGGAATTCGTAGGCCTATAGGAATCTAGTAATGTTTTATAGGGAAAAAAAGTTATTCTATTCTCCTTATCCCTATTTTTCTCCCACGTATATGTAAGCACACGCACGCACACACACACACACACACACACGCACACACGCATAACACGCATGCATATGCACAGATGCTTATTTACTACAAATTATAATTAATCTATTTATTTATCTAACTATTTTTCCTCTTTACTATAGCTAAAAGACAAGGCTGCGGCTAACTAGCCGTCTTTAAAAAGCAAAAGCTTGCTAAGAAAAAAAAGCGTAATTAAAAATATTATATAAGAAAGAAGGCAGAAAAATCTAGCTAAGTATAGCAAGAATTCGCTTACAAGTAAGCATAGCTAAAGTAAGTAGAAGCACTAAGATATAACACGCAAAGCTAAAGTAAGCAAAGCACCCTCTCCCTAACACCTTCTATCCCACTCCTATTATACCTAGCCTTCCTACAGGCAAAGAAGCTATTACTATTACTTTAACTATCTATAGCTATTACTAGTAGCTCCTTATTTAGAAAAGTAAGCTACTATAATCTTTACTAGGTTACTAAGCGCAAGCATAAGATAAATCTCTATTCTCTTAACTCCACATTCTAGTAGTTTACCTTTTAAAGCCCTATAAAACTTACTAAGCTAGCGTAGCAAGTCATTACACAAAGCCCTATAAGATTAGGCTAATACGTAGCATAGCAGGTAGCTAGCCTAGTAAGATCTATATAGCATAGTAATAGTTTTATTATTAGTAGCAATAGTAGCAATAGTAATAGACTTGCCTTTAGTAGTAATAATTAGTATAGTAATAGTAGTAGTAATATTAACCTTTATAGAGTTAGTAATTAAGAGAATAGTAGTTACATAAGTAAAGAGGCTATTTTCCCACCACTAGGCTTGCCCTTAGCATAATCTAGGCCTACTACACCACAGCCATAGCAACAGCTATAGCTATAGCTATAGCTATAAGAAGAAGAAATCTTACATAGTATTACTAATAAAAGCATAGTATACTATACTAGCTAGGAAAGTAAGGAAAGTAGTAATAATAGTAATAGTAGTACCTAATTCCTTAACTAGCAAATCTAGGCGTACTAGACAAGCTTCTAGGAGGGATTCTAGCTTATATATAACTATATAGCAAATGTATACTATAGCACACCCGCTAAGGAACTTAATGCTACTGCCTTTTAGGTTAAGGTAATAAGTCTTTATATTAGCAATATAGCTACTTTAGATATAAAGGCTAGGACTAGTGCTAAAGAGATAAACCCTAGGTACTAGTAGTAGCAAATTAGCCTAGCCTCTAAGCTCCTTATTTCGCTTAAGGCTATAGAGCGTAGGCTCTAAGAGGAATGCTCTATTATTATTAACCGCTTCTAGGATATTAATAGTTTTTAGCTTAAAGCTATGTTACTAGCTATAATCCAGCCGCACATTCCCTTTAGCCTCTCTTTACTCTTACCTTATATATAATCCCTTTCTAGTAACTAAGTTATCTAGCCTTATAGCATTTTACTTAGTAGGGCCTATCACATATTTCTTAGCTTATTTCTAAGCTAAAATAATAGCCTAACTATCTTTATTTTTCTTTTCTTCCCTAAGGCTAATCTCTCCTTTTTTAACTAAAAGTATAGTAGTAAAAAATAATTTACCTTATCCTATAAGAGGCATATAATACTTATAAATAAGGCTATACTACCTACTATCTGCTATTACATGCCTATCTATTACACATAAGAGATTCCCCCCACATTTAATATCCTTAAGGCTAAGTCCTAATGTAACTAAGAGTAGCTAGGTACGTAAGAAACCATAGGTAAGATATCTAGGTAGTATTACCTCTAATTTACGCTACTAAGGAAATACCTATAGTGAGTGTAAGATAATATCTAAAAGTGGTGTAATAGTCTCTAAGTTATAATATTAACTAATAAGACTATCTTAGGGTTAGGGTTAGGGTTAGGGTTAGGGTTAGGGTTAGGGTTAGGGTTAGGGTTAGGGTTAGGGTTAGGGTTAGGGTTAGGGTTAGGGTTAGGGTTAGGGTTA